>OW387142.1:10791813-12277759 GCA_936440205.1 Lepidonotus clava | reverse complement strand
TTCACCTTACCGCTCCCCGCCCCCTACTTCCCCCAAATCACGCGCGTCGCGCACGCCCGCGTTTCCCTACTCCCTCCCGCTACAACCCCTCCCGCTACAACCCCCCCCCCCCCCCACACACACACACTACCTCCCGCGCCCTCACCGCGCCACCCTCACCGCCGTTTCTCACATGTCTCCCTGCTCCATTTCAGACGCGCTCCTCCAGGGCGGACGCAGGACGGACGCCGGGTGTTCACCACTACTAGTACTACTACTCCTCCCCACCGCCGCTGGTAATGGGCGTGGGGACGCGCTGACCAATGGCGCAGGGCGGGACGGGCGGCGACACGCGGGATACCAGCGAAACGACCGTCAAGTCTCTCAGTCTCAGTTTCTGCCGTGTTGACCACTACCACCACTATCACAGATACCTACTCCCTGACCACTGCCACATTGACCACTGCTACCCTGCTGCTAACCCTGCCGGATTTAGTTCCGAGAAGGCCGCCTGGAGGAGTACGAGCCAGAGCCTCGGCCGGCCAGCCCGGAGAGAGAGGTGCAGGAGGAGGCGGAGGTAGTCGCCGGGCCTCTACCTCTAGTAGGCGTTATTACTAACCTACCCCCATCCCCTTAGCCCAGCCGCTATGAGCGGGACGGGCAAATCTCGGACCACCATGGATATACTTGTACGGTGTTTGCTGCTGCTCCTCTGGTCGCTCTTCATTAAAGGTGAGTGATACTAAGTATTTAAACATGTCTTATTGATTCCAAATTGAGGCTATTTCCTGCCAAGATATCAATGTTTGAAACTACAAAGAGTCTAGATTTGAAGTAGGAAACAGTTGGAACAACATGGTTGTGAACATTTCCCAATAGTTGGTCCCTCCAAAGAATTGTGAGTCTGTTTATATAATATCTACCTTACATTATACCTTTATAACCTTATTTTGTGAATGGTCTTGTGCTAGCGGTACAAAGTGGTGGAAGAAATAATTAGTTCTGAGGTATAAGGGTTAGGTGTAGTCCTCAGTTTAAAGCGAGATAAGAACTTATTTGCTTTGATTCGAGTCAGTAGACAATCGCACTAATACCCCGGATGTTTAGTGATTGATTTTAGTGTTTATAGACATTGACAGTGCCATGAATATTTAAGGAGATGAATTATTTACACAATCTGTTTGTGTTAAAATTGTAGATCAATTCATATCAAACTCGTTATGGACACAGTTCATTTGCATCTAAATGAACCAGGTATGCACCATACAAACATGACTAGCTAGTTTAGTGCCCCCCTCCCCTCTCATGCAGACGCATTCGGACAAAACTTTAACTGGAATGTGGTCGCATGACAGAGGTAGTCGCGCAAAAAGAAGCAACCAAATACAAGTGTACAAAGTCCATGCCATGATTAATTACCCTGACAAACTAAGGTGGCCGCAGCTATATATATATATATATATATATATATATATATATATATATAGTGAAACCGGGGTACATTTACTGTCATAGGAAACAATAGAAGCCCTCCATATGCCACCAATAGAGCTGTCAATTGATCATACAAGGTCCATTTTATGAAATTATATGTTTAAAAAGACGCATATGACAGCAGGCCTATATATCACAGTGCATGTAATTGCTATAGGAAACAATAGAAAGTGAAGCCCTCCCTACGCGCCACCAATAGAGCTGTCAATGATCCCACCCACATAACAGGGAGAGTACAATCAGAACCGGCCACGAGTAGCACTTAGGGCCGCGTCTTCATTGTTTCAGGAGGTTTTCACAAAGAAAACTCCCTGATTGTCCGCGTAATGAGACCAATATCCAACATGATTAGGGCACGGGGGAGGCGGACATGTGGTTTAATTAACAAACCCCCCTTTTCTTACGGCCGGCGAAAGGCTTTTGGAAAGGGGCCTTCCATTAAGTATGTATGTACCAATGGGGGTGAGGGGGGATCTGACATTTTTGAAAATTTGCATACGTTCCTGTACAAATCCATTGCGTATTTTAGGCCAAGGGGGGGAGGGGGGGTCTAAAATTTAATAAATTCTGCGTACGTACCAAATGGAAGGCTCCTAAACGATCAGTGCCAGTCATTCAGTTTGTCAGCTGCCGGTTGGAGCTTCCCCCTGGAGAAGGGTGGGCGGTCGGACGAGGGGGGTTCCAATACTACCACCACGCGATGCCACACGCCCTGGAGGGAGGGAAGGAGGTGGTGGGGGATGTGGGAAAGGAAAAGGAAAAACAGACTCAAAAGGAAATTGATTCTGCATACGACGCTATCTGTGGGCTGTGCTGGGAGAGAAGTAGTGAATCAACAGTTGTCGCCTGGCTGCTGGAGGGGCCATGGAGGGAGCCAGGTGGGGTCCTTTTCACACCTACAGCCCTGGAGGGGGTCTGGGTGTAGGGAGGGGTGGGTTTGAGGGACGGGGTGGGGGGAGGGAAGGGGGACAGGGAGGGGTGGGAGTAAGGACGTAGGAGACTTGTTCGTGGGTCCTAAAGCCTGGTTTCCACCAGCCGATTTTGACCACCGATGATCTGGTAATTTCTTGCATCTGACCAGTAATATGACAACAGATTATTATCATTTTGTTGTTGTTGAAGTTTTTTTTATTTCTGACAATAGTTCGTACAATTGATACGCAGTTTTCAACCATTACCAGCATTTTTAACAAACTTTTGCTGGTTTAAATGAGATCCAAGGGATTTTTATGTCCAGTATAACACAATAGTTGAACATCGTAGTAGTCTTAAATTAGGTATGATAATACACATATTCCCAGGTTATGTACTCTCTTGTATATTTTGTATAAATTGTATGTATCCTACATATATAGTACATACCATTTCAAAGAGAATTAAAAACCCTTTTTTGTATGGTGTATGATAATGTCCGTGATTAACCAATATTCCCCCTGCCGATTTCTGAAATCGGGAGTAAGAACGGCTAGTGGAAACCAGGCTTTACAATGCGGAGGTGCCGGCCCGTTTCCCCAAAGGCACTGTAGCTGTTGTTGGTTCGTGACGGAATGCCTGCAAGTCAGGCGTATATTGCGAGAGGTGCATGATAGAGGGAGGGTTTGTATGTTGTATAAAGGGGAAGGGAAGCGTTTGTGTGGGGTTGAGGGCTGGGGTCACAAGCAAGAATATTATGCTATTACAGTGTTATTATAATGTTCTGTTTAGTCCTGCTTTGGTTCTTGTTACGTTACTTTGATGACAATCAAAAACATCTTTAGAAGGTAACATTGTGATGTCACACTGTTATTGTGACACTCTTGTAACATTCTTTCATGGTATGATACAATTATTATAACATTTTTATTAGTAAGGTCTCAACTTCATTAAAATATCATTTTATTATAACATACTTTTAGTAAATCTCAACTTTACCTAAAATAACATAACTGATATGTAAAAATTGGCAGGTTACAGATTGACCAAAAAAGATGGTTGCAGAATGCGCTTGTTACATTGCTGCTTTCCTTTGGAGGCGTTGGGCAGGAACTGTGGGTTTGATTGAGCCCTTAGTAGTATCACTGTATGTGTGCATCCGTAATAAAGGCATGGGCAGTTGGAAAAGGAAGGTGACTTAGAGTACATAAAAAAATTAAAAAAACACTTGAACTGAAATGGAAAGGTATTCAGAAAGCTTTGAATTGTGTCTGATCATATGGAAGACTTACTTTCAGATTCACATTTGAAAACTAATGCTTCAGGAGCTATCATCTATAGAACAAAAAGCTGTACGCACACGCTAACAAACCAAGGTTATACCTATAGCCTGTCTTGTACAGACTTATCCTTGTATATATTGCTTAGATATAATGATACTAGAAATGCAGTTAGATTAACAGGTAGAATGAGGTCCTTACGTTTAGTGAGTTATTAACTATGGACTGAGAAAACTACGACTGTGCAAATGATTCCCAGCCAAGATGCGACGTAACAGCACCATTCTGCAACCATACTTTTTTTGGGCTGAGTCTGTTACTCAATAAGATGGCATGTAACAGTTACGTCATTGATAGTGAGGTTGAAACCTCAGCAAATCAGAACATTATTATAATGTACTTCTTTTTTGAGGTTAAGACCAAATGAAACATTATAAGAACCTTCTGTTTGTTTTGAAGAATGTAACCAGAATCACAGTGCAACATCACAGCATCAGGTTACAGTGACGTAATTGGGAGTCATAATGTGACAGGAATGTATAAAGAGTCAACCAGAACGTTGCTGCAACGTTATAATAACGTTGCATCCTTGGCTAAATTACATACAACATGAGCGAAAAAAAACATATTATTGTCCATTGTAGGAAACTATAGAAAATCACAGAACAGTACATGGGAACAATACATGGGAATGCGTGCATTAGGATGGCGTGAGTCTGCGCCGGGCGTGTCACCCCCCTCCCCCCTCCCCCCCCCCTCCTCCAGCCTCCTCCAGCCTCCTCCAGGGGCCTGTATGATTACATAACTAACTGGCACGCTGTCCTATTGATTGTTTCCACCGCTGGTTTTTGGCGGCCGGCCGTCTGTACCTACACCCGCCGCCCGGGGCCCAGCGGCGGCAGAATCTTTGTTCTCCAGGACGGGACACTGGAGGGACGCTGGAGGGACGCAGGAGGGACGCTGGAGGGACGCAGGAGGGACGCTGGAGGGTGTGTCAACATTTTAGGCCGAGCTGCTCGCCCAGTGTGACGCGCGCCTCGTGTGAGCAGCTCGCTAATTGGCTTACCAGCCAAGTTGATTGAACCTTTGTCGCGCAATAACTCGCCTCACAAAGGCTCTAACTGGCAAAATCGCCTATTGATTGGGCGAGCTCTGTTTTGCCATCCCCCAACTCCCCACACCCATCCACCACCAACTACCTACCCCTTCCTCCGCACCACACACACACACACAGAAACACACACACACAGAAACACACACACACACACAGAAACACACACACCACACACCACACATACACACACACACACACACACACACACACACACACACACACACACACACTCCCCCCCACCCCCACCAACACACACACAACAATCCGACACGCGGACCAGCACAGAAAAGGGCCTGTTGTGGTTCCCAGCCCTCACTGGTGGCCGTTAATATATAGATGATATTTAGAGTGGGTCTGAGTGTTGGTGGCGTGCCGCGGCCCGGCTCGCGGTGGCCGTGCCTTTTGTTGGGAGAAGTTTGGGTCTGCCCAGATTGGTTATGCAGATAGGGGAGGGGTGTAAATAATAGATGTTCGCCGCGCGACTATTCACGCTATGCAAACCCTTCATGTTCATGTTCCATTAAGATTGTTCAACTGCGGACTACTACCCGCACGTCCGCGCACACCCTTCACACAAAACTGTAGGGCGCGAGCACCCCTCCCCCCCCATGAATTAAGCCCCCCCCCCCCGAATTAAGCCCCCCCCACACACACACACACACGCATTAAGCCTTCTGATTAATAAAGCAGTGGGGGACCACATCGACGGCAATTGAATGGAAAATCGATCATTAGTGAAGGCATGTACAATTCAGGAGGCTGAGACATACCCACGTTTGACGGAGCACGCACGGGAGTGGGGGTGAAAGGCATAGTACAGAACAACGGGTACTGAGCAATTGTTATTGTCCTGTTTTGCACACATCTTTGAGGGCTTTAGCTAGAGACACGGGTATATGTAAACTTGGTCTGTACTTGATTTACTCTATAGCAATTACACGTACAAATTTAATGTTGAAACTACTGAAAACACGAAAATTGGCATCAGGATTCACAGACAGGCGTTATTGTCATAGAAGGCAACAATAGATTTTTTTTATTCAGCCGCTTATGAGAAGGCAGGACTATATTGAAGGTATAGGGGTTGGAATCTTGATAATGAAGAAATAAGGGAAACAGACGACAAGATAAAAGCCCAACGGTAAATGAAGATCCCCCATGGTTTTAAAGGGGTCCGGTTAACTTCCAAGTCAGGCATCAAACTGGCAGCGAGGGATCCAACTAAGGATTTTTATGTATCGCCTTCATAGGGTGGTCAACAACTTTGAATTGACTTTCTTACTCTGGGCACAAGAACTTTTTATGCAGATTAGGGGGAGGGGATTGAAATTGTAAGATTCAAGCCTTATCTCAGACAGGCAAGCCCCCTCCTCTTCTTCTACATTATATATTTCCATGTTTCTGCTCCCCCCCATACATTCAAAATGTTTGTTGGGACCCCATCTGACAACACCTGGTTGCATCCCTGCCCTTTCTTTCATAATAATCCTGCACCACTCTCTGTGTCCTGTCTACTCTTGAGATGGTACATGTATACAATTAGCGTATACAGAAGTTGTAATGAAGATTTAGATATTGTTCCATGACATTGCTGACTTATGATCTGAGTTTGAGGCTAGCTACCCATGCAGGACACCCCAGAAGATCCCTCACCCCTTGCGCTACTGACCTCTACATACAAATTATCATTTCTTGGACTATATCAATAGCTTACTAGTGGAATAACAGGGTCACCCCTTAAATGAATTGGACTGTTATCACGCTTATACCATTACGATCCCCTGCCGTACTAAGGTCACCTACAATGAGAAGATGATAGCTTCCTAATATAACGCGAGATCCACCCGAGAATACCCCTCTAGATGATCGCCTACGTCCGTGACGGCCACCATTTACCTGCTACCTCTCCATGATCAATTGGTCCTATATGACTCTCTCTACTTCACTTAGCCACCACCTGACGGCCTTAAACCCCAACCCAGGAGGGGAGGGATATGGCCTAGATACGGGCCGTTAAGGGGCTTAGGCCCTGGAGGAGGGAGGGGGTTGATGGAGGGATGGTGGCTAACCTGCATGGTGAATAGTTGATGCCATCCGACCACTTGTACTATAGGTCAAAGCACTGAAACTTTAGATATGAAGAGAATGATGTAAGCTAGAACAAACGGCATACGATTTAATTTGCTTTATTTGCAGGTCATCTGTACTACTTTACAAAATTAATTAAGGTTGTCTCATAAAAACATCCTGTCCATAGGGAATGTTACTATATCCTGCATATTACACACGGTGCTACCTAGAGAACCTGCATTTACATGAGGTCACCTATAAATTGTGAACAACAAAAGAAACGGCTAGTCCTATGGGTGAGTTTCAGTGATTCAAGGTGAATATGGTGGCTTAGTTTGGGTTGGGACTACACAGCGCAGGGGAATGTCATGATTAAACACACGCACGTTCATGCACTCATTCAAAACTATATCCCTCTTTTTTTCAAACCCAGGAGCCGCTCTTGGTATAGACAATTTGTAAAAAACATGTCCTGTAAACCATATTCAGGCCCCCTTTCTTAACGCTTGCATTTATACCGTTATAGTTTTAAACAGGATCATTCACCATGAGCTGCTCCCCCTCCCCCTCCCCTGAGCCCCTCTTAGCCTTAATGGACGAGATGGCAGTGGGGAGGGCCACCACTGACTAGGTCCTGTATCCCAGCTCCTGTCATCCTAACTGACTTTTTGTGTGTTTAAGTAAGGCGTTACCTCGTCAAGCTGTCAGTGGGCCTTAGCAGGGGACATTACGGTAATTGGACCGTCTTTTTACAAGCAACAGTCCCATGGAGGTCTTACTTAGATGTACCCCATGTGCACGTGCGTCCCCTCACCCTCACCTCCACGCTCACCCCTCTCCAGCATGCATCTTCTCAATTCAAGGCCTCCGTCGCCGCTGCCGCTTTACTAGTAGTAGAGCAGAGGGAGGACAGAAAAGTGTTTATTTCCAGAGTTTAGGTTTCCGAAAAAATAACAGGCAGAGACATACATGAAAAAATCCTAACGCGAGGGTTTTTCGAAAGTTCAGAATATTAGGATTTTTTTTTCCGCCGGGCGGAATAACATAATGACTTTAAAAACAATCTCCGCGGTGAATGTTGGACCATATTTATTCTCTGTTATTCCCACCTCCATAGCTTCGGTCATTAGTACTTTGTACAAATGAAAAAGAAGAGTTTGTCATGATACAGCTGAAAAACTGAGTGGACATTAAACTCCCACATAATTTATTATCATCAAAGATTGCTCCCTATTCTCCCACTCATGCACCCTTACTACCTATTTTCCTATCGTGCATTTCCCATCCAGTAGTGCATATAAAGCCAGGTGACAGAACATACAATACTCTCACCTTTTTACAAGGCGTAGCCCCATGGAGGTATTACTTATACTCTATCCTTGTTCCTCCTACGTACGGCCCCTCACTCTCACCTCCGCACTCACTCCTCTCAAGGAACAGTGTTTCAAAACAGCTTAACTTGAAACCTTCTTGGCTGCTTTCTCTGTTCAAAATTACCGTGCTTGCCTGTGTGAGTGGGTGGAATAACATGACATTCAAAAACGATCCCGAATTCCCAAAGGTGTCTGTTGGAACACCTCTTTTACTTTTCATTGTTCTCACCGCCTTATATTCGATCATCAGTGCTTTTTACAAATCACAAAGGAGAGTTTATCATGATACAGCTGAAGAATTGCTGAGTGGACATTCTAAAGGCTCCGACACGTCATCATCAAAGATGCTCCCTATCCTCTAAATTTCCGTAACCTTACTACCTATTTTCCTATCTTGCATTTCCCAGTCAAGTAGTACATGAAAAAACAGCTGCAGGTGCCACACTACTGCAATATTCTCACAGGTCCTTAGATACTTCCCCGCTCCTTTAAGAGCTGCTCACCGTCTCCTGTTATGAGCTGCTCACGGGAATCAATCACCCGGAACGACCCGACCCGGAAGTGATCACACAGGTTCAGGTCTCACGACACAAAAAACGACCGTCAAGCCTTTACCGCAGCCCGCATCTCCTCTGTCAGTTTTTCCCACCCCGCTGATAGACATATAAATCGTTCACGAGCTCCCTTCACCACTTACCAGAGCTCCAGTCAACCTACTAGCACAGCAGCCAGGGCTGGCGTTTTTATCTCGCCTTTAAAATTAAATTCTAGTGTCTTTTTAGGGCGCGTTGATAGACAGTATCGCTATAGTTGGCGCCCAAGCTTCATCCCTAGGGATGCGAGTGTATAAAGGGGGAGTATTATTAGGTGCCGACTGTACAATATTATTTTGCTATCAATGATGTAAGCTTAAGCATGACGTTGGCAATGCAGAGGGAACAGTGACACAATTTAGAATAGTAGAAGTGATGTTATATCATTGTATTCTGAAGATACGAATAGGATGTCAGGCCAGTAGCCAGCTTATTTTCAGAGGGGGGTTCGTTTTTTTTGTTTTTTTTTATTAAATAGGGCTCAAGTGTTCTTGTAGATTGATATGAGCCAAACACTATTAGATTTTAAGAAGATAATTAATTCAATTCGTCCCATGAGGGGGCTTCAGATATATTAGAACGGGGTCCGTCCAAGGGGGGGGGGGGGTCGTACGATCCCCCCGAAGCCCCCTGGCTGCGGACCTGTGATGTAAATTGATTCAATAACATATTTTACACTAAATTAGTTGATCCACAATCGGCATACCTTGCAAGTCAGCGGTAATTTGACGCCTGGCTTCCCACTTAATCCCCTACTAATCCCCGACAACCCTTGAATAAAGTTTCCTCCAGCCGGCGTTTGTCGTATTTCTAACTGTAATTAATACGGCAGATAATGGTGGCTAGGCCTGAAAGCCCGCCCATTGTTTCCCCTATCAGTTACCCAGCCCCAATTCAATGGATCACGAGCCAGGTTGGCGGCGCTGGGGCCGAGTTCTGGCCCGTATTATGGCGGCTAGGAGGGCTGGGGAGGGATGTCAGAACTATGTGAGCTGCTCCTGTCGTCGTGAACTGTTCGACGGGGGTAAAGTAAGCGAGAGGAAGAGGAGATGAGGAAATGTAGTCTAGCTGTAAAAGTAACTGAAAGCCCTATATAATTATATTGCCTGTAACATTCAACGTATAGAACAATCTGCATAAAAAAGAGAGACCAGATTACCAGGTGAATCTTTTAGGGGAGGATCGTGGGGGTGGGGGATCAGGGGGTTGCCGACCCCCCACCCCCCCTTGGTAGTACTATACTACAAACCGAGAGGGTAATGCCGAGCATTACTGCACAAATTTGCACTTTTTAGTTCTGAGCCTGTATGCCGAATCCCCACCCTTCGGAAACCCTCTTATCCATCCTTGTCAGCCTACTTCATAGAGACAACGCAGCCAGCTTGTGATGTAACAGAAACATACCGCGACCATACATTTTTCGTCAGTTTGTTACTTACTAAGATGGCAAGTAACAATTACATTATTGATGTTGAGGTTAAAGCCTCACCAAATTAGAATGTTATTACAACATTTTTTTTGAGGTTAGGATGAACCCAAAACAGAATGTTATAAGAACATTCTTTTTGGGTTAATGGACATGATAATGTCATGGTAGTACGTTGCAGCAACATAATTGAGAGTCATAAAAAGAATGTAATAAGAATCAAATACAGAACCACCCGGAACATTGCTGCAAGATTATAATGATGTCGCATCCTTGGCAGGGACAGTGGTAGTTGGTCTGCATCAACTTCTTGTCAAGGCTAAATCATTTTCCCTTGCATACCTGCTGACAATCGTGACGATACGCCTTAATTCAGTCACCGAAATACTGAGATACTATACACTTATCAGCTCAGGATGTACTGAATGTATACCTGGTCCCCTCTCTCACCATTGGTCGCAATACGCATATAGGAGCAGAGTTAGCATAATGGGTCAGGTGCAGTAACCATTTAGCGCTTTCAAAAATCGACAGTGGGAATATTAGACAATCACGAACATACCAACATGAAAGCATTTTTAATTCACTTTTAATTCTCTTTCAAATGGTATATAAGATATATAATGTTTTGTTATAATACTAGTTCAAAGTAATGAATTAGCAAGTAATCGACAGTTTAATCGGTAAGTGGAAACAGGGCTTAACTTGAATGGAAAGGTTGTTGTCCCCCTTTTTAGATTCGTATCTGAATCAACACGATAAGGAAGCAGCCTTGTTTGCACTGGTTCTCAACCTTTATAACAGGACATGTGGGTGAAAAACGAACCGCATTCAAAGTAACTGGAGGTTTCCCAAGACCTATTAGTAACATTGCAAAGACACAAGGCATATGCTGTACAGATGTTACAAAATCGATGTCCAGTAAACGTGCCAGGGTAAATCTTGCATACACATCCATGTCAGGGAAGTAGTGTCCCTACTATGTATATACATCAAATCATAATGTATGAAAAGATATAAAGATAGATAATTCTTCTGCTACGAAAAGTAATAATGAATCATGGAAAGTTTTGAAATTTCTGGCTACACCTGGTCAGTAATAGAAACTGAGCCGCAGCAATTAAAGATACTAGATGCTGTTCACCCAGATACCACCTGGTGGATTATCGGAAAACTAACAACTGATTGTACTTATGTGCAGTTTGGGAGTTTGTACATCAAATTAAAGTGAATATATCAATAAGATGAACATAAGTAACAATTTTCCTTTCAATGTAAGTGATATCAGATCAAACTTGCATATTCTAAAGTCGCTGCTCACCTCTATTTTTCAACACATTATGTTGTAACTTTTCTTAGAAACGGTAAATATTTAAATAACTTAAGCAGAATGTACATTGTTACCTACAGTAAATAACTACTGAGTTTCATTAGAATATTGTTGTTAGTTTTTTCAGTAGAAGTAAAAATGTGATTTTTCCCATTGAAACCAATGGTAAAGGGTGATTTCCTTCATTACGCAACGTTTGTGAAAAGTGAATATTTTAATCTCTATGATCTGCTTAGGATATATCCTATGCTGACAACAAATATCTAAGATTTATTGTTGTTCATTAAAAATCAAGCCAGACACCCCCAAGTACCTTTAAGTGTCCAAATGTCATACACAATAATAGCAATCCTGGAAATTAAATAGAAAATTATACCGGAAAGCGATATATGAAGGTATAGGTGTGTAAACCATGTCAAAAGCCTGGGATTATGAGCTGGGTAATTAAACAGGAGTTGTCGGTCACATACACAGAAGCAGTCATATTAAATGCCCACGTTTTTCTGACCGTCGTGATGTACATAGGTGACTCAAGGTCTCATTTTACTGGATATGTGGAAAGGTTTTGAAAATTTCTGGCTCTTATTCAATAGGCTGATTCAAAGGTAGCTTTAATTCATTGCAGTTGTAAAGGTTATGTGGTATGATATTCTATGGATCTTTTATTATTACCTTTCAAATAAGGATGTAATGGAAGTTTCGCTATTTCTTTCTAAACACTTTGTGTTAAACTTTTGCGCTTATTTATACGTATATCAGGAATGGAAAACAATCATATTCAGTTTGTATGAATAATGTTGCTTGGTTAGTAGACTTACAAAAGTCAAAGAAAGTCTCTACAAGTAGATTCTAGTCGGATCTGGAGGAAATGACTTTGTAATTGACTCCCTCCACCTATCTAACAACCAAGAACCCAGCCGAGCTTGCCTTAAGTAGGTCAGCGGTGAGTATCTGCTACAGTGAGCAGCTCTATTAGACTGTAGTCACGTCCAAGTCCGTTAGATGCTCAAACTGGGACTGTTAACCACCAGCCATTTTAGGTTGGAATTCCCACCCATATCCCAGCATGCTTTGCAGGTGCTGGTTTATGGCAGGTAGGAACACAAACCAGGGTTCCGCATGGCATTTATAGAGGGCAAATAAAATTATTCCTCGCAAAAATAGCCACTACCCGGTTGCCGTTTGAGGAGATAGGACCTTTCATTTTGCACATCCTTGCAGATTTTAAGTAGCCACTAGTAGCCATAGATTCTTGTGGGTGTAAGGACCTATTATGCAAGAGGTATCTAGGTCATGAAAGGACTACATCTCTCCGCCTTGTGAGCAGGTCCTGAGCTGCTCAGGTCATCTTACTTACTGCTCAGGGCGCGAGCAGCTCCTCCGGGCTGTGAAGATAGCCTGCTCCACTGCCTCCTCTTCCAGCTGCCCCTCCTGTGAGTGACAACGGCGACCCACCCCTCCCGGCTATATGTATATGGAGGACTGGATGTAGATCTGTGTATAGAACAGGCAGTATTTTCAAGGGGTATGAGGTTACTTTAACCCATTGTTAGGTATATATATATATTCAAAAGATCAAATCATTAATGCATATGCACATGCCTGATTACAATATGTGTGTCATTTGTATTCAATGTAATAGTTTAAATCTAAATAAAAGGACAAATAACCCATTCCCTCCATTTCCCTCTCTCTGGCGCTGTGACGGCCCTAGATACATCTTCATCAGTAACTACTATGATCAATATCTTCCAAAGTCCTGTTTTGGTTGGAACCAATATTAAATCAAGATCCTCACTGAATCAGAATGTTATCATAATGAGTTGAGACCAAACCATTATAGAATATTATAACAACATTCTGTTTGGGCTGAAGAACGTAACCAGAACATTCTGTTTGGGTTGAAGTTATTATGTCACGGTATAATGTCACAGCAGTAGGTAGCAGCAATGTAATAATATTGGAAGCCATCGAAAGAACGTAATACGAACAATACCGAACCAGCCAGAACATTGCTGCAATGTTATAATAACGTTGCATCCTTGACTGGGTAACACGTAGGGCATAATACTACCCACCCCTTCCCTGAATCCCAAGCCAACGACTCCCTGTCTATATAATAGCAGACTCAGGTCACTTCCCTTGCGGCCTCAGCTGTCTGCGCCGTGGAGGAAGCCTCCTCCAGGGTCCAACGTTACCTGTGTGCTACACCGAGGAGGCCGTGTTCTTACAGGATGACATGAGTATCATGGAATCTAATGAGTCTCATGAAATTCGACTTCAGTTTGAGCTAGCTTTTCATGGCTTAAACTTTACCACAGACCTTAACTAGACTCATCTAACATATTTCTATAATCATCTGAGTTTTGAAAACTATTATAATGGTTTTGGCTCCCTTTGAGCCTTCTTGAACGTGGACACTCCGAGAGTGCATTCTCTGTTTGTGACATACTTTGTGGAACAGCTACTTATAATTTATCATGGGAACATTATACATGTATCCGCCAAGCATCAAAACACATATTCAAAGGGAAACATGATGTCACTTGTTATCTGCTAATTGCAAGTTGATGGTGTCAATAGCATATCCGGAAATATTTCATCGACTAATGTCATAAATATTTGTTAAACCGCTATAGGACACACCTTTCATCACTGGAGCAGATGAAAACAACTATGAAGGTACTACTATCAAATATATATGTCAACACCCAAAGTACTCCCATGCCATTCCGAGTTATTATCATCAGCTTACTATCAATAATTCCATGAAAATGAGAATCGACAAGAACTTAAACTGTATCAGTTTAAACCTGAATGGAAATTGTATGTATGTACAGGCCTTCAATTATATTGGACAAAAATCCAGTTGACCCGCATCTAAAAGATGTATAACATTTATGCCTACTACTACTTTCAATAGAACCTCCGAACAAACAGGGATAAAAGGACAGTGTACATATGTTTTGTGTTGTGTGGGTGTATCCTGGTGCGATTGGTGGCTCCTCAATGGCACCTGCTATACTCTCAGAGTAAAAACCAATATGATTAACAAAACTTTCCAAACTGAGATAATTATATAAATATGTTAGTTGAGGCTAGTTAAGGTCAGTGGTAAAGTATAAGATGTGAAAACTAGCTCAAACTGAAGTAGAATTTCATGAGAGATGGTGATACCTCCATTTGTTTGCAAACAAACCCAATTTTCGTGTGTCCACATTAATTTATTTCACCGAGGAAAACATGTTATCAATGATTTTCTGCCATATTTCATGGTTTATATCTTAACATAGGCCAGACATAGGCTTGCCAAATGCATTTCCATGTCTATTTGAGTTTCAAAAATGTCATTGAATTTATCAGTTTTGGCTCCATTTAACACTGATATTTATCAAATTGTATTTCACTACCAATTGTCTGATTTCCAAATATTCCTCCCACAGTTTGCCAGTGTCACATTATGACCGTATATTCCGTTGACAATCAGACTGGAAAGCAGTGGGAGGAATATCTAGATGGTTTAAACCATTAACCTGTATGTGTACTCAGATTTTCATTGAACTTTGGGCCAAATAGAGAAAAAATGACACTAAATATTTTGTGTAGTGTGGGTGTATCCTGTTGGGGTAATGGCTCTTTAAAAAAACAGGTGTCAGTTACTTGCCATTACTGACCTTTAACAATATTTTAATGATTTCTACCATCAGCTGTCAGGAGAAATAATTATCTAGAATCATTTTTACTACTATCAGATGATTCCCATGTGACTTGTTGAAACAACTTGCTGTTCGTAAACATTGACAAAAGAAACCCCTATTTTTATTTTGTAGAGTTCTCACAGTATAAATGTGAAAGTATCACTTTACAAGGATACCTCAGTGGTGTTTCAGGCTTTGCTAAGCAGAATTTCTCGAGACTGATATCAGTCCAGGATTCACGTATGGCTATTATATGGAAGTCACTTGGAATTTCTAGGGATTTTCCAGGGACGAACATAAAAGCGTGGAGAAGTGCATTTCTGGGCTGTTATGAACCAACCTATTGGTGTGGTATGCCAGGAACCATTGGCATAGACATGTGAAGGTTTACACAGGCTGTCAACGTGTCCTTACGAAAATTTGCTTAAGTTAACCTTACGTTAATAGGTTATCGCAAGGTAAATACGTAATATTTAGGTCATTAATGTGGGTTATCGGCAAGTTATCCTAACATGTTTGATCCTGAAGGGTTTGCACAGCCCAACAATATCCTTAAGATGATAAGCAAAATGTTTATCCACGACAATCGACAGAAGCCCTACGACAATACAAGTATCTAATACATTTGTATAAGAATATGTCCTTCAAATAAGACAAGGGGGGTTTACACAGGCCGACAGGAGCTCTTAAGATAGAGCAATTCATTGTCGTAACCTGAATTCCATTAACGTAAGGACATAAACCTAAGGATTTTCAAAAAAATTCAAACATGTCTGAAATTTTCATTATCCTAAGGAATTGGCCCAGACAAATTATCGTAAGCCTTACGACAGGCTGAAGACAATGGTTTCCTTATGATAAAATGGGTTTACACAGTCCGATAAGGTCATCGGGACTAACATAAGGCCGTCGGGACTAACGTAAGGTCATCGGGACTAACGTAAGCCTTACGTCAATGACCTATCGTAAGGATTTTGACGGCCTGTGTAAACCCCCCTTGACGCTGATAATCCATTGATTGTACCCAGCAGCTCACGAAAATACCTCTCTTACTCTTTAACACACAGTTCACAGGTCTTTCATGCTGAATAGGAAGAAAAATATTCTTATTCACAGGGGCGCATCCAAGGGTGGGGTGGGTGGGGGGGGTGGGGGTTCAGGGTATCCTGACCCGCCCCCCTTTTGATGGGACTTAAACTTATTAAGAGACAAAAACATCGCACGCATGCATGCGTATGCACACCGTTTTAGTGCTTAAGCGCCATTAGTCGATTTTAGCAGTGACCGGCGACAGGCGACCATCAGGATCGCTGATAAAATTGCCAGGCGACCGGCATATCAAGCAAGTTTGATAATTCACTGGCAATTTTACCTGGGATTTTACCGGCGATCCCATCATCCGTCGCCCAGAATGCACCTAAGGGAGTTGTGTAGCAATGTACTGATAATCCAGTCACCTGGAGACTTTATCAGCACTTCTCCCAGTTGCCCGTCACCCAGCAACTGTCAAGTCACCTAGTTGGTGTGGAGTTTTAGCCTTTATATATGCGGTCTCCACTTTTAAAATCCTGTATCCGCCCCTGAGTTCATCATGCCTCAAGAACCATACCCACTGAGCAACTGACAGTGGGGCAACAGATCGGTGATAAAATCTCGCACTGATTCAGATCAAACATGCACATTTCAATATACTATACTTACAGGTGATCATAGAAACAGGCCAATTTGAGCGAGAAACTGTAAAAGGTTGCTTAGTGGATATGGGGCTTAAGTAAGTTCAGTGCATCCCATATCATACATAACATAGCCTAGTATAGACCAAGGGACCTACCCCCCTCAGGATCCCTGGTTTTTAAACACGTCTCCCACCTTTGATGTTAACCCTTGACTCCACCCCCCCCCCCCCCCCCCCAGACGCTGCCACCCCACGTGACTCCTCCAGGGTGCCCTCCTGGTGTACCCCCAAGGTCAGGGGGACTTTGAAGGGGGTTGGGGAGGGCTGCAGGAGGTAGACAGGTGACAAGAGGAAGGAGGGATGGGAGATAAATAGGCTTAATATGGGAGATAAATAGGCTTAATGGGGCATTTATGAGGGTGGTGGTAGGGTGGTAGGGAGTGGATCAGGCTGGGTATGGCCCTGTTTCCACCAGCCGATTTTACTACCGATTTGTTGGTAATTCATTACTTTTAACTGGTAATAAGGCAAAGGATTATTTATATTACATACCATTTGAAAGAGAATTAAAATCCTTTTTTTAATGGTATGTAGCGTGTTCATGATTAACCGATATTCCCACTGCCGATTTCTGAAATCGGTAGTAAAATTGGCTGGTAGAAACAGGGCTTAAGTGGTCTGGGATGGGGGGATGGGGACTGGAGTCTTACATAATAAGGGACGGGGATCAATGTGGTCTTGGGTCAGGGATGTCGATTATCGGGAAGATGAACGATTACATATAGTAACCCTAACCCCACACACTCTGACCGCTGGAGGAGTATATAGGGGCAGAATATGCTTGGAAGAGACCCAATATCAATACCTTTGGATATGAATTGGTATATATATATATATATATATATATATATATATATATATGCACTTTTCATCTCAGCACGTGTATAACATCAAGAGGGGTGAGACGGTATGCCAGCCTTCATAAAAAAAAGTAGCTTCTCATTGGCTAAATGCATTAAGCCCAACCCAGTTTATACCAACAAGAAAGATCATCATGAAATATCATCAACATTGCTTTGGAGCTCATTCCCTGAAAAGAGTTGCACAATGCAAAATTAACGAAAACAATTTGGTTAACAGATTGCTCATAATATTTTGTATAATGGTGCTCTATATTTTGGCATTTTCCCCATAGGAACTAATGTTAAAGCCTGTCAGTTCTACCTATAATGTCCAACCCTATTTTCCCCTGAAATGCAGTGATTTGATTGGCTTGCAAACCTACAAATCTGTCAATTGATAAAATGTAACAAACAATAATGTGTTAGCAGTACTTGGGGATATCGAAAAACACAATTCTTGCTTATTTAAGGTTAGACTACGGTGATGAGCAGCAGATTTAGTAAAACGGCCATATCTCGGAGGTGATTTATCATATTCAAACATGTTATATATCATTTAAAAGCTATGATTTTTTTCTATCTAATGATATATCGATCTGCATTTATAGAATTAAATTTGAGAAAATAATTATTAAAATTGCATTTTTTCACTTTTTGGACCAAGATTTCTGACTTAATATTATTTCTATAATTTTGAAACTTGGTAATATTGTCAATAACATTTGTTGGGAGGGAACCGTGTCTCAGATTCTTTATCTAGGCCCTAGTCTTGATTTTGTATTAAAAAACGGGAAACTTTTTGTATTCTTTGTCGTTTTTTACAACTTCATTTTCAAGATATCATAAAATTAGAACTAGGGCCTAAATAAAAAATCTGAGACACAGTTCCCTCTATAAGACTAACATCTACATGCATAAGAAATTTTATGAGCTTCCTTTCATTATTAACTGAGATATCCCATTTCAAAAAAAATAAGAATAAAACATGATTTTCACATTTCCAATCAATTTCTATTTCTATTCAATCACCCATAAATATAAAATTTATATCATGAGATGGTTCATATAGAACAGGCAGTATTTTCAAGGGGTATGAGGTTACTTTAACCCATTGTTAGGTATATATATATATTCAAAAGATCAAATCATTAATGCATATGCACATGCCTGATTACAATATGTGTGTCATTTGTATTCAATGTAATAGTTTAAATCTAAATAAAAGGACAAATAACCCATTCCCTCCATTTCCCTCTCTCTGGCGCTGTGACGGCCCTAGATACATCTTCATCAGTAACTACTATGATCAATATCTTCCAAAGTCCTGTTTTGGTTGGAACCAATATTAAATCAAGATCCTCACTGAATCAGAATGTTATCATAATGAGTTGAGACCAAACCATTATAGAATATTATAACAACATTCTGTTTGGGCTGAAGAACGTAACCAGAACATTCTGTTTGGGTTGAAGTTATTATGTCACGGTATAATGTCACAGCAGTAGGTAGCAGCAATGTAATAATATTGGAAGCCATCGAAAGAACGTAATACGAACAATACCGAACCAGCCAGAACATTGCTGCAATGTTATAATAACGTTGCATCCTTGACTGGGTAACACGTAGGGCATAATACTACCCACCCCTTCCCTGAATCCCAAGCCAACGACTCCCTGTCTATATAATAGCAGACTCAGGTCACTTCCCTTGCGGCCTCAGCTGTCTGCGCCGTGGAGGAAGCCTCCTCCAGGGTCCAACGTTACCTGTGTGCTACACCGAGGAGGCCGTGTTCTTACAGGATGACATGAGTATCATGGAATCTAATGAGTCTCATGAAATTCGACTTCAGTTTGAGCTAGCTTTTCATGGCTTAAACTTTACCACAGACCTTAACTAGACTCATCTAACATATTTCTATAATCATCTGAGTTTTGAAAACTATTATAATGGTTTTGGCTCCCTTTGAGCCTTCTTGAACGTGGACACTCCGAGAGTGCATTCTCTGTTTGTGACATACTTTGTGGAACAGCTACTTATAATTTATCATGGGAACATTATACATGTATCCGCCAAGCATCAAAACACATATTCAAAGGGAAACATGATGTCACTTGTTATCTGCTAATTGCAAGTTGATGGTGTCAATAGCATATCCGGAAATATTTCATCGACTAATGTCATAAATATTTGTTAAACCGCTATAGGACACACCTTTCATCACTGGAGCAGATGAAAACAACTATGAAGGTACTACTATCAAATATATATGTCAACACCCAAAGTACTCCCATGCCATTCCGAGTTATTATCATCAGCTTACTATCAATAATTCCATGAAAATGAGAATCGACAAGAACTTAAACTGTATCAGTTTAAACCTGAATGGAAATTGTATGTATGTACAGGCCTTCAATTATATTGGACAAAAATCCAGTTGACCCGCATCTAAAAGATGTATAACATTTATGCCTACTACTACTTTCAATAGAACCTCCGAACAAACAGGGATAAAAGGACAGTGTACATATGTTTTGTGTTGTGTGGGTGTATCCTGGTGCGATTGGTGGCTCCTCAATGGCACCTGCTATACTCTCAGAGTAAAAACCAATATGATTAACAAAACTTTCCAAACTGAGATAATTATATAAATATGTTAGTTGAGGCTAGTTAAGGTCAGTGGTAAAGTATAAGATGTGAAAACTAGCTCAAACTGAAGTAGAATTTCATGAGAGATGGTGATACCTCCATTTGTTTGCAAACAAACCCAATTTTCGTGTGTCCACATTAATTTATTTCACCGAGGAAAACATGTTATCAATGATTTTCTGCCATATTTCATGGTTTATATCTTAACATAGGCCAGACATAGGCTTGCCAAATGCATTTCCATGTCTATTTGAGTTTCAAAAATGTCATTGAATTTATCAGTTTTGGCTCCATTTAACACTGATATTTATCAAATTGTATTTCACTACCAATTGTCTGATTTCCAAATATTCCTCCCACAGTTTGCCAGTGTCACATTATGACCGTATATTCCGTTGACAATCAGACTGGAAAGCAGTGGGAGGAATATCTAGATGGTTTAAACCATTAACCTGTATGTGTACTCAGATTTTCATTGAACTTTGGGCCAAATAGAGAAAAAATGACACTAAATATTTTGTGTAGTGTGGGTGTATCCTGTTGGGGTAATGGCTCTTTAAAAAAACAGGTGTCAGTTACTTGCCATTACTGACCTTTAACAATATTTTAATGATTTCTACCATCAGCTGTCAGGAGAAATAATTATCTAGAATCATTTTTACTACTATCAGATGATTCCCATGTGACTTGTTGAAACAACTTGCTGTTCGTAAACATTGACAAAAGAAACCCCTATTTTTATTTTGTAGAGTTCTCACAGTATAAATGTGAAAGTATCACTTTACAAGGTTACCTCAGTGGTGTTTCAGGCTTTGCTAAGCAGAATTTCTCGAGACTGATATCAGTCCAGGATTCACGTATGGCTATTATATGGAAGTCACTTGGAATTTCTAGGGATTTTCCAGGGACGAACATAAAAGCGTGGAGAAGTGCATTTCTGGGCTGTTATGAACCAACCTATTGGTGTGGTATGCCAGGAACCATTGGCATAGACATGTGAAGGTTTACACAGGCTGTCAACGTGTCCTTACGAAAATTTGCTTAAGTTAACCTTACGTTAATAGGTTATCGCAAGGTAAATACGTAATATTTAGGTCATTAATGTGGGTTATCGGCAAGTTATCCTAACATGTTTGATCCTGAAGGGTTTGCACAGCCCAACAATATCCTTAAGATGATAAGCAAAATGTTTATCCACGACAATCGACAGAAGCCCTACGACAATACAAGTATCTAATACATTTGTATAAGAATATGTCCTTCAAATAAGACAAGGGGGGTTTACACAGGCCGACAGGAGCTCTTAAGATAGAGCAATTCATTGTCGTAACCTGAATTCCATTAACGTAAGGACATAAACCTAAGGATTTTCAAAAAAATTCAAACATGTCTGAAATTTTCATTATCCTAAGGAATTGGCCCAGACAAATTATCGTAAGCCTTACGACAGGCTGAAGACAATGGTTTCCTTATGATAAAATGGGTTTACACAGTCCGATAAGGTCATCGGGACTAACATAAGGCCGTCGGGACTAACGTAAGGTCATCGGGACTAACGTAAGCCTTACGTCAATGACCTATCGTAAGGATTTTGACGGCCTGTGTAAACCCCCCTTGACGCTGATAATCCATTGATTGTACCCAGCAGCTCACGAAAATACCTCTCTTACTCTTTAACACACAGTTCACAGGTCTTTCATGCTGAATAGGAAGAAAAATATTCTTATTCGCAGGGGCGCATCCAAGGGTGGGGTGGGTGGGGGGGGTGGGGGTTCAGGGTATCCTGACCCGCCCCCCTTTTGATGGGACTTAAACTTATTAAGAGACAAAAACATCGCACGCATGCATGCGTATGCACACCGTTTTAGTGCTTAAGCGCCATTAGTCGATTTTAGCAGTGACCGGCGACAGGCGACCATCAGGATCGCTGATAAAATTGCCAGGCGACCGGCATATCAAGCAAGTTTGATAATTCACTGGCAATTTTACCTGGGATTTTACCGGCGATCCCATCATCCGTCGCCCAGAATGCACCTAAGGGAGTTGTGTAGCAATGTACTGATAATCCAGTCACCTGGAGACTTTATCAGCACTTCTCCCAGTTGCCCGTCACCCAGCAACTGTCAAGTCACGTAGTTGGTGTGGAGTTTTAGCCTTTATATATGCGGTCTCCACTTTTAAAATCCTGTATCCGCCCCTGAGTTCATCATGCCTCAAGAACCATACCCACTGAGCAACTGACAGTGGGGCAACAGATCGGTGATAAAATCTCGCACTGATTCAGATCAAACATGCACATTTCAATATACTATACTTACAGGTGATCATAGAAACAAGCCAATTTGAGCGAGAAACTGTAAAAGGTTGCTTAGTGGATATGGGGCTTAAGTAAGTTCAGTGCATCCCATATCATACATAACATAGCCTAGTATAGACCAAGGGACCTACCCCCCTCAGGATCCCTGGTTTTTAAACACGTCTCCCACCTTTGATGTTAACCCTTGACTCCACCCCCCCCCCCCAGACGCTGCCACCCCACGTGACTCCTCCAGGGTGCCCTCCTGGTGTACCCCCAAGGTCAGGGGGACTTTGAAGGGGGTTGGGGAGGGCTGCAGGAGGTAGACAGGTGACAAGAGGAAGGAGGGATGGGAGATAAATAGGCTTAATATGGGAGATAAATAGGCTTAATGGGGCATTTATGAGGGTGGTGGTAGGGTGGTAGGGAGTGGATCAGGCTGGGTATGGCCCTGTTTCCACCAGCCGATTTTACTACCGATTTGTTGGTAATTCATTACTTTTAACTGGTAATAAGGCAAAGGATTATTTATATTACATACCATTTGAAAGAGAATTAAAATCCTTTTTTTAATGGTATGTAGCGTGTTCATGATTAACCGATATTCCCACTGCCGATTTCTGAAATCGGTAGTAAAATTGGCTGGTAGAAACAGGGCTTAAGTGGTCTGGGATGGGGGGATGGGGACTGGAGTCTTACATAATAAGGGACGGGGATCAATGTGGTCTTGGGTCAGGGATGTCGATTATCGGGAAGATGAACGATTACATATAGTAACCCTAACCCCACACACTCTGACCGCTGGAGGAGTATATAGGGGCAGAATATGCTTGGAAGAGACCCAATATCAATACCTTTGGATATGAATTGGTATATATATATATATATATATATATATATATATATATATGCACTTTTCATCTCAGCACGTGTATAACATCAAGAGGGGTGAGACGGTATGCCAGCCTTCATAAAAAAAAGTAGCTTCTCATTGGCTAAATGCATTAAGCCCAACCCAGTTTATACCAACAAGAAAGATCATCATGAAATATCATCAACATTGCTTTGGAGCTCATTCCCTGAAAAGAGTTGCACAATGCAAAATTAACGAAAACAATTTGGTTAACAGATTGCTCATAATATTTTGTATAATGGTGCTCTATATTTTGGCATTTTCCCCATAGGAACTAATGTTAAAGCCTGTCAGTTCTACCTATAATGTCCAACCCTATTTTCCCCTGAAATGCAGTGATTTGATTGGCTTGCAAACCTACAAATCTGTCAATTGATAAAATGTAACAAACAATAATGTGTTAGCAGTACTTGGGGATATCGAAAAACACAATTCTTGCTTATTTAAGGTTAGACTACGGTGATGAGCAGCAGATTTAGTAAAACGGCCATATCTCGGAGGTGATTTACCATATTCAAACATGTTATATATCATTTAAAAGCTATGATTTTTTTCTATCTAATGATATATCGATCTGCATTTATAGAATTAAATTTGAGAAAATAATTATTAAAATTGCATTTTTTCACTTTTTGGACCAAGATTTCTGACTTAATATTATTTCTATAATTTTGAAACTTGGTAATATTGTCAATAACATTTGTTGGGAGGGAACCGTGTCTCAGATTCTTTATCTAGGCCCTAGTCTTGATTTTGTATTAAAAAACGGGAAACTTTTTGTATTCTTTGTCGTTTTTTACAACTTCATTTTCAAGATATCATAAAATTAGAACTAGGGCCTAAATAAAAAATCTGAGACACAGTTCCCTCTATAAGACTAACATCTACATGCATAAGAAATTTTATGAGCTTCCTTTCATTATTAACTGAGATATCCCATTTCAAAAAAAATAAGAATAAAACATGATTTTCACATTTCCAATCAATTTCTATTTCTATTCAATCACCCATAAATATAAAATTTATATCATGAGATGGTTCATATAAACTCATATCTAATGAAATATGATAAATATTTAGATAAATAAGATCTGAATGATTATTTTGCATTTTTGCAAGACCAGCGAAATGGCCCCTAATCACAGTAGTCTAACCTTAAGGATAATGCCCACTAACTAAATGAAACATGGAAACTTGTTATAATTTGGTATGATTGATCCCCTGGTGATGCAAAGCCAATATATGAAAAGAAAAATAGGGGTCCCGGGGCTAATTTAAGAGTTATGACATGACACCTCAGGACATTTTCTGAGAAAATCAGAGATCAAATACTGATGAATTTAAGGTACAAGATTTACATGTTATCAATGTTTTTTGCATGGAATGTACCAGGTAGGGCCTATAGGTTTATTCTGTGGCTAATTATTGTATTTATTATATTCAATTTTAAAGAAAAAAACCATTAGATGCACAAGAAGGCCCTTTTATCAGCCGTTATTTTGCCTAAAACCTGATAATTATAAAAAAATATCTGAACATGGAACCTTTCTAAAAGTCACTGTATATACACCTACATATGTTTGGAACATAATGCAACAAAAATTAGCATAGGTCCTGGGGTGATCTACTGAGTTAGGTGAAGGAATATATATGACAAACAGAAACAAAAATCATACTATTTTTGCATGTTTTGCAATGCAGTGATAAAAAAATCTTGTAAAATAAATAAATCACCAAGTAATTTTCAAAGCAGCTAACCTTGATATCACATTAAAACATCAGTTTTCTTTATATCATCAGTAATTAGCTTGTAAGGATGAAATTCGCAAAAGTGACCAAGTGCCACTATTTGCAAAATAGCTTAGAAAGGAAAAAAAGTGAATTCCCAAAAAACAATTAAATTTTGGTTGAAAGTTCCAAAACATACCTCTTGGATTATGAATAACATTTAAGACCAACTTTTAGGACATTTCACTATGTCCTAGGGGGATTTGACAATTTTTGCCACTAGGGGGAAGCACTAGTTTGTGGGCATTATCCTTAAATAATCCAAAGTCATCCTACTGGCATGGTTGATACTCTACAGAAAATTCAGAATAGTATTCTTCGAAAATGTCAGAATATTCGTCTGGCAACTGCAATCCATAATGATGAGCTTCATGCTCTATGTAATGTTGACTATTTGACAAAACTTGGTGAAATTATGCTCCTCCAGTTGATCTATAAACGTAGTAAATTACAGGATCTAGTGATATCCAACCAGGTATATAACACCAGACAAGCAAATAAAATAGTTTTCCCTAAAAAGACCCCTCTTACGGAAACATATAAGCGATCACCCTATTGGCGTGGAGTTACACTGTGGGCACAGCTCTCGGAGCACATCCAGAAATCTGACAATGTTACTACATTTAAAGTTTTACTACGTAATCGCTATTCCATAGTTAAGAAAAGCCTTCTCGAAAAGAGGCCGGAGAATTAGGTCATCCGAGTACTGAACTCGGGAAAAGATGACATATTGACGTTGTGACATTTGTACATGTATTGCTGTTTGATTAATAATTATTAGAATTATATATTTTTGTATAATGTACCTACTTGGAAGATCACATTGATGTGAAAGTGGTTTAAGAAATAAATAAATAAAAAAAAAAAGTCTTGAAGACAAGGATGGCATTTATGTGTGTTTTGTCCAACCCTTGTCCAACCCAATGATAAACCCAATGTGTCATGGACTTACTGGTACAAAGACTGACACCAGATCATACTGACTTCTCACTATTCTTTATACACCATGGACCTGAGCTGCTGCCCTGATCTCACTCTATTAGCATCGACCATTGCCATACCCACACCCCAGCCTGCCTCCCCGTTCTCCCCCTGGCCCCCTGGCCCCTCCCAAGCCCCCTGCCCCCCCCCCCCCCCACCTCCCGGTGCCTGGTGCCTAGGGTCCAGCCCTATACACTGACACACTATTACTCCTCATCTCAGGGTGGCGGCCAACAAGCCAGATAAGCCCACCAGGGTAGGCCGGGAACCAACACATTATGGTCCACCGGATACTCACCTTTTTGGTATATTTTAACTCTGTTTTGTGTTCGCACCTTATGCGCTCCCTTTTATATCTATATGTACTGACACGGATGGCCAGTCCATGCTCATGTAGGCTTAGCAGCGTTAGATTTAGAACAGCGCACACTTTAGCCATAACTCTCTGTCAACGTTAGGGGGTTAGAGGAGGAGTCTATGTGTGATGTATCACACTAAAGGGGCGCACGCCGCTCGAGCTCATTCAGAGTTAGCTGAATGTTGTTGTGAGTAACCATCCTGGAAAGGTTGAGTCTAAGAAGCTGAGTCCTGGATTTGGAATAAAAGCAAAAAGACTGTGTAGGAAATGCGGGAGCATTTACTGAGTGTGATTGAGGGGATTCCATCCTTGGAGCTGACCATTGTCGAGTGAGATCTTGTCATGGAACGACAATACACAGGAGATTAATAAATAAAGAACATCCTTTCACATGAGTGTTACATCTTATATGATGTGGAACTATGATTATGTAATAGACGACAGCAGTCAAACGAGGAGGAGACTGCGTTAGGAGCTAGCTATTATTGGATTACTAGTTATTGGATTTATCACAACCCTTTTTGATATGATATGAGTTGACCATACATTACTTAAATACATGCATATTATATATCATACTTTATACATACATTCTTAGCTACACATATATGATATATATATATATATATATATATAATAGTAATAATAATTCTACATTACAAGACCATAATTATTATGAGAACGAAAAATGTATAAAAAAAGATCTATGCAAAAAGTCTTTCACAAACTGGCTATTAACACTCGGTCCCTAATAATGTTATGGGTAGGGCTTATGACGGGGTGGGCAGTGATCAGAGTCCGGGCACCGTGCAGGTAGAATGCAGACAACTGGAGCCCCTCGGTAAACCCCGGATACACCAACATGTATACACAAAGCCTCCCCTCCAGTATATAGACCTCTTTAGCACTTACTAGCGATATACACATTACAGTGAAAGGCCAATGTAAGTTACTTCCCCCATACTTTAAGAGGCTGCAATATTAGCTCTATACGAAGGGGTGGTATCAAAGTTCATTCATATCTAGTCTGAGCTAAATCAATTTCAATCACTTTAATTTCCTATCTGAAATGGTAGAAGTGTGAGTGTACAATCATAGATGCCAGAACGCAACTTAAGCCCTGTTTCCACCAACCAATTTTTTTTATGAACGATTGCAAAAATACCCTAAAAATCTTCCCGACTTCTAAATCCTCCAAGAAATCATTTGGTGGAAACAAAAAATTGTTCAAACGACCGATTTTTATGGACAATTTTTTACCTTGTTGGATGACTAAAATCCCCCAATGGCGACAGACAAATTATTTGACATGTTAAATAATTTTGGATGATTCTGGCTTGTTGGACAATTTTCCTAGACGAATCTTGTGTTCATCTTTTGGTGGAAACAGGATTTCTTCAGACGATTCGGTAAATACTGAATATAGAATAAAATAGAATAATTATCAGACACAAAATAAAAGTTGTAGATGCTATCATGATAATTTAAGACATATTTGTTAAATAAAAATAATGTTTCATTAAATCGTTGGTAAAATCGTTGGTAAAATCGTTGGTAAAATCGTTGGTAAAATCGTTGGTAAAATCGTCTTTCAAATCATTTTATAATCGTTTGGTGGAAACAGAAAATCGTCCAAAAAATCATTGCTGATGAACGATTTTTTCTGGCAATAATGTCGTCTGTATGTGTCTGTTGAAAAGATCGTTCAACTTTGATCTTGTCTTTTTGGTGGAAACAGGGCATAAGACTCTTCGAGGTCCTCATGGTTTAGTTATACTAGTTTACATTATCTCTTCTTATTATCATTATCAGAGTGAAATATTTAATAATAGGCACCTAAATATACAATTTTTGTGATCGGAAATGAGATCATTCATTAGAATAATGACCACATGTATTGAATTTTAAAGAATGATGCTTAAAATGAGGATAAATGAAGTACCGAGATCAGAATAACAGATCACTACTTCCAAGCAGATCATACACTTTTTATGTAGGAAGCACTATAGCAACCCACGTACCCTCTCCACATCCTGCCCTGCTACCGCAATTCCCTCATCTCATCATATTAGCAGGGGGTCTTTTCTCCACTATCTATATCACCCTTGAGAACTAACCTTCCTGTTCCTGTTTCCTTACCTCTACCCTTTAGTTACCACCCCTATATGTCTTGACGCAGTTGGTATATACTAGCCCTTACAACTGACACAACATATTCACTATGATTGAATTTATGGGGGATGAGAATCATGACAAGGAGGGACTGTCCAACTGATACCTGGAGGAATTGAACCTAAGCCTGAAATGCAGAGGTCCAATATGTTATCCACTGGACGTTTCCCCTTTCCTTAAGTAAGTCATGCAGAGCATTCTAAAGAATAACGCTATCAGTCTTTCTATATTTTGAAAACTTGTATATTTTTCTCATGATTCAGATCTAGGATATCAGACGTGCAAGGTCTTTGGCCCTTCACTGACCCCTATGTGTATCAAGTATATAGAACTAGCCCCTTCGAGATTCCCTTAAATATTATACCACCACTCCCTACAGACCCAGCAGTGAAAGAACAACCTTCTGTCCCAGGTGATACGATGGTGGTGATTTCCTACGCTAAAGGCTTCAAAAGTTTTTGTTTGTTGATATGGAGGGTTTCCTATAGTAAGAGGATTCACCATGTGACTGGATAGATCAGTTGGACATGATGCTGTCTTATTGGTGATGTTTTAAGATTCTCTAAAAAAAATAAAAGAACCGTTTCATGTTTAGTGAATAACTAGCAGTAACTTTCTCTGAAACAAAATTTAATGATTTACACTGCGTGTACTGATTATATACGAAAAGAAAGCAAGCAAAATATGAAAAAGAAATGTAGTAGTTAACATGCTAATTGCTACTCTATAGGATCATCCCTTGGAGTATGTTATACTTTCAGGCTGTGGTCACATATCTTATTCATTTCGAATCCAAGCCGGAGTCCGATAATGGACATACTCTATACAATATTAATCCCCAGCCCTATGCACTCTCGGCACAAACGAGCAGTGTTGGCTGATTTTGTGGGGGCTCCTATCACAATGATATTGGATCTAATTCCTCTGGCTCATAATTAATTCAGTGTATTGATACCTGTTAGCAATGTTACTAATCCCAAGCAGGCTATTACTTCCATCTCAACCAGAACGTAATCCTACTATCGAATCTCAGCCTATTGCTTCTATTCTATGAAGGTATATACATTGACACTCTATCCCAAATGCCATCAACAGCGAAGATGATTGCCAACCTCTCGGATCTCAATCTCAAATTCCATTGGGACATTGCATTTCAATTTAGCTTTCCAAATGATATAAATGCCACGTCTATTCAGATCTTATACCAAATATAGATTGTATCAGGATGAAAAACATCCAGATTTGTAAGAGGTTGAATGCAAAGGAGTATGAACAGTTTGTAAATTATCTCCAGGTTACTTTAGCAGGGGGACGAAAGCCTGTGTTCCACACAGCGATTTTGATGCCGATATTAAAAAATCAGCAGTGAATTTAATAGTCAAAATATGGACATGTTATACATCATTAGAAGGGTCTTACAGTTCTCTTTCAAATGGTATATAGGACATACTGTTTCATACCATCATGTCAGAGAAAATTAGATAAATACTAAGTGGGCAGCATCAAGATCGGTATGTGGAATACAGGTTTAACATGACATTTCAAACCAATAGACAGCGATTGTCACCCCCCTGTAGGCGTGGGAGCGCTGATATCGAAACGAAGAATCCTTTCAAAATGACAAAACGAAATATGAAACGTTTAATTAGCGCCTGACATTGTTCAAGGCTGTATCAATGACAGTCATTAAGTCTCAAGTACCTAAAACATTGTCTTTAAGAGCAGTTACTGTAGGGGGGTTCTGACGTGAATACAAGGTGACTTAATATGCTGTTGAACTTTCATGTTGTAAATATACATCTGATGCTCATTTTATCTGAGGCAAAACAAGGTAGGTTTCTAGCTAACAATGGTCGGTATTCAATAAAATATGGCTGAAAATCATGTATGCATATATTATCATCATCAAATATGTATGTCATCATAATAAAGCATACCTGTCAAAATTCAGGATGTAATATATAATCTAAAGACTATATCTCCATTAACCGCCAATCTGAATACGCACTGTAACAAACAGTTAAAATACATTCAGAATGCCAAGTATATATTCTGGTATTTTGCAAAGGAAGGGAGTACTAATGTACTAATACAAACATTTCAAAAAAATGTATCCTAAGAAATGCCACAATCAGTTGCTTTTGTTGTGAACGAACATTATACTCATGCATCCTGCTTGTATGATGAGAATGTCACGTGACTTGTGTCATCCAATCAGGAATTAGACCGGCAGGGTAAGACCTAACAAGGTGGGGTACTACCTATTTTAAAGCAATGGGGCAAAATGCTATCAATGAGACACATTTGTCTAGGTGCAAGATTGTTTGCCTTGCTAAAAGTTGAGATATAGAGCTGAATCTCCTCATATATCTGATCATAAAGGACCAAGGATGAAAATACCCAATTCTCCAGAACTACTGAAGCTGGTAGTTTCCGAGAACTTTAGCATTATTACTTATGGATTTCTGGAGCTTATTTCTTATAATTCTTCAATCAGTCATAAGCTCTTCGTACATGTACGTACATTCCAAGAAATGCTCTATTGCTCAAATGGAGCTAATCATAACACCAGGGTCGCCAGTAAGGACCAATGGGACAGGATTAACATGGGGGTCTGTACCACTCGTTGTTATATGCACGGCATAACCAAAGCCTACCTGATGAGTATTTATTGGCTGGTTAACGGAATGAGTAGTTGAGAGCCTCAAACCATGTATCAAACTTCTATAATACTCAAATGGTTGGCCCAGGTTTAGTTACACAGGGGAATGAATCGTAGGACTGTCGTATCATTCTATAAGTTCTATATCATGTCCTTGCAGAATGTTAGTAACAGCAGTTTCTATCATCTCATTAGAGGTTCAGTTCTATTTATTCATTAATGTTGTGCTTCAAGTAACTGAACAATTTAAGATATATAAAAGTACATGCAGTTTGCTCTAACAATAACTTTCAGCAAGTTACAGCTCTGACATTTAAGACAAATTACTGATATAAAAAATAGGAGAAGTTAATTCCATTGATTTGATTCTGAAACTGAAGAAATTTAAGAAATAAGATGTATACTGCCTCACAATTAATTCATTTAGTCGGCCGCGAATATGAAAGCCTCTACTTTAGTAGAGATAGATGTAGTTGTATTTGACATGAAAATCAAATGATACTTTTTATTCCAATGTATCTGTACTTCGAATACAGACTCCAGTTTCTTTAACTCAGAACACAGAATCACCATAGGCCAATATTACCTTTTATTCAGAGCATAATACTTTAATCCCACAGTTTTTAGCGAGTACAAAACATCGAAAGCCAAGATTAAGATGATACAAAAGGGAGTGAAATAACAATATGATTGTGGAGGCGACTTCAATGTGCTGTCATGGGATTAAAACAGGTTTTGTATCGAGAAAAAAAAACGAATAAATGGTTGGATAATAACGCCAAACAGTAGAATAAAGAACGAACCAGAAAATGATTCAGCCTTAAACTGATTTTAAAGTTAAAGGTCAATGAAGTTCGTGTGGTATTAGAAATCGGGATTTTGAGTTTCTATTGCACCAGACAATGGAATCTTCCATTGTACCAGAAAAAAGAATCACCTCAGTTTATTTAAGAGGGCCATTTCTGCTGACCTGGTACTATCTGGATCCTCATTCCATTCAGGTTCAAAGTTGGGTCATTGAAATGAAATAACGGAAAGCAATACACCTTTCTCACGAACCTGGATTATAAACCCTCCCATAGAGGCCTTGTTCCCAAAACAGGCCTCGGCCCATTGGGCTCCATTTCCCAAAACAGAGGTTCAGACCCATGGCGCTAGGAGTGCACAACGCTATTGAGAAAGGGCTATTGGTCTCATTTATGTTAAATGATTAAGTTACAATACAACTTTTTCAAAGAGAAAATATGTCATTCGACATTAATACTATATGTTAAGGATAGACAACACCTCTCAACGGGTCATTTGCAGTAATCCCTATTGCGTTCTCTCTATTAAAGGCACAGTAATTTAGTGTACATTAAATGAAAGAGCAGAATTTTCTCTATCTGTTGATATAAAAATAATTGTTATCACTCCAATATTGAAGAAATCTGAGAAGAAAAATTGATTTTTCGACTCTTATTTTTCAGCTACCACTCAATTGATTTTCATGAAATTTTGGGAGCTTGTTTGTAACATTATTATGCAAGGAAGCGTGTCTCAGATTTTTTATTTAGGCCTTAGTTTTCATTTTATGTCAAAAAACGGGAAACTTTTAGTGATTTTTTCCCAATTAATTTTCCACATTTAATAAAATGAAAACTAAGGCCTAAATAAGAAATCTGAGACACGCTTCCCTCCACGTGAATGTTATCAAGGTACATACTAAATTTCATACATTTATATTCAATATTAACCGAGATATCCTTGTTCAAAAAATAAAAGTTGAAAATACATTTTTCTATTTCGGGTATGAGCACAGACACACAAATGTACACATTGTAAAATTAATAATATCAGTAGATAGGTTTATCAAATGTCTACTAAATGGTATAAGCCTCATATTCATGTTATATAGATTAAACAATATATGCCCTCTTAAAAAGAGTCATGCTAATTCGCCGCTGAGAGGTGTTGTCTATCCTTAAGGGACCTAGTACGTACGCATCAAGGGGGAGGTGGTCCGAGATTTTTGAAAAGGTGCGTACATTCTAGTGCATATTCAATGCGTATTTTTGCCTGAGCGGGATGGTGGGGTCTGAGATTTTTTTTAAATGTGCGTATGTACTAAATGGAAGGCCCCTAACTTATACCCATATATATTGTACTATTCCAAGGGACGGACTTAGAAGGGAGCGCCTGAGGCACGCGCCTCCCCTAATTTTTGCCAAATTTAGATTATTTTAATGTGAAACTTTGGCCAAGAAATGGGGCGCCTCACACATTTATATGAGGATGCCCCCCCCCCCCTTCTTTTTTTTTAAATTTTTGGGTCCGTCCCTAAATTCCTGAAGACGTGGTAATTTTCCTGCATCTGACTTCCACCCCTGGCGTGGGCTATCCCAAACCCACATGTCATTCCAGTCATGCCTACCCACGCATCGGTCAAGTCTGTCCACATGTAAATAGCCCCACTACTATTGACCAGCGGCCCCAGTCGCAGCTGGACAAATAGTCGGCGGGCCTGCCCACCCCTGTCTGGGGTAAGGAGATCCTTGCGCCGGCCGAAGCACACCCTGACGGCGTATAAAACAGAGACCCATGTCGACACGCCACCCTCAGGTCTCACATCACCAAACGCCGACAGCTGACGGCACTGCGTAGACACGACACGCTGATTCGGACCCCAGACGGACATTTTGTGGTGTCAGACCTGAACAGGAGAAAGTAGGAAAAAGGAGAGGGCGTCGGGAGAAAGGGGAGTGAAGGTGTTCAGAGGGTGGGGGGGGAGTGGGGGATGGTGATGGGTTAGAGGTAGATGAGCGGATGGGGATGTACAAAGATGAATGGATGGAGGTATCTTCATTTTCAATTCCCACATACACCTCAGGGGCAGATACAGGATTTTCGAAAGGGGGGGGGGGGGGCGTCAGCATAAGGGAGAAGTGCTGAAACCGCGTGCAATCGTGCGTACATGTGCAGCATTTTCCCCACTTTTTGTAGTTTAGGGGTCCATAAAAAAGGGGAGTCAGGACCCCCGGGATTCCCCCCCTGGATCAGTCCCTGCAACTTTACTGTCTTCCCTGCCTGACTTTCTTCTACTTTACCCTACCTTTGTTTGCCTGTCGGAACTGTGAATCTGACCAATCTAAAAGTCATAATGTCCTAGCATTCTTGCGATATGAAAGAACGCACTTCTTGCCTACATCCGTCACCTTACGTGTGGAAGTACATGATGTATTTTTTCCCTATACATGTCCAACCTCGGGGACATTCGGGAAGTGGCTTCCTGATGTCTCCCTTCACATCTTGCCTGCTTCGTTGGCCTCCTCCTGCTTGCCTTCATCCCTGCATATATACCTGCCTTTCCCTTTACCACCATTTGCCCTGTTCCCCGTCTACTTCTCTGCCCCCTGCCTTTCATACTGACTCGCAGTTTGACTGTTTATAATTATCTCCTAATGACCTTTACAGACTAGCCTCTAACTGCGCTAACAACGATTGTTCAATACAAGCAAAATACGCATTGTGGGGCTAGTCTGTTAGAGATATCAGTCCTTGTCACCATACCTGTCTGTCTGCTGCCTAGGTTTCCCCCTCTTCTACCCTATTGTCATCCTGCTTCCATGCTTTCTACTTCCCAGCTCCCTTGGACAGCGCTATCTTTCCTAGCTCTTTTTCCGACTCCTTTGCTTTCCTATTTTTCCCTGCAATCTTGCTTGCCTTAATGTATGCCTCTAGTGGCGGATCTTGGGGGGGGGGGGGAAGAGGCGCTTGCCCCTCTAGACCGAGTGGAACATTTTTTTAATAATCTATATTTCTTTATTCCTAAAAATCTGAAGTTATTTATTTCTACTCTTTTATAAACCTTTCGCTGTTGATTATGCGACGGGCCAATGGGAGAATGATGAAAACTGGATACATGTGTATCATCTGAAATATCACAATCACAACTATAAAGAGCATCACAATATAGGGACAATAATCTAATAGTCATTTCTTAAGACTACCTGGACACGGAAGTAAGGAATAAGAACTTGGAGTGAAAAGGTAAGTCTTCAGTCGCGTCTGTTTACCACAACACATCACCATCTCTTGTCTCCCCTTCCGAATTGGGTACTACTGATACTTCTTGACCCTTATAATATATCAGCGCTGCCAAACATCACCTAGCCTAGACCTAATCTACCACTGGTCATCCAGGCCAGTACACTTTCTCAGAGTTTTCCCATTCTCTGCTCTCAACAGAAAAAAAGACTTTTGCGGTGTCAAATGACATCAGATGAGTTTCATCCAGCACTGCTTAGACCGTTCACTTCTTTCAAAAAGTCAATCTTGTTGAAGCTTTGTGCTCGTAAGAATAATACATTTTTTGGTGTCGATGAAGTTTTATGCACTTTGAACGTACACCAATTTGTGTAAGAGACTGACAATAGGTTGAAGTTTCAAATCATGGATAAATCTCTTTTTTTCCAAAAGTAAGACACAATCCATTCGTAAGTAGAGTTCAAACGGAAGACTAAGTTTCCCACTGTGATTTTACATGATCCATATTAGAAAAAATGCACCGATAGAAACTTACTGTCTTTTGGTAGCTCATAACTAGCTGTTTCTGTGTTTCTTGCTTCTGCCTTTAGTCCAAATGACCATATCTTCCCCATAAGCCTTATGCTATAGTGCCTGCTCCTCCCCTTAGTCTTACTGAAATTTAGGAACCCATAACGCTCTAATCGTGGTGCCTCCTCCCACTCTTTGTTTCATTCACACTTGGAACCCCATAACTCACGCATTGCTTGGCTACCCATAACCCATTTGCCATGTCCCCTCCCCCTCCCCTTAAGCCCCATACCCACTAGGCCAATTCTACAAACAGCAGGTCATATCACGTGTCTATATGCAGTTTTGAAATATACTAGTTTAAATCTGAGTCAGTGCAAAAATCGACGAATTACATTGATAGTAATGGCTGATTTTGGCACCGATCAGTCAAACCCTATTCGCCTAGGCCAATGATTGTGTCGCCGGCAGGTCAGACAAATTCATCGCATGTAGAAGACGATGATTTGGGGGCCGATAAAATTATCGCATATGCCAGCGAAATTGGACAGATGGCATTTGCACTGGGAAAAGAGGACCCTTGTGATTGCAGATGGTAATTTTCTCAAGTACTTGTCAGACTGAATCTTTGAAATTCAAATGAATCAATCCAACATGTTAGATTCATTTGCTTGCAGACCTGTCGTTTGCATTCCGTTAGCACCAGGAATTGCACACAACAACTGTAGGAACTTTTGCGATGGCAAGGGCAAATGGACCTTCAGTGAATTTTATGAAAAGAGCCTGCATGAGACTTGGCACCCCATAACCTTGTGATCATGTCCCCTACCCCTCCCCTTAAGCCCCATACCCACTAGGCAGTTTTGACAAAGTCGACCCATTGATCGGTGCTTAAATGAGCCGATTCTGCTAGAATAATCAGCCGATTTTAGCACTACTACAGATTATCACTCAGCCGACTTTTTGAAAACAGCCTGCTTGACACTTGGCACCCCATAACCCTCTGACCACGTCCCCTGCCCCTCCCCTTAGCCGGATTAAGCTCCCCATGTCGTGCTGGTGGTTAAGCCTGGCGGGAGGGGGAGGAGGGGACGGTCATGTAGAGGGGGAGGAGGGGAAGGAGGGGAAGGAGGGGATGGTCATGTAGTGGGGATTAGAGATCCATGCTCCCTGATCTACCCACGGAGATGGAGGGATACTGACCATGTCAAGGGGGTGGCTGGGACTGTTACATGGTCATAACAGCCTGTTTGTCCAGGTCACCAACCAAGGGAGGGTTAGGTACACGGTCATCTCTGGTGAATCTGAGGTGTAGACGGAAAAGGATCAGGAGTTTGTATGGGACAACAGAAAAATACGTTATATATATATATATATATATATATATATATATATATATATATATATATATATATATATAAAGAGGTGGGGAGTTACGCGCGACGCGGCGCGACAATACAATCAGCAAGTGAGTAGAATATGGAAATGGGAATTTGCAGCTTATCACCTAAATTATTTCTCTTTTATAGGAGACGTCATTTATATAATTTTCATAGTACGACTTTGCATGCCTGTAAGAGAAACAATGCACGCGACAACCATAAATCCATTTCCCATTTTCATAATTATACTACTAACTTATCATGTGTGTATTGATTCTCTTATAGGCTAGTAGTATATGGAATTGGGAATTTACAGATGGCTTCATGCCTTATTTATATATATCCCAATCTCCGTGTTATCTCAGGAAATTCTGCTTAAGGCGTTTCTCACTATTTTCTCGTCGATAGGAGTGGTTTTTGGGTGAGTCGAGTCTACGGTATCTGTATCGCTGGCAATGTGAAACAACCATTACACTAAGTACCGATGGGCAATCCCACATCCAATCGTTAAGAATGATTTCCTTTTTTTACTTTATAACGATGACATATTAGGAGGAATATATGCTATTTAACAACCCATCCCAAAAACCAGAACCTATCACTTCTTTTTGGTACCTACAATGGGTAGAATCGCAACTCCTCCCCCCTTCTTTTTTCCTCCGTTGTTTTGGATGGACCCCTCAATTAGAAAAAGAGAGAGAACAAAGAGGAGAAAATGCCTTTAGGAAATCCTGCATCCTGCCCTGAAACACTTTCATTTCCATAAAACAGAACAATGGGTCAGTAGGTCAACCCCTACGAGCCATATTACACTCGTATCTGCCTCCTCAGTGTGACTGCTTTTTGTTCAATTTCGCTGGCTTGCAATCATTGTGTCGCACCTGAGATTATTTGCGAATGCATGAGATAACGTTTTCGCTGGTCCCTGTGACGCGACTATAGGCCAGGGCGATTGGGCCTTATTCTAGGTCGTGTTGGGTCTCAATGCCGTGACCTTGGGATGTCCTCTGTATTGTCGTGGGAACTGGGCCACGTTCCCCGGATGTAGACCCCCCTCCCCCCATCGGTCATAATGACTACGTGATCCCTCAGCCAGCCGCCATTTGTCACGTGACGTCACGCCTCAGCGGGACACGCCTCACGCCTGGGTGGGTCCACGAGGGGAACACGTGCTGAGCACTGTATGCACTATCTGAGTTTTTTGGCGATTCACTGAGGGCCGGTCACATTTAGAGATATGCTGGTCCCCACCGCCTCTACGCTAAGAGGACTTGGCGTGAGAGACTGCAGGTACAGCCAATTTTTCCAGGGATCTGATTGGTCAAGAAGTGATCACATGACGCCGAGTTAGCCAAAATCTTGCTAATTCGCAATGGCCTGTACCGGCGCTCATTCATTTTGTACAGTAATAGGGTGAGTTTGAGACGTTGGTACCAGCGTATTATAGAGACTCAACTCAACTAGAGACTAGATAGTTGTAAACTAACCAGTCTTGATGAAAAACTGACCTGTGGGCACATATAGAGACTGGATGGTGTTAAGTCTTCTTGTACCTGCCTATATATGCAATCACTTATAGGTAAATGAGGTGTGGCTATTTGCCTTCATCTGATTGGATAATGGACTTAAGACAGTTGTATTGATTCTTAAGCTATGTCACATATAGAGATTGGACCTTAACTATATAATCTTAAGGCTGGTCACATACTGGACTGGGTCTTGAGACTGCTAAAGACTGCCAAAGCCCCGGTCACACTGCAAGACTGACCTCAAATCAATTGTCGTAGACCCAAGGCGCCAGTGTAGCCCGACTGCCTAGTCTTAGCCAAGAACCAAGCCGTACCAAAGGGTAGACTGGACTGTCATAGCCAGAGAACTATGCTGTATTTATTGTTATCTACTGTACGCCCCCCCCTAAGACCCGATGATCCAGTTTTGCATCTTCAACTCAGCAGTTAAGTTGAGTCGAGTCGTGTAGTGTGGCCAGGCCTCAAGAACGTCGTACCATTCTCAGAATCTGTTATCCGGGCATTTGCTGTATGGGGTGCTGTAGTATGGTGTGAATGTTAGTGAATTCAACTGCATAGACAATTGTTAAAGATCCTTTTATTCAACATTTTAAAATTGAGAAATGTTTAAAGTTTAATCAATCGTTGATTATGTTCTTATAATATATGATTATTTCCAGCCTTCCCTGTCCCTAGCCTTATCCGTAGTAACAATTGGGTTGTTGTCGAAATAGTAGAAAAAAGGCCTTATCCCCAGCCACGAGGGGCTCCTATTCTGGGAATCGGACTTTTATGAAGTAAATAACAAAAAGAGATCTAGAGCATATTCATGTTTAAGTCGTCTTATTAGCAACCTTTCATGAGGTAAGCATGAACATTTTTGAAAATTTCAGACCCAACCCTCACCATCTGGAACTAAAGTACGCATTGGATTTGCAGAAATTGGAGCCATCATTCACTATTTGTTTCAATATTTAATCAAAAGGTGTTTAATGCTACAATCCATTACTCAGAACTACAAATTGATCCATTATTATGTCATGAATGGAAGGTATACGCTGTTTACAGACTTGCGGGGGAAATGGATTTGTAAACGAATTTCAGATAGCACTGTTTAGATCATTGAGCAAATAGATACTGTGAAGTGTCTATACTTTACTATTAAAACGACCTAAATGAAGTCATTGTATAGTATCGTTTAACTCCAGAGAGAGATCTAATCGATTGCATTATTTGTATTTCTTTAATTTGTCCCTTTTCATCCCATCGATAAGAGATACTGAAGTATGTTCTTAGGTGTTTTATGGATGAGGCGATATTCCGTATCAGCTTATGAATGGTGCTGTAGGTTTTTGTGATTTATAACATTGTCGGGAGAACAGATTATCTCCCTTACATGATGAAGTCGATGCAAAGACTTTCTTATAAAAAACGACAGTCTCTCTGTATATGCCGTAAGTGGGAAGCTAAGCAGTGTCTTATGTCGCTATAGAGATGTAAAGTTAGAGAGAGACACTTTTTGTGTGTAATATTAATCTTTTTACCTATTCATGAACTTTGTGTCCTGCTAGCCGCTTTGCAATCTTCAGGTGTTTGATATATAAGTTGGGTGTTTTTATATGTTCATTCTACTTGAATTGCTTTTACAGACATATAGGCCTGTAGAACGATTGTTTTTAGGTGCAGGTATAAGTTGTCGTTTTTATGAGGAGATAAGAAGCACTCTTGCCTTCTACAAAGATGATAAAAGGTACAGACAAACGGCAATGAAGTGCATCACAGCACCTTCAAGCGCATCGCTTGCCTTCTGTGAGCTGAGTCTGGGAGGCATTGACTCCTAGAATAGTTACCACGCATGGGAACGACCGTGGATAGGCTAGAAATGCAATCAATTAGGCTTCGACTGCAAGATATTAGGTTCGATGATTTTACGCCGATTTTGGACAGATTTCAGAAATCGGTTTGACAAATTATTATCGTTTTTATAAGATATGTTTGACAAATATAAGATATGACACAAAAGGAATGTTTACCCTAAACAATATTTCTGAATATGTGGTAAATGAATGGGAAGAAAATCGGTTGGGGTTTGTTGCACCATGGATAACCAGCTTAACATAGGCAACATCCTGGAAAGATTGATAACTAAATGTGTAATTCACTTTTCTTTGAAGTGACGTCTAATTCCATATGTACAGACCATTGGTGGTTTGGGGGGGAGGGGGGGTGATTCACAGGGGGCGCGCCCCACCCCCACCCTCAAAATTATGTAAAATTCTCGGATCCAGAACTCGGTAGAAATACCCCCCTCCCCCCCCCCCTAAAAGTTTAAAGACGAACCTGCTATTATCATAATTACATTTCAAAATAGGCATAATGCGCATTCTCAGTTTAGTATGCAATGGGTATGAGGTATCCTTTCTAGACTAGTCTGATAATGTGTACTTGCATTGTACGGTCAAAATAAGTATGACGTTAGACTTTAAAGGGTTATCAACTAGATATTAATTTTAATGGCATGATTAACTATAACAGTTTGGCTTTTTCGAGGGCGAGTTTAGAATATAAGCACAAAGTATAGCTGGAAGCATGCATTTATTCCGATTATTCCCTACATTAGACGGTAAGAATTCTATTTTCATGTCACAACGTTAAATGGGATTAAACTATGTACTTTTTGTTATCATTAAATTTTTCTGTAGCCAACGGTTAATCCAAGCTTTTGTATAGCTACCTTCCTCATATAGATTGTTACATATACAGGACACATTATTTTGTTCACGACGAGAGACGAAAACAGGAAACCCTGAAGGTTCAGTTCCCAGACTACTACAAATTAGCCTGGTATAATGAGAGAGGGAGGTATGTACGGTTCGTTAGGTGTGAGGGTCAGGGTCGGCTAACTATACCGCCTAGGTAGGACCCGCCATGTTATTTGTTTAGTTTTTTCTGTGAAGCTATGTTTTCCACTTCTGATACAGCAACCAGGTGCCTCGATGTCTTTTTAGTATAGCATCTATACCTAGACAAATCAGGCGCGGATTTAAGGAGTGGGACGTGCAAGGCGCACACCCCTCTCCAATTTTGGGCCAAATTTAAATTTCTGTAATGTAAAATTGCTCTCTGGCTATGACACAATCGCTATAGCACGCCCCCACCCCCCACCCCCCTGCACAAAATGATGGAGATTTCCCTTGGTTCATTTAAAGTCTGTTCATCCAATAGCGTCATCATTGTCCTACCTTTAATTGCGCGTACCATCAATTTCCAGTCGGAGAGTTTGCTTAGACTTTAGCTTTCATATATCAAAGGCGTTGAACCCAGCTTTAAAGAGGCCGTCTCGCTATGTGCCTAGCAGAGTTTGTCATCCGTACCAGCAATAATTATCATCATATCTACGTTCATTATACAATACAACCCACCCTGCAGACGTAGTATATTAAATGTGTTTTCTTTAACAGGAAAGTAGACACGAGATTCTGTCAACCAAGTCATTGATTGTTTGAAATACATAGTCTAGTTTTTCCGCTTTCCTAGATTGATATTGTGAGTAATTTTACATAGGTTGTGAAGGCAGTTTCTCATTGGACAGAATGACGACATAACTACTGTTATTCGAACCAGGTAGATCAGTTCAAAAAAAAAATGTCCGTTGAAGTTGTGTGCCACTATTTACCTTAACCGATAGTTTCAGGTAGTGTCTTAAGTGAGCTCGAGGTATATCCTTCAGTCTATCATAACTCGATCTACTCATAAGCTGTTGGCTACGGTGTATAGGCATTACTGCCAGTTAATAAGTATCGCTGGTTCAATTTTTTTTATTGCAATTGTTTTTCTTGCGCGGCAAATTATCTAGCTGCCGAGGAAATATATATGGGAAGTATCAATAAACTATATGTATCAATTATGCTTCTCACGCAGGCCTGCACTTACCAGCTTAACTAAAAACTGGGAAGTTGGCGTTACTCACTTCGCTGGTGTAGCTTTTTTCAATTAGTAACAGTATGCAGGACACGCACCTCAGAGGCAGGGGAGGCGGGGATTATAATTAGCGATTGGCCCTATCAATTAGTTGCTGCGCCTATCAATGTAGCCTAGATGTGTCCCTGGCCACCCTTAATTAAAGTGATAGGTGTATGGCAGGGCACTGTTGAATAATTACACATAAGTTATATCTTTATATGCCTACCTGACAGACACTTGATTGCTGGGTGGAATAGGGGTGGAGTGGAGGGGAGGGGGCACGCACTGGAGAAGAGGCTTGGCATGTCACAGCCCCAGTGTTCTTCTTAATTACTTCTCTAATTAGCGTTTTTAGCGGAATAAACAATGAAGCAAGACCAAGGAAATACTCTCAGGAGCACGAGAAAGTTGTTTTTTGTGTGAGAGACAGCCGACTCAATTATGTCAAAATTAGATAAAAGATATCATAGGAAATATTTGAATAATGAAAGTCGAAGGTAACGTCGGGGAATAGGGGACTCACGTCAGGCTTATACTAAGCCCATTATTAATTTACTTCGGAATTCCAACCCAGGAAAAAACCCAACTACTATAGGCTTTTTCCAAGAAGGGTGAAGCCACCATAAAAACACCAAAGAAGGTTCTTTGTGAGAGCACATATAAGATTAAGACGTTAGCAGTTTGCGAGCTGCTCATTAAAAGGGTGCTTAGAGTGGAGCAGCTCCTGTTGGTTAATTTCACTCGGGAAGATGTTTAAACCGAGCACAGACCGAGACATCCGGAGCACGGAAACCCGCACTGTCAACCTTTTTAGATACTCCATCACCGGGGAACCATTAAAATTAAACCGAGAACGTTTGTAAACTTCCCCCTGTAAATTCAAATTTAAATCGCTCCAACTTTCTCTGTTTTCTACTGCTGTTCTAGGCTCACATGGCAAGTTCTACTGTCGCTTACCAGAAACACCATCACTACCGAACCATTAAAATTAAACCAAGAACGCTTGTAAACTTCCCCCCTGTAAATTCAAATTTAAATCGCTCCAACTTTCTCTGTTTTCTACCCCTGTTCTAGGCTCACATGGAAAGGACAGCTGTTGCTTTCCAGAAACACCATTACCACCGAACCATTAAAATTAAACCCAAAATGCTTGTAAACTTCCCCTGTAAATTCAATGGAAATTACTCCAACTTTCTGTTTTGCTCCACTCCTCTAGGCTCAATTGGGAGTACTACTATTTTATCAGAGGCCCCATCACCAATGAACCATTGAAATTAAACCCAGAACGCTTGTAAACTTACCCTGTAAATTCAAATCTAAATCGTTCTAACTTTCTCTGTTTTCTTCCACTCTTCTAGGCTCGCATGGGAAGGGCTACTGTCACTTACCAGAAACCCAATACCGCCGAACCTTTAAAATTAAACCTAGAACACTTGTAAACTTCCCCCGTAAATTCAAATTTAAATCGTTCCAACTTTCTGTTTTCCTCCACTCTTTTAGGCTCACATGGGAAGGGCCACTCTGGCTTCCCAGAATTCAAGAGCACAGAAACAGGCATTGTCAGCCTTTAAAAAAAGAATTCTTAAATGCGCCATCGCCAACAAACCATTAGAGTTATACCCAGAATGCTTGTAAACTTTTCTCCTGTAAATTCAAATTTAAATCACTTCAACTTTCTGTTTTCTTCTGCTCTTCTAGGCTCACATGGGAAGGGCTACTGTCGCTTCCCAGAATTCCTGTGGACGCCACTGGCGGACGGAAGCCACCGGAAGTGGTTGACGGAAACGGAGTACGTGCGGAACACAGACATCTGGGAGAGCCAGAAGGAGGTGACGGCCAAGGAGACGGAGATGGTGATCAAACACAAGGTGCAGGCCTCCTGCAAGAACAAACAAGAGGAGCGCAACGTGCTCTGTCACCGCAAGGGCCTCCTCTACAAAATAGTCTGCCTCTCCGAGGAGCAGGGAGACAAATACAGGGTGCAGATGCACACCGGAGAGTGAGTATGATCAAATTTCTCTAGAGTCTAAAACTCTCTGTGGTGTTTTTTCTACATTTTAATCAGTGTTGGTTTCAAGGAGGATTACCAGTGGGTGAAGTGGAGGGGAGAGGTCATGGGGCGCTGTGAGGTACCTAATGGACTGATAAACTTTCAAAAAGAGTAAATGTATGATTCATTATGAGTTAATCTGTGATGCAAGAAGCTTATCGCAAAAACTGAACGTCAAAAGCTAGTTGGATGTCATAATATTCTATGTCCAAAGCAATTTATATAAAAAAGAACTGGGAGGGTGTGCAAAGAGCTCATAATTATGCATCCACCTGACTTAGAAGACTTAGAAGGCACAGAAGAAGCACTCAGTAATATATATATAACAACCCCCACAGTGCAGTACATATACGTCCTTGGTTTGCATAATTAAACCTACCTAATTGGATTAGCCCTACGCTTTGATTAATTTAGCCTAATTTGCTGAATAGAAGATAGGGACATAGGTTAGATCAAATCAGGGACGGCTGTGCAGACAGCACAAGGTCCCACAGTCAGAACACTATAAATATACCATTACATACCTAGCCAAGGATGCAACGTTTTCATAATGTTGCAGCAATGTTCTGGTTGGTTCTGTATTTGGTTCTTGTTATGTTCTTTTGATGAACACTCCCAATTACGTTGCTGCAAAGTGCTGCCGTGACCTTGCATTGTGATGTAATTACAATATTCTGGTTACATTCTTCAACCCAAAAAGGACATTTTTATAACAATCTGTTTTGGTTTTGTTCTAACCTCACCAGAAAGTAATGTTATAATAACATTCTGATTTGGTGAACTTTCAACCTCGCCATCAATAACGTAATTGTTATGTGCAATGTTAGTAAGTAACAAACTGACAAATATAGTATGGTTGCAGAACGTTTCTGTTACGTCACAAGCTGGTTGGGTATAGACTTTGAGCATTAAAAATATACATTAAAAACATTCCCATGGCATCTGTCAGTGAGAGGGCACGTCTTCTATATTTAATGGGAGTCTTGACTTTTTGTTTGTGGTCATGAAATTTGAGTCGGGGATGGGGAATTATGCATGGAGACGTGAGGATACTATTCTTTCTTTCTTAGTGGTATTTCTATTGAGATAAAAGCAAATGTAAAGATTATGTAATTTATCGAAGTGTTTTTAATTATTTACTGACTTAGCGTCACAGCTTGATATAAAAAGAATAGACATCTTTACTAGTAGCTAAGTGGTGTGTACTTTTAATGATCACGATAGATAGTGGAACATCTATGGTAAGTCATAGGAATATTTTCCAAAATCTGTTTTTTAAATAAAGTAAGCAATAGTTCAGATGATTACATAAAAAATCTCAAGGAAAAAGCTGCTTTCAGCGAAAGGGGATTTATAACACTTGTCGTACTAAGTCAGGTGAACTAAATGCCATGTTCACAATATTGTTTACATCAATTAGCATTTTTTTATAACTACATCAATCAAAATCTTGCACATTATCAATCAATGATGCGTCAGGGGTACGTAGTAATGTGTCAGGGATACGAAACAGTGCACCAGGGGTACATTATAAAGAAAGTAAATAACAACAGTATCAACCGCTGGTGTTTTCCTTAGCTATATACAGACAACCTAAGACACCCTTACTACAGTAGCTGTATGGACTCCGTAGACTTAACGCCCATCATGCCCAGACAGGTGGATCGGGGAGGTTGGGCGGTGGGCCCTGAGGGGACCGGTGAACTGGGGGCTAGACCCGGCCTTCACCAGACTCCCCGGTGGGTACTGTATGTACGCCCAGTCTGTGAAGGGCCGTTTACACTACACAATGAAACTGGAGTTGTAGGCAGGTGGATCGGTGAGGCTAGGCAACGGGCCCCGGGGGGACCAGTGAACTGTGAGCTAGACCCAGCCTTCACAAGACTCCCCGGGGGTCCTGCACTGTATCTACGCCCAGACTGTGAAGGGCCTTTGACAATACATGATGAGAATGGCATCCCATTTACACACCTGCGATATTTCCCATATCATATCATTGGTCTGCAACTTGCTTGAGAAACCTCATATCGCAGTCATATCACAGCCGTATGAGCCGTTTCATGAAAAAAATACTTCTAAAAAGAAAGTAAATAACAACAGCATCAACTGCCACTGTCTTCCTTAGCTTTATACAGACAACCTGAGACACCCCTTACTACAGTAGCTGTATGGACTCCGCAGACTTCCCGCCCATCATGCCCAGACAGGTGGATCGGTGAGGCTCGGCAGCGGGCCCCGGGGAGCCGGTGAACTGCGGGCTAGACCCAGCCTTCACAAGACTCCTGAGGGCACCGCACTGTATGTAGGCACAGTCTTAGAAGGGCCTTTTACACTACAAGATGAGAACGGGAGATGTAGGCGGTGGATCGGTGAGGCTGTGCGGTAGGCCCCGGGGGGACCAGTGAACTGTGGGCTAGACCCGGCCTTCACAAGACTCCCCCCAGGGTACTGCACTGTATGTATGCCCAGCCTGTGAAGGGCCGTTGACACTACACGATGAGAACGGGAGATTTAGATAGGTGGATCGGTGAGGCCGGCCGGTGGGCTCCGGGGGGACCAGTGAACTGTGGGCTAGACTCGGCCTTCACAAGACTCCCCTGGGGTATGCCACTGTGTATACCACGTCCGTGAAGGTCCTATGACACTGCATGACTTCGAGCTGCGATGTTGGGTGTGATATGACCATATCTAACCATGTTGCAGTCTCCTAAAATATCCAACAACATCGTCGATATTGATCTTGCATAAAAGGGTATGTCACAGTCGCTTGCAATATTAAGGTCTTATCATACGATTTTTTACTAGAGAAAATGCTGTATAGCATATTTCAAGCCAATATGATATTATGTTATAGAGGTAATTCGTAAATGCCCCGAATGGCTGGTTCTTGTCATATGCCTCATATTATAATAGTGGGGTCTGTTAAGGTCATTTTTTTGAGAAATCGTTACGCGGCGGATAAAAGCACCAAATTTGGTATGAGGCACCTCTGAGGCACAACTATCAAATCTAGAAGGGGAGCCACCTTGAAATATCAATAGGACGGATGTAGGGGCCCAAAAACCAATATGGCCGACTTTTACTATAAAAATTCTTATATCTCAGCTTCTAAAAAGACTAAAGAGACATGGTTGGTGTCAAAATTGAGGGATTATGGGTCAGGGAATTCAATTATTTATGTTTCAAGTCAATGCGGAAATCCAAAATCCAAGATGGCTGACCAATTTTGAGAAATATTATGATTTTTAGCTATTTAGGCATAAGGCCAGGGGAAATGGTTCCAATATCAGTTGTTAATAGCTTGGGGGCTCAATAAATATGATATTCATCCAATACAATACTATAGATTTCAAAATGGCTGAATTAATTAGCATGATACCTTTGATAATGACCGCTGGATTCCAAAATAATTCAAAAGAAAGGATATAGACTTTACTCTTTTGCCACAAGATTTCTTGATTTCATTTGGTATGATGATCCCCTGGGACCCCTTCATTGAATTTAAAAGGGGAGCCACCTTGAAATATCAATTTAACCAGGACGGGAGCCAAAAATCCAATATGGCCGACTTTTATTGAAATAATCTTATATCTCAGCTTCTGAAATGCCTAGAAACACATTGCTATTGTCCAAGTTGGTAGATTATAGGACAGGGAATTCAATTATTTACCTTTCGACTCTATACAATAGGTCTAATCGAAGCTAGCCAAAAGTTTTTGTTAAATACCTTAAATTTCAAATGCTAAAAACATACAAAATTTGTCAAAATTTCATTTTGGTATTTCAAGACGGCTCCCCTTCTAGATTCAATAGTTATGCCTCAGAGGTGCCTCATGCAAAATTTGGTGCTTTTATCCGCCGCGTAACGAAAATGTTGTTAACAGACCCCACTATAAATGACAGCAGTGCACTATCCACAGACAATGATCTGGTGAAAAAACAGTGATGTGTAATAGCCTAAATGGTGTGATTAGGCTGCGATCATTCTGCAATATCTCCAGAAAAGGTGAGACAGACTAGCGCCTCCTTCTGTGATACCAAGTAAAGTCATTTGCCGATATGGTCCACATAATAATTATCTTGAACAGTTTTCATCGTGCGGTGAAATAGGGCCTTCGTGAGTTCAGATGTAAAAGGTGGCATTGACTGGCGGTATGTATAGGAGGGATAGCAGGCCGTGAATCAACCACGACAGGGGCAACAGTGCGGTCAGGGGCGTCTGATGATATATAATAGAGCATATCTTAAAGGTAGCTAAGGCTCCATGGCAGAATATCTAATGTTCACTCAGCTAAGGAGCGAGGTATGGGTAACGTTATGTGAAATCCAAAAACAATCTGGGACGTTCTGGGACTTTACAATAACGGTCAGTTATGTTAAAATTACGTTCCCGGACGTCACATCCTTGGCTGGGCATTTGATAGTAGCATCTATGATGAAACTGGAATTGGTTTCAAAAGGGAATTAAGAGAGCTATGACAAAAGTTAAAATCATTTTCGTGTCGGATGATACAGTTTGTGGCAAAAGGTAGACTCAAAATGAGAACATCAGAAATAGTTACAGATTGCAAAATGCTTGTTAAGTACATTTAGTCGCTGCCTACTTATGCATTACGTCGCGTCAATAGGCTTTACTGTTTTAACTACAATATTGCATCAATTGACTTTATTGTGCTACAGTTTATGATTACATAACTAGCACACAGAGGTGGAATTTGGTGCTTGTCGTGAACATTGACCACAATGTAACCACTGTATTGCTATAATGTATGGATTATTTTGGCGATATCATGCATAGCGCCTGAACATGTCCATGATATCGCCGAGATGCACATGGCAATGACTAGTTCTTTAATAACGCACATACAGCATACTATTTCAATGTACTTTGTATTCTATATAGTGACTTGAAATATAGCAAAACAGAAAGTTAATGGCAAGAGTACAGTTACTGTAATATTCATGTGGTCTGCAAACGTCCAATGACTATACTAGTACTCATTTACAACAAAAAATGTGAATATTGCTCTAAATAATAGTTCAGTCTGATTTCCCAGCCAGACTAATATCTTCCCCAAAATGATATAAAACTCTCAATCTGAGGCGATAAGTTCAATTAACCTCACTGCCGTGCAGTCATTTTAATACTGGTGCAGTCATTTCAAAACTGTTGCAGCCACTTAAAAGCTGTATAGAGTGCATTGACTTAAGTGCATCGTCGTGCCAAATGAGCTTCTCAATAAAAGGACGTGCACTTCACAGTCTCTACAGATGTACTTGGCTGCAGAGTTGGTGGTGGGTAATTTTCTCTGGGATAGACATGTCTGACTGACTGGGCACGTTCTGCACTGAGGTATACCGTCTTTGATCCAGAGTCAAAGCTGTCCTGCACATTGATATATTACTTTAATTTGAACGGTTGAAGAAACTATCAAACCACGGATTTATAGTCTATCATATTGGACGAGTGCTGTATAGAGTTATGTTTTAACGGTGTTTGCTGTTAAAACAGCTGTCTAAGAATGATATAATAAAATTATACATTTGGTATTGACTTTTGACCTTAAAGTGCAATACCCACGAGGCGATTTTGGGAAGAATCGGCGCCAACATCAGTGTGGCCGTCGGCTGACTCTGGTTGGACAATGAATACCCACACATAATTGGCTCCGACGTTGGTGTCGGCCATCAGTGCCGACGTTGGTGTTGACGGCTGCGCCAATCTATAATAAACATGTTAAATAATTTAACAATGATGCTGACGACAATTTTAAGGCGGATGTCGGTCATTGTTGGTCGATCCAAAATCGCCTAGTGGGTATGGTTCTTAACAGTATTGTTGATCTATTATTCTTTATACTGCAATGTGTAGTGATACCTGGAGTTTGATTCCATACAAAGGGACATATCTCTGGGGCTATACATAACAATCCTGGATAGGAAGATTTGCCTAACCTAGGAGCAACCGCTTCCTACAATATTTGACACTATCCAGGATTGTTATGTATATTTTTGTTATAATATGTGATCAGGCCTTAAACAGACAAATTCCTTACCCCCATTTTGGGGCTAGCCTACAATAAAGCTATTGCAATAGGAATGCACACCAGTACCTATTTTGCCTTCCCTAGGATCAATCATTGTCTGGATCAGCCTGGAGTGTTACCTTTCACTGGTTAAAACGTCTCTACTCAACCTGAGGACCACCGGCGTGTCAAAACAAGCAAAGATCATCTAGATCATATAGCGGATGCTTCTTCTTTCAGGCTGCCACAGGTCCATTGCACTGCAAGCAGGCATGAAGGGGAAAACTATTCATCCCACTGGTGGAGAAGGCGTTATAATACACGCACTCATTTTTTATCATTCAGGTAGCTGTTTTATGGTATAATAAAATAACCAAACAGAGTAACTACCTTTATCCATTAATATAGTTGTTACAAACTAGTCCCTTAATGTGCGCACATTGTTCCCATTTTGAACTGCAAAACATGCGCATGCTGCAATGTGGTAAAATAAAATGGAAGAAACCACAGGAGATATACACATATCCCTGTCAGGGAAAAATACATTGCCTCGGAGTAACAATACATTTTACATCATTTTGCCCAATACAGACTAGCCCCTTAATGCGCAATGTCCCTCTTTTGAACAGTCAACTTTGTGTGCATTCTGAGGCCAGTCTACAAGACTATAAGCGCCAAAACGTCCTTTGTGAACCCCCGCCACGTAACCGATCTATCTAAGCCCCCATAACTCTGGCAACTACGTGTAAATAAGATATAGGACATTTATACAGAATAAACAATTTGTGTAACTGAGTGCTCCCTCCCTACTCGTTTATCAGCGGACGGGCGTCGTCCCCGAGATATGGTGATAGACACCTTTTAATATTGAAGAGGGGGTAATGAAAGGAGGCAAAGCATGGCTGGGGTTTGCATTAATCATTGTGTGTCGGGTGCAATGCATTGTCACCCGAGAAGGGGAAAGGGAAGTAGGAGAATATTCACAGGGTTTTCCAGGATATCTGCTGAAATCAGTAGAAATATTATATCAGAGCAGAATATTATGCTAGGACATTGTATCCAATCTGATCATTTATGCTGTATGGTATGTATTATAATCTACTGCTGAAAGCATTCGATGAGGGTGGATGGAAATGCAAATACTTAGCATTGTGCACACCATTTGAATTCCTCATGGGCATCTGAATGATATTCAGTGAAATTGTTTAATACTTCTTTTGGTGAGAAAATAGTAGGGGGCCACTGTGGAGATTTAAGAACACCTGATGATGCATGCCGGTGCTTCACTAGTTGTTTATGGGAGGTAGTTTGGGCCTTATCAGTAAGAATTTTACCTTTGTATTTCTGACTTGTGATAGGGTTAACAACTGTCACGCCCAATCTAAATGGGGATTCTCCCGTGCCATTTTATAACACTACAGAGAACAACATATGTATGATCACTGTCATCTAATACAAAAATGAGACATGCATATTAAAGGTATTTCAGTGTAGTTTAAATCTGTATTCAGTCTATATTCTACCACAGCCCTTGCCCATGGCCATATAATTTCAATGATCGACATAATTTGCAAATGTTTGACCCTACATTGCTTTTGCTTCTCTTTGAATAATTATGCTTTCTCACAAGCAATAGTACCAGTAGGCACCCCTTATCCATGGCGCGGCCTCTGACAGCTCCCCTGAAGTCTCCAGCGCTATCTGTCTTACTTCCCCAGGCCCGCTGTAGGGGGGTGCAGTGCTGAGCTGACGGTAATGACAGCTCTATGGTTTAACTGTCACACCATCGACCTTCTATAGGCCCTTTGCTCCACTTCAGAAGGTTCAGCCCAGCTGTGTTACATGTATAGAGCGCCAAGTGTTAGTAGACTGGGAAAAAGTTTGGGAACATTCCAAGGCAAGAATGCAATACTATTATAACGTTGCAGTGACTTTTTGGTTCATGTTACATAATTTTATAACATTGCCCTGTTAATTTAGTGTAACATTTTGGTTAATACTCCCCTTAGAAAGATTAAGTTATCAAAACACTCGTTTTGGGTGAGTCTCAACCTAACATAAAATAATGTAACTGTTATGTGAAAGTTTGGAAAGTTCATGAGGAAACCCAATGACCAAAACAGGATGGTCACAGATGCCCGTTAAGTCGCTACGAGTCTGGATTGCCATATTATTATATGTTAAGATGATAGACCCCATAGACCAGAGGATGTAGATTTTTGACTAATATATATTATAGTTGCTGAATATTATAACAGTCTACAAGACCATTTGTTTTAGGTGTCTTATTCCATCGCCAAATGAATAAGGGCAGTAGACATAATATACCTGGGATGTGTATATTTTACACCCTCACTTCAAGGACTAGGCAGATTCAAGGGGATGGACTCCAACATGAACTGGGGAGGGGGTTAGTTCATTGCCGCCGCATTGTTTTCGTTATTCCATGGAGTGGTAGGGTGGTAGGGGATACTTCAAAGTCTATGTTCAGTTTGAATATACTTTATACTAGAACTTTTCTATACACGAGTAGACCAGGCGTAGATCCAGTGGTGCTCCAACGAGCTCTGACTCCCCTTCCTTTTGGTAGGGACTTAAACTGGACAAAGAGAAAAAACGGTTTATGCATGTGCGAGAATGCACTACATTTTAGTACTTAGCCAATTTGCAGACCCCCTTTCTGAAATCCTGTATCCATCCAATGTGACCATATTAAGAAAGCAGATGCAAGCAGCAACAACGTGTCTTTGGAGGAACCTACGTCAACGCAGGATTCCTACCAGCAAAATCATGGGTGTTTTTCTCTAATCTTCAATCTCGATATGCATTGTTTTTCCATTGGTCGTACTCTAACCATGATACAGATAATTATGTTGTTACAAACAAGAAACACATAGTTATAATCATATTGAAATAAACCTATCATATTTGAAATTTTCGACATTTGAGTTGTGTGAAACTCGCCCTAACTCTGCTAAATTTGGTTCAGCCCTGAAGCCCCTGAAGTACTAAAACACCATAAACCCTATCCACACATTGCCCCTTCCCTATAATATTATAGGTTTCCCCTTCCCCCAACCCACTAGGCGATTTTACCGGCGACTGGCGACGGGCAACACTGTTAAAATCATTACCAATTTAGCTCAAATGTTAGTTTGTAACATTGAAATGTTGCATACTAACATTTGAGCTAAATTGGTTATGATTTTACTAGGGATTCTGCTGTTGCCCGTCGCCAGTCGCCGGTAAAATCGCCTAGTGGGTATGGGGCTTAAAGCCCCATACCCACTAGGCGAATTTACTGGCGATGGGCGATGGGCAACTGGGAGAATCGGCCGATTCTTACAATCACCTGTCAGTATGATATATTGAAATATGCCTGTTTGATCTGAATCGGCGCTGAAGTCGGCCGATTCTAAAGGCAGAATCGGCTGACTTCAGCGACGATCTGTTGCCGAACTCTGTAAAAGTTGCTTAGTGGGTATGGGGCTTAAGTGTTACCAAGCCCTGAGAGGCGGGAGAAGCCCGTCGACTCATCCGTCTCATTTTTCCCATATTCACCCGCCTACCAACCCCGCCACTGTTGAATTTCTCATGGGCACTTTGAATAATGGATCTAATAGGCCCCCGCTCTGTGGTGTGTGGGGGTTTTAGATTCTAGATTTAAGTCCTCAATGTACCGCCCCAAGGACCGTGTGGGGAGTACATGTGGGATTGTATTAGCAGAAATGACTGCTCATTTCAGTTATAATGCCTCATTAGCATCTTAGTGCATCTAACTTAGTATACACAATGATGGTTATTCTTCGAGTGATTAGAGATGGGGGCAGTGAGTGCATCTAACTGTACATGTATTGCCCCATAGAGCTCAACTGTATTGTTATGAGTGTAGGGGCTGCCCAGTCAAGGAGAGATAGGTTTCAGGAAGACGTATTATTTGATGACACACAAATTCAAAAAGTACCTAGCAATATGATGGAAACATGATCATTTTCTTGTTACCTTAGCTAAGATAAGCATCGGGTTCTGAGAATATGTATTATATTTATTTAATGATTCGCAAATTCAAATGTTCAATAGATGTAGGTTGGTGATTGTTGGAACTCTCTACCTATCCACAATGTCTCACATTATATTATCAAAATCACAAGTTGACAGGCAGCATTAAACTATGGGATCGTATATCACATGCAATCCAACGTTCAACAACAAAATTTAAATTCAAGCGTGAAATGAAACATGGGTGTGTATGCCTACAAGATGGATTCTTGTAAGGATATTGAAAATGGACCCAGTTAAGTATTGACAATTGTTGCACTCATTTCATCTCATTATATTATTTCATTATACTTTGTGAATATGTTTCTACCTCTCACCAACTTCTTTTTAAGTCTGAAAGAGCATGTAATAACCTTAAGTCGAATAAATCAACCTTTTGTTGAATTAAAGAATAAAAACGGCGATGTTATGACATAATGTTTCGTTGCACAGCATAACACCCGCTTCATTTCATTTTCCTTATTCTAGACCATCAGTAGCCCGGTCGGATCCAGGAATTCAAGATTAAAAACTCCCAGTGCCCCCTCCGGGGGTAATAGTTTTAATTCTTTGGTCAAAAATAGGGGGCGCCCCATGTGCCCCCCACCCCACTAAAACCGTCCCTGAGAACAAATCGTGCAGTGGTACGCAGCCTCTCAACTTTTTTCATTCTAGCTCCTTAGAACAGTGACTCTCACAGCTCTCCCAGAATCAAGGCGATCACTACGTCTGCCCCACACCCTCCCCACCACCTTCAAACGTTACCCAGTGTGTGTGATACACTTGGTGGGGGCTGGTCGTCCCCCCAACAGGGACTAGATGACAGGGCGGAGGAGTCATTATTATTAATCTCACCCCGACATCTGACGAAAGCTAAGATTCCTCCGCGAAGGCGTCCTAATTGTTTACCGTGTGCACGTAAGGGAAGTATGGAAAAGGGCCATCGGGATGACGCGTACTTAAATGGGATAGAACCAGATTGTGATTGCACTATCATGAGGTCTAGAGTAGGTGGAGTATACATATTGTAAAAATACTTATAGTGGTATATCTTGCAATTATAGCTATCGATTCACATACATCAACATTTTTCTACACCTACTTAGAAGAGCACGTGCACATGTATTTGAAAGTGGTTAATTACTAGAAAAAAAGATAACTATTCATTTACTTTAGTGAATATGATTTCACCAATATTGTTTTTTTATTATGTGACATCTTCTTTACAAAACAAAATCCTTCAATGTATACAGATTTATTAGATATTAGTAGAATCAAAGCAAATCTCATTTCTCTATTTGCCCAATTGAACCAGAAACCCCCATAACCACAAGCGCGGTAGTCACTGGTAACGAACGTTGTGCGCGGTAGTTTCAATTGTTCCGGACCTCTACTAATTGATATATATATATATATATATATATATATATATATATATATATATATATATATATATATATACACATATATATAGGCGGTATCTTTATAGACCCCTGCCTCTGTCTACATATAAACAAGACCGATGCCACGCCGCACTCTGCCGCTAACAGGCAAAGTCACTTAGCCCGAGAATTATCCCCATCTCAACACACCACTCACGGCGTCTTCATTCATATGTATGAAGATGTATACAGCCTAAATCACCCCTAGAAACGGGCGGGGAAGGATGGCGAAATGCCACTTAAGGCCTGGCCATATATACTGTATATGAGGGTTGGTGTTAACCCTATCAGAATCAGTGGGGGGTCAGATAGGCTGTTTGGTGAGTCGTTCTTGTTAAAACATTGGGATAGTCACTTGTAGGTATCAAGCTTAGGAGTGGGGTTAGGAGGTCATCATAGTTTGTGTCGACGACACTAAAATGCTTATAGTTATCTCTCATAACAGATAAGATATCATCGCATGTACGGCAGAATCAAGGGTTGACCCAGCCAAGGAAGTGCCGTTATAATGTTGCAGCACCGTTCTGGTTGGTTCTGAATATATAGGTTCTTGTTAAATTCTTTGATGGCTTCCAATCATGCAACTGTGACGTTCTGCTGTGATGTTGCACTGTGACATTATTACAACATTCTGGTTATAGTCTTCAGCCCAAACAGAATGTTCTTATAACATTCTGTTATGGTTTGGTCTTAACCTTACCAAAAAGTAACATTATAATAACATTCTGATTTGGTGAGGTTTCAACCTTGCTATCAATAACATAACCGTACATGCCAGACTGACCAAAAAAGTATGGTTGAAGAATGGTTCTGTTACGTCGCAACTTGCCTGGGGAATATTTACATTAAAGTTTTATGTTTAGAATGAAAGAAGTTGATATAAGGGTGTTGACACCATGCACCAGTAGCCAAGTCCTTATTGCCTTGACATCAGGGGGGGGCGCCCAAAAAAAACCTACGAAAAATCGGGTCCACGAAAAGTTATAAAAGCCACGATATGGCAAGTGGCCTATCATGGCATTTTAAAAACAAAAACTTTTCGTGGATTTTTATTCATATTTTTTTCAAAACTATACGATCTCAAAGTGTCCCAACATACGTCAAATACACATTGGAAAGTATTTTAGTTGAATACATAATTATAAATAACTTTAGTATGCTTTTTCACTGAATTTTAATGTCCACGAAATTTTCGTACATTTTTTCTGGGGGAGGAATTTCTATCGTGGCCACGAAAAATGAAAAAAACAACTCCACGAAATTTCGTAGATTTTTTTGGGTCGTCCCCCCAGATTGATTTTGGGGTCAGGAGTGCGTTTCTTCCAATATCACAGGAGAACATTCCACTGGTCACTGATAATTGTTTCTTGAGGACCCTTCACAAGTGACCCTCGTGATAATCGAAAGGTAATCTCTGCAGCCTCATTAAATAATTTTGACTTGTCATGATGTGTTTGCTCTGATATTATAAAAAGTTTACGACGTCGTTGCATTCTCATTTAGGAAAGAGCCATGATCCAAAACTGCATCTTACCGATGTGATATTATACGTTCATCAGACTCATACTACTCATATTATTTTAAGATTTGCATAATATATATGCACCGTCAGCTATCAAGATGTAGAACCCTATATTTACATGTTTCTAACCCTTCCAATGATTTCATTCTAATTTCTGAGAAGAAAATGTTCTGTTTTTCCCCTGTTTTCTGTCTTGAGTTACACACACATGTCTATGAGCTTCCCATCAATTGCTCCATGTTGTAGCACTATTAATTTTTGCAAAGTTAGCGCGATGCAATATTAATGTTCTCAACTAAAACTGCTAACATAACCCTGCCCTGAAAATCTGCCTTCGGCTACTTACACCCCTGTAATCCCAGAGACCGAGTGTAAGAAATGCTGGGTGTGTAATGTTACTGAAGTTAGGACTCGGGTTGCTGTTAGTTTAACCCTTGCCAATTATCGGAGATCCCAATTCACATAAATACGATAGTTATCGCGATGGCATTTCAAAGTTCAATATTCTGTTGGACTATTAATCTATTTAGAAACACAATAAAAGGGGTGGGGCAACCCATTGAGCGACTAAGCTAAATTCTGGTCATCTAGACCAGTTCCGGTCCCTAGATTCTGGTCGAAAAAGACCAAAACTGGTCAAATCGCTCAATGGGAACACCATTTCTGGTTGATTTAGACCAGAATCAAGGGTCCTGAACTAATACAGACAACCAAAATTTAGTTTAGTCGCTCAGTGGGTACCCCCTTTACTGCTTTTAAGTAGATTTATTAATGTTTATAGATAGATATATAATCATGTTTCTACCCATATCGATAACAAAATATAATGTATTGGTATGATGACATAACATCAGTATGGGTAGGAATTGCATTATATTTCTCATTCCTATGATACACAGGCAAGAATGCGACGTAATAATAACGTTGCAGCAACCTTCTCTTTAGTTCTAGATCTGCTTTGGTTCTGCTTTGGTGTTACTTTGTTAGCACCCAAAAATGTCTTTAGAACCCAATATTGTGATGCTTCACTGTCATATTACTGTGACATTCTTTCTATGTTTATTTTCATGTGAAAATAACATTATCATAACAATCTGTATTAATTAACTGTAACATTAAAGCTTATCAAGTGGCAGACTGACCAAAAACAAAATTGACCAATCGTGGGAATTGGTGTCCTAGAGGGGGAAAGTATGAAAATTGGTTTACAATCCCACCTTTAAGACAGTGCAAACCATTTTCAAGTATTCCTATTGTATGCTGAGATATGGGTGTTTGAAATCCCCTATGCGGTACACACTGGCACACCCCTGTTTTACCATTTGTGCATCATTTCTATATTATAGCTCCCTGAACCAAACCGTATTTAGTTAACAAAATACAATTTTCTTAATTATCACAATTACTTAAAATAGAATAACTTTTCACACAGATCTCCATTCAAATAACAGTTTTTACCACTGCAAAGTGAAAGACTTTTGTCATTAAACTTGACAAAAATATTCTATGCAATCTGAATATTCTTTTTTCTGTTGCCATGGTAACATGAGAACATTCCTTATTGTTAAGCCCCATACCCACTAGGCGACTTTGTCCAGAGTCGGCCGATTATTGGTGCTTTAATCGGCCGACTCTGCTCTAAGAGTCGGCCGATTCTACCGGCGACTCAGATCAAACCTGCACATTTCAATATAATATACTAACAGGGTATCATAGGAGTCGGCCGATTCTGCCATTTTCCAGTCGCCAGTCGCCGTCAAAATCGCCTTGTGGGTATGGGGCTTTACACTCTTTTTGAAAAGGACATCCCTTGCAAAATTACCCATAATGCAACTTTCATAAATAAATAGAATGGTTTTTTGCTCATGATCTTATTCTCTGGAAAATTCTGCATAGGTCACATTTCAAAGGGAAAAATGCATTATAAGCTTGTTTTCATCGATAACTCACTTAATAATGGACTTAGAGCAAAATAACTAGTATCCCTCTAGGTTACCATATCCCGTGACTGGTCACAAATGGTCACAGAACATGCCCGTTACTTGCCTGGGTAGTAGGGCTCCTTGTTGCGCTACTATACTGACGCTAGGCCAATCAGGTGTCTGGCTGGGCCTGTAGAGGGGTGCAGGTGTCCGTGGCCGGGGAGGGGTGGGCTCAGGGCGTACCCAAGGAGACTAGCACTATCAAGACGTATTGATCTCGGTGTAAAAAGGGCTGTTAGACCGAGGACCTCAGGGCGGGGAGGTTTACATTGGTTGAAACGGAGAAGGTGAGGAAAGGGCGGGTTGTGAAGCACCGCCATTGTTGCTGGGGGTAGGAAGACTTTGTGTGGATATCAGATTTGGGTAATTTGGGGAAGGTTTTGTGCTTGAAAGTACACAGTCTGAACAGATATAATTAGATAAGTGACGGATGCATAAAAACGGATACAAGGATAGTACTATAATAAGAGGGGGGCTGTACGACCCATAGGGGATTGTCACCCAAGGACGACCCCTAAGGTGCTTCTGTATTTAATCACCCAAACAATTCTTAAATTCTTGAGAGAATACTGACAATATGCAGCGGTGCCTACAGCCTTTCAATACGCACTGCATCCAAAATGCACCTCTTGCCGGCCGTACAGGTGATACTATTTCTAAGGTCTATCTACCTATGATGAATGTCTTTGGTTTATATGGGAAATACTGAAAGGCAGATACCCTATATACATTGTAAAAACAGGTGTTTAGAATCTAAACACTTTCCTAAACACTTTGTTGTAACCAGTTTGACAACATGTTTAGATCCTAAACATGTTTAGAAAATTTCTGGTGTTTAGATTCAAGTGTTTAGAATTTTGACCTGTCATCACTACTTATACGACATAGGCTCACATGACAATAGGGACTAAAGAGTTGATCCTTTAAGTTTGGTTAGTCCACTGGTGTCAGGCCTGACTATCCTGCAATGCACCCCTTCCCCCAGCTCCCCAACGTCTGCCAAGGAGTCCACTATGGTAATTATACAGACCCAGGTAACAAGTCTATAAGTACTGCAGGCATGCCACTGTCCCATACCTATTTCTCAGGACAGTCCCATATTTTGGCCATAGTCCTGTGTGTCACATTCACATTTAAGTTGAAAATGTCCTGTTTCATGACAAGATAATCAGTGCTTACAAATCATAATGTTCCTGATTTATCAAGATTTGATCTTAGAGTAAATGTTGCTAAAACTACCACTGTACCAGCATCAGAATTCAGGAAATGATGTTTTTGTAAGCCCTATGTCTTGTTACCAACATTTTCTGAATTATACCAATTTTGTTCAAAGAAAACCTTTCAAGAATATTGTCCCGTTTTGTATGTAAATGTCTCATTTTGTCTAAGTGTTTTTAAAGGCAAGGTCTGGGGAGTGCTGACATAATGTGACACTAGCATAGCATTAGAGATCTATGCTTCCTGTGTCCTATGACTCTAGAATACTTTAGAATCCAAACATATCCTGGATGCAAATGTTCAGAGCCAGAAAATTAAACACAAATGAATGTATGTGTTTGGATTTTGAACATCTGTAATTCTCCAAATGTTTAGAAAATAAATGTGTTTAGGTTTTAACTATTTTTAAGTTATTTTGTGAACAATTTTGACTTACATGAAATTTTAAAACGTGAAAAGTTAAATATATACTTGCCAAATAATATTAGAAAGAACTTCAAATTCTCTTTCAAATGGCATGAGGCATGCATATATTTCTGCTATATCCCTAATTGAAATCTAGAAATTACCACGCTCCCTGTAGTTGAACTGGCCTAGTGGGCTCTAGGCTCCCCCTGTTTGCCGGCCGACTTCATTGTACCAGAGATGAATGTCCCCTCCCCCAAACCTCCCCTGGCCGGCAGATAGTTTATCCCCCAGCCCCAGATTACACCAGTCACCCGCTGACTCCCACCGCGATTATTTAAGGGTAGACAAACAGTAATCGCCAATTGCTTTGTGTTTAGCTTGTTATTCTTGCTATCATTCAAAGGCCCACTTGCCTGTCTTTAAGTTGTTTTTTTTCCTTACCAAAACACCGATAGGCTTATGAGCAGTCTCCTGAGAAAACTTGAATCTTTATACATGGCAATTTTTTATGTTAGCATTTTACCATAATTATTCATTGCAGAAAATGTTCTACCATGCAGGTTAAAGTTGACAAAAAAAGGCTCATTTTTGCAGTTAATAAATGCGTAAACGCAAACCTTTTAACGAATAAAACTACTATATCCCATGGAGTACGGTTATGAATAGTTTATGCAAATAGGATAACAAAATGATAGTCCATGCTAAAATGATCAACTGTGACCCATATTTGAAAAGTTTCATTAAAACAATATAATACTTGTAATACATTGCCCCGACATGTTTTTCTGTATCAAGAACACCATGTCGAGGTGTATCTAGACAAGGAGCAATACATCATGGAAACGTGCAACAATTAGAGTTCACACACACCTTCTAGTATCTACCCTGAACTCTATAGAGATAATCAGTAGACAAAGCAGCAGGGGTAGTGTTCTCCTGACAGTGCAATTACCCACGCTAATGAACGTAGTCCCCCGATTATTTACACTGCGCATTAACTATGCATAATGCGCAGCAGAAGTTAGGCGATCGAATTGCTAATGTTTTGGTCAGAGCTTTCTCCTATAACTAATGATGTCGGCGCAGCGATACCCTATACGCCTAACTAGTGGAAATCTATAGCCTGGATTAAATATTAACACGTGGATAATGACTTTTCCAAAAGTTTGCCGGTCGGACTGCATAGGTTTAAATTACCGATGATTATAGCTTTGTGTCTGTGTTTATAAAACATGCGCCCAGACTAATTGTTATGGTCGTATGCCCAATGATTTTTGTTACACCGTTTGCTTCATATTCATATCAATTAATGATATTTTAACTACCATTGATTTTTGGTCACCATGTCAACGGATTCAATACTTGTTGTTAAGCTATGCCTCCAGGCTATTTATCGGCGTGTCCCATAGTCTATTCGGAGGGACGAAACATGTGATACCATAACTGCATCTACGTGTAGTCAAATGAATGAGCTTTAGCTAGTTTTAAACTTCAGCTGTTAAACTAGCTTTGGTAATAAAGAAATAGTAAACTTGCTGTAGTAGGTGGAATGTCTGTATTTCTGTTTATGACAATTTCTTTCCGACATGCCCCTGCTTTGTGAAATACTTATACGTTTTGTATACAAGTGTTGGGGGGGCAGAAAAATAACATTCCTCGCCATTGGTCTGATGTGTGCGCGCTTTTGCCCTAGAACGATGAGTCATTCTGAACCCAATTAAAAACCGATTAACCACCTAAATCTCACGCTGATTGCAACAGTTTGTGGGTAAACAGTGAATCATTATGTTTGATTGAGGGATATTCAGAAATGAGGACTCTAAAGAGATGGAAGATATGCATGATTTGTTGAAAGCTTAGACTTGAAAACCACGATAACGAAACACTGGAAAGATCGGATAAATCAGTTGATGCATCAGTTCTATCAACAAGGATAGAAATGACATCCAAGGGGCTGGGAGTTTCGGAAGATGAAAGCAACACGGCGTCAGTTTTAATAACTTTTACGGACTAGGCAAAACAAATAGAGCCTATGGAAGAACCTGAAATAGTTCCAGGGTGTATCTATAAAGATGTGATAGAATGTTCATGTTCAAAGTTCAAAACAGGCATAATACATTCTGAGACTAGTCTGTAGAAGGGAATAGATTGGAAGTTACCCCCTTTGAACACTGTTTCAATGAAGCCGACTCATGTGTTCAGATTGAAGTCTAGAGTGTTTTCATTTACTATGTGTAAAACTTTTGATTCATGACACACCCACTGAGCATACTGATTCATATGGAGGGGGGATATTAATACTATTCCATCCTTACAGAACCACAGTGGTTTTACACCTTTCCCACGAACCTGCGCAGTGAATCTTCCCACTGAGGCCAAACGTCTAGCTTGGGCCCATTGGACGGCTGGGGTTATAAGCGCGGACGTAGTAGCAGATGGCCGCACGAATAGAATTCCTTGTATACGCGGGTGCGAAGTCCGTGCAAATAGATCTGCCTAAATACGTGGACGTTGTGGCCGCGTATACAAGAAGGGTTATACATGCGGACGTACCTCCCCTTTTCTTCAATAAAGTACTTGTAAATCAGGGGCCAAGCCCCCGAACCCCTTTTTTCTTTTGTATTTCTATGTTATATCTAATTTCTTCACATATACTATTTTTAAAATACAGCGAACGCAACTTTATCTTATGTCCACATATGTAACCATTATCTGTATGTGCGGACTTTGTGTCCGTGTGTATAATAAATTCTATATACACTACGTCCGCGTACGCGACTGCCGCGCGTATAGTCACTCCCCCATTGGCTTTCATATCCCCCAACAGAAGTTCGGACGTAGACCATTAGGAGGGCGCCACACTATAGACAAACTTCCATAAAGAGCTCGAGGTTTTACATCGCTTTGTGTGGGATGATTTTTTTCATTATACTGGCGTAATAAGCCCATCCCGCTTTGGATAATGCTAGGGTTGGACAAGGGTTGGACAAATTACTGTATATATCATCCATGATTCCAAGAGTTGAGGTTACTGAAAAAAGTAAGGCTTATGTCTTTCTACATCTTCAAGGACTGTTTTAACATTATGATCTCCTGAATTTCATCAGTTGACAGATTTGTAGGTTTGCCAGCCAATCAAAATGCTGTATTTCAGGGCAAAACAGGTGTATTCTATAACTGTCTTCAGGGAATAAGCATGGAGGCAATTTTAAAAACATTTCATAGTAAACCTTAGAGTTGGTGTAAACTGGGATGGGCTTATTAACCTTCCCTCTCCTACAACTGGTTACAAAATACAAACAGAATCAGTTGAACGGCTACAATTCAAAATTAAAACTGTTCTTCAAAGATATTCCTTGTAGGAAAACATTGAATAAAGTTTGATCAAAACTCTCCTGCTAAGGACGAGTCAAAGACGACAGCCCACTGTGAGTGGTCTTGATGTGCGCTGACAGGGAGGATGAAATAATCATGACAAGACCTAAAATATCCGCTTTGATTTGCATCCTCCGGCGAAATCTGAGAACGGTGAAATATTCCATAGTGTTTATTTTGAGATAAAATAGTATTATTCAACCAATTTATTCTGCAAATAAGCTGCCACTGAATTGTGTCAACAGATACTTTGATGGGATCTGCTGCCGTAAAATATATTGACCCCAGACAACTAATATAAATGCCTGTATTTGAAAATTGATTATGAAAGGTACAGTTTTACCGACCCAACTGTTTTCTCTGGGCTCCGCCATTCTCGGAGCCTAGTTCATTATCTTGTTCCACTGTGTATTATGAAAACAATACCACTCTTTGGTTCATTGGTCCAATGTACCACCTGAGGTTACTATATCCTTTTTCTCCATCGAAAGAATTGTAGTATTTCTGCCTACAAGCCATCAGTGTATATCAAATTTCCATTTCCTCGATATATGAGGCGTGCAATAACTCTGTATATTCCCCGCCACAACGTCAATATACTCATTTACGAGGTTTCTTGGAAAATGAAAATCTAAATTTTCTTGACTAGCAGTATTGCTTTACGTTTATAATCAAACACTTTTCAATTATATCCAGGCTTGCTATTTCCAAATATCGGATCTATCTGTACATTGCTCTCAAACCTTTGCCTTCTAAATGCTGCACAGTAGAATTCTCCCAGACGCAATTCTCTGGATAGTTGTATTTTGGTGTACCTGCAGGCTAAATTAAAGTGCATTGTGGGTAATGTATCGAGTAGTCCATATCCTCTCATAAGCCTTTAACATATGACATTTCATCATTAAATTTTATGGTATTATCTATTGTTGAAGGTTCTGAATAGGTAGCATTTGGATATTTTTAATTTTACACTTGTGGTTCTCACTATTTCTAATGTTATTTTCCTTGAGCCAAAAACTGTAAAATTCCTATTCATGTTCCTCAGTTTTTATCTACAAAATGCCCTGTAATCCACCTGCAGGTGCATGAAATACAGGAAAATAGGAACTGTGTCTGTTTGAATTCCCAGCAGTCACAGAAGAAAAAGTGCATAGTTAATGCAAGCCTGGAAAACGGCGCTATTTCCGTTCCGACGTGAACCCATTGGTGAGTCTCATTAGACCCTATCTGGGTGGTGATTTTACTCCCAGGCCCTGCCTACCAGAGGCTCAACTGGGATCTGAGCCTAAGCACCGATACATTCAGCCTAATTAGGCCTGAAGGAGGCGTGTTTTGGTTAGGCCTGAGTCACAAAAACCCAAATTATCGCTCACAAAGAGGGGCATGAGAAAGGACAACGATTCTGGGAGGAAATGGTTGGATTATTGGATGGGGATATCTCATTGGTGGAGTTAGTTTTCTGGAAGTGTATCTGATTATTTGACTGTTCTGTTTGTTTTCCCTCAATGTTTAGACCAAGTAAATGACACTTCCAGAACTCGTCCACTTCGCCTACAAATATAGGTGTGAACCATGAAAATTAACATTCACTTCTCTTAAATTCCAGAAAACCAATGCCATGTCTGCTTTTATACAGCAATGTTTGTAAACAAATCTATTTTGGTTGGTCACTAAAATTGGCCAGGGATAAGTTTGAATATATTTCATGAAGTTTCAGCCCCTTTTTTGTGGTCCATATTCTACTATGCACCTAAGTTATTGCCATAGAATGTACTTCAACAGTTGATAGAATTTGAAGAATGTCGATCTTGTATATTGCTTTTGGCTGCCCTTAAGTGAAAACCGCTGGATAACTCTGAGCCATAGTAATTAGTAATCCTATATATATATGCTGGTAAATATAAAGTATAGGACTTACATAGAAGTGCTCATTAAAACGATAGTAATTAGGGGACACAGTGAAGAATGGCACGTCCAGTTGAACGACCGACATTGTTTTCTGATAGGACTGTATCATAACATTCTCAAGTTATGTCTCAAGTTACATTGGCTTGGATTATTTCCATTGACATTTAGGGTTATTGTCAATTGCAATGTAAACTGCTTCAGTTGAACACTGAGAAGTTGATTAAGTAAAAGCGGCAGTAGAAACTTAATATTGCAAAGCAGCATTTCAACATCTACTTTGTTTGTCAGACTACACGCTATAGATAAATTATATTAGCATTAATTTTGTAACTGTTTTGCTCGTCAGTATATCTGACGGATTTGAAGTCAAATTCTAACGTCGTTGAGGTGTTGGTAACACTTGTATGGGTTTGAGTCCTATGCAGTGCAGTATGGGGAAAGGACATTTGGATGGCCCCAGCATGGAATTGTGCCCAAATGCATATATGGTCAACATGACTGCAGTTGAAGAACATTTAATGAAGAAAACTCATCCTGTATAAACGTCCATTTAAAAAATAGGTTGTCGGTATTCAGCACCAGGACCAGATAAAGATACTGTTCCCAGCGTCCTACTCTGATAACCTGAGCTGTCTGACCATTCTTGCATCAACAATCAATCAATTCAAGCATGAGTTGGCTATGCATGTCAAAAGCCGCAACAGAAATGCAAGAATGTAATGTGAGGTATGTTAGACAACGTATGGAATTTGTATTTCTTATACCAAAACGTTGGTGTCTGCTAATGCCAGGAAAGTGCACCGCAAACATGCTTGCATGTGCTCAACACAAACACTTTCTAAATTTTATCTCGCAATGTTTGACATTCTCTGCGTTGGTTTCGTCTCCACAAGGAAAATACCTAACGCAAGTCCAACTTTATATTGATGACTATGGCCTTTACCTTATATAAGCCCAAGGTCCACTAGGCTAGTTTGATGAAATGGGCCGACTGATCAGCGCTTACAACGGCTGATTCTACCAAAATAATCGATCAATTTTAGCACGGGTTCATATCAAACACACACATTTTAATGATGCATACTGATTGGTGATTTCAATCGGTGCAAAAAATCAGCTAATTCGTGCATAGATTCAGCCTAGTGGGTATAACCCTTAGTCTACCTATTCCTCACGTTTCAATATTATTCGGTTTATACGAAGTAAGATTTATGTCGATGGTATACTCAAGAGTAATAACCATTGAATGTATACCATATGAGGTAGCAATTTTTTTATGTGGAAATGGTTTGAGAGTTCACTTGTATCACATTTAATATGATCCATTCACAAATCTTAGGATTAGATTTCCAAACTAAAACTCACCTCCCATCCTGGCTTGTTCATAAGATAATCCTAGAACCCCTTAAGCTCAATGTACCAACAGATAAGGCGCAATTCGTTAGAGAAGGGCACCCTGTGGGTAGAAACCAATTGGTACAAATGAAAAAGACAGAGTTCAGAGAGGTCGGGCCCGAATTGCCCTCCCATACAGGGTGGCACTAAATGCAATTGACTCAGGCCAGAAAGGGGCTTTGTGAATATATTTGTTTGCTCTTGTCAAAGGCTTAGGGGTGCCAAATGTGAACCGCATATGGGTGTGTTAGGAGAAAGAAATCCTCTTCAAGTGTCATTGCACTTCAGCATAATTGAAATAGCAGTATACTGCTGATTCTGTAAGATTCTGTGAGGAAAAGTTAAATCTGATAATATTATCGCTTCCAGTCATTTGTGGACTCAGTATAGGGTAACCCAGTTTTCTTCACTGACATTGCCATCGAAAAAAATTGGTGAAACAATTTTGATTACCTCCTCCCACCAACAAAACAGCCAACTAAAGGGTTATAAATCAAAATCCTTTTGTTGATGCCGTCAAAGGCAAATGTGGCTTTCTTGAAGTTGGAGAAACATATATATAAGAACAATAATGATACTTTCTAATGTCTTTCAGCACTTCATAGAGAAGTGGGTTTGCCCCTAACTCAAGGCGTATGTCAGGTTGGTAGGCTGGGACAGGGCTCAGGGGAGGAAGGGTCCCTAACTATGTATGCTACAGGAGAGGACCCAGGAGGGCATGTTCCAGGGTCAGACCCAACAAGCAGGATGACAATTTACATTATATCACCTCCCACAGCCTGCCCATTTACCCCCTATTAAAGCAGGGAGGTCCTGAAGGGACTTCTTATTCCCTCTGAGTTCCCAGCACTACCAGTTCACATACACACCCACCCACCACCCTCAAACACACTCACAGACCCTCCAGTCTGATTCAATTTGTTTAAGGCGGAGCCAATTTCCTTGGCTTGCTCATGATGTGAGTGCGCGCCTCTTTTCGCATTTTTATTTACTCTGCATAATTGAAGGCAAATCTCTTAAAAGACGCAGAGGAAATATAATTATTTCTTTTTTGTGCATCTCCTCTCCCTGATGTTGCCTTCCATATATTTAATATATCAGCCCGCTATAACGTCTTTTCAGTTTATACTCTGGCGGCGCCCGCCAGCCGTACCATTCAGGTACTGTTAGCTGGGTAATTGGCTCTATTACATTTTTACCCACCGCCGCTCTTTAACCAGCAGTCCTAAGGGCTGTTCCCACTTCACGATTAAACCTGGTTTCCACGAGCCGATTTGGCTATCAGAATTTTGGTAATTACTTATTTGTCACTAGTAATATGACAAAGGTCCATGCATCCTACTTATCATTTGAAAGAGAATTCAAACCCCATTTTAATGATATATAACATGCCTATGATTAACCAAAATTGCAATTGCTGATGTTTGAAATGAGTGAGCTAGGGTTATGTTACTTCTGGGTAACAGTTATGATAAGCTTTCTTAGCAAGACTGATTTCCAATAAGGCCCTAGCTTAATATGTCACATATAGGACACCAATAATGTAGCTATTGCTACAGAAAAGGATAAATATTATTGCTCAGATAATTTTCGAATGACTCTACAGTGTCGCAATGAAACTAAAAGAAGCTGCTGTTTGGTTTTCTTTTTATCAATATTGTATAGAATAAATCAATAAGATGCTCATGCTACAAAACCCTTCAGAGACACTTCATAGGCTTTAGCAGTATTTGTATTGCAGCGTAGTGGATCCAGATTCTCCCATAGACAAAGAACTAGAAACATGTACATCATCTCCCCCTTTTTATGTAAGTTAAGACCCCATCAAAAGAGTGGAACTCAGATTCCCCATCCTCCTATAACCCCCCAACCCCCACTACCCCTAGATCCACCCCCGGGCAGCCTTAATGTCTGGTTTCCACCAGCCGATTTTGACCGCCTGTTCTTTGGTAATTTATTACTTTTAACTAAGAATATGAGAAGAGATTATATAATTTACATACCATTTTAAAGAGAATTAAAATCCCTTTCTTATGGTATATACTATGTGCATTATTAACAAATATTCCTAGTGTTAATCTTTGAAATCTGTAGTAAAATCGGCGTGTGGAAACAAGGCTTAAAGGCTATATTCCACTACACGGTGGTGCTCTTTATGGCCACTGCAAGCAACTTGCGGTTTTGATAGCAACATGTTGGTATCCACAATCGCAAGTGATTCATAGAAAACCAATATAAAATAGCACCTACCACAAGCACCTACCGCAAACACCTATATTCCACCTTGGGGCACCCTACCACAACCAAGTTTGTGGCAGTTTGCTTGTGCCTTTTCAAAGTGCCACAAGCAAATACCATATAGTGGAATATAGCCTTAAAGGCCGTATTCCACATACCGAAAGTGTAAGCCACCGATAATGACCCTCGCCATGGCAACATTCTATACCAGCAGCCCATACTTTCGGCCACCGAAAGTGGCAAATCGGCCGCCGGAAGTGGCAAATTGGCCGCTGATAGTGCCATATCGGCGACCAATGCAAAATCGGCAGGAACATGTTGGTAAATATTATCGGCCAATTTTTATATCGGCACTAGCGAAAGTATATCAGCCGCACATCGGCCAAGCACTTTCGGTATGTGGAATATGGCTTTAACCCATCCTGCTGTGGTAGCCAGTCATCCTGCAGTACCTACAGTGAAGGATTCCCTGACAAAAAGGGCCTTTTGTTGGCTAATCATTTTTAAATCCCTCAGAGGAGAGTATTGATCCAGAGCGGGGCGCGCGGGGGGGGGGGGGGGGGGCTAGGGGGGTAACAGAGGAGGGGAGTGTCCGTCAGGCGGGTAGCAACTTGTAAGTCAGCGCCAAATATAGCCATCATTATCCATCACCCTTTACGGGGCGCCGTTAACTGACCCTGGAGGAGGGGGGAGGAGTGGGCGGAGTGGGGCTAAAACCTACTGAGTGGTTCAGCCTTAAAACACACATATGGGTACAGGCCCATAGCCAGTTTTTTTTACAGAGGGGGTTTCGTCTTTTGATTAATAGCTAGGGCTGAAATGTTTGTGTAGATGGAGGGCACACACTATATATCATTAGAGTATCTTGTAGCATAAAAGTCACGAAAATATTAAAATATTAATATATTGGCTATAGGTCTTAACGTGTAGTAATTGATTTAAATTGCTATTTTAAGGAAGTAAATGTCTTTCTTGAGTTTAATGTTACTACTAGTAAAATGTTCTACAAATATGTGAAACATGAAGGAAAACAACTGGTTAACCAGATTAGCTAACTAATGAAATAAAGACAATAGACTTCAAGTCTGCGGCACAGGTCTACAATGGAGGATGTAATACAGCTGTAAGACCAATAACTGTCTGTTAACGTACTACACGGATGAGTATTTTAGTCGGAGCCTTTCAGTGATGTAAATTGAGAAGCCAAACGCCGTTCAGTCCATTTTCATCACGGATGTCAAAAACCTGAGTGATAGTTTACTCTTTGAACTACGAGGGAAACCAGTAGCATTACACACAGAAGGTATTGTAAAGATCTTGTAAAGATTTTGTAAAGGGACTTCTGTATCCATCAGCTTATTATTGAACTTATTTAGAGTCTTGCATGATGAGTCAATTTACCACATGCCATACACGCTATCGCATGTTAAAACATTGATTATTGATAAGTCAGTTTTTGGCAATTCCTCGACAAGAACAAACATCTCTGATGAGCATCAATAACAAATTGTTTTAAAAAACACAAAAGAAAGGAATACATAATTAGATTAGGTCATGTACAACTCAATATTACTAAAAGTATCAAAAAGGCTTTATGATTAGTTAGATGAAGGGCGTATGGCCACACTATTGCAACGAAGAATCTTCGGACATCAATGTAAAACCTTGATCTTATTGAGATGTATGTTAACGGATCCATAACAGCAGAAGGTTGAATTAAAAATAGTTCATAATCAGATGCCAGCTTGCATATAGTTCTATTGTGTCGATCTGTCTATGCTCATAAGACCAGTGTAAACACAATAATTATGCTGATTCTTACCATGTTTTTGCATATACTTGCACTTTGATATAGTATCTTTATCTAAGACAGTTATTTACTTGATTGTAATTTGCGACTCCTTAGCTGTGGTTATGCTTGTTATCCTTGTGGCATAGCAGTGTCTTGCACTTATAAAGTATGCCAAGTGGTGTGTGGTGCGGAAGACGTATGGCCTCGCTGATCAGACCACGTCCGTCATGCCCGCCTCATGTCATCCCTAACCTCCAAGCCAAGGTGTCTTTAACCACATCATGGACTGAGTAATGTTTTATCAGTACAAATCTTAGAAAATACATTTATAAATTTTGTTAGAAAAAAGACATGTACATGCACTTATGATCTGACCATAGAAAGGGAATCTATTATTTCTTAACTGTGGATTTGGTTGTTATTTTTGCACTTTAACATTTATAATTTTCTAAGACAGCTCTTTATTTAAATGCCAGTAGCATTTCCTTAGCTGTGGTTTTTGCTTGTTATCCTTATGGCAGCACAGTGTCTTGCACTTATAAAGTATGCCGGTGTGTGGTGCGGGAGAAGTATGGCCTCACTAATATGACCATGTCTGTCACGCTGACTCCATGGTGGCTCTTCAATCCCACCATTGGAGACTTACCAGTATCTTATCAGTACAATATCTTAGTAAATACACATTTATCAGATTCAAAGACATCAGGTGTTCTAATATGATACTAAGTAACCCCTAGAATAATCGGATCAATAGAAAAACCATCTGTTTTTCTTTACTGTGGTTTTGCTTGTTATCCTTTCCCTCATGGTAATTGTTGTCTAAGTCAGCAATTTAGGTGAATGCTAGTTGCAATTCCTTAGCTGTGCTTTTGCTTGTTATCCTTGTGGCATAGCAGTGTCTTGCACTTATAAAGTATGCCAAGCGGTGTGTGGTGCGGGAGAAGTATGGCCTCGCTGATCAGACCACGTCCGTCACGCCCACCTCATGTCATCGCTTAAACCCCATAGACATATTAGACCTAAGAGCCTGATGCCCAACCATGACAACGTAGATCAGGCTAAAATGCCGGCCGGCCATTACTTGATGTAACCCTTCTTAGCAACACGTCCATCTTCCCAAACATGTAGGAGGAGTGGGTGAACAGGGGAGGGGAAGGCCAGAGCTTCTTCTTGGTTTTCCTAGAACTCATATTGACCGAGGTTTATTTGCGGCCTTGGTTTTTGTTCGTCTCGTAGCTACGTATTTGTTTCTCCTGTGTGACAAATAGGAAGTTTCCAGACTTCGTACTTTCTGATTGACTGGTTGTGACAGCCATCTTTTTTTGTGGTTTTCTTCACAATCGCTGGCTTCCTCTTGTCTGTCTGTTTTCATTTTCTATATCAAATCGCTTAGAACTGAGGAATATATTAAGAAAATATAACATTTAAGGTAACAAGCAGTTTGAGTCAGTTAGAAGTGCGTTATTTCTGTTTAATGTTCACTGTTTCCCTACATTAAGACCGTTTAAATACTGCCCCTACCTCAGGAAATAATCTACATTTCCTACTGTTCTCAACTATGTGGCATTATGATGATACATGGCCACCACGCATATATGATCAGGGGTGGCCAATGTCGTTTAGGCGTTGATACCACTCATTGGCATTGGCACTGCATGGGTTCGAGTCCCACACAGTGCAGCATGTAAAATAGGACATTTGGATGACCCCTACATGGGATTGTACCAAAATGGTCCACAGTGGAAGAACAGTAAATAAAATGAACTCAGCCTGTATAAAAATCCAATAGAAAAAAAAGTATACGTCAAATGGCAGGGGTTCTTAACAAATGAAGTTCACATAGTGATTAAGGGAGGGGCTAATTGTTGGTCTTTTACTGCCCTAAAGTTAACATGGTAAAACGAACTAAATAGAAGGGAGACATCAGCTTTTACAAGCTCTACCTTTCATTTACTGAGTTAAAAGACCTATAAGCTTTTTGTGTAAGAAGTTCTCACACATGTAATATGAAACTAATTCTTAAGCTGCTATAAATTGATAATTCATACTTGCTCTTTCTTGAAGCCTCTATCTTCTTTCTAAGCTTTTTCTCTTTAATCATTACGTTTTCATGGTCCTAACGGTTCCCTTTCTCCGTTTACTTTGTGTGCTACGGGACATTTTTTTGTACCACGATAATGCACTAGGAGCATCATTATAATATATTTTAGTATTCCTTATAACATATAGTGATTATGTAAATATTTCATTTAGAATATAGTAGTATTTTACATAAGCTTTTCTGCCGCCTGTTTATAACCGTTGGACCTTTCTCAATGCAGTAAAGTATTCTCTAAACCAAAGAAAACTCAAATAATTTTTATACTGAGTCTAGTGAGGAAATTCACAGAGTCATGCAGTACAGTTGCAGAGCTGAGGTCTCCCAACTGATATAGCATTTTGAGATTTTAAATCCGTGTGAATTAACTATTTGGACATTGGAGACAGGACGATCTCTCACAAGAAAACTATTTTTTCCATTGGTTTGGGAATATCACTCATACCCTTGCTTCTATACTGAATACCCGACATTTACAGTGATAAATACAAAGAATAGGAATGCACTGTCCATCTCATGCATTACTTCTTAACCCTCCCCCACCTCCCTCCCTCTTCCAACCCGCCCTCCGACGTCGCCTCACATTCCCCCACCTCTATTTGTATCCATAAGCACTGACTGGTTGCCGGTGTCCCATCAAATCGTGATAAGAATCCATCGGGGTATCAGCGCGGTTCTCATCCCCACAAATCACCCTGGCCCCCTCCCCTGATCTGATCCCCACTATGGCAAGCCGAAGGGGTAAAATCTGGAAAACAATGTTTCCCGACTATTTTCTATCGGAATCAGAGTTATTTTTGGAAAACAGGTTTTTTTCACCGTGAAACAAGGATCCAAAATAACTTTGATCCCCACCGGAAAATAGTGTTTTCCAGTGGGATAGCAGTGTATTCTGGTCGGGAAACATTGTTTTCCCAGTTTTACCTATTCGGCTTGCCATACCCCTCCCTACCACCACCACCACCCACCACCCACCACCACCACCTAACACCACCCGCCACCCACCACCCACCACCAACTCCCCACCACCCACCACCCACCACCCACCACCCACCACCCTGTGGAGGTACCGGGTTGGGGCTTCTGCTCCTTGGAAGAATATAGGCCCCCAGTAGCCCCCGCTGATTGTAAAAGGCGACAAGAGGGGAGACCCAGCACTGACCTAGTCGCTCATTGGGTTCAATTCCTGGTTGGTGTCTCGGTTCACTAAGGGATGAGGTACAGCAAAAATGATTTCCTGGTTTTGATCCCCTGCTGTTTGCCCGGCCTGTCTCCTTCATCTCATAGATACAATCACCAAAGACAAAATTCGTCCCAACTTGTTATTGCCTTGAAAATGACCTGGCTGTTGGTACGGCATAAAACATCCATCACTCACTCACTCACTCACTCACTCCCACCACCAACCGACCCTCTCCTCCCCACCACCCACCACCACCACAGGCCACTACCTCCACCACTCACCAATAAGAAGGGGGCGGTGCAGAGGACCCATCAGTCCCACTGATTCCCTCCCTGGCCCTCCCAGACACAGGTATATAGATCTGGGTCCAAATGGTCAAAGCAGGTTGACATATTCTGATAGGTTTCCTTCGAAGGTTCCCTCTGTGTTTTTCTCTGTGTATTCATAGCCTAACCACCTGTAGCCTACAACTTATATCTTGGCTCATATTCTAGAATTCTTACTTTCAGCCACAATTTATTACCCTTTACAGACTTAATTCAAAACATGAAAAGTTATTACAATTATTTCCTGGTTTATTTCTCAAAGAAACAGTCTCAGATAAAACAAACCCTAACAACTTGGTTCACAAATTGCTCCTCAAGTTTTGGAGTGCAGCCAAATAATGATAGTTTTTTGCCCATATGAACCAATATTAACGCCAGTGAACCAAACGCTTCACATCCAGCCATATATTACCTTGAAATTGTGCACCTTGTATATTGAGACTGGAAAGCCAGGGGTAAACCTGTTATGCACTACTGGCCTGCCACCTAGGTGACGGTTGGACTGGATTTGGAATGACCATTATGCCTGTGGTACAAATGACCTGTTAGGTGCCACCTCCCATTATATTGATACATTGGTAATGATCGGACCCTGGTCATGGTTGATCAGGTTGGTTCCAACCAGCCACTAGGGGACTGAGCACATAGGCCCAAAGAGAAGCTTTCCAGTCTATATTATATCCTATATAATATACATACAAAGTTTCTGCCTGTCAAATCATGCATCCTATTCAAGAAGTCATTATAATTATTTTAGCATTACGTATATACAATGCATTATATTAGGTCTTGCTTATTCCGGTTGTAAAAACATGCGGAGACTGGGATGGTTTATTAGTATTTCATCTAACACTTGTCCAACCCCCTCGACACATACACGATGTGGGATGGGCATAGTATGCATTCCAGAGATAGTCTGTAAAGTGTAGAGGAACCAAACTGATGTGCTTTTCTCTGTTTTGATGCATCATGATAATCTATTAGCGGTGGTCTGAACAGGGTATTATGAAACGTTTAAAGGCTAGTGTCACAATGTAAATTATACCTTTGAGAAACAGCATAGAATATACTGGGAAGGCAATAAGTATAGAAATTCGGGAATATAACATGTCTGATCTTTGGGAACTGGTGTTTATGCGTTCAATGGGTAAAGGTGAAGTCTGTCCACTTAGTTATAAGTTATCCTTGACTCTTTATAATTATTTTAAGAAAATATGACACAAGAACGCTCCTTTGGACTGATAGCGACAGTGTCTTTGGATTATCAATTTATTGTATAGGCCTGATCTGGCAGAAATATCGGAGTCATCTCTAGTAGTTTTGATCAACGTCGTCCTTGAATAATGGAGTTGTAAAGAAATCTATACGTTTAATCTTATTTTCAGATATCGTTAGGTTTAGCCATGCAAAAGCCAAAATATCAAGTCATTCCTCTGCATATATATTTATTGTATAACTCCTCCGTCCGAAGTTAGACTATAAAACACTCTCTAAACCCGCATTTTCCCTCTCTTTTCAGCACTTGGGAGTTTACGTGTATGAAGTTCAAACAAGTTAATAAGAATATAGTACAAATATTTCAAGGTAAGTTGGAGCGCTACTTATGTAAACAGTTTATTCACTAAGAACTAGATTTAAATTACTTAGGCTTCAGTGTACAAGATTTCAAAAACATTAATGCGTTCTACTAAAGCTAACTTTCCCGTTGTAATAAGTGTTAGTTTATATGTTCGAAGATATCTGCTAAATAAATTTGAAGCCATGCCTATTTTATTAGGAAAGACATAAACAATGATTTCCATTTTGTATTGAGGTTAACCTGCGTGTTATTCCTTTACTATATATCTATTTTCTTGTAGAAATATGTTTAGAAGTCAACCTTCCACCTAGTTTCTCATAAGACATCATCCACTTACCCATAATGAGATGCTCTTTAGCGCAAAGCACCATCATTGTTTAGCAGACTATTCATTCATGCATAATTAACGACCACAACTGTATAGTCTTGACGCTTGGACGTCATATTAAGCCCCTGTACATGTATATAGCGACATACACCATGTTGTCTTACCATAAGCCACCCTAAGTACCCTGCATCTTACAACATCTTATGTTCTGACACTCTTATTCTGAGATATTTCTACCAAGGGGCTGTCCATTTATGATGTAACACTTTTTCAAAGTATTGTGCAGACCCACCCACCCCCCTGTCATGCTAACTTTTCTGATTCAAACATGAAAATAAGACCCGTTTTCAGGCAGTGTCACATTTTTCAAACCACCCACCCACCCCCTTGTGTATGACACCATTTAGCAGTAATTCTTAAAGCTTCCCCAATGCCAGGAAATAGCTGAAACCCCAGCAGGCCCTAAATTCCATAAATTCCCCTCCATTCTCCCCCTCCCCCCACCTCCCACATCAAGCAATACAGTCATTTTAAGACCTTAATCCCCGGACCAGTCACTAGATGGCGCTGCGGTGGCGGCGCCAATCATGCCCGGAAATCTGGGTCCGTGTCAGCGCTAATAGAGTCCCCTGTTAGTTTGATCCCCGCCATCTTGTTTCTTCTTCCAGCCGAGCCCAAGGGCCTCAACGAGGACCGGCTTTGTTACGACGACTCCATTGTCAGACAGCTCTGGCCCTGGATCGGTGAGTACCAAACCTGGGTTTGGGCACAAGGAGGGGCTAGTGTTAATCTGTTGTCAAAAAATATCGATTTTCTTTTCACGATATAGCATATTCTTTTGAGTACCCAGGTTCTCCTACTAGTACTAGGAAGGGCCAAAGTTAATCTGTTGTCAAAAATATTGATTTGCTTTTATGCTTTTGTATCATACTATATACTATTGTCTACCTAAGTTTTTCTACAAGGAGAAGGCCAATGTTAATCTATTGTCTAAAATAGTGACGGGTTTTCATATTATACCATAATTGTACTGTCTTCTGAAATACACAAGAGCTATTGTAACTTTCCCAAACTGTGAGGGGCCAAACTTAATCTGTTGTCAAGAAATATTGATTTGCTTTCATATTTTCATTCTGTACCATAATATACTCTCACCAACCCAGGTTATCCAGCTAGGAGGAACCAATGTTAATTTGTTGTCAAAATATTGTGAAGTGTTTTCATATTATGCCATATACTATCATCTTCAATATATAAGTGTTATTGTAAATTTCTCAAACTAGCAGGGTCCCAGGGTAATATGTTGTCAAAAATATTTATTTGTTTTTCTGTTTTCATACTATACCATATACTTTTATCTATCCAGGCTCTCCTACTAGGAGAAGGCAAATGTCAATTTCTTGTCAAAAATGATGAAGTGGTTTCATATTATACCATAATATATTACCATCTGAAGTACATTAGTGTTATTGTAGCTTTCTGCTACTAGGAGGGGCCAAAGTTTTATCTTTTCTCAAAAATATTGCTTTGTTTTCATGTTGTCATGTTATACCGTATACTACCATCCACTCTGCATGGTTCTCTGACTAGGAGGGGCCAAAGTTAATCTGTTTTAAAAAATATTGGTTTGCTTTCATATTATACTAGTATACTATCATCTAGAATATACTAGTCCTTTTCTAACGCGCGCTTAAAACTTGTCAATTAAATAACCGCAACAGCATGGCTGAAGGAGCATTTGTACATTTAGGCCTACGCGAAGTCTTGAAATTCAAACTTTTCTGGAGATCAGGGGTATGCGATTGTATACACAGAAAACATCAACACAATTTCTAGGACATATTGAGCGAGTTGTATAAGTGAATATTACCTTCTGAATGCCTGAATTATTTTATTTATTATTTGTTTTATCATTCGTTTTTATTTAGGGCTTTTGGGATCGTCAAAGACGATTTTAATTCCCCTCCCTCTCAAGAATACAATACATACTTTTACTTCACTGTCAAAAATATATACATATAGTTCATATCAAAAAATAGTGGGGTCTGTTAAGGTCATTTTTTTGAGACATCGTTACGCGGCGAATAAAAGCACCAAATTTGGTATGAGCCACCTCTGAGGCATAACTATCAAATCAGGAAGGGGAGCCACCTTGAAATATCAATAGGACGGATGTGGGGGCCAAAAAACCAAAATGGCCGACTTTTACTATAAAAATTCTTATATCTCAGCTACTAAAAAGACTAAAGAGACATGGTTGGTGTCAAAATTGAGGGATTATGGGTCAGGGAATTCAATTATTTATGTTTCAAGTCAATGCAGAAATCCAAAATCCAAGATGGCTGACCAATTTTGAGAAATATTATGATTTTTGGCTACCAAGGCATAAGGCCAGGGGAAATGGTTCCAATATCAGTTGTTAATAGCCTAGAGGGCTCAATAAATATGATATTCATCCAATACAATACCATAAATTTCAAAATGGCTGAATTCATTAGCATGATACCTTTGATAATGACCACTGGATTCCAAAATAATTCAAAAGACAGGATGTAGACTTTACTCTTTTGCCACAAGATTTCTTGATTTCATTTGGTATGATGATCCTCTGGGACCCCTTCATTGAATTTAAAAGGGGAGCCACCTTGAAATATCAACATAACCAGGACGGGGGCCAAAAATCCAATATGGCCGACTTTTATTGAAATAATCTTCTATCTCAGCCTCTGAAATGCCTAGAAACACATTGCTATTGTCCAAATTGGTAGATTATAGGACAGGGAATTCAATTATTTACCTTTCAAATCCATACAATAGGTTTAATCGAAGCTAGCCAAAAGTTTTGGTTAAATACCTTAGATTTCAAATGCTAAAAACATACAAAATTTGTCAAAATTTCATTTTGATATTTCAAGATGGCTCCCCTTCTAGATTCAATAGTTATGCCTCAGAGGTGCCTCATGCAAAATTTGGTGCTTTTATCCGCCGCGTAACGAAAATGTTGTTAACAGACCCCACTAAAAGCAAAATACAGAAAATGTACACTTGGCAGAGTACTCCCCTTGCCCCTTACATACCCCACCCCCTCCCCTCCCCCCGCCCGCGACCTTTCTGTGTCGCCTGTCGCCTGTCGATGTCGCCTGTCGCCACACTACTGAAGCGGGCGACGTGGGGCGACGAGCGTTAACTGTAGAGGTGGAGGGTCTTAAGTAGGACTTTCAGTCAGCTGATGGGTGGGGGCTGGTAGGCTTTAAGGGTGAGGGGAAACTCCTTAACAGGCCCACGCCTACACTAAGGGCAGTATTCCACTAAAAGATTTTACTTGCAATGACTTTTTTAAGGGCGGGGGGGGGGGGGGGGTGGGGGAGAATAGTAGGGAGTTTAACAACTCCAACGCATCCCGCAACGCAAACGCAACATATCTCCTATCTCTGCTATAATGCCTGATGCCAAAGTTATGTCTTTAGGGGTACACTTCTTTCCCCTCGTTATAACTAAATAGTCTTTTGCTTTTCACAAATATTGTGCTGGTCGCCTGTATTGTGGATTGAAAGTTTTGAAGTTTTGAGATACGTCAACGTATCGAGATGTTTTTCTTGCACGTGGTTACTAAAAGTCCCTTTTATTAACTTATCCACGTGGCACACATGATCTTCCAGAGGTTAATAGAATAGCAATATAATATATCATAAATGGAAATAGAAGTCATTCCTTATCATGTTATATCATTAGGAAAGGGCTTTTAATTCTCTTTCAAGTGATATGTAGGACTCAGGGTCCCTTATCATATTTGGACAAAAAATATGTATAAAAAAAAAAAAAAAAAAAAAAAAAAAAAAAAAAAAACCAATTGTAGGAGTAAGAATCGCCTAGTTGAATACAGGCTTAACACACGCACCCGTTCCCCTCCTACTGAAGAGTTGTGTTTATCGTTGCTTATCGCCCCTCGAGAGGTATACCTACAAATGTGTACCAATATGGGTGGGGGATGAGGGAGTTGGGCGGGGGTAGCAGAGAGCCTTTTTATCCCCTTCCAGAGTAGAGTAGTGCAGAGATGTGTTAGTTTCTGATCATAAAGTGGGGGTGGATTTGACTCGACGGCCGACGTCTTCAGCCTCAATCCAACGATGAGATCTCTTCTGTCAAGGGTTACAATCTCGAAAATATCAGTCAACTACATGGCATTTTCTTCTTATCTTATATACTATAATGACATTTTTTTCCGTGGCTGAAAATAATCTGATTTTTTAGAGTGCTACCTTTGTTACGTTATATTCCAAACTGATAGGTCTGTCGTTGCATAAGGTTATTTTGGTGTCACTTGCTGAGCTTGGTGTAACCGAAGGCCGGGCGTCAAAGAACGGCCATGCTCGTCTAGACCTTAAAGGGAGATTGAGCTATGTATTTGAGTGGGTCACGGAACGCACCTGTATGACCTCTAGGAGTGCTTCAACTAAAGAAAAAAAAACCTCAGCAAAGTACACCACATATAAACACTTACATATATGTACTTCAGATATCCTACAGTCTACTTCTGAATTAGATCTGTATCTGAAATATTGCTCGGCATAAATAACTGTAACTATAAATGGTTCGGACCTTTATAAACATGTCAAAGAGGCAAGTAATGTGTAACTCTATATTATCAATCCTGAAGAAATCATTCTTAAAAGGAAATCAGATGCAAATAGACCACGGCACAAACAGTTTATATCATTGAACTCGGCCTGGATGTTGTTTTTTTTAGATACTTTTATTTTCTCAACTGGAATTACAAATTAGCAAATAATTGATGTGATCTATGATGTAAACGACTATTCATAATCCCTTACCATGTCTTATACAAGCAGGAGAGTCTACAAAGGCATTCATTCAGGGCCCATATCTTCGTAACTAATTTGGCTGATCAGGTAAATCTTGATCAATGTCTCACAATTGGAGGTCCTATCTATCATGACAAATTTCATATCTGAGCATCCCTCTTTGATATTATATTGCAATGATATCACCAATTTTGGTAAATGACAAAATTGCTGATCTTGATCGAGGCCCTGATCAAAATTTCCATGATCAGACAAATTAGTTAGAAGATATGCGCCCAGGAGGGGGTTGCATAACTTTAACAGACGTATAACGGATCTCTAACCAAGACCAAGTGTTGCAAAGAGAATAACAAATGCCAAGGCATTGCAAAATCCATTAAGAAATTTCCGCTAAGGGTGAATTTTAGCGCATTTTCTGTTGTTAATTTCCGCTAATATCATAGGATAAATAGAAGATATTCTTTAACGGATCCGTTATTTAGAATAACGATATATGCAACCCTGTGCAATCCGTTCACTGTGGTTCAATTACGGAGAGGCTCTAACGAAAATTGTAGTGGAAAAGTTATGCAACTCCCCCCGGGGCACTTTTCCAATAACATATTTCGCATTTGTCCATCTATTTATCCATCTTTCTATGTACTCCATATGCATTTTGTTTACAAGTATATGCAGTAATATAGATGTGGTTGCCCTCTTATAATAAAGGAAATATTTAGGTGGTTGCATTGGTTGTGTGAGCCAGAGAAGACATTTGCACTAAGACTATATTATGTTCTTATAAATGTAGACTTTTTTTGACCCTCACCTTGTCCCCAACCATATACCCAACACCTAAATTTTTTTTTTATATAACCCTAAGGTAGGCGATATTTGTTGTGCTTAAAGTGGATTACCTCTGTTACAAAGGGATTGATTGGGATACCCTAGATGTACTGTATCTGATATTGCATCCTCCTCCCCTCTCTAGAACCCTTGTCATAAATACATGCCTTTTTATACGGTAAGTGGCTTTTCTTTGCTCCCTATTGTAGTAAAGGAGAGCTTTCCAGAGATCCTTTTTGGTGCACTTTGCATCATAAAGGCACATAAAGTTTCTTCTCTTTCTGTCTTATTGATATGTACCGATATTGATAAACTTGTGCTAAGATCAAAGGGCATTTACATCTATGTCAAATCTCATGAGACAGTCTGATCAGTAAAGAGATATTTGTCAAGCCATTAAGTGATATTCGGGTGAATAAGAGAAGGCAGTTGATGGGTGGCCAGAATGTTACATTTTATCATTAAATTGAATAAAATGTAAAAAAAACAAAAACAAAAAAACAAGCAAAAGTAATGTCAGACACAAACGAAAAAACATGTATTGTCCCTCCTCTAGAAGATGTGGAGGGAATGTCTCAGGCAAGGAGCAATGTTACGGTAACTTTCTTTGACATCCATATAGCCTTCTATGGCATTCTACAACGGTACTAGACCATTCTGTGACGTCACATCTTTGGCTGGGGTGTGATGAGAAGCTTCGCAGAAAAAAGGAGACAGAAACAACAACATGGCAGGACTCGCCTGTTCGCTATTCATTTACCCTACTCCTCATCAGGACCAAAGACCTCAGCCTTATTCAGCCAGCTCTATAGCCCCCCCCCCACCCCCCCAACCCCTACCCACACACCACCCTACTGCCCACTAAGCCTGCACAAAGAATGGACAGTGTGTTGGTAGCGACCCTAGCGGCTCCATCAGCAGTTATCACCTGGCCTGATGGTCCTGTGATACCCCTCCCCACACTGCCCTACCACCGGGTACCAGCACCCATCAGCACCTATTAATGCCATGCTGTGCCTAGTGTAAGCTCATGGAGCAGAACCCAGGTGAGCTGTGATGTAATGGTCTCGTTCTGTGACCATACCTTTTTGGTCAGCCTGTTACTTGTTGAATTTTCATGTAGCAGTTACATAATATTATTCGAGGTTGCAAATCATAATACAGATTGCTATGATAATATTATCTTTTAGTGAAATTGAAACCTAACCAATATACAGTGCTACAAAAATAATGTTACGTTTTTGTGAAATAATGTAACCAGAATGTTACAATACCAATCAATGTTATTGGGTATCACAACAATGTCACAAGGACCAAAACAGAACTAAACAAAACCTAACTGCAATATCAATGTAATGTGCATGTTTCCATGGATAGGTTTCAATGATTTCCATTCACAGCCTTACAAAGATTTTACTCGAACATTGGTACTCGCTGGGAGACGCACCCTGTCTGCTTTTGCCATAGGTATATTTACACCCACCAGCAGCCCATGCTATATTTACACTATATGACATAGCAATTCACATAATTTTGAATACTTTATGATATTCCCTCTATAGAACTGGTGACGTTTCTTCATTCCATTCCTATACAATAGATTATATGCACAAGGTGTTTTACTAACTACCTTTGTGCAATTTATATTTATGTCAAGATACATAAAAAAAAATCCTGTTAGATATACCATATTTGTGGTTTTACAGTGTGATATTTCTATTTGGATGAAATTTAATGTGAAATCATTCCATAAAAGATATAACATACAAAAATCGTCAGTATATCAAGCTTTTATGATTACATGGTTAACACCTGGCACCCTATATATTGCTGGTCTTCATCACCCCTGCACGGCTAACGTCATCAACCACAGTAGGTAGTGGTAAGCACCTTCAGCATCATAAAACACTACCTCAACCCCATCACCACTCATCACACCTCGTCAGCTCCCACCGTACTCACACTCACCCCTAGTACACATCACACACATAAAGTACACAGAGAGCACACACACACTCAGTACACATACACTCACCATTCACTCATACTGCAGGAGAAAAATCTGAAAATCATGATCTACCCAACAAAACGGTTACATGCTTTTCTTGATGTTTTCCATTGGATGGCATCTTAAGGACCATGAATCAAGATGGTTGCAAAGAATTTAGGGATGCAAACACTGTTTGGTATGTCATTTGTGCTTAATCAGCAATCATTGAATAACAAACTGATTTCACAGTCCTCCTAATTAAGATGATCCAAAGACACATCTATGGGATAGAAGAGGAGTACAGTAAGGCCCTTAAGGGTTGAAGCCATAATATTATACTTGCTGCACTTAAGTGAGAGAACCCAATGAGGCAAATCCTTATGGCACACAAAACGGACATCATGTCTATGCTGAATGGCCTTTGTCATTTTCCTTCTATGGCCAGGAATGAAGATTTAAAAAAATAAAATGTTATGTAAATCGCCTCAGGAACAATGGAATGGTTTTAGAAGAGGATACTATCAATTTCTCATTTGTTCAGATGATGAATAGAAATGGGCAGATTTAAACATCAAATCTTGAATTATCAAATAACTGGCAGTTAGAATCACCTATAGATCTGGGACACAAGAAACAACTCAAAAACCTGAATTTTTCTGTCACCTCCTGTTAGTCTGTCTTTTTTATGTTCGTGTATATTTAACAAAATGCAACTCAAATTCCACATTCAAAGTGTACTGACAATGTGTGTCCTGTTAATGTAGGCTACAACCCTTCATATAAAATAACATTTATAATATCTAGCGAGGACTCTTAACTATTGTTATGTCACAATAAAATATACTCGAAATGAGCTGTTTCTTGCTTACCAGATCTATAGTGGAATACAAGCTTATAAACCGTATTCCACTATACGATGTTTGGCATTATATTTATGATAATTCTGCTGATGTTTGGCAAAAATGTCAAACATGTACAACCTCTGTCAGTCACAATTTCTGGATTGAATACCTAGGATCCTGAGGTGGAATATACATTCAAAGGCTCCTGATCTTTGACACCCCAAAAATTAGGAGCCAAAGATCGGGGTTACCAACATGTTCATAAATATTGGGTGCTCTTCTCTCGATTTTTCAAGGGTGAAATTGACACACTCAGAATGTTTGCTCCAAATTTTTGGCAGTTTTTAGTGTCGCATAGTGGAATATGGCCTTAAGAAAAGCAGACAGGCAGACGGTAGGGGCAGGTTGTTGGCAGGTGGAGCCGTCACTAACCAGCCCGGTGATGGATTACCATGGGTCTGGGGCGGGGGAGAAGGGGGAGGGGCAGGGGATGGGGTTAGGGCTGAGATCAGCTGCCACCACCGACCTCCTGCACCTGAATGGGACCAGTGGGTTATACTACAAAGGGGGTTGTTTATTGGAGGTCCGGGCAGAAACCTTGAATACTTAACGCTAAAACCCTGTTTCCACCATGTGAGTGTCTATATTGATAAGCTAAACCATTGAGCCCTATTCGCCCTGTGCACTTTCTCATTGAGATCTGAAATATATTGCAATCTTCTTTTATCTAGAATAATCATTTTTGGGAAATGTGTTAGTGGTTTACTAATTAGCCATCAATATATAAGGTTATGCTATTATTTAGTCAAAGTTCTTCCTGCTTGCGATTTTAAGATCGCAGTGAAAAATTGACCACGGCGAATGGGGCTTGAGTCAGAATGAACAATAAAAAAAACCCGTATTGAATATCAAAGGACAATTATCCTTGTCAGACTAAGGAAAGGTAAGACGGTTATGATATTACCATAAGGCAGGATAGTGCAGGGACCCTCAGTAGACGTAGATGGAGCACAGGCTGAGTGAGATGGATTCAAAGAGACCGTAGAGTTAGAGAGAAATATAAAGACAGACAGCGGCAGGGAGAGACTGGGCGAAAGGCATGAAGAAGAGCGCATGCAATTATCCCCACCACGGATACATTATCCATTGTAGTTCACCTGCAGACTAGCCAAATCAAGGTGTATGCTGGGAAATTTGTAGACAAGTCACAAAACTTAAGTGAAGAAATTGTCATTAATCAAAACATAACTTATAGTCTAATTTGATTGAAAATTAGCAATCATCAGTTCTAAATTTTTTCTAGAGTTTTTGTCTACAAAATCAGTCAGAATTAACCCGCAGGTGCCTAAGATAGAGTAAATCAGTTATCCGTGGTAAGGAGAATTGCACATGGGAACGGGGCTGAGAAGAATGGTGAAATACAAATTCTTTCCAATACATTTTTAGAATAGAAGAACATCAAAACAAAGAAACTATTAGGATTGACCCACAGCTACGTCACTCTGCGTTTTCTGCAAAGAACAGCAATTGTGCATACAACATGTCTTATCTATATCTCACACCCATTTACCTTTAGAACTATATATGCATATCTTCTTCACTCTTTCCCCTTTTGAAACCTCAGGAATAAAATCATAGATATTAAAAGACTAAAGGTTATCAGACAGTGATAAATACAATGCATGAGACAGGTTCTGTCCCATCTTTACTCTCTATAGCCACACACCTTTTCACATATATACTACTTACACTCTCCAGAATTGCTATGAAACCTCCATCTACTAAAATAAGTATGAAGTTGCGCAAACTACACAACATTCATTCTCATGATTTATACAGTATTAAGACACTTCCAGAGAGTAATACATTAAACAAAAAGCAGCCACTGATGAGACGGCAGTTTTCCGTTAAAGTGACATTATCAGTCCCAGTCAGAAGTATTGGACCAGGCCGTATAATAACGTCGTTGTATCGGGTACAGCTTTTAGTGGGTCCCATTAACGCTGAGGCCGAGACTAGGACTGGGGGATAGACCAGAAAGATGTCTACCGTTTATTGGAAAGAAGCCTTGTGATATTCGGGGAGAGATCCCCCACAGTCGGGAACGTGTGTGAAGGTCGTGGCCCACGCTTACTGCTGAGTATTTGTTGGACGGCTCGGTGAGTGGGGGATGGGTGGAATAATGGTGGGGAGGGGGGTAGTGGAGAGTCATACTTTGATAACCACTCCCTCCCTCTGCAATCTTATACCATCCCCGAGAGCCGGGTACTTCCTACCTTTATCTTTTTAATGTTTTTCTGATTTTTTTCTATGTATTTCATGTTCCTGTATTTTCAGTGGTTTCCTCCTTTATTCGTCATTTTGTATCTGTTTTTTTCCTTTCCACATTCTTCCACTGCTGGCTTCAGGAGACCTGTAGGAGGGTGGTCGGGTCTGGTCATCCAATCAGCGCGCCCGACATAAAACGCATGGCTGGTTCGCAGATGAAGCCAGCTGTGCCTCGCCCGACGTAACGCCGGCTCCCATTGGTCCTGATTGGGGCGGCCATATTGATCCTTTCCTCGCTTCCCATCCACTCCGCTAGGCGGCGTTGTCGCTGTGGACGGGGAGTAGGGGGGCAAATCGGATGCCCACGTGACCCTAGTGGCGTTGTTATAACGCCGCGATGCACATCCACGCACGGGCCGCCTGAAACCCACACCACGCGCCGTGCCGCCCAAATCGCACCGATTTTCCGCCGGGCCGAGTATATCAGTTTCGGGATCAGTCGGTACAATCCGATTTGTAGGGGTGCCCCCTGGTGGTGTAGCAGGGGGAAGCGATGTGCCCCCACCTCTCCCCCTAGCGGGGGGTCCGCGCATACAGCGCCTCTGGTGGCGTGGAAGGAACGACTTCCTGATCAGGTTGACAACGTCTCGGCCAGGTTCAATACAAGAAACACCATTATTTGGGGGTATGCAGGGAGGGGTGGAGAGAGGCTGGGGACAGGGAGGGAGTGGGGAGGCGGACGTGGGATTTGGTGAGGAATAGTGAAAACGGATGGCTGGGTTTGTTATTGGGCTCAATGCGGAATACCCCATTATATCGGTGAGAGTTTCGAGTGGGCCTGGTAGGTGGGAAGGGGGATGGAAATGGGGATTTGGAGGGGGTGGAGGAGAGATTTTGGTTGTGGGATTGGGCAGGGAGGTTGGCCAGACCCCCTCATTGGGCCCATTATACCCACCTCTAGCCCGGCCCCCTATAACCCCGGCAACCACATCTCACCCCTACACCCCTCCTCAGATTGTCCCCAAAAGCTGCTGGTTATCAGACATCTGTACACTACAATCCTTATGTCCATCGCCCCTTGCCACTCACCAGCGGGGATAAATTTGACCTTTGTTAAGAAAGTCCCCCCCTTTGAATGTCACTTAACTCCTTGTGAGTGGGTTGAGGGTATGTCTGGCCTCTCTGTCTTGGAGCTTTGGAGAACACGTTACACTTTTCCCAAGCCCATGAATTACACTCACTCACCCAGATGTGACACTTATCAAAATACCTCTGTACATGATTTCTCCTAATAGCAGGATTCTTTTTGTAACCCTTGTTACCTAGTTGAACCTATTTCCCCAAATCTGGTCGAGAAGAATTACTTTACTTTTCCCACGATGGCTTCCTTGGATTAGCTCCTAAAGATAGAAGATAGGTTTGCCCAAGATCACCCCTCAAGATACCCTTTACATACTCCTTGAAATAGATAACCTGAGGGTAACATCTATGTTATGTCTTTAATGGCTTCCTTGTAATTGCTTTCCTGTGGTGGCTTCCCTGATTTATATTTCCAGGGATGTCTTCATTATTATGACCTTGCTGGGATGGCTTCTCAGGGGATGGACTCGCTGAGAAGTGTTCTTTAAGATGGCTGTAGTAACTTCATCTGGATGACCTTACTTGAATGGCTTCTCTCAGTCAGTTTCTCTATAATTATTTATTTGGAGGGCTTCACTTTGATGGCTTCACGAGGATGGTTTAAGTGGGGTTGCGTCACAGGAATAGCTTCATGACGATTGTTTCAATAAGATAACTTAACCAGGATGGCGCCCTGGGAGGCTTTTTCTGAGAGAGAGTCACAGGGATGGTTTCAATGGATGGCTTCACTGATATATCCGGAATCGCTTTTCAATCTTCAGGGAGGAGGGGCTCCAGTTTGGGGGACGTCAGTTGGGTTCATACCCAATGTGTAATCTCCTGACCTGCTGAACTTCCATTGTATTTTTGGAATGATCACTGGATAGACATACAAGGTGCTACATCATTCTAAACTGTACGATTTTTCTTTTTCAGCTCCCGTCCAATATGAGTGGAACCCGTGCCCATTTTCAGGGGGGTTCGACTACGGCGCATTCGTCAATGACAAGAGACAGGTTGGTGGAGCCCAATTTATACATTACATCTGCATGCCTTTTCACCACTAATGTCCGAAGAGGGCCGGGAAGAGATTCTATGAAAATATATTATTCATAAGAACGTTTGCATGTCATTAACAGCGTGTAGAAACCCTTCTGGGAATAGCTACCATAAGCCTTAACCCTTTGCTGACGGCACAAAAGTGGGTTTTAGAAAAAGAAATGAGTAATAAGTTTTTCACTTTAAAATTGTAACATTTTGATCAAGTATAAGATAATAAAATCATATATCACTGGGTAACCCATTATCGTAGGCCTATGTATTAGAAAATATATTTTTATCTTTTATATTGGTTGCCATGGTAACCATAGAACATTTTCAGAAGCAGTCCCATTTCTAAAAATATCATTATTTTAAAGCCTATTTTCACAAAAATGGCCAATAATGTAAATAAATATTCATTTAAAAGAAAAACTTTGAATTAAAAAGTTGTTCCTCATGTGATTTCCCTTCATTTGATACCATATTTCTTGGAATATTTGCGTTTTTTGTGTATTTGCCTTGATTAGATTGATGGGGACGTTGTGGCTCTAAAACCATGAAATTTCCTTGATTTACAGGTATTTTAGATAAAATACATCATCATATTGATAAAAAATACAACTTCACCAAGGGCAATAATCAAAAAAGAAATAAAAATGATAACACAACAGGTTTAGGTCCTATATCACAATTTTTTGGGGAAATTGCTCGAGAAATACTCCAAATAGATCATTAAAACTCTGAAATATTAGTTTTCATGGACGGCCATCTTGGAAATGGCTCAAAATGGTTAATTTCTGGCCATTTTCCATACCATGATATGAAATAAAAATGGCTGTTAACTGAAGTAGAAATGAATATGAAATCAAATCAAAAGTACCAATGTTATGTAAATATGATTGCCTTATATATTGAAATATATTAAGGAGAAAAATTAAAATTAAGAATTTCAAAAAGGGCAAAAATTTGAACCTAAATTTTATTATTTTTAGGGGTAAATTGGGTGGCTCTTATCAACTGAGTGCCGAAATAGCTAAAGGTCCGCTTCTATAAGGCCCTACAAACTTAATATGGAGTAATAAATTGATAAAAATGACCTTTATATAAAAGTGATACCTTATCTTATACAACTGTTTCAAAAATCATCAATGGGCTATGAAAATGAGAGACACTGTTGTCTAATTAGTACCCATCGATCATATATGATCGATTTTCTATGGGGCCGTCAGGAAAGGGTTAAAGGTACTTGGGGGTGTTTGGCTAGATTTTTAATGAACAACAATATATCTTAGATATTTGATGTCAGTGTAGATCATGTCCTAAGCAGGCCATAGAATTTATCTTTTCATTTTCACCATTTGTGAAAAAAATTATTGCATAATGAAGAAAATCACCCTTTACCATTGATTTCAATGGGAAAAAATCACATTTTTCATTATAGTGAAAAAACTAACAACAATATCCTTACCAAACTCAGTAGTTATTTACCTTGGGTAGCAATGTATATTTGGTTCAAGTTATATCAATATTCACCGTTTCTAAGAGAAGATACAACATAAATTGTTCTAAAATAGAGGTAGCAGCAACTTTAGAATATGCAGATTTTAACTAAAATCACTAAGATTTAAAAGAAAGTTTTTAGTTATGTTCATTTTATTAATTTATTTGTTTCATTTGGATGTACAAACTCTCAAAATGCATATAATAACAATAATTTGTTAGTTCTCTGATGATCCACCAGGTGGCATCTAGGTGAACAGCATTGTGTACCTTTAAGCCCTGTTTCCGCCAACCAATTTTACTACCGATTTGTTGGTAATTTATTACTTTGACCGGTATTATGGCAAAGGATTATATATCTTACATAGTAGTAAAATTTTGCAAATGATAATCTCTGTATTACGTTGTCATTCTTCTGCCCAGCCTATTGCACACTTAACCATTAAACATGCATCTTCAATATAGAATCCAAAACATATTAACGCAATCCCTGACTGCCCATAAGTGTACCTTACATCGCTCAGATTTAGGTGAGATGTGAGATATTTCCCGGTACCTCAGACAAACGGCCTTACGTCCTCCCGGGGACACTAAAGCCCCGGCCACACTCACCAACTCAACTCAACTCGACGGTCGTAGCTCCTACTGGCGCCATAGCCTACGACTGTCTGGTCTTAGCAAAGAAACTCTACCATGCCATAGGGTGCGACCCGATGGTCGTAGGATCTACTCATTTATACATATAGCTAAACCTTAGGCACTCCCCCCTACGACCCGACGATCCAGTCGTACATCTTCATCTTCCCAACATGTAAGACCCAACTCAACTGTCGGGGTTTTACCTACGACTGCCCCGGCCACACTCTACGACTGAGACCAACTCAACTCAACTCGTCCGTCGAGTTGGGTTCAGTTGGTAAGTGTGGCCGGGGCTTTACCGATAGCCTGCAGGTGTCCTGTCCCTGGGCCCTGGTATATATGAGAGGATACTGACTGTCTGTTTTACCTACCGTGGTCTAATACTTATTGATGGCCACACTGCCCGCCTTATCATCGGTCACACAGGGCCGGCAGGAGGTGCACAGAAGACAGTTAGTGCAATAACTGGAATTATAGACAGTTGTACTAAGCATTCATATTTTCATTGGTTTTGATCCCGTGTAAGGTTGTCTATAAAATTGAATCCTACAATTAATAGTCATATTCTCTGTTGTATGCTTTATTTTTCAATGTGTGCTCTATATGTGTATAGCAACCACATATTTTTATCTTCTAAATTGATCGTAATTTTATCTCAGGTACTAATGGAGCTTGACGATTCCTTTGTTGATTGTTACGATATATCTAGGCTAGCGGCCTTCCGTGATTTACAATTGCTTCATTTTCAATTTGTTTTGAATACAAAAAAGGCGAGGGAGTCCAGAAAGCATGGACACTTCTGTCACCCCCCACATACACACACACCAGCGCCACCGCACCGTCCCGTCCCGCCCCCCTCCAGCGTTATTCCCCCCCCCCCCCCTTTGTGTAAAGGTGCCTGTATAAATGTTGATCTTAAAAATGTAGATTCTGATATGCCTTTCAAGACGAGAACACATTGAGGGATTAAACTGAAATTCTGGTTGAGCGATCATGGTCAAAAACGACCAGAAAATGACCTTTAAAAATGTCTACCTATTGAGCAATTTGACCAGAGATAAAATATGGAGAAAATGCTTGGAAATATCTGACATTGTGAGATATTGGTCGCTGGTAATCTCGTAGAATCGTAGTCACATCGCTCAGTGGGTTCCCGCCTTTAGTACAACTGTGTCTTTCCTCTAAATCTGTGGTATTTCGTGTATAATCAGACGTTCTCCTCTCCCTCTAGGTGTGTAACCGGATCTGGCGGCCGTCACGTATAGAGAGTGAGTGCGCCTACGGGGAGGGGCTGCACTTTCTGTTCCCGGACTCCAACTGCAACCCCTTCGGACGGAGCGAACTCTTAGGTCCGTGTACAAAACACTCATAAAAACCTGGCTCTACTTAAAAAGAGATATATTAAAACATCACGATTTATCAGATAAGTAATGTATAGCAATGTACCCCGCTATCTAATCTAGTTTTATGATTTACGTATTTCTTAAACTATGTTTGTGTAAAAAAAAAGCATAATAAGCTTAAGCCTCTTCTCTCCAGTAAGACAGAGATACACTGATATGTTCTACTTAATTAGATTAATGGTGCACAGAAGTGTCCTCCACTATATATAAGCCGTAATACAAATTACGTATTTCTTTAACTATGTTTAGAATATTCAACCACGAGATAGAAACTGATGAACATGTATAGTATATACTTATTGTAGTGAAAAACACCAATATCAACCAGGAATCAATTTCCCAAGCTGCCTGAGACAATATGAAATAACCATAGATTTTAGTGTTTATAATTGAGCCTTACACTAACACGTTGTAGTCTGATACTCGATCTCTCACTATACAAGCTCTCAAAAAGTAAAGAAAAGCTAATCTATGTATATCTCAATCATAGCCCAGCTAACAATTTTACGTTGCTACAACGTTGCTACAACATTACCTTTTGGTTGTAACAACGTTGCAAAATAACGTTGCTACAACCTAAATTTGTGGACTCCCAGAAAGGTTGTAGCAACGTTGTTCCCAACGTTGTGTTGTAACCATTTCACAACCTTTTCACAACTTTCTGCTTTTTAAATATTATATAATCAATGCAATCAATATTTTTGAATATTATTCATAATCAGATTGTGTAATACATTTGGGCTGAAATATGTTTGTTCCCTAATGATGGCCACATTTTGTAATGTCCCTAAACACCTTAAAAAATTGTAAATAACATAAAAACAGGTTAAGAAATATGCAACAAATGGCGACCTTTACTAATCATCCCATGTTTATATCCCTAGTGCATTTTGCATCTAGAAACAAATATAATGACCACATATGTTAGATCATGTCAGGTTAATGACCTGTTGCATTTACAATTGAAAACTCTCTAGACTTAAAAAGCAGTACCATTTTGACATGCTATAAAAAAGGTGTTAAACTTAAGAATTCTCTTAATATCCCTGATTATGTCATAATATAACATAACATTAAGAGTCTATGAACATAAACAATGTTTCCTCAATTAGTTATGAATTTTATTTGACAAAAAGATATCAAATTCTTGTCATAAATTGCATAAAGAGAAAAACGTTTTTCCACATTTTGTACATTTTAGACAGTGGTGCCATCTATATGTTGATTTTAGGTTGTCCTATAACGTTGTGACAACGTTGTGAAAGTGATGTTGTCACAATGTTATAAAATGACATTGATTTAGTTGTGCTACAACGTTGTGTCAACGTTGTGACAACATTGTGAAAGTAATGTTGTCACAATGTTATGAAATGACGTTGTCACAACGTCATTTTCAAATGTTGCCAGTAGGTTTCACCAAAACGTTGCAAAATATGTTTTGGCAACGTTGCTGCAACATTTTTCCTTGAAAGTTGTGAAAAGGTAATGTTGCAGAATGTTGTCTGGACGTTGTGTGTTTGCTGGGAGTATACTCCAATGGTTTCTGTGCATTGTGTCCCGCAGAAGTGCAAATGCTGTGCTGGGGAGACTGGGTGGAGGACAAGTTCAGGTTTGTCGTCGTCGGAGAAGTCGGAAAAGAGCCACAGTTTGTTATGGTGAGCATCACTGATACTATTGAGGTGTAGTTAGAATTCTCACTAGACATTTAGAGAATAGTAATTTTGACAAAACTTGATGATTAGCGAGCAAGTGACAAAAGGAAATAGTTGGCGTTAAATGTACTCGGGCGTGTCCAGTCGTGACCAGCAATATCTCTTTGATATTTCTTTACCTAAGCTTATATCTGTAGAAGTAAATAGAGACTAATATTTCAATTTTTTACCTATGTGAAAAAAGTGACAGCCCGAAAATGAAAATTATCCTTTACTATCGGTTTCTATGGCTAAGATGAGTTTATGTAATATAACAAAAGGATAAACGGACCTTTTCCTACTAAACTCAGTATATAAAATGTGGGACAATTACACACATGTAAGGAGAAAATGAACAACTTTTAACATTTGTGAGAAAGGTTATATTGCATATTCTTTAAAAGGGAACCATCATTGCTTGTATCATTTAAGATAGTATTATTCCAATACACGAAAAAGATGTGTGCACTGCACAAGTATTTTTTTTAAGTGTTTCAGATACCTAAAAAACATTTACATAGCATAATTGTCTAATTCTTAGTAACTTCTTTGGAAAATATGAAACTAACATATCACAGGTGCAGAATAAATGCCATGAGTCACATAAGTATATCATAAGTGAGCTATACTTTGTCTCAAGTGTTAGAACCAGGAGTAAGGTCTGATTTGGTTCCGGTCCGACCATCACTCATCCTGTAATTGTACCCATCTTCAGGAAGAAATAAAATACCAGGCACAAAGTGTCCAGTACAAAGAAAACCATATGAAAAACATGATGGATCACCGCCCCGTGATTCTGTGTATGATTGATGATGTAAGTGTATGTCTGACCCAGGGGCGGATACAGCATTTCAGAAAGTGGGGGGTCCGCATATAGGCTAAGTACTAGAACGGTGTGCATTTGCAGGCACTCATGTGGCGTTTCACTTTGTCAAGTGTAAGTCCCAACCAAAAGGGGGAAGGGAGGGTCAGGACCCCTCGGACCCCACCAATGTATTCTACCCCAAGACCGAAGCCAATACTCGACTGTATTGTGGGATACCATCTATGTTTCATTTTTTGCCACCGCAAGGAATTTGAGTTTCAGATACCAACATATTAGTTCCTCCTACCACAAGCAAAGGTCAAAAACCTCTTGTGGCTGCTAAATAAAAAGGTACTGCAGATGCTACCTGCTGCATAGTGGAATTTTAATTCAAGGCCATATTCCATTATGTGGTAGGTAGCATTTGCAGTCCCTTTTTATTTAGCAGCCACAAGAGGTTTTTGATCTTTGCTTGAAGGAAATACCGCAAGCAAGTACCACAAGCATTTCCTATACTCCATCTTGTGCTACCCCACCGCAAGCAAGTTTGTGACAGTCTGCTTGCATCATTTCATTAAACCGAAAGAAAATACAGTACAGTGGATTATTACCCACACAGCCAGCGAGTGGTGCATATTGTGTGTAGGGCATATTGACAGGCTGTACACACCCCTGCATATTATCAGTAGATCTAAAAAAGATTGAGAATTGTTTGGGTGATAAAATAAAGAAGCACCTTGGGGGTTATCCTAGGGTGGCTGTTCGACCCATGGGGATTGTTCGAACCTCAGGCTTTGCCCTCGGTACGTGACAATCCCTTATGGGTCATACAGCCACCCTTATTACGCTGCTGCCTTAACTCCTCTACCTCTACCCTTTCCTCCCCCAGCGGCTGCCCCTGAACCTGAACACGGATCAGGAGTTCCCCGTCCAGTTCTACTTCTCGCCCATCTATAGCCTTCTCGCCCATCTATAGCCTTTACCCTTCCTCCCCCAGCGGCTGCCCCTGGACCTGAACATGGATCAGGAGTTCCCCGCCCAGTTCTACTTCTCACCCATCTATAGCCTTTACCTTTCCTCCCCCAGCGGCTACCCCTGGACCTTAATATGGATCAGGAGTTCCCCGCCCAGTTCTACTTCTCACCCATCTATAGCCTTTACCTTTCCTCTCCCAGTGGCTGCCCCTGGACCTCAACACGGATCAGGAGTTCCCCGCCCAGTTCTACTTCTTACCCATCTATAGCCTTTACCTTTCCTCCCCTAGCGGCTCCCCTAGACCTGGACACAGATCAGGAGTTCCCCGCCCAGTTCTACTTCTCGCCCATCTATAGCCTTTACCTTTCCTCCCCCAGCAGCTGCCCCTGGACCTGAACACGGATCAGGAGTTCCCCGTCCAGTTCTACTTCTCGCCCATTGATAGCCTTACCTTTCCTCCCCAAGCAGCTCCCCTAGACCTGGACACGGATCAGGAGTTCCCCGCCCAGATCTACTTCTCACCCATCTATAGCCTTTACCTTTCCTCCCCCAGCGGCTGCCGCTGGACCTTAATATGGATCAGGAGTTCCCCGCCCAGTTCTAATTCTCGCCCATCTATAGCCTTTACCTTTCCTCCCCCAGCGGCTGCCCCTGAACCTGAACACAGATCAGGAGTTCCCCGCCCAGTTCTACTTCTCACCCATCTATAGCCTTTACCTTTCCTCCCCCAGCGGCTGCCCCTGGACCTCAACACGGATCAGGAGTTCCCCGCCCAGTTCTACTTCTCGCCCATTGCCCCGCTCTCCCTGGACGGCAGTATCAGGATCAAGGTACGCCGCCTCATGCTCCGGATGAAGAGAAGTGGTAAGACGCATAAAGACTATTACATATACTTTTTTAGCTGCTGATTGGGATTTAAGGTTAGATATAGGCATGTTATATATCACTAGAATGGATGGTAGAACGAGAGTATAATGGTATCCAGTTAATACAGCTTTTAGAGTGTATCCCTTTATTTTGTTTCTTCACTCCCCAGCCAAGCTGTGGCATAACAGAATTGTTCTGCAACCATACTTTTTTGATCAGTCTATCACTTACTACCATGGCAGGTAACAGTTGCATATTATTGATGGTGAGTTTGAAACCTCACCAAATCAGAATGTCATTATAACAATACTTTTGGTGAGGTTAAGACCAAATCAAAACGGAACATTATATTAACATTCAGTTTGGGTTGAAGAACATAACCAGAATGTTGTAATAATGTTGCAGCAGTACATTGCAGCAATGTTATTCGGAGCCATCAAAGTAACACAACAAGAACCAAACAGAACATTGCTCCAACGTTATAATGATGTCACATGCTTGGCTGAAAAAAAGTGATTTAACTAGGGGGGGTTACCAGTTTGGTTATACTGCCTGTTCATGCAGTAGGCACTCTAACAGGTAAATCTAAGCTATGCCCTTAATATTCACCTTTTACAAATGAAGTGAAGAAATACAATATGTGCATGTAGTTTGATGTATAGGGTTTTATAGGTATAAGTGAATGATGTTTTAGATGTAAAATGTGCACATTTCCACCATCGGACATTATTTTCGATAAAACTCGCAGTAGTAAGGAAATGGTCACACCGATCAGATTCCATTTGAAAAAGATACACATACACCTGATATGTAGGTTAATATTGCATGCAACACATCCTTCCTTATGTAGCGGCCACGTCCTGATTCAAAGTTCCGTATGGTATTTCAAAATAAAATCCGTATTGCAAATTGTTAGGAACTGATATCGCCCATTGTGTAATGGTATTCAAATAGCGCCCAATGCCCAATGTATACACAGAAATGATGTGCAAAGAGCATGTTTTATTCAGAGCATTTATTTGAGCACTTCCAATCGTGTTATCACACAAGCCTACCCCAATAGAGCTTTTACATTCAGCTGGCGGTTCTCACCACCAATACGCAAGCTCTCCCATACCTCGAAACCACGTTTCCAATACACTGGATATCACATACATTGTAGGTTTTTGTACTAGTACCGTCTAGTCTAATTGTTATGCCTACTGAAAATGCATTTAACTATGCATGTTGAGCTGATTAAAATAGTTTCAATTGATTATGTGCATCTAGAAATGACAGGTGCTTTAATTTCTAATATCGCTTTTGTCGGAGATATTTTTAGTAAAACATTTTCATTGAAAGTAATGTATCTTGTTTTTGTCCAAATGATTTTATGACAATATAATATACGATTTATAACGAAAGAACATAAATCAAAGCCTTTACTCAGAATAGTTTCAAACTGGTTTACACGTTGGATTAATGCTGTCCCGGGAAACATTTTAACACTGATCTGAACAGCATTCTCTTCGCTTTTTTGTGGCAATGTATACAAGTTTTAATCAAAATTTCTCTTGTTTGCATTATTTTCCCTCAATTCTTTGTTTTCCTTTTCACCTAAATTGAGCCAAACCCCTGTAAAAATAGAACCAAGAAACACAGACATAACCCCTATCCTATGCCCGTCTCATCCCCTGTCCGTTGCCCTCCCCTTACATGCATTATGACTCACCAATACGGCTTTATCCCCTAGATTACGTCAGACTCATATCCCCCACAATCCTATTAGTCCACTACGCCATTTTGACCATCTGGAATTTTGCAATTTCTAAATTGTTATTAGAAATATGAAAATGAACACTTACATGCTTCACACCATCTGAAAGGGAATATGAAATCCCTTCTAAAGATTTTATTCTATAATTATCACGATTCCAGCCCCTATACCTTCACCATTGTCCTGCCCTCTCAGAAACTGGTGAATAAAAGATCTGTTTTTGCCCTGGGGGGCAATAATACCTGTTTGTCAATGATGATGCCAATGTTTGTGTTGCCAGTAGAAAGGTTAAATATTATCTGTAATGTGTAATTGCTATAGAATAAATCAAGTACAGAATGCCTATTTGCACACCTATGTCTTGGGCTAAAGCCCTTGGCTTGTGTGCAAACCAGGGCAATAATGATTGCTTTGTGCCCCCTTAGCCTATACTGTGTATACATTATGTGTTGATACTTTATCCTTATATGGACTAGGATTTCTGAACTCATGAGAAAAATCGCGCAGTGGAATACAGCCTTGATATGCAACCCCCCCCCCCCCAAGATACCCTCTGTGTCCGAGCTGCTCCGACCATCCTTAATGGAGCAGCTCGCTGCATTAGTGAGCATCTCATACAACCACTGGTACCCTCCTTTAAACCACTGTTTCTGCATACACCTACACCATGGGCGTTGATCATAATTGGCAGGCATTCTAATGCGGCTGGCGGCCACTCTCTGGGCCCTAATCTTGTCTGAGGAGGGTCCCATGTGGCCGGGGTGCCGCCTCTAAAAGCTAAATCCCTGACAGTTATTTCCTCCTCGGCGTGCGCACGGGGAGGGTAATCGAACCGCTTTGTGTGACTGGGGAATGTGTAGGGGTTGGGGTGGGGAAGGGGCTGGGGTGTAAAGGGGGGTGTTTGTCATGTGGAACAGCATGTCGTGGGGGTGATTGTCATGTAGAACAGCATGTCACTTGGCCTCACATACCCCACCACCACTCCTCAAATGGAGGGGTGGGAGATCAGACAGGGTGTGGAGTATATATAGGGATGTTGGGTGTAGTGGGGTCTGTTAACATTTTCATTACGGAGCGGATAAAAGCACCATATTTTGCATGAGGCACCTCTGAGGCATAATTATTAAGTCTAGAAGGGGAGCCATCTTGAAATACCAAAATGAAATTTTGACAAATTTTGTATGTTTTTAGCATTTGAAACTTAAGATATTTGACCAAAAGTATTGGCCATCATGGGTTAGCTCTTTTGTGTAGATTCCAAAGGTAAATAATTGAATCCCCTGACCTCTAATCTCCCAATCTTGACACTAACAATGTGTTTCTAGGCATTTCGGAAGTTGAGATATCAGGTTATTTCACTGAAAATCTGCCATTTTGGATTGTTGGCCCCCATCAGGGTTGTGTTGATATTTCAAGGTGGCTCTCCTTTCAAATTCAATCAAGGTGTCCTAGGGGATCATCATACCAAATGGAATTAAGAAATTTTGTGGAGAAAGAGTAAAGTGAATATCCCTTTCTTTTGAATTATTTCGGAATCCAGCAGCCATTACCAAAGGCATCATGCTAATGAATTCAGCCATTTTGAAATTTATGGTATTGTATTGGATGAATATTATATTTATTGATCCCTCTAGGCTATTAACAAAATGATATTGGAACCATCTCCCCTGCCCTCAATTTTGACACCAACCATGTCTCTTTAGTCTTTTTACAAGCTGAGATACAAGAATTTTTATTGTAAAAGTCTGCCATATTTTCTTTGGGCCCCCACATCCGTCCTATTCATATTTGAAGGTGGCTCCCCTTCCAGATTTGATAGTTATGCCTCAGAGGTGCCTCATACCAAATTTGGTGCTTTTATCCGCCGCGTAATGAATTCACAAAAAAATGACCTTAACAGACCCCACTAGTGGGGGGGGGGGATGATTGTCATGTAGAACAGCATGTCACTTAAGCCCCACACCCACTAAGCGATCTTGTTGGTAACGGGCAACGGCCAACGGGTGACTGGCAGGCATTGAGAGAATCACCTATCAGGATGCTGGGCGACTGTAATATTAGGCAAGTTTAATATTTTGTCTGGCAATTTTACCTTCAATTTTACCAAATTTTGTTCCCCGTTGCCCGTTGCCCATTACCCAGAACACACGCCATACACATGGGGAATCACCGGACGAGTCGACAAACTTCTTCAGTAACTCACTGGACGGATCAATGGAATGGTTGGCCGACTCAGTCAAAATCACCTAGTGTGTATAGCACTTTAGTCTCATGTCCCAATTGGCATCAATCAAATTGTGCTCCACCCCAAGCCACATATTCCCCGCATCTTCACTTATCATCAGAACTACCGGACCCATCTCATCAAAAACACCCCATCCCCCCATCCCCACTCCACCCCACTCCAACTCAAATGCAGGACGGGTTGCGGGTGGGATATGCAATTCCTTTACCATATTTGTTCGTCATAATTGCCCTGCTACCATGTCAAACACAGAGCAAGTGGCGGCAGGAACAGGGAAGAGAGGGTGTGGATATGTGTGTGTGTGTGTGTGTGCGAGCTATAGGTCTGGGCAGCAAGAAACAGCTCATTTTCTTGTGCTTTTGGTCAGGACTTGTGTGATGTTCGAATTTAGGTTTGATTTTAACTATCATGTTTAGAGTCAGGTTGCATATATGAACAAAAAGATAGATCATTTGTAGATCAAATAGTTTTGTAGTTTTGTGAAAATGTTATAAAACTAGGACAGAAAGACAGTTAAGATATTGCAGGATGACCTTCAAGTGGTTTCTTGCCTCCCAGATCTATAGTGGGCCTGGGGGGTGAAATGCTCGCCTATGACAATTGAGTAACTCAAGCCTTGTCCACTGGACGTCTTTCAGAGCCCGGTGTTTGCTATGACGAGAGCTCCAAGTGTGTGGGCTTCGCCCAGGAAGGAAAGTGCACGAACAGCGCGCTGCACAAGGTGGCCAACTTCTGTAAAAGGTCCTGCGGCCTGTGCGGTAAGTGCCTGCATCGATCTACGGCTCGCCCAGTGTAAAACTTGACTTTTTAGCGCAAATGGAAATATGTATACACTATATTCGCTACAACTACTAGCCTAAAGCCTAATTGTAACATGGTGTTGGTAAGGTTCGATGTGTTAACATTCAGTGAGTAAGTTTGAATACGTTATACGTTTGCCTGTATATTTTCTGCATGGTTTATTACATTATTTCTTCAAATTTCGAGATACTAATCATTATGGTGTGTTCCTGGATTCATAAGTTCAACAAGTGTAGATTTGCTGTGTCACCTTATATAGCAAACTGTTAGAAATATTATGTACATGTGTGAACCGTTACCCAACCCCAATTTCACCTAAAGACTATTGTATTAATTACAAAGTAATCAATAAGGGAAGGCGTGTGTACTGCCAGAGTCACATAATCAACAAACCATTAACCCTTTCCAGCCGCCAGATGCATTGAGGCATCATCAGTGAAAACACGCCAGATGCTTTGAAGTATCTTTTCAATACATCTCATAACTGGGAGTTGAAAGCTTAATATTCAAGGAAATGTAAATCCAGCAATACAATATTGGAAAAAACCTTAGTTTTGGTCTAGATATGGCCATCATGTAATATATGTGGCGTATTTTGAAATAAGTGACTATAATAGAGTGACACATTCTTAAATTCTGATTGAAATGTTGGTGGTGTATGGAACGAGTTAAGGCCCCCAATCTATGTGGAAAATGCATGATGGGCGGGAATATGGTCATGAAACAGACGCTAACTAACCTCTGAATGTTTGTCAGTACGTGTGCATTTGGTAACACGAAATTAGCTCCGGATCCAACACTCGGCACTTTATTCCGATCGACTGCCAAAACAAACGCCCTTTTTTCCTGAGTGCCTCCGGTTTTTTTCTCCCCGTATCTTTCCCCACATATTGTTATACGCCTCTCTCCACCCAGTCTGCAGGGCCATATATATGTGTCCGAAAGGTATCTCTTCTATTATCGGATCCACAACAATGCGGGCTGTCAGGCGGACCTCTCGCTGTGGACTGAAGTGTCCCCGACAGCCGCACAGCTGACCGACCAGTGCCGAAGACAAATCAGTTTGCTTCCAAATCGGCCTGCGGGTTGACAGAAAAAGTCCGGGGACTTAAAAAGACAATGAAATATGGAAAAGCCATGCAAGGAGAAGCCAATACAGGGGTCTTTTGTTGAGCGATTTTCGTGTTGGTGGAGGGTGTTTGTGGGGTGTTTGTGGTAGGTGTTAGAGGCTTTTGTTTTGTGGCCGAATGTAAAGCAGGATTTTGTGTATGTGTCTCAGGATGCTTGGGACAAGTGGGTGAATATGGATGTGGACTGAGTAATAATGTTAAGTGTGGAGGGTGTAACTGTGGAATGCGTAATGTTGGCCTTTACTGAAAAGAGGGTTTCTGCCGCCCCGTTCAGGGACGGATCGAGAGCCAGTATTCTGTGACATATTGACATATTATGCATAGGCACCGTTATAAGAATAAACTAGTCTCAGAGAAGTTTTCTCTGTATACATCAGATTATGATGACAGAATTACAAAAAAAGGCTGCTTCTGGGAGGGGGCAAACCTTGAACGCCCCTTATAAAAATTGAAATTAAAAACACCATGTTTACTCATATCTTCCAATTTTAAGATGCCAAAAAACTTTCCTCAGGGTCGGGGGGGGGGGGGGGGCAATTTCCCCCTTTGCTCCCCACCCTGGATCCGCTACTGCTGTTGGTCCCCTCGCTATACCTCTATACCAAGGCAGGGATGGTCAATAATTGGATCGTGATTCATACTGTATCCAGAGTCAGTTTTTTGGTAATTGACTCGTCATAACCCGATGCATACATAGAAAACTTCCTCGAGACTAGTATATTATTATAAAGGTGCCTGTGAATAATTCCGTCAATTTTGCTGCTGTCTGTGACTGCACCAGTCCAGTATAGCTTATAATATTATATTTGGTCTGAAACTTAATCAAAATTAAATCTGCAGTATTTTCCCATTTAACTTTACTGTTCAGCACCCAATGCACCAGCTGACTGTATTAGGAAGTCTATACTGTCACAACTGTTGCATAAATAGATCTTTTGGCTATGACTGCTTCAGTCAAGCACAGTTTATTTATTTGGTGTGAAATTAAACAAAATTAAATGTACCAGTTACTTTCCTATTGACCTTGCTGTCCAGCACTCAATGAACTTCAAGCATCAGCAGGCTGTATTAGGAAGTCTATATTGTAATACCCACACCCTGCTGACTGTTAAGTATTGGTCGGTTCACACATAGAGTGAAGTCTGGAGAGTCAGCCTCCTACCACCTCCCCTCAACAGCTCTCTGAATGATGTGTGTACTTAGCATTCCGCGCTCGGCCTATCCCTGTATGGGCCCGGCCCTGCATGCATGACAAACCTGCCGCCGGGGAATAAAACAGACTCTATATGGGGGGGGGGGGGGGGAGGCACTCAGTCTTTGAACAAGGGTACCGGCTGCGAAACTACAGCCAACCCTTTTTGGGCATAGGAATAATCTGACAACCCCCCCCCCCCCCTTTTCACGCCATATCAATGACAGCCCCTCCAAAAAAGTATTTTTTTAAAGATATTGTCATTATTTTGATTTTATCTGAACTTAATTATTTGTCTAGCTGTATTGCATACAATAAACTTTTGATATAGTATAAAGTTTATACTATATCAAAAGTTTATTGTATGCAATACAGCTAGACAAATCATTAAGTTCAGATAATATATCACTGACAGCTCCCCCAAAAGATGGTCTGATTATTTGACAGCCCCCCCCCCCCCCACCTTTTTTTTTTTGGGGGGGGGTCTTCTTTATTTATTTTTAAGCCAAATTGGTGATTCACAGCTACAGCCCCCAGAGGTTCCGACCGCAGTTGCTACCCATTTCCGGACTGAGTGCCCCCCCCCCCACCCCCCACCCCGGTACGTAATGACCGGCCGGCCGGGGGCGTCCCCCACCAAATGTCAGGGGCCAATTGCCAATTCACTCATTCATATCATAGATCTACGGTGTCGGGTATACGAGCCAGCCGCCTGGCTTATTAATATCTCTTTTAATAATAGATCATACTATCAGGGACTCCCCCTAGAGGCGCGAGTTGTAGATTCCCGGGGAAATAAGGCCCTCAGAGCTGCATGCTGATTGGAGGAGGTGGGACGGGGGGACTGGTTGCTGGGAAATGGTTGGGCGAGGTTCTTTTTCCTTTTGTTGCAGGGCCCATCCCATTACATAAAATAGGGTATATGTCAAATTTAAGGAACAGCAAGGTTGCCCTGTCGAATTTAAGAAGTCTCAGTGTCCCAAGTCGTTTTCTCTTAAGATCCCACGTCGACCAATATATGCCTATGTCAAAGTGACAATTTTAAGTTACGGGTCTACATCAATAAAAATGTCCACCTGTGTTTGGCCTGTACCAATAGAGGGTGTGTCAGGACCCCTGAACCCTTTAATATTGATCTGCCCCCGTAGGCATTTCAGATTTGAAATAACTTAGGCCGTTTGTAAGTCCGTTAGACGTTTACTTTCCTATTCAAAGGATCTAGAACTTTTGGCTACACGAATCAAAATCTTCTTCTCAATAAGGTGATCCACGATTGGATTATTGTCAGAGTCAGACCAGGAATGCCTGTTTCTTCCTTTTTCCGGAATTCCCCTTTTTCGGGCTGTACCATTATTTGTTCACAAGTCAGTGATGTGAAAAAATACTGCGTTTGGTTTTGTTGCAGAACTTTCTTTCGGTAAGAACACACAATCTAATTTTGACTCTTAATTTCAATTCTTACAGTCTCAAATCAGGAATGTCCACTTCACAGATCTCCGAACTTTTCATTCAAAGAAAGGCATCTCTTGATTATGAATTGTGTCAAAAAGCCGTGGACTAGTATTTAGACCTTACTGTCCAACTGAATCATATGTATACTAAACCTTAGCCCCCCCCCCCTTTTTTTTTATGTGCCTGTTTCAGAGTTCGTGCCCTCGGTTCCTGCCAAGTGCCGTTTCCCCACCTACTTCCTGACCTTACCCCCTTTGTGGTTGTTTCAGAGTTTGTGCCCTTCGTGCCCGTAGAATGCCGCTTCCCTACCCACTTTATGATCTTACCCCCTATGTGGTTGTTTCAGAGCTCGTGCCCTTGGTGCGCGCCCAGTGCCCCTTCCCTACCTACTTCTCAACCTTACCCCCTATGTGGTTGTTTCAGAGTTCGTGCCCTTGGTGCGCGCCCAGTGCCCCTTCCCTACCTACTTCTCGACCTTACCCCCTATGTGTTTGTTTTAGAGCTCGTGCCCTTGGTGCGCGCCCAGTGCCGCTTGCCTACCTACTTCTCGACCTTACCCCCTATGTGGTTGTTTCAGAGTTTGTGCCCTCGGTGCAAGCAGAGTGCCGCTTCCCCGCCTATTTCATTACGTCACTCCCTTTGTGGTTGTTTCAGAGTTCGTGCCCTCGGTGGCCTTCGAGTGCCATTTCCCCAACTACTTCCTGGGTGAGTGGGAGCTGTTCGAGAGGGACCGTAAGGAGACGGTGAACATCACCATCGGGGAGGTCAACTTTGACGTCCTCGGCAAATTCATCTGTAAGTCCAAGCACTGGAACAGGGACCACTTCAAACTGCTCTCCGTCTTCAAGAACGGCTGGTGAGTAGACCCTGTGGAATCTGTGTGTGTGTGTGTGTGTGTGTGTGTGTGTGTGTAGTTATTAAATGTTCATACTTTATATATCTATCTATATCTATCTATCTATCTAATCTATCTATCTATCTATCTATCTATATATATATATATATATATATATATATATGGTTTGAGGAGAGGTGGGGTGAGTGAGTAGAATTCATTGATTCTGTTCTTTATCTAGATGTATAGGGGGAATGCACTGAGCGATGTGACTAAGATTCTGGACGGATTACAGATTGCTGGTAACCAATATCTAACATTGTTAGATATTTTTTAAGCCATTGACTTATTGAACCATTTTGTATGGAAATCTGGTCTCATCACGTAATAGAAACAGTATTCTGGAGCGTTTTCGACAGTTCCTAATCGCTGCAAAGACAACATTCGATCGTCATATCAGTTGCACCGATCAGTGAGTCCACCTTTAAGAAACCAGTTATATATGCGAGCCTGTGTATATAAGGAAAGATGTATACGATATAAGACATGATAAACCCATTCATTAATTCCTATTTCCATATACTACTTACGTGTCGCGCGTATGATAGGAGCATTCCAAGCAACTGGGGTGCGTTCAAATTTGACATATGCATACCAAAATGTGTCGTATCGTGGGTTGTATCTAAGAAATGACAGATTTACGACCTTTGAGTTCCAAACTACTTATTGAAGGGGTCGTATTATGTAATCCTTGAACCCCTTTCAGTAGAATCCAATCAAAAACCGTTGCAAGGTTTACTTGTTGTGGTCGTAAATCAGTGGTAGACAGGTAAAATAAAACTAAAATCTACGATGACATTTAAAATTGTCGTAGAGAAATTGTAAGTTGTAAAATAGGCATTGTAAAAGAATCTGATTTAGAAAAGAAAACCAATATGTTTATATGATATCTACAATTCTATAAAAACCAAAATATTATTGTAATTAGATGTAAATCTTACATAAAAACATATTTGAGGGAAAAAAGTTTTTAAAACATTGATAAATTGCATACAGCATTGCAAGGTCTAGACTATGGCACCATAGGCAATTAAGCCAATTATAGGGGGCAGACAGATGGGCGCCAGGGACCACAGGGTCCAGAGAGCAGGGGTCCTGAGACCAGTGTCTTGCTTGAGTACCCTCGATTCGATTTTTGAAATGACTGTAATGTCCTCATTTCTATTTTATTTCCCATAATTCATGTGTGTGGTGAAAGATCATTTTGTAACATAATTTTCTATATAACATTTTGTTAACTTTTTTCATTGTTTGCTTAATTATTCATACATTTACAACTTACCAATGATTTTCAAGACCATGGGGGGTTAATGTGTCCTTCACGAAATTGTATCCATTCACAAGTAGTCAGCACAGGGCCATTTACGACGTGGACCCCCTCAATATCTTTTCACCTAGCAACGCGCGTATGATAGGAGCATTCCAAGCAACTGGGGTGCGTTCAAATTTGACATATGCATACCAAAATGTGTCGTATCGTGGGTTGTATCTAAGAAATGACAGATTTACGACCTTTGAGTTCCAAACTACTTATTGAAGGGGTCGTATTATGTAATCCTTGAACCCCTTTCAGTAGAATCCAATCAAAAACCGTTGCAAGGTTTACTTGTTGTGGTCGTAAATCAGTGGTAGACAGGTAAAATAAAACTAAAATCTACGATGACATTTAAAATTGTCGTAGAGAAATTGTAAGTTGTAAAATAGGCATTGTAAAAGAATCTGATTTAGAAAAGAAAACCAATATGTTTATATGATATCTACAATTCTATAAAAACCAAAATATTATTGTAATTAGATGTAAATCTTACATAAAAACATATTTGAGGGAAAAAAGTTTTTAAAACATTGATAAATTGCATACAGCATTGCAAGGTCTAGACTATGGCACCATAGGCAATTAAGCCAATTATAGGGGGCAGACAGATGGGCGCCAGGGACCACAGGGTCCAGAGAGCAGGGGTCCTGAGACCAGTGTCTTGCTTGAGTACCCTCGATTCGATTTTTGAAATGACTGTAATGTCCTCATTTCTATTTTATTTCCCATAATTCATGTGTGTGGTGAAAGATCATTTTGTAACATAATTTTCTATATAACATTTTGTTAACTTTTTTCATTGTTTGCTTAATTATTCATACATTTACAACTTACCAATGATTTTCAAGACCATGGGGGGTTAATGTGTCCTTCACGAAATTGTATCCATTCACAAGTAGTCAGCACAGGGCCATTTACGACGTGGACCCCCTCAATATCTTTTCACCTAGCAATGTCCGAGTGTAAATGGACCTCCCAGTCACAGGGAATTGCGGCCTCAAACGCTGAATAGATTGGAACGCACCCCTGTGTCGGTGCATTCGATATTGTCTTGCAGATAGCATGTATATAAATATATATATATATATATATATATATATATATATATACGATCATATATTTGAATATTCACAAAATTCCTCGTTTGTTCCTCGCCAATTCACACAATATAAGTGACGGTATGTGTATGCCTTGATCGATGTATGGAACGAGCTTCAAATTACCATTTCTAAGTACTACTCATGTAATCAACAAACTTTTATCAACGCGATGTTGCAGCTTAAGGCCCATTCGCCCTGACCATCAAGCCCCGTTCGCCATGGCCGATCTTTCTGTCGCTTGGAGCAGCGAAAAAATTATCGCTTGCATACAACAATTCTCGCTAATAAAATGATCGCATGCCAGTGAAATTGAAGAAATGGCATTCACACTTTGAAGAGAGGTCCCTACCGATTGCAAACGATAATTATTTCTAGTACTTATTCTCTGCAATTGGCTGGAATTCAAACGACTCAATCCAACATGTTTGATCTGGTTGCTTGCAGACCTGTCGTTTACATAACGTGGCATGTGGACATGTCGTTGCGCATATACGCACCGCCGCATATGGCGTCCTGGAAAGAGGGGTTGGGTTTGAACTCGAAAAAAAACCCAGTAAAAAATGTGAGTGGAAAAGTCGGAGCACTTTAGCTTTAATAGCTCCTATGGAAAAAATGAATTTGACAGCGATTAAGAAGACCGTTGGATTTAACAGTTACTAAAATCTGACAACTTTTGTGTCCTTTTGAATTCTCATGAAAAACTTGTTACATTTACTATACGAAACCTAAGGACCATCCGGAAAAGGAAAACAAAATATGATAACACTTATAGACATTACTGCTAAAGATGACCAAATTTTTCGGTCGCCCGATGTTTGGCTGCACAACTAAACTGAAAATCTATAAGATCAATTTTGTGTGACTTTTAAATAACACCACAGATTTCTCACGGAAGATCTTATTCTTACATAGTAGAGTATGTTTGTCGAGCGTGTTCTACCAAACTCTTCTACATTAAGTAGATTGAATGCGATATTAAGTAGAGGAACAATAACACTCCATTTCCCAAAGTGACCTTAGCATGCAATGTTTTCGACAGGCGGGGTACATGTTCATTTCACACGCGCAGTTGATGTATGTCTCAACCAACGCACCTTTTGATAGAATAGTAAACACCTTTCTTGAACAAACGGCGTTTCAAATCATGCATTAAAAGGTTAATGTCAGTCATCAACAGAACAGTTGCCATGGCTCCTGGAATAAAACCCATAACATGTATCGTGAATATGATACACCATACAATACCTGGAGGTAGCTTGCCATTTGATGATGACTTTTGAAAAGTAGGTCAATTACGATTATCATGATCTAGTTTTCTCGTGATAAAAAGATATTACGGACAAGTGTAACATCAAGATATGTTATGGTTCGACTCACGGTGAATTGCATCAGTAATATTTAGGTCAGGTTTAACCATCCATGTACATGCCATTACCTTATGTAATCGGGAGTTTTTTGTTTTATTTTCATTTCTTTACCTAAGTGGCTCATGTCGCCAGGGCGGTTTTCTTGTAAGTCCACATAAACCACTTAAGGTACTACTGTGGCTATGTTCAGTGATAGCAATACAATTATATAATCTAAAACGCTCAACATCTAAAACTGTCTGTTGATTATAATAATTATATGTTTTACGGGTCTAATGCTTCATAGATTCATGTAGGAATAGGTATAAGAATACAGATATCTCCGTTGTTAATTGGATAGTATCGTGAAAATTCAGACAAAATTTGATTTTGACAATATTTTTGTACATACCTTTTATCATTAGATGCGATGTTAAAAGGGTGTGGCGGGTTATGATACTGAACAAATCTGTAGTTTCAAAAACCACAGCGCGTTATGATACGTTTGAGTGCTTCCATTAAGTATGTACGCATCAAGGGGGATGGAGGGGGGAGTGTAAGACTTTTTAGAATGTGAAAACGTTCTAGTACAACTCCAATACGTATTTTTACCCAAAGCCCATTGACTTATCTCTGATCGTTCCAGTTCCATTTAGATAAGACACGTATAGTTTGGGAAGGCTATTTAAATAGTCATTCAGGAGATAGAGACAAAAGACTCGATTTTAATCGAATACTTTTGACATTATGTCTTCAAGCTGTGATTAACAATACGTTACGTTTACTTTACGTTTACGTTAAGGCCTTAAATATTAAATTTGTGTATTGGAAACTCTGAAAATCTCTATTAAAAAAGGGAAGTCGGGAAACAACCTGCACATGTAGTCGCTGTAAAACATACCTTTTGCGGGAGACTGAACGTCACATGGACATTAAACATTTATAATGTGATGTTGAGGGTGTGTTTCATCATGTGAAATTTGCAGTGCTTGGTCGGTGGGACATTATTGTGGCCCATCTAATCTATGTTGCAAAGTCACAATGGCATGTGACAGGAACATCAATTGAAATACATGCAATGCTATGATAACGTCACACGCTTACCGTCGAAGCTATCGCGCAATTCATGAATGTACCAATGTTATCTAATCTAACTTCCTGCACTTTACATTCATATGATAATTCAACTTTCTCATTTTGATTTTTCCAGCCGGCCGCGGTACTCGTGCATCCACTTTGCAAGTGAGGGCAGCAAAATCCTGCTGTTCAGACTATGTGAGTACCACTAAAGACTGAATCCTACATACCGACTTTTTGCTGGCGATTTTGTATTTTGAGATCGTGGCATATAATCCATACGTCATATCACTCAAAAGAGAATTGTTATAGCTTTCTAGTCATATGGTTAACATGTCTTAGTTTGACTTTAATTCCCAAAACCGATCTTCAAAGTTTACAGTTATATCCCCTGCGTATATTATTGTGTAATATAGACTAAAACCTAAATCCCACAACACGATTTTCACTACTAACAATTTGGTTATTTCCAAACTTTTATTAGCAATATTACAGCAACACATACATGTTACACACCATTAGGAGAATTGAAACACCTTTCCAATATTGTATAACATCTCTAAGATGAGCCGATATTCTATTGCCTTGGGTCCACCAACTGATTTAACTGCCGATTATCTGGTAATTTATCACTTCATACTAGTAGTATATCAAAAGATTATATATCTTACATACCATTTGAAAGGGAATTAAAACACCTTCTGATGGTATATAACATGTTTGTGATTGACTAATATTCCCACTGTCGATTTTTGAAATCGGTAGTAAAATTGGCTGGTGGAAACAGAGCTTAACTTCTGAGCACAGCGGAACACAACCTCAACTACACGCACTCTGACGGCAATTGATTCATTGAACATTGCGGCTATCTCAGATCAGGCGAGGGCTGAAGGCCATGGGGTTAGCTGTAAAAAGGGGAACAATGTGGCATGGCACGGTGGGCTAAAACAAGCAGATGGATCCACGATAGTCACCTGATCATTCCCGCCCAGAGCGCCCCGGGCAGCATGACTTTTTAATGTAAATGCCCCATACATACTGGCCCCGGCTCACTCCCCTCTTCACCCATTCATCCCCACAATACAACGTTATTATCATGTCATTTTTACATTGGTTTTCGTTACAGTTATGTTCCGTAAGGTTCTGTTTTGGTTCTTGTTACATTATCTTGATGGCATCCAATGACATCTTTAGAATCTATCATTGTGACTTTGCAATGGGGCGTTATTACAACATTCTCGTTTCACATAAAGATAATGTTAAAACATTTTGTTTTGGTAAGGTCTCAACTTCACTGAAATAAATACTATTATAGCAATCTGTTTTTGAGAGTCTGCACCTTAAGTAAAACAATGTCACTGCTACGTGAAAATTTAGCAACTAACAGACTGACAAAAAAAGTATGGCTGCAGCACATGACTGTTACTTTGCGGCTTGCCTCGGTGCACCGCCCACTCCGCGTGCCATCCGCATTGCATGTCGGGAAGACCGTAACCATGGCCACAAAAGTTAATCAAGTCATGGGGTAATACTGTGGGGACTTCCGCCTCCGCATCTATTTTTTAACCTAAGCACTTCCTCTTGACCCTCTCCACGTCCCGCCCCCCGCCTCAGGGGCTGTTGCATCCATACCCAAACCATGGAGGTTTATTTGTCTACCCTGATACCCTTAAACACCATACCCACTAGGCGACTTTGACCAAAGTCGACCGACTAATCAGCACTAAAATCAAGAAGAGTCAGTCAATTTTAGTGCAGACTTAATCAAATGTGTCTATTTCAGTATTACATACTGACTGGTGATCTGAATCAGTGCTAAGATCGGCCAATTCTACACTTAAAATCAGCTGATTTTAGCACCGATCCGTCGGCCGACTGTGTACAAGTCGCCAAGTGGGTATGGCCCTTTATAGCCATGCATTCTTCCCCGGTGTGCATACACTGTGAAGGTGAGGTTTTTGTGTCCCCTAACTGCATGTCAGTATATAAAGAGTCCATAAATGACATAGTATATATATATATATATATATATATATATAACGGGTAGATTGTCAAACATTACCTGTATCCGATTAAAATATGCTTCTCATTGGGCCATCAAGTAATTAAATATGTTACCAGAATGCCACCAGGGACATACATCTGACGTGATCTGGTCTGAAAATTATGTTACCCTGCCTCTCCCTCCTCCCCATCATCTCTTTTCTCTTTCTGTGTGCCACCTTTGGGGGTACTGGGGTGGGTTTCTGCCCCTAGGAAGAATATATAGGCCCCCAGTGGCCCCTGCTGATCATATATAAGGTGACAATAGAGGGGACCCAGCACTGACCAAGTGGTTGTTTGGGTTCAATTCCCAGTTGGTATCTGGGTTCACTAAGAGATGAGGCACAGCAAACATGATTTCCCGGTTTTGATCCCCTGCTGTTTGCCCACCCTGTCACCTTCATAGCATAGATACAGTCACCAAAGACTGACCAAGTCAATACAAGTGTCTGAAAAGTCAGAAATTGTCCTAACTTGTTTTTACTGTGAAAATGACTGCCAGTATGGCGTAAAACATCCATCACGTACTCACTCACTTTTTGTGTGCATCTTCTACCTCTAGCTATGGGATCTGCTGCTATCTCTTTCCTCGCCATTACCCTGAACACGTTCTTGTCCCCCTCCAATGCCTTAGTGCTCAGATGCCTCCACTCCATCTGCGTAGCACTGTCATACCCATCTACTCTCCCCCCCCCACCCTCTTTCACTTCCGAACATGAATATCTCAAGAGTATGCCTATAACATTGTTTAACTTATTACTTTGATTGATAACTGTTTTTCCCCGTATTGGTACCCATATTGTCAAGTTCTAATATGCCTTCTCATATATATATAATGGCGCTGGCACTGTCTTTTTATCAGAACAATTTTAGCAAGAATCAGTTGGAGGGAATCACGCACCTATATTCTTCTACATAATACATAACACCACACACATGCCTCATCACTTTCAAAATGAGGCTGAATTCGTAGTGACGAAGTGTCTAATTACCTTATAAGACGGTGTCTTCTCTTTGCACCTTTTTACACCTGTATCCGCGTCCCTTTACTAACCCCCCTACCCCCCTACATAGTAAAGGCTTCATTCCCACTATCCGATGTTACTCCCTATTTCAGACAAAAATCCAAAGAAGGAACTAACACTGATCATAGACATGTTACATATCATTCGAAAGGATTTTGAATTATCTTTCGAATGATATGTAACATGCAGGGGTTATTACAACATTCATAACAACCTAAAAATCACCAAATTTTTAGTAGTCAACATCTCCTAGTGCAATAATGTCTAAACACTAAAAGGTTCCGGATACATCACAGACCTGTCATCACTGCAGGTTCCCGGAAGTGTCCGCACAATTTCCCCCATTGTCAACGTGCCCACTTTAAAGAAGACTTGTCGGTAATCAATTACAGCGTCCCCAAGGCAAATTGACGGGCGGGGAGGGGGGCGTCGGGGCTGTCCTCTCAGATCCGTCTTAATACAGCCCTGTCAATGGGGCCTGAGACGGGGGATAAAGCCCTGTTTCCACGAGCCGATTTTACCACCGATTTGTTTGGAATTTATTACTTTTAACTGGTAATATGGCAAAGGATTATATATCCTACATACCATTTGAAAGAGAATTGAGAGACCTTTCTATTGATATGTAACATATCTATGATATGCCATTATTCCCACTGCCGATTTCTGAAATCGTGAGTAAAATCGGCTGGTGGAAACAGGGCTTTAGCATAATGGGCGGCGGTAAGAATCCCACTTAAAGACATTGTTGCGGTTTCTCCGTCGTTGTAACGGGTCTGAGACAATAGCCTTGGGAAGGATCTGAATATTGTGACGGGGGTAAATATCCCAATAAGGCCGGGGTGGTTCTGTTAACGTGTGGTTGGTGTGTGGTGCATGTCTGTGAGCTGGGTTTAATGTAGGCCAGGTTTATTGGGACTGATCACGCTATCCCTCGGCCACCGATACTAGGCTACAGCCAAATGCATGCGTACAGTCGGCCGCCACCCTATGGACGGTCGAGTGTACAACTATTATTCAGGAAAGCTACATGCCACAACCCTGCATGTTGCATATCATTTGAAAGATAATTCAAAATCCCTTCAAATGATATGTAACATGTCTAGATGATGAGCCCATCCCACATTTGTATGAACCATGGTTCAATGGACAAGGGTAGGACAAAATAATTGTATGAGCCATCCTTGACTCCTACAGTTGGATTTACAGAAAGAAGCAAAAGTTATATTTTCCTTTATCACAAAGTGTTGCTAAAACATTCTGATTCCTTGATTTTCATCAATTCATAGATGTGCAGATTTGACTGCCAATCAATAGTTGCTGTATTTCAGGGCAAAAAGGGGTTGGACATTTAAGGTTGGGATGATAGGCTTTAACATTGGTTCCTATGGGAAAAACGTCAACTATCTAAAGCTAAATATTATTTACCAATTTATAAGCAATTCGTCAACCAAATCACTTTGGTTAATTTTGTATAATGTAAATCTCTTCATGGGAAAAGCACAGAGGTAAATTTGAAAATATTTCATGGTAAACTGTAACATTAATTTGTGAAGACTGGGATGGGCTTATCGTGAAAGATTCTAATATGTTTACTACACACCCAGGTTAGATATTTACAGTCTTTGCCCCATTCCGACTTCCTTTATACATAAGTAATTGACGGTAATCATTATGGTCCATCCTTAAAAGTACACATTAAAAATTAACCCATTTAAACTTAATTTTGTCCCCCGACTTAACGACGTACGTGGAGTGGATGGTCTGAGACTTTTTAAAATGTGCGTTTACTTCATCTGTCGATCCAATAAATAAATAAAAGATCTAAAAATAAGAATATGTAGCTTGGGCTACTTTAGCCCAAAGGGGCTTGGGGATCTGATATTTCTAAATGTGTATACATACATGCTTAACGGAAGTCCCCTTATATGTATACATTTTTAATCACTTCCCCCCTACGATTTACATCTTCCAGAATAAGTATTTTACCACGAAGCAATCACACGTGCTCCAGTGACACTATAATGCCTAAAATGTGAATAACGAGAAACTGACGTGTATAGCCTCTCTTTCTGGGGGGAACAAAATTACATTTTAATGACTTTTTTAAAATCGGACCTAAAAGAGTTTTTTTCCCTAAATGAAATGATCGACATAACATTTCATGTCCCATAAGCTCCCCTAAACTTGGCCTAATATCCTGAACATTATTGACGAGTTCACAATTAATCTGTTCAATCGGACCTTTTGAAAAAGGCTCTATTGCACGTTTATGTCCGAGGGTGAGTTATAGTGGACGATGCTTAGAATGTGTAATGCAGACAGCCTCTGATCTGGTCCATATATACAGAATGCGTATACAGAATTTATGTGGCAATCCATACATGATCAGTAGCCCCGCCCGTCACAAAATGAGACGTATAACAGCGAATTATGGTTTTGTCAAATCATGAACTGTTGTACATAAAGTTTCACCCACTTCTAATAATTTGTCGAGGCTGAAAATTATAAGGATTTTAGATCCGAATATCTCTATTTTAGAGCTGTTTACAGATTTAAAATTGGTCAGTTGAACAGCCACAATTGGACAGCTGGACTCATGGCGACATCCTTGTTGCAAGACATTGAATTGTTTCACTATTTCAAAGGCCACAAAATGCAATTATATAGAGGAATATGTCCTTAATACAGATTGACCTGCAGTCACATACAAAAAATATAAATGTCTTGGTATCTAAACTGTTGTGGTACTATCATTGGTTTTCCATCTTCGCCCAAATTGATACGTTTTAAATGTTGAGATTTTAAAATTGCCATGATACCAGAGCACAATGGGCTCTTTCTCAAAGTTTTGACAATTTTAATATACTTAGTAGCTGATAGCCTGGGAATAAACTTGACTATGGCTGTAGAATGCGGTCTTGCCAAATAGCCTTACCAAACCACCAAAGACGCAGTAGGACCGTCAGTGTGAAAGAGATAAAGTTTTAGGTATAGTACAGAAAAATATATTATGGAAATATCTACTTACACATTACACGAATAGAAAATGTTTTTAATGTTTGGCAACATGACCATCCTCGTAGGCTAATGGGACAACATTTGAGATATATTGCCAAAAACATAATATTGAAATATCTATTTGTCATTAGACAAATAGAAAATGCTATTAGGTTGCTAATGCTTGGGTTGGTAACAATAGACTTCGCAAATGCCACATCTAGATGAAATTGTCAATATCAGTTTTAATACCAATTTAACAACAACCATATTTGTACCTATGAGATGTGAGAACTTTTATACTTAAGTTAATCTGCAGGTATAACTATATATTCAAACTTAGGAGACTTACATTGCTATGGCGGTTAAATCGCTGGTTTCCATGTGGAAGGTCACGCATTATATAGCATGCATGATGTTCTTGAATGGCTCCGATCGATCAAAGGTTTAAACATGCCTACAATATCAGCTGTAAAAAGCCAATAAAAACCCTCTCTACGTTTGTATAGCATCAATGATGCAGATATGACATGATGTCTGAATGGGCTGACGATTAATCGATGGGTTGTGGTGCTCTTAAAGGGATTACAGGGGAGTGTATTACCAATTTATATTTACTGAGTTTGTAATGGACTTATATCGTGTATATTTAGATATCTATATGTAGAGTGTACGATTTCGGGAATTAGGGTTAAAGTTACACCATTTATAAAAGAATTTTAGAATCATCTTGTGAAGGTACCTCTTTAAGATTTTATGCAGTGCTGATCAATGAAGGGTAAAGGCCTGTTTCCACCGAACGATATTTTTCTCAAGACGGCCTAAGACATGGAAAGATTTGGAAATCGTTGATGGTCGTTTGAAAAATCGTTCAGTGGAAACACAAAATCGTTGTTAAAGACATTTGTGAATGACTGCAAACGACATTTGTGAACGACATTTGTAAACGATTCACCAACGACCAAATATCTAACCTGTTTAATATTTCTGGAGGACAAATGCCAACGATTTCTTCCAAGAGCAATTAAAAGCAATTAAATGCATTGTTCCTCATGTTTTCTACTTCATGTTGGTGGAAATTGTCGTCCACAATGTCCCAGAATCGTCCAAATATCGTCGTTCAGTAGAAACAACAAATAATTCATTTACAAAAGATTTTTACAGCCGACCATTTGCTGAGGATCACTCACACACCGTGATCTTATCTATACCAACATATCACATAATCCCCTCTACTTGTTGCTTTCAGCCCGGAGTAAGTTCACCGACGAGTCGTTTGAGATGTGCCGCTTCGAAGACGACCCTGCCCCCATCGGCGACAAGATCCGCAGCGCCGACATGAAGATCCTCCTAGGTACACTTCTTTACTCCCACCTCCCCTTTTTAACCTTTGATCGCGCCATGATATTCATTACCCCTGAATTATGAACCATCCTGGGGAGGTGCTCCTCGGGTTATAGCCATGTGTTTTAGCTCAATGCGTCCCTGGGTGATGAACATTAATCTTGGGATGGCGTACATTAATTGCACCCTTGCAGGGTATGAGGCGGGATTCCCGGCCTCTCGGAGGTGAGAGCCAACAAGAGATGCCTGGTGGTACTATAACATTACTTCTTAGATAATGTTTGTACAATAGAGATGAACGTATGACGGTAAAGGAATCGGCTGGTTATATCTGAGCCAGATTGCGATATTGATTGATTAATAATATTATAATGGTATATTTCAATACACTGTTTATTGCACATATTCATGAAAAATTAATACTCAATTGGAATGATTTTAATGATAGACCTTTTGAGTAAAATGGAAAGAATTTAGAAGTTTACCACAATTTGCCTTTGAATTCCTATCGACGTTATTTATTGGTCAAAACAATAGTATCTTGCCACATCATAAGCTATATGGATGACCGTATAGCATAAAGTTTCTAAGATGCATTTAAAGCTATTTACAAAAAGTTGTTGTCGGGTGTATGCACAACAACAAGTAGCAACATGCGTAATCAAAATTCAATGCGCATCAACTATAAAGATAATAATTTATGTACGGAAAGATAAAACTACATTCTTCTGTTCGTTTGAAAGGACAAAAGAAAGATTTTTTAACAGAAATGAGCGCTTTATTAACAGCCTAGGTGTGTACGAGACCCAGTTTCATCTGTATTGCGAATGTCAATGTGTATTCCAGGTCTCATATTGTAAACTACAAATTAGTAATTCGCACAATTCCCTGGCATGTAAGTGACAGCCTTTCATATTTACTGTACATCATTCACAATTGTGCAGCGACGTTATTACCTTCCTACTATGGGATTGAGAAGTAGGTTGCGGCTAAGGACACAGGAGTGGCAATAGATACTGGCAATAGATACTGGCACCTTGCTGTAGGCCTACAGTGCAGAATGGGGGTTCATTTTGCTGCCCATTTTACTAGAATGTTTACTTGTATGTAATGTAGGCTAGGGGACAAGCAATGGCCTATCTTCGTTTCCCTACCCACTTTACTTCGCAGCTTTAAACCTTTCCATTCCGCTCCTACGGAGGGAGGTCCAGGTTTTGACCCCCTGCTGTTTGCCCGCCCTATTACCTTCAACTCATAGATATAATCACCAAAGACAGAATTCGTCCAAACTTGTATTCACCATGAAAATGACCCTGGCTGTTGGTACAACGTAAAACACCCAACACTCACTCAATCGCTCCTATGGAGGGAGGTAAACAAGCTTGGTGGAGAATCTGAATGAAACCACCCGGCACCCTGAATTTACCCACCCTGAAGCCATGCTATGAACTAGGTCAACAGTCAGAACACCCCTCCCCTCCCCTCCTCTCATTTAGGGCCATGCCGGCCTGGTCAGTTATTTATCAGGAGAACTGACCACCAGCTGACCGCCCCTAGATGACCACCACCCGCCTCTCGCGTGTTTAACAGCGGCGCGGGATTCGACGAGATTACCGCCGAGTCTCGTCGGCAGGTCTCGTGGTAACGAGAAGAGACCGCGCGAGACTTGGCCTAATAACCACAAGTCGATTTGTCGGGAAATAACTCTCGGGTCCGGAGTGGCCGGCCCGCTTTTTGTCGATATTTGATACTTGTTTTCTCTCGGTTTCCCTCCATCAGTTCCCCTTTTTCCCGTACAAAACAGCAGGGTGGCTTGTGTTGGTTTTTCACCGATTTAAATTGCTAAAAGCTGAACTGGTATCAAACATCTGTAAGAAAGCCGTTCTTGTCCAAACACATTACTCTGCTCAGGTTGAAATACCGAAGTTATTGCGATTTCTTATCAATATCAATCGGATGGATACGTTAAGACCCGAACGGAACACGGGGGTATTTCATTTCGCCGACTTTGGCGCACTTATTAATGGTTGGGATGAGAAGTGCGGAGTTTACGGGTGTAAAGGCTATGATCCACGATGCGACGAAATGCCAACTGAAATTCTTCTCATGCATTTTTCGCATATTTGGAATGGTTTTTCCCTATGCAAATACCATTTTCTCACACTGATTATTTAAAACACTTTGGAAAATTGTATATTTTGTAAGACAAAAAAGTTTTTTAACAAACCAATTTTGTAAATTGGTCCAAAATCGGCCTAAAATCGCATCATGGATGATGAGATTTTGGGCCGATTTTGACCCGATTCTGGAAATCGGCTTGGTAAGTAACAGTTTTTCTCATAGAATATGCAATTTTCCAAAGGGTTTTGAATATTCTTTGTCAGAAAAATGGTATTTTCACAGGGAAATTTCATTACAAAGAAATGATCATTCATAAGAAGAAAATAGGTTGGCGTTTTCTCGCATCATGGTTCATGGTCTTAAAGGGTGTAACTGCCACCTAGCCCTGATCTATGGGGGTGAGTAGTAACAGACAAAGGGGGCCTGTAGCGGGCAATGTTAAACGGGGCCCTAGGGATGAGTCTTTGTGGGAGGAAGGGAGAAAAACACGGGGGTCGTTATGTAGGGCTTGGGAAACATGAAACTGGGACGATGTGGGGTTAACGTTTGCCAGCTGTTCACATGTACCTGTATCATGGAGCTAGGGTTCGAAATTAGAGGTTGAAATTCCATGCAAATCCAAATATATTATTGAATATTTCGAAATTTTTTCTTAGGCTAGGGTAAAATTCTGGTATCGAATCTTGTGGTAGCAATTTAATGGAAGTTTAATATGAGAAATGCAGCTAGTTTAATTCAACTACTGTAAGTTTTGAGGTAAATATTCGTCCAACGACATAGCTAGTTATAATTCAATGAGCCGATATCTGCAGTCATGTTCAAGCTTTTCTAATAACAACTTAAAATGACATTCCTCACAGAGACAATGACAATACCCTTCTATTGTTCTATGTTATGTATTGACATAATGATTATCACTAGGCTACACATTGTCGGAACATGGAGTATGAATGGCAGCAGCTTTAGAATCAAGTACCTAAGCAACCTATGACTTTCCTCTTATATCTTATATGCATCCTGAATTCATTGAAAGAGAATTGGAGGTCCAATATATAACTGAAATATAACTAATTTACCCTAAGCCGATTTTCCTACTGGCGAAATATGCTCGCGACCCATGATGCGATTTCGGGCCAATCTAAACCTAAAATATGTATAAGCAAATCAAACAAATACATGCTAATGCTGCAGCTGTATTGTTTCTCCACAGCCAAGCTGAGCGAGCTTTTTTTTGTAGGCACTTCTTAACATTACATCGAGGTCTTCCAGTATAAAAAAGATATAGTATCCAGTCGAGGACATGCACTGACAATTTATGAACTCTGCAATAGAATTGCCTAGTGGAGTAAGGTCTTAAAACCACACTCTCGTCCTACAGTAGTCAAGTTGTTAATACATGTCAACTTTAACTTGACGACGACGTGTAAACTGGCGACATGTTTTGCCCTTTCAGTATGTAATAACGCAACACTGTTGGTCACGTCACGAATTTGGCATGGTGCTTAGGGGTTACAAAGTAAAAAATAACGACGTCCTTATGGACGAGAGCATGGCTTTAAGCGTACATTTAAGCCAAGCAAAGGAATTGCTAAATGCTGTATCTTTTTAATATCTCTGCAACCAAGCCATACATCCGGTGTAATGTGTGAATCTTGAATATATGAATTCTCAAGTGAAATCGGCTTGTTGAATATAGCCCTAATTATAGATATACACATAAGTCAAGCAAAGAATACATATCATCTAATTTTGGTATTTTTTTCTACAGCCAAGCCGAGCATCCAGTGGGGGGCGTGTGGCCTGTCGGGAGAAGTGCGGGTTAACGCCACCTTCCCGGATGGCACGAGCTGTAACGGCAAACTGACAGACTGGAACCAGCACACCTGTCAGTACAGACCCAAACTGTCACTGGAGATGGAGTACTGTCAGTACAAGCAGTCAGAGGGTAAGTGTCACAGCTGTCATTACAGTCATAGGGTTAGTGTCACACTGTCAGTACAGACATAGGGTAAGTGTCACACTGTCAGTACAGTCATAGGGTAAGTGTCACACTGTCAGTACATGCAGTCAGAGGGTAAGTGTCACAGCTGTCAGTACTGTCAGAGGGTAAGTGTCACAGCTGTCAGTACAAGCAGTCAGAGGGTAAGTGTCACAGCTGTCAGTACAAACAGAGGGTAAGTGTCACAGCTGTCAGTACAAACTGTCAGAGGGTTAGTGTCACAGCTGTCAGTACAAACAGTCAGATGGTAAGTGTCACAGCTGTCAGTACAGACAGTCAGAGGTAAGTGTTACAGCTGTCAGTACTGTTAGAGGGTAAGTGTCACAGCTGTCGGTACAAGCAGTCAGAAGGTTAGTGTCACAGCTGTCAGTAACAGTCAGAGGGTAAGTGTCACACTGTCAGTACAAACAGTCAGAGGGTAAGTGTCACAGTTGTCAGTCCTGTCAGAGAGTAAGTGTCACACTGTCAGTACAAGCAGTCAGAGGGTAAGCGTCCTGTCAGTACCAGCCCAAACTGTCCCTGAAGATAGAGTATTGTCAGTACATGCAGTCAGAGGGTAAGTGTGGCCAGATAGGCGGACTAGTCAACCCTCCGGATCCTTTACAGGGATTCTGGTATGACATTTCATAACGCAGAGTATCTAACATTTCAATGCTTTAACCCACATTGGAATGTTTCTGTAAGGTAATATATGACAAAGTGATAAAGAATCCCCGAAACTTTTTTTACGTGAGACATGTCTCTATCTGTATGAATATATTTTGTGAGTTCTTGTGACTTTAGTAAAGATGTACATCAGGCAACTGTATGTAAGGAAAGTACCCAAATTGTGCGTGGCATAGATAGATTGAATAAAACGTGTCTAGTAAACCGCCCCAGGCCGTCAGAGGAACCCAAACTATCTCTGACATTACTTCATTAGTTCAACACTCCGAGAAACCTCAAGCAACATTTCCTGACAGTTTCTCTTATTTCATAGCTTCTACGTCCTACGCCTTACCGCAAGCTGACAATTTGTACCTTGTATGTTTTGTACGATGCTGTCAATGTACAAAGTACGTCATCAGGAAATTTTCGGCACACCCTGGCGATCGAAACCTTTAGTAATTCCCCTCTCAATTAATGACATTTGAAATCTTCAGTAATTCCTATCTCAATTATTGACATTAATATGAGCCTTTTTGTAAATCACTCAACCTATACGTTGCGGTATTTATGATGAAGTCGGGTTTCCTCGCCTCAAGTTTCAGTAGTTTTAGAGCACTTTTGTGCCACTCAGGCCATTAATAAGGTTCACAAACCTGAAGTTAGGCTAAACACTTTTCTCTGCAGAACGATAACATGCAAATCCACAGCCACAAACTCTCAGAAGTAAACAAGGTGAATTATTTTCTATTTCCAGAAGTTTACCTTAAGCCGCCTCTTTGTCTGAGTAGAACTTCAACCCAAACCAATTTCAGAATTTCAGATCGTTGCCGATAAGACACTTTTAACAAATTACCGGTCCGTCATATTTAGCAGGCCCCTCCACTTAAGACTTCGCCTTGCGGGGTTATTTTCAGTGTGGATTGCGGGGCCCACAAAGAGATTCATTTGGCGGCTGGTACCCACTGAGGGGCTCAGACGGGGAAATCCCTCTATCTGCTCTCGCTATAGTGAGCTGCTCGGAGCTGCTCGGAGCTGCTCGGAGCTGCTCGGGACTGCTCGGCCTGATAGCAGGGCGATAAGGGTGTTGGTAATAGAAATGGTTTACCTAGGGTGTGGGGACGATGGGTGGGGTTTGCTTAAGGTATAGGCGAGACAGAGAGGCCAGGAGTACTTGAGAAGGTTACATACAATTATACCAGGCTTCAAACAACTTGTTTAAGAAAGGACTATCCCCTTGCTTCAACAAGTAAAAATCATAGGGTTTCTTTTACTTGAAATACGCTTTGGTGAAAGACAAAAGGTATTTGTAAAATGACAGTAAGGATAAGAGGGAATTCGGAGTGTTTTGAATGAGATAAAAGCAACAAGAAAGTGTTCATAATGACAGGGCCATTATTAGTTTTGTATGTAAAAGAAAAAATAAAGCCTTTTACTGAATTCCAGTGGGAGTGGGCCATTCGATAAACACAATTGGCGGATAATGCTTATAAATATTTCTGACTTAATCTCTATCTATTAGAATTCATCTGTATGATGTTATATAGTGTTTGGCTTAAAAAGATTCAGTCTGTCTTAGAGGCTGCACAGGTCCCTTAATGGGCGAATTAAGAGTCAGTCATGGGGAGTGGGGGGGGGGGGGACCCCCCTATAAAAAATGTGAAAATAAATGACCCCAGATTCGCATGAATCAACAAATGTAGATTATTCAGAAGAAAAAAATCCACTCGGTCTAAGGGGGCAACTGATCCTTTTCGCCCCCTTCTTGGATCCGCTACTGGCCTATATGGCTGACAGAAGGATTTCCCAGGTCTACACAGTACAGGAAAGAGGGGTACAGGGTGGGAAGAGGGCGGAAGGGAGACGGATGATAGTGAGCGATGATAAGGGAGGCAGCCCCCTCACGTGACTGCCCCCTAGCGGGCATTAATCTCCCTCATTGTATTCGGGCATTGTACACATTACAAGTCCCCCCTCCCCTCCTCCTGCGCCCCTACACCCTTAAGCCTGTATCCTATTAGGCGATTTCGACCGCCTAAAATTTGGAAGTTTCTAAATTTTGACTACAAATGTTACTGAAACCCATGCATGCTACACATCATTTTAGAAAGAAAATTTGAAGACCTTTCTAATGGTATGTACTGTAGCATGTCTATGTTTAACCAATATTGCCGCCGCCAAATTTTTATACGGGGAGTAAAATCGGATAGTGGAATGCATGTCATCACCATGGCCAGGCCCTCATCTATAATGTATCCCGTCGTTATCTTCCAGAGTTCGTATGCATAGCGCACATGAGTGTGGACGACAGTTTCAGCATTCTCATATCGCGGGACGAGACGGACGGTCGACGCTTCTCCTGCTGGGTAAGTGTAGTGAAGCGTGTCGAGTGTGACCAGCCAGGCGGGATCAGATAGCCATCCTTTAGTGCTGGAGGAGATCTATAACAGAAAGATGCTGACAGTTGCCTTAACGTACGACCTCCAGGCCCAGACTGTATGTTTTCCTCTATTTTCTGCTTTTCTTTCTTTCTTTCTTTCTTTCTTTCTTTCTTTTTTTTTATTTCTTTTTTTTGGGTGCCGTTTCCCTGTCTGGATAATGGCTGTTGGGGAATTATTCATTGGTTTTCGCCTTAGGCGTAATTCGTGAATCAAATAACATTCTATTTATTTGCGGATCAATCACACTGTCCCCAAATACATTGTGCATCCCTGGGACTGTGGGCAAAATAGATACACGCATAAGCGATTTTTCGAAAAAGGCAAGGTTTGATAATGACATATCGCAATGGGTCGCCCGAGGCCTGAAAAGTCACTGCCAGGTTTGAATTAACACTAATGCTCTATTGTCATTATTTTCCCAAGTACATTGATGTCTGGCAACAAAGCAAATAGGTTATCTCAAATCCATTGACATCTAATCCATGTAGACATAATAGGACGTGCCGCGACCTATTCTGTAAGGCCCCATAAATCATTCATTTATGATGGTAAATGGTTTAACTTGGCACGGCGGAACACGCATACAATACCACTTGACTATTTGACATGGCTTCCATAATGTCACTAGGCATGTGGCTGGTTTCATGGTTTACTACTGGCTGACATGCAAAAGGAGGATAATTACGGTATATCTGTGTTAACTATTTAAGTGAAAAGCATCAGTGGCGCGCCAAAATCAAAGTAATGTATATCAATAATTGAATATAGATTGACGGTAAACTGGATGGCATTTAACCATTGCTCTACCTGGAGATGCTAAAGTGTCCGTCTGTGGCTACTCTTTTTAATTCTTAAGGGCAAAGCAAAATATATTATGATTATATTTGTCTGCAACCTATTCCTAAAGTCCGAGGGTTTATTGAGGTCAAAGTCAGTCTGAGGGGATTCAAGCAAATCAGAGGGGCTTCCAGGAAATCAAAAAGAATCAAATAAAATCTGAATCGATACCAGTTTAGAATTACTATCCTAATTTGCTGGTTTATGTTCCATGACCTAAACTTATCAAATTCTGAGGGCGTTCCAAACACCCTATAGGTATACTGACCAAGGAAGGGCCTAAACACGAGGGGTAAAGAAGGGGTAATTGCCATTTGGTAACACGTTTCTTTGAATATCTAATCTATTTTGAAATTCACCAACACGTTTTCATAGCGATGATTTTACCTTGTCGAACATTGAATCATTCAATGTGTTATTCAAAATAAAGCAACACTCACGAAATCAGCCCTTTCTTACCAAGCAGACCTATAGAAATCCCTGCACGGCACTGCCCTGCAAGTGGTTTCTATGTAACTTTCCTACCCAGGCCCGTGCCCAGGGAGGTGGGGAGGGGGTGGCGAGCTTCTGCCTACTTTTGCCTATATTTCTAATAATTTGAATTTGAAAATGGGGGTAGACGAGCAGTAACAAGTGGAGCTTTTGAATATTTTCCTACTATTTTCTTTTCTTTTGGTTCTTTTTACATAAAGTTTTGGAAGGAAAGATGGAACTTCTGGAAAACTTTCCTCTGTGGAGGGGGGGTTGGGGGTTGCCCACCACCCCCACCCCCACCCCCTGGTTAAGGGCCTGGTCACTATGTAAATCACAATAAACTGTAATCGATTTCTTATCTCCCCCCTTAGACAATCCACACGTACCCGGAGAGCATGTCGTACCGGCCGTGGGACCAGGCCACCCAGCTGACCCGCGCCCAGTGTGGGACCCAGAGGGACGTGCAGGTAGCGCCCTCTGCCAGCAGCCTCGTCCTAAGGACCTACAACGGTATGTGTATGTGTGGTATGTGGGTATAGGTGTGGGTGTAGGTGTGGGTGTGGGTGTGGGTGTGGGTGTGGGTGTGGGTGTGGGTGTGGGTGTGGGTGTGGGTGTGGGTGTGGGTGTGGGTGTGGGTGTGGGTGTGGGTGTGGGTGGGTGTGTGTCTGTGTAGGTGTGTGACCCGTGCCCAGTGCGGTGCTCAGAGGGACTTGCAGGTGGCACCCTCAGCATAGTCCTCATCACCTACAACGGTATGTCTATGGGGGGTGGAGGGGTTTGTGTGGGTGTGGGCGTGGGCGTGGGTGTGGATGGGTGGGTGTGGGTGTGGGTGTAAGTGTGTGGGTGTGTGTGAGGTGTGTGACCTGCGCCCAGTGCAGTACAGCAGCCTCATCCTTAAGACCAACTGGTAATAATATAAGGTGTTTTGTGTGTTTGTGTGGGTGTGCGTGTGGGTGTGCGTGAAGGTGTGTTACCCGCGTCCAATGCGGTACTCAGAGAGACATACAGGTGGCACCGTCTTCCAGCAGCCTCGTCCTCAGGACCTACAATGGTAATAATATGTGACATCCTCTGCGAAAAGCAGTCTTATGGTCTAGAATATTAAATTAAGATGGTGTCTTTTGGAATCTAATACTGAAAAAATTAGGAAAATATTCTTATTAGGAAAAAAGTTGTGTTAATTTGAAGACACAAAGGTGGGATATGCTAAATATGCTAAAATAGACCAGTCTTTGGTATTTATAACGATATAACTTATACATAATCTAGGCCAAAAATTGAAATCCCAAATACAATTTCAGGAAATATACCGCCATTTCCTTCCTTTTAAAGATATTCAGAATCTGTTTTTTGTTAAATACTGCCGAGCAGTCTCTTGATTTAGAATTTCAAATTTTGAAAACTTAATTTTGTTCCATGGTTACCATGGAAACTCTCATTTGCATAGATGTAGTATCCACGAGTTTGGACGTTCTATCAACATTCCGGTTACCATGGCAAAAAAGTGCGAAAAAATCCAAATTTTTTCTATGAAAAATTTCATTTATAGCATGAATTTAACTTATTTTACTTATTTCTATGATTTCTAAGCTAAATAAAGGCTCTAGAGCCATGAATAGGCATTTCCATAAGGCTGGAAATCTCAGAAACTGTCACTTATAATAATATAAGGTGTGGGTGTTAATGGGTGTGGGTGTGAGTGTGGGTGGTTTGGTGTGGTGGGTGTGGGTGTCTGTTTGGGTAGGTGGGTGGTTGTGGGTGTGTGGGTGTGAGGCCTCTGCCAGCAGCCTCGTCCTCAGTACCTACAATGGTAATAATGTAATATAAGATGTGGGTGTGGTGGTGTGGGTGTGAGTTGGTGTGGGTGTGGGTGTGGGTGAGGTGTGTGTTCCGTGCCCAGAGGGCACCCAGAGGGATGTGCAGGTGGTGCCCTCAGCCAGCAGCCTCGTCCTCAGGACCTACAATGGTACGTGTGTGGGTGTGGGTGTGGGTGTGGGTGTGGGTGTGGGTGTGGGTGTGGGTGTGGGTGTGGGTGTCTGTGTGTGTCTGTGTGTGGGTGTGTGAGTGTGTCTGGGTGTGGATGTGAGTGGGTGTGAGTTTGTTGTATGGGTGGGTGAGTGTGGGTGTGGGTGTGGGTGTAGGTGTAGGTGTGGGTGTGGGTGTGGGTGTGGGTGTGGGTGTGGGTGTGGGTGTGGGTGTGGGTGTGGGTGTGGGTGTGGGTGTGGGTGTGGGTGTGGGTGTGGGTGTGGGTGTGTGTGTGTGTGTGGATGGGTGGGTGTGGGTGTGGGTGTGGGCGTGTGGGTTGATGGGTGTGGATGGGTGTGTGTGGGTGTGGGTGTGGGTGTGGGTGTGGGTGTGGGTGTGGGTGTGGGTGTGGGTGTGGGTGTGGGTGTGGGTGTGGGTGTGGGTGTGGGTGTGGGTGTGGGTGTGGGTGTGGGTGTGCGTGTGGGTGTGGGTGTGGGTGTGGGTGTGGGTGTGGGTGGGTGTGTGGGTGTGGATGGGTGGGTATGGGTGTGGTGTGTGGGTGTGTGGGTGTGGGTGTGTGGGTGTGGGTGTGTGTGGGTGTGTGTGGGAGTGTGCGTGTGTGGGAGTGTGGGTGGGGGTGACTAGTGGGTGTGGGTGGGGGTGATCATGTATACAATGGTAACTAATCTTGAGGTGGTATTACACTTCACGATTTGGGCCGAGATATCAGCGCAATGTGATGCTGTCTATGATAATTTGAATGCAGGAGTCATAAAATTATCAGAAATTTGGAGCATATTGCATAATTCGTTGGCTGAGTAACCAAAGGTCGTATCCCAAAAAAATCAATTTTTTTTTATAATTGAATACATTTCCTGAGCCCTTGAGACTTTGAGAAAATTTGTAATTTTTCAAATTTGATTATTCTTTGGAATGTTATTGATCAGTAAACAAAGGTCGTATCTGACCTGATCCCTTTTTCAGTGAGTAACCAAAGGTCGTATCTGATTAGAAAAAGTATAAAAATATAGTTTTTTTGGATAAAATATTATAATTTCAATCAACATATTTTTTACATAATGTTCAAACGGTCATATGACAAAACATGAAAGTATAACTTTGATCAATAATATGAAATTTATCAATATAATAGGAAAATGCCATATACGACCTTTGTTTACTGAACTGATGATTTGTAGGTTGAGTAACCAAAGGTCGTATATGACAGTTACTTTCAGTTTTGCCACTATAGACCTTATTCAAATGATTTAATTTTGATTTAATATCATGAAATGGATAAGACTGTATTGTCTTTAACTACAACTTATTGTTCTATAATTTTAAAGTCAAGGGTGTTTCATTAATATACATTTAATCTATTGTAATGCTTACAAGATACAACCTTTGGTTATCAACATTATTTCACATTTTCTCAGAAAGATTGAGTAACCAAAGGTCGTATGTGCAATAATTTCCTTTGATATTACCATGGTTACTTTAAAATTCAACATTTTATGTCTCCAATCCCATTATTATATTCATAACATAATGCCTATTCAATCAAAGTATATTCATAAAACTTTGATAAAATATTTAAACCTTTGTTGAGATTTAAAGTAATGCAAATTTCTATTTTTGTTATTTCCCAAAATCTCCATTTTTCATATACGACCTTTGGTTACTCAGCCAACGAATTATGTGTAATTAAAACTGTAATCTCTAATATGTGCTACTTGTCGTGTAGTGTGATAGGTGCCTAACTAGACATATTGGGGGTATCACACCTTGGTTTTTAAGATTATGTGACGTTTCCAGTCCTACCTGGAAGCTATGACCAAGATATACATTTTTTCATTTTATAATTTCACTGTATACTCATTGGTTTGCAATCGGAAGAGGCATACGTTTTTCATTGTTTATTCAGTGTAATGAATAAAATTAATATTGAGATATATACATCGGTTATCAACGAAGAAATGCGAATGCAAGTCATAAATGAAATAGATAAGAATAAGAGTATCTATCATTAACCTTCGTCTAGAACAGGTGTAACTAGACTTCAATATGACAAAATTGCCTCATTGATACAACTTCTGTTAAACGTTGAATTACCTTTCGTCTAACGTACAATTAAATAACAATGGTGAGCAATATATAAAAGGTAAAATAATCCAGTATTACACAATACACAAGGTATGCCATTTCAAATGCTTTCAAACTGAACTCAACATTTTTCATTTCCATCTCATTAAACGTTCTCAAATGAGTGATTTATTACTGTCATTTAAACAGTAGGTGCGTTCACACCTTTCATAACTCAAACGCCAAATTTTCCAATCAGCATAATTCGACGTTAATATCTTGAAATGTTATGACTCACGATTACATAATACATATGTTTGATTAATCTTACCTTATTATGGTTACTGAAAACACGGAAAAAATGCCTATCCCAGCCAAAAACAAAAAAACAAAAAAAAAACGAGACGGTTTTTTTTCAATCCCTGTGACGTTCTATAAACCAATATTAAACCGTCTGGGACGTCACATCCTTGGCTGGGATGATATTGCTTGCATGAAATCGACACCCGCCGTCATTTTGGCCCTTCTAAAGGTTTAATATTGGAGGAATGAACTTCATATTGTTCTTAAAAACAATCTTTTACTTGAAACTGCGCCATTGAAGATTCACAAGCTGTCATTGGGGAATAAATCCCTCGCCTTCTTAACTACAAGGATAAACAGTGTCACCCTTTACATTTTAACCCGACATTAAAACATGTGTCTACTCTCTTAGAAAAAAAAGCTTAATGCTTTCCCACCTAAGCCTAAAAGACTGCTGCTTAAGAGTCTTTGTAAAATCCATTTAAAGTCTGCCGCAAACTCGAAAGGTAAATCATTGTGTTTGGTATGAGCTTAGTCTTGCGTCTTCCGTCTAATTACTTGATGTGGAACTTTGGAAAAGAAAAAAAGAGTCACTATAAGGTGTGTTTGTCAGCCTATTCCTTCTGGTGTTTTGGACAGTATCACATGCAATACATTCTGGGTTACAATATGAAAGTATGCCTTGCCTATTAGTGGGGTCTGTTAACAACATTTTCGTTACGCGGCGGATAAAAGCACCAAATTTTGCATGAGGCACCTCTGAGGCATAACTATTGAATCTAGAAGGGGAGCCATCTTGAAATACCAAAATGAAATTTTGACAAATTTTGTATGTTTTTAGCATTTTGACATTTAAGGTATTTAACCAAAACTTTTGGCTAGCTTTGATTAGACCTATTGTATAGATTTGAAAGGTAAATAATTGAATTCCCTGTCCTATAATCTACCAATTTGGACAATAGCAATGTGTTTCTAGGCATTTCAGAAGCTGAGATATAAGATTATTTCAATAAAAGTCGGCCATATTGGATTTTTGGCCCCCGTCCGGGTTATAATGATATTTCAAGGTGGCTCCCCTTTTAAATTCGATGAAGGGCTCCCAGGGGATCATCATACCAAATGAAATCAAGAAATCTTGCGGCAAAAGAGTAAAGTCTATATCCTTTCTTTTGAATTATTTTGGAATCCAGCGGTCATTATCAAAGGTATCATGCTAATGAATTCAGCCATTTTGAAATTTATGCTATTGTATTGGATGAATATCATATTTATTGAGTCCTCTAGGCTATTAACAACTGATATTGGAACCATTTCCCCTGGCCTTATGCCTTAGTAGCTAAAAATCATAATATTTCTCAAAATTGGTCAGCCATCTTGGATTTTGGATTTCCGCATTGATTTGAAAGATAAATAATTTGATTCACTGACCCATAATCCCTCAATTTTGACACCAACCATGTCTCTTTAGTCTTTTTAGAAGCTGAGATATAAGAATTTCTATAGTAAAAGTCGGCCATATTGGTTTTTGGGCCCCCACATCCGCCCTATTGATATTTCAACGTGGCTCCCCTTCCAGATTTGATAGTTATGCCTCAGAGGTCCCTCATACCAAATTTGGTGCTTTTATCCGCCGCGTAACGATTTCTCAAAAAAGTGACCTTAACAGACCCCACTATATGAAAGTAGTATACAGGGGTGAAGGAGGAGATACCCAAAGTGACAAAAGAGGGAAACGCTTTGTTATGAACACTACACCTCCAGAATACGTGACCATTCGGTTTCTTCGGATTATTAATCATTTTCAGTGGAAGGATAGAATTGAAGGGAACAAAATTCTCTTCTTATTTGCTCTATGAATAGTTTTTTTTTGTTATTTGAAAACCAGTTCGTTTTCATTCCTCAATTGTACTGAGAACAAATTTGCAGAATGGAGTAAGAGATAAAAAATCTTATAAAAACAAAGCTATATAATACATTTATATATATATATATATATATACTATATATAGTATATTATATATATATATATATGTATGTGTATGTATGTATGTATGTATGTATGTATGTATGTATATATGTATGTATGTATGTATGTATGTATGTATGTATGTATGTATGTATGTATGTATGCATACAAAAGCTCGCCTACTCTGATTAGTAAGATACCCTCATTTGTCACAGTTTTTATTCTGCTGAGTCCGCACTTTCAAGAAGTAAGATCGGCTTTCTTTCAGTTTATTAGAAAACTTCAATATAAAACTAGTTGCTATGAATAACCCTGTCACCATAGGAATGTAAGATCTTTTTCATCCAATTTAAACTAGCCCAGCGTTGTAAGGTTAACGTCCTCGTGATGTACTGTTCTGTACCACAGGGAGGTGGAAAAAATATTGAATGTCACTTTGAATGCAAATAACAATGTGAAATAAGCAAGGCGTAGATTACCTTTAAAACTCAGATCCCAATCCAAGCAAGTTATCATAATGTTATCAGCAATGTTCTCTTTTGGTTCTTGTTACATCCTAGTAAATTTGCTGCAACGTACTGCTATGACGTTGCACTGTTCACTGTTATCGTAACTTCTGGTTATGTTATTCAACCTAAACAGAATGTTCTTATAACATTCTGTTTTGGTTTCATCCTAATCTCACCAAAGAATAATGTTTTCATAACATTCTGATTTGGTGAGGTTTCAACCAAACCATAAATAAGCTTGGCTGGGGATACAATACATAGAAATACGGAGTAGCTTAGTGTATTCAATGCATTCTATTGTGAGCTTTAATTCTTTTGGTGCTCGACCTAAATATTAAAGCCACCTACTATTTTTGATAAATATGATAGATAAAAACACTGTGTAAAGGGGTTTGATATTATAGATGATCTTATAGACATCCAGATGAAAGTAAAATGACCAAAGCGAATTAAGAGTAGAGTCCAATGTATCGTATAACTAATACATTGATTTAAAAAAAAAGGAATAAAGGCCATATTCCACGATATGGCGTTTTGCTAGTGGTGTGCATTTTACTAGCGGTGTTTGTCCCCACTGGAAGTACAACAGAGCACTGCAAGGTGGAATAAAGACATTAAGTGCGATTGTTCTTGCGTTGTTACTTGCGTTGTTACTTGCATTTGGTCACAGCAAGGACCACCGCAAGGGATTTATATAGGTTTTCTACTGAATGCTTGCGGTGGCAGAAACCAACATGTTCGTTTATAAAACTCAAATTGCTTGGGGTGGCAGATGAGCCCACCGCAAATGGCGCCCCACCGCATAGTGGAACATGGCCTTAAGGATAGAGAGTGGTGATTAACGGGCATTTCAGTAAAATTGCAACAGTTTCGCCAATATTGCTAACTGATTGATGTTTTATGCATCAAATGAAAGGGCAGATTTTTCTCTATCTAATGGTATAGATAGATTTTTAATGAAATGGGGATTAGAAAAAATATATATGAAAAAGTGATTTTTTCACTTTTATTTTTTGAATGTCGATATCTTCATCAACAGTTTCTCTGGAATTCTGAGACTTTACAGGTAATGCACAAACATTACTCTGGAGGGAACTGTGTCTCAGATTTTTGTTTTAGGTCCTACTTTTTATTTTATTGAAAAAAACGGGTAATTTTTAAATAATTTTTTCACATTTATTTTCAATATTTTCTAAAAATTTAACTAGGACCTAAATAAAGAATCTGAGACACAGTTCCCTGCATACATATGTTTTAAATATATATCCAAAGTTTCCAATAAGTACCTTCAATATTAAGTCAAATATCGACCTTCAAAAAATATAAGTTAAAAATCGAATTCCCATTTTTATCGTTCATTTACTCAGTCAATTTTCAGTGAACAATCTTATTTCATATAATTTTATGTAGAGGACATATTCAAGTGTAGATATGAGAAATATTAAGAAGATATTTCAAAAATTGAATCATTGAAAGTTCAAAGATGCCACTACTGAAAAAAACGTCAAAACCACCACTCTCTATCCTTAAGTCAATGAATTGACAGCTAATGACCTTTAAAGTTCATTAATTTAAGCATTGCAGTTTCTAATGCCACACTCATTTGGTCGAATGTTTTACTAGAATCGGCCAATTAAGCGCACATTGGTCTACTAACTTGATGAAAATTGCCTCTCGTGTCTAATATAACTTGGATAGTTGTATGCAAAACTAGTATGGCTAAAGTTAAAGAGGATTGGCATGGGAGGTATTTAAGGTATTAAGGTGTATTGTCTGGGTAACATTAATACATTTTTAGAGGGATAAACTATATGTGGTAAACTAAACGTCTATCTCTAGCTAAAATCTGAATGATTTCTGCTCCCACGTTTTCAATCCTACCTCAGTGGCGCGTCGCATAACCAAACCGTCGCAACAAGGACGTCCTTAAACAAGGACGTCCCTGTAGCGATGGGTCCCGCTGTTGATTTGCGGCTGTTCTGCTATACCGATTTTAATTCTGCAAAAAGTTCTGGAAACTAGACATTTAGATCTAAAATCCCTGAAATGGGTGAAAATCGATGCTGAATTTTGGTACAACAGCGAGAGTTTGACCATGTGCCAAAAATTGTTCCTTATTTCTGTTATGCGACAGGAGGTTTAGCAATTGACAAAATAACACGCACACAAGATGGATATCCTCCTTCAGGATTGGTTCCTACTTTTATTGGCTGGGACATCTTGATTACAAGTTTGCCATTTGAAATACCGAGTTTGGATTTGCATTTAGGAGATAGATACGGCGAGTTGATATCTCTGTTCAGATAGGTCTCCATACGGTAAATAATACCACAAATTGGTTGTTTTTTCAGACTTGGCTGCTTACAGTAATTTGGCTGACTTAAGTACCCCCATTAGTCATGTCTTTTGTGTCGGTTTGTGCGGGTGTCCTTGATCTGCACGCCGCAGACACTGGTCCAATTTCAACAAAAAGATCCACATTAAAATAAATTAGCCACTCGATAGAACATAAAAGTGCTCCCCCTTAAATGAATTTCTTCAAAACATTACAGAATCTTTTGAGATAAATTCGATGAGACCAGGGTGTGTGTTTTTAAGGCGGATTTAGTTAGCTGAGATGTGTTTTTGTATGACAGTTCTCATTTTGTTCAATTGTGTGGATTATTTTGTCTTTAATTCGCCTTTTTTCTGTTTTAATTATTGCAGATCGGGTGCAGCAGCCTTGCTACCCGGGCAACGGTCGGGTTGTTGTGGAGGAGGTCCACACCATCCCCCCGTCCACCAAAAGTACCACCGGTGGACCCCTCCCGGTCCGCCGTACCACCAGGACGCCCGACTCTAAGGGTGGAGGGGCTGGGGGAGGTGGTGGAGGGGAGGACAACTACCCTGAAAATGGATACATCCCGCCTCCACGGGAGAGGGTCAGTAACGCCTCCAGCTCCTCCACCCCCCATAGGACTGTCTCCTTACTCCTCCTCCTGGCCCTCCTGGGGTTGTGTATATCGCGTTTGGCTCCCTGCTAACAGGAGGTTTTAACAGCTGTGCCTTTTTAGGGGCTTCAATGTTGAGGACAACGTGTTTGTATGTGTTCGGCCGGGGTGCGCTGCAGGGGTTTATAGATATACCGCATTCAGGAGTCTAGGTTCACGCATGTGTGTTCCTTTGGCGCCACGACCTGTGGGTGGTCAAGCGCAACTTTTCAGCCAATCAGGACCATCCCTTGTTCAACATGGCGGCGCCCACTGGGCCTCTCCCGAATGCGGTTATAAAGGAGACAACTGTGAACTCGCTATACGTATAACCCCCTGAAAGGACCACGTGCTTGTAGATAGACACACACACGATACCAAACTGTTCGGTGCCTTATACGACAACTACAAGGTATTATTTCTCAGCTGCCGTCTCTCATGGCCTTGGTGGGATAGCAGAGTGGAGAAGGAGCTGGAAGATTATTTACAATTACCCTGGATGTGTATGACTACATACTCTATGTGCTGGTAGGGCTAGTAGTATAGGGGAAAAGGTGTATAGGACGCATTGCCATTCTACATACACCAATGTGAGGCGTTTGAAACCCCTGCTACGCTTTTATTTTTATATAATAGATGATCAGTGGCAAACATACAGAAAATCCCTCAGTTCTATGTGGAAATTATAGTGATTCAATTGATAAGCTGGAGGCAACTAGAATGAAATTGACTGATAAAATGGTGCATGCTGTAGGAGGTATAGTAGGCTGAATGATGCGAGTGGGTATGGCCATCACTAAAGTATCCATGGCTCCCAGTCTGACGATCGGACCCACCCATCCCCATGTCCCTCTTCCCGGGTGTGTTGGGTATGTGGAAGGTCCATGAAAAGATGGAAACGTTTTCGATGGAACTCGAGCAAAAAGTCTGCCAAAACTCTCTGGAAGGGCATATGGAAGGACATCTAGAAGGTCTGTCAGAGGTCTCTGGAGAGAGATGTGATGGACGCTGGTGTCACTGGTACTGATGGGTGGAGGACATAGGCGACAACCCAGGAGAAGAGGACAAGGAGGTCGTTGGTCATATACAGTCTGGAAGGGCAGGGTGTCATTGAGGCCAGTACAGACGACAAGGGGAGACACCCATTTGCTATGCTGGTACCCGCTCTCTCCACTAGGAGCACTTGGTGTGAGAGACTGCAAGTACAGCCTATTTTTTCTGGACATCTGATTGGTGGAGAAGTGGTCATGTGATGCCAAGTTAGTCAAAATCTGACAAACTCGGCAGTGGGCTGTACCTGCAGCTTATCATTGCATACAGTGTAGCGTAGCAGAACCTGAGTTGATGCCGTGGACCCCAGCATACCCATTCACCTACCTGTAGGAGGGCAGCAGTCGGCAGGTCATGCTAAACGGCCTGCTTACAAACCCACTGGAGGATGTACAGTAGATCCAAGGGGACGCCCAGGAGACGCCCCGGAGACGCTAGGAGACGCTTATAACTTCCTTTGCTCTTCCTGGATACTAAAGCTGTGACAGTATGTGTTTGGGCTGGAAGAAGACAAGTGAGAGACGGAAGGGAGAATTGCGAATAAAAGACACATGGGTTTGTTTCAAAGTAGTATTACAGTTTGTGAAGGTTGTGACATTTGCAGCTTCTTATACTGGTGTCTCTTTGACTGTGCCCTCAACACCACATTAAAATTGCCCTTTGAGGGGAACACAGTCCAGTCTGCAAAAACATCACAGTACAGACAGCGGTTGCAAAAACTTCTGATCCATTTAGTGTTGCGAACTCTTACTGAAAGTGAACATAGAACACATACTTACTGGAGTATGCCCTTACGGAAAGGACCCAGCGGTGTAACCTACTTGATTTCCCACTCCAGCAGGGGGCCCGCACACACTGGAGGCAGGGGCTATTACTCCAGGGTTATAGCAACTTCCCAGCGTCCCAATGTCCCCGTTCTCCAGGAACAGCCTCCTGGAACCCCTACTGCGAGGGGGGTGACGCTGAAAAATTGATGGAGCCCAAAGTAACGGCCTACTTCTCCAGTACCAAGGACCGTGGAGGGGAGGTCAGAGGGGTATTGGGGAGCTGGGGTGGAGTATGATGAATATAAAACAAACTGTAGAGATCGGGAAATATAATGAATATAGTACACACCGCGGAGATCGGTGAATATAATGAATATAATACACACTGACTCCATGTGCCGATCTGGGTCCATCCTTGGTTACTACTTTGAATTGCCCTGAGAATTGTGATCGTGAATGCCTCGTTATTCATAGGACATTATGAACCTATTGTTGAAGACAATTATTTGTGAAAGATGTGTTATTTAATGCATCTTTTTGTTCCAGAATAATAGAGGGGTTTCCATTGAAGACTTAAAGTTGAATTATGTAAGTGGAATGCGTCTTGCCAAAGCGTATATATAGTGACTTATCCAAATATGGTTACTGAAAGCACTCTAAACTGTATGGATTTCACGTTGACCACGATCAAAATTGGATTATATGTGGGGAAATTAGAGAGCATAATATCCGTCGTCATTAAGTGTATATTATAAAAAAGAAAAGCTAGAAGATTTAGGTGCAAGACACTGCTGACAGTATAATTTATTGTAAAACCGAGAAAATATAACAGTGAGTATATTGTATTATATAATAATGACGTCATGCCGCTTGGATGTCCAATACTTCAGTTGCTTAATTTTTGGTTGAACCAAATGTAGAATTCGGTCTGAAAATACTCCAAGAACATTATTGCATGTATAAAATCCCCTATTTTGAATTTGATGTTACATCTCGTATAAATGTGTAAGTAAGTGTACTATGCAAGGCGGGTGTTATTGTACTAAACCACCCGAGGTAGTCTGAAAGTAGTGTGTGTATATGAGAAAAGAGCGAATGTTGGTGTGCGTGATATTAAATAAAGACTTGTCTATCTCACCCTATCTCCGATATTCATTTCATTTCTTTTCCAATCAGTATTTACCCCTCCAAATGCCGTGCAGTGCCGGCAGTTCAATTCAAACCCCTATTACTACACCAATGAATTTTACATGGCGAATCACGCAGAGATCGCGTCGCGTCGTATTGCTGGCTCATATTGAATTATGTACTACCCGAGCCTCTCGTGCTAACACCAGATCAGAAGTGATAGGGCGGACCATGCGCCAACACCCCCCCCCCCCCTCCCCCATCACCACCTCCACCACCTCCCCAGCCTCAAAGCTCAAGCCTGCATTTCCCTAGCCGATTTTACTCCCGATTTTGAATATTGGCATTGTGGATATGGATTATTCATAGACATGTTACATATCATTAGAACGATATTTTTATTCTCTTTCAAACGATATGTAGGTTGTACGGTCTTTGCCCCATTACTGATGGTTAATTACCAAAAGTAAGATAGTAAAAATTATCTGGTGGAATAGAGGCTTACCACAATCAGATCGTATACATTACGTGTACCTGAGCTCCCATCCCCCGTCCCACCCAAACCTCCCTCCTCCAGCGCCTTACTGTAATGACACTTCAGGGAAACCTTGCATGCGTCAGCCAATTATGATGCACTCTTTAAAGCTCCATGCACAGAGTATCTTTTCGTTTTTATATACCAATTTCATAGGTTTTCTTTTCTTTTTACATACCCATTTCACTATGTGTTTTTTTTCGTTTTTACATACTAATTTCACTTTTTAAAAAATATTCTTTTCATTGCCTTTGTTGAGGACAGGTCCGACATTGCGCTCCACCCTGGAGGTGGCGTCGCAGGGTACCAAATCAATGTCATTACCTGAGGACCGACACCTCATCCCTCTCAGCACCCTTCTCAGCGTTCCTCTCAGCGTCCCTTTTCTCACCTCCCCCCCCCCCCCAATGACCCAGCCTTGGGAGGCACTTGATCTGGAGATGGAGACCATTCACTTTCAAAACGAAAAACAATACCTCTGAGTTCACAAGGGAAGCCTTCGAAACGTACTTTAATAAGGCAGTTCAAATAACGTTTTCTGTGTGATGTCAAACGGAGTTACATTAATGTCACTGCATACCAACCGCTGTACGGGCATTCTACTTGAATGTTATCCTATCAATACACTTATAACTATAGGTATGTATGGCAAGGACTTATTGGTCTGTTGAAGTTGTTTTAAGCTATAAAGGATGCTGCTGGATGTTTAATATCGTCTTCTGTCTGCTATCAAATGATATCAGTGACAGAGGGAACTAAAGCCTATATTCCACGTGCTGATTGTGCTACTGATTTTTAAATCGTCAGGGCATGAAGGTGAAATATAGACATATTAGACATCATTAAAAAGTTTTTAGGATTCTCTTTCAAATTTGATGGGATGTAGGTTTCTATACAATACTTTTAGAGAGAATCAAACCATAAAATACCATCAGCATCATAATCGGGCAGAGGAATACAGGCTTAAGTATTATATCTAGGTGTCTTAATTAAGCCCTGTTTCCACCAGCCGATTTTACTACTGATTTCAGAAATTGGCAGTGGGAATATTGGTTAATCATGAACATGGTATATACCATTAGAAAAGGTTTTTAATTTTCTTTCAAATGGTATGTAAGATATATAATCCTTTGCCATATTACCAGTTAAAAGTGATACATTACCAAGAAATCAGTAGTAAAATCAGCTGGTAGAAACAGGGCTTGAGAGTGGCCTCCCAACTTATACTGTCTGTTAAGTATCCTCCCTCTCCACTCCACTGCAATGGCTTCCCTTCCTACCACTCCCAATGGGTTAAGACAGGGGAGGTAGATGGTGGAGAAGATTCCGGGGAGGCAGGGGAGTTAAAGGTCAGTACCCGAGAAACCTCTAATTTCCCGAGATATCGGCCATCCTTCCCATCTCACTAATACTCTCGCGGCACGTGGCCGTCACGCGAGATTCTCGGCGTCCGCGAGACCTGCAGCCTCACCCCGGAAGCGCAGAGACATTGGCCGCACATGCGCAGTGGACGACTAGAGGGTTTGTAAAACAAACACCAGGGTGCGCCCCAAGGTGGTTAGTCTGTCGAGTTCAGACCCACTGTTTCCCAAAGTAAGTCTGTACACCATCAACCATTTTAGGTTGGAATTCCACCCTGCATCCCAGCTTTCTTTGCAGCAGCTGGTTTATGGCAGGTAGGACCATAAACCAGCCAGTAGCCCAACAACAATCAAAAGGGTTCCCCCTACCATTTATAGAGGGCCAATAAAAGAATTGCTTACAAATTCTAATTGACCACTAGTAGCCATGGACTCTTGTGGGTATAAGAACCTATTATGTAAGAGGTATCTAGGTCATGGAAGGACTACGAGGTGGTGGGACCAAAGGGCCTCAATTGTCTCCAGACACAACTTGGGTCAATTACACAGGCCCTTTAATGATTGCAATTAGCCTTGGGATGGCTTCAAAACTGGCTTCAAGTAGAGTAAAAGGGACCGGTCCTCTCCTCATTCTGTTTCCCGATAAGAGGGCACTCAATGTACTACTTGAGCAGGAATTAGGTTAGTAAAAACAATACTGATTACCAAAGCTAATTGACTCTGCCCAATTCAGATGGAATAGAATGAAAGGATGCAAGGACGTTTGTTTCTTCCTACACGCGATGGATCAACAATGTCGTGTCTTTATTGAAATGATAAATAAAAAAACTATTTTCAATGTGAGGTGGAAACATAAATGTTCTACAAATCTATAAAATTAGCTAAACTAAAGCTCTATCTAAAAACTGGGGTTTTCCCAAGAAAGTAGTTTACTATTTGTGAAATGATAACTTCTTATCTACCGGTTAAATACAATGACATTGACACAGTATGCATGCAATTTACATAGTCGCGAACGTTTGCTTTTTCTTTTCAAAGCTGACTTATCTCAATCCTTGCCAACAACTCGTTGTAAATGCAATTATTCCCCACGGGGACTTGTCCAAAGACCAATTATTCAGCCCCAGGTTCCTGCTCCGCCCTGCACCGAGGAAGCTGACCCGATAAAGGTGGAGGTACTTGTATTGTAGCATTGTGGTTCTGTGTGACGGGTGCCCGCAAATAAAGATCTATGGGAATGGCGACAGGATCTAGCCCAAGGCCAGTGGTACTTTGTGATGGCCGTGAAGGCAGTCAGAAGCCTGAATATCTAGGAGAGGGCGAGTGTGAATCTTGAAATCATTGCATATAACACGTTACCTTTAATGTTCTGTTGTAAATCTAAGGTGTGTGGTTATATCCCCAGAAAACCAGCTTGGATTGGTGGGGGAAATTCCAGTCAACTATACAAAACACCAGAATTATCAGACGCATTGTCAAAGAAGTAAAAAAACATTATTTTCATCAAAATGTACCAAGGAGGAGATGGAAGGCATAAAAGCATTATGTAATCGTTAACGGACTTTATACCACAGTTTGTCAAGACACAAGCACCGTTCTGCATCTTGCCCTTCTTCTCCACTCAAAGACCTAATAGGATGTACTTTTTTAAACTTGAGATCACAAGGTTCTGACCTTGGCTATATCTTAATTATGTTTATGCAGGTAGGTAACTGGAAGTTATTATGCATATGACGATTGCTGGAGTTTAGGTTCTGCTCAGCACTAATTCAACTCTATATAAATCAAGAGCAGCTCACGTATTTGACTTGTACAAGGTACGGTGATTGAATCTATGAGATGAGAATGTCAGGAAGGACATGTTGTCCAACAGACAGCAACAGGATGTGAATGCGGGCATAAGTCCTACATGCCACCTATTGGATAACCCCTCAGTCCTAACTGAAAGTAATCATCTCATCTTGAAATACAAGATTTATTACAATATTGGTGTTAAACCTCCCTTTTCCATTTAACCCAGTTTCCTGAAAAATGTCAAAAAGCATGAGTACTATAACAGATTAAATATTACGCCTACTTCTTCATTGTTATACAACAGGTCACACCCAGAATGTAAAGGCCTGTTGACCACTAGGAGGAAACACCCCACTGCCCATAGGTGTTGGCTAACTCAGGAGCGGGCCATTTGGGTCTGGGGCATCCTCTGAATAAAAGACTAGTTCACATAACGGTGCCAGCACAAGTCCCCGGACGCCTCCATCTTGTCGGGAATAGACCAGACATGGTGTCTACTTGTTAATAAAAGATGGGGTCGGGCTAAGGTGAACCTTTGCTTTTAAAAGGTGCCAGGTTAACAATATCGTGAATCTGGTATGGTTTCCTTAAAATATGATGTATGTAAACCTTCTTTGATGTAATCTGTGCGTCCCATGTAAATATGGATCCTCTGTGATTTTGAAGTTTTCCACAGAATGTTAAAGAATGGTTTTCCCCAAGGTTTCTTTTTCCTGTCAATCCTTGTTGTAGATATAAGGTCTGAAATGTATTCAACTATTTCAATAACTTTCGCTAAAGAATTATACCATGAAGAAACAGGCATGTTCATACATTGATGAACAGCATCTTAGTACGCTTCTTTTCCTTTTGCCTTTACTGAGGACGGGTCCGACTTAGACGTGCTTATCATGTAAACATCTTGTGACGCACTTATGACAGTTTCTGGTTCGGGGAAAGCCGGTCTTTTAAGGAGCAGAGAAGAGGAACAGAGAGAGACAGCGGAGAGGGACACAGAAGAAAGACAGAGGAGAAGGACATAGGAGAGGGACCGAGAAGAGAGACAACAGGGTGGGACAGAGGAGAGGGGCAGAGGAGAAGGACATAGGAGAGAGACAGAGAAGAGAGACAGAGGAGAGGGACAGAAGAGAGTGACAGAGAAGAGAGACAGAGGAGAGGGAAAGAGAAGAAGAGAGGCAGAGGAGAGGGACAGAGAAGAGAGATAGGGGGAGGGGCCGAGAAGAGAGACAGAGAAGAGGGACAGAGAAGAGAGACAGAGGAGAGGGCCAGAGAAGAGAGATAGGGGGAGGGGCCGAGAAGAGAGACAGAGAAGAGGGACAGAGAAGAGAGATAGGGGGAGGGCCAGAGAAGAGAGATAGGGGGAGGGGCAGAGAAGAGAGACAGAGGAGAGGGATAGAGAAGAGAGACAGAGGAGAGGGGCAGAGAAGAGAGACAGCACAGTGGGATAGAAAAGAGGGACAGAGAAGAGGGGCATAGAAGAGGGGCAGAATAGACACAGGGTAGAGAAGAGGGACGGAGATGAGGAGTAGAGAAGGGTAGAGAAGAGCTACAGAGAAGAAGGGTAGAGAAGCAGGGTAGAAAAGAGGGAAAGGGAAGAGGGACAGAGAAGAGAGGCAGAAAAAAGAGACAGAGGAGAGGGACAGAGAAGAGCAACAAAAGAGAGTGACAAAGAAGAGAGACAGTAGAGTGGGACAGGGAAGCGGGGCAGAGAAGAGAGACAGTAGAGTGGAACAGGGGAGAGGGACATAGAAGAGGAGCAGAGAAGAAAGTAGAGAAGAGGAACAGAGAAGTAGAGATTCCGCCAGTTCTATCCGTGAGACAGTACATAAGCCATCAGCCCGACCTGTAACGTTGTGTACCTCATCATCAGTGACACTACAGGTCTTCTGCTGGAGGACCCCGCATCCCTAATTTCTTTCCATAGCTTTTCATTTGCATATAGTTACATCCCAACCAGTGAACCAAACATGGTCGTCGTGTCAGCGCCCAGACATGTTTCAAAAATTAGGCTTTAGAAGAGTGTAGATTAAAAATTTACAAGATAATTATGCTTCGAAAGATATTTTTATGTCTTTCTGGGCCATACTCGGTCTACGTTTGATTCATAAGAAATAAATTATTGAAAAACCCCAGTTCAATCCAATGTCTATGCAAATTTGTTGCTACCTAAAAGACGACTTAGAGGCTCAACATTTTTTTTACATGCTATCACTTGTAGTTTCATGACAAACATATTGGCAAGTTCTCATTTATCTTACTATTTTGAATCACTGACAGGTTCTCCTCTAGTAAATATATGTTTACCAGTTTCCATTAGTGAGAATACAAAATAACACCTATATTCATTGTTAAAAATAGAAGTGTGTCATTTCTCTAACATGCAGATTACCCAAGAAATACTTTCACTTAGTGATGCTTGTGTAAGTTGACCTCCCAAATATAATTGTAAGAAACAAATCACGGTGTAGGACCAGTAGAAAAAATGCACAAAACATGGCCGTCTCAGTAGCCTTGGTACAGGGTGTTAAGGGCCTCCTGCCTCACTCTCTGGAGGCAGATGGGGGCTGACAGGGACCAACCAAGCCCTCACTATTTATACATGTACTGACAAAAAAAATCAATTCAGGCAAATTTCCATACAAATTATAAATACTAGTATAATTGACACTTATATAAACTATATTTATTGGAACAATAATCTCATCACCTGTGGTATTAATACCAAGAATATAGTGACAAGTTTTTTTCGAGTAGTCCAAAAAATAAACACCTAAATTCAGAGGTTACCTGCTGATTACACATGAAATACCTCTACTTAATGATGCTAGATGTAAGTAGACCTCCACAATAACATTGCAAGAAAATACCAGTGGATTGATGCACCAAAATTTGATGTGGCTTAATATATATTTTTTTGTTTTACTGAATCAAACTATTCCACAATACATATTGTGCTTTTCAAATAGTAGTATAAGTGATGATAATGATGGTGTGATTATGAGGTATTCACGTTGAGGGAACAGAGGAAAGATGCACAAAACATGGCTGTCTCGGTAGCCTTAGCACAGGGCAGTAAGGGCCTCCTGCCACAGTCAGTGGAGGCAGATGGGGGCTTTGAAAAATACAAACAATTCAATCAAATTCTTACATAAATAATTGTTATCATTACTGATGATTATATGCACACTAATGCAATCGCCCTGCAAGTTTTGATAGCAATTATGTTAACAGGTTCTCTAGAAAACTAGTTTCCATCAGTGGTAAGAATGATATATTGAATTAGATAAATGTATTAAACAGGAAAGTGTACCATCTCACCAACATGCAGATTACTCAAGAAATATACTAAGCCAATGTCCATGCCGGTGTACGTAGAACCCCAAAATATCATTATATATAAGAACATATTCAAGCTGTGAGACCAGAGGAAAGACGGACATAACCTGGCAGTCTTAGTGCCTTGGTAAGGGCCGGCCTCACTCTCTGGAGGCAGATGGGCCCTGACAGGGCGCCCACCAAGCCCTCACTAATTAATTGGCCTCCGCGTGGGGGCGCTGCGGACTGCGGGTGACGGGCCAGGGCTTACCCGTCACCTCTGATCAGGGAAGAGGGGCTGTAGGCCTGTATACTGGAAGAGAGACCTAGGGGTGGTCTGAGGAAACTGGAAGGACCTGAGACACATACATTCATTTTATGTAAGGAGTGCTGAGTAACCCATGTCGCAAATAAGGCCAAAAAAAAAAAGATTGTTGTGTTCAGGTAACCCTACCTACCCTAAATCTTTGGCCCTACCCTAACTTTTTTTAAAGGAAATTTTTAATTTCTTTTCCCAAAAATCCAAAAGAATTGACCTTATAAATAATAGCATGGAAAACCATAAAACAGCACATAGATGCTCAGGACATGTATTTTAGATGCTAATAGATGTGAATATCGTAAAATTTACAATAAATTACTTGACTTTTATTTGGAGATTATATGTAATGAGATGAATAATGAGTTAATAAGGTAATTAAGAAATATGAAATTAGATGTGTTTACTAAACAGTGGCAATATTTGTTTATTAGAGATATTATTTTAACTAGTTTATTTTTCAACAGATTTGTTGTCAAAATTTTGAAACTTTGGTAGTTTGGTAAATTTCTTTTATCTGGGTTGTTCCAAAGAATGGAACCTCTGTATTTAATACGATTTATTTTTTTTTTTTTTTACAAAAATAAATTCTTGTATTGCCTGGATCCAGAAGAATACCATCAGTATATTTTAATTCTCTAGGTCTTATATCAATATAACGATTTAATTCTGACCTTTTATACATCATTTTTAATAGATGTATTTCGGCTCTGTCTTCTAAAGTAGTGACATTAGTTAGTCTGTATAAGTCATCTTTTTTATATTAATTATAATCTAATATTATTGATTTCATGTTTTTAGTGGTAAATTGGAGCTTTGTTAAACTATTACAATGGCGTGGGGATTCCCCTTTTGTTAAATATGCAATAATTCACTGATAAAGATTTCTGACAAAGTCGAAATATGTTGAACACACTAATATTTTAGCTCATGTCTATGCATTATACAATGAATTTACAAACCACTCTAGTACTGCCATCGAGTTGGGCATAAAAATACATTTTACAAAAGAGTGCAGCTCCATTTTTTTTAAATCTGTTATTATTGCAAAAGGTTGCTGCATCCCTATTCCCCTCACTCAATCTTAGTTTCTTTTAATCCGTATACAGTGGTCCCCCTCTTATGCGGCCACCCTTGGGGAATAATAAAAGTGGCCGCATAAGAGGGGTGGCCGCTGGTGAGGGGGACACAAATATGTAAGAAGCCTAAAAAGTTGCGTTATTTCATATATTATGTCTTATGTGTCATGCTTAATTCTCCCTACCATGGATACCTGATTTTCAGTATTTTTGTTACATGCAGGTTAATTTTGACTGATATTGTCGACAAAAACAAAGGAAAATGCATAGAAAATATATATGTATTTGCTCTAAATCAATCTGTAATAAATGAATTTTTAAACCAACTTCAAAAATAATAAATATTATATACAAATACAAAATGAGAAAATGATTGATATTGATTTCTATCATGTGTGACTACAAATAATGCCATGATAACTGAAAATCTCTATACTTAAGCATTGCAGTTTGTTTACATATTTCCCAGGATGCACCTTGATCTAGGCTAACCTACAGGTCTACAGACCACGGTAAATATGCTATCCGTGGTAGGGAGAATTGATGATTGAATACAAAATCTTCACAAACAAGTTGTCATATAACAATAACATTATCATGCAACGTTCTAATAACGTTCTATGATGTTCTACAGTTTTCTGGTGAGGGGGGCCGTATATAGGGGGACCACTATATATATATATATGTATATATATATATATATATATATATATATATAATCCCTGGTTCATTACATGGTCCTTGACATTTGAATCATCTGACAAAGTTATGAGACATACATATACAGTAATATCTGTTAATTAGAATTACAAGACATCTTTGTGATACCTTACCTTGAAAGGGGCCGACTCCTCGGGTATTGTACGTAATCTCCAGCTTTATACGTATATTAAAGGCCTAGTTAGTTACACAAGGGATAGACATAAACATGTAAGACAAGGCGTCTATATAAGCTTGAGCGGATTATATGTGTAGGTAGATAAAGAGACCAAACAGATAAGACCTCTACGAAGTAACACTAGACACAATGTGCCCTAGCATTATCAAGTTTTCAATTTGTGCAGAGGAAACCCGATATCCTGTTAAGCAAACAGGAAGGATAAGAAGTTTGATACCCGGGAAATATTGTAGCTATTCTGTAAGAAATAATGCAAATAGGACAAATAAGAGCAAGAGACGTATAATGTTACACATAAACATCGATTTTACTTTACCCCCCTTGATTAAAGATAAATGTGGGTGACTGATGTAATTGGAAATGACATTTCACAAATATTTATGTTTAAATGACCTTTTTCCAACTCATAGGGGGTGTCTTAACCTAAAAAAAACCCGGACATTTCCGCTTACAATCAAGACCTTTTAGATAGCCTTCACAGGTAAGGTAGACATACATAGTTTTATTGTATAAGCTTTGTATAAGAGCCCCTGACAAACGTGTTTTATGCAAGTGGTGTGCGGAATATGTCATACCAGTTTGTTTATCATAAAGATGTGGGCTATAGATAAGAAGTTTACAATAAGAGAACTCATCTCTCTTATTTGACGTTTCAAATTTGGTTCAACCAGTGGCGCAGCCATGGAGGGTTCCTGGGTGCCCCCTTTGATTTTTCAAAATATATGAAAAATATGATAAACTGTATGAAAAAGTTACAATTGAACCCGCTTCAATTTACTTCAAACCACTTCAAAACTACTTTCGATCCAGCCTCTCTCTTGACGATGGGATTTGCTACATCCTTGTTGAAAACTGTATTTTATCTTACCAAGACATTGAAATGCATGTGCTTCTTAGGAGACAAGGTAAAGTATATGCTAGGACATTATATAGCTGCGCTTCATAAGAATATACATATGATTTTTGTTTTTTCGAATGCTATTAGTAATTCACTTCAGGTTGCCCTTGGTGTTCGGTGGTATTACAATGAGTATAAATTGTAATACATAAAGATTTTATGTGTAAATTATAATTATGACATTGCTTTGGATTTAGAATATCGCATCAATATCAAAGGTTTTCAGACTTAACTACACCAAACCTTGGGGTGGAGAGCCCCACTTCCGGCCCCTGTGGTTAGGGCCGACCAATCAGAGTCCTCCAGGCACTGGTACCTCAGACCTCGGTGCTAAGGCAATAAGAGAATTTACAATAAGAGAACTCATCTCTCTGCAAGAGTCCTGACAGTTCCTAAATACACCAACGGTAAAGAGCCTATACATCAATTTAGAATTTCACATTTAGAAAGGCTACAAATTTGACTTGACCTTTGACGTTTCACATTTGTTTCAACCAGTGGCGCAGCCATGGAGGGTTCCTGGGTGTCGCCCTTTGATTTTTCAAAATATATGAAAAGTATGATGAACAGTGTTAAAAATGGAACCCGCTTCAATTTACTTCAAACCCCTTCAAAATTTCTTTGGGATCCCCCCATCCCTTGATGATAGAGTTGGCTACGACCTTGTCGACAACTGTATTGTATCTTCAAGACATTTTAATATGTATGATATGGCTTTCAATTTCGAAAATCTGCAGACCATCAATTGCAACCATATTTGAATTATTTCGAACTTAACTATACCAAACCTCGGGGTGGAGAGTCCCACTTCCGGCCCCTGTGGTTAGGGCCGACCAATCAGAGTCCTCCAGGCGCTGGTACCTCAGACCAAGGTGCTGAGGTAATATGAGAATTAACAATAAGAGAACTCATCTCTCTGCAGGAGTCCTAGCAGTTCCTGAATACACCAACTGTAAAGAGCCTATACATCAATTTAGAATTGTACGTTCAGAAAGGATACAGATTTGACTTGACCGTTGCCGTTTCACATTTGTTTCAACCAGTTTCGCAGCCATGGAGGGTTCCCTTTGATTTTTCAAAATATATGAAAAATGTGTAAAACTGTGTGAAGAAGTTCCGATGGCACCCACTTAATTTTACCTTGTTGAAAACTGTATTTTATCTTACCAAGACATTTCAATACATATGATTTTTATTTTTTTCAAATTTTATTAGTAATTCACTTCAAGGTTGCCCCTGGTTTTCGGTGATATTACAATGAGTATAAATTGTATTACATATAAAGACTTTATGTGTAGATTATGATTATGATATTGCTTTCAATTTCGAATATGTACAGGCCATCAATCACATCAATATCAATGGTTTTCAAACTTGATTATACCAAACCTCGGGGTGGAGAGCCCCACTTCCGGCCCCAGTGGTTAGGACCGACCAATCAGAGTCCTCCAGGCGCTGGTACCTCAGACCACGGTGCTAAGGCCGGAAACCAGCCTGAGTGGATCCCACAATTGTAGCTATTGAGACCCCGCATCCCGCCTCTGTCTGTCTCAGCCCTGAACCCAAGGCCCTGTCATTAGGGGACACTCTTGGAGAGGGAGGGCGCTTTCCTTCAACCTATTGGGGGCCTTCCATATAGCACATACGCACATTTTCAAAAATCTCAGACCCCTTACCCCCCTGAGGCAAAAATATGCATTGAATATTTAAAAAAAAAATACTTTTATTCATCTTGGACAAGTACAAATATGTACTAGAATATACGCACGTTTTCAAAAATTTCGGACCAACCCCCCTTGTTGCGTGTGTACTAAATGGAAAGCCCCTAATAATAATAATAATGCACACTACATTTTCTAAAAAATGACTGTGGGAATTAAGGATAAATAAGACACGTTATGTTTCACTATAAAGGTTATCTATCAAATGGTAGATAGGATGTATGGTTTAATGCCACATTATCGAAGGAGGACGAACGTTTACGAATTGCCTGAATGGAATCAGTATATGGATTATAACATGTTTTTTTGTAATTCATGACATGAGAACCATATGTTACAAAGGTATATATTGTAATGGCCGCCCTTTCAATATTGAGCTTCTTCTTGGCTTGTTCCTTTGATATTAAAGGGCATTATCAGAAAAAACCATGGATGATTAAGAACTGGCATGGACGTATATATTTCGATTATCGTCATCAGCAAGCCTATCGTTGCAAAACTAATGGTCTTACTATCAAAACTGTGCGTCGATATGTTTTCACTACTGTATCACTTTTATTTGTGCTATTTGAGCACTTATTTGATTATTGTGATTAACTGTTACCAGTGGCGGATCAAGGGAGGAAAAAGGGGCAATTGCCCCCCCCCCCCCTAGACCAAGCGGAAATCTTTTCAAATAATCTAACCTTGATGATTTGTACAAATCTGACATACATTTTTTTCACTTTTTTTTGTAGGGGGCTTGGTTTGCCCCCCCTAGATGATTGACTCTGGATCCGCCCCTGGTTATCTCAAAAGGTCCAACTATTTTCGGTTTCGTCAATCTTTCAAACAAAGGTACCCCCTCCCGTCTGCCCAGTGGTCAAGTGCCTTTCTCAGGGGCAGAGAGAAAACAACCGGCGCCGGGCAGGGCCTAAGGGGCGGGGGTTTCCCGGCCCAGGAAGTGGTCAACGAGCCCCTGCTGGACCACAGGGACTACTGATGAGGGGGGTTGACCACTGGTCACTTACAGCTACCGGGGACAGGTGGGGAGAGTAAGGGCTGTTTTCCACTTCACCAACGACGGTCAAAAATCTCCCGTACGTTTTTCCCCACTTATGCAACAAAATCGCATAGGCAATCTTTTTGGGGCAATGCCTATAATCGCGACGTCGCCAAAATACTTTTCACCATGTAAGTGACAATGCCACGTTGATTGATTCAACCGTACAATCGACATACTAGTAATGTATAGAAATGGGAATTTGAAGCTCAGTCTATGGGATAAACGAGATCGCATGTATGGCCGGTTCTTGTTCAGCAGGTACGTACATATGAAAAGATAACGCGTGTATCGATTCTATGGTGCACACAATTAGATAATAGTATGTGAAAATGGGAATTTACAGATGGTTTAACTATTGTAAAGTTTCAATTAAATATTTTTCACTGGTCATGTAAAAGATATGTTTGGCTTTCCGATATTGGATACAATTCGAAATACTATCCACCTCTATCAAATGTTATGGCATTTCTTACATTTCACATAATTAGAAATGTTTCCTTTTCCTCAATATGTTTAAGTTCAATTTACTATAACCTTGACACCAGGATGTTTTTTTGAAACCGGAGCAGGAAAGAACTTAGTTCCGCTAGTTCACTAGTACACAAAGGTTTTCACCCAACTTTCTCAGATAATGGGCGTTGAAGATGTTAAAAGAGGAAACACTAGTACTTGATAGGCCTATTCCAGATTTCCACCATTTTGGGAAAAAAAGTGAAACATTGGTTGCATTATAGAATAGCTATCAATGGTTTTCCAACCAAATCTTTGCATATGATCAGACGCAATGTCATTTCGACTAGTATGAGTACATTTGGCACAAAGGGAAATACAACCATAGATAGAACTTAATACCAGCCCCTGCATACATGTGCATCTCCCCTTGGTCTATTGTAGGTAGCCTGTCCAACCAGAGATCATCTTGACCTGTCTGGAGGGGTCACTTTTTAGTCCACTCGTCCGGCCTCTAGTGGACACAGTCTTGTTTCTCATTACAGTCTGCCTCCTCTTACGGCTGACAGGCTTTGGTTACGTCGGAATGAGCACCAATAGACCTGTCCACTTTGGGATGTATTGCTGGCATGATACAGAGGTCGGACATAATTGCAGTTTTTGCAAAGTCAAGGACTGACACAAATCTGAATGAATGAGTTAGTACTTGTGTTTTCTAAGTCAATAAGGTGTTGATAAATGAGGATAAATTATTATTTTCTCTCAATTAGGTAATTACCTCCATTTTAGGTGAACCAAAGTAAAGTATGTTTTTGTGATTTTAGGGTTGGACATTGTAAGCAAAGCTGAAGGGCTTAAACACTGTTCTCTATGGGAAAATGCCATTTTTGCTTTCCAGTCCTACAGCTACATATTTAACATCATATTGAAAGTAAAAGCTTATAAAGTTGTGTTTTGGGTAATAATACTTGGAAAATTACTGTGAATCAAATATGATGAACATTTTTCTACAAATGTTGATATCATAGAAATAAGGGTTGGGCTAGCTGGCAAAGTGGACAGGTCTAATAGACAGGCTCTGTTACAGGGGCCAGAAACGGACATGTTTCCGAGATAAATTACAAAAACAACTTACACAGAGCGTTTTCAACCTAAATATATAGGTATACGAAAGTATCTTTGTCATTTTAATATACACAATCTGTATATAATGATGAAGACAAAATAACTCTGCTCGGTTTTTGATACGTATACATGTATAAGTTGGAGGATTACTTATCATTTTTAGGGCTTTGGCAACCCATATTCCTCTTGGAAAATGTAACTTTTTCCTTGAAAAGGATCCAACATATGATATTTCAAATGATCACAGCAGCCTTGCAGTTAAAGATGATAATGAGTTTCTGTTCATCAACCATCTGTCAAATGCACTCAGACATTATTATGACGGAATTAAGCAACAGATTGGGCATCTCCCAGGGTTGGACAGAGGTCAGACAATATTACAGTATAAGCCATCCTTGCCATTGTGTTTGTCCATATGTCTTAAATTTCACCAATTGATGGATTTTCAGGTTTGCCAGCCAATCAAAATGCTGTATTTAAGGGCAAGATAGGGTTGGACATTATAGCATGGGCTGACAGACTTTAACTGTTGTTTCTATTAGAAAAATGCAAATATATAAAGCAGCAATTTACCAATTTTAGGAGTAATTTGTCAACCAAAAAGCTTTTGTTCATTTTGCAACTCTCTTCAGGAAATAAGCACAGAACCAATTTCGAAGATATTTCATGGTAAACTTTTATGTTGGTGTAAACTGGGATGGGTTTATTATCACAGACTACATCAGGGCTTTGACATTCCCACCTATGCAGATGTGGAAGCTGTGGAACAAACCCATAAATAAACACACACACCACACTCCCACCATGTGCCGAAAACAATGCCACTTCCTCCTGTGAAATCGGTGGTAACGATTTTCCACACAATAGAATCAGAACAACAAAAACCCTCCCCCTGCTTTCCCCTCTCCCTGCACTTCCTCAGAAGACGCTTTTCATGCGTGTTTCTTCTGGCCCGGTGCCAGTGTGCCGCCCTCGACACGTGTTGCTGTTAAACATGTTTTAAGCCACAGGGAGGTGTGTGTCTCTACAGGGAGGTTAAGCACCACCAGCGCAACTCCATAGTCAATGTTCCTAAAAGCAAGCTTGCTTTGTGTGGGAGAAGAGCTAAGGAATTTCTAAAAGCTGAGCTGATTTTATAGGTACTTAAGTTCAGAAGTATTTGGATATATTTGGTAATTATGTGATAATAGCCCTTGTAACACAGGATAATGTTAACGCAGCATAAAAGAGGCAAGGTCCTGAGAAGTGCACCCTCCCCCCTTCTTTGTCATGTGACACAGGAGTGGAATATGGTGACCCGTATATAAGCAGCTCACCAGCGGGGAGCGGACATTTGGGCTGGGGCCGCCTCCATACTGAGCCACATGTAAAAGGTAACGGCATAATGAGAAGTACTAAGGAGTGGAATCAAAAACGTAATACTGTGAATGTATATATTTTCGCGCTGCTAAATTTTCGCGCACCTAGAAGTAAATTGCATTTTCGCGCATTTATGATTTCGCGCATTCAACAGTTAATTCTATTTGCTCTATAATATTTCTAATATTCACCTATGTCATATTTTCGCGCATTTATAGTGTTGCGCGAAATGCGCGAAAATATGTACGGCGCGAAAATTAATACGTTTACAGTAAAATCAAATCAAAGGAGCATGTACTCATTTATTATGTCACTATACGACACCCTGGGTAGTTCAGTCTGGGACCTATCTTAGCCCCACCTCCAGTACACAAATGCCAACGGTCCTAGTATGTCGAGTCAGACCTACTGTTTCCCAAAGTGGGTCTGTACACTAACAACAATTTTCGATGAGAATTCCACCCTGTGTCCCAGATCTAGAGTGCTATATGCAGCCGCTGGTTTGTGTATAAAAAAAACAGCAGTTACAATACCAGTGAAAGTATAGTCATGTCAATATATATATAGAATAACCAAATGAAATAATCCTGCCATAATATACTAATTTTCTAACTGACCACTGGCGGCCATCAGCTCTGTGAGTGTGTACGGATCTACTATGCAAGGTCAAGTCAGAACGGACTACACGGCACGGTACGAGAGGTCGTAAAGGGGCTCCCCTGATCTATAAAGGTACCCCCACCTCCCCGGAACATGGGACTGCACTTAGGGGACGCCCCCCGCGCCCTTTACTCACCTCCTCCAGCCCCCCTCCCCCCGGGGCCGTCTGATATAATATCATAGGTAAATAGCACGTCTTAATATCCTGCCTCGGGGTGTGGTGTGCGGTGAGGTGGGCAAGTATAGACCTTGTGCAGACAGGGTCACGTGACCGATTTTGGTGATCACCACATGGATATCACAACCACGCGGTTATGCAATGAATAGTTGAATAACTGTCATGATAGTTTATCATTATTTCAATAAGGTAGGGTTAAGTGAATTTGGCAAAAATATGGCTTATAAATGCGTAAGAAAGGTAGGAAATAACAATATAAGATTGGTCACCAACATGGCGGCCAACCCATTTTGGGAGATGTGACATCATCTGCACAACGTCTATAGTCGGAACGTCGGTGCACAGCTCATTTAACCGCTCTTCTAACCACAGGGAGGTTTGGGACATATTTCCTGATTTATAAAAGATCAAAATAAATTACAATTCACAAGAGATTTATAACATCGCACTGTTGTTCTTCTTTAGTATACTGGTCTCTAAACAAGAAAGGAGGGAATCTAGCTCATATTTACATATGCCGAAAACACACACACACACACACACAATTCTTGTTTGTTGAACCCCATTCATTGTTATAGATAATGACCTCCCATGTAGGTGAAGATATCTGAATGTAAAGGCCATTATGATAAAGGGATTAAAGTCGAAGTATCTGCTTATTGTTTACATACCCCCTTATGCGGAGAGATTGAGTATCCATATTCATACAATAAGTTAAGTGTGGTGTAGATAAGAAATTATAATTCTCCGTCACGGCCTTATTGGTCTGTTTGCCCCTCCGAGGTTCCCCCATTTGACCTGTCTTTATGCCTGATACCGGTAGAAGTATAAGACCCCTACCCTAAATGACCACACCGTCCCCAGCCCGAGGTGTGACATTATAGTAAGGTTGGAGCAACGTTCTGTGTTGATTCTTGTCACGTTCTTTTGATTTCGCTCCGTGACCTACTGCTGTGACGTTGCACTGCTATGTCATTTTAACGTTCTAGTTATGTTCTTCAACCTAAACAGAATGTTCTTATAACGTTCTGTTTTGGTTTCATCTCAACCTCACCAAAAATAATGCTATAATAACATTTTATTTACGTCGCGGCTAGAACAACTTAGAATAAATACAGGACAACAAACAAGGTAAATTGATTTGGACATCGCTACACAATTTAATATCATTTACGTCGCGGCTAGAACAACTTAGAATAAATACAGGACAACAAACAAGGTAAATTGATTTGGACATATAATAAATTACATTTATTTTAATCCAATTCCTCCAAATCAATTACCTAACGTAGTGATAAAAATTTATCATAATTAATTTTATCGGAGATGGAAGGCCTGATATATTTGTAAATACAATCAGATGACCACTGGCCTCTCTCCTTAATATATGTTAAAGAAGCACCCTTATTATACAAGTCTGTGGTGCCTCCCCTCCTTAGAGAGTGGGTTGAAAAATTACCCTGAATTTTTGACTTTGCTAACATTTGTTTAAATTGCTTGTTAACCACAGTGTAGGATAAATAACTAACTTTACCTGAGGAGAACAATGGATCATCCCTGGACTTTGGATGAATTTTATACAATTTTTCCAATAGATACACCGCGCAGACCCTTTTATTTTCTAATCTATTAATAGGTATCTCATGTACCTGGCCTGGCTTTTTTGTTTTTGAGGATGTAACATTTACCATACAACCCCATTTATAAAAATTAACATTTTTTCTCAGAAGCATGTGATCCGACCTCACAACATGTCCTACTCTAAGTAGTGTCCTGAACAAAAATACAGTTACAATATATATTAAAATCCCTAACTGATCGGACCAGTCTACCTTCCTATACAACATTTCTAGATGCTTCTCTTTTAGTGGTTCTTTACTATCCACTTCACAACAATTGGAATTTTTAATTCCTTTTACAACCATCTTTATGTTTACATCTGACCAGCCTGCGACTGGCTTGGCCTTTACATTGTGATAGTAAATTACCGCCTGGTAATAGTTAATAACGGAGGATGCTTTCATGAATTTCGACAAATAGGAAATGTATTGGCACCCTTGATTAGAGTTACATTTATAAGGGGCCCAATTAAATTTATCACATACCTTTTTATAGCATTTCCACTGCATCCTCCGCAGTTTTTGTGTGGACTTCCCTACGGCGGATTTTTTCAACGCTATAACACGCTTTTTCAGTCTGATTTTCTCTGCAAAATTTAAAAATGGCGTTAGTACAACACAAATTCGCCCCTAGGATACATTTTTTAACTGCGTCCTCACTTTTGAAATATAAAATGCGTGACAAAGTGTCAGCCACTAAATTATTTTTTGTGTTAATGTAGTGAGGGACCAGTCTTATTCTATAGATTTTGCAGATCCAAAATATTTCCCTGAGCCAACTCATACAGGTTGGATTACAACTAATGCCCTTTCTGATCATATGGAAAACCTGTGTATTATCGGTATAGATATTAATGCTATGACCCACAAGTTGGCTCAGCCATTCCTGTAGGCCACGCATAATTGGAAATAATTCCAATTCATTTATATTTTCCTTATTATATCCAATATCAGAAGGGGCCGGTATAATATGTTTGCATTCAGACTCTGGAAAAATAATGCTATTGTCCCAGCTACCTGCCCTCCAGTCACTGCCCATATACACTGCAAAGCCTTTCATAGATGAGTCTGATACCATAGGGTATGGAAATTCTTTGTATTCAATTTTTCTTTTGCCATTGAAATTTTCCAGAAATTTCTCCCACCATAATAAATCATCTCTACATGCTTGCCCTATTTTTATTGCTTTTAAATTATTATTTAAGAGGACTTTATATAGGTTATAAACCCTTCGACAGTATACTCTGCCTCCCTCCACAACATGAGCGCAATGGGACAATAGACCCCCTAGACTTTCTAGTTCCTTTCTGCCTATGGTTGCTTTTTGACCGTATTTTACTACCAATTTTTTTAATTTAACCAGTTTATCCTTGGGCAAACGAATTTCCATTTTAATGGAATCAATTTCCAGACCCAGGTAGGTACATACCTGAGATGGTGGGGTCACTTTTCCCCAGCTTATATGAAAGCCTATGTATCTTAAGACCCTTATTACTACCTGCTGGGCCCAGGTAGCCTCCTCCAGGCTTGAGCCAATGACAATAAAGTCATCCAAATAATTTACAGTCTGAATTCCATAAATATCTGACAAAATATGGTAGATAAATTCAGAAATTTCATTAAAATACATGGGCCCTAGTCTAAGACCAAATGCCAAGCGGGAATCCTGTAAATATTCGGTTTTACCATTAATTTCCCATCTAATTCCCAAATATTTTTGATGATCTGGGTAAATAGGTACTGCCCTGTAAGCTGATTTAATATCAACCACTGCCATATAGTCCCCTGGATTTAGCAAGGCCACAACATTGTCTACACTTTTATATTTGAACTCCTCAATAATATTATCACAATAATTATTTACTGAGACTTTTTCAGGCATACTGCAGTCTGTTATTGGTCTGATATTACCATCTGGCTTTGGAACTGCCCCCATAGAGTGAATACAAGCAGGCTTTTCCTTCACTATTTTAAGGTACCCTTCAGCTAACTCTTTGCCTATTATTTTGTCCATTTTTTCCCTGTTGTCACCTTCAAATAGTGAATTATAATTTCTGCAATCATAACTCAGACCCCCGCTTGGCACTGTATCATCAACAATTTTAAACCCATCCGCAATACCATCAACCATGGGTCTAAATCTATTTTTACATTCATCTGATCCCAGAGAGAGAAGATATTCGAATCTACAAGGCCTTAACTGGGCCAATGCGCCATTGATATAGAATTCACAGGTGCATTCCCCTCTGGCGCATTTCTCAAAAACATTGACAGTTTGACCACTCGGCGAGCGCGCCGAAATAAGAAGATTATTTTCAAAATATTTAATATCTCTTGAACCGCCCGATGGATTTTTTTCAAATTTGGGACAGCTGTCGACAAGGACCTTAACTCCATCCCTATCGACCGTTAGATAAGAAGTATCGGCTAGAAATTCTATATTTTGAACAAAGTTACCTTGCCGAGTGACATTTTCCTCCTCCTGCTCCGACACCGCTTGTGTACTTTCGACACGGAAACCCGTGACGTCAGCGGTATCGGTGCTTTGACCCGGGCTTGACCCCGGCGCCGAGAAGTACCGGCGCGTACCGATCGTACCAAAATCGGACATAATATTTGAAATACAACTTAGTTCATCTTCCCCAAAGACTGGATTATTACTTTCTACCTCTAGCACACGGAGGAATCCACCCTTACGACCAGAACTCCTGGATTTACTGTATAATTTAACATTTCTTGCTGGCGAGCATGAACACGACTGAGAAGACCCGCTTGAACCTGTGACGTCACTGTCAGATAAGTGTCTAACGCCTGGAATCTTCTCAGATTTTAAAACGATATCCTATTTTTTATCGTTGCTTACACGAACACAATCTTTTTTGCTGTGTCCCTTCTTCTCGCAAACTATACAAGCATGGTTGAGATTACATTTGCCATAACATCCATTCTCGGAATTAAAACGAAAGCATATTTTTTCCGAATATCCTCTGCCACTGTTTTGGGTTTGTTTACCTTTGTAACCTCCCCCCGACTTGCTATTGACACTAGCCTTGAAGGTGTTGTCGAATGAAAAAGATGACATAATCTCTTCTTGGTCAAAATTACCAAATTCTTCGTGTCCGGCCCTGCCAGCCCTCTCCCTTACTGAAATATCATACTGATTAAATGTGTCAAACGTGTACAATCGCTTAGAGGCTTTCTCGGTCAAAAGTTTTACATGTTTGACAGCGGGGAGTGGATCCTTTTTATCCAAAATTAGCTTCTCGATTGTCTTTAGACCCACTAACAGGACCTCCTCCACATTCTTAGGCTTATCTCCGCTTTTGCAATACAATCTCTGGGCATATCTCTTTGTTTTACCTTTATCTTTCGCAGGAGAAGAGGACCTATCGCTGGAGTTGCTCGATTCATCGCTTGACGACTCGATGACGGGGCTGACCGGCTTGGGCGATGATTGTACCTTCCCCCTCCTCTTCGTCTTAGGCCTGGATTTTCTGGGCGATACTTGTACCCATCCCTCGCTGTCGTCGTCGGAATCGTCGCCTGGAGATACCTTGGATCCCTCTTGCTTCTCAGTTAAACGGTTGACGGCGCCTACAAGCTTGGAGATATTATTTTCCATCGCCCCCATCCTGTCATTGAGAACTTGAGTCCCGACTGCCTTCGGAGGCGATTGGATCGCCGCCGGGAAATTGCCTGAAGGCCGATTCCCCATCTCCATTCCACCACCATCATCGCCAGAGAGGTCATCCAACCCCTCCGTTACAGAATCGTCGAAGCGATTGCACTTCTTCCCCGTGGGCGCTTCATGCCTGGCCTGGCATTTCTTACAGAAATTCTTCTTTTTCGTCATCTTGGTAAGTGCAAATTAATTATTTCCTGGAATTATGCGTCAGTAAAATTCGTAAACGCATTAAAATGATGGTCTAAACCCCTTACGACCGTTAAATAATCTCTTAAAATTCTGCTGTGATGGTGAATCTCTGGTGGTTGGAACGAGAATGACCAACGGTCAAGCTCGGGCGATTTATATAGTCGAGGTACAACAATCTCCGTAGCGATGGAAACGGAGGGCGATGACGTCACGCCTGCTCCGAAATAAATAAATTGCTTAGGTATCGCTACACAATTTAATATCAATTTGGGGAGGTTACAACCGTCAATAACATAATTGTTATGTGCCATCTTAGTAAGTAACAAACTGACTAAATAAGTTTGGTTGCATAACGTTTCTGTAACATCACAAGTTGGCTTGGTCCACCACCGCTTTGACCATCCCGACCTAGCTAGCTGGATCTGGAGTCTAGGGTCCGAGTGTTGATAGAAATCAGGTCCCTGGGTCCCCCTTGGCCTTTTATCGTCATGACCCGTCGCCTTTAACGCCCCGGTCAATCGATTAATATGAGGCTGGCCCCGACGGCCGGAGAGGAGGGTAGGGGTTGTGGGGAGCAGGGGACAGGGTAGGGTTGACTTTTCCCACAGACCAAAGGCGTAAATCAACCCGAGACAACGGTCACCGTCTTATACTACTACCGATGGTAACGTATGGTGCGCCGCGTGTACGCTCAATTATATATATATATAAACACACAGACACAGACACACGCGCACACACGCACGCGCACACACGCACACACACACACACACACACAGAAGACATAAGCAAGAGTCAATACAATACAAGCTAGTCATACATATTTTAAATTCTAAATGCAAATCGACATAACTAAGTTTACTCTATTTAGTATTCTATCCAAAATTACATACATGCAATGCTGTTGGTTAATTTCGTTCTTAAATTCCCATACAGTGTTAAACTGTCTTGTAGATCCTAGGTTCTAGATCTTCCCACCCCGACAACCCAACCCACCCCCCACCAGTTTGTATTGTGCCCCCTTTTAGGCGGTGCCCACACCCCTGCGAATAATAACAATCCTGCAAACGATGTACTGTTTACACAACTGTTCATATCTACTAACACAGTGTCGACATTCTCAGAGATATAGAGCGATTAAATGATATATTTTATTTTAAAATCTTATTCCAGAGGCGTTCCATTAAGTACATACGCACCTATGGGGATAGGTGATCCGAAATGTTTGAAAATGTGCGTACGCTTAATGGAAGGCCCCTAAAGGCCGTATTCCACATGCCGAAAGTGCGCCGCCGATAGTCCACCGATGTACTTTCGGCAGTGCCGGTGTATTATCGGCAGCCTTGCCGATAATATTTACCAACATGTTCGTATTTTTTTCCGGCCGATTTTGGATCGGCCACCGATGACGGACTTTCGGCCGCCGATGACGGACTTTCGGCCGCCGAAAGTGCGCAGAAAGTACTGACCACCGATATAGAATGTTTCCATGGTGAGGGAGAGTATCGGCAGCACGCACTTTCGGTATGTGGAATACGGCCTTTACGGTAGGCTTAATACTTTACCAACATTTATTCACATTCTGCACATATCCACAAGCCGAACTCTATGGAATAAGCGAAAAGACAGATTCTTGCAGTGCAACATACAAGGTATTCCAGGCACACTATTCTCCACCTTTCACTGGTCCAAATACACGGAGATTCTCCCACCCCAATACCCCTCCCTACACCACACCCAGCCACACCCTACCCGTTCGTATTGTGCCCCCTTTGACGCGGTGCCCACACCCCGACGACCAATTACACTCCAGGTGGCGGATTTACGGCCGTGAACACGGGACGCCGTCAAAGGACGCCCAGCGTCCGGCTGACCACTGCTCCTCCAGGGCGGGAGGGGAGGGAGGGGGAGGGGAGGGGGGCAGGGGGTAAATGAGGGAGGGGGGGGGGTTGCAGGTCGACGTATGGGATTGTTTTTTTTTTTTTTTTTTTTTTTTTAATCTTATTAGTAATTGACTTCAGGGTTGCCTCTGGTTTTCAGTGATATTACAATGAATATAGATTGTAATACATAAAGTGTAAATTATAACTATATACGTCAAGATCAATACAATATATTCCTTTGTTAAGTAGTTATTCTCTAATCCCTCCTTCTTGATATTATGTCACAGAGATTGGACCTAATGAAGTAGATAAGCTCGTTTGTTGAGTAAGTTTAACATCTGGCCAACCCTTCTGGGTTCTTTTACCAGACTGCACAAGGTGATGCTTTTCAGCTGTTTGTTTGTTGGGGTAGTTCAACATCTGGTCTACCACACAAGGTTCTTTCCAGACTGAACAAGGTTATGCTTTTCAGCTTATGGTTGATCATATCTATGATATGATTTAGAAGAACCACGCCACAGGGTTTGATACCCTACTTGTTTCAAAGAGTGGCAAGGGGTCTTTCATGTGCAATATCGCATATCAAGGACACCACACACCCAGCCTTGGATGACGCTGTCAGAAGCATAGGGTCGAAGTATGGGAAGGTAATGTTAAAGGGTCCTGGGACAAGACCAATTGGTGGGGGCAGGGAAGGGGAGGGGAGGGGTAAACCTAAAAAATGAGAAACTGGGATAGGGGGAGGCTGGATCAGGGATAGGGATAGGGGGTTGGAGATGGGTGAGGGAGTTTGGGTACTATAGTTGAGAAGGAAGGATTGGGGGGAGGGGCATTGGGTAAAATGCAGGTGTGGGAAGGCAATGTTGAAGGGTCAGTGGAAAAGACCGATAGCATGGGTAGGGGGTAAACCTATAGGGTAATAAACTGAGATGTGGGGGGGGGCAGGTTGGAGGAGGCAGCGGGTAGGGACAAAGCCCGTGGGACATTTTGGGGAAGGGTTAAAGTGGAAGCAGGGAAGGGAAGCAGATAATGAGGATTTATAGGGATTCGGGATGAATGTGTTAATTTGGACCCATTCTATACTGATACAATGCAAAGGTTCGGAAGTGGGAGAGGGGTCAACATGGACCCTTTGTGAGGGAAACACCATACTGCAATACTAAACCTCGAATGGCTGAACCTCACATGTGACCCAGATACCCTTAAACTGTTGTTATGGGTAAGCCCGCTTGGGTATAGGCCGGGTTCACTGGGGTGCCATACAATGGAAGAAGGCTGCATGTCGAGGAAGAGAGGTAGGGTATTTGTAGGATTGTAAATTGACACTGACAGAGGTAGGTCAAGAGTCTTGGACAATTGGGTCATTCATGACAGAAAAGTCAAAAGCTTTAGTCTTCAATGTTTCCCTCTCATGCAAACTAGGATTATATCAAATGGAACCAAAAGCAATAACCTAACCAAGAGCGATGAAATTTCGCATTCTTAAACTGACATAGAATTTCATCACGTACAACCTTGTGCCGTCAGGTATTGCTCATTTGAAGTAATCCGGATGCACTAACATTCAACGAAAAATAGAAAAGTCATCTATATATTAGAATTCAAATATATGAAAATTACAGTAAATACGAGAGATACAAATGTCCAAGTCGGATCAAAGGTTGGGACCAGGATAATAGTTATACTGGTCCAAAACTTTTATCTCACTGTACATATTTCTCCAAATTGTATCTTGATATATATATATATATATATATATATATATATATATATATATATATATATATATATATATCTTTATATAGATATATAGTATATCAAAATAAAACAAGTAGGAAAGCCCTATTGTGTCATAACAAAACAACAAGTCATTAGATACAGCCAACTCGTACAGAATAACAGTCAACGTATGGGTTGGCACATAAATCCCTAACTAACTAACTTAATTCAAATACATGTTATGCCAATTTAGCACATAGACCCCACTGTAAGAGATTCTCACGAAGTGTGTACATGGCATCTTCAAGGGAAATCATACACAATATGGCAATAATATGCCCTGTCCACTCTGTATTACTATACAATTTACATATCCCTTCATCCAGCATTATATAAACCCTGGCACAGACCAAAAAGGCCGATCATAGGGCCTAGCATTACCAAAGCCTTCAGCCCTGGGGTGTAGGGTGTTGAAATAAGCCCTCCAGCTCTCGCCTTATCCGACTGGGCACTTTTGATCTGGGCACTAAGTATTGACCACTGTCAGCCCGGTATAATGGATGGGGTGGGTCCCCTGCTGTTACCATATAACGTCCCTGGACTGATGGCTGGCTGGGACGTGTTGGGGTGGCTATGAGTAAGGGGTGTCTAGTCGCACATCTTAGGCTTTACAGTCAAGGTTTATACAGTGTCATTTCAATCTCACGTACAGTTATGCTTTGTTCAAATAATTTTGTTTAGTTCTTCATCTTAAGCATAGACGTGCGGGGTGGTGAAGTGGTTAGAGTGTCTGCCTCTTGTGTGGGCAGTCTGGGTTCGATCCTGGGCTGGGTCAAGGTGGCTGTTACACCCCTCTGCATGTCTCGACAGGGATATCAAAGGCCTTGTGCCACCGGCTGTTGTGTGTATGGCCCTGTCTATGGGACCATGCACATTAAAGAACACCTGCCTCTGTAAAAGTGTAGGGGTATGGTCTCTACCTTCTCATAGATTCAATAAACCATCACCACCCTTGATATGACCCTGGCAGTCAATTAGGTTGTAAAGCAACCAATAACCAACCAACCAACCATCTTAGCATAAGAGCGGCCTAAGAGAGGTCAAATACAGTTAAGAATGTATAATTGTAACATTCATGTACTTATAAATACACCATCATGGCAATAGAATATGTAAACTTCAGTTACACCTGAGGCAATTCTGTGGTCCTAATACATTAATTTTAGAGTTGAAAGTAATTTTTGTCCTCCTCTTAAAAAAAAACGAGTTCGTTCGAGAATGTCTTTTTCTTAAACTACTAAGAAAGGCATGTAATTTCGTTTTGTTTGTTTGTGATTAGTCGTTCGAACATCAATGCATAGAGACCCATCTTGTCATGCATCGTCCTTATGAACTTTACTACTCTATGTTGACGCTCGGTGCCCCATACCCCGACCCGGTGTCCGACTGGTCCACTGACCACTTGACCCCTGAGTCCACTCCAGGCCCCACCTCCCCGAGTGGCCCTCTGTATCTGTCACTGTCCCCCCACGCCCTCTGCCGCCTCATCCTTTCTTATGTTCTTCTTAACAAATTCACGGCTTTAGAATACTGTTAGCAGGGTTTCGAAAGTGGGGGGTGGGGGGGGGCATGTATGGGCTAAGTACTAGAACGGTGTGCACTTGCGCAAGGCGTTTTTATTTGTTTTATGTGTTTTTTGTTTGTTTGTTTGTTTTTTGTTTTTTTTGTTTGTTTTTTTGGCATGTTTATGTCTCCACTAGAAGAAAAAATGGGGAGGGGGTAGTCTGGACCCCCAGGCCCCACTCTGAAACAAATTTCGATAAATCAAAGCCCTTCTGACATAAAAATTCATGGTGCGTTTTTTATTCTTCTTTTTTTGTTATGTTTTTGTTTTAATTAAATTCAATTTCATCATTTTGGGGGGATGGGGTTGATCTGGTATGGACATTCTTGGAAAAAAATGAATTTGACAGCCAGACAGCAGTTCATCTTATAATACATTTTAGATACTTTGAAAAATGGACGAATTCACTTCATGAACAGAATGACTTAATGTGGTTCAAGTACTACTTGACTTCATAAAACTGAAAGCCTCCTTTCAAAACAGCAACAAAAGAAAGGAATGGTTCATAGTGGCAATGTATTGGTGCGATTAGTTTCTCATTTCCTCATATTTGAGTTCTTGGATGATAACACAAATGTCGAACTAGTTTCAGGATATTACTAAAGATCTTAATCCTCAGAGTCTGGTCTCCCATATCTCCTCATGTCTAGTGTTTATGACTAGATAAGCCATGCAAATATATCTCATGCACTAGTTAAAGTCATTACCGTTTTCCACTTAAAGTTTAGCCAGCATCAGCAAGTTTAATTCTTGAGACACTAAGCGAGTATTTCTTTTAGTCTCCCACAGGGCCAGTATTGCTTCTCTAACTCTCGGTAACAGAAACATCCTGCGAACAATAATCTTCGTCGCGACCAAAATGAAGGATCGCACAAAAGAGTCTGTGGTTTCAATTTCATCCATTTGACTATTGCCAATTCTGAGTGCAATTAAGGAACAGATTCAGCGCACTCGTATTTCCTAGGATTCCGAGTAATTAGATAAAAGTGATTAGGTTTCGCCCCTTCAGTTTGCCTGCCGATGCTTGAGTCATAATTTGCGGTTTTCCACAGCAATAATGATATTACAGACTTAATGCTCCGCTAAATTGACGTCTTTTTAGACGTGTCTCTACAACAATAGCGAAATTGTTAACAGATTGATGCGTGTAAATTTTATTTGGTTTTTAATGTGGGGTAACTCCCTGATTGTGTTGTAACTTTTCTGGCAAATGTATTTCAATATGTTAACAATTTATAGTTTCCGAAAATGTTAAATACTTTATATTGAATAACATAAATAGATAACCTTGTAAAACGCTATTGTTGGATAATTTCGTTTTATCATTTGATAATGATCCCAGGGAAGCAGCAACTTAACAAGTACTTTCTGCAACCATACTTTTTTTGGTTAATCTGTAACCTGCCTAATTTTCACGTAACATTTAAGTGTTTTTAGATAAAGTTGAGACTTACTATTTTTTTGTTATGCTAACATTATATATGTAAGTGGAGTTGAAACCTTACAATTAAAGAATGTTATGATAATGTTATTATAACGTGAAAGAATGTTAGAAGAATACCACAATAATGTCACAGTGCAACGCTGCAATTTTAGTGTCTAAAGACACTTTTGGGTGCCATCAAAATAATGTAGGTGCTAACAAGTTCCAAAGCTGAACTAGACAGAACGTTATGATAACGTTATGATAACTTCATATTCTTGCTTGGGGATTCATCAATCTATATGTTGAATATTTATTAGAAGTGTAAGCCTACTAAACATTAGTCCCCCGCATTAATTCTCTGAGGCGGAGAGTCACAGTTTTCAATATATATTCTTGTGCCATCTGGGCAACGGTGTAAGCACATCTCTGCATAAAGATCTAGTTTCTTCTAAAGGTTAACAAGCGATCTATGAAACTGTAGGTAATCATAGAAAATTTCAGCTATAGCACATTTATGAGATAAGATGTATTAGGTTTAAGTTTTCCATTGCAGGTAAGTATGTATGTGTAGGCTAAGGCGCCGCTTCCCGTGCATTCCGCGTGGAACTGTTACATGTATAAGGGTCAGATAACAGTACCTTACGTTTAGACATATTTTTCCAACGCAGTCGCCACAATCTACCCAATGGTCTATTATCCTAAAGCATACCATACAGATACGACTTGTCATTAAACAGTGAATTAGACTTAGATGAAATGATAGCATAGATCACTGTGTTGTTGTATACGTTAGGTCCTTCCTCCTCAGATGGCAACCATGAAGTGGGCATTGTGTTGATAGACACATGTATGGTAGGAAGCTGAATTATTGAAAAATAAATCTGGTTCTTAGAGGAAACATATAATTTTCTCGCATTTTAGCAATACTCCGACTTGCATGGTTAATACTATTGGAGTGGAGATGTGGTAGGCCTATATCAAAATGAAAAATGATGAAGGCCTATGTTGAAGAAATCTGTAGGCAAGAAGTGACACATGTTTAGCCAAAGTATATGCCTTATGTTTGAAGTGCTTAAGAAAAAGATCAAAATCTCAGTCTTATCTTTGAAAGAAATGACATCACTAATACGTGCAAACTACTGAACATTGCCAGCAATTGTCTTAACAATTCTCAGCCTGTCCAGCTTCACCAGAACGCGTGTTAGGTAGGTTGTCACGTGACCTAGCTCACGTGACCCCCGCGCGTGAAAACGCTAGTTTTCTGACAGGGCGGCAGGAAGGGCCCAGAACAATGGTCAATTTCGGCCGCCGCACCGCTGACCTCTATCCGCCCGCCAAGGTCATAAAGTCGGCCATCTTGGCCGGCCGCAGCTAGTTGCCGGTGACCGATGGTGACGTATGGGGGACGTAAACGTCGCTGGTTATGTGAAAGCCGGGCCAGACAAATAACATGAATCATACACAGGCCGTCAGCGGTGAATCAAGGTTGACAAACACGAGTATCTCAGCCAAACCACGCTGTTAGGTTTTCCTACATGTTTATTCCTTTTCTTCTCGCCGGGGCACTTACTGGTGACATTTCACCAGTCCCGGTAGGAAACTGGTTCTTGGAAACTTTTTCAAACCTCTAGAATATGCGTGTCATTAAAGTATAATACTGTATTAGACAAGAATAATACTTTCTATCCCAGTAAATTGTGAACCTGCAACTTGCTGGAAAAGATTTGGTGCGTTGGGATTGTATTTTATATTGCTAGAAATTGTTTCAATCATCGAATGTTCGGTTTCTAAGGCACGTCTAGGGTCATTCTCAAGGGGCAGAATCGACATGGGGCTACATTCACTATTCCTCATTTCATTAATTTCTTTAGAGATTCAAGACCACCATCACCGATCTATACCCCAAACACCATTTCACTGTGTACGACTGGTGTGAATCATGCAATGTTCGGTTCTAACATTACTAGACCAGCCGTTAGGTAAGGTAGAGATGTCCAGCTGCCCAATAGTTATTTATTTCATAAAATGACTTACCTGATTTGAAGGTCACAGTTACATGAGGTCTCCCCCCATGTGACCACTTCCCCCGCCTACACAATTAGACCTACAGCCGCCCCACACCACCATTCCTCCTGTACCTAAAGCCCCGTAAGCCCTGTTTCCACCAGCCGATTTTACTCCCGATTTCAGAAATCAGCACTGGCAATATTGGTTATTCAGGGACATGTTATGTGCCATTAGAAAAGTTTTTTTTTAATCCTGTTTCAAATGGTATGTGAGCTATATAATCCTTTGTCATATTACCAGTTAAAAGTAATAAATTACCAACAAATCAGTAGAAAAATCGGCTGGTGGAAACAGGGCTATACACACTAGGACATGTTTATACAGTCGGCCGACGGATTGGCCCTGAAATCGGCCAATTCTACCCTTAGAATCAGCCGATTTCAGCACCGATTCAGATCAAACATGCATATTTCAATATGCTGTACTGACAGGTGATCATAAGAATCGGCCAATTCTCCCAGTTGACAATCGCCCATTGCTGGTAAAATCGCCTAGTGGGTATGGGGCTTTAAGGCAGGGAGGTATTACCCCGACACTCCAGGGGGCACCTCCAGGGTCCTCCCGAGAACCATTTTGTTGGGTTTGAAGTGGCCCATTGGGCCCCTATTTCAGAGAGAGGGGTACAGGACATTACTAAAACATGAAACTGACTATGTGGTTGCCAGTGTGAGTGTATAATGCTCGGCCAAATGTACGTTATGTGTCTCCGTATGTGCATGTATGCATGTGTAATGATTTGAGGGATTATTGTTATTTATTGATCCTTTGTCACCACAGGTAAGGCCTTGGACGTCCACAGACTATTGCACCTCTATCTTGTATTATACAAGTAATCTTAGGAGACAGGAAATATAGCACAAAATATTACTTGAATACAACACCATGAAAATACCAGGTGCTATTTGTTATCCAATTAATAGCAACAGGGGCCTTCCATTCAGTATTGTACGCATACATTTTCAAAAATCTCAGACCCCCAATCCACGCTTGGACAAAATACGCATTGGATTTGCACTAGAATGTACACACATTTTTACAAATGTTGTACTTTCCTCTCCCTCTTGATACGTATACATACTTAATGGAAGGCCCCATATCAGTAGACACAAACGACACATAAGAATGAGAGACCAGGAAGCCAGAAAAGGAGGCTTATCATTGAAAAACTCATATCCCAACCCCCTTTTCAGTAGCCACGACACATAGCACCAGAGCTTTTTTGTGCACCCCTTTTCTTCCTTTGTCATTCAAATTTTCTTAGGTCCTGAAAACCCGACAACCTAAACGTACAATATAACAAAGTTCACCGTCGTATGGATAATAAAGATAGGGTTATGATTATATTACTTATGAATATGATGCACTATGTGCAATACCAAGGGCCTACAGTTGATGTCTGGCAGATAGCTTGCTGGGAGTCGAAATAGAAGGAGGTGGGGTGGCAGATCGTACCGACAGGTCAGCTGACATGAGACTAGGTTATCTGGTTACACCACCTCGGACCATGTAGGGCGCATGCGCGGTCAGGTCCAGCACGTGCGTCCCCATGCACGTCCCCCTGGGTGGTCAGTTTGTGGCCAGTCCATGTGGTGGGAGTAGAACCAACGATCCTATAGCAAGCAAAGATTAGTAAATCTACACATTTTGCCATGATTTCATGATAGTGGCGCCCCCTATGAGACTCCGTGCTACCAGATGCAAATAAAACAGCAGTCTTTTTCGATCTTTTCCGAAATGTAAATAAACGGCGATGGTAAAAGAGACAACACGTTATAATGGTTTGCACAGACGTCGATAGGGGGCGCTGCTATCGATGCCACCCGGAAAATCCCATAGCGAATGGTCCGAGTTGCATATCTTTGTGTAGCTATAATATTTTCGGTTGAACAGGGGACGTCGGACAACCCCGCTACAATAATTAGGTTTTGACCAGTCGTGAGTTTTGACCGCTTCCTTCTCTGACTCCTTGGCTATGAGTCAAGGCGAATGACATGTGAGACTTGACTCTGGTCAGCAACTGATTTTCTGTTTTATTTTCTATGACATGAGAATGATAAGGGTATTGGCATCAGTTCTATTGCATGTTTATTCTGAGTAAAATTGTGTGTTTCCAGTTCGGGTGAATGTGAAATCAAAATGTCATCAAAAACAAATACATAAACATTTTCAAACGTTGTGTCCTAATTATTACTACAGCCAGAATGCAATGATATTACGTGTACTGGGTTAGTGGAATTGCACTAAAAATAGAGAGAAAGACACAACTTATACCTATCTCGGATTAGAGCCACCGGCTCTTCATGAATTGGAAAGTGCATGACACATGTAAACGTTTTGACAACTCTCTGACCAAATATCCTGGCATTTGGGACCTCATTTGTTTCAAAACATTCTAGAACATGTTGGCTACTCTCCCACAGAAAGGGCCGGTATTGCTAAGCAATATCACTTCAAGAATGAACATCTTTCTCAAGGCTAGCTTGCGCCTTAGAGCTTCATTCTGGCTTTGAACATGGCCAAATTCTGGCATTTTGGGACAATACCACTTCTCTGAAAGCTGGCATCTATATGTGCCTCTTTTCTACCCGTTTCAACACGTGTTGATGCTCCCTGTACAGAAAGTACTGGCATCTGGAGGGCAATCTTTCCTATACGTTTCAGTACGTTTTGGCTATGCTAAGGATATCATATTATTGCATTTTACATAAAGTGCTGTATCTCAACATGAGCCAAATGATGGTTAAAACTTTGCATTCACCATTCCAGTCGCAGGTTAATAAACTTACAAGAGTAAAACAAAAGACAAACTATTTGGTATTTAGAGTGTTTTAGGTCCCAGATCTATGGTATAGTTCCATCTAGAGGAAATTTGTCGAGTTTGTTCTCTTGTAAAAGGCGTTTAAATTTACTGCTATATGTTGGCTTATCGTGTTTATTTCACCGAGGAAGCTTATAAATTTCTGTTAGTATCCTTATAGTGTGCTGTTCTACCTTAGGAGCTGTTGAGCCAGCTTTCTTCTTTATTTACAACACACGGATCTCCGTTCATAATATAAGTCGAGGAAAATACATTGATGCACATGGCTACAAAAACGTATATTGGGCAAATGTCTCCTCACAGATTTTCTTGAACCATCTCTGATTTACTTAGGCGCCTCTTAAAATGTGGGTTTTGCAGAGCATTTTCCTAAGATTGCAATAGGAAGGTTTTTATATGTTGGCGCTGAATTATGTGTACTCAATATGAGTCTGAGAATTGCTTTCCCACCTGTTGGCAGCACAATAATTAGGCTTCTCCTAATACGTATGCAAATGTTAATTACAATTGTCACATGACAATAATTATAGCAGTTAATTAAGTGTCAGTTTGTATCCTTGACACTGCCAGGTGTCTAAACACGTGTAGCTTAAATCAACTGCTGAGGGGCTAGCTAAAGGCCCATACCCACTAGGCGATAATCCCCGAGTCGGCCGACAGATCGCCACTAAAATCGGCCAATTTTCCCCTTAGAATCGGCCGATTTTAGCGACAATTCATATCAAACATACACATTTCAATATACCGTACTGACAGATGAAAATAAGAATCGGCTGATTCTCCCAGTTGCCTGTCGCCCATCGCCGGTAAAATCACCTTGTGGGTATGGGGCTTAGGCTATATGTATCTTCAACAAGTCACATTGAGATTGGGCCTCTAAACAATAAGGATACTACCTGTGTTTAATACCCGCCTCTTTTTCCATTGCTTATGCACTCATCAATCCAATATATAGTCTCCTCTTGATAAAAAGGAAGAAATATTTATTGACAAAACGGGAAAGCAAAAACAGCAATAAAAAGCAAAAACACGGGAAATAAATAATGACATAAAGATAGGAATCCCCTCCCAGCAAACAAAATCACGTTGCTACAACGTTGTGACAACGTTGCATCTTGGTTGTGACAACGTTGCAATTTTTCGTTGTCACTACGTAAAAATGTAGACTCCCAGAAACGTTGTGACAACGTTGTAAATTACGTTGCACACAACCTCCTCACAACCAATACACAACGTTGTGAATGGTCTGTTGTCACAACGTCATTATTCTACGTTGCCACCACGTAAAATTGTAGACTCCCAGATACGTTGCCACAACGTTGTTATCAACATCACACAACTCATATACCTTTTAAACAATAACAGAAATGTAACACAACTTTATTAAGTTTATCATTTAAAGATGATTTTATGTTGTTTGTTCAAGTATTGGTCAGGGGCATCACCTGAAATCAAGCAGAAAAAAGAACAGGTTAACAGATGTAAAAAGAAGGCTGAATAAGAAAGAAACAGATTCATCCATCAACAATCATTCTAGCTACATTATCTATGATGTACTGTTACATATCACTGCCGTTTCCTAGTAAATATCCCCACTGTTTCCCGCCATTTTCCTACCATTATTCCCGTCATCCTCTTGCCCTTATTCCCGTCATTCTTTTGCACTTATTCCCGTCATTTCCCTGCCCTTATTCCCGTCATTTCCCTGCCCTTAAACCTGCATTCTCTTGCACTTATTCCCGTTATTTCCCTGCCCTTATTCCTGTCATTTCCCTGTCCTTACAATGGCATGAATTTTTACCCTAACAGACTTACCTCTGACTTGTATGAATGCCCAGGTCCTGCATGCTTCTCTGAAAGTGGGGTGTCAACTGGCATATAGGACTGGCTGTAGTTGCACTTCTTGCCCACCTGGCCCTGGTTACCATGGGTACAGGCTACCTATGTAGGTCAGCTTGCTCACACCTGCACACCTGCAGTCTGCATTACATCCACAACGTTGCTGCCACGTTGCAGCAACGTCACAAAATTACGTTGTAATGATCCATGAATACAACGTGCTCACAACGTCATATTAGGTAGTTGTATTCACGTTGCATCACAACGTTGAACTAAAACGTTGTAGCAACGTTGTGGGCACATTATTTCACAACATTACCAAACTGCAACGAAAAGCCAACGTTGTAATTACGTTGTGTGTTTGCTGGGCTCCTCCTAGATTATCATCAGTCGTACTACCCGTCAGAACCAAGCAATAAATTAAGAAGTAAAATAATATACGATGCCCAAATAAATAGACATAAAGCTCCGAGATCGTCCCTGCTTCCCCTGGGAGGGCACTCAGGCCTCCTGGAGGGACCCAAATTGGCAGGAGGGGAGTGCCGACGTCGCCCATTACCCACGACGACCCGTTGTTATGGTTACGGACTTGGCTGACGACTGATGTGAGCTGACGTCGTCATGAATAAAAGGAGAAACAAAGCTCATTTTCTCATTCAGCCCAGTCGTTGACAATAAGCGTCCTCGGCTGGTTAACGGTCGGGGGGATGGGGCGCTAGCTGAAAAATACATGTTTATATTTGTATGCTTGTGTCTCAATTGCGCTAGGTGAAAAATACATGTGTTTATGTTGTATGCTTATCATTGGTGGATCCAGCTTTTTGACAAGGTGGGGCACGGTAATAAAAAAGGGGGGCGCCCCCTTTCCCCCCGAATTATACATCAAAAAAATTAGATCTGGCCAAATAAAAGAAGAGGTCATCCGTGTCAGGGGCTTGTGCCCTTTCTTAATTCACCACTGACCTATTCTCTCCTTAACGGATAATCTGTTACTAGACTTTACTTGTAAACTAGCCTATGTCGCGATGCAACTGAAATATGTCGACAAGTTCCAAGACTTAAGGTTATACATTTTCATCAACTTTGGGATCAACTTTCGGTTGAGCATGATGAAATACTAACCTTTATTCCTTTGAGAATTCCTTCGTTTTTGTCGTCGGGAGAATTGATTCTCAAAGGCATCAGTTCAATTTCTAGAATGCCGCTTTACCTAATTAAAAAGCACGAGGTTTCGGAAATGTGCACGTCTTTATTATATCTATTTTACCTCCTAGTGTATACATATCCTGATATTCTTATTGTTTATTATCTGAGAGAGAATTTATCTAAATGTAAATAACCTCACATAACTTGTTGGGGAATGTGGGGAAATATCTTCAACATATCTTATGTTATTTCAATCTCAAATGAATGGTGGGAGAACAATTTGTATCCTTAAGAGCCCAAGCAGACGCCGTTTTTAAAATCAAGTTTATTGTTTCTTTCTCCTTATCAGTTTTCTCAAATAAAACAGTAGGTCTTTTTTCAAATTCATGTGCTTAGATTTCTTTCAAATTCAAGAGTTCAAATTTCATCCAAGACAATCTAATTGCGCCTCCCTCAAATATTATAATCAATGTTGACAGCTGGCGCCCCAAACCCTGCCCCCTTGATGCACGTTGTCTGGTCGTTTTATGACGAACACTATCGCACTACTCGCGGCTGTCTGAGCACATCATCTTCTGCTCGGAGCTGCTCAGAGCTGCTCCTCCCGGATTAACGGCCACACACCTGCCCGCCTACCTGGTCTGCTCACTTATAATCAGGCCCAGAGTTTGTTATCAGACATTTTTTAACTTAACTTTAACTTAACTCTTAACTTAACCATTATTCACTCTCATTGAATGACCCTCCCTATAAGTATCATTATATTACAATTTAATTGGCAATATAAGTTAATGTCAATTGTCAAATGGATAACAATTGTAACAGGTACATGCATGGTATCATGATTATATCCAAAGGTGTGTATTTAGGATTTCGAAAGGGGAGGTCGGCACAAAGGCTTAGTACTAAAACAGGGTGGATGTGCATGTATGCACACAGCATTTTCCACTCTTTTTGTACTTTGGCGGTCCAACAAAAGAGGGGGGAGGGTCAGGACCCACTGGACCCCCCCCCCCCTGGATCCGCCCCTAATCCAGAATCAGAATCTACTATTTGATGCTTGATGGCCGGCTGAAGGTTCAGTTCATACATCCATTCCATAAACACGTAATGGATAGTTTATCTTATTTGAACACATCCGAATCTAATTTCAAGAAATAATCAATAAAAGATCTAACACACATTTGAATTCTATGAAACATTATTAAAGTTAGTAGGATGTTCTTGACATTATAACGTCTTCTCATATGATGTTTTCCCCTCAGCATCACTGTCACTGTTGTGTTAATACCAATGTCCTCATTCCTTTGTAACCCGGAAAATATAATATTATCACAGCATTCAATACAGCGGGTACCTCTCCTTATCTTTTTGAGCATCATCACCTCATACGTCATTGAGCTCACAGGCAATATATGAGAAGTGAAAAAGCGTGAAGTGAAGACCTATGTAATGTGTTAATATCTGCTTTCTAGAAATAACCTGTCAGAAATCACATGTAAAGGTAGCATTAACAAAGAACAAGATCTCTCATTTCACAATGTGTTCTTTTATGGCACTGTAAATGCATGATTCATTTAAGTCTTTTTCAAGTGTTCTGGTCACAAAATGTGACGCAGAATACGTATAGGTTCATTTCACGTGTAACGATGTTTTTTTATCATTCTTGTACGAACTAACATTAATTGCGTCAAACAACGCATTATAAGCATTCACATGTTTTAAGAGTGTCAAATTCATACCTGAAATAAAAAAAAGACACATTACGATAAATGCTGAATATCATGAAATATAAAGTAGTGGTATAATTATGCGCGATGCAAAAGAAAAAGCGCTGCAATGCACCAAGAGTAGAAAAAACTGAATCATAAGTAATATGCAACAGTAAAGGAGCATTAATGCACTGACTGGGGAAAAAAACTGAAATATGCCTAATGCTATCCATGACCATTTGCCCCCAGATAATAATACCCGTGGGTCGCTAAAAGAAGCCCCTCACATGACGAATGCAGCTGGCAGCGCCACCTGTGGCGACGAGTGGAACCGTCACTTTGTGACAACAGGGGGCGCGCTATAATCTGCTGAGTCATGCCTACTGTCTGAGTGACAGGTGGGGGGGGGGGATGGAGAGAGTACAGGGGAGGACATCTACTACTCCTCCAGGGTGGAAGGAGCTACATCGAGAGATCCAGATTGGTATGGGAAGCCCGGTGTAATTTTCTGACTGTTTAGTTCACCAGTTTGTTCTCTTGCAATAGCGACATGTCTATGACCTGTTCACAGGCCGGTACCCATGGAGGGAGGGTGGCAGGCCACCCCCTCCCCCCTACAGAGGAGGTAACCGTCGGGAAACCATGTCTCGGAATATGCCTATGAAACAGCAAAAAAAAAAGGAAGCCAGTTTCATTTTTTTCTCTGAATCTCAATATTATTGTAATCTGAACCAACTTATGTATTCATTAGCATATATCCCATACTGTATCAGCATACCATGAAAGAATTTCTGTTTATAAAATTAGTAAAATAACCAAATAAAACATATTGTATAATGTCATTTGGCGCCCCACGTTCGGCCCTCTGAGAGGAGTGAGAGTGTACGATTGAGCACACCAGGACATGTGATGCATCATGCTATTAGGGCCCTGCGCATGCGCGTACCCTCTCCCGGTTGCTGCCCTCCGTGATCGTCTCAAGGTTAATAAGGGCGGAGTGGGAGAGGTGCATGCTGGGAAACCGCCGGGGTTATTATTGTAATACATGCAGCAAACCGCCAGGGGAATACAGCCGGCACAAAAAGGCATTGCATTTGAGAACGGTCGTCCTGGAAATGGCTTTACCGTTTTCACACTTGTGGTGTGTGGTTGGGTGAATCCACAAATGTACTGGTTCTCTGATATTTGTGTATTTTCACATTCGCAGATCCACATATTTAATGATCCATTTGTGCAAAGATAATTATATTCCAATACCCGATGGCGTAAATGGGGGAGGGTTCCTGGATATCTCGAACACCCTTTGATTTCCCAAATATAAATATATATTATTATTATATCATTGTAAATATATTTTGAATTGTTATTTTACTAACAAACAACCCAACTACAGGAAGATCCTACATGTAAGAAGTGTTTTTTTTTCAATGAAAAAAATATATATATAAAAAGAAATATAGGAAATATTTTGGAATATCAGATTTACCTAGAAACTCCTCAATGGTACTTGGAACCCGCTTATATGTCAGGGCTGGCTACGCCCCTGCCAGTATGTGTATTTCTTTCAGTACATTTTATTTACACTATCTAGATATGAAACAATCACTATCTTATAAAGGGGTTTATTACGCAAGGCTGTTGGGATATGTTTTAAAATAATGCAAAAGGACCGACAATGACATAACACCGATCTCAGCATTTATAATTATATTGTTATCAAAAAGAAATTTCCGGCATCATTTACTTTTTAATACTTCTGTAGCCCTATAATCAAGCCAGGAAAGCTGATTTAGCATTTAATTTACAGTCCTGAATATGTGTCTCCAAGTCTACCAATAATAGTGGTTTGAATACAGAGATGCCACTCCCAACTCATGAAAAAGTAGGAATAGTAGGAAACACTTTTCCTACTTTTTGTTTTCAGAAGCGACTAGGAGGAAAATAATCTTTAGGAATAGAGATTTAACTGTGAATTTGTATCTTAATAGCTTGAAACTAACAACAAAAATATATTGTGAAACAGATATTAAAGCGCTGCAGGAAAGATTGGTTGTGCAATCCAAAATCAACAAAAAATAGGAAATCCTACAAAAGTAGGGAAAATGACATCTCTGTGAATTAAAGAATGTGCCTTCCCCATCACAGTGTGAAGATGGTAGGGACCAACTTACCTCCTGACCCCCTGGTGTACTGGGTGGTACATGGGGACAAGGCCTGAGGGTATAGCTGAATGAGGCACAATACATATTACTGCGGTGTGATTCACTTACTTTTTATTGCTCTGCGCCTCAGGGGATTCAGAAGTAAAAGTAGGGGATCAGTCTAACATGGAATGTACTTATTGCCTAAAGTGTCAAGGTCTTATGACACCTAAATAAAAAAGGCTTGTTATTTGTATGCCTGGATATTTCTATAGAAACCCACTTTGATTCATATTTCGTATATCTACGTCCCTTTCGAAATATATGTAATACTCCGGCATGCAGTCGAAAATGGGATATACTTATTGCCTAAAGTGTGAAGGTCTTATTTCAAGGAAATAAAAAAAACCTATATGTAAGTTTTGACACTGAGGATTTCTTAGAATTCCAATTTGATTCATGGGACTACATGCACTTCCTTTTCAATATGGGTAACGTTACATTAGGTATACCTATCGTCAAAATGTGAAGGTCTTGTTTCACTTGAATACAAAATAAACATGCATCTTATTTTTCATACTGGAGATTTCTATATAAACCCACCTGGATTCATATTACTGCTTCACTTTAGTAAAAGATATACCTTACCTGTTATTTCTATTGCTGGAGATTTCTATAGAAACCCAGTCTGATTCATCATACTGCTTCTTTCTCTATATAAGCATTTCAGACATTTATTCTATATTATCAGGATTCAACCCCTTTATCTTCTTCATTGTCCTGCCCTCTCAAAAGCAGTAAAAGTTTCAACATTAATTTTGCTGTGGAATTGATATAGAATAATTCAAGGTCAGACCGTGGGCGTACTCAGCAATTGTTATTGCCCCAGATTGCACAAACTTATATCTCTGGCTAAAACCCTCGACTGTATGTGAAAATCAGGGCAATAACAATTGCTTCATGCCCCCTTGATCTGTTCTATTTTTATAACCCAGAGTTATATCCTTCTTTATAACCCAGAGATATATTCTTATATATATATATATATATATATATATATATATATATATATATATATATATATATAAGTAGAATCCCGGTTTAACCCTGGCTTTAGCACTTAGGGTAACGAAATGTTATCCCATATTCACTGCGATTCACCATGCAAACTGTTGCTGAAGACCTACTTCAAAGAAGCTCTTTCAATTTGTTGAGTACCCCGGACTCCTGTTAGATCACAGAGACCAATTGTGTCGAAACAAGCGCCAATTAAAGGCGGTAAACCGTCCGAGCTAATCACAGCCGAGCTGCTCACGGACTGGGGATGCGGTGAGCTTAGCCTGTCAAGCCAAACTCACTGTTTCCCAAAGTGGGTCTGTACACCTGCAGTCATTTTAGACGGAAAGTCTACCTATATCCCAGCATGCTATGGTGCCGCTGGTTTGTGGCAGGTAAGGCTATGAATGAGCCAGCAGCCCTATGATTATCAAAGGATTACCAATACTATTTATAGAGGCAAATTAAAAAGTTCTTAACATATTTTAAGTAGCCAGTAAGAGCCATGGACTGTTGCAGGTGTACTGACCTATTATGTAAGAAGTTATCTAGGTCCGGACGGTCTGTGGTGAGCTGCTCCTTGTGCTCGTTTAGCTCAATGAGCTGCTCAGGAGGGAACAGCATTGGGCCTTGGGAATTAGATGGTTTTGTCAATTGTAAGGGCATAAAGGGATATGGGACGGAAGGGGAATTTCGAAACAGGTGAAATTGGGTTATTTTCACGGTACTTTCTATTCGTTTTCATTGCCATTTGGAATTGTGATATGTGATATCATCTTGGCTAATATTCAGAAAGTTATTCGATGGCTCACTGAGTTAATGTATGTTAAGGTATGTTTAAGGTATGTTAATACATGTCACTGTGGTACCTTAACGAGGCTGGAACATGTTTAATCGTAGGTCCGTTTAAAATCAAGTGCTGTCACATCTAGTTTTTCCATTAGGCAATTACCACATAATAAAGAGATTTAGTTTAATTAGGAGAACGACTTTTCTTGACCATTGAGTACCAGCCATAAGTTTTTGAGATACATGCCGGGCAAAAGCAGCCAAGAAAAGTAGTTCTCCTCCTTATTCAAATATGTGTGTATAGTGAAAATATCAGTACAAGAAACGTTGAAATGTTACATATCGCATGGAATTTGACAAGTGAGGTTTACAACCTATACTTCCTTACCACACATTTTTTTTCATATTCCATTACTGTTGTATGACATTCACATAAACACACAAATCTTTTAGTTCTAAAGCATTCTGCCTATAACATCAGAGATGTATATTTTTCAAGAAATAAGATGCTATTTACATTCACCCAACAAGACATGGTATTCCATACAGCAATTCTACTGGGACACTTTAAACAGATTTGAAAGGTGAAACTCTGTGTTAATGGTGAAACGTTTCAAATGTCTCATCAGGGACAAGATGGATGACCCCTGGAGTCTGGGCCTTAAGGCATAAGGTCTGTAGGAAGATTTAGAGCCATGTATAAAACATGAAGTCTGCATTGAATTCTTCCAATTGTGAGGGAAGGCTTGAATACTGACCCCCTTAGAAGACCGCCTCTTAGGACTGGTATGGAGAATACCAAGGTCCCACCACCAAGAAGGGGTATTGGTTTTGTGCTCCGCGAAGCTGATTGGGTAAGTTTTTTTGTGGGTAGAAAGTAGGACGTTATGCATAAGGTTCTTACTCGTCTTATGAAAGACTGAGGAATAATCCTGATTACATCACCTTCTTGTTTATTGTGATATTGCACAGCAGAAGCCAGACACTGTCTGGGATAAAAACTTTCAGTGTTATACCAACGATTCTGTAGACAAGAAAAGATATGTAACTTGGACCGTTCCCTACTTAATTTTCTTGAAAGTCATCCATATTGAAAGTCATCGATAGCGGCACCAATATTTCAATCTTTTTCCAAACGTAAATCAATGGCTGATGATGTCACAAAATTACCAAAAAAAGAAAAAATAGCTGCATAGTAACGGGTTGCACAGTCACTCCCAGAGGGCGCTGTTATCGCTACGTTCACAGCAAAACGTCACGGATCTTAGTGTAGCTATGATATCTTTGCTTAAACTGACAGGTTTTTCCCCCACAATCTGTATAGGCTGTTACACTATGCATTGGCTGGTTCATGTTAGAGCTGTTTCATAAGCGCTTTTGCCGATGTGAATAGCAAAAGTGAATCTGGACAGCCAACGCATAGTGTAATATATAAAAAAGGGAACTAGACCCCCAAAAATGCCTAGTACAATATACTTTGTGTTGGGTCAAATGCATAGTGTAATATTGCGTATCAGTCGCGGTGGGCGCAAGGCCCCAACGCGACGTGAACATAGACCCGACGCATAGTGTAATATGGCCATACAAGTACACAGGCATCTGTTTCTGAATTGCCGGGGGATGTTATGACATGTTATCCAGTAGCGAGCAGGATAGACGTAATCATTCTTTGTGCGTAACCTTGCCTCACATAGCGAGCACAAAACACGTCTTGTAGAATATTCCATGTCTGCTTAAAACCATGATTTATTACCTGGGCCCCTGGAAGGATGATATGGTGCACGGTATCAACAGTTCTCACTGCACTTTTGTTTGTTGATATTGTAATGACTCTGCACTTTGAATATTTGCAGCTGCTGGGAAAGAGTACTTTATTATGTGTAGCCTGTTGGCAAGGCTTCTTTCTTGAGGCTCTAACTTATAAAATGAACTGTCACATATCGCACATGCAATGGCATGTACATTACTAATGATCATTAATTTTAAGGGCCTTTTCCTATGTTCTCATAAGGGAAGGTTTAGCTGGCATTGTTTGCTATTTTAACAGAATATCAAATTTATCAAAACTATAATGAGATTAATGACTTACAGCAGTATTATAGTGATATTATTAAGAAGAAAATGGGCTGTGATATATTAAAATTCCTACAAAAACCCACATACTCTCTACACTGCTATAATAAGGATCCTGTGCCTCCCTCTATACCTCCCCTCCATGGACGGAGACAGTCTATGTAGACATTTCCATGAGACATGCCCCTCCCATGATGCAACACGGTATGACATCCGGTCTGGGCGCTGACCTTTGACCCCGAGACAGGGGACGCCACTCTAAACGATGGTACCGGGCCGGGCCACTGGGGGTCAGCAGGCTGTCCGGGCCATGATAGGCCTATAGGGTTACCGGTCAGATCAATGGAGACTGATAGAACAAAGGGAATATTGGAGGCAGGGGGCTGAATGCAACGGGCCGATTCGGACCAAAACACAATTGAGTAAGCCATATTGAGAGGAAATGTGTAGGCCTATGTGGATTAACATGCTTTACTCATTATTATGGTTCGAGAAGATATCTGTGTAGTTCTTCATTTCCGGAAGTTTTCAATGTGATTTGATTTTCCAAGCAATCGCTATCATGGCCTTAACTTTAAGACAGATTTTTATGAAGAGGATGAAATTTATAAGCTGGAAAAAAACAAATATGCTTTGTGATATGTGAAATCATTATATAGCAGTCAAACATGAGATTACAAATAAACAAAAAATATTAATTTTACGGCGCCTAATTACTATCACAAATCAAAGATAATCAGCCAAATGAACCTTGACATTTCAGATATTTTTATCTCAAATGAAAAAAGGATTTTACTCATATCGATTAGGTCATAAACTACATAAAATTTAATGCTTAAATATACAGACCCTGTATCAATAAAAACGGGGATATTGATCATCCATAGGCTACATTATTATCGTTGAGTGTAAAGCAGCCATAAAGGTATAAACTTGAGAGAATGGGAATGCCCGATACATATCTTTACCCCTGGCTCCCCCCCCCACCTCCCGGCCCCTGCCCCAGGGTGCTCCAGCTGGTCCTAGATAAAGGCCCTCTCAGGGGTGAGTGATGGCTGACGGGGGTAAGGGGGAGGGGGGCCTGTCGTTTTTACCGTAAGGCGTATGTCACCTAACCCCAGGATACATATCTCTGTAAGACAGCCGGCGGAATACAGCAGATAAAGGGGAATGTCCCACGGCGGATGGGTCCCTTGTTCTGAGATGTGCTCACCATTCGGCTTGGCCCAGGGGTAGCGTATCACAATGTCAACGACGTGTATGGTCATATACTATATAGACAAAGGGCAGGGGCCTATGGATGATGATGGGGACTCTAAATAGTAATATCTATAGAGCATACAGTATAGTAGTAGTAACACACATAATTTTTTGTTTTGGAATCTAAAAAAGGAAACATTTTGTCCAGTGATACTTGTTTAAAATCTACACAAAAATCGTTGGACAAAATATGTGCTTTTGCTGTTAGATTACTCTTTTCATTATTTGCTACGATCCGTTTGAATTTCTGTTTGACTTTTCCAATGGGTCTTCTAGTATTGGCCCGAGCCACACATTGTGGGAATAGACATAATGAGTCCAGCACTATTTATTTGGTCCTATAGATCTGGTCAACAAGAGACAGCTTGCTTTGTGTTCCTTGTATTGTTACATAGTGATATTTAAGAGCTCTTGCTAGATATTATAAATTTTATTTTACATGAAGTGTTGCACATTAACAGGACACATATTGTCATTACACTTCAAATGTGCAACTATAGTTGCATGAGAACATAGGAAAAGATGAAATAACAGTAGGTGAAAGAAAATGTTCAGTGTTTGAGTTGTTTCTTGTATCCCAGATTTATAGCCACCTAAATTGTCCTTTAAAACGCTGAACTCGTTAGACACAAATGGGCCTTGCTACCTTGCTGATGGACCATTTTATCATTCCCCTGTTTGCTATATGACAAGCTGCTTTACCGATGGGATGTGCGCATCGCATGACAAACTCACAAACTTTGTTCCTTTTGAAAAACACAAAACAGATTTTATTCGGGAAAAGCCACGTAAAAGTCATTCATTGTAAGTCAATTTGCTTGTTCCAGATTTCATGTCAAAACAGCACGGTAAAACCGTATGGCAAAACATACATTACTGCGATGTCGTGCAACTGATAGAATGACAACAGGGCATCGGGGGAATATTTAATCATTTTGTTTAGGTGCTGATTTAACTGTTGAATGCCTCGGGGAATCATGTTAGAGCAATCTGTAGGCGACAATTCAATCTGGAGGCAATATCTGACACCATCTGACTGAGCCACTTCGTCTTACAAACGTTTTAGTGCACGCTTGCCCGGCACCAGCTCCCACTTAAACTCTCGTTAAGGACGAGGCTTCACGAGATTTCAGCCAGGCGACGTCACGTGACTTGTTTAGGCCTGTTTATGCTTATTTAGGCTTAGTACAGGCCTGACGCTGGTTCCCGAGTTTATTAGATATAAACCACGTTTCCCTCATCATCACCAGCGTTGCCAATATAGACCAATAGGCGAATTGTCTCTCTTTTTTTAGTAAACGACTAGTTGTATGGGCAATAAGATATCAGTCTTCAGTCTACCATGCTTATGGGGATGCGCTTATCTGAAAAAACGTGTTTCAAGAGCGAACAACTTTTATACCCAGCAGCAGGAGTTTATTCTCATCCAAATACAGAAGTACAATGTGGCCTGGGACATGGGTCCATTTCCAATACTACTTACAAACATTCAAAATGAACCTGGGGCAGTGATCCATTTCTATACTAGTTAGATGAATCCTGACGAAGACTATCAAAAGTCGAAACATGTTGATTGCACAAATCTCTCACTAATAAAACAACCTGTTCAACAAAACAACTGGAGTCGGGTTTGGTGTGATTAAACTTTATTTATAGTTAGATGTATGTACAGTGTACCAGCGGCAGGATGCATTTTCTATACTACTTACGTTGTAAAATTAGGTTAGCCGGGGGCAGCTGTTATTGTCCATGCTGCTCACATATAATTATGTGAAAGAAGATGCTCAGATGCAGATGTTTCATTTTTAATTGATACGTTTTCTATATGGGTATAGACCCCAACATCGACACGGTGATATGACATTTTCTTAAACTTGACATGCGACATGAGGCTTAGTAATATGAAGAAAAAAATAAACGACATCACATTGGTCATTTCTTAAATTCAACATACAACATGGGGTGTTCTTAAAATCGATATGGAAAATAGAAATATGGAGACATGCGACATGATCATTTCTTAAATTCGACATGCGATACAGCCCCCCCCCCGCCCCCCCCCCCCCCCTTCAACACCTATATTTGTAGCGGGACAGGCGCTTCTAGATCTGATATCACTTGTATATTTTAACAATGTGCAAGGGGTTGAGGTATCCTATTCCTATTATACCAATACCTGGGGGGGCGACCAAGAAAAAGTTACGAAAAATCGCGTCCCACGAAAAGTTTAAATACCCACGATAGCTCTATTTCCTATCATGGGATTTTAGAGACCAACAATTTTCGTGGGTTCTTTTTTATATTTTTTTTCAAAAGTATACAATCTCAAAGGGTCCGAATGTATTTTAAACACACATTAGAATGCATTTTAGGTAAAAATAGACATCGGGAATGACTTAAGTATGATTTTTCACTGAATTTTAATGTCCACGACATTTTCGTACATTTTTTCTGGGGACGAATTTCTATCGTGGCCACGAAAAGTGGGTAAAAACGCCTCTACGAAATTACGTAACTTTTTCTTGGGCACCCCCCCAGATTAGGCATTTCTGAGTTGAGTTCCTCTCATACATTTCCACCATAATATTATGGTGTATTGGAATGACCCACATTAATATGAGTTTTGGAGCAAACTAGGGAGTCGAAATCTCCCCCTACCGCTGGTACCACGTTTTGTGCGCGTTAATAACACTTAATCCCTACGTGATATCGCCGGGACCCAGCGCCGCCACCAGTCACGTGCCGGCCGCCATGTTTACACCGAGAATCCCCTATTATCACTCGGGTCGGCTGCACGAGATGCCGCGTTTCTCCACCAGGCGGCGTCAGTGTATAAATAATGAGATGATGAGTGCGCAGGACGACCGGAAATTACGACGTCCAATACTCGCTGTTTCCCGCGTTTAACCGTGTTACTATAGATCTGGGAAACAAGAAACAACTCAAAAACCTGAACATTTTCCGTCACCCCCTGTTCGTGTGTCTTTTCCTATGTTCTCATAAATTCAGCAATATGCAACTCTAATGGCACATTCAAAGTGCAATATGTGTCCTGTTAATGTACAACACTTCTTATAAAATGACATGTATAATGTCTATTTAGAACTCTAAAGCCCCATACCCACTAGGCGATCTGGCATCGTCGCCCGTGGGTATGGTGTATTGAAATGTACATGTTAGATCTGTATTCGGGCGAATCGTCGGGCGAGTCTCCCTGCGACTCAGATCAAACATGTACATTTCAATATAGCATACTGACGGGCGACGAGGCCAAATCGCGTAGTCGATAATAGGGGATTCTCGGTGTAGTCGATTTGGACAAGAGTCGACCGATTCAAGGTGCTAAAATCGGCCGACTCTTATAGAGGAGTCGGCCGATTCTAGCGCCGACTCATATCAAACATGCACATTGCAATATACTATACTTAAGCCCCATACCCACTTAGCGATCTTGCAGGCGACGAGCGACGAGGACGGGGATATTTTACCGGCGATTTTACCGGCGATCCTATTGTCCGTCGCCTGTCGCCCAGAATAATCACCATACCAACAGGGCGTCGCCGGGCGATCCTAGTCACCCGGCGACAACGACCCCAATTATCCCCGTCGCTCGTCGCCCAGCGACGGTAAAGTCGGCAAGTGGGTATGGGGCTTAAAGCCGGGTCCCCACTGCGCCGGCGAGATTGACGTCGTCGGCAGAATAAGGTACTTTGTCGGTCCCAGAGGCTCAAGTTTATCGCTCAGGACGACAAAAATCAAACATGTCTGATATTTTTGGGGGTTTGTTGGCGACAAAGTCTATGAAAATGCACTTTGTCGCCAGCCAAAGTGGTGCCAGACCCGTTCGTCGCTCCCAGATACGTCGCCGAGGTGAGGGTTTGCTCAGTGGGGACCAGGCTTTACATACTTAAGCCCCATACCCACTAGGCGATTTTGTACAGAGTCGGCCGATTATTGGTGCTAAAATTGGCCGACTCTACTAGGAGAGTCGGCCGATTTTAACACCGACTCATATCAAACACACACATTTTAATATAGTATACTTACAGGCAATCAGAGGAGTCGGCCGATTCTCCCAGTTGCCCGTCGCTCGTCGCCAGTAAAATTGCCTAGTGGGTATGGGGCTTTACAGAGCACTAGAGAATCGACCGACTCCCAAGTCACCTGTCGCCATTCGCCGCAAAAGTCGCTTGGTGGGTATGGGGCTTCAACTATGACTATGACATTGTTGCAATAAAAGGAACACAAAATGAGCTGTTTCTTATTGACCAGATCTATAGTTGGACGCCTTGGAAAATGGAGGGAGTACCCCAGGCCCAAAATGTTTCAGATGAGATTGTCATTCAGAAAAGACTTACTAGAAAACGTAAAGTACACTTAATTAGGTAATGATGGCAAATTTACAGTGAACAATTATGTAAGGAAAATTTTCAGTTTTCGACCTATTTACGACTCATTATGGCACTTCACGACATTTTTGAGAAAGTGGGTTATTATAACCCAAATTAGCACACTTCACGAAGGTCATGTATTTTGTTAAAATGAAACGCTTTTTGAAAAAGAAAGAAGGGCACGCCTGAGGCTCCCACCTTGCCACTCTGGCAATGTTACAAAATACAACCATTAGGATTACGGGTTTGATTTGATTTTCTTAGTGCCATCATTCTTAGGCTACGCGAAGTCAGCCTTTTGTCAAATTGCATGCATGTTCCCGCAACAAACATGTGCATCAATAGACCTCTATAATGACCAACCTATGGAAATTTTGAAATATTACCCTGTCAATTGTTTAAAGTTATTTGTTTACCTAATTCATAGTGGCACTTATCGGCTCATTGAATATTCCATTGACCTCATATCTCGATGTAAATATTCAATAAGATTTCGTCATATTCTAATTTTGGACCACTAGAATCTTATGTTACTCGTAGGCAGTGGACAAATACAAAAAAAAAACGAATAAAAAAATAATGTGCGCGCAGTCAATGCTCACCAGTGCGTTGTCATCCCTTTATGTGTGTTAAGGAATGAGCAGTGAGTCAGTGCGTACTTTCGGCAAAGCCGTTAGTCATTCCACCAATGGACAAGGAACATTGATTCTCCAATTTCCGATGCATTGTTGATAGTCACTATGTGCATGTTGGGTTAACGTTGTAAGGATAGTGGGAGACGGGGGGCGTGGTTCAGTGTTTAGGGTTTTGGTTGAGGTGGAATCTTTGAGGGCTGAGTATTGAATATCGTTGATGGAATGTCAGAGGCAGATCAAGCACGGTGGATCAAGGGTTTCCAAAAAAAGAGGGTAATCATACAGGCTAAGTACAAAAAATGCATGTATTCGCACTCACACGCAACATTGTCCCCTCTTTCCCAAGTTTAGAGGTTCACCAAGAGGAGGGGGCCAGGAGCCCCCCCCCCCTCCCCCCCCCTGGATCCGCCCCAGAAAGAGAATGACATTTGGCGGATCCTGAACTCAAATTAATATGTCCTTTCTGCTTCATTTCCAACGTCTGACTTACTCTTTTACACTAGGTGGCACCACCACTGTAAACTGTACTTTGAGCAGCTCTATAGTTGCTAATGGCACAGGACTGCTCCCTAGTGGAAATTTTGTGAAATACTCATCCTAATGAAGACGGAGCAGCTCTAGATCAGAATAATGAAGTATTGTGATTATTTCATATACAGGCAAGTGTTCAAGGGGGGTCTATCCAGGTTAGTGTCCAGGGGCAGAGTGGCTTGGAGTGGGCCTGCCCAGGCAGGGTTGACCCAAGGATCTCAAAGGTGGCAGCAGCAGGGGTCCTCTAGTGCTGCCTACACTGGACTGTCCTCTGACCTGTTGCTCCTCGATACTCTGATATGTGTCTAGTCACATATCATCCCATACATCTGAGACTTGCTCTTATAATGTTTAAGCACGTTACCTCTTTGCCCTAGGTGTTGATGACGCTGTTGCAAACTGTTGGCTGAAATAGACAACACTTTGACTAACAAGACCATAGTTTCATAGTTTGGTTAACCTTGTGGGTTTGTCTTTTCATGAACACCCACCAGGTGACAGCATTGTTCTAGCACTTCAACGGCAGCTTGAACATAGAAACATGTAGTACAAAGTGTACGTAGTAAAGAATAAGGAACATTTTATTGTGAGGGTAGTTTTAGCCGACTCGACGTCAGTACCTTATGCCTTCTGCTGTGCTGCAATTGTTGTGATGACATCAAGGTATGCAATTCAGAAGTATCTATGTAGTCACAAAACATATTAACGTTCTGCAGATAACATTTTCAGTCATGTTTATACTCAAACCTCAATCATTATCATTCACAATTTATAACACACAAATGTATGATAGCTCTTTTGAAAACTTGATGAAATCCAAATATTTAATCACTAAAATGTAGTCATTATATCTTTGAACTAAATTCCCCTGGCGGTCCCCCAGAATTAACCATGTCTACTACGGATATATCTGCTGTAATAACAGATTGAGGACAATTACACAAAACATTTCACAGAGTGGTTTCCTCGAAAAATACAACGTTAAAAAGTATAGCTTGATATAACACCTGCCATAGATCGCACAATGGGTCGAGTTTTTTTTCTATATGTAGGTACTAACACCAATTCTGGACAGATTTAGCTTTTTTTGGTGACCAAATACGCATTATTATGACAATTTTAGGGGCAAAGCTATATCCGAAGCTGAGCTGATTACTCCAACGTATTCCTTGAACACATTTGAAAATAACAAGTTTCAGAATTATCAAGTAATGCGCAGATTTTCATTTTAAATGCGCCAATGTGGGTGCATATTGATAAAAAAAACTGACAGAATTTATACCTTATTTTCACTACTATTTCCTTTGATATCTCTTGTTCTAAATAACCTAAAAACATTTCGTAAAAAGCATGACAATACAAAGAAGCGCTCTTTCTAACTGAGTATAGTGAGATGTTAAAGGAAAAAAAACTTTTTCACGTGGTAGTACCTATTGTATACTGTGCATATGGCACAACTTCGACCTAATCGTCAACATTTCAGGTCAAGACAACAATCTAAAAACAACCCTTTTATGTTAAAATGTTGAGCTGAGTGTTCCGTCATCTGACCAGCCTAGGCCCTGCCACATATGGGCAATGCATTAGGCTTAAGCACAAGCAATACATTAGGCTGACATCAAAACAAACAGGTTACACCTCTTCTTTTAGAAAGTACACTAAGTAGTTGTTTGTTCTAGGATTTTGTCTGTCAGCGAGAAAGCGGGCGCCTCTGAACTTGAAAACCCCTAAGAGATAAAGAGGTTTATTTTGATAGATCAGGGGTGGGTATGTAATCATATAGATGCACCTAAACTATTGCAAAGTGTAGATGGTGTAACAGATCGTGCCTTTGTTTCTGTACAAAGCAGCTGAACTGAAGCTGACTTCGAGACGTATACTGTAAAGAATTTCCACAACTTTTATTCCTTCAACAGCCAAAAAGGTGAACTATGAAGTACTAATAAATTCCAAGAGCAGTTATCTGGCTAAAAGGGTCGAAAAAACGGTGAGTTGTATGGCTTGAGATCTAGGGAAAATGGAGAAGAGAGGGTAGAATATTCGGAAGGTATGTTTGTTTGTTTGTTGGGCTGGTTTAACATCAGGCCGACCCTTGTGTGTTCTTTTACCACATTGCACAAGGTAAACCTTTGTGGCTAGTTTTATACCACATGGGCAGTTACCGAATCTATAATAAGATTTAAGAGAAACCCGCCAGCAGGTTTGATACCCTACTCTTTTCAAAGAGTGGCAAGGTGTCTTTAATGCGCACTATCCCATAGAAAGGACACCACACACCCTGCCTTTGATGACCCCATTGGGAGCACAGGGTGCCCCTTTTAGTCGCATCTTACAACAAGCAGGGGATACTGAGGAAACATTCTTTCCAGGGAGCTCCAACAGGAGCCCCTGCCCCAGTCCCCCACAGGGTTCAGAAGGCGTGCCTGGTTGGATAAAGATAAATAACCATTAGGGAAAGTGACTTTAGACAGATTCATTCAAGTGAATAATTTGCAGCATGTAGTATTACGATGAATTGAAATATCGACAAAACTTTAATTCACAAATGATAGTTTTTGTTTCTGTCATACTTATGTGACATCATAGATAGGTAATCGTGTTGGTACTCAATACTTTTAGAATAATACAATGAATGGATGCTGTACGGAATACCTTTAAATGGGTAAATAGTGGCATCTATAATACAATTTGCAAATCATTTAACTTAAATATTCACAACTTTCTTTTAATAAAACAAATAAACAAACAGCCCTTGGTAACACAGTGAAATACAAAATAAAAATGAAGACATGAGCAATCTGAAACATGTTCATTGTCTATCTGTAAACCACCAGGGACACCCTCATCCCCGATTCCCCCCAACCCACCCCTCATCCCCGTGGACGTCCCCGGCCGTCGACTCCTACCAGATAACCCCCCTCTCCCCCTATTCACCCAACCCACCCTAATCCGCCTTCCCACGATGTTTGATCGATTAAAATGGAGGTAGTGGTCGACGTTAGAGCCGCACGTGGCTCCCATCACGTCACCCCGAGATCCCTCCTCGTGAACACGGCTAGGGCACGTGCGGTACACGTGCAATAGGCCTTAAAGGGAGCCAAAAGCAATGTTGGGTCAAAATATTGCAAATTCTATTAACTATTGAAGTACATTTTATGCTTATAACCTAGGCCTGTGGTAAAATATTGACTGTAAATATGGACTTAAACTACATACAAAAACTTGTCCCTTGGTCAATTTTGGTGACCCACCAAAATTGGTTTGTTTACTAATATTGCTGTCCTCAGGCATAAATAGCATGAGTTTTATGGAATTCAAGTAAAGTCAAAGTTAGTTATCATGATTTATACTGTACCAATAGCTAAGGTTAGACTCTTAGAACATTTTTCATGGTTATTTAAGTTTGTCAAATTTTGTCATATTTTGACATGACATTGGTTTTGGCTCCCTTTAAGGCTGTATTCCACTATACAATGTTTGGCAAAAAGAATGGTGTAAATTCTGCCGATATTTGACTAAAAAAAGTCCAAAGATCGGGAGGCATTTCAGACTTTTTGGGTACATGCCATACATCCTGAGGTGGAATATACCTGCAAATGCCCCTGATCTTTGGCACCCCAAAAATATGGGGCAAAGGATCGAGAGAATTCCTACCAGCATGTTCATAGTTATCGGGAGCATCTACTCATGATCTTTCCTACCTGAAATGGACACGCACAATCTTTAGTCCCAAAACCTCACGATCTTAGGCAGTTTTGTCTGCTGCTTAGTGGAATACGGCCTTAAGTCAGATTGGATAGTCTCTAGCCTGGGTGTAGGCCTGGGTGGCACAACCTGCACAGAGCCTTTTTTTCTTTTAATTTCTAACATTGACATATCTTATCATCTATCTTGATATAGTGCATCCAATAATGGATACAATAAGTATGATTTATACCTGATATGAAGTAGATTTATGAACCCTTTTTTTTGACTACTAGATGTAATTTCAGTTTGATATTAAGAGAGCTTTTGACGTGTATTTACGTAGTGCCACAATAAGGTTCTATATGTTTTCTACCTCATTACTGCACAACCGGTGCAAATAAGAACAAATACAGGCAGAAATTGAGGAATTAATTTTAATTTTATTGAGAAAAAAATTAATTGGATAATTGATAGATATATTGTTGTAGATATATTAAGTGATTGGGGAGGATGCAATAATTTGTTGTGGAATAATATATGAAAAGGTGTGGGTGGATGGGTGAAATGTGTAGGGGTAGGAGGTGTGATCTCAATGGCTGGAACGCGATTGAGAGGGGAAGGGTTGAATTATGGGAAGTTTGGTTTGGTTGATTTAGTATAAGATAGGTGATTTAGTATAAGATAGTGGTAGAAACATGAGGTGGCAGCAATGAACCCCTCTTCAGCCACAAGGGCTGTATGGGGAAGCAATGACAACTTACCTTACCCGTTGCACACATCTAATAACAAGGTTACACACTTCGTCACCTCCAATTTGCTTGAACTCAACCAGGCCCAAATATAAAAACGAAAAAACCCACATAATTATTCAACCCACGTTACTTTCTTTGAAAATGCGTGGGTGCAGTTCACAAAACCCTAACTTCAGTGGCACATTAAATGAACCCTATTATTTTAATGCACTTCAATAATAAGACCTACAAGGCTCATGTTTCAATCATGTAGCGAGAATAATCCCTTTCCCAAGGTAAACCTGGCTTTACTGATGTGTAATAAAGAAATGCAGCATGCGCAGGGATACCCAGGATTGGGCAGGTCCCCCTGGAGTTAGGGAGGTGGGTCTTAAGGGCACCCATGACCCGCCAGATTAAACATCAAGGTTTCCTCCAGGAAATCTAATGTGGGTTTGTGGTCCCCCTCCGCCCCACCCCTACCTCTTATTTCTCCTGGGTATGATCCCCACTCTCACTGGAGGACTTGTGAGGGTGCATGTAGAGTTCAGGCTGGGTGCTTACATGTGCATCAATACCCTTCATGTTACTGCTTTGAATATAAAAAGCATTACTTAATGTGGTCCTCTTTATAACGTTTGGTTAAGTTTATGCCTTCTTTTCAAGATGGTTTTGATAACTGGGAATTTTACATTGGTAAGGACCTAGGTTCTGTGAAAGAAGAGGAGGGATGAAGATGAAAAGTGCTCTTAGTGTTGTGTAATCAGAGAATTTTAAAATGTCGAGAAGTATTGTTTTCATAATCTGGGACTAGAAAAACGTTATTTAAACGTCTATGCGTTTTATAAACGTGTACAGTAGCCCCCAAAATTAGTGAAGGTGAAAGCACAACCACACAAACACAACCACACACTTACAGATACACCTCCACCCCCACACAGAATTATATAGACATATTCCTATATTTTCAATAGAAACATAATAGAAAACGACCTATATGGGAAGGACACCTGACCCAACACCTGGTGGTCCATATCATAGTCCCCAAAAGGTGTGAACAGCTCATGTGAGCTGAGTCCCATAGACTGAGCAGCTCCCCCCGTGACCTGCTCACGAACTGGGTCACATGCGCCGACAACAAACACTCGGCCACCTCAGATCACTCTCTGATAAATTGAAATCTCAGATGATGAGGAGAACATTGTTAAAAGCACTCTCCTGGATTGAAAACTTTGGGAGCGGGGGTTTCCGTCAGTTTGCCGAGCGTGCAGGGAAGGTGGTTTCTGGGCCCCCTTCTCACTGCTCCTTGTGGTGGGACTCACCACCTCTCAAAGACAGAGACAGCTTTTGTGGGATGTTTGCAAACACCCTTGATCTGAGAACCTACATTGACCTTTATTATCAAATGAGTACATATCCCTATGAACACAACGTGTCGGAATAGTGCATATTATAAGGGGACAATCATTTGGGATGAATTATGCCAGGATGTAATATTTGCAACCTGTGTCAATGAATTTATGAATGTGATCAAACACAGATACTGTGTCTATATTGATCTACTTCATTAGGTCCAATCTGTGTGGCATGATATCAAGAAGGAGAGAATAGAGGAAAAGTACTTAATAAAGGAATATATTGAATTGATTTTGATGTATAACATATATACTTAAAATATGTATGTACTACAATTTATACTCATTGTAATATCACCGAAAACCAGGGGCAACCCTGAGGTGAATTACTAATAAAATACAGTATATATATATAAAAAAAATTCTACAGCTAGTGCCAGATATATCAATCCAATATATTTATAATCATGTTAAAGACTGATCATTCTATTTGTCTGGGTAACTGGGTGAGGGTTTACATGTTTGGATTGAAACAAATTACTAAAACCAGCAAAAAGCATTGTCGATTTAAGCATAAAAGAAGGAATAATCTTTTTAAATTAGAAAAGAATGTGTTATTTACAATTTGAAAACATCACAAGCACTACACGTCTTAAAAAATATCCATAAAATCTAATTGTGTAACATATACAACATTTATGACTTTATTCTAGGAAGTATGATTTTACTATATATTCTGGAAATTCCTTCAATCAATTGTTTCATTGTGTTACTAAAATCAATTATTTCAATTAGGGTTGGAAGGTTCGGAAGGACTAGTGCATTCTTTGGCCGAAAAGTTTCTGACAGAACCCTTATTATAGCTAGAGCCGAACATCTCAATTCTTTTGACTTCCACTACCAATCACAACAACATGCAGTATGAACATAATGATGAAAGTACATGTCTTTCCTAAGCAAAGACCAGCATAACATGAGTTATATACTGAAGACCAGGATCCCCATATATTGTTCCAAATGTAATAATGGACAATCAAAGGTCAACAGAAAATGCATTCTAAACCTTAGTGTTACCTGAATAAATTCGAAATGTATCTAGATACATCGTTTGCCGCCAATATATGACTCCTAAAGTCAAGACATGATAAAGCTGCCCAACTTTGATTGGCAACAATAGGACATGATATATGAAACATAAGTGCACTAGTCAGAATGATTGTGAATTATGACGCATAGAAGGATGACATGTGAGGGGAAATACGTGTAGGGACATTCTGGTATTGCTGGAGGTATCCCATTCCCCGCGGTCGTCTCCGTTTCCTCCAGTCCCTGATTAAGAGGTGTGATATGAAGGAGAAACATGTCCTGCTCATTAACTGCTCACAGGGAGCCGAGCAGCTCGATGTGAGCAACTCCCCCAGTGACCTGAATACGAGAATCCTACCTATCTGGTGTGGGATGGAGGGCTGGCAGTGGGCTAAGGTGTAGTCATTACTATAAAGGCTGTATTCCATAAACCCAAAGTGTACTAACGATTTCCTGCATTATACTTTTGGCAGTGCCGATACACTTTCACGAGCATTGCAGATAAAATTCACCAACAGGTTGGTACATTTTTCCTGCTGACACTGGTTGCAGATATCACACTTTCAGCCGCTGATTACATACAGAATGTAGTGGCTGCCGGCTAAGAACGTTACCATGGAGAGGGTCATTATCGGCAGCCCACACTTTCGGTATATGGAATACGGCCTTTAGGATCATAAACACAAACGGAGATAATTTCGGTAATTTCTGCAAACTCTATTAATCAAATATAAGCTATGTATATATGTACATGTTTAGAAAAAAATCATGGAATATAATGGTCGGCAGATTCCATTGATCTTCCAATTCTATATCTGATCAAAATGATAGCCTTAGCTATAAATGGCGTGATTATTTTCTTGACCGTGGAGGGAATTTACGTGAAATAAAAGATGATAATGAATGAAAATATAGTATTATAAAATTTGGGAAAAACAAATGCTAAGGCTAAACGGAAAAATGGTTATAGTTTTTTTTTCTAGTAGAACAAAAATGAATAAAGATAAGAATATATAGTATACACTTTCATCGCTCAATGAAGAAAAATATTAAAACAAGTGGTCCACCTATTTATTGTCTGTATTTCCAAAAGTTCTAATTTTCTGAAATAGAATAAGTTAGCACTGTGAAATTGAGCGGTGTGACATTATACGTAGGGCGGGTGGATAAAAGCTGAGGTCGGTACTTCAGTATGTAGGCCGAGCTACGACCTTGGTCCTTAGCGGAAAAAGCCTTTTCTGAGAAAAGGATTTTTTTTGCTGATACGCGTGGGGCCTTCCTTGAACACGTTAAAGATTTATACCACCGTAAATCTCGCTGACCTTGGGATTTTGAGTAGTACTCAGGTATGAGTGTCAAATCTACCAGAACCTGCCAGTTGTATAAGTAAGCAGAAAAGGACACGTATATGGAGTGGTGAGCTTCATAATGCTGGATATGGCCTCCGCGAGGTCTGAATTTATATTTGTATCTCTATTATACGATATTCACATAACTTTAGTGCAATTGGTGGTATTAATAGCTAGTTGCAATTGATAGCAGTTAGTTGCAAAGTTAGTACAAACCTTTCTATATTTCGTGTATAGCAATATCTAAACGATGGTACACAGCATTGAAGACAACATTCACTATGTATTTAGCATACTCTTGAGGCGTGATATACTTCGATTCATTCCTGCCCTCTTTTTGACCTATGCATCAAAAGATGATCGATAATGTCGTTGTAAATGGGAATTGTATATCATAACAACATAACAAAACATTTTTGGTATAACGTCACAGAGGTCTTTTGAAACCGGTTTCATTTGTAAATGCTAAAAGGTGATCAATAATGACATGCATCGTTTTGAATTTGAAGCTATTTACATTTTTATCCAGAAGGTGGGCACAATGACAATGATGCCAATAATCTCATGTTCTGCCCCTTTAATCAATTATATGTACACGTATTTTCTCGAGTGATTGATTTTATTTTGATCCCCATACCATTACAATAAGTTGGAAAAGTTTTATTTTGATCCCCATACCCTTACAATAATCTGAATAAGTTATTGCCTTTAGCATCCATTGACACGTGCATGCAGAACAAAAAGGAATTTGACATGAGATATGTTGCGATACCGGTAAGGAGATTTGATCAAATAATGTCCCGTGTTATAGTACATATGGATTACTTTGATTACTTATGCACTCTTGGGTTCACAGTGCCAGCCACGCCCAGTTTCCACAAAACCACATTGGGCTAGCGACCAAAGGTGACAATCAAAGATTGACTGATGCTGCATCCCCACAGGGCGACGAGTTGCACTTTGTCGTCAACGACGAAGCGTTCGTCGGGCGACGAACGCTTCGTCGCCCGACGAAAAACTAGGCGGGCGACTAGTTACGGGTTTTTTGCATTGGGATGTGCATGACAACTATTGACCGAGCGAATAGTTTTTTCGTCGTCCTTACTTCGTCGTCCACTGGAATTTCCACGGGCGACGAATAGTTAGTCGTCGACGACGAATGCGATCGGACATGTTCGATCTTTTGCGTGGTTTTCCAGGCGACTAGTTGAGTTCGTTGTCCGCTGAGACGCTGGAACTAGTCGTCTGGGCACTCGTCGCCCAGCGCTTCACCGTTGGGATGCTCTGCAAGTAGTCGTCCGTCGGATGCAAACGCTTAGTATCTGAAACCTGTAATTGTTGGCATATAACGTTTCCTGTTCAAAAGAACTAGACTTAGTGTCAAGCATACTGGATTGCCCCTGAGGTGACGTCTTTGCATCTAGTCTAGAGTACTGGAGGGTATTATCGGCAGGGGTGTATTATCGGCACCCCTGTTAGTGGGGTCTGTTAAGGTCATTTTTTTGAGAAATCGTTGCGCGGCGGATAAAAGCACCAAATTTGGTATGAGGCACCTCTGAGGCATAACTATCAAATCTGGAAGGGGAGCCACGTTGAAATATCAATAGGACGGATGTGGGGGCCCAAAAACCAATATGGCCAACTTTTACTATAAAATTTCTTATATCTCAGCTTCTAAAAAGACTAAAGAGACATGGTTGGTGTCAAAATTTAGGGATTATGGGTCAAGGAATTCAATTATATATGTTTCAAGTCAATGCGGAAATCCAAAATCCAAGATGGCTGACCAATTTTGAGAAATATTATGATTTTTAGCTACTAAGGCATAAGGCCAGGGGAAATGGTTCCAATATCAGTTGTTAATAGCCTAGAGGGCTCAATAAATATGATATTCATCCGATACAATACCATAAATTTCAAAATGGCTGAATTCATTAGCATAATACCTTTGATAATGACCGCCGGATTCCAAAATAATTCAAAAGAAAGGATATAGACTTTACTCTTTTGCCACAAGATTTCTTAATTTCATTTGGTACAATGATCCCCTGGGACCCCTTCATTGAATTTAAAAGGGGAGCCACCTTGAAAAATCAATATAACCCAGACGAGGGCCAAAAATCCAAAATGGCCGACTTTTATTGAAATAATCTTATATCTCAGCTTCTGAAATGCTTAGAAACACATTGCTATTGTCCAAATTGGTAGATTATAGAACAGGGAATTCAATTATTTACCTTTCGAATCTATGCAATAGGTCTAATCGAAGCTAGCCAAAAGTTTTGGTTAAATTCCTTAAATTTCAAATGCTAAAAATATACAAAATTTGTCAAAATTTCATTTTGGTATTTGAAGATGGCTCCCCTTCTAGATTCAATAGTTATGCCTCAGAGGTGCCTCATGCAAAATTTGGTGCTTTTATCCGCCGCGTAACGAAAATGTTGTTAACAGACCCCACTATGTTATAGATTCTGATATTACAGGTCATTGTATGATTTTGAAAGTTTATGATTTACAGAAATTGATAGTAAATCTGTATTCCATCATTTTCAGCACCATATTTTTCAGCAAAATCGTTCTTAGATAACAGAGCATCAAGGCAAAGTGATTAGGTTCATAGATTAACTACAAAGAAATGGCCACTTTATCTGACATGCTAAAGAATAGGGGATACTCTTATTTCATTTTTTGGACTCCAAACATAAGAAAAATCTTAAATGTTCGATTAGTACAGGTCAAAATAAATCCAAAATGACATGATCTTTTAACAATAAAAGTCAAGGTACAGGAATAAGTTAAACTGAATGGGTGCCGATAATACACTCCATTCTGTGTGCATGTCTTGTATTATCGGCATGGTAACATTATAAATAGTAATATTGGTCTGGGAAATATATCAAAATTGCTAAAGATCACAAACTATTATTTAGAAATTCGAGAAAAGTCATGTGAGTATGTGATAGGTACTGATATTAAAGTTATATTTGCTCCTGCTTCCAGTCATCTTACACAAGAACAAACAAACGCTAAATTTACACAATGGACTCACAAAGAATATGTACAAAATTGATTTTTTTCATTGAATTATGTAAGGCTACAATTTTCCTTCAGTTAAAATCAATGATAGACTTGAAACTGGTTGTATTTCCAAGAGAAGAGGATATACAGTTTTTTTTCTGACAAAATTATTTGATTTATGTACTTCTTTTCTACTTGAATTACATGCTAGGGTGCCGATAATACACTCCAAAACATACCAAAATAAATCACACAATATTTCTCAAAAAAATGTTTTTAAATATTCAATAATATTTCTGAGGTATTTAGATATGAACAAGCTGTCACATGGTTTACGTTGCAGTTATAATTCTGAAGAAAAGACAGTGTCATAGCACATTTCATCCTAAAGTGCCGATAATACCCTCCACTACTCTATTACCCGACTTTAAGCACCAAGGTTTCTAAATAGTCCCCACCTTGAACAACTTTTTGGGGGCTAATTGGTCAAACGACCGAAATCCAGTCATCCACATAGTCATCTCTGCCTAAATTCTACAAGCCTAATGTTCATCAACGTCTTGATCATGAACGAAACAAGCATTGGTCGGCCGACTAGAATAAATTCGTCCACATAGTCGCTCTATGAACTTCTACCGTAATTCAATGACAAATTGTATCTATTATAAATTTCTGAGGACGAGGTGGTACGACGCTGGAAGGGCTACAGATCCCGATTCACAAAGGTCAACCAACTCCCACCAAGTGGTAGCGTTTACGACCATGAGAGGACTGATCGTCAGGAGTGGCTTTTCGAGCGTCTCTCCTTCCTTGCTCCCTACTCCAAGGGAAGGGAGACTACTTCAAGTCTGCCACGGAAACAGGTGAATATACAATACTGTAAAATGACTAGAAACTCACGATATGTTGGTTGTCAAATATGGATTGAGCTCCAAGCAGTTCGTCGGCCAACTAAACTAGTCATAAATTATCTACATACATTGGCCATTCTGTGTGAACCATGGTGTAATCACTGTGGTCTTGCAATTATTGTTATTGTAAATAGAAAAGAAAATGCTGGGCATGTCTGTTTTCCAGCCAAGTTATCTTCGCATGTTCGTTTGAAAAAAGACGTTATCTTGTAACTAGTCCTTGTGTTAAATCCTACGCCCAATTTTCTTTCTTTCTTATAGAGCTCCACGTCCTCTGGCTCACAGGTGTGCGGGCGAACACCCTCAAAAACCTCGGTGAACCAGACACCTGAACCGATTATCATCGATAACAACGACGAGGACGACAACGACGACGGACGGCTGCAAGCCAGTGGCAGTAGCGTCTCTGGTCAGGACACACAGAAGGAGCCCGTGGATGACGAAGATCCACTACCCCAATTTGCCAATTGCTCAGAGGAGGATACAACACCAGCAGATGCAGGCGATCCCGTGGTTGTCGACGATGTTGTGGCTGTTGAGATGGAAGAACCTTCACAGAAATTGACCACTAAGATCTCTCCAGTATCCCCCGATGTTAAAGAGCAACTACAGAAATGCATGGCGGTGATAGAAGAAGACTTGGCCGATATTGAGGTTGTCGCCAGGAACAGACCTGTGATCATTGAAGACGAACCTGTGCAAGACGAATTCGGCGACGTGTCAAAGCCAAAAGGGAAGAGCTCTTCGAAACAACAGTCTAAGAGTAGTAAACGCAAAGTCGCAGAAGATCCTCCTGCCGAGCCAGCGTCCCCACGGTCACCTACACCTCCTCCAAAAAGAGATGAGAATGAAGACACTGAGGAAGTCGCCAAAGACACAGGGAATTCGAGTCGTCCAACTTATAAGAATCCTGTGCAAGCTGCGAAAGTGCTTGAGGACCTGCGGCAAGAGACTAGGGATTATATAGCAAAGAAGATGGGCAAACTCGACGAGGCTACACATCGTAAACATATTGCTGCTGTCCAAAAAGAATTGGAAGAAGATCTAGATGAGCCAACTACAAAGACAGCGACGAAAACGACAACTACTAGTACAGTGGCATCGTCTCTGTCCAAGTCTATCACCACAAAGACATCTTCCTCCTCTGCCACAAAGACAACGTCGTCCACGGGGAGCCAAAAGAGGACGGCGCCTGCTGTCAAAGGTGCAGCAAAGAAACAAACCACGCGTGTCGATAAATATGCCGACGACTATGACGCCATAGGTGGGGCTGGTACTTCAAGCAGTAGTTCTTCGTCCAGCAAATTTCCCGCACCTAAAGGAGATAAGTCACGGGGTATTGTACCAGTATCTGTAGTTGCCTAACGCCGGAATTCGGCTTCTTCTGAGAAGTCTACCACTTCAAAGAAGTCGACGGGGGCAACAGAATTAGAAAATCAGAAAGTAGAAATTCTGAAAGAGTTCACTGCCACTTTTGCAAATAAAACTTTGCAACCACAGATCTTCATCACACCCTCTTGCCAGTCGTCCGTCGCATCTACTCCAAGGAAGAGACACCAGTCTGTGAACGACGACGACATCAACGACTTGGAGGAAGATGAGATCCACATGTGGTCAAGGTTCACAGAAAAGCGGATGCGTAAGCTACATAAGCAGGACGCACTTTTGTGTGAGGACGTTCAAGATTACATACGCCAGGTGGTGAAGGAATCAATCCGGGGAACTTGGTGTCCACCGAAGGTGCTATCATTAAGCAAAGTCGACACAGATTCTGCTACAAAGTCCCCAGTCCGCCCAACCGTTACTCATATTATTTGTTCACCTGTTGTGCCTGCCCAGAATGTGATGAAAGTGCCTGCCAAGGTCCCTGGCCAACCGAAACCAATACAGGAGGTGCAAAACACTGATCAACAAAGTAGTAAACCACAGCAGCCTTCGTTGTCGTCTCCGTCGTCTACCGCCCCAAATCCGCATCTCCCCCCCCCCCTGGAGAACATGCAGCAGCAGCCGACATTTGTTGGCCAGTTTCCATCTTCGTCGTTGTCAGCTTCGTCCTACAGTGGACAGACAGGTAATCTGCCGTATCCAAACCAGCAAGAGTTCTCGTACACCTGGCAACCAACCGGCATGGACACTTCTTATGCCCAGCATAATCCAAACATCTACCTGAATACCTACCACCAATATGGACCTGATGCGGTGCCAACTAACCATGAAAATAGTAACAGGAAAATGACCAACCTGTAGGAATAAATACTTCTACGAAAAGAAGTTGAGAGTTTGAATTAAACTCTAGTATTTTTTTCAGCAGAAAGACTAAGAGATCAGATTGTTATTGGTCGTCAGACTTACCTTTTCTAAGCAGCCAATACCCCTTGTCGATGTCATTGATGATTGAAAAATGTTAAAGATAGTTGGCCAATTTTTAATTTCTTACGTTAATTGGTCCTTCATTATTCTGACGTGAGGCAGCTCATTTAGTCTTTTAAAATGACAAGGACAACTTTCTACCGCCGTAAGATTGATAGCATTTTAAGGTATAACTATTACTGTTAATGCCTTTTTATTTGTATTCGAAGTTCAAGTTTGTTTTTAATATTGCCAATCCGAGAGTGCAAGAATAATAAGAACTGTTATGACATATTGAATAACCTGGAAAGTAGGAGGAAGATGTCTTTGTAATCAACAGTTTTATTTAAATCGTTTGGGACATTCTTTTTTATTTTGAACTCTGCATATCTTGCTTGTGATTGTCGATGTTAGAACGATTATCTTAAACTACATTGAACCAACATGTTCATAAGATAATGGAAGACAAGTGAATTGAAAACTTTTAAATAACATGAAGCATTAGGTTTAAACCTCTTTCTCCTATCTTCATTGTCGTAGTAGTCCAGGAGCCAAATCCTGAAATCAGTCAAAATAAGGATTTACCCTCCGCGGTGAGCCCCCTGGATTTTCTTGATTTTTTTCATCTTATAGCATCCTAGGGACCATGAATCAAGACGGTTCCGAAGAATTTAGGTATGCGAACACTGTGTAATTACGCGATTTGTGCTTAATTAGCAAAAATTGAAAAACGCGTTATTTCTAAATTTCCCAGGAACTATGTAAGATATAATAACATGCTATATGTCATCTGAAAGCTAATTTTTTTCCTGAATTTTTGGTATATTATTTGTTATTGTCATTAATCATGGCAAGGAGTAATTGAAGAAAAACTGTTGTTTCAGTCATATTCATTAGAACTTAAGAATCCAAGATCAAACTTTGGAATTGATAAACCAACTGCTAGGTATACTTAAAAGGGATCTTGAGGCAATTTTTAAAGAAGGTTGCATCTGATTTCATTGGAAATGTAAGGTAGAAATAATTTTTTGCTGATTAAATTCTAACCGACTTAGGGCTCATTTTGCACTCATATTTCAAAAGGAGAGATGATATCATGAACATAACACAATATATCCTAGAGGGATGGGAAAATGATAATCACTGTCTCCCTAAGCTGGTATTTTAGTGCTTTCTGAGCCATTTGGGCACATGTATATAATATGGTAGCTGTTTAGAGAGCATTTTGGATCACAGTGAAAGACATGTCACAATAAAACTATGGTTTGAGCAAGATTTCTTTCCTCAGAAAAATACCATGATAATGTTTCAGTTTGATTACAAATCATCTTATTAGGGCCCATTCAATAAGTATATATGCATCAAGAGTGGGGAGGTATGAAATCTTTTGAAATGTGTGTACTTTCTAGTACAAAGCCAATGCATATTTTTGACCAAAGTGGGGTGGGGATCTGAGGTTTTTGAAAATGTGTGTACGTATTAAATGGAATGCCCCTTATAGTTCCCTGTACTTCTTGTTTACATAAAGAAAAGAATAGCTCATAGCAGACTCACCCATTACCCAACCTCAATCCAGATTTCTGAGGGTGTACATGGGGAACCTCTATGTATTACTTTAAAGAAGAGATGAATCCCAAAAAGTATTTTGACATATATCAAGGGTTCAAAATTTAGAAAAGAGTCCTTGTATCAATTTGCCAACTGCAAAAAGACCAAGCATGCTATTTCTTAAAGTTGCAAACTTGATAGGTGTGCTACCTCTGTCAAATTGTTGGTTTTAACAAATAACTAGATTGCACTCTAGGATTCTAGACCCATGTGCTTATATAAATGAGTAACTTGGCTTGACCATACACAAAATGGATATCTTATATTTTATTCTATATATGGGTTACTGGTATTAGTAATTTGATATCAAATTATGATCATAGTCACAGTTTATTTCCTAAGAGTCAAACTTCCAAACCTCCCAAATTACCAATACAAGTTATGACCAGCCTTTGGTCGTGCTTCACTCAGATTCATCCTATCAACTACCAAGATTCTGCCATATATCCAATTTTATCAGGAAGTATACAAGAGGGACTGAGACCTCTGCATGTGCATGTGCATGTCAATACAGAAGTGCCTGATATATCTTTCTATTTCAAAATTACAAACTTTTGGTATAGCCATTTCTGGTTTCCCAATACTATCTAGTAGCATTACCACATTGAGCAGCATGTACACAGCACCCTTGCTTTGGGGCCATAACCAAGGCAGTATGGTATTAGGAGAATGTAAAAGAGCAACAAATTGCTGTGATTCTGGTTGTAACCTCAAACTTTTTGTTCCTCAAACCTCAGAAACAACATTATTCCCTCATCAAAATATAACTGACCGTTTTCATTCCTAAACTGCTATGAACAAGGATCCAATTTCCCCAACCTACAGCAAGAGACAGCTTATAGGTTAGGTGCTAAGGGAAAGATCAATATATGGTAAATACACTGAGACCCAAAACTAAGGGAGTCATTATTCAAATATATAAATAATGTCTATGATCAGTTCTTATAATAAAACACTGAATACTAAGTCCATAATACAACAGGGTATAAAGCTAACTGAGTAATGAACCCATACAACCTGGAACTGTGAACCATCAAATAGTAGGGAAAAGATAACAAATTTTAATTTGGTAAATTGGTTGTAGGATGTTAAAAAAAGTAGAGCAGGTGGTCAGTAATCCCACAATTTATGGCATACTATATATAGGCCTGCAGTGATTGTACCATGGGAGGCTGCATGCATGCATGTCCTTATCCCCTAGTTCAGGTCATTCAGGGGAAAGGCTAGACCTCTCCACCTCTGATAAGCTTCTGAAGATCCACTACCTTCATTTTACTGCTGTAAGGCAACATTGTCTGAACATTTCTCACCAGCTGCAGTGATGAACCCTGAGCTCCTTTTGGAATTATGTGATAAAATTGAATAATAAGACAGTTATAAGTATCCAAATTTTAAGCCTGCTCTGCCCTCTGAGGGATCCTTTATTAGGTTGTAAGCACAGTGTCTTACCAATGGATTAACTCACACAACAGGGAGATAAGAACCCTAGTCCGCCATCTTTATCATTCCTGTCTCTCCAGGCCTTATCTGTTGCCAGGGGTGAGATAGACATTAGACATTGGGGCCAGCAATGGGGGGATTTAAAAGAGTATTACAGCCTAGAACTCCCACTCTCCCTATAGGAACATGGTTTTAAAGATGACTGTGTACAGGGGTATGTAAATAGAAGTTTGCTGCATATTGTTATGTCAATACATGTGTGAATCTTTGGCAATATAGGGAGCCATCCATACCCTTTTGAGTTGATAAATAAATGACTATACTAGTTTGATCAGGCAACAAAGATGAGCTTGTCTGCAAATTACATGGACACATATTTCTAGCTAATGTATACTTATTTTACAGCTCCAGTGTTGTATACAATGGACCAATTGGCTCAGAAAGCACTGAAATACCAGCTTAAGGAGACAGTGATTATCATTTTCCCATCCCTCTAGGATATATTGTGTTATTTTCATGATATCATCTCTCCTTTTAAAATATGAGTGCAAAATGAGCCCTAAGTCGGTTAGAATTTAATCAGCAAAAAATTATTTCTACCTTACATTTCCAATGAAATCAGATGCAACCTTCTTTAAAAATTGCCTAAAGATCCCTTTTAAGTATACCTAGCAGTTGGTTTATCAATTCCAAAGTTTGATCTTGGATTCTTAAGTTCTAATGAATATGACTGAAACAACAGTTTTTCTTCAATTACTCCTTGCCATGATTAATGACAATAACAAATAATATACCAAAAAATCAGGAAAAAAATTAGCTTTCAGATGACGTATAGCATGTTATCATATCTTACATAGTTCCTGGGAAATTTAGAAATAACGCGTTTTTCAATTTTTGCTAATTAAGCACAAATCGCGTAATTACACAGTGTTCGCACACCTAAATTCTCCGGAACCGTCTTGATTCATGGTCCCTAGGATGCTATAAGATGAAAAAAATCAAGAAAATCCAGGGGGCTCACCGCGGAGGGTAGATCAGGATTTTCAGATTTGGCTCCTGGACTATAGGCTGAAGATGCTGATTAGTAAAATGACGACATATTAAGAATTTCAACTTTTTCTGATTGTGAATATTACACTTTGATGTTAAAGAATTCTTTAATCTGAAAAGTTCATCTTCAGGTATACTAAACTTTCATGTTGAAGACTACTTTTAATCTGAAAAGTTCTTGTTTGGGGACACTGGACTTTGATGTTGAAGGCATACTCTTAATCTGAAAAGTTCTTCGTCGGGGTTATTAGACTTTACTTTTGGAGAACACTTTTAATCTGAAAAGTTATTGTTCGGGGATATTACACTTTGATGTTGAACACTGCTTTTAATCTGAAAAGTTTTTCGTTGTGCGGCAGTTATGAACAGATAATTCATAGCAAGGAATAATGTTAATGTGTCTTAGAAAAAGATTATTAAAGTTTCACTATTTCAAGTGCAATGTTTCCGTATTTCTTTTAGGAGAAAGTCTTTAGATATCCTCGATCATTCGATCTTGCCAGGGCACAGATCCGGCGTGCGACGAGAAGTAATCTTTCAGGTCCAGACGCTGATTTTTGGCAAAGTCGCTCGCATTGCGGTTAGTCGGCTGCTGCAGAGAGACCAAATCCTTGTGCTGCCTCCACTCGCCAGGATGAACATTCTGGTTGGCGTCTTCGTAGTCAACCGATCCAGGGGACAGGTAGGCCTTGCCGCATCGTCGTCTCAGCATGTTGTGGAGGCAGCAGCAAGCTAATACGATGTTTGTTACCCTGTCCGGCGATGCGTGGATTTCTGTGAGGAAGATTCTGAAACGGCTGACGAGTATACCGAAGGCATTCTCAGCTACTCGTCGTGCCCGACTTAGGCGGTAGTTGAAGATGCGCTCTTCTTGCGGTCAAGTTGCGACGAGCAAACGGTTTGATCATGTTCAGACCTAGACGAAAGGTGTCATCGCCCACCATCATCATCTTCGTCTTTACCTCAGATCCAGGTAAGCGCCGTGGTCCCGGCAGATCCCCGGCAACTCATAGTTTGCATCGACGACTGCCATGAGACCAATGCTACAGAAATGCTTGTAGTTATAGAAGCGAGATCCGGAGTTTTTTGGTTTTCTTATACGTATATGTTTGCCGGCGACTGCGCCGACACAATTGGGGAAATTCCAGCGCACATCGAAGACCTTGGCAATGTCGCGCCACTCTTCTCCGCAGTTAGGCGTCTGCAAAGAATTAATAAAATTGTGAAGCGATTTCTACCAGGGAATAAGGGAACTTGAAATATCACGAATCGTTTATCACATACACTATAGAGAATGTCTTCTTTCGTTGTAATAATGTTACCACTTTTCTTAGACGACTTACATGATGACAACCGAGAACATCTCCCATTAGTGCGGCCAAAGGTTTGATACAAGAAGCGATTCAGAATTCTAATTCATTTAATTTTTTCACTTACTGCTAGATATTCGGGTGACAGTGTGCGGATTATAGCTGGAATGGTCTCATCTATAATGCGGTGGTTTGACGAATTACTTGTGATGAACTCATGCACCATTGAGGGGCAGCTATGTCCTTGAGAAATAGAAATAAAACGATCAATCTATTTTTTACCAAATTCATTTCAAAAAGATTTTTTTAGTTCAGTATTTTACGCACTATTCGTTCTGTTATTTGTTTCTATGATATCATCTCCCACCCCTCCATTGTCGCTTGGCAAAACGTCGTCGAACATTAACGTTGAATACTCCCCATGTGCGAAGTACCGCATCGTCAGAGACAAATGGGCATCTGGTGTGATGGCAGCTCGACCACACATGTCCTGCTTCCTGATATCTTCGGCGACTTTACCCAGCAAGTAATCCTATTCTCTTCGTCCATGCGCATCATGCGACGAAATTCTCGGGTATCTTGTAGCTACAGGATGACAAATAATTGGTGTAGCTAGACACGAAATCTCAACTGCCTTTTCATTAGTTATCTTTTCTTTTTTATTCAAATAGTAACTGCTCTGGCATTAATCTTTCATCGAAACATGTGGCTTCTTGCTCCGAACGTTTATAAAAACTTAATTATTGCTTTTACCTTGCGGCAGAATGTCTCATAGAGTAACATAGCTGGACAATACAAATTTGATCTTACCTCTCTCAAGAGTTTCATTAATGTGTATACATTCTCGCATTCTGGTTCTCGACGACGAGCTAACCATGGTCGCTCCCACACCACCGGTGACTTTCTCTTCTTCTTGGGGGGTTCCACTTCAGTTTCCTCATCATCTACAAACATAAAAGCGGCAAGGAAAGCTAGAGCATCTTCCTCCATGTTTCCTGAGTGATGTGCTTCTACCTATAAAAACGGGTTCAACTTCTTCAAAACCAGGGCTGAACAATTAAGTCGTCGCTGAAGCGGCGCCGAAGCAGGCTAATTTGAGCATATTAGTCGACGAGTAGATGCAAACTAATCGTCTCCAGATCCAGTATAAGCATTCAGTGGAAACACCTAATTTGAGAGTTGGACGACTATAGCGAATTGTGAAGGAAAGTAAATAAGTGTAGAAGTCCAATGATTTATCTATGATGCAAAATCTAACCTGTTTTGGACGATAACCAGTTAAAGACAACTAATTCTTTTGTTTTCTTGACATTGAATCTGTATACGCCTTGAAATAGTGATCCAACGACAAGAGAGTAACCTATCTTTTTGTCTTTGAAAGTTTAGCTTTTTGGCGGACAAGTTCATACTTGTCAGCGTCTGACATACCTAGGGCTGCTGATCAACAATTGGCCGGCGATCTCCAACTTCTCAGTATGTGAAAACCATCCTCAACTCTGTGCCTAGAACCGTATTGTTGTTATCATGGTCAGCAAACTTGTGCCGCGCTTTTCATTTCCCAAGGATGATACAAGTCATCAACCATTAGAGGAAATGTTTTAAAATCAAGGTGTGTCGTTTTGGTACAACTTTCTATGGCTGTCTACCCATTACTCTTTGATAGATAACTCGACAAATATTTACTTCTCAATACAGTTGCGAACCAGCAAAATCGGCATAAATAGGTCTTAATCCTGACCAGTAAGGGAATCCTGATACAGCTAAGTACCTTACCCATTTATTACATTGAACTTGTAATGTAGGTAGAAATAAAATGTGAAGCGCATTATACATACAAGAAAAGCCCCACATGAACAAAAGTCATATCAGTATAGTGCATCTCGTGCCATCTCTCTTAAGCCCGTCTCATCTTATATTAGACTCTACTTTTTCGTCTGTGCCACTGTTATCTGATTCTATGATATCTCTCTCTGATTCCTGCCCTCCTCATTTCCTCATTGTAGTTTTTGTCCCGGTCTGCTATACTCATGTCTGTCTTATTTTTCCCATGTTCTGTCTATGTAATCTGATCAGCTATCCATAACAGTTCGGATGTCTTTTGAGCAGTTTTCATCCGGAAGTATTGGTTTTCCTTCAAACTTTTCTTGTCACTAGTGCAAGTACATGTTATTATTTGTTTTCATGAGCCGTCTGACTCATTCTCCTTCAAGACCATTCAAATGATACATAATAGATAATTCGTTAATGAATCCTGTGTAAGCCAGTGCAGGGGCGGATACAGAAATTTTGATAGGGGTGTCAGCATAAAGGCAAAGTACTAAAACTGCGTGCAATCACACATACGCGAGTGGTATTTTCCCCTTTTTTGTAGTTTAGGCGTCCACCAAAAGGGGTGACATATTCTCGTCATTCAACTTCTGCCTCATCTGAATGTCACATAACGTCATTCAAGCCTCCATCTACCTTTAATTGATGCATTGTAATTGTAAATGAAGCCCTTCTCTTCAGCTCCTTCGTGTGACACAATGATACACTTGCTGAAGCCCTCTTCTACTCCCATCTAGGTAAACACTTGTATATTCAGCTAAACATACCCAGCCCAAACCCTGACACATTGTAATGCCCTCACACAATGAGAATTTGTTGAACCCCCCCCCCCCCCCTTCACCCCCCTGAGCGACACATTAGGATAATCATTCAAGCAACCAGTTATTATATAATGTTGTTCACATCAATATAGTTTCTCAATATAAATGATACTCAGTCACTGAAGTAAATGTATGATTACTGACTGTTTTTGGTAATTTGCTGTTTAGTGTAGTATTTGGGCTTTCACTACATTATTGAGAAATGATCTGATCTGGGTCGTTTTTGACACTACCATTTCGTCTTCAATTGGAGTTCAGCTTAAAACTACTGGTGAGGTGCGGCGGGCGAGCAGGTAGTAGGGGTGGGGCGGGGGGGGGGACGGGGCGGGGGGGGGGGGGGGGTTATGATCAATCTAGACAGTAGATAGTGAGTTTTAGCGGAGTAGTTCACGAGTCAAAGACGAGTGGATTACGTAGCAAAATCCAAGAGTGAGAATATGAATAACCCGTTACACACTGGGGTATTACGTAAAGCACTCCCTCCTCCTCATGACTTTTAGTCAAGAAATCCAAGCCCTCCTGTGACACATTAAGTATGTTTAACGAACCTGTGGCCTTAACTCCCTTCTGGTGACACATTCAGACTTACTAAGATCCACTCTCCCCCCATTCCCTCCAGGGTGACACATGGAGACACTGGTGAAGCCCCTCCCCCCTCTCTTATCGTTAGTCATTCCGGCCCAACACACCTTTCCTTACCCGCCACCCCCTCTCCAATTCCCGCGCCCATTCCCGCCAGTGAAAATTTGATATTTCTCACGCGGCGGGCCGCGGAGTTCAACGGTTTCAATTCGGGCGCCAATTCCGTTCAATTTGGCGTCGGGCTGGTCGTTTAGCCGCCGGGCCTGCAGCGGGTAGTTGGGTCAATTTGAGCGTCTCCGGCCTCCGGGCGACAACGTAGGGGGTGGGGGGAGGTAGGACATGGAGGAAGGAGGGTGGGGGTGGGGAGGGAATGGTTGTCCTTCAGCCCGTTTTCAGGAGGGACGTTAATTGTGTGTAGCTAGATGGCTGTTTCTGGACATCACCAAGGTTTGCCGTACCTAGCTCCAAAATCTCAGGGGGCGACAATGTGGGAGGGGGGGAGGGGTAGGACATGGAAGAAGGAGGGTGTGTGTAGGGGGTGGGGGGGGGGGTTGTCCTTCAGCCTGTTTTCAGGAGGGAGCTTAATTGTGTGTAGCTAGATGGCTTTTTCTAGGAATCGCCAGGGTTGTACCCAGCCCCAAAATCAGTTCTTGGATAACAGAAGTAAATCTGGAGTTTCAGCTGACACTCTTTCAAGTTTTTATGCTTATAGTTACCTTAACTTCAAAATCTGAGGGGTTTCCTCGGACACTCCCCCATCCCCAATTCTGGGCGAGGTTATTGGAAATCAATTGCGGTTAACTGTATCATATGTCCGATTTTAATGCTGGTCGTAACTCTGCAGATGGTTTCCTCTGATCTTGTTTCTTGTGAATGTATACTTTTTACTTTTATATTCTACTGAATAACAATTGACTTATCGATTCCTTTTCTATAGACGTTGTGCAGATGACGTCATAAAGGCCAGAAAGGGACTGGACGCCATCCTGGTGATCAATTTATAATTCTTGTTATAAACATTTAAACAACATCCAGAATATTAATTTTTCTTAAATGCATCTATTATAATCATATCATATCCAAATAAACAACCTGTATCATATCAAATTAATGTTTTCTTGATTTCTGCTAGAGCCACGTTGTCATGATGAGCACATGGTGATCACCAAAAAGTGGTCACGTGACCACGTCTGCAGAAGGTCTATAAAGCTCCTGTCAAAACCGATCAAGTTAAGTCATTTCTGTTTGGCTAACTCTTGAACATAAATGGTGTATAGATTTGAATGTCATGTGTATGACTATATCTTTCAAGTCCATACATATCCAGTTCGATTTGACCGGTCGTGGTTCATCCGCATTGTCTCCCAACCAAGTATACTCCTTTATCCCCATTATCCCTGCCCCCCGCCCGGCGCGCCCCCTGTGGGCCTCCCCTATCACGACCACTTCACACCGTGTATAGTAACAACGGGCATAGGATCCTCCAGGGTCCCGCCTGGAGGGGTGGGGAGGCGGTTAGCATGCGGGACACGGACCGGGCACTCCTGGTCAGACAAGGGACGGACCACCGCCGGACATTGACCGCGACACGGTGGTCAGTGTCAACTAGGAGGGGATGGGGAGGGGGGAGGCGGAGGGGAGGCTGGGGAGAGGTCGGGTGGTTAACGATTGAGAAGGTTGGAACAAGTTAGAGTAGAATGGAACTAGGTAGAGACATTGCCAAGGGGCCTTCCATTAAGTATGTACGCATCCAAGGGGGGGGGGGGAGGCTATACATGTATCCTCTTTTTTTAAAAAAAATATGCGAAAATTCTAGTACAAATCCAATGTGTACTTTTGCCCAAGATGGGGTGCGGGGGGTTCGTGTGTACGTACTAAATTGAATGCCCCCCAAAAGGGGAAAAATAGAGAAGACTGGTGTTTTTAAACAACACCTCTCCTGTCTTGGAGAGTTTGTTTTACGATATTTTGGGGTGTATACGTCAGATATTAAGGAGATATTCGACGTTGTATCTGATTTTCTGAATCAAGTTGTTCATTCGATATTAAGTATGAATTGCGAGCGTCATGGGTATGGGGGGTCGAGCGGTAACAAGTTGGTGGTCGGAACAACTAGAGTGGGGTTGAACAAGCTAGAGACTTGCATGGAACACTGCTGGAGGAGGGATAGCCAGGAGGATTGGTGTGTAAAAGAGATCGGAAAGTATTTTCTTCAAAGAACATGTGCCAAGATGTTCAAGATATTCGACAGTACTTTTTTCATTTCTGTACAAGTTCTTCAAATTAAATCTGAGATGATGTATTGCTCAGACGAATGAGAGGAATTACCTAGAAAGTGAAGAACATTAGGTGAATGTCCTACTTAAAATACAGGGACGTACTCTTATTGCGGTTCTATAGATTTGCACTAATGCACCAGATAGGAGGAAAGCTTACAAGAATAATCATAGACGGAAGAAGGAGAGGAGCAAAAATAAAATTGGGGATATAGTCCAGGAGCCAAATCCTGAATTCCGTCAAAAAAGGATTTACCCTTCATGGTGGGATTTTCTTGGGTATCTTATCATCTAATTGCACCTTAGGGCCATGAGCCAAGATGAGTTCGATGAAGCAGACTTTGAAAATTGTTGAATTATGGAATTTCTGCTTGCAAAATAAAAACAATGAACAGCACATTATTTATTTTTTTCTTTGGAGCTGTACGAGGTATTATAACATGTCATATGTCTTCTGAAAGGTAATTGTCTTCCTGGTTTTATTTATGCAAAATAGATAGATAAGATCCTAGGGCCAACATGTAGGGCAGGTCATGAGTTCACTCAGATTTGGCTCCTGGACTAGTAGTAGGGAGAGTGCAGAGCTGTTTGAAGGAGAGGGGTATCTGTGAATGACGCTAACAGGATGTTGGACAAGGGATCCATGGATAAAGGGACTCAGAGAAGAGGGTAGCGCTACAAAGGTGTAATATAATGGGACGTCCTCGCCACCCCTTCCGTTGTTGTTATCGACTTTCTAAGATCTTCCCTAACCAGGGTCACAGAGGTCAGAGGTCAAGGCCAGGTCAAGGTGACATGTAGGTCAGGTCTGTGTGCCACACAGGAGGAATAATACAGGGTGGTCGGTGCCCTCGGAATGATGCCCTCGGACCGATGAAAGGTGGGGGGGGGGGAGAGGCACCTTTTCCACTCCCCCTCTCCCCCCCTCCCCCTCTTCCCCTTCTCCCCCCACTCCCCCTACTCTCCCCTCTCTCCCCTCTCCCCCATACTCTATTATATTTTCTTCTTTTTCTTTTCTATACATCAACCGCATGAAAAACTTGTGGCATGTGGCTCTAAAGTAACAAAACAAGAACTCTCCTCTCTCCCTCCCCCCCCCCCCCTTCTCCCTTTCTACCTCCTCCCCCACTCCCACTCCCCCTCTCTCCTCTCCTGTATCCCCTTCAGGGGCGGATCCAGGAATTTTCAAAAGGGGGGGGGGGGGCGTGCAATTCGGAAAATTTTCCCCTGCCCTCCGGGCAGGATCATTTTATATTAAAAAAAATCTAAATTTTGGCCAAAAAAGGGGGGGCATGCGCCCCCCACGGACCCCCCTAAATCCGCGACTGCCCTTTCCTCCCAACTCCCCTATCTTCCTCCCTCTCCCCTTCTTGACTCCTCCCCTCCCTCCTCCAAACACTAGCCTCCCCCCACCAACCCCCACCCAACAATCAACCTCCTCCGCAACAATCCACTTTCCCTCCTTTGTCGCGCACGTTGTCGCGTGCTCCTGCCGCAGACAGTCGCCCCGCGTCGCGCGCGACATGCTACCCACTAACTAAAACACGTCCCACGTGCATAAATGATTCCTTTTGTCCTACCCAGCTCCTGGAGAAAATGGCTTTAGGTGGGTGAGTCCCAGGTCAGTCTCGTCCTTCCATGACCTAGATACCACTTATATAATAGGTTCTTACACCCACGAGAGTCCATGGCTACTAGTAGTCAATAAAATTTGTAGGAATTCTTTTATAGGCCCTCTATAATGGCACGGAGAACCCCTTTGGTGGTTCTTAGGCTGCTGGCTGGTTCCTGGTCCTACCTGCCATAAACCAGCGGCTGCAAAGCATGCTGGGATTTGAGTGGGAATTCCCATCTAAAATGGTTGCCAGTGTACAGACTCACTTTGGGAAACAGTGGGTCTCAGCTCAACAGACTAAGGTCAGTTTGGAGGTCGGACCACAACAAATGGACTGATTCCCCTCCCGTGCGGCCCGGCCCGAAATTGGTCGGCGTCGACGGGGGACGGAGGGGGCGCCAGAACAATGTGCGACCGGCAAATGACGTTGTTTTGTGTGGGCCGACCCGGAGGTCCCCGTGGGGGGAGTCGGGAGGAGTTTACAAACCCCAAACTCCCGCGAGCAGCTCAGAGACTCTGATTAAAGCCCCGCCTAACGACGAGCTGCTCAGTTATGACTCATATCAGGGGTCAAGGGTCACAGTTTGAGGTCAAAGTTGAGGTGAGCTGCTCAGGAGAATGGGAGCACTGAGTGGGTCATGTGTATGAGCAGCTCATTGCCTTTCTCCGAGCAGCTCTCAACGGGGAGGAGAAGACTTAATGGAGTTCATCACCGAGCCCGTCCTCAGAGGGTCTGTTCTGCTCCCCGCCACTTCCCGCCTTTTAATGTCCAAATCAAACAAAGACTCGATTCCACCTTCCGACCGTGGAGGATCAGGTTTTTACCCATATGATGGAGCGATTTGTTCCGCCCACTAAAGAGGGTTTCTCTGTAAATAGGACGTCAGTGGATGAGATTAGACAAGGGGTTAAGTAGATATAAAAAGTACGCCTTGATGATGGGTGACAAGGGAGACAGGGAGTTTCAGATCCCACAACACATCTCGATACGTCAACGTATCCCTAATCTACCTAATAATATTTAAGAGTAAATGTGCAAAATTTGGTGATTGTAATTAAATCATCATGTGTGAATGAGGCTTACGTGTACAAAAATTTAAAAAAAAAGAAATACTTTATAAAAACTGAGATACAAGATACGTTACATTTGCGTTACATATGCATCATGCCTTGGAGGAACTCCCTAATATTGCTGTCGTTAGTCATCACTGTATTCTACTATCACTTTAATATACTTTAGAAATACATCTTCCAGCTATAAAACGTAGGAAAATCACTGTATGAGATATCAACAGGTGAAGTAGTTCACTTTTTGCTTTTTCCACTTTGCTGTCAAAGTCAGGTTTATTTGATGCCTCCCGTATTGGCTTACCCCCGGTGTCTCTATAGCAGATATCTCTTTACTATAGGGTTTGGTGAGTTGGGGACCGTCAGGGCGTTCCCTCCTAGTCTTCTTTTTATAGGATGCTACTGGACTCCTTTTCTTCACGTTGCACTCACCTTAAAATCTCTGATCTTTGATGTAACTTGTTAATTCATGTTTATGGACTTTTAGAGGGTTTTTTGACTGACATGGTGGTTAAATCACTTCTTTGCTCTGTATTATAAATAGTTAGCTATGTTTTACCTAGATACCTTTTAACAGCAAAAAACTTCTTTGGCATTGGCAGAGATCTGTTTTTAACAATGTACCATTGATTATCAACGAAAGGTGTCCTAGTACGAAAGTGGCATTAATGTGCAAACTAATTGATAAGTACGAACCCATTTCAGATATTCTTTAGAGCAAAAAGCCTCTGTTATTTTATATTGAGATATTGTGAATCTTGTTTGTTCAGAATGAAGAATAGACACCCCTGCAGGTTTGGGGTCGTGTCTGCTATGGATATAAACCACAACTGGAATATCCGTAGTATTGATATCATTCGACCCTCCATAAACATTCCAGTTACCATGACAATATCCATGAAAACTATGCAAATTTTAATTGTATAATATTAATCTAGACATTTCTCATAATTTCAATGATTTAAGGGCTAAACAAGTATTATGCCTATTAATGTATATGATGGAAAGGCTAACGTTTCGTATAATGATAATAATGTATGAAAGTGGCGTACCTAGGTGGGGTTCCGAGGGTCTGGAACCCTCTCAGATTTCTCAAAGTGTATGGCATAAAATAACAAACATAGGTTATTTCTTCCATATTACTAGTCGGAACCCCCTCAGTTTTGCATGGAACCCCTTCATATTTACTTAGAACCCCCTCAGATTTTAAGGCTGGGTACGCACCAGTATGATATGTTCTATGTGTATTTTCTATATATGTATACATACTTTATTTTTCTTTATATATATATATATATATATATATATATATATATATATTACATTATATAGATATGTCATATAATATATGATATAATGTGATACATATATATATAAAGAAAAATAAAGTATGTATAGAAAGATATATAACCCCGCTGTCCCCCTATGGTGATATATAGTGAGTAATCCGTGTCCCACTCAGTCCTACCATGGTAAAGTATGACGCATGTACCTCGTTAGTACCGACCCACAGCGACATCTAGTGTCAGGGGATGACCGAGGGGTACAGGGGGCGGGGACTGGATCAGAGGAGAATGCACATACCTGTGTGCATGTGTGGTCATTATGTATGCTGATTTGATCAGACGATTGGAATAAACCCATCCTACATTGGGTACATCCCAGGGTTGGACAAGGGTCGGACAAAATTACAGTATCAGCCATCCTTGTCTCCTAGAGTTGAGGTTACTGAAATAAGAAACAGATATATTTTTTGCTGAAACATTATGATCTTTAAATGTCATCAATTGACAGATTTGCAGGTTTACCAGCCAATCAAATTGCTGTAATCCAGTGCAAAATAGGGTTGGACATTATATGGGCTGGGCTGACAGGCTTTAACATTGGCCAATATATAAAGGCCAATATATAAACCTGCAACTTTCCAATTTTTAGGAGCAAGTTGTGAACCAAATTGCTTTGGTTTATTGTGTATTATGCAACCGTCTTCATGAAATAAGCATAGAAGCAATTTTGAAAATAGTTAATAATAAACTTTAATGTTGGTGTAAACTGGGGTGGGCTTATTATGTTGGCTTCATGCTTTGTAACTGGTTACAGATGCCGCAATGCATAATTATGGTAATCTTTGGTATCATCGGAATAAACATTATGCACATAGAGTAAACGCTTTTCACCACATCTGCACGGTGCCTGAATGGATTTTATATTCCTCAAATCAACTCAATTCGAATTTATTTAAATTTACTTAAAATACAGACGAGATATGATGCATAAAATACTGAGATACAAGATACGTAAACATTCTTTCATGATTTAGTTACATTATTATAACATTCTTTATTGGTAAGGTCTCAACTTAACTCAAATAATTATAATGTTCTTATAACATTCTTTTTTAGTAAGTCCCAACCTTCCCTAAAATAACGTCACAGTTGAAAGAGAATTGGGCAGGTCATAGACTAACTTAAAAGTATGGTCACATAATTTGCCTGTTACGTCGCTCCTTGCCTGGCCATGGGACCCCTTGATGTGACCTCTCCTGTGAAATGCTCACGGCCCTCCTCCTCCTACCTGCCCGCCAGCCCCATACATCTTCTTCTTGGCCTCTTGACTCTTAAAGCTGACGTGAGGGAGATGGTGGAATCTTCAACTAATTGGTAAAGAAACAGAACTGACTGTACCAACAATGAGACTATGTCTTAACAAGTGTAACATTGTCTAGGCTTTAGTCCATCCTAGGCTCAACCAACCCTCTTTTTTCTTTAATATGTCATTAAAATGAAGAAACTTGAGCCTGATCTGTAATTTATCACGTTTAATTAGTATTATAACAAAAGACTATAACTACTACATACCATTTGAAAGATAATTAAACATCCTTTCTAATGGTATATAACATATTCATGATATACCCCCTAATATATTCCCAATATTCCCACTGCAATTTTTAGAAATCGGTAATAAAATCGGCTGGTGGAAATAAGGCTTCAGGGTGTAAATTGTTTTACAAAATTTCAACGATTTCGTAATAGAATATTGTTACAGTATACGTACATGTGGTACCCCATAGACGAGATTGAGCTATGACCGACCCCCTTCTTGTAGGTCTGACAGCTCGCCTGATCCCAACAGGCAGTCGTTTTCCTGGGCTGACACGGACAACAACCATGTTTAAACTTTTGAACTGAAACCTTTTTGCTGCAGAGAAGTGGGAAAAACTGGCACAGCATAGACCATGTCTTTTGTATGAGGAAATTCAGTGCAATTTTACATATAGTCTATAGAGAGAGAAGGTATTTCTTCCAATAATGATCTCCTTTTGTTGCACATCAAATTAAGTAAACTGAGCAATGAAAAGCAATTGAAAAAAAGGCATTGCTAATATATAAATCCGAACCACAAACAAATGTATGGACATTGTTCAACATTTAACAGTGTGTTGATATTGCCTCCCTTATTTGCATTGTCTGTCTTCATGTACAATCCATTCCCACTAGTCTCACTGTTGATAGTATCCATCCTCTATGGGTACACGAAACGATATGTTTTATGAAATCCGTTATTTTAGATAAAACACGTATTTGTATAACGATAACAGCCGGGAGGGGGTACATCATTGCTGTAATAAGTCACCCCATTCATATAAACGGACCTTGTGTATGACGAGGGTAAGAAACATGAATCTTGCAGAAACACACCTCTCACTCTCCAAGCACAGGCAGTATCACTATGACAACCCCTACTGTAAATTATGGTGAGCAGACATCTGTCTTGGAGAGTGACAGTATTAATTTGATTATAACTTACTTATTATGTAAGATAGAGTCACACTCTAAGTGACAGAGTTGTTTGAAATTATATATAGTCTTTTAAAACAATCCTGAAAGTACTGTATCTATAGAGGTTTTTGAATCATTTGAAATTTTATTTGTCATGGTTCAGTGATCCCCACTGCTTTCAATGGGCACATGGTGGTTTGTTTAACCCTCGTCCAGTCAGGTGTGACCAAAATGACGTCACTCCGGTTATTAGAATCCTGTTGCATTGTTTTCTGTTGACCAAGAACAATATTGTATCTATTAACGTTTGGTTATAGGGGGAATCCACTGCCCACATGAATGAGAGCAGAGAGAATTATACTACAATATAGTATTATATAATTCTCTCTGATGAGAGGGACAACTTCCCAACCTTAACATACAGACTGATTGTATCCCCCACAGCCCAAACAAACCTTATTCATAGGGCTACGTGTGCTAATCATGTCTGCCAGGGTTGGGGGAGGTTGGGGGCTGAGGCACGTATCAACGTCCCTTTCCCTCACGTACGCTCCATCCGTCCCTTCACATATATGTACCCAACTGAGAAGAGGGTACAAGGGGGGTTTGCACCCGCGGGCCGGAGGCTGGACCCCGATATCAGCCTAAGGGTAGGGCCTGCAGATCTGCCTGCAGGCTGATATCGGGGTCCAGCCGAGGTGTGCTGACTCCCTGAGGACCCCCATTGAGGTTGGTTATGGATTTATTATACCTTTTCTGTTAGATCCGAGTTCCCAAGGAAGGATGCACAACTTTTTTGTTATGCATCAAACCCACAAACTGTAGGCAAGTGCAATGTAGCTAGGAACGTTGTGCAGATAATGCATATTATATGCTTTATTTTTTATTTCTTGATGATTTCATTTTTCATGAATTATTGAAAAAAAGTTTCTGGGTGATACAAGGCTGGTTATCACTCAGGTTTGATACGTCATGCGTTAAACTCTTAAAACTAGTAAACGTGTAACACCCTAAGGTATAATCCCCCCACCCCAATGACAGCATGCTTCCACCCCCCCCCCCCCCCCGATATGAGGCCCTGATCATATCCCCGACGTGTCAGTTGACAGGTGGGTTATTTCAGAGTAGATTTAAGTAGGGGGTGAGGCGGTGACTAATCAGACACGTAGTAATTATGTGTCAGGAATACCTCCAGTCCAATCAGAATACGAACTTTACATGAAATATGGGTCAGGAGTTTGAAAGAGGTCAGGATAATGCCCTGTTTCCACCAAAAGATTTTTCTTCAAACGATTCAAAAAAACACATACAAATCGTCCAGATTTTTAAATTCTGGCAAATCTTTCAACAAATCTTTTGGTGGAAACAAAAAAATCGTTTCAAATGACAGATTTAACAGACGATTTCTTGCTTCAGTGACTGACGATATTGCCTGACAGACGCCAGACAAAATATTTGACATTTTAAATAATTTCAGACGATTTTGACTTGTTGGACGATTTTTCTACACACATCTTTTATTCATCTTTTGGTGGAAACAGGAAATCGTTGGACGATTCAGTAAATAACAATTATATAATAAGATAAAATGATTATGAGATCAAAAATAAAACTAGTATATGCCATCCTAATGAATTAAACCATGTTTGTTTGAGGATCTTTTGGTGGAAACAGAAAGTCGTCCAATTACACCGACGCTCATTTTTTCTAATAATAAAATCGTCTGTTTTAATCTGTTGAAAAAATCGTTCAGATTAATCCCGTCTTTTTGGTGGAAACAGGGCATAAGTGAACCAATGTGGCTCCATAACATTTTTTTACATAGAAAATATTAACAATGGTTTTGCCCCCTTCTAGATTTTGAAACTAGACATGTTACTCTTTAAGAAATACGGTATTAAATCTCTTTTAGATAACCTTATTTTTCCCCACATCGCTTCCTATGTGATTGAGGAGATTTCAGGAGAATGAACCAGTAAAGCGACGTATAGTGTTGTTTTGGTGTTATGTTTTTATTTTGTCTCAATATGTGATCTTGCATATGCTTGATGTTGTAGTGTTTGGTTCTAAAAAAGGAAATTAAAAGTATCCAAAAGATGGTCTTTAGGTTTAAGTTACCAAACATAAGTCACGGAGACGGAAAAAAAAGTTTAACCAATTGATAGTCATATGTCCCATACAGGCGTTGATCGTCAAAACTTTCAAGCTTCTAATAGATTAAATTGGATTTGTTTGGGCAAAGTGTTTTAAGAAGCCTTTTTAAGACGCCAGGAGCATAATATAAGATGAGCTTAAGGTCACCTAGTAGTTGAAAGTTTCCATGTCGACTCAACTTATACAATATGTCAGGGCACATTGAAAAAAAAACACTGTATAGAAAAGTCTTTGCCGACGGTTGACAATTAACCTCGTAAACCAAGAGAATGTGACATTGCCATTTGAAAAGCTGTGTTTTTGGTCTAGATCTCAGTAGGGGAGCCAGAGGCCATCACCGCGGTATAGGGTAACCCTCAGAAGAGGTGTACACCCTGACGATCGGGAGATTAGAAATGGCCAACCTGCACTTCACATGGATCGCTTTACTTGTACAGCAGAAACTGAAACCGACCTGGACTGTATTGGGCGCTGAGTGTTATACTTGTCTTTACAGTTTTGCCATACAGTGTTTTCCATATTTACTTCGCGGATAGAATGAATATAGAGTGATTGGAAATAACAAGGAATAATAGGTGATTGGTTTGGACATAAATAGATAGGATAATTTATTTTATCCTCCTAATTACATTGACTCTAAAAAGTTAAATTCTGCAGCGATGTGATGCTGATGATGGTTGGAATGCGAATGAATAATGGTTATGTTGCACCAATTTATATAGCAAGCCGTTAACAGATCAGCATAACCATGGAGACAAGCTGGTTCTGTCACCGCCACTCCCAAAATAACAATTTTTATGTACGTATCACTAAACAAAATATTACAAACAAACAGATAATGTATATAAGGATAAAACCCATACAAAACCCAAATGATATATTATATTGATTGTGTTTATAGACCTCTTGCAGACATTGTCACGTGATCAGATTTAGGCGATCACCATGTGGTCACCACATCCACATGGCTGTAAAATATATGCATTATTTACAGAAAATAAGTGTTCCTTAGATGAAATAGACAAAAATCAACAGCATAGATGCAATGAATAATGGTAGATTTAAATTGATCACCAACATGGCGGCCATCCAACTTTGGGGTGTGTTGTCATGTGCACAACGTCTATAGTACCTTTTCTTATTTGACAAAGAAGATGACAACCAATTCTTTATCTTATGGTGCATGCATTCAAAATATTAGCGATAAGCTTTAGATAACATGAACAAATAATGAGTATCTGTTCATGTTATCTAAAGGATATCCCTTACATTTTAATTTTTAGGTTCAGGTCAATCTGAATATAACTATTCCAATTTACTTTTTCCCAAAAATAGTATTGTAATTATGTGAGGTTCGAATATATATCAGTTGCACACACAAATATCAGACTAAAATTCACTGTCAAACAATCTATATGAATGTATGAATTGGATTTGTACAGGAACGTACGCACATTTCAAAAATCGTGGACACCCATCACCCCTGGATATAGTACGTACTTGCTGAAAGGCCCCAAATGAAACCTCTAATGGCGGCACCCTGTACAGATCACAAAAATGGAATTCAAGACATGGATACTCAGAGACAGAGCCATAGTTGATTTATATATGGCTCCTGTCATTGTCTCAGCTGACCAGGGGTCAGTGCTTTCGTCTCCACGTGACCCCAGGCTGACCCCTGACCCCTGAAGTGGACACATGGCCCCTGTCACTTAACCCGGTCACCACAGAGGTATGATCTGTACAGGTTTTAATCAGACAAGGTCTACACAGCTCATGTCTTGATGCTCACGAACATGGTTATTTTTCCTTTCATAACCTGACCTTAGTCTCCCCACCTATTTTGGCTATAGACCTTTTTCATTTAGAGTGTTGCGCCCCCTGGTGAAGTAAATGGAACCAATTGTTTAGGTCATTTCCCATAGTTAACCTATATGCTTCACTTCATGTAGGTTAACTATGGGAAATGACCTAAACCATTGGTTCCATTAACTTCACTAGGGGGCGCCACACCCTAATGAAAAAGGTCTATATAATGGCTATTATGACCCTCCGTTTAGGTTTTGTTGAGAAGGAACTGCAGTGTTCATAATTTTTCGAACAGAACATAAGCCTGATGAGTAAAGACAGTAGATGCCCCCTATGTTTTAAGTTGCTGTTGAATAACTGACGGAAACATTGTCCTACTTGAATCGGTGCACATTTATAGATTTCTGGGCGAATAAAGATATGATGTAATCGATACATTCCATAGGTTGAATCTTTTATGCAGCATTCTCATACTGAATTGTGATGACTCAAGTTATTTTTTTAGTTTCTAAATACTCCATGAGACAGGATCTCAATTCAACCAGTCCTCTTTATTATGATAGCACTGCTCTAATTTTCAAACAATTATGTAAAGATGCAGAGGATCATCTTATGCAAAAGTGCTCTTTATAGTGGACAGCTCAGCTACGTGAAAATTAATCTTAATTCTCTGTGTGGGAAATAATTATCTGCAAAGCAGCAAAACCTGAATGGTTAGCATGTATCTATCACCTAACTTGGGACCTCTTAAAATTTGCTTGGGACCCCACAGACGTACCTAAAATTCCTTGAGATTTTCCCAGGCCCCCTCAGTATTTCAGGGCTGGGTGGGGTGCTACCCCTTCCAACAAACTTTTCTGGACACGCGTTCGGGTCAGTGGCCATAGAATAGGTTATGTTTACAGATGTACATTGACCTCTCATGAAAGCAATAAATTAACAAACTGATGCAAAATTGAAATTATTCACTGAACAGATAGCATTAACTAAGATATTGACGTAAGATTTCGAGTACAATAATTCAAGCTTTGTCTCATTAAATATCGAAAGGATTATTTATAAGAGGAAATGTCTGTGAATTTATCTGTTCATGCACAATAACGTCATGATCGATATTCACCTAGAAATAAAAGCCTAAATGTACTGATACAATATCCCAGAGCAGGCCAAGCCCTTTTTATGTCCTAAGGACTAGAGTAAATATAAGCTTTAAACATAGATATACCAATGCGTTATCCCTTCATATCACATTCCCCTTCCCTTTAAAGTGGCCTTCTCATTAGTACGCACACATATTTTCAAAAGTCTCAGACCTAGCACCCGACCTTGGGCAAAAATACGGATCGGAATTGTACTACAAAAAAAACAAAAAAACATTTGAAATCTAAGGTATTTAACCAAAGCTTTCGGCTAGCTTTCATTAGACCTATTGTATAGATTTGAAAGGTAAATAATTGAATTCCCTGTCCTATAATCTACCGATTTGGACAAAAGCAATGTGTTTCTAGGCATTTCAGAAGCTGAAATATAAGATTATTTCAATAAAGGTCAGCCATATTGGATTTTTGGCCCCTGTCTGGATTATATTGATATTTCAAGGTGGCTCCCCTTTTAAATTCAATGAAGGGGTCCAAGGGGATCATCATACCAAATGAAATTAAGAAATCTTGTGGCAAAAGAGTAAAGTCTATATCCTTTCTTTTGAATTATTTTGGAATCCAGCGCTCATTCTCAAAGGTATCATGCTAATGAATTCAGCCCTTTTGAAATTTATGGTATTGTATTGGATGAATATCATATTTATTGAGCCCTCTAGGCTATTAACAACTGATATTGGAACCATTTCCCCTAGCCTTATGCCTTTGTAGCTAAAAATCTTAATATTTCTCAAAATTGGTCAGCCATCTTGGATTTTGGATTTCCGCATTGACTTGAAACATAAATAATTGAATTCCCTGGTCCATAATCCCTCAATTTTGACACCAACCATGTCTCTTTAGTCTTTTTAGAAGATATAAGAATTTTGATAGTAAAAGTCGGCCATATTGGTTTTTGGGCCCCCACATCCGTCCTATCGATATTTCAATGTGGCTCCCCTTCCAGATTTGATAGTTATGCCTCAGAGGTGCCTCATACCAAATTTGGTGCTTTTATCCACCGCGTAACAATTTCTATAAAAAATGACCTTAACAAACCCCACTATGGGGATATTTTCAGCGATTCAGGCTCCTCGGACACCCCTCCCCCTAAGTTGACCCATATCAGTCCATTGATTTTCACAATTTGGACTGCTGGTTTTTCTTTGCAGATCACTGCTCTTTTGGTCCCATCCCCTGTTCATTGTCGGTCGCAAACCAAGCAGTGGAGTGAATTCCATACAACATGGATGACTCAGGGTTCCCTCAGGCCATCCACACCATCTGATCATAGTCACGGGGACATTGAAATACTCCCTATAGTACTTCCCCTCCCTCTCCTTTCACCAGGGGACAATTACTGTTATATTATCCCCAGTTCCCTATCGTTACATCGCCGGCGGATCCACCTATTATCGTCCCTTTTGTCGGTGTTCACTCTGGTGAAATAAGATTTAGCCAGTGGCTAATAGGCGCAACGTTTACCCGGGCCCCCCTGACCTTAGAACCGCCCCTCCTTAAGGTGGTATTACACTGCATGACATGAGCTGCGATATGGCACTGTCACAGAGAAATCACACATGTTAGAATTTTTTTTGTTACACACTTCTTTTCCTACTCGTCATATCACTTATCAAAAAGAAATTGACATTTATACTTATTATTTGTCTATGAATACAAAGCCAGCGGCAAACATAATTGTATGCTATGTCACTCTTGGAAAATGGTTTTAACACAAAACCTAAGCATACCTACGGTAAATAACATCATGATAGGACGTCCTGAATTTTCAGTAAGATGTTAAGTATTCTGTACATCTTACAAGCCTGGAGGGTACGTGTCTTTGGGGGTAAGTGTCCGGGGGGTAAGTGGTTTTGGGGATAGGTGTCCAGAGGGGTAAGTGTCTGGGGGGTAAGTGTCCAGGGGTTAAGTGTCCAGGGGATATATATATATATATATATATATATATATATATATATATATATATATAAAATCACACACACACTCAAAATCGTGTAGTATAATAGGGCCCTTTCCCTGAACCCCTCGGCCCTCTCCTCCCACCACACCTACCCCCTCCCACCCCCCTATCCGCCATCTCTGTCCTCCTGCCTGGCTGACCACCCAGCCCTGGCTGATTAATCCCTGATTCAAACACAGATTGACCCTTCCCTCCTGGTCCCTCTTCGTCCAGAGTCAACACACACACTTTCACCGTCAGGCCCTCTCATTATGGTGAACCGAACGCCAACACTTTGATTTGTCAGCAGCCTGTGGCTTGATATATAATAATCAGAAGCAAGAAGAAAATTATTAATAACTGCACATGTTATTATTAATTTGACAAAACCTGATATCATTCATGGTATGTGTTCTTTAACCTGAAACCCCCAACTCATCCATGATATCGTTGGCAATAGCTATCAGATCTTCAAATGGGTTACACTATAAAGTTTGCAGTCAGAAAATTAAGTTATTCGCAAAATATTTGGTACGTATTTCTGTCAACACTGAAAGACCATCGTGATCATTGAAAAGAAATGCCGCTTTCGTCCCAACGTATGGCATGACCTTGTGGCTTCAATTAACTATGTACGCACGTTTAAAAAAAATGTATGTATTAGATTTGTGTACGAATACACACATTTTCTATAAAAATGCGTGAGTTAATTCGCCTAACAGAGGTGCCGAATCTCGTCCGCGAGAATTGCCGAGAGGTACATGTTCTGGTCACAATTTTCTATCATTAAAGTTATTTATAAAGAGCAACTCACTTATATTATGATGCTGAATAATTACTTGACGATTGAAATGTAATACAATATTTGTGGTCTATATTTTATGTCATCCCTTTAGATGAGTAAAATAAGAGTATTTCATGCCGAAACAGGCAATTTCTTTACATTAGATTGTAGTAGAGAGCCATGCAGCGAAACCAGACCCACAATATCCGTCAAAATGCAATAAATCATAATACCTTTATAAAATTAAACATTGGTCATATATCGATAGTTATATGCATCATGCATCATAGACTACCTCTGCTAGGCGAATACATGGCCCCTTACCTGCTTACATTCGGCGCCGACCACGCCCCCCCCCCCCACACACACACACACACAACCCCCCACCTCCAGCAGGCCCACACACAACTCCCCCCCCCCCCCCAACCCCCCCGCCCCTCCGCCTTTCCCAGCGTCCTGAGGTCACTAGGTCTAATTCCCGTCAGGCCCAGCAAACACCAGAAGGTCCTGTGTCCCCTGACCGTATTAGGTACTGGAGGAAAGCCGCCCCACCCCACGCCACCAATATTTGTAACCTATTATCGGCCACCCTGAGCACACACTGCACGGCATGCTCATGCTCATGTTATTATCAAAATGCCTGAATTATGTAAGGATTCCAGCACAAAGATATTAGTGGAATGTTGCATGGACGTTAGCTTGTTATTAACAAAATATTCACACAATATAATATCCGACCCCACGAAAACTATGTGAAAACCAATACAACAACTATGAAATTAAATACCCCTGAAGGAAGCGCATATTTACGGGCATATTTACCGATACTGATTTTTCTATAACTGTGCAAAAGATGTTCATAACCTTCATCACGTTGGAATTCAAACACAGTACGACTTATAGCAGAGTCAGTACCACCATATGCATACCACAGAGATCGAAGGACTGGACATCACAATTTCATCTGTGACATTTCCTTGTGTTTGTAACCTCATTTCAGAGTAGAGCAGGTTTCTCTCAGTCACACTGTAGTCCTTTACAGATTTTAGTATTAATTCCATGTAATATAGATCAAGCAGACTCATGAACATCATTGAGAATGTAATATGACTGTACAACGGACCTCATTGATACACTTTACACGTTAATTCTGCCTGTTTTACTTTTCTCTTATGTATTCCCACAGAGGTCCAATGGCCTACACAACACTGAATGCAATTTCTCGTAGGGTGACCGAGGGGAATTCTATCGCTCTGTCTCAAATATGCCCTACTTCTGCGTTGCATTACTTTAATGATTATCAAATAAAGCAAAAGGCAAATAGCGTCCTGAGCGGGGATGGCGGATCCATTTCCCGGGCCCCTCAACTTAACATGGAGTCACCTTCAGTCAAATCAGCCCAGCCCCAGGCATAGAGTTTCTGTACAAACGTATTCGGATGTCAGGAGTAATTCATTAATCCCTTTCTGATGAAGGAAAAGTAAACAGATAGGGATATTGTTTCCTCCTACTGCCAAATAATTGCCCTTATTGGTTTTTGTGTTGTTTGTCAGCGGCGAGTATAGATGACTTGGAGTGCACTATGACAGCCGTCTGTTTCGTTTCAACGTATTGCTCTTTCAATGTACGACTGATATTACTGCCTCGGAAAGCGAAGATAACAATTGAGATGTTGTTGAATTGTGCCTTCCCCTTATGGAAGTTGATATAATTATTCCTGAAAGTGCACATGATTATGGTTTATTCTAGTGTTGTTTGTGTGTCATTGAGCCTATTGCATAAGCTGGCCATTTACAAATGAGTAAAAGTATCATGTATGTCTTTTACATTTTCACCTGATTGCAGCACTTGCTCTCCCATTCAAAGCAGAGCAGATGCAGGGCGGTTTCCCTCCAACGGTATCTACTATTCACTTAACAATATCCCCTAAATTGCCTTTATTGAACATATGTTACATGGTTTTGATGTTGTGAGTAGTATATACAAATGGGGATTTGTCATACACATGCTGTGTACATAGTCCCTACTTAATTGAACACGGTCACAATATACCCGTCATTGTTTATAGGATTCATCATCTTGATTTGCAACATGCAAGTAGTATGTTGAAATGGCGATTTGAGGGATGTCGCGTGTATAGCATTCAATGAATAAGCGCCGCATTTATGAGTAATATATAGAGATATGACCATTCCTCAGGTTAACGTTGTGTAAAGCCCTGTTTCCACCGAACGACACTTTGCTAACGACCATGAACGACAATGAAAGATTCACTAATCTTTTGTGGTCGTTAGTAAAATCGTTCAGTGGAAACACAAAATTGATGGTAAAGACATTTGTGAACGACTGCAAACGACAGTTGTGAACGACTAAAGTGAAAGATTCACCAACGACCAAATATCTAACCTGTTTTATATTTCTGAACGACATTTGCAAACGATTTCTTCCAGAGACAATTAAAAGCAATTAAATACATTGTTCTCTATGTTTTTCAACTCCAGTCGTTGGAAATAGTCGTTCAAAATGTCCCAGAATCGTCCAAATCCCTTCATTTCAGTCGTTCGGTGGAAACAAGAAATCATTCCACTCTGAACGACTAAAATTACCAACGATTTTTAATTGTACACAGTGATTTTGGTCGTGAGCAACTTTCAATAAAAGTCGTTCAGTGGAAACCCGGCTTAACACTCCCTCTCCGTCGTTTCTGACCTAACATTGGTGGGCATATCTCTTTGAACATGGACACGGCCGCTCAAGTAACTTAATTCAACTGATTCAAAGTTTATTATTGGATAACCACATTATGCATTCGTGTAATTCATGGCAGGCCAATAATATCTAAATACTCGTTTATCTATTCGTATCGACAACTTCCAAATCTAAAGGTCCGTTTTAAGTTGATAGCTTATCAAAATCCCTGTTTTAATCATATTGACTTAAATGTGACTCTGAGATGAAACCAGACCTGTCCAAAGATCTGCTATCGTGTTAGCTGTCCCTTTTGCAAAAGCAGATGAATAGAAATCATGTCTAAGAAACAGAAACCTCATTTTGGCAAGAGTTCCTTCAAGGTCTCATATGAAAGGCGTTTTTATGGCTCATGAATTTCAGCATTGATCTAATCAGCAGATCATTTCAATGCATGCTTTTCTTTTAAAAGCAGAGCTGGCATCTCATTTGTGACAGGAGGGTGATCTAAGAACCTGTCAACGAATTCGAAGTCCCCTTAAACACCCCTAATCCCCATGCCCAGGTCCTTGCAAAGTAGATAAATAGTATATGTAGATGAGGTGTGTATTTAATGTATAAACTATTGGCAAAGATTGGTAGAATTTTGAAAGCTTCTATAGGCTGGGTTATTATAAGAGACGTTATGAGGGATGCTCTGGGCCTAAAGCTCTAATTATACTACGCGTCAGGTTAAAAGACGCGTCGGGCCCTTGTGCCCAACGCGTCTGATGTGCGTTAGGGGCATATTAAGGGCATATTACACTATGCGTTTGGTTGTGTTTGTACCCAACACAACCTAACGCGACCCAACGCGATATTTATTATACTACGCATTTTGGAGTTTAGTTCCCAATGTGTACCTTTGTTTATATATTACACTTCACCTTGGGCATCACAATTCGTGTTTGCTATTGGTGTCTACAACATCGCAAATTATAGCACCCCAACGTGAATCAAAAGACGCGTAGTGTAATAATTATGGCCTTAAGACATTTATATTATCAATGTTATCAGGAGGAACATGACATACAAGGAGAATTGTGTCCGGGAGAATTCAAGGAGTGCTCCTGTGAAAATCAATAAAAGAAAATTAAAGCAGGATAAAGTGTAGATTGTACTATAGGTCAAGTGGACAAATAGGGGACTTGGGTAGTTACCAATTTTGTAGTTTCTTTAATATTCCTGTTCAAATAGATAAATAGGCATCATAACATTCCAAATTCACCTGAGAGATGTGATAAAAATAATCCTTAAAAATCCACGTTAAATTAAATCTGGCACTGCAATAAATGTCTCGGACAGTTACAAAATTTCGAATATTTGCTAAAGTTTAGCAGAATGTGAACCCCTTAAAGTTTACTTGGAATCCCCCTTGTGTTTACATGAAAACTCGGTCTGATGTCGGTGGGTGACACCACCCCGGTAGCGGTCAGATCGCGTGGACTGACCATTGGTCACCATGTATACCCACACCGTGTATGTCCAGGACGGTCCAGGTTAAACTGACCATCAATACACATCGTCGTCGTCCCTCTGTCGCTACCACCTTGATGGATCGCTCCGAGGACATGTTACAATGGGCGAGTCGACAGGGGTGGTACAGTCGTCGACAAACGACCTGGAGTATGTGTACAAGCCTGTATTCCACCAGCCGATTTTTACTCCCAGTTTCAAAAATCGATTGTGGAAATAAGGATTAACTATAGACATGTTACATATCATTAGAACGGATTTAGAATTCCCTTTCTAACGATATGTAGCATGCGTGGGTTCCTGTAATATTTTAATGAAAACTAAGAAACATATCAGTAGCAAAATTCCCCTAGTGGAATTCTACAGGGTCCTGCCCCCAGTCCCCCTACCGGCTGTATTGGATGTTTAACCCGCCCGCCTCCCGCGGTCAGTCCCACCCCGCCTGTCGAGCAGTAATTGATCGAGCGACTCAACTGGACACGGCGTCTAACGACCATGTCTTCAATTCCACACGCCTGGCCCCTGTTGGCAGGGGCCGGCCTACCACTACATGACACTTAATGACGGGACGCAATAATGGCCGTCTCCGGGAGAGATTAGTGACCCTGGTAAACGGGCCGACGTGACCGACATGGGCGACTGAGGGAGGAATGGGGGTAGGGTGGGAGGAGATGAGCAAGGGGGTATGTCAGTAAATTGGGCAGAACGGAATGTGTCAGTTGATAGGGAGAATGACATCTCTTAGTTAATGGGGAGAACCTAATGTCTCAGCCAAATTGGGAGGGTGACTTTCGTCTGCCACAGATAACTAATAGAGAGAACAGATGTGTACATGAATACATGAGGAGTAGGGAACGTGTCAGTTAATAGTATATCAGTTAATGGGGAGAACCATTACATAATCCAAGATGATGGGCACAATGATGCCCATCTCTTGGAGAGATAAGTGACCCTGGGGAGGGCCGAGATGACTGCCCCACTGGTCCCTGCTGGTAAACGGGCCGACGTGACCGACATGGGCAACAGGGGTGGGGAACAGATGAGCAAGGGGGATATGTCAGTAAATTGGGCAGAACGGAATGTGTCAGTTGATAGGGAGAATGACATCTCTTAGTTAATGGGGAGAACCTAATGTCTCAGCCAAATTGGGAGGGTGACTTTCGTCTGTCACAGATAACTAATAGGGAGAACAGATGTGTAAATGAATACATGAGGAGTAGGGAACGTGTCAGTTAATGGGGAGAATAGTATATCAGTTAATGGGGAGAACCATTACATAATCCAAGATGATGGGCACAATGATGCCCATCATCTTGGAGAGATAAGTGACCCAGGGGGGAGTTGCATAACAATCCGATAACGATTTTCGTTAAAGATTTTCGCTAAAATAGCATAACGAACGGAGTGACATAGTGTTGCAAATTTCGTTATTTGGAAATCCGCTAAATAGACACAATATATCCTATACTTTCCATTATATCAGCGGGGTGTACTTAGCGGAAAATCCGTTAAATTTCAGCTTTTGTGGAAATTTATTAACGGATTTTACAACACCTGGGTCTCCGCTATCTGTTTTTCAACAGTTTGGCTCCGTTAGAAATCCGTTGAATATACCGGAGAGTTATGCAACCCCCTCCTGGGGAGGGCCAAGATGACTGCCCCACTGGTCCCTGCTGGTAAGCGGGCCGACGTGACTGACATAAGCGACTGGGAAGAATGGGGCAGGTGATGAGCAGGGGGGATGGGGATATGTCAGTAAATTGGGCAGAATGGAACGTGTCAGTTAATAGGGAGAATGACATCTGTCAGTTAATGGGGAGAACCTAGTGTCTCAGCCAAATTGGGAGGACGAATTGTGTTAGTTGTAGAGATGCCTTTATTATAATTATGTATAGCCACATATACTTTATGCTCAACAATGTTGAAATCTGAGCCAAGTGAAGTTAATCAAAATATCATAATTGAATTGCCGTATGCAGTTATCTTATGAATAAATATCAGTTAGAATCAAATGTAAAATGTTGCTAAGTTAACCTTCAAGGATTCAAGGTTTTCTTATCAACAGAAATGTGGTAATTTAATAATTATAAAAACGGATGTTTGTGCAATGGACGGCTCAATTTGGTCTGACTCTCAATTATTGAACTATTCAAATGTAAATGACCATTTCAGACTTTATCAAAGTTACATCAAGTAGCCCACTCATGTAGTTCCTGAGTAAACATTTGGTAAAGACAGCTAGTTACAAGTGGCAAAATCGGCCATTGATCTTTTCACATGTGGGGAACCTCTTCACTTAACTCGAAATATATCCATTGAAGACAAGCATGTTCCGCGATTACTAATATTGTGGATATTAAAATGAGCAACTAACATAATTATATATATATATATATATATATATATATATATATATATATATATATATATATATCATGACAATTAAAATTTTGAAAATCACTTTGACTGTAATAATTATTAATCTAAAATTGTGTAGCAATGACATGTTGTCTTGTATGTACACTGAACGCCATACACTGGCAATAGCATTTGAAAATAATATAACCAGTGTATACATATATTGTATAGATGACGGTGTACGGTATTTCGGTTGTAAATGCTAATAAACGTAAGCATGGTAAGCACGATCGTGAACATGGTCAGATAATGAAAAGGTAAACTGACCGTGAAATGAGCAATCGCAGGAAGCATATTCAATATCTATTCATTCCATTATCAGTTCTTACGGGAATTACATTGAGTATAGGCCTTGGTCAAAGATATATAATAGTGACAACATAAATACAAATATATACCCATTAAGGAAATGGAATGTAATAGACTCTGGGATCGTCGCATCCATTTCCTTTATTGAGTCTACCCTTCTTCACCAAATTAACCCTCTATACTCGTTTGTCAGGGGGGAGTTGCGTAATTTTTCCACTAAAATATCCATTACACGTTAATATGCCACACACATGACCGAGAAAGCTGTTACATTATGCTTTTGATTCTAGTCTCGTTTTCTATAAAGCTGGTAAAAGAGTTGCAATCAAATATTCAGTTTAGTATTAGTCACTAGGGTCCATCCATTGTACCTCACACGTTCAACCTTTAAACACTGGTATCTGGACTCTGGCTAGTCACCGAGGCAAGCAGCGACGTAACAAGCACATTCTGCCACTGTACTTCTTTTATTAGTCTATAACTTCTCTAATTTTCACATAACAGTTACGTTCTTTTAGGCAAAGCTGAGACTTAAAGTAAACATAACGAGAATGTCACAATAATTTTACATTGCTATGCCATAATGTTAGGTTTTAAAGACGTTTTTGGGTGCCATCAAAATAACGTAATAAGAACCAAAGCAAAACTATACAGAAAGTTATAATAATGTTACAATAACGTCATATTCTTGCTTTTGTGCTTAAGTCATAGGTTTGTGCTTAAGTCATAAGTTATTTGACCATGACTAATGAATGAAGGACGACCTTATGCCATGGACGCATAATCTAAAAATTGGGATGTTGTCTGTTAAAAAATACAGATTAATGTGTTTCTGCACTTTTGATGGGTACTAGAGGGAAATGCATCCGTCATCGGGGTTGAAGTCAGTAACAACCCAAATTGAGAATGCTTTAGGACAAAGAAACACTGCAGGTGTAGGGAATGAAAAAAAGGTATGGTTTGATTCCAGGTATTGAAATATCAATGTAGGTGATACAACAATACAGTAGTCGGCAAAATAGAACTTCTTTTATCAGAGCAATCCTTTTGCGGCCACAGTGTCATACAGATTTGCATTAATTATAATAATCAGACTTTTATTTCTTATCCTCATAATATACCCAGCTCCCCATCTCATTTTCTTAGGCGGTCACATTCCCATTCCCCAAAGGTGTCCGCATAAGAGTGAGTCATTCAAATGGTGTGTCCGCTTACACTTGCCTCTGCATTGGTCTCAAGGCAGAGCTTATCCACACAAGACACACTTTGACGGCTGGTCGCATTGTTATTCCCGGCAGATCCCTCTCCTACGACTCGCTAATGTATACCCCAGCTGTGTGAGCAGCTCCCACGAGCAGCTCAGCTGCCAATTAGTGCCTGTATCGACGGCCCCTTTACCCATACCACTCACGTCCCCAGTGCCCCTCGACTCGTCTGAAGCATGTATTCCACTAGGCGATTTTGACTACTGAGAACTGTCCCAACCGACTCGTCTGAAATATGTATTCCACCAGGAGATTTTGACTACTGAGAATTCTCCCCCACCAACTCATCTGAAGCATGTATTCCACTAGCCGATTTTGACTACTGAGAATTCTCCCTACCATGGATAGCTGATTTACAGTAATTCAAGTATCTGCTGGTTAGGTTTTGTAGATAAAAGCGCAGGGAAATCTATAAAAATTATTCGCCACATTTCTATCTTTAATGGATATGTTTTCAAATCAACCTAAATGTATGAATTTAAAGGGTTTTCCCTAGTTAACCATTATGTTAAAAATACAAAGACTGCCATGATGAATCTATGAAAATTATACGCTTAAGGACTGTGACTTCTCTACATATTTCCCCGCATGCATCTTGGTACAATGCCATAGATAAGCTAGTGGTGAGGAGAATTTATGTGTTTCTAAACTTTCATTGAATATGTTACAGAAAACCATCCATGTTACTTACCATTTGAAAAATCCTTTCAAATGATACGCAATATGTCTATGATAAGCCTTTTTTCCTACTGGCGATTCTCAAAATTGGCAATAAAATTGGGCGGTGGAATACAGCCAATACTATCAATGTATTTTTTTCACGCTGTGTAGATCTTCGCACATTGCCATAGATGAGCGAACATATGATTTTAGTGAAAAATTAAAATATTACAGATCAACTTGAAATAAATAGAAAGTCAGCAAAACATAAAGAAATGTCACTCAGTACTTGGTGTGCGGAAACTTATAGTAGAGCAGATGATGGCCAAAGATTTCCGATTCAGGTTGCCGAAAAAGGAACAGGCAAAGACATATATCAAAAAAAATCCTAACATTCTGAACTTTTGAAAAACCCTCGTAGCAGGATTCAACTCTTCTGGGGTTTTTCAAAATGGCTGCCGAAAGATGAAAACATGTCCCTAAAAATAAGGTCCTCAAATATCATACCAACACCTATAACTTGAAAACTATGTATACCTCTCCTATCATGTTGAAACTGGTAAGAGGATTAGAGGGGTTTTCAAAAGTTCAGAATGTTAGGAATGTTAGGAATTTTTTCATATATGTCTCTACCTGTTACTTTTTCGGCAAGATCAACTCTGGAAATGAGCACTTTTCTGCCTTCCCTCTGCTCTACTATTAGCAGCTTGAAACACATACAATTATGTGTGCAGTATCCAGCGTTAGATCATTAGGCGCTACCACGCCTCACACCAGGAAATGGCCGGTTGGGTTTGCCGCAATAAACCCTTTATCTATCCTTAAGTACAGGCGGTTAGCGAGTAACCAAAACGAGCCAATTCCGTCGTTAGAGGAAGAAAAACTGGTCGAAGCGGACCTGGTTTATTATGGAAAACGGGCTAAGTTGTTGATGGTATTGGAGTCCATGTTCTGAGCGTCCATTTCCCGTCCCAACGGGAACGGTTGATACTCAACACCTACTTTTTATTGGAGTGCAGCCTCTTTTTCCTCCAGACCCTAAGTACCCCCCTAATCCTCCCTGCGTCCTCCAGGGTATGAAGCTAGGCAATAAAGGAGAAAACGAGTCGAATATCAGTCACCCACCTCGACCGGAATCAGAGAGACTGAAGCCCCATTCGTCTTGACCAATTTTTCACTGCGATCTTAAATTCGCAAGCATGAAATTCTGTGATTTTGACTAGATAATTGCATAACCTTATAAATACATTCATTGATAGGTCCTACATAAACCACAAAGATGTTTTTCAAAAATGATAATTTTAAATACAAGAAGATTGCAATTATATCTCAGATCGCAATGAAAAATGAAAAAGTGCCCACGGCGAATGGGGCTGGAGGGGGAAAAGAGAAGAAAAAAAGAAGAAAAAAATCCCCGTCGACAGGATTTGATTTGAGCGGGCCTGAAAGCCGGGGTTCCTCTAGTTGGTCTCTGGCCGACATTGGTTGGGGATTGGGGCAGATCGGGCGGTTATTTAAAGTAGCCCTGGTCTGTGTGAAGGGGGAGGGTGGAGGTTGGGGGTGTTGGTTCACAGACAGGTACTAAGTAGCCGGTTTTGCCCCGCCAGGACCCTGGAGGAAAGGCCTCTATTGAGGGGGGACTCAGGGGGTATTATGGCCGGGGTGTCGGGGGGATAGGGGCAAAGTCGGGGTAGAGGGGTGGCGGGGGTATTCCACTTCACGACTTGGTCGATATTTTTTATTTATATTTTTTTTTGGCGGAGGGGGGGGGGGGGGGTTATTAACTTCTCCACGCGTAACACGTAATCTTCCAGAGGTGTTAATATGACGATGTCGGAAGGAAATTTCACATATTGCAGATGAAATTCTATGTTACACATAGGTTGCATGCATATATATATATATATGTGTGTGTGTGTGTGTGTGTGTGTGTGTGTGTGTGTGTGTGTGTGTGTGTGTGTGTGTGTGTGTGTGTGTGATATTATCTATCCTTTCTCGACAGAGACATCATAATTTTAATGTTCCTGATAAAAAAGGAAGAAGTTGTTAGATGGTGAATAGCTAGGTCGTTCATAGAGCGCCTCCCAATTCTGTGTAGGCTGCATATTGCTAATAAGATATCACTCTTGTAAGCGAATTTGTCTATAATATTGTCATATTGCGCTGATGTCGCAGCTCACGTGTGTAGTGGAATACCCCCTACAGAAAGGGTATTGGAAGGGGCGGGGAAGATAGGGCGGGGGCGGGGGCATAGAGGCAGACATGGGATAGGAAAAGAGGGAAGGGTCAAAATCGGCAAAGAGTCGGGGGAGGGGAAGAGTAAGGGAGAGGGTTAGAGGTAGGGATGGGATGGAAAGCATTGGCAGAGGCAGGGATTGGATACGAAGTGTATGCAGGACGGGAGATGGAAGGAGAGGGAATGGACAAAGTCGGGAGAGGTCGGGAGGGAAAAAATACCCCGTTTTTGATCAATTTATGTAATATTGGCTAAAGTGAATAATTATTATATTCAGGTATGTTAATTATACGAATTGTGAATACAACTGAACTGGAATTTAAATAGAATTCAGTCGGCCGCGGAAATGATAACATAAAAACCTAGATGATTCTCATATATGTTTCTAATTCATCATGATATTAATTTTATGATTCCCAAACCAGCCCTATTACAACACGTACACGTACTATCACTTGAAGTATTGAGAACAGTACACCAATGCGCCCCCCCCCCCCCGCCCCACCTCTCCCAGACCCACCCTGGCGTGTGTTGCCCGGGATGGATGGGCCCGGACGGCTGGCGGCCGAAGTGGGGAGTCGGTGATGGATTAGAACAGAGCAGAATGTGACTGAGGTGGGGGATGGCGGGTCACAGGTGAGACCCTGTTTTTACGGCTAACCCAGCTAACAGAAACAGACTGATTGAATAGGGGATTTAGCACAGCTCACCTGCGCAGGACTACAGGTCTGGGAGGAAGGGGAGAAGTTGTTGGTATTCGGTGGGGGTTGTATTGGTATGGATAGCACATTATCTCATCCATCACATTGTACGTCTATATATCTATATATCTGCTTGTACTATTATATAATAATGCATTTATATATATATATATATATATATGAATTAAGTATACATCTATATGAATATAATATCATATATAAAAAGATAGATGGATGGTCTTTTTCATCAGTTTAAGCAGGTCTTTATAACTGCTGAATAATGTGTTTGAAATGATAAAATACTCACACTTTCCTTATGAGTACGAGTATTTGAGTATTATTTCTCTGTATGCATGTGTGCTTTTCTAACACGAGTTTTTTTTCTTTTAATTGAGTCATAACTATTCCGCATTACAAGGTGCTCTTTCAATAGTAGTCATCTTACTTTTAAAAACATTTAGAAGTGATTGTAACTACTAACTTTTAACTAAACTAACATGCCAGAGAAAAAATAGGTATTGTCACTGAGAGTTCAAAACTTGAAAAGAACACATTTAAACCACGTGGTTTAAATGGTGATTTAAATAGTGATTTATCCAAGTACATGCTCTACACTAAGCTGTGAGCAGGTTATAAAACTCTTTTATCTTCGGGGACATATTAATTTTAGATGGCCATATAGGTCACTGTAGCCATCTGCTTTGTTTTACCTTACCCATGGGACACCCAGGGCTTAGTTTAATATATTACACTAACATGCTTATGAGTAGAGGAGGGTGTATTTTGACTTACGGTTATTAAGATTTAAATTTTAAATTTGCAGCTATGAAGCCGATGACGTGAAGAGTAACATCTTCAGTATACATTCACTAGCCCAATCAAAAGCAAATGTACTATTTATGTGATAACTGTACAAGTATCTGAAAAATCATTCCCTTATTGATACACATTGCATACATAAACATCTATCAAATTGTGATGAACGGCTATTCATCCAAATATGTAGAGATCAAAATAAGAGAAAATAAGGTAATATTATAAAAGGTATATATGTTCGAAAAGGAACGAAAGTGTAAAAGAACGAAATATGTAAGAATGAACGAAAGTGTAAAAAGCCCGAAAAAGAGGCACGAATATGTAAAGGAACGAAAGTGTAAAGGAACGAATATGTAAAGGAACGAGACCCGGAAAGATGTAAACCGGAAGTGAGATGTAAACCGGAAACGAGAATGTAAACCGGAAGTGACGTCAGTTGTAGATCACGTGACTGAAAGCAGCCAATCAGGGCTGACCTCTAGGGTATATAAAGGGGCGGTGAGGCCCGAATAAACAGAGTTCTTTAACAGTTCTCCTTGTGTCCAGACGTGTCTTCTTTCCTGAAACAACCGCTAAGATGAGCCGATCCGAGCAATTAACCAGAAGTTAGGATAAAATAGTCGAAGTTCGAGATAAATAGGAGAAACTTAGGGTAGGGGCCCGATGGCCCGAGGAACGAGGAACGAAGGACCGAAGTAAGGCACGAAGGCCCGAAACCGTCCCGGAAGCATAGGCGCAGCATGGCACGAAGGCATGAAGGGCGGAACGAAGGAACGAAGTCCGCGGGGACGAGGGCGCGGCAGGCTCGGCCCCACGCTACCAAACAATAGGCGACCGTCGGCCCGACGGCCCCGCGGACCGGAACCACGGGGTGGACCGCCCGGTAGGGGTGAATGCTGGTCTGGGAGATAGAGCGAGACGAGCCCCGGCCGACCCGTACCCCTACCATAATTTCCCTTCCCCGCAGTCCTCCGTTTGACATCGAGCGCCGATTCCCGACCGATTCGCTCAGCCCCCCCCCTCGTGCGCGAGGCACGACTCTAAAAACACATCTCGGTTCTTGGCCCGGATTCCCCGTCCGCCCCGAGACCCGAACAATCCCCACGTTCCTCTGTTGTAAGAATCGGCAACCCCGACTTACCAGAGAACGTCACACTGGTGGCAGCGGTGGTGCTGAAATAAGCACATACAGACTTGTGGATCCTGAGTGTTTTGTCGATATTGGATGCGGTCTTCGATCAGATGGATTCTGACATCGCCTTCAAGGAAGGTGGGGAGGAGAAAGGAGGTGCGAAACCCGAGGCCAAAGGGGAGGACACGACCATCATGGATAGGCGGTTTAACTTTATGGGAACGTCCACCCCGACGGATGAGCAGAATGCGCGAGCTCAGCAACAACAGACCGGCCAGGTAGGAGCGAGTTTGAAGAAGTTTAGTTTACGACCGGAAAAGTATGATGGAAAACCGGACTTCGAGGGATGGATCAACCAATTCGAGGAGTACGCAGACTTGGGACGTTGGACGACTGAGGAGAAGGCGGCGATGCTCTTTCTTTCGCTGACGGGAACGGCACGAATGTACTTTGTCGGACTCCCGGACAGGGAACGACTCCGTTACCCGGCCAGGGTAGAGGCGTTGCGTCGGAGGTTCGGTCAGGAAAAGGATACGTGCAATGCTCTGCAAGAATTGGCGGGATTGAAACGCGTAAAGAACCAAACAGCGAAGGAGTTGGCCGATAACGCCCGACGGTTGGCGTCAAGAGCCTACTTCTCCAACGACTACGCCAGCCAGGAAAAAGCAGCATTACACGCGTTCCAGGCTGCAGTTGGGGAAGACCTTCAGCTGAAGTGTGCAGAGAAGGGATGCAAGAAGTTAGAGGAGGCGGTGGAGGTGGTAGAAATACAGGAGCGATACTCACGCCGCCTCCTGCGGGCAGTGAAGCCCGAGGAGGACGCCAATACACAAATCATGGCCTTAAACGGTAAGTTGGAGGAGATGATGAAGGAATTGGCAGAAGAACGAAAAGCCAGGAGACAGGCAACGGCCCGGAGAGAGGCGTTCAAGAAACGAAAGGAAGATCTGGAATGTCATCAATGTCACCAGAAGGGCCACTTCGCGAGGGAGTGTTCTCAGCGTCAGGGAAACGGACAGTCGCCGTCGCAGTAAGCGCGGGGCCCCCTTCGGGCGTGGCGAGAGAAGTAGTAGGCATGGGAGAATGTGGACTTTATGTGGCCGGAACGGTAGGAGAGAATGTCGTCCGTTTTTTGGTTGATACCGGATCTATGATTAGTTTGCTGTCAGACCGTCTCTGGAGAGAGTGGGGACGAAAATGGGAAGACCTGGACGGGTACGAAGGACGCCTCTGCTCGGTGGATGGTAGTCCGCTGCGGTGCTACGGATGCACGAACTTGTCAGTACGATTGGGAACACGCGTGTTGCAGTGGACATTCATGGTAGAAGACATCGGTAGAGATGAAGGAATCCTTGGAAACGACTTCGCGGTGAAATACCGGCTAACAGTTAAGCCCCACGCGAGTGCTGTCTTCCTGCCCGCCGAAGGGGGGGGAGAGGGGGAACGAATCCCAGGAGTAGAACGAAGAACGGATGGGGTTCGGGCAGTTACCGTCGGAGGACAGGTCGTGAGAATCGAGGGAACGACGGAAATACCCCCGCTCCAGGTGACCCGAGTAACAATAGTGGCAAGAGTGGACGTGGGACAGAGTGGACAGCTGGCTGTCATCACCGGCACTGGATTACCCATGGGACTGGAAGTGATTCCAGGAACGGTGACGTTAGGAGAGGAAAATAAAGTTTGGGTGGCCAACCGAGGGACCGAGAGCGCGAAATTGGAAACCGGCAGAGTACTCGGAGAAGCCACCTTCGTACAAGAAGTACGAGGTACGGGAAGCGATGTAAAAGAACCCCCTGGAGCGCTCGTCGAAATGATAGAGGAGGCTAAGAAAGGCCTAACCACGGAGGAAGGCGGAGAATTGGAAAAAGCCATTATGGCCCGGGAACAAATGTTTGCGACCTCGAAACATGAGCTAGGACGGACAAATTTAGTACAACACCGAATTATTACGGGGGATCAGATGCCGATCGAGCAAAGGGTCAGACGGTATCCAGCCACCAGGAGAGAAGAGGAACGAGCACTGGTGGAGGATATGTTAAATCTGGGAATCATCCAGGAGAGCGGAAGTGCGTGGAGCAGCCCAACCGTCTTGGTGAAAAAGAAGGACGGAGGAACGAGATTCTGCATCGACTATCGAAAATTGAATCAGGCTACAAAAGTGGACGCCTATCCGCTCCCACGGATAGAGGACAGCCTCAACACCTTGGGCGGGAGCCTATTCTTCTGCAGTCTGGATCTCGCAAGCGGATATTGGCAGGTAGAGATGGCACCCGAGGACCGAGAGAAGACGGCCTTCGTGACTCAAGGAGGATTGTATGAGTTTAAAGTGATGCCATTCGGGCTAGTGAACGCCCCGGCCACCTTCGAGAGACTGATGGAAAGAATCCTCAGAGGAATTGTGTGGGAGGAGTGTCTGGTATACCTGGATGACATATTGGTCTTCGGGCCAACGTTTGAAGTGACTCTGGAAAGATTGGTACGGGTTCTGGACCGATTGAACGCTGCAGGGCTGAAGTTGAAGGCACGAAAATGCAGGTTGTTCCAGAAGAAGATTCCGTTCTTGGGACACGTCGTCTCATTCAACGGGATCGAACCCGACCCCGAAAAGTGTCGGCAAGTAACCGAGTGGCCGGTCCCTCGGGATCTCTATGAGGTACGAGCCTTCGTGGGATTGTGTTCGTATTATAGAAGACATATAAACGGCTTCACGGAATTGGCTGCCCCCTTGTATGAATTGGCGACGAAAGAGGAGCCTTTCGTGTGGAGCGCGAGACGACAAGAGGCGTTTGGTGCCATGAAGAGGGCGTTAACAGAGGCCCCGGTGTTGGGATTCCCGGAGGAAGAAGGACAATGGTGGCTTGACACGGACGCCAGTGACGTTGGGACGGGACCCGTGCTATCACAGGAGCAGAGAGGGGAGGAACGGGTAATAGCCTACACGAGCAAAACCCTGGAGTCGAACGAGCGAAAGTATTGCACCACGCGGAAAGAACTGTTGGCGGTGGTGCGAGCTTTGAAGCATTTTCGGTGCTACATCTATGGTCAACGCGTAATAGTCCGGACGGATAATAGCGCGGTTAGTTGGCTGCAGAGAAGTAAGGAACCGATGGGGCAGGCTGCCCGGTGGATTGAGATTATCGACTCGCACGACGTGTCGTTCCAACACCGACCGGGTAGGAAGCATGGGAACGCTGACGCGTTGTCCCGGTATCCGTGTAAACAGTGCGGAGAGGAACACGAGGGTACCGAGAAAGTGAGAGTAGTGACGCGGGCCCGGGGGTATGAGCCCGGATGGTCCCCGCAGGAGATGAAAGCAGCGCAGAGGAGGGATCGAGATATAGGACCGATTATCGCACGGATGGAAGAGGATGCGAACCGGCCAGGTTGGGAGGTCATATCTCCGGAATCCCGGGAAACAAAGATCCTATGGAGGCAGTGGGAAAGATTAAGCCTTAAGGATAGCGTGCTGCATCGGAAGTACTGGGAACTAGAAGGACATGGTTGGAGGAACCAACTGGTCGTTCCCAGAGAGGAACGGGCCGAGTTGGTGAGGGAATACCATGGAGGCGCAGCAGGAGCGCACCTGGGAGTCGCCAGAACGACGGCCCTGTTGGAACAAGGGTTTTACTGGCCGGGACTCCGAGAGGACGTGCGGAAGGAATGTCGAGAATGTGACTGTGCGTTGCTGAAAAGAGGACGAGGAAGACGGGAGCCGCTGCATCAATACATAGTAGGGGAGCCGATGGAACGGCTGGCCATGGATGTTTCGGGCCCGTACCCAGTCACGAAACGAGGAAACAAGTACTGCCTGATGGTGGGGTGCTATTTCACCAAGTGGCTGGAGTGCTTCCCGATCCCGGATCAGAAGGCAGTGACAGTAGCAGACAAGCTGGTTGAAGAAGTAGTAGCACGGTACGGCGCGTTTCGGGAACTACACTCGGATCAGGGCACGAATTTCGAATCCGAGGTGGTGGCTCAGGTCTGTGCACTGTTTGGAATACACAAAACGAGAACGACGCCGTACCACCCCCGGAGTGACGGATACATAGAACGAAGTTTCCGCACTTTAGGGTGCTGTCTGAAAGCTAGCTGCCGAGCAACAGGCCGGGAATGGGATAAGATGGTCCCGCTCGTGATGATGAGCTACAGAGCAACGCCGCAAGCCAGCACGGGAGTGACACCGAACATGATGATGCTGGGCCGACAGACCATGATGCCGCGACAGGCGATATATGGGAGACCTCTAGGACCGGAGGAGGAACCCCGGCGAGTGGGCGACTACGTGGAAAGCCTGGAGAGAGGGCTAGTCGCGGCCTATCGGGAGGCCCGGGCAGGGCTGAAACGAGCCGCCATTCATCAGAAACACGAGTACGATGGAAAGGTGACTCGGCGGGAATACCACGCCGGAGAACTGGTCTGGGTGCACGATACGGTGGTGGATAGGGACAAGGGAACGAAATTGGGATTTCCATGGATAGGCCCTGCACTGATCGTCAAGGTGCTTGACCGAGGACGGGTGGTAGTTCGGAAGAAACGAGGGAAACCGGGGGGGGTGGTTCATGTGGACCGCCTGGAACCCTACCGAGGACACGCTGCGCCAGCCTGGATGGTAGCTGACCAGCAAGGATACGAGGCTGCACAGTAGATGCTTGGGGTGGGGCGCGCTAGGGCACGTACGGAAACGGGGTACCCCTTTTTGTGATGAAGTCGTTCTCGTGTCTCGATTCCGCAGGTGGAAGAGGACCAAGGGAACGACCAAATCGGCGCTACACAGAAAGGCTTTGGCCAAAACGGACTGATCAACCTGGGGCCATTGCGTCGGGGCGGTGCGTTGAACACTACAGTAGGCGTGCAGGTCGTTAGGCTGTAGAGATTTGCTACCTAGCTGAAGATTGGGTCTCTTGCGGATGTAATATAGGTGGGAAATGCGGGGTTGGAACGAAAAACGGCGTTCGGGAGCCACGACGGCCCGAATGTCTAAAGTAGTCCCACGTAGCCGCTTTCCGGTCAGTTCGGAGGAACCACGGCGTGGAAAAGATGGTCAGATTACAACGAAAGACAGACCCGGCGGCAAGCTGGTGAAGACTTCTGAAGTAATGCTGACTTGGTAATACCGCTTTACAGCGTCCAGGAGACCGGAGGAGAGTAGATGCGGCACTCTCGGGAACGCCGGAGGAACGAACGGACGGTTGTAAAAGGCGAGGCCTGAAACGAGGACGGGCTTTAAAGTAGGTCGTAAAAGAAGTGAAGATGACAAAGAGAACGGGGCGGCGGCGAGAGGATAATAATGTCGAGCCCCTGTGTTCTCCGGGAAGTGTGCGGAAGCACTGTGAGGGCCAGGTGAAAAGGCAAGAGGAGGCGACAGAGATGAAAGGACCGAGGACGTCCGGTGGGGCAATAAAAGGCCTAGGAAGAAAACGCGCAGACGGCGAGGGGCCGCGAGGTAAACGGCAGGCAGGGCGGTGACCAGCGGCGGGCCCCGGGGACCGGAAATAGTAGGGGGCGCCACCGCTGAAGTGGGTGGTGAGCTTGACGCTAGGGGTCGCTAGTGCAGGCCACGCCCACTTCCGCCTGCGGCGGCTACAAAAGGCAGAGCGCTCGGCGGAGCAGGTCATTCTGGTCAGCCGATCAGGATTCATCAAATCGCAGACGAGCAGACCAAGCTAGGAGAGGAAAAAAAGCAGAGAAGTGAGACGAGCAGCATCACCACGAGGCGGAAACGAAGAAGGCTGACAGGACGAGCTTCGAGTTTGGAACGAGGCCCGAAAGCCCGGAAAACGGATGCGATGAGCGGACAGTGTTGGGAAGGACATTGTCGCGGAAAGGAATTCAAACACCTAGGCAAGCACATCCGAGGCCAGCACGATGGAGTACGGAAGCAGTACTACATGTGCCCGGTGTGTTCGAGCCGAGCATATTCGACACACCAGGACTGGAAAAAGCACATGTGGGAATCACACGAAGGAAACTTGCTGAGAGGGATGCCGAAACAGGACCCCTTTCTGAGGCTGGAGTATGCTGCGGCGTTCGCCTTGGATCCAAAAGGACGACCGCCGTACACCAGTTTCGCTCCTGGAGACGAAACGGCGGCCCGGGTAGCCGATTTGGAACATGACTACGCTGTGCGTCATCCGGAGGGATTCCTTCCCCCCGAGAAAGCGGTGGACAAGGAGGCACCGGAGAGGCCGCGGCGGAGGATTCGCGTACCTTACTACCCGAGGGCATCAAGAGGGTCCGACGACAGCGACGCCGAGCAGCCGGAGCAGGAAGCAACAGAGGAAGAACCGGAGGCCGACGAGGCCGGCGAGGGAGCCCAAGCAGCTAAGGCAGCAGGGAAGGGACCCTTGGCCGGAGTAACGGAACGGTCGACGCCCACGCGCCGTTCCCCTCGGAGGACCGCGAAAGGGGTGCGGAAGGAAGTCACTGAGTACAAAGCCAAGTAAAGAAGTTAAACGCCCAGGGAGAACCGCGAGAACCGAGAGGACGAGGACTCCCCGGCAGAGGACTCCCGGGCAGAGGAAGAGGAGGAAGATCCACCCCAGCCCCGAAGCCAGGTTGCTCAGGGATACCACCGGGGGCTGAGGTGGTGGAATTAATGAGCTCGTCCGACGATCAACGTCCGAAAGTTAAGGGAGAGGAAGAGGAGCCTCCAGCCTTCAAGAGACCCCCAGCACAAGGATCTACGGCGGAGGAGCCGTCCCGGAAGAAAAAGTGGAAAAAGGACAAGAAAGTCCCGAGAGAACTTGAGGAGGGAACGAGCTCGGACCAGTCAGAGTCGGGCCGGAGTACGTCAGTTCGGAGCGATCGGTCCTTGGTCATCGCCGAGTCCAGTAGCGCAGGAGAGCTGGGACCATCGCAACCCGAGACCTCGACAGGAGTAAAACGGACCACGGGACTAGAACCACCTTGTAGCGACGCGCAGTTTACTATGATGACAGTCCACAAGAAGTCGGTTGTTTATGAGTCGCGGCACCCGAGGTACCCCGGATACCTAAAAGGAACGATGAACCGGGAAGGAGCGTTCAGGGGTTACCAAGAGGCGAGAACAGACCGGGAGCTGGAGGACAGTATTCGGGACGCGCAAGGAGGCCGGTTGGCGGAGAGAGAGGCGCTGTACCTGGGGAGGTTCATCTTCGAGATGGCGGAGAGACAAGGACTCAAACCATCGGGCCGAGTTGAAAAAGTGAAGTATGTTCGACACGCGGTCAAGACCGAGGAAACGGCGTCGATGGCTTCAACGCAGCCGTTGTTCTCTACCCCTACCCCGACGAGGGCGGACTCACCCCTGGAGAAGATGGTATGCAAGCAGCCAGTGGTACCGCCCCCGGGACTGAAGCGGATGAGGGACATCTTAGTGGCACCGGATACGCCGGAAACACGAGCGGCTGTAGACAATTTGACCCGAGCCAGTCTGGGAAGGTCGTTCTTTGGGTCGCAGGGATCGGAAGAGACCCCGGGACCGCCGTCACCAGAGAGGATGAGATCGCCGCCAGGACCGGACACCCCACTTAAGGACGAGGACAAGGATGGACGAGCACTACAACCACGAGTTATGATGCATAGACTGAAAATACCGGCTGCTCAATCCATGGATACAGAAGTAGAGGACTCGGAAGACATGGAGTTGGGACAGGCCGAGACCAAAGGATACGAGCCGGACAGGCAAGAATTGGACGAGTCGGGGGCGGCTTCGGACTCAGTGTTCGGGTCCATAGGGATGGAGACACCAACGGCAGGACCATCTGGAGAAACGCCACGACTCAAGTTGTTACGGACGCAGGCCATTCAACAGGTCTTGCAGGGACACTTTCCGGTAGCGGCACGGGCGGTACGGGACTGGGACGCGGAGGAGGCAATCCAGGTGCAACTGGCGTGGCCTCCGAGGCAGGTGCGAGGGATGACGGCTAAGACGAGAGCGATGGCTTCAGCGTCTATGGCGTTCCTGATGGCACTGGAAACGGGCCGCGAGCCAGAGACGTTCGACGAGGCAATGGCACAGTTCCCGACGGCAGCGCTGGGGCCGTTCACCCGAGAGTTCCCGGGAGTCGACAGGTTAATTAACGAACACAACCGGACCGTCCAGTTGGCTCAGACTTTAGTGTTGTATAAAAACGAAGACCAGCTAGACGACTTGTTAAAGACGACGAGGGAGGTAGAAAAGCAGAGCAGACTAGTGGACCAACTTCTCGAGCTCCCGGCCAGGGAGGAGAGGCTGCTTCTACCGGCCCGACGTCAGGAAGAAGGATGAAAAGCCTCGAAAAGGAGAGAATGGTGTATGCTGCTTAGAGTCCTGCACGGAAGATAGCGCGACGGAACCAGAAGCGGAAAATGGCGCGTCGCGAGTCGGGTGGGGAGGGATTACGGGGCGTTGGCTCCTCACCCATAGTGTCAAACCCCCAGGGAGAGGACCGGGCCGAGGAGGAGGTACCTGAGCCGCACAGGAGTCCGAAGCCCGGATAAAAACTTTCCTGGAGACCGCTGGACGAGCCCGAAACTTTGCTTTAAAACATCGGGAACGGACTGGCGGGCTCGAATATTCTCATCTTAAGTATTCTTACCAAAATAAACCCGGTAGTTTCTTCATGGGAATCTTCTTCTTGCGGAATTGAACGAAACCGCATGTGTTAGGAGGTGTTGATCGTAATCAGCGAGCTGGAAGGTCCATGTCTGGAACGAACTTACCAAGCCTGCGGGGCGATACGGAACGGGAGGAGGCGCTCGGAGGAAAAGCAAGTGTGTAGCTGTTCCACTTCTTCCCAGAAGCCCCGCTGCGTTGGTTGGGACCAAGCAAGTTGAGTAGGACCGTCCGGTCGCGGAAATTGGACAGATAGCGGACCGGGCGGCCCAGGGAACGAGAAAAAAGGATAGTGACGGAACGTCGAAGCGAGAGTAAACAAGGAGGTGGAATCGAGGAAAGGAACTCAGAATGAACGAACAGTATTGTGTAATTCTTGAGTCGACGGTGGTGCCGGGGTAAATAAGGTACCGGTGGACCGGCGACTCGCCGCTGGAGGAAAGGCTGGCGCGGGCCAAGACTGAAACCCTTCTCCCGTGCTGCCTTGAGGGATCTGGAGGCGAGTGAAGAACGACCTCTGTCCTCTAGCGGCACCTAAAAACGAACTTTAAACGGCTCGTCTGGACTTCTTCAGGCTTCGACCATCTTGATCTTGGATGGATCACTCAGGATGTTGGACCGGATGGGCCCGGATTTATTGTACCATCATCTTCTGAGTTTCCTTGTCTTCAGCCTCTTGCCACATACGGAGAGCGGTAGAGTGGAAAGTCTTGACCTGGATGCTGGTTTTAGCGTGCCAAGATCGATGCAGCGAGTCGTGAAAGGACTACGGTGAATTATAGATGTCTCCCGGAGGACCGGGGTGAGAGCAGGGACGGTAGCTGAAAGGCCCTCGCTCGTGCCCCACCGAAATAATACATAAACAAAAACGAAGTTAATAGACTTACTAAATTATATATTAATATCTTACCTGCAGTAACGACAGTGACTGCTTCCATGTCGTACTTCCTGATATCTTCTTCCCGACGAACGGAACAAAATAGTCTTTGAAACATATAGGGAGGTGGTGCTTGGAACGTCGGCCTCGGATGCCTCGATAGACGACTCAAGAGGTCTGCAAAGAACGACGGAAAGCGATCCTTCATCCCTGACTTGGAGTTCGACATCGGATGAGTTCTTCTCTAGATCCGGTATTTTTGAAGCCGGCTGAGATGGGCCCGTTCCGGATCTCAAACGTTGACGTTGGGTGCAGATCCCAGTTGATGTCCATCTTCCCTTTCTACAACTTCTTCTTCTCCTTTCTCACAAATATCTTCAACTTACCTACTTCGAACCACCGTACCTAGGAGCGGCTCGGAACGATTCGAAGCTGTTGTCCCGACGCGTGTCAAAGGCGTTCAAGTGGCTTCATGTAAATGGACATGGCACCGATGAAGACTGTGGCCTTACCCCAGAATCAAACCAGACCAAATCTTAAACTTACCTTCATTACGAACTATTTGTTGGTATTACAGTCTCACGAAAATCGTCAAGGAACATGGTCCTTCGGGAGGAAGAAGACAAACTTAGTAAGCAGAGCGGGGCCCGAGAGCCCGAAAGATGAACGAGGGCCCGAGTGCCCGGAGTAGGAATCCTCTTCTTAGAAAATCATCTCATCAGTAGAACGAAGGAGCCTCCCTCTCGCCCCAAGAAGGATTGTCTTCCTACCGTTGCTCACGGGGGGGAGGGATGAGAGGCGCCGGCTCCTGTCATCAAAGAAACCTCATCAAAAAGAAAATTGTCTTCTTATCGGGTCTCCGTTCCGGTTGTTGTCATGCCACTTGGGCCCGGAACGGTGACGGAAATACCCAATTAACTACATTGAACTCTCTCTCCGATATCTTCCTTTGAAATCTTTGAGTGTGTCGACGTGGTCGAAGACTGAACGTCTTGGTGCTGGGTTAACCACGAGGACATGTGCCACAAAAGTCAAACTTCAGTTCCTGTACGGAAAACGGACAATTCATCAACAATTAATAATTCCAGTCTTCACAAACTTACCTTCACCCCAAACTCCATCCAGAGTTTCACTGTGACCAATAGCACGAACCCCGCGACGTCATCTGCTGAAGCTTCCACTTGGAACTTTAACGGTTGAACTAAGTTCCTCTCCACATCCATTGCCATTTCTTCTTTGGACCGCTGGGTACCTCGGCCTCCGGCTCGAACATGTTGTCCTTGCCAAACGTGAAAAGTCATTGGGAGGCTCTGAATGCCGAGGCGACCGAGGGCGCGAAGTCTAGAAAAGAACATTCTTTCTACAAGAAAACTTCAGTCTTTCTACAAAACTTCATCTTCAAATCATCATCACCCAAAAGAATGCAGAGAAGAGTGATAAAACGGAAGAACGAGGGGTCACGACCGACCGGGTGGGAGAATCGCGACCGATTCTCTACCCAAAAACAACGGAGAACGTCTGGACGACGAAAAGTGGACAGAAGGTCGAGAGGACTAAGGGTCACGACCGACCCTTGCCTCTGGGTGGGAGAATCACGACCGATTCTCCGCCCGAACTAGGGGAGAGCGTCTGGACGACGAAAAACGAATGGAACGGGGGCATTGCGGGTCACGACCGACCCATGGCCCCGGGCAGGAGGACCACGACCGGTCCCTCTGTCCTAACGAGGGTAAAGGCGAGGAAAAATGCCGAGGGGCTAAGTACATAGAGCCCAGAGGAAAGGAACGGGGGCAACGGGGTCACGACCGATCCCCAGTCCCGGGTGGGAGAGCTGCGACCGGCTCGCTCATCCTAAGACGAGAAAAAAAGCGCAGTACGGGTCCTAATAGACCCAGGATAAGAACTATGACGAAGATAAAAGAGACTAGGATATGTAAAACGAATTATATGAACTTAACCGAGAAGCGAGAAAAACGAAGAACAAAGAAAGAAGAAAGAAGAGAAATAAAAATTAGCCGGATAGGCCCCGGGGGCCCTCCGAGGTAGACCGGAGAGGACAGAGGGTGACACCTCCTCCTCTACCGATAAGGAGCGTAGGATTGGTAGTTTAAAAAGTTTCTGGTTTTAAAGTATGTCCTGTTGTCGTTGCTGTATGAACTGCTTTGAAATTTTGTAAGACGTGTTTTCCCACCTTTCAAGAAGGTGCGGGAGGGTGTGATGAACGGCTATTCATCCAAATATGTAGAGATCAAAATAAGAGAAAATAAGGTAATATTATAAAAGGTATATATGTTCGAAAAGGAACGAAAGTGTAAAAGAACGAAATATGTAAGAATGAACGAAAGTGTAAAAAGCCCGAAAAAGAGGCACGAATATGTAAAGGAACGAAAGTGTAAAGGAACGAATATGTAAAGGAACGAGACCCGGAAAGATGTAAACCGGAAGTGAGATGTAAACCGGAAACGAGAATGTAAACCAGAAGTGACGTCAGTTGTAGATCACGTGACTGAAAGCAGCCAATCAGGGCTGACCTCTAGGGTATATAAAGGGGCGGTGAGGCCCGAATAAACAGAGTTCTTTAACAGTGCTCCTTGTGTCCAGACGTGTCTTCTTTCCTGAAACAACCGCTAAGATGAGCCGATCCGAGCAATTAACCAGAAGTTAGGATAAAATAGTCGAAGTTCGAGATAAATAGGAGAAACTTAGGGTAGGGGCCCGATGGCCCGAGGAACGAGGACCGAAGGACCGAAGTAAGGCACGAAGGCCCGAAACCGTCCCGGAAGCATAGGCGCAGCATGGCACGAAGGCATGAAGGGCGGAACGAAGGAACGAAGTCCGCGGGGACGAGGGCGCGGCAGGCTCGGCCCCACGCTACCAAACAATAGGCGACCGTCGGCCCGACGGCCCCGCGGACCGGAACCACGGGGTGGACCGCCCGGTAGGGGTGAATGCTGGTCTGGGAGATAGAGCGAGACGAGCCCCGGCCGACCCGTACCCCTACCATAATTTCCCTTCCCCGCAGTCCTCCGTTTGACATCGAGCGCCGATTCCCGACCGATTCGCTCAGCCCCCCCCCTCGTGCGCGAGGCACGACTCTAAAAACACATCTCGGTTCTTGGCCCGGATTCCCCGTCCGCCCCGAGACCCGAACAATCCCCACGTTCCTCTGTTGTAAGAATCGGCAACCCCGACTTACCAGAGAACGTCACAAAATCATCTAACTAAGATGGACGATCATGTTCTTTAATGAGTGTTGTTAAAAGAGATTCTCCCCTAATACAAGCAATAAACTGTTAGTCTCTAATGAAGTGCCAAACGAACTCTGTCAACTCGTTATGTTAATGTCTAAATCATAGTTTGATGATACATTTACATCTTTGGAAATAGAAGTAATTGTAATAACAAATATACTATTTTGGAGAATCCATGACTTGCTATACAAAACAACGATGTTCTGCTTTAATTTTATATTAGATATTTGAAACTCCCATAGTATTCTTTGCCATAGACAGGGTATATTGTGTTGCAAAACAACAAATCTACCTGACCTGTTTACAACTCTGCAGAAGTGACACAAATATGAAATCTGTTTCCTTTCTCATTTGATTGGGATTAGATTCCTCTCTGGTCAATTGAAATAGTCATGTAATGTCACAGAGGGCAGATTTATGCTCGTTACAAAGGTAATAAGTGAAGTGTAAATACCTCAACCACCCACTGCTGTTTTTTCGCCTGACAGGTATGGTGACCTGACCGGTATGGTGACCTACAGTGAATTGCTCTAATTGTGGTACTGATGACCTTCTGTGGTATGGGTGTACCAGAATGTGTGCTATGTGAGTAACTTTCCAATGGAAGAGGGGATGCCCTTTGTGGATAACCATTTAGGATGCACTCATAATAATGCACAAATTACACCTTAATGCCATAAAAGTATTGTGAGTTGGTTCAATGACTAATCAAAAATGAATTATCGACTTCCTGAAGAACCATGCTTTTCAACATGTTGAAAACATCCCTTTTAATTGCATGTTAAGATGTTTAAAAAGAAGTGGAATTAATTTCTAAATACACTGAATTATATCCTCAATTTCTTCATAGAATGATACTTAGATAGTTTGGTCCCAGTGTCATCCTACATTTGTACTAACCTAAGATCTACAATACTGTTGAAATCTTATTTCATAGTTGTGCCTAGATGGGCTCTCTTATCCATTCTATATCATAACATTAGGATGGCCACATTGGAACCAAAATATCTTGAGATCTAAGAGCGAGTCCCAAGATCACATTAGAACACCCAGTACTCTACAAATAAGGAGCTTTGCTGACTAAATTTTTGACCACCATATTTCCTAGGACAAATGGTAAAAGCTTCCTTAAACATGGAGGACAAATGGTAAAAGCTTCCTTAAACATGGAGCAACATACATACCGGATATATCTACCTTGTTAAAAGTGTAATAGTTAAAACAGAGAAAAAAATACTGAGGCAGTTGAACAGCTGTCCACTGCCACTTCCTCACCGCAGGTCCCAGTCCACTCTCCCTGCACCCTTCCCACCCATCGGTCATCTCGGCCATCTCCATGAGGCGCCAGATGGGAAGCAACCTCTTCAAGGTGCGGTAAAGGCAGTGTGTTTGATCTTATTCTACAGATTAATGTCTTTTCTGACTAAACATCAAAGTAGATAATCCCGTTTAAGTTGTGCTAGGATTTCTTTAGGCTGACTGGTATGTGTTATAACCCTTAGCCTCTGTTTAACAAGGCCATGATGTCAGAGCAAATATAATAGATAATGTAGTAGGCATTGTTACGTAAAGTTCAAAAGGTGGATTGAATACATTCAAATCATGTGTTTTATTTAGATGGTGTTTTATCTGAGTATAAACTGTATACACTAGGGTGAAGGCAGATTGTAAAACTCTTTTATCTTCTCGGCGTATTAATTTTAAATGGCATCCAACTCATGGGAGCTACAGGCCAAGTTTAAATGATTATTTTAATATGCATATTTTTAAGATTTATATTGTAAATTTGCAGCTAACATTATACAGAGTAACATCTCCAGTAAACATTCACTAGCCTGATCAAAAGCAAATGTGCTTTATGTGATAACTGTACAAGTATCTATAAAACATTCACTTATTGATCAATATTCCAGTTGTAAACATATATCATATTATCTAACTAAGATGGACAATCATGTTCTTTAATGAGTGTTGTTAACAGAGATTCCCTAAAAACAATCAATAAACCATCAGTCTCTAATTAAGTGCCAACAGAATTCTGTCAACTCATTATTCTAGTGTATAAATCAGTTGGATGAAACATGTACAACATCATTGGAATTAGAAGTAATTATGATAATGAGAAGATTTTTTTTGGAGAATCCATGGCTTGCAATACAAAAAAAGAAGCATATCCTTCTGCATAAACGTTAGATGATTTGAAGCTCCCGCAGTATTCCTTGCCCTAGACAGAGTACATTGTCTTGAAAAAGAACACCGATTTACCTGACCTGTTTACAACTCTGCAGTAGTGATATAAATATGAAATTGATCGGTTTCCTTTCTCATTTGATTAGGATGAAATTCCTCTCTGGTCAGTTGAAATATTCAGGTAATGTCACTTAGAATGGCTTTATTCTCATTATGAAGGTGATAGGTGATGTTAAGATACCTCAACCACCCCCTGCTGTTTTTGTGACCTGACCGGTATGAAGGTCTGACAGGTATGGTGACCTGACAAGTATGCTGACCTGACGGGAATGGTGACCTACAGTGTGCTGACCTCATTCTGATACAGATGACTTATTGTGGAAAGGATTTACTGAAATGAGTACTATGCGAGCGGCTAACTTTATAACGGGAGAAAGGATGCCCTTTTCACTCATAAAAATGCACTAATTACACCGTAATACTGTGAAAGTTTTGAGACTGGGTTCAATGACTAATCAAAAATTAATTATAGACTTCCTGAAAAAAACATCCTTTTTCAATATATTGAAGTCATCCCTTTTAATTGCATGGTTATAAGTTAAACTAAATGGAATTAACCTATGAACAGACTGATTTATAGCTGCATTGAAAATCATCATATCTGTAATATCGTCTTGAAAATAATACTGAGATATTTTGGTCCAAATGTCATCTTACGTTTGTACTAACAACTACATTAATGTTGCTGAGATAAAGAATCCTCTAAATCTTCTTTCACAGTATGTTGGCTCTCTGATCCCTTCTTAAGATATTACAACACTAGGATGGCCACCTTGGAACCAAAATATCTCAAGATCTAAGAGTAGGTCCAAAGATCACAGTAGAACACTTCCCATTACTCTAATAAGGAGCTTTGTTGAGAAAATGTTTGCCTTCTGAGGACAAATGGTAGAAGCCAACTACCCTAAGTGTGGAGCAATGGACATACCGGAAAGATTTACCTTGTTAAAGGTGTAATAGCTATAGCAGAGAAAAAACGCTCGGGTCGTCGTCATCGAGCAGCTCTCCACTGCCCACCCTTACCTCCAGGTCCCGGTGCACTCTCCTGGTGCCCGTCCATCCATCGGTCATCTCTGCCATATCCATGAGGTGCCAGGTGGGCAACAATTACTGCTTCATGCGCGTAGTGGCAAGAAGTCTGATTTTATCTAAAATATTTTCAGGATACAAACCCCTATATCCTCGCTATTGCCCTGCCCTATCAAAATTAATGTAGTTGAATGATCAAAACTGCATTGCCTCAAAGGGAAACAATGCCTATATGTGTTGTCACAAAACGTTTTTCGACATATTCTGTAAGCTTGATATGGAATAAATCAAGTACAAACTGTTGGCACACTCAGCAATTGTTTTTGTCCAAATTTGCACACACCTATGTCTCGAGCTAGAGCGCTCGAGAGTGCCACAGCAAAACAGTGCAATACAATTGCAGTGTGTCTCATTGGTCTGGACTATGTATTTATTCTTCTGAAAGGGGGATTTTACAGTGTTTAACGTTAGGGCAGATAACTCCGTATAATTTGTGCTGGATTTTCTTTTACACTAACCCTGCATGTTACATAACCATTCACCTAAATTATCATGATCTTTGGTAGCAGAATGCCCATGAGGGATACTGACTTCCTATGTTCCTACATATATACCTCACTTGTTTGTTTTAAGATAGCTTGTTACAATTACCACCCAATAGTGGGGTCTGTTAACAACATTTTTGTTACGCGGCAGATAAAAGCACCAAATTTTGCATGAGGCACCTCTGAGGCATAACTATTGAATCTAGAAGGGGTGCTATCTTGAAATACCAAAATGAAATTTTGACCAATTTTGTATGTTTTAAGCATTTGAAATTTAAGGTATTTAACCAAAACTTTTGGTTAGCTTCAATTAGACCTATTGTATAGATTTGAAAGGTAAATGATTGAATTCCCTGACCTCTAATCTTCCAATTCGGACACTAACAATGTGTTTCTAGACATTTCAGAAGCTGAGACATAAGATTATTTCAATAAAAGTCGTCCATATTGGATTTTTGGCCCCTTCCGGATTATATTGATATTTCAAGGTGGCTCCACTTTTAGATTCAATGAAGGGGTCCCAGGGGATCATCATACCAAATGAAGTCAAGAAATTTTGTCCGCCGCCTAACGATTTCTCCAAAAAAAGAAGAAAGACCTTAACAGACCCCACTAAAATATTGCCCATTTCTTTTAACTTGTATCTTAAAATGTCTGTGTCATAGTAACCTTAAAATTCCAGCAACCATGATGTATTGTGATACGTTACCGAGTCTCTAAACTTTCAAACAACATATCAGACTATTGGTGCCATATATATAAAAGATAATAATTTATTTATTGATCACAGAGGAAAAGAAGCGTACCCCAACAGACATAATTTTGGCTTAGGTCATTACAGCAGAGATAAGAGATACGTTGCTTTTGCGTTACGGGATGCGTTAGGGGTTGCTAAAACTGCCTATTATCAGTGTACCCCGTGTCCTTCAGACAACACGTGGCACCCCCTAATAACCACCCCCCTTCTCCTTGGGCCCGTCGTCCGTCTCCGCCCTGAGCTGCTCCGAGCTGCTCTTCCTCTGAGGAGCTGCTCACCCAAACCCCTCACGACTCGGACCCTGCCATTTGTTAGTGGTGCGTCCGATCAGCCATATATTACCTTAAGCCCTGTTTCCACCAGCTGATTTTACTAACGATTTCAGAAATCGGCAGTGGAATTATTTGTTAATCATGAACATGTTATACACCATTAGAAAGCATTTTTAATTCGCTTTCAAATGGTATGTAAGATATATAGAATGTTGTTATTATACTAGTTAAAGGTATTACATTTCCAAATAATCGGCGGTTCAATCGGTTGGTGGAAACGGCGCATTGGCGGTGTGTCCGATCGGCCATGTATTACCTTGCCGTCGTCTCAGGGTCCGGCAAATTGGGCAGGGCTATTCCCCGCGACCGGGGCATATATCACTCGCCCGTACTCCCGCCAATAAATATTTAACATCCAATTTCGGCATAGGGGAATATTGATACGGTGTTTCATTTGGGCTGGGCACTGGCCATACGTGGGTTGGTGGGGGCGGAGGGAGTGGGAGTGGGATCGGACCCCACGGGATGTTAAGGGGGTCCAGCAATCACCTACCCACCTGTATAGGCGTTTTGCAGATAACGATATAGTACCCAAAAAGGAGTAGTTGCAATATTGGTGATCAAGTCACAATTCTCCATTTAAAAGCATAAAGATCATGATTTCATTATTAAATGATTCAAAGTATTCTTCAGTCTCCAACAAAACATATTTATTTAATATTGGGATATAAATTCCTCATTATTCCCTTGTTACCTCAGGACCATATTGCCATAGTAGCATATGACATGTAACCCTGCAAATGTCTGCAAATGGTCTATTGAGGTATGATGAATCGGGTGGGGACGAGGGTGGTGGGTGGTGGGGGAAATACTGCTCGCCTATCGCCCATACATACTTTATAGGGGAACTATGCAGACCCTTTTTTCTACTGAATCAGGTAAGATTCTGCTCGCATTGGGGTCCGATTTGTGTTCTGGACAGAATAAACAAGACATGTTGCGGTGACAGTGGGTAAGTGATAATTTGGCAACTACAAGTATTATACATACCTAGCAAAACTGCAACGTAACAGAAACGTTCTGCAACCATACTATTTTAGTAAGGTTGTTACTCACTAAGATGGCATGGAACAATTATGTTATTGATGGTGAAGTTAAGACCTTAATCATAATGTTATTATAACATCATTTGTTGGTGAGGTTAGGGTGAAACCAAAACAGAATGTTATAAGAACATTCTGTTTGGGTTGAAGAACTTAACTAAAAAAGCGTAGCAGCAACATAATTGGGAGCCATCAAAATAACATAATAAGGACCAAACCAGAACGTTGCTGCAACCTTATAATAACGTCACATGTTTGGCTGGGTACAGTTCCATAAAGCACAAGATGCTGTGTTAGATGTATATTCCTCAGCAGTTAGTACGTTTGAGATGCTGGATTGTTAGTGCATTTTAATGGCTAGTGATTCTCTTTTTTTGTAAAGAAGGCTGCATACATTCCACATTTAATATATCCATTGACTCGTCCACATCTGGATGTTGACTTAAAAACAGCTTAAGCTGTTTATCGTGTCAGTGACAATACAATATGTGCAGTTTGCATTGAAAACTGATATGACCTTATCATATCGCTTGTACACTATAAAAAAACCAATGCATATAACAGTTAAATTCGTAATTGATATGATAGATATGACGTTGACAAAAAGACAAAGTGGCTTTTAGATAGTTTATTCGTCAGATTTACATTTGTTATAATTCACTGCGAACTGGCCAAAATGTGCCCAGGGCCGAAAACGGTATTTTAAATTCAGAAATACTAGTGGCCAAACGGCCCTATCACTGGCATTCCATGTTTAAGTTTGTTGTCCATAAGAAAAGGTAGGTACTTAAGCCCCATACCTACCGAGCAACTTTTACAGAGTCGGCTGACTAAAATTGGCCGACTCTAAAGATTGCCTGTTAGTATAATACATTGAAATGTGTATGTTTAATCTGAATTGGTGCCAAAGTCGGCTGATTCTACCTCTAGAATCAGACAATTTTGGCACCGATCTTTCAGCCGACTAAGTAAAAATGGCCTAGTGGGTATGGGGCTTAAAGGATTCAGTCTCCCTCTCACTCCAATATAACTACATCCGTACCCCTTCATCCCTTAGCTGTCATCTTGGGAGGCCTTCATCTATTGTGTCATTCAAAATAGTAATTCCATGGTAGCAGGTGGTGGAATTTACACCATTGAAATGATAGATTTAATTAATGAATTCAATCAATATTTAAGTACTATATAAGGCCAGTATCGGGCATAGTTTCATCATCATAACATCAACCGTCAGGTATTATAATGATTATCAATGACTACGGACAAAGCATAAAGACTCTATGTCTACATTGGCCCATTAATAAAGACTGTACATTGAGAGAGTTGAGTTGTTATCATTATCAATAGTATAAAATGAGAAGGTTTATGATTCACATCATCAAGCTTGGCATAAATCTCATCCAAACTCAAGAACAGAATAAAAATCCAACACTAAAGCCTGGTTTGCACCAGCCATTTTAGCTGGCGATTATTTGGTAATTTATTACTTTGAACTAGTATTGTAACAAAAGATTATATATCTTACATACCATTTGAAAGAGAATTAAAACCCTTTCTTTTGGTATATAACATGTTCATGATTAACTTATATTCCCACCGATTTTTGAAATCGTTTTGTAAAATTGGCTGGTGGAAACAAGGCTTTAAACTTCTTGGTGTATTTTGGTGAGATCAACCTATGATTGGTAGATAGATATATTCGACATATACCACCTGTACCTTAACGCACAGGCAATGCTTAGAATACACATATTGGAAAAATAACATTAAATAGTATGCATTCTGTACAACCTCATAACAATATACATTTCTCATGTGATATCCAATTAGATCCATAGAGCCAATAAAGCAATCAAACCCCATACACAACCATATACAAATGAGAATTTTGGAGCATCTCTGTCTATATACTTGTTTCCTTTTTCCTTTGAATAATAAAGGTAATAATAATAATAACCTGTCATCACAGCATTTATATGAAGGCCAACACCACACACAAACTGGCCACCCTTTGACTGTAATGCCGCATCCCAACAGGGCGACTAGTTGCACTTGGCCGTCAACGACGAGGTGGGCATCGGGCGACTAATGGCAAGCCCAATGACTAAAGAACTAGTCGCGCAACTAATACATCTGGCCATCCGCAAAATATTGAAAATGTCCGATTTTTCCACCAAATTCGTCAACAATTAGTGCATCTAGTCACCTGCCCATATGGCGCCAGCATGCTTCACCATCGTCGTTGATGACCAAGTAAAACTAGTCGCCGTGTGGAGATCCAGGATAAGTTCGCGGGGAGAGGGTGGGGACTTGGAACGGTTTTTGTCATGTTTACTTACCAGAGCACCGTTGGTATAACTATAATATAGAAGTGTGTATTATCATACAGAGGCTGCCAATGCGAAGGGTGTCATGTATTATTACATTTGTTTTGGCCTCAATGAACACAATCCATGTACACAAACTCCAGCGTATATATCCTGGGTAAATCCATTGCTCGCGATCGTGGCGAGGGAAAAAGGAGTCAGTCCTGAAAAACTAAAAGCACTCAATTGTCGAAATGAAAAAAAACTGACATTGTTGAAAGTATAAAGGTATCTTAATATGAGCACATCCTTCGGTAGGTCAATTTTCACATCACATACAAAGGTTCCAGGTTGGCAGAAGGGGTTGAGCCATCGTCCCCTTCTTTCTGATTATACCTCCTGTACTGTAGAAGTCCCAGAGGCCCTATATTGCTGAGCAGCCCGCTGCTTAGCTATACTTCTTACTGTACATTATGTCAGATAGGGTAGGTATTATGCTGACACAAGTTGAGAGCCACAACTGATACATTTCTCTGTGGTGCTGTGTCATATGATGAGACAATGAGTTGACACATTATATATACCTTCTCCTGAGCAAAGTGCTTTCAACTCTTAATTCTAATGTATCTTTCCAGCTGCCAAGGGCATTCAAGGTCAGCCTTGTTCTTATTTCATACCAGATTAACTTGGCTCCGATCAGCTTAGCTCAGCTCATGTCAGCTTAGTTCAATGCAGATAAGTTCAACTGAGGTCTGCTTATTTCAGAAACACCCATGTATTTCTATGTGGCTTCAGATGTTTCTTTATCTGGTAATGTTACTGGATCATCCTTGTGTACAACATCACCATTATAATCATATATGTAGGTTAATCCTCTGAGAAATCCCCAATGTAAACTCCATGGTTGAGGCTCATGTTTGGCTCTGTATTAAACATAATCCACCAGTGCTCTTCACCAGTGTTATGTACATGAAAACCACCTTTGTTTCCTAACAAAGATCAAGTTGTTCTTGTGCTCTTCAAGTTTCCATTTAAAATTATTTCAGGTGCAAATAATTCACTCCATGAGACGCAGTGTGCAGTACATAATGTAACCATGGTAACTAGATTTGTTATGTATTGTAGACATTCAGCAGACTTGTCTCCTGCTTTGTATATAAGCAAGACATTGTGTTGTTGGAAGACAACCACTCAGGCCCTCGACTCTCTCACGGGAGGGGAAGTTTCTCCTGGACATATAACATAGAGAATTGGATCCCAATGTAGTAGTGTTATAACCGGGTTAATATTTTGTTCTCAGAGTGCCCCATTTCTTTTTTAACAAAGTTGGTGAATGTGAATCGCACATGGCTCCTTACTTTAGATACTTTTCTTTTAGGTCACTTTCAACATGAATAGTGAAGATAGTCAATGAGCAACAATTGTGGGTCAGTTCAAGGGGGCAAACTGTCACATCTCTCCTGTGCAATACAAAAGACTGCCCTGGATTTCCATGAATTTCTCTGCTTCCTCATCTCTCAGCCAATTTGGCACATCTGCCATTTGTATGCTTTTGTTCACTTAGTTTGCCTTGGCTTAATCCCTCTTACCCATATCAAGCCTTGTCTAAGCTCAGTCAAACATTCTTGGCTCACTTCAGCTTAACTTAGCTCTGAAGTAAGATGAACTCAGCCTCATGCACCTCAACTCAGTTTCCTTCAGCTCGAATCCGTTCCACTTATTCCCCTTGGCTCGGCCTAGGTCATTTCAGCTTTATAATAGTTCCAGGAGGCTGAGGATAGGACACACCATTCACACACACACGTGAACATGCAGGGAAATTAACACCCCCAACTTCACTATGTATACACATCACCCACTCCCCTCCATCTCTCTCCTTCCTACTACACCTACTCCCTCCACCAAGCCCCTATCATCTGTAAATGTAGTTATTGTCAGCTAGAAATAGTCCTAGGAAAAGGCTGAGTGCCGTCAGCACGGCACAGGGGTAGGTAATACTTGTTCCACCACTCTTCCTCTCCCGCGGCTTAATGTACTCCTGATCCTCGGCCTCGTAGCCCTTAAGGTCCTTGGTGGTTTTGTACTGGATGACCGGCCGGCCCTGGGGAGTGGTGGCCCCACTCGTCGTCAGGTCTATTGGGGGCTCGAAGACCACCCCGTCGTTGATCTTGCGGCATGACTGGTGTATCCGCTCTGAAAAGACAATAATCATAGTTAATATGGTTTTCCATTATGTAGGCATGAATGGTGGATTTATGGTGAAGAAGTAAAGCATGTAGTCCACTAGGCGATTATGACCACTGAAAATTTGGAAATTTCAAAATTGTCATAGAGATATTAGAGAACCCTATGCATGTTACATACCATTTTAAAGACAATGTTAAATCCTTTCTAATTATGTGAAATATGGCTATGATTAACTAAAATTCCAACATACGATTTTTGAAATCGGGAGTAAAATCGGCTTGTGGAATACAGCCATGAGGTAAGAAGAAGTGTCAAAGTGGGTGAAAGTAAATTCCACGTGTAGGTTGGTGAGCCAAATCAAGCGTATTCTGTCCCCGCCGTTATAAAAAGAAAATCAGTGCAGTTTGCTCCTCTCAAATTGTAAGTACATCCTTACAAGTATAAACACAATGTGGAACCATGATAGATCTGGATATTCTTATAGCTTTTGGTTTCTCTAAACCATTATGAACATACAGGCCTATTGGGTTTTGATAAATTATGGACAGTCTGCCTTTCATTTAAAATGGACACCCCTACTTAGATGTAGAATAGTTCCCATTTATAAAACATTCAGGAAATGAATACAGATTTTCCTTATGCTATCTCCAATTATGTATGCTATTTCTAAAGGCTTATGTGATCACATGCATGTGTCATCATTTTATTTCTATCTCTGTACCATTTCTGAGACTTGAAGTAAGTTATCAAACTTCATAATCGATTAGTTTTAGAAATGTCACTCACCGATTTCAAACGAAAATATATTCATTGGAATATGCAGCAAGTGAAATCAAATACTGCTGTTTACTTGTCTCTACCCGTAACGAGATATATGGATAGATTTATAGGGTTACTTTTAAAAGAAAATTTATGTGGGGGGAAAGGATTGCTATTTCCGTACCCATTCTCTGCAGTTCCTGGAAGTAGTATTGTTGTACATTTTAACCGATTCTCGGGTATCCATAATTATAGACGTATATAATGACACTTTGTGAACGACAATGTGGAACTCTTTCAGATAAAACAAAAAAATATACTGAGTGAAAAGTATAGGTGCTTACCAGAAATGTGAATAAGATTTTCCAACTTATATGAGAAGAGGAAGGGAGAAAAGTTTCTTATCCTGTATTAAGTATTGGAAAATTAATCTTAAAGATAAACAGAAATATGATTTTTGTAACCGTGTATAGTGAAAGCAACCGTGCCTACTGATAATGCTCTGGGTAGAAGCTACAACCAAGTGCACTGATTGTCTTTGTTCAGCAGGCAAGAATACAAACCACCCAGGTCAGTTCACCCTCCTACACATGTACCTTTACATTCACGCACTTTGACATCAGACTTTAATCTTTAAGAACCTGAGAGGGGGAACCATTAATAATTCCCTCACGACTATAGATCATTGTAGCAAATTGCGATCAAAAACATTAAGTTGCCCTAACATTTTTCAAAGAAATCCTCATAATTTTTACAATTCTTGATCAATTTTAATCATCTTGGTATCATTCTAAAGCTAGGAATCTATACATTATGAATCTGGATGAAATGTTTTCCAACTGAACATTCCAAATATGTATTATTACATTTGTTTTGGCCTCAATGAACACAATCCATGTACACAAACTCCAGCGTATATATCCTGGGTAAATCCATTGCTCGCGATCGTGGCGAGGGAAAAAGGAGTCAGTCCTGAAAAACTAAAAGCACTCAATTGTCGAAATGAAAAAAAACTGACATTGTTGAAAGTATAAAGGTATCTTAATATGAGCACATCCTTCGGTAGGTCAATTTTCACATCACATACAAAGGTTCCAGGTTGGCAGAAGGGGTTGAGCCATCGTCCCCTTCTTTCTGATTATACCTCCTGTACTGTAGAAGTCCCAGAGGCCCTATATTGCTGAGCAGCCCGCTGCTTAGCTATACTTCTTACTGTACATTATGTCAGATAGGGTAGGTATTATGCTGACACAAGTTGAGAGCCACAACTGATACATGCTTATTGACATCAAAAGGTTGATATTTTGTTACTTATAAAGGTCTGATGCTACATTTGCCTTTATTCTATAAAAATATTTCAATATTAGGCCATAGGTCTATCAATCAGGCTTTGAAATAAAAAATATCAGTTTTGAAATATGGTACTTTTTACATATTATGTGCATAACTGGTCAGGTTTTGTATATGTTCCAAGGATAATTGGTCAATTTAAAGGCTGGAAAATCCTTTAAAATATCTGAAACTCAAAGGAAAGGTCCTCAGTACACTTATCTCTCATAATATATGCCAATAGTTGATGATACTTTATCCTATCACAGTTCAAAACCTTGGTAAAGCTTAGTATGTCCTTTGATCGCTATTTGCTGCAATGATCTATAGCTTCAATGCAAGTTGTTTTTGCAGCCGGAGAGCTTGCAGTCGTGGACGGAATTAATCCACTTTGCATGGAGGACGGCGCCAAAAGGAGGCCTCCCCCCCCCCCACCTCTCCTCAGCCTCCTCCAGGGTCCCCAGAGGGTCCAGCAGGCAGGGGTGTGTGCCCAACATGGTAGTGTTTGATTGATTGTAAAGAGACCGGACCGAAGGCTAGCAGGAGACAACCGTACCTGCTTTCATTTTGTATTCTTTAACATTCAAAAACATGTGGAATTAAAGGAATATTATATGATTCAGTGGGAGGACAAGAAATGTCCAGAGAAAATATCATTCTCGGAAATTTAGACAAAGATGACTATTCTTTGCTGTTGTCTGATATTTTCGCATTTAGAATGTCGTTATGCACACATGATTATTGTTGTGACTATAGTGTTGACCTCCGTTGAGTTGTAGTGACAAGTTCAAATGAAGTCTGAGGGCTGGGCCTCTGACACTTTTTGAGAGAAAGATGTGTTTTTCAACAAAGTTAAAGTCCTCTGCAAAATGCAATCTTTTAAAATCCTATATGAAGTTCTTGACAAATATACGTGTACACACTTCCCATGAGCCTTTGCTGCCGTCAATTGTGTACCTTTTGGGACTTTGGTAACTGGCCAACTTCATTTCATATTTCATTTTATTCAGGTTTAGTATAAGGAAACTCCCAAAGAACTGTTTCAGATTTATGACACTAGGGTGGCGCCACTTCATTCAAAAAGGTTACCACTGGAAGTTTGGACCTCTATGGAAGGTGCCTGGCCGTTGGCAGGATACTGCAGGTCATACTTACTACTAGAGTTGCGGACCTCTATGGGTGGCGCCCGGCTGTCACCAGGGTACTGCAGGTCAACCGTCCTTATGGTGACAGGACACTTTCTCCGCAGAAACTTACCCCATGGACCCTTTCTCTCTTGGACACTTACCCCAGGACACCTACCCCCTACGCACTTACCCCCTAGGACACTTACCCCCCAGGACACTTACCCCCCAGACACTTACCCCTTGGACACTTACCCCCCGGACACTTAACCCCTGGACACTTAGCCCCCTAGGACACTTACCCCCTAGGATACTTAACCCCCAACCTTGCAGAACTCGGTCCAATGATGTTTTGACACTTTCAAATCCACTAACTGTTGAGTAGAGAAAAGTTAGCCTTTAGGGTATGAATCCTAGGCATCTATTAGAAGAGAATGATACTTATTTAGTTTGCTTTCCATCAGAAACACTAAGTTCTTACCATATAATTTCCTCTATATCAAGCCAAGGGGGGAAGTATGTGTCCCAAGGGCGAAGTGTCCAGTGGGTAAGTGCCGAGGGGTATATGTCCTAGAACCTGGCGACTGGCTGTCAGCGAGGTACTGCAGGACATACTCACCACTCGAGGTGCGGACCTCTATGGACAGCGACTGGCCGTCGGTGGGGTACTGCAGATTGTACTTACCGCTGGAGGTGCAGACATCTATGGACAGCGACTGGCCATCGGGAGGGTACTGCAGGTCGTACTTACTGCTTGAGGTGCCAATCTCAAAGGACAGAGACTCTCCGTTGGTTGGGTACTGCAAGTTGTACTTACCGGTGCAGATCTCTATAGACGGTAACTGGCCGTCAGATGGGTACTGCAGGTTGTGCTTACCACCGGAGGTGCAGACCTCTATGGACGGCGCCTGGCCATTAGCAATTAGCGGGGTATTACAGATCATACTAACTGCTAGAGTTGCAGACCTCTATTGACGGCAACTGGCCATCTGTGGGGTACTGCAGTTCGTACTTACCACTGGAGGTGCGGACTTCTATGGACGGCGCCTGGCCATTAGCCATTAGCGGGGTACTACAGATCATACTAACTGCTAGAGTTGCGGACCTCTATTGACGGCAACTGGCCATCGGTGGGGTACTGCAGTTCGTACTTACCACTGGAGGTGCGGACCTCTATGGACGGCAACTGGCCATCTGTGGGGTACTGCAGTTCATACTTACCACTGGAGGTGCGGACCTCTATGGACGGCGACTGGCCGTCAGCGGGGTACTGCAGGTCGTTCAACGTCCTGCAGTGTGCATCCCGCCACAGCAGTGCCTTCTGCCAGGGTTTGTGGAACCTCTGTGTGGGGTACTTGATGATGCTCTGTAATAAGGCACAGTAGGGTTAGGGTGAGAGGAGGTGTTTAATGTGTGACATCCCATGATGACTTAAAGGGAGCCAAAAGCAATGTAAGGTCAAAATTTTGCAAATTGAGTTAACTATTGAAATATGCAATACAGCTAAAACCTAGGCCTGTGGTAAAATATAAACTGTAAATACAGACTTAAACTGCATTTAAATACATTAAACCCCATACCTGGTCAATTTTGGTGCCCCACCAAAATTGGTATGTTTACAAACATTGCTGTCTTCAGGCATAAATGACATGAGTATCATAGAATTCAAGTAAAGTTATAGCTAGTTGTCATGATTTAAGCTGTACCAGTTGCTAAAGATAGACTCTTAGAATGTATTTTCATAGTTATTTGAGTTTTCAATTATTTTGACACAACGTTCCTTTTGCCTCCCTTTAACCCCTCCAGTTTAGCCTATGTATTTCCCTTTAGAACCATCTGACCGTAAACAGTGATATATATTAAAACAAGGGAAATAAGGTCATTGGTTTCCGTTATTGCCGATTCATAACAATTACTATAGACATGTCATCAATTTTATTATTCAAAATAAACAGTTTAATAGGGAAACAATATAACAATACTATATTATAAGACAATAGAAACAATGGAGAGCGTCAAAGGCCATGAGTGACTGGAGTAGAAACTAGCTTGCCGCCAAAAGGGCCAGGTGACTTAATGAATATTTATAAGTATTACCCTAGAGGTGTTCCTCACAAAAAATATGTATATAAATATGCATACAAGTTATCAGTGTACCTGTGAACATTCTCTGCCCATTTTCCTAGCTTTATTATCTGATGAACTATGACTGGTACTCAGTGGCCCAAAATGTGTTTACCTCAACATTGATATAAAAAGCTGTGTGCACTGGTCTTGAGTGTAGGCTATCACGACCACAACTGACCAGGTGAGGTTTGGTCTTTTGTGGGCCTAAAAGCCTGAGAAATAATTTTACAAAAATTGATTTAAAAAGCTAATGAACAAAGTAAATGATAAATTTTGAGAAAAATTGTCCTATGGAATCTGCTTTGATTTCGTCACGTTAAAAAGTTAAAAGGAAATGGTGCTAGGAATTATCTATTTAAGAGGCCTCAAGTACCTATTCCCCCAATGTAAAATATCCTAAACAGTACTAGATACGACCTGGCATTGAAAAACTCAAAATATTGTACAGTTTATTCCTGACGTCCACACTAGCCGATAAACCATGAACTCGGTGGAAACGTGGACAAAATTAAAACTTCCGAAAACGAGTTAAAACCACCCAAAACCAGGGGAGAAGATGGATGGCCCCAGCTCTCAATGTGGGCCGATAAGAAGGAGTAATTATTGGTTTCCTCCAGGGAGTGAAGCTAAAACCAGGCCTGACTTTATTTGTGCTGGTAGTTTTCCCCGCCCGGCCCGCGTTATCGGGTGATTCATTGAGAGGCGTGATTTACACGACTTTGACGGTGTAGACAGGTGTTGGGAATTAAAATACTCTGTTCCTCATATGAAAATGTGTCCTTTTTCTGATGGAGTTTTAGTTTGTCCAACGTTGTACCGGTATCATATTTACGTATTGAACCTAATTTACATAGAATGTATGTGTCAATATTGACGGTGTGTATAATCACTATCTTCTGGAAGATCAGGGGGAAACTCTTAAGTTGACTTTGATTAATACTGATAAAACTTAGATATATATATATATTATATATATAAAGCTATGTGTTCATGCAAGATGCTAGCCCCACTTGGGCCTGACTTTATTTGTGGTGGTAGTTTTCCCCGCCCGGCCCGCGTTATCGGGTGATTCATTGAGAGACATGATATACACAACTTTAACGGTGTAGACAGGTGTTGGGAATTAAAATACTCTGTTCCTCATATGAAAACGTGTCCTTTTTCTGATGGAGTTTTAGTTTGTCCAATGTTGTATCAGTATCATATTTACGTATTGAACCTAATTTACATGGAATGTATGTGTCAATACTGACGGTGTGTATAACCACTATCTTCTGGAAGATCAGGGAGAAACTCTTAAGTTGATTTTGATTAATACTGATAAAACTTAGATATATATATATATTATATATATAAAGCTATGTGTTCATGCAAGATGCTAGCCCCACTTGGGCCTGACTTTATTTGTGGTGGTAGTTTTCCCCGCCCGGCCCGCGTTATCAGGTGATTCATTGAGAGACATGATTTACATGACTTTAACGGTGTAGACAGGTGTTGGGAATTAAAATACTCTGTTCCTCATATGAAAACGTGTCCTTTTTCTGATGGAGTTTTAATTTAGACATCAATGTTTATGTTCTTCCAGTATTTGTAGGGGGGTGGGTAGAGATTAAAATGAGTTACATAGAGCTGAATATAGATCGAAAGGTATTCACAGAAAACAAGATCGGATGAGCATATCCCATAGCTTGACCCCTTTATAAAAGGGACTGTTCTGAACCTTTGTTAATTTAGTGAAAGGAATTTGGAATTTAATCTTGGAATTACTCCATGGACCAATATCTGGTCTACTTACATCAATATTACATTCCAAATTACTTTGTGTGAACATTACTGATGATACGTGTATCCTTCTTCTCTCCCGTGGTTTTTGATGTCCATAAATCCATACAAAAGTCTTGTAATTTACCCCCTGGATATTTATATTTCCTAATAGTACAAATAGCTCTTTTCGGGATAGATTCCAAATTTAGAATCACGTCGTGTTCTTCACCTGGTTCAAGATTAGTAAATCCTGGGCATGAAGTAGGATCAAGTGTCATGTGTTCGTGCAGAAAGCCTCACTAATATTACACAAGGTCCACGCCCAACCTGATGTGTCCCTACCATGAATAGCTGATTTATAGTACTTTGAGCTCCTACAGGTTAATTTTGACTTATTCTGTGGACAAAAACTTTGGAAAAATATAGAAAATTTAAAAATATGTGCCATGTATCTTTCTGAAATGAATGTGTTTCAAATCAACTTGAAAAATATTAAACGTGTATAGAAACAGAATGGAAAGTTAAATTGCATCATATTAAACCATAAGTTATGCCATAATCATAGAAAATTCCTATGCTTTAGCCTTGTGACTTGTCTACATATCTTTCAGCGTGCACCTTGATTTAGGCTAGTCTTCAGGTCAAGTACAATGAATAAGCTATTCTTGGTGGGGTGAATTAGACAAGGTCCATGCCCACCCTTATTAGGCCAATCCCATCAATTTACCTTACCGTGTACTTACAACTCTGTATCATCTGAGTGACATATTGCTTGTATGACCCATTCGTACTACACAAAGCTTCAATCGTCATGTTTCCACAATCTGACTCTGAGAGTACCAAAACCCCGCCTAGTGGTGAGAGGCAAACTCTCCCAGTGTGTAAATAAAAGCCCGCTGTATGCAAACTAATCTAGCCTCGTCTTGATCTAATATCCGCCAGTTGCCGGCGGTTCTCTGTTTAACTGCAGTTTGATTCTTACTTCACCAGCGGTTGACAAATGGCGGAGTGGCTGTAATCATCCCCTGCCCAGCCAACCCCCATCTACACCACATATTTGTCTTCATTTTACACCCCACCCAAAAACGCACCCAATCGATTGCTTAGAAAATCGATGCGCATCGCTCATGGAGGCAAGGTCCGCTTTTCCACCCTCCATTGCATGCTTAAATGAATGGAAAACAATCAATTGTCTCTGGCAGGGTGAGTTTTTGTGTGGGGAGGAGGGTGTGGGGGTGTTAAGCCCCGCGTACTTACCCAGCAGGAGAAATAGCGCTGTTCATCTTGAGTGATTAAGAGGCTGAATTCGTCGTTAACGGCCATCGACGCCACGCAGAGAAATTCTGGAATAAATGAACTCAAAAAGTCAGACCACCATTGTCAATCAGCCACTGCTGTCGGCACCAATGGGACGAGGTAATTTTACAGACAATTCCGAAGCTAAATATTATTGGAGCTGGTGCCAGACCCAGCCACTAGTGGGGCTGTTCTGGGATGAGGGGGTGTTTCAAATTGTCTTACCTCTAAGATCTGATTTTTGAAATAAGATATTTTGACTTTAAGGTGGAGATGTTTCATACTTACAATCCTATGTTTCTGGTGTTTGTTATATAGTATACTTAAGAGTGATGGCCGTCAAATTCAGCTAATATTTAAATCTAAGCTGTCACAAACGTTCTTATGATTTTGCTTTGTTAAACGCATCTTGAGTTTGGCAAGAAAACTACACCTCAGATGGGTCGTATATTTTATCCCTCTATATTGTTTCCGCTGTTTTTTGTGCTACTTTTTTATTTTGCAAAAGACAGATGTGCCCTGATGTATTGCAATGAATAAAGTTGATTTTAGTAGTACACCGAGTACAATCTAGGCAGTTTTCAAGCAGTTTGTGAAATATAACCAATCAATTATGACTGGCTGAAAATGAGGACCAGAAATCAGCTTTCTGATCACATACAAAGATTTGAAGATTATACGGACGGAAAGTAATTGCAATCGTTCGTGCTTCCCCATGCTATTGTCTGCTATCTCAGGGATCATTTCTATTTAATGGTAATTATATTGTCGGGCAGCAACAACTTCTGAATCTCCCTATTAATGAAGGGAATTAAACTTTGGGATTTTCAAATGGGAAGCAATCACAAAAGGAAAAATCCATAATTATATTAAGTCTGAATTACAGTGCATATTGCTTGCGACCAAAGGAACTTTATGTTTAGGACCTGATTGGCTTTTTAGCATATTCATGATTGATAAATCCCACATTCTATACCTGATAAGCTACCTATCCATATCAATTGTTTATGATCTACATCTATTTGGTTACGATCATCTTATTTTTATTTTCATATGGCAACATGTCTAATCTTAAAATCTGATGGTGTGAACTAAACTTAAGATATCAGGACAATCAGAAAGCATATAGCGACATCCACCAATCTCGGTATTACAATCCACCCCTCACGTCCAATATGATATGGGAATCAGGAACGGAGAGGATAATTATCCTTCATAAATGAAACCAAATTTGATAGAGTTTCCCCATCGTCATAAATATCTGAAAATCACAGCGGATTTGAGATAACATCATTGTTTCCTAGACGGTGCTTTTATACATTTTTAACCGATTTATTACTTATTATGAGTGAACAAAATAATGTTACATTTTACTGAGATAAGCAAAACTCCCTTACACAACGCAAGTGACCAATAACCTCTGATACAATAATTTTTGCCTTTTTCGTGATCTGGGACATCGCAAGTATTGTTTGTTTGTGCTTACTTAATCAATGTATTTACCGCATTATTCTGGTCACAACTTTTATCTTTAGTTCACTACTCCTGTAAGTTTTAGTTTCTATATACAATGATCAGATTGTTTCACTTGACAATAGACCATTTACGTGCTGGCCATCAGTGTGTAACGGAAAGTTTATCACCATCCGTTAATCAAAGGTAACTTCCATTAAGTATACATACACATCAAGTGGGGGTTGAGGGCATGAATATTTGACAAATGTGCAAACGGTCCTGTACAAATCCAATGCACACTTAAGCCAGTATTCCACTAGGAGACACACACAACTGCCCAATATTTTGAGGTTTTAGGGCTAAAGATCACAAGTGTGTCAATTTCAGGTAGGAAAGATTGTGAGTAGGTGCTCACGATAGTTACAAACATGTTGGTAAGTTTTGATAGGAATTCTCGTGATCTTATGCTCACAGTTTTTAGGATGCAAAAGATCATGAACCATTGAAGGTATATTCCATCTCAGGATATTTGACAGAACCCCAAAAATCGTGAGTGACTGCCATATTTTGCCAAACATTGACAGAATTTCCATGATTATTGTGTTGAAGATTGTATTGTGTAATACGGCCTTTAGTCTGAATTAGGTTGGGTATGGGGGTATGAAATCCTTGGAAATGTGCATGGTACTGAATGGAAGGCCCAAAAATCAATTGAATATATTTTCAAATTACTCCACTTACATTTCATTTCCCTTTCAAGAGGGTATTTCACTACATGACTTGGGCTGCGATATGACGATGGCATGCTCTAAAATATCAATTTTTAACCATTTTATCACTACTGTATATGAATTTTTCTGTAATATTGTCATATCGTGGTGATATCGTAGCCAATGTCGTGGAGTGGAATCAGGAGTGGAATACCGCCTTGTCACTCACCGTCCTTGTAGTAGACGCGGCACTGGTCGGACCAGACAAGCAGCTTGGACCTGGCGCTGCAGGCCCGGGGGTTCCAGTCCGTCAGGGTGCCGTCACACCCCTTGGGGTCGCCCCCGGTGAAGTTCACCCGCATCTCCCCGGACAGCCCGCAGCTGCCCCACTGGATCCGCGGCGTGGCTGCGGGGGAGAGTGGAGGAGTATTATAGTGGGCGGAGAGTGAAGGAGTATAATAGTGGATGGAGAGTGGAGGAGTATAATAGTGGGGGGAGAGTAACGAGGGGTTGATAGAAGGAAGGTACATGATTTTGGAAATGGATTTTCTTAAATGCAACATGCCAACATGGATATTTCTGGAAATCAACAAGATGATATGGATGTCTCCTAAATTTCAAGGGCCCCTGTAATGAGAATTATATTAAAGTATTTGGGGGGCAAAATTCCAGGGGGCAAAGGTCCGGGGGGCAAAAGTCCTGTCACCATCTAAGCTAAGCGCTTAATATGTCATGCATTCGGGCACACATGTCATGTGTGCGCGAATGTCATGTGTGACGACTTTTCTCTCTGTCATGTATGTACCCGCAAAAAAACGGGAGTGGAGGTCAAGACCCCGTGGATCCCCAGCCCCCTCCTTGAATCCGTCCCTGGCCTATGAGGTCTCAGGTAAAGGTTTCTTGTGTAACATGTTAATAAATGTGTGCTAGTGAAGCTAATGAATAAAGCTATTCATCTAATTAAAAACAGTCACAAAGACTACAAACACATCTAAAGATATACATATGCAATAGAATGAGTTGACAATACTATTTGTACCTGAAATAAACATTAATACTCGTTTAAATGAATAGTGTGAGACGTAGATATTGATGCTCTCGCATGTAAAAAAAAGAAAAGAGAAGAATATACTCATGAATGATGAGAACATGTGACTGGCTCTAACAGAATTTATGTTAATTCTGTCATTTGTCAACAGTCGGCACCCCATAATGATAAGCGTGAATCTGCTGGCACAGATACCACATCAAAGGTCAAAGCTGAAGGAAGTAGAAGAGCCTGTAGAAGGAAACAGTTTGAGAGCCCTCTCCAGGCCAGAGTATGCCTTTGAGGGAATGGTAACGTGAGGGCGTAGGAATACTAGGGTAGTTTTAGATGTAAAAGGGTCTTTGGAGAGGGATGGCACTGAGAGGGCGTGGGTGTATCTGCATTGGCAGAACCGAGTCTAGGGTGTGACAGTATTTTCATTTTGCAGTGATGTTCTGTTTCCTTCTGTTTTGGTTCTTATTGCATTATTTTTATGGCTTCCAATGATGTTGCGGCAACATGCTGCTGTGACATTGCACTGCAATGTGATTGCAAACTTATAGTTAGGCTCTTCAACCAACACAGAATGTTATTATTACATTCTGTTTTGGTTATAACATGATAACATTCTGATTTGGCGAGGTCTCAACCTCACCATGAATAATCTAACTATTATGCACCATTTTAGTAAGTATCAGACTGACCAAAAGAGTATTGTCAGAGAATGGTACTGTTACAACGTATCTTGGCTGTGAAGGTTCATACAGAGACTAAGAAGGCTGGATAGACATGTCAGGTGACAGGGGTTATGGCGGTGGACGTGATGTACGTAGGTTTGTCAGGGCTACAGAGTATGAGGAATAAGGGGTGAGGGGAGTCAGTGACAGAGATACAGGCTTCTTGGCAATGTAAGAGGCAAATAATGAACCTTAATAGTATTTTCATAGGGAAACTGCTGAACGGATGGACGTAGAGCAGTGTTGTTAGTAACTGAAAAAAAACATCATTTATGTGTCACATAGGAAACCTAGATTATATGCTGATACAAATGTGCATGCATCTTAAATAGATTTGATTGAAAATCCGTCATCTCATTAAACTTCTGCATTTGGGTCAGTGCGATGGAGGGTCAGGTTCATGAATAGCAATACGGGTAAGGGTCATGGCTACATTTTGAATATTGATTGTTTTTTATAATAAACTTATCCCCAGCAAATGAATGAATATCTATAAAGATGTGAACATGTATATATGTAGGTATGTATTTTATATACATATACATGTATATATATAAATATATATATATATATATATATATATATATATATATATATATAATGTGTATAAAATGCATGAATAATAATCAGTTTCGTTTGAATCAGTTGCGATGGTACAGTCCCGCTATACGAAAGTCAATGTAAATGTAACAGCGCATATATCGTGGTCAAGAATAATTTATCCTCCATTCGCCCCAAAAGGCCCAGAACCTACAGAGGTTAGGCTCAGAGGGACCCCCCAGTTGGCCAGGAGTAGGCTGGTGATTTCTTTAGGCCGCTTGCCCCCAGGTCCCAGGGGCGTGTTCTGCCGACCCAGCTCACAATACATTCTTCATACGGCCCATTAAGGGGGGCAGCTCAGCCTGCAATCCCCCTCAGATCCCCATCAAAGACACCCCCATCGGTGTCGACCCTCCGCATTGACTCCCGACAAGAGCGCTCGCCAATCGCCTTTAATAAAACGCCCAATAAAATTGACATGGGGCCCGAGAGCGAATATTTGCCTTTCAAATTCCACCGACAAATGCTTAAGTGACTTTCAGTGTCACGACTCTAAAAGGCATGTTAATAGAGGGGGTTTTGTTTGCATGTCTGATGTGGGGTGTATGGTCGGTGTGCAGGGGGCCGTGGTATGAATATTTTAACTGCCATATTGATATGTTCCATTTGGTACATTATGCGCTGTCATAAATTACAGTATTAGACCTCATCATGGAATAATTTATATCCACTGGTTTTATTTATGTATGGCTTCAGATGTTTATAAACTCAGAGACGCAACACTGTATACATTGTACCTAATTCCATGCAGGGGCAGATCCAGGAGGGGGGTAGGGGGTTCTAGGTGGTCCTCAGGCCCCCTTTTGGTGGACCCCTAAACTACAAAAAGAGGGGGAAATGCCACGCACATACACTCAAATGCATGCCATTTTAGTACTTAGCCTTTATACTGACCCCCCCTCCCAACCCTCCTCCCCTCTTTCAAATATCCTGTATCCGCCCCAGCCATGCATACAGCAATGTCCATGAGCTCATTTGCCATGCAATGTTCCCTCTATTTGATAATTGACTGTTCCCTTCCTAGTCCCAGCTCTAATAAGCTCTAACATGGCCAACCAAAACAAATCTACGTCTAAAGCTAATATTTGCGTCGTAAATCAATACCCTAAAGGGTTGCCGCAGTCTGGGCTATAGTAAATCAATGGGTATGATCGTTAAGCGACTGTAACACGTGTGTAATGGGGGAGGGGCGACGGGTCGCTCAGGGGTGGGCGACAGGTCGCACCATTGTCGCGTCATTAGGCCGGGTAGTTAGGGGCTATGAAGGCTATCTGATCGCAGGGTACATGGAGTAGCACCCTGGCAGCCCAAGCCCAAGTAGGCGACTTAAGCCCTGTTTCCACCAGCCGATTTTACAACCAGTTTCAAAAATCGGCAGTGGGAATATTGGTTAATCATGAACATGTTATATACCATTAAAAAGGGTTTTTAATTCTCTTTCAAATGGTGCGTGAGACATATACTCTTTTGTTATATTACTAGTTTAGAGTTATAAATTACCAAATAATCAGCAGTCAAAATCAGTTGGTGGAAACCAGGCTTAAAGGCTCGAGCCGTGTAGTTGACGGTAAGCAATGGACCTCTGTCAATCTATTCTTTCGATATCATTTATTCAAAAGTCATTTTTCAATGTATGTCAATGGTATTCGAGGGTATGCGAGCATATTCAGTAGAATAATTATGGAAGCATCTAAATTATCGTATGATTCCCGAATGTTTTTGGTTTGATCTATATATTTAAAGGGGGAAATCGATGCATTTTAGGCAACAGCCATGTGCTGCTATTTAACTGAACGATGGACTATGCAATACATTGTAAAATTCATTTTTCGATCATGAAAGGGGGCCTATATTTTCGAAACTGCAAAATGCTTTTCTCATCGTCGGGCCCTACAGGTATGCATATGGAATATCTATATCCCTAATATTTAGGTTTCTTCTTTTGATATATTGTTTTATCTCTATCTGAGTTACAATGTAGTAATTAAAAACCATAGATGAAATTATAATCAAAACGATGCCCTAAATCATCACTTTCATTGTATGTGGGTATATCAAGATATCGCGCAGTTTGACTTCGCCTTTCATTCCGTTCCCAAATCAATTGCATATCGCCGGGTGGGAGGGGGTACCCCCGTAAAACGTCGCCATTAGAGTCGGCCATCATACAATCTACGACGTTAATGCCCTGAAATATTTAATGGGCGTGTGGAAAGTGAAACAATGGAGGATCAATGTTCGACTCGTACCCCCTGGAGATTGGGGTAGGGTGCTGGAGGCGGTGTGTGTGGGGGGGGGGGGGGGGGGGTAGAGGGAGAATTGCTTTATTGGATGTTACGGAATGAGATTTTGGCCTAATGTATTCATTGAGCTTACATCTGTAGATATTCTACTTAGCACCAATGAAGAGATCTGGATGTGTTTTACTTAGATTTAGAACATTGAAGGGAAAATAACTGCCAAGATCTTATTATTCCACGAGTGGCCTGTCTATCTCAATCGGGCAGGACGTTTTAAGGTAGGTCACAGATATTAAGGGCTGTGGATGTGATAGAAGTGATGTACTAGATGCACTGGAATTCCCGATATTTTGAATCTATTAATGCATTTAGGAACTGTGCCTCACCTAGTTTGGGTTGGGTCTGTAGAGCGGTGAATCGATCATAGGGAGGCATTACGGACCCAACACAATGGTGTACTAATTTAAAACTATTCTCATCCATCTTTAGACTCTGTGAGTCTATAGGAGTAGTTCATAGAACCCATGTCCCTCCCAGGTGGCCTTCAGTTGCCGTGTATTCCGGTGGTGGATTCTGTCTTATTGCTATCAAGTCAATCTTATTTCTGACAAGAAAATAGAAAGACGATATAGCTTGAATACCCACTACCCTCTAAGCGACAATTTCTTAGGATTGAGTTAATTGTGCATTTAAGAAGACATGGTCATAATAGCAGCATCCATTAGTATTGGTTGTTTTTTGTGAATACTGTACGATATAGACATGGCCTCACAATATACATGGCAATGTCAAACGGATTGCTTGATTCTGGTGTATGCGCAACATGCTAGTAGCATACGGAAATGGGGATTTGGGACTTGTAAAAAAATGAATTTTGAAAATGTGCATGACGTCGCAGGTATTTGTTTCAGAGTCACGTATGCGACAGTATCTTGATATGCTCATATTTGACACAGGTTTCCTCTGGTGTAATTTTTGTATCAGCATACTCAATTTGGTCATTTGTGTATAATAATATTAAGGTTTGAAAACGTTGTGGAACAGGTACTGGATTTATGAAATCCTACATGTTAAAAGTCCCGTTCTATAGAAATAGGGGGTGTTCAATTAGTTGTGCACATGGACATACCCTATTAGAGCATGTCCATCCAAATATCGTTGCAAAAGGACCTGACATGTACCAGGAATGCATGTCACCTAGTTTCCAATAGGTAGTATATGGAAATGTCACTTTGATTCTGGTGTAAGCCACATTATATCCACAGATTCATAGTGCAAACGACGTTGTATGCATAGCCGGTTTGCTGCCAACAGATAAGCATTTAGACCTATAATACATAAATCCTTAGAATACATATATGAGGTATTCTTATGCGGTATTATAAACAAGAATTCACCAAACCCTCCTGCCTTAAATGCCAAGTTGTTCTTACATGAGGGATCTTTCCTTTCCTGGTCAGGTTTTACCTAAACGCGTTTCCTTCAGAGTAGGAATTCAGGCCGGGCCCTGGCCTTACAGGAGTATGACCCACGGAATGTAAACAAACAAAATCAACGTGTCCAGCACATTGACTCGTGGAACTAACTCATTGACTCATGGTAACATGAAAAATACATGTATATATTTGCAATTGCTGGTCCTTAATGCAAATTGCATATGGATATTATCAACAGTTCAATGATGAACCATCTTCGGGGTACTTTAATTAAAGTACTTCTAAGTGAACTTAGGCCTGACCACGAGAAAATTCATTACATAAACCAAGATGAAAATTTATCAAATACAATAATGATTTGAGGATTGATTGGGAAGGGACACTAATGACAACCCCTATCAGAAAGACGTGCACATGGCGCCCCCTAGTTGCAGACCCCCCCCCCCCCCCCCCCCCGCGGGGTATATCCAATAATTTGCAATCAGGGCGGTGTCTCAAAGTGACTGCGGGGCGATCCGTCTGACTACATTATCACCCACCTAGCCGGCGGCCGGGGGGACGCCTCCAAATAATGCCCTGACTTCTCTATTATTTAGGCCCTCCTCTCCCCCGGTGACACCGCCTTAAAGTGGGGGCCACCTTTGGAGCCCTCGCCCCTCCCTCCCCCCACCAAGACTGTAGTTACGTTTAATTCCTCTAGGTGCTCAAGCTAGGACTGTTTACCAGCAACCATTTTAGGTGGGAATTCCCATCCATATCCCAGCATGCTTTTCATCCACTTGTTTATGGCAGGGAGGACCATAAAGTAGTCAGAACGCAGACACACATCAAAGTAGTTCTCCTTGCTATTTATAGACGGCCAATAAAATAATTCCTTGCAAATTTTGAGTAGCCACTAGTAGCCATGGACTATTGTGGGTGTGAGGACCGATTATGCAAGAGGTATCTGGGTCATGAAAGGACTACATTTTAAAACCACCCACCCACCAACCCCCGGATGGCCACTGCGCAGGCACGGCACTATTTGAAATGAATAAAATAACCGCCAAGCCTCGCTTTGGTGAGCGGGAGTCGCCCCCTGGTGGCGGATTTAAAGGGCCCCCCGCCTCCTAGCGGAGAAGACTGGAACCCCCCGGTCGGCGGGTAAATGGAGACAGATTACGGATAAAAAGAATCAGTCTTACATTGCCATACATCAGGCGGTATGCATTATGACTGATAGCCCCCCGCGCAATTGAAAAGAAAAAAGATAATCAGAGTTATGGGAGGTATTTTGTAGATTGCCTTGACTTGGGGAATGTTTTTCCGTGATGTTTTTGAGCGATGATATCTGGGGGTAATATCGTATCATAAACTTTCCTATTGTGATGGTTGAGTGCGTCTAGTGATTGTATCAGCAACAAACTTTGATTCGCCAGTCCACATGAGGATGATGTCATTAAACATTGCTTACTTGACTGTCTCAGCCATGTATGGATTAGTTTCAGAAAACGCATTGTTGAACAGCCCGTGTTCATGTAAATTAAGCTTACTTTGATGGTCATGTGTGAATTGAGGAGGCGATAGGTGAGGAATTTTTAAAAGGTGACGTGAGTTTGTATGTGCATTTACTCTGGGTAATGGGATTTTAAGTCAAATAAATTTGAAAAAAAGAGGAGATAGACCCTTTGCGATGGACTCCTGCAAGTCCCTTAATTTGGAAGTGACTAGGAAGAAGTAGTAAAGGTAGGAATGAGTAGATTCTCTCGGTACCACCAGTCAAAACGTTGACATGTGTTATATGTGCGTTGCACTGAAAAATCATCACCGGAAATTGCAAATGAACTCCACTTGCAAAATCAGCGAACCAAAGCAGAACGTCCTGGAAACATTCAGAGTTTTGGTTCAGGATTATTCCTAGAATGTTGCAATAAAGTTGCACTGCAAAGTCACAGCAGTACGTTGCATTAACGCTAATACTATAGCTAACAAAATAATATTACCAAGGAAGAATGCAACAGAATATCACTGCAATGTTATATAGCGACACATGCTTGGCCGGGGAGAGTTCTCTGGTTATCTGAGTGCAATCGGGACTCTGTAAAGCCCTGTTTCCACCAGCTGAGTTTACTACCGGTTTGTTGGTAATTTATTACATTTACCTTTTAATATGGCAAAGGATTATATATCTTACATACCATTTGAAAGAGAATCAAAACCTTTTCAAATGGTATATAACATGTTCATGATTAACCAATATTCCCACTGCCGTCTTTTGAAATCAGTGGTAACATGGGCTGACGGAAACAGGGGTTAAGTTGTTGTTGCACAGGGTGTATAATATCAATTGCAATACTTACGCAGTAAAAGCTTCAAGTTGGCACTTCTGAATTTGTCTTCGAGAGGCGAAGGGTCGTCCTTGAATTTACACATATGAAACGTTTCATCTGTTTGACGACTGCGAGCTGAAAGTATCAGGTATACAACATTCATAAGTCGTTATTAAAGTATCATTGTATTATTGTTGTTATTTTTACATAACATTCCCATTTGCCATTATTGCGCCAGCATGGCTTTCGTCGCCATTAACTTAATGCGTATTTCATTACAATGGCGGACATCTTATGTTCTTCGTTCTTCCTTGTATCTTTCAAATAAGCTATGATATTTGCAAGTAAAAGAACATCGTTTCAGAAATAATAACCGTTTTGAAAATGATGTATGCATTTCATTGGGATAATTACAGTTACCAGGAACTCATTTCATTACCAATGTTAATTTATTCATTTAGAAATTTTCTACCTCTGATAGTGAAACTTTGAATATATTTTTCACAACCATAAATATCTGTCCTTTTCTCTCGTTAGTTGGGTCTGTAAGATGTGATATCAAGGCAGATATTGAAAAAACAAGGAGCACTTACTTATTTGAAACTTTAGAACATGCTCCCCTTCTTCGGAAAAGTGAATGCAGGTATACCGTGGACGGCTGCAAAAATAGAAAACAGAAACATTTTATAAAAAACAAAATGAACTTGTAATCATATATCTTTAATACACTAGTACTCTTGGAATGGCTCTGCCGTAGATATGTCTAGCGCTATATGCACCAAGCTTTGAATTACTGCTTCTATCAAAATATGATAGGACTTTGAAATAGGTAAAAGTCGGATCACATATAACAGGTGAGTATAGTATTCAGTATACTCCCCTCTGTGAAGGAGTCAGTCAAAGGGGGCCAGAATATCAATGACTATTGCAACAAAGGAAGATTATAAGAGCTAGACTATAATCAGCACAACGTATTTTACGCGAGATGAATACTAACTGGACACTGACGCTCAGTACTATTTGATGTATTGTCACACTAGGCAGTATTTGTGTACTGCCCATACTTTGCTTCACTGTGTAAAATATTTTTCTCTTTATTTTGTGAATTCTTAATGGATTCGTGTCATTATTATTTTAATGCTAGGTAAAAAACTGTAGCCTGATTGAATGGAGATAGTGATAGAGCCCTTTATAAGTAGGCTGAGTGGACTAGCCTAAGGACTGGTGAAAATGTAATGGAAAGTCAGTGACTTATATCGTGTCTCTTGGACATCAATAAACAATATCTTTTACATGCAAGTGTTCTTGATGTTCTTGATACTCTTGATGCTGAAATTACGTCTCGAGATGATTTGCAGTTTAGTAATGGGAAGAGTGCTACTTGGACTGATCAATCTAATGGAATAACAAGTTAAAGAATAATGCTTAATTACTGACCACATCTAGCATGAAAGTACACTTCCATAGTTCAATTTATATATATATATATATATATATATATATATATATATATATATATAAGAACGGGTAACACCTGACACCAGTGTATTCAGTGCGTCGTATCTTTAGACACACTCCACGTCTGCCTGTTAAGATGCTCCCTATACATGTTTTATACCTGTAACCAGCTGCCCACACCTCTCCTCCAGACCCCGTTATTGTCTCTTAACCTTTGAACGCCACTCCTGAGGTCGCTCCCACCGTGACCTCCCCAGGTCAAAGGTCACCCCGTGACCTCTGAGGGGTCAGAGGTCAAGCCGTGCGGACACGTGACATTTCGTGATTACTCCGCGGAGAGGTTTTAGTTGGGTTGAGCTACTCTAGTGTTTCTACTTGTAGTAGTGGCCCTGACACTAGTAGTAGCAGTAGATGTGGCAGTGATAGTAGTTGAGAAGTCGTTATGGTATTATTATTATCAGTAGAAGAAGCAGTGTTGGTAGTTAAGCCCCATACCCACTAGGGGATTATGACCAAGTCGGCCGACGCATCGGCGGTAAAATCGGCCAATTTTAGGGGTAAAATCAGCCAATTTTAACGCTGATTCATATCAAACATGCACATTCCAATATACTGTACTTACAGCCGACCTTAAGGGCCATTCGCCGTGGCCGATAATTGTGTCACTTGGAGGACCGATAAAGTTATCGCATGGGGAAAACCATGATCTAGGGTTCATAAAATTATCCTAACTGATAAAATTACATTCAAATTGACAAAAGAACGTCCCATCCAATAATTGTATCATCCCTATATTATCATTGTCTCCATACGATAACTTTGTCGGTCCTCCAACCGACACATTTTCGGCCACGGCGAATGGGCCTTTAAGAATTGGCCGAATTTAGCACTGATCCATTAGCAAACTGTCTAAAAGTCGCCTAGTGGGTATGGGGCTTTAAACACCCAACACTCACTCACTCACTAGTCTCAGTTAAAGAGTTAAGTATCGATAACGTCCAGCAACATTCTGAAGCGTTCTGCGACGTCATCGGAATGTTCTGCGACGCCATGTCCTTGGCTATGGTAAAAGTACTTGTGGTAGTATTACTGATTATTGTAGCCTAACGGTAAACGTCTGGGCAACCTGCAACAGCAGATATCCCTATTCCTCTATCCATCGTCATCGATGTCTCCATTCCCTGTTCTCTTCACTGTTCTCTCATCTATCCGAAATCAAAACGTTTTCAGTGACATCCCCTTCATATCCTCCCTTTCTCTCCTTACTACTAACGCTCTTTCTTAGTTGTCTTTCTTTCCGTGCAACCCCGTCCCTTTTCCTATCCTCCTGGTCATAAGCTGTCATCATCTAATACATTTATTTCCATGTACTTCTCGAACTCAGGATTCTACAGAAAGCTATAAATGTCCACGAATAGGTTATTTACCTCTTGCTGGGCTGATGTTGGTGCATCTGACCCCCTATCACTTTCCCCTTAACGTTTTACTGTAGCCTTCTGAGAAGTGTCACATATATACACCCACACACTGAACATAAAGCTTAATCCCCAGATGGCCCATGAAATTGTATAACAATTATTTGACATTTGGATGTCAATCGCACCGCAGAGTTATTCACACCATTTTGAGGAACGGGGTAGGATAAAAAAAGCTTGTGTTATAAATTGTATTTCATTAATGAGGTATGTTATGCCCATTGCCAACTGTAATGTTATAGTCCCCCCTCCCACCCCGTTTAAACATGCGAGCACCCATACAAACGGGATCTAGAGATGAGTCATGTAAATCAAATTACATACCATGAATATCAAAGATTACCATCAAGTTGGATTTAACATGAGTTAATTCTTTATCATGGATCCAACCTATGCGCTAAGCTTATCCTAATATGGGAGTATTAGGAGCCACAGGCATCAGTTGGGCATACAGTTACCATAGAAAATATAGGGAAGCAGAAGGGAGCCCCAAGGTATTCTTTTGTTCTCACTTTACCATGCGATCTAAGGTACCATTTTTAGCATGTATACATCTTTAGTACTCATACCTGAGATATTTCGTCAATACGATCCTATATACAGAGACACTCAGATACCAAGATATCCTTAAATGGAGGTTTTCACTTTGTTAATACTGAGGTTTAGGTTGTTTTACACTCAAGAAATCTGTAAATGCTATCACTTTAAAGATATATCCACAAAAATACGCTTTTGATTAGACACCATTTGCTGTGACATAAAATAAACAACATGTAGAAAAGACGTATTTTTACCCTAGAACGATAGAAAACCTGTAATAATAGTTTTGATTGTTAACTACTACTTTAAAGTCAACTACTACTTTAAAGTCAATGAAAATAAAGAGTACACCCTCGGCCCACTCACCATCCATTAGTGAAGACAGACAGCAGCTTGTAGCGGTTGATTGACCAGTGCTTGGACTTGCAGATGAAGTGTCCGAGGTGTGAGAAGGTGATCTCTCCCGCCCCGATGGTCACCGAGTCCTTTCGGTCAGTCTCAAACAGCATCCACTCTCCACGGTACTCTGCCGGGAACCGACACTCTGTCCGCAGTGACGTCACAAACTCTGTAAAAAATAGGGTTTTAGAGATATCAGTATTTACACTATAAAACAATAACTTCCCAATGGTTATGGAGTCCTTGTAGTCAGTTTCAAACAGCATCCACTCCCTACAATACTCGACTGTGAAGCAAACTGCACTTTGTCTGAAGCGTTGTCAGAAACTCTGTAACAAATAGGGTTATACAGATTTCAGTATTTACACCATAATAATAACACCCCAATGGTCACCAAGTCCTTAAGGTCAGTCTCAAACAGCATCAACTCCACATGGTACCCGGCCAGGAAGCAGCACTCCATCCGCAGCGATGTCACAAACTCTGTAACAAATAGGGTTTAATATACAGATATCAGAGTCTACATTATGGTACAATAACTCCCTGATGGTCACCGAGTCCTTACGGTCAGTCTCAAACAGCATCTACTCCTGACAGTGCTCGGCCGAGAAGCAAAACTCCGTCCATAGGGATGTTACGAATCAGTAACAAATAGGGTTATGAATACAGATATTAGTATACAGATATACGGCTCAAACTCAGGATTCTCCTGAAAGCTATAAATGTCCGCTCATAGGTTTATATTACCAAGTTGCTGAACTGATGTTAGTGTATCTCACCCCATATCACTTTCCCTCCACGTTCTAATTTAGCATTCCGAGAAGTGTCAAACCAACACCCACACACTTGACATAAAAGCTGACGTCTCCAAAGGTCCTTAAAATCTTTTAACCATTGTCTGTCATTTGAATCTCAATCGCAACTCTCAGTCTCTCCTACCGTTTTGATAGACATAAAAGAAGTAAGATTTCTTATTGTACAATGTTTTTGTTATAGCATTTTAACTTTTAGCCCTAGATTGTGAACAAAGGTTAATACAAAATACAAAAGGGAAGCATAAAACCTAACATTTGGCAAATGCTGATATTTGAGGAATGAGCAGACATTGTTTATGATCTAAAGTGTACGGAAGGGATTGTACATTTTTCAGAAGGCGATCAAATCCCAAAATGACCCTTTTTCTGGGACAAGGAAACGCCACCTTGCGTATGATAATTATATGGCCATTCTTTTCCTAGTGAGGCCAACTAAATAGTGATAAAGTGTTTGATATAGAAATGCTGTTTTCTATAAAGTATTTGAAGCGCCTTCTTCATAAGACAACTTATTCAGCGAAGAAAAAACACCATGAAAAAGTAAATGGGTTTAACACCGTTTCACTATAATACCACATCTAAAAACAGTGTCGCTCACAAGAGCTGCAGTCGCCTTAAAATCACACTAAAAGTGGCAGAACTTAACAAAAGAGAGCGGAGAAAAACGTGTGAGAAGTTGCAAAGAAAACACTTCCCCAGTGCTTGACGAAAATTAGGTTTTGTTGGCGGGGGATGTTTATTGAACAATCCACTGAGGTTTGGGCGTGTTAAGTCGCCGGGGAGTGAATGTCGGGGTGGGACGGGGCTTTTTGAGTGAGCGGGTTTTAAATGGGGACGGCGGGGGCGGGGTTGGTGGCAACGAGCGTGTAAGATAAGAGTACTAATCGATGACGTGTACGTCGTCGATAGTGGCACCCCCTAAGAGAATCTGTGCAAACTTTTTACTACGCGAGAGCAGATACTGCATTTTAGAAAGGGGGTGTTAGGGGTGGATACAGGATTTTTTTTAAAAGGGGGTTCATCATAAAGGTTGAGTATTAAAACCGCGTGGAATCGTACTAAAATGTGTGGCATTTTCCCCTATTTTAATAGTTTAGGGGTCCACCAAAAGGGGGGGGGGGGGGTGCTCAGGACCCCCTGGACCCCCCAGCCTCTGAATCCACTCCTAGGTGTGAGTCAGGATATAGGCTGAGTACTGAAATGGCGTGCGCGACACATTTTTCTCTTTGGTAAGCCGCAACCAAAAATGGTAGGGGAGGGGGAGTTCGGGGTCCCTGAAACCCTCTCCCCCTGCACCTCCTCCTGCAGGATCCGCCCCTCCTATGCAATCTTTTTCAGCATTTTCGTGACGTCATAAAAACAGTGAAAGATCTAGAGATGGCAGTTGAATACTTGAATCGGTGTGCACGGACTCTCAAAGGAGGCGCCACCGTTGCCACGTTCACGAAAATGAAGTAGGCGTTGGTCTGAGTTACAAATCTTAGTGAAGCTATACTATTGTTGGTAGTGGTGGGAGCTTGCCGTGGGGTTTACACGTGTTTTCAATGAGGGGAACGGACGGGAGTGGATGTATTGTGAGGGGTGGTTGGACACATTGTTCTCGGTACTTTAATGTGTACGTACTGACGCCGGAACACACACTGCTCCGTGCTCCTACTATGGGAGTGTAACCCACCGCTCTATAGCCTTAATATGTCTATAGAATGGTGGTGTGTACAGTAATAAGCCACAAGCAACTTAAACAAAATATTGGAAGGGAAGGATCAAGTGCGTAGTGTGCATATCGATGTCTTTAGGTTATGTAGGCGTTTTAGATATACTTCATTGGAGCCGTATTTCATGATGGGAAGTGTCCAATCATAGAGAGATTTATAGTTATAAGTTTAGGTTTCAAAATGCTTTGTGACATTGAAGTCATGAATTTGAGAGGCATGTTTTGAAGATAGACTAGTGGATGGCGATACATTGACGTAAGTCCCTGTAATAGTACTAGTATTAGTACAAGTTTCATTAACATTACATATATTATATTGATGTAATATCCGACACTACCTATTACATATCATTTATTAATGTCTATATTTCTATAAATTTCCTTACATCATTCAAAATGGCTGGAAGATCCTGTGAATACGTGAAGTCATAATAAACTGAAATAAAAGAAAACAAACCTATGTTTCTCTTTTGTCAGGTATTATCACATACAGCCAAAGTACTTGGCGATTTGTATAAGTATATTTGTATTTATTCCTTGTGTTAAAAGTGGTTACCTTTAGCGTCACACAAATCCTATCAAAAAGTTATTAAATACATCGATATACCGAGATATGTTGCCGGGGCAAGTCCATTAGAGGGGTCCTGGGGTCCTGACCCCTCCCCCCCCCTTTTGCTGGACCCCTTATCTACAAAAAGAAGGGGAAAATTTTGCATGTGTATGTGCAAAATGCATGCGGTTTCATTCTTTAGCCTTTATGCTGACCCCTCCCATCCTTTTGAAAATCCTGCATCCGCACCTGCGTTGAGCTTGATAGAATGTACTATGATCTAAGTACGATGAGTTCGATGTGACACCTACCGCACAAGCCGCAGCTCTTCTTACAGTAGTTGGCGTACTGGTGCAGCGCGCTGTTCGTACACTTCCCCTCCCGGGCGAACTCCGTACACTTCTCACTCTCGTCGTAACATACTCCAGGGTCTGAAAACACAAGAAGGGAAATTTTGGGTTAAACTGGGGTCACTCCAAGGTTTGAGTGAGTCAGTGATGGATGTTTTACGCTTTACCAACAGCCCACCTGAACAGCCAGGGTCATTTTCACAGAGAAAAACAAGTTAGGACAAATTCTGACTTTTCAGACAATTGTTTGAATTGGTCAGTCTTTGGTGGTCATATCTATGAAGTGAGGGTGACAGGGCAGGCAAACAGCAGGGGATCAAAACCTGAAGATCATTTTTGCTACAGCTCATCCCTTAGTGAACCCAGACACCATCCGGAAATCGAACCCAATGAACCACTTGGTCAGTGCCATGTCCCCCAAACCCCCATCATTGCCTTTTATGATCAACAGGGGCTACTGGGGGCCTAAATTCTTCCCGGGGCAGAGGCCCCGCCTTGGTACCCCCACAGGGACTCCTAGGTTTGAAAACTTAAAGATAATGGTTGGGGATGGATACACATGTCAAAGTACCAACATGAAGTAAGTAAAATAAGAAGATTTGTCAATCATGTTGGAATATGAGTGACGCTTATGGTCGGGTACAGTGACGTCCATAACCAAGATCCAGAGACCTGCACAAAAAGAGGACACCTGCCCCATCCTTTCATAGCGACATAAATGCAAGTTTTGTGCCTGATGTCATTGTTATTCTGTGTTCCTGGACACATTCACTACCTAGAAGGCAATACTAACTAGAAGCTAGAAAGTAAATCGCCTAACGGCGAACATTTCGTATACAAAACATGTTTTTCTTACTCACTCTTTATCCTACTCTCTCTTGAATAAGAGAATGCTATGTTCGCATTTGCACAGCTACATAACGTATCTGGAAGGTAACTATTACCTTGAGCTTCAGGGATCCTAATTCTAATCCAAAGGTTCATCTAGAAGGATTTGACCATTAAGGCTCTCCCGACTGGGAGCTAAAGCCTGGTTTCCACTAGCCGATTCTGAGTGTTGGAATTTGCCAGTTAATCATTTTCCCCCGGTAATATGACAAAGGACCACCAATCCTACATATCATTTGAAAGAGAATTTAAAACTTCATTTTAATGGTATACAATATGTCTATAATAAACCAACAATTCAAATGTCGATATTTGAAATCGGGACCGAAATTGGCTCGTGAAAACCAGCCTATATTGAGAAACAGACAGATCAGACACCTCCCCATTCACCTTCTCCTATATGTCTATAGCCTCCCCCAAATGTCTATTATCTGCAATATATGTGTATAGTCTACCCTATATGACTATAACCTTCCCTATATGTCTGGTGTTTCACTTTATATATGTTATCGACCTCATACAGGCGTTATTACTTCATGACAAAATCTGTTTTTGGCCAACCATGTCGTGATTAAAAGTTAATAATACGGAGTAGCAATAAACTGTTGATGAATATCCTAAGATAGCAAATAACCATTGCTAGGTAGATACAAAATAGACACATATATTCATAAGACCAAGTTACATACACCTCACACTCACACACACTCAAACACACACACACACACTCACACACATACACTCACATACACTCTCTCTCACACACACACGTACACGCACACAGACACACACACACACACACACAGACACACACACGACTTATTCTGAGAATTAGAGACTAAATAACATATACATTCATAGATCTATAATAGGTAATTATACATATACAGTGTAGGATCCCATCTTTCTCAGATGCCTACGGCTCAGCTTCTACTAGGACTAGAGTTGTTTATTTTTGTTTAAAGCCTGAGACTCGTTCTACATTCACCATTGCTGTCAAAAAAAACCACCAAAGTCGCAGAGCATGTCAGATATATAGAAATATGATATGTCAACATCTATTCGATTACAGAGACACATCACACAACCATATTCCTCTGTGTGATTATACTAGCGATTTCGGAAATCGTCAGTTTGACTAAGGGTAAACTAAAGACGTGTTTTATATTATTGGATACAGGTGTGAATTCTCTTTCAAAAGACGTGTAGCATGTGTGGATTATAATCAAATTCGTAATGATAAAATCGAAAATCAAAAGGGGTCAAAATTGCCTATAGGTCTGCTGGCTAAGAAAGGACCGATTTTATTAAATAATCAAGGTATTTGATTATAACAATGTGAGTGCTGAAAAATGACACGAGGTAAAAAAGCAAGTCACAGGGAAAACATGTTTGAACATTCTCAGATATGGTTTAGAGTTCTAGGACATATACCCCCCAGACACTTACCCCCCAGACACTTACCCCCCAGACACTTACCCCCGGCCACTTACCACCTAGGACACTTACCCCCTGGACACTTACCCCCCAGACACTTACCCCCTGGACACTTACCCCCCAGACACTTACCCCCAGACACTTACCCCCAGACACTTACCCCCAGACACTTACCACCTAGGACACTTACCCCTTAGGACACTTGCCCCCGCCCAACCTTGACTTATAATGTAGAGGAAATTATGTCGTAAGAACTTAGTCTTTCTAATGGAAAGCAGAATAAATAGATATCCTCTCTCCTAATAGATGTCTAGGATTCAAACCTAAAAGGCTAACTCATCCCTACTCAACAGTTAGTGGATGGGGAAGTGTCAAAACATCATTGGACTGAGTCCTCCAAGCTTGGGGGGTAAGTGTCCTACGGGTAAGTGTCCGGGGGGTAAGTGTCCTGTCACCGTGGTGGTTCTGCTTCTATCCACAGAAACGTGCTATGGAATGACAATTAGCTCGTATTACCGAGTATAACACATACATAGGTCCCCAGTCCTTTCTCGTTCGGCAGACCTATAGTGGGTTACAGAATTAAGACTGGGTGGCTGTATCTGTATATGGTCTATAAATCCGTAGAAGCACCAGGTGCGTGCTGAGACTGCCTTGGCTGTTGACTGCGGTAACAGCCCAGTGTGGAGAATAAGACGCTAGTGAGTCCTTAGTGAGTATAATTAGCCTTTCTGCTAGAAATCCTGATGACATAAGTACCTCATCTCCCCATAGCTCATGTAATCATACTCGAGTAGGGTAATAGTATAGCGATGTCAATATCTCAGGGGAGAAGTTTCACTACAGGTACACAAAGAAACATGAACCATATATATAATATGGAGGCATCAAAGATTATTCCTTTTATTATATATTCCAGGTAAAGATGTTTACTACGCTTGTTTCTGTTGCACCTGTAACTTTAGAAATAGTGAATAACTATTGTACTCCATTCTAGAATGGTAAAATACGAGTTTTCATCTCGGAGAATGTCATTGCCTATACGCATATCACTGATTTTAGATTGAAATGTTTACTGAGAAGTAACTTAAGACATCGTCAAGTTTAATAACACTGGCTATCTTTAACACACAAAGTATGATAAGATACGGGAGCTTCGCCGCCTCGTACTTCTTATGCAAATTGACCTTAGTAGTAGCAGTCAAGATGTCGTGCCACGTCGTGCATCATTTTTCATCTAGCCAGCTATTTTAGAGCAGAATTTTGATACCGGACAAGAAAATGCAAAACGGTGGAAAGAAAGGTCATGTTTTCGATTATATTTTGTCCAGCTAAATTTAATGAGCAACGGTTATTAATATCGTAATGGTTAAGCTTGAATAGAAAGTTCAATAAGCTAGAGCTTGTCTGCATGATTGAGAAGATGGTGTACGTGATGGTGAACATGGGAATAATGATACATATATGAGAAATTAAAAGCACGTTTTCTAGTAGATCTATATATCGACAGCAACACAAATCATGATAAATTAAAAGCACATTTTCCATATAATATATGGAAAAGGTGCTTTATATATATATATATATATATATATATATATATATATATATATATATATATAAAAGCAAATTATGTTGATAACAACATAGGTTATGAGAAATTGAAAGTACATTTTTCCATATACCTACAACCAAACACATGATGAGAAATTAAAAGCAAATTTTCCATGTATCAACAACCAAACAAATTATGAAAAATAGATAGCATATTTTCCAAATATCAGCCTTCATAATTCTACTTTGTATTACCTAATTAATTCCAGATTTATGCATCAATTTCTTATCGTTATACTTTTCTTAACAAAGAACCTAAGGCCAAACAGACTTAATCAATCACCTTCAGTGTCCAAACGTTAAGAAAGTTGACGTCAAGAAACAGAGTAATATTCAAAAACAACAAACTACAAAAAACAATCCTCTTTTTTTCTCCCGTTGGATTGGCCTAATTTTGCGGAAACAAAAACTCGGCTGAAGCTGTCAGTCTAGATTTCTCCAAATTAATTCAGAATGTGCTAAGAAGTTTGTGGCTGGCTTTGATGCGTCCTGACAGGGTAGGGGTCAGTCGGGGCGGGCCCAGTTAATGAGGGTGCTGGGGTGGGAACAGGCAGTAAACCAACTGGAAACTGGGACTATGGGGTGCCGAGAAAACACATCTATTTCATAGTAAATAGGTCTATGGGGTTGGGAACAGGTGCTAAATTGACCGATTATAGGGGTTATGTAGTGCTGAGAGAACACAAGTTTATTTCATGGTAAATGTAGCTGCTGGGATGGGAACAGGGTCCAAACCAACTGGAAACAGGGGCTATTGGGCGCCAAGAGAATAATTATTTACTTCACAGTAAATGGAACTGAGGACATGAGGTTAAGCCCTGTTTCCACCAACCGATTTTACTACCGATTTCAGAAATCGGTAGTTGGAATATTGGCTAATTATGAACATGTTATAAACCAATAGAAATGGTTTTTAATTCTCTTTCAAATGGTATGTAAGATATATAGTCCTTTGTCATATTACCAGTTAAAAGTAATAAATTTAAAAAAAAATCGGAAGTAATTCGGCTGATGGAAACAGGGCGTTATTGAGCGTTGAACGGGGGCTATGGGGTGCTGAGAGAAAACAAGTTTCTTTCAAAGTTGTTTCGCTCTTGTATTGAGCTATCTAAGTAAAGCTTTGTAGCATCAATATGAATGTCTATTTATCTTCCTCCGTCATTAAAATGCACTTAATTCCTGTTTTTAAGCGCTTCATATTTTCCACTCGTTGGTGTATAGTATTCTTCTGTCTAAACATTTTTGGAGACTGGAATCCAGTTATAATGGTCTTGCACCGATCTACTTTTCCAGTATAGATACAATTTAGAAGAAATCGGTTAATAGGATTGTTGGGGTGGGAGCAGGCGCCAAACCAACTAAGAAGAGGGGCTATGGGGCGCCAAGAGAACAGACATTTAATCTATATCAGGATTCCAGCCCCTATACCTCCACTATTTCTCTGCCCTCTCAGAAACTGGAGAATAAAATATCTGTTATTGCCTTGGAGGGGAGTAATGCCTGTCTATGAATGCTAATACCAATTTCCGTGTTGTCAGCAAAAACGGATTGAAGTAGAGACCGGAGCTGCACCCAGCTATTGTTACTGCCCCAGCTTGACCAAATCCATGTCTTGGTTTGAAGCCCTCAACGATGTAATCAAACTATCATGTACAATTGCTTTTTGTCCCCTTGTCCTGCACTGTATATCTATTTCATAGTTAATGCGATTGCTCGGGTGATAAACCGGGGGACCAACAAGAGGCCCTCCATTAAGTACGTACGCATCAAGGGGGAGGGGGTACGAAATTTTTGAAAATGTGCATACGTTCTAGTACATATTCAATGCATATTTTTGCCTAAGGAGGGTTGAGATTTTTTTAAATGTGTGTATGTTCTTAATGGAAGGCCCTCCAAAGCAGGAACACCTGTTCGTTTCATGGTCAGTTGGACTGATGTGATGAAAATGGGGGCCAAACCGACTGATAACTGCGGGTATGGGGTACCAAGAGAACACTTGTTTATTTCATGGTGAATGGGACAACTGGGTCAGATATGGTTTATGCTGCAGAGGGTTAATATGGGATGGTGTAAGTTGAAAGGATCAACACAATGCATCATCTTGAATTCGCGTAAAGTGATTGTGAGTCTTATAACGTCAAAGTGCAATCTGTCTCCTATTGTGAAACGCCTCCCCCCCCAACCCACCTGTTTGTGTTCAAATGACAAAGTATATCTATGAATTAGGTGCTCCCTATACGAGTGACATCGCCCCCTCATCCTCTTTATATTTTCGGGACAATATGTACATTGACGACAAAATCATGATGTGAGTAGTATAAAGAAAATAAGATTTGATGCTTGTCCTGTAAATTGATTATAGTATTTAGGCGACATAACTGGGTCATATTTGTTAAGGATTTTATACCAGTGTGTAACATGCTAATGTAGATCTAAGCAACATCACTTAGATTTTTCTCACAGTATACGCGACATCCGCACGTGGACTGTTTCTTTGTATACTCGACTTGTGAGTAGTACAGTGAAATTGGAATTTAGAGGATACTCTGTACACAGTTGGCATACACTGGACATTACCGGTCTTAGGAGAATGTATTGCTCTTACTGTAAGCAAATTTATTTAGATGTTATGAAATGGTTGTTACAATGCAAAGTAAAATCAACATTCACCTGGAAGACATTGCAGTCACATAAAGAATTATGGGAAGAAAGTTACTTTACACCTTGAATACGTCATTTTTATATGAAATATATGACGCTCAGACACGGTACGGGATACGCATGTTTCATGCGAATTTAACGTTAAAGGGCCGTCCATTGATTGCATACGCCTAAATAGCGTGGTGGGGGCTTTAACGTGTATTTCATGCTAAAAGAGGGTAGGGGGTCTAGAAAACATTTAAAATACGTACTTACAAAAAAAGGAAAGCAAAAACTCTTGCGGGAAATCAACATAATATCATACGTCACTGCTCATTCTCTCCCATATATGGGCCTATACTGTATACTGTATTATATGTCACTGTACTTCTGGAAGAACATGTACTTACATGAAGATGTCAATAAACAAATTGATAAGGGGCCTTCCATTCAGTATGTACGCATATTTTCAAAAAATCTCAGACCCCCCCCCCCCCACCATCCCCCCTTAGGCAAAAATTTGCATTGAATATGTACTAGAACGTACACACTTTTTAAAAGATTTCGTACTCCCCCTCCCCTCTTGATGCGTACGTACTCAATGGAAGGGCCCTAAAAAAGACCATTATAATTATTTTACCGTGTGGCTCCCCGCTCCGCTTGACGTGCAGCTCCATGTACTTGATCTTCCCAGGCGGCTCGCCCTGCCCGGAGATAGGGGTGACGGGTGAGAAGTACAGGTGGGCCGTGAACTCGGCCAGTAGGTCCACCTCCTTAGGGAACCTCTGTAAGGGGGGAACAGGAGGAAATATACGATTAGTTAACGATAGGAAATATAGGAAATAATATAGCTAGTGATGTCAATAAACTGCGAGTAATAGGAGAGAAGTAGAGGTGGGCCGTGAACTTAGTCAGTAGATCCACCTTCTTGGGGAACCTCTGTAAGAGGGAAGAGGAGGAAATGAATAGTTGGTTATGTTTGTTAACAGAAGGAGATAATATATGGTAATTTAACAATAAGAAATATATAGTTAGTTATATAGTTAACTGCCAGTAATAGGAAAGAAATGGGCTGTGAACTCGGCCAGTAGGTCCACCTCCTTAGGGAACCTCTGTAGGGGGGGGGGGGACAGGAGGAAATGTACGGCTAGTTAACGGTATAAAATAAACAGGAGAGAAGAGAGGGGAGAAGGTGGTGTGGGCCGTGAACTCGGCCAGCAGGTCCACCTCCCAAGGAAACCTCTGTAAGGAGGGAACAGAAGGAAATATATAGTCAGTTTAATATGTTTGTTTACAGGAGGAAATGCTATATTTAGTTGTGTTAGCTAACCCTTTCCACCCGCTGGGTGTATTGATGCTTAAGATGGGAAACATAGATTGGACGAGACATGCTACAATTTGTACAATCTACATCGATAATTCAATATATATATATATATATATATATATATATATATATGGTGTCAGTGTTTGATTTCAGAAACCAGATAGTTGCAGAATACAAAATTGGTTGATGAATAACTCCATAGAAACCAATAGAAACCAATGCTTAAGCCTGCCATGCCAACCTTTAATGTCCAACCCTATTTTGCCCTGAAATACAGCATTTTGATTGGCTGGCAAACATGTAAAATTTGTTACTTGGTGAAATTTAAGAAATCATAATGTGTTACTAGTTCATGGGGGATATAGAAAAATATAATTCTTCCTTATTTCAGAAATCCAAATGCTTGGCAGAAAGGATGAACAGTAATTTTGTCCAACCCTTGTCCAACCCTGGGATATACACAACGTGGGATAGGCTTATTAATGGTGTTGGGTATACTGTTAATTATGATTGCTCCCAAAGGCACAAACAAAACCTATTGTTACTGACATGTAGTATATCATCAGACATACATCCAGAAGAAAGTAAAAATGACGGCACTGTAGGTGCACCTGTTATGTTCCCTATTGACATACATAAGCCAAATGCACAAAACCATTTAATTAAAATAGTACGTCTTAAATTCAGCAGGTGGCAGAGTTCGTTTTTAAGGAACATATTACTCAAACTCAAGCGTTGTTCAACAGCATTTCTGAATATATAGGTCAATTATAAATATAAATGAGGCATGTGAGTTATTGAAGAATCGGAAACAACGTTATGTTTATCTTTGCTAACATTTCTCCTTGCTGCTGCTAACTGAACACTGAAAGTCCCAATTCGTCCTACCACGGATAGCTGATTTACAGTATTTTAGGCACCTGCAGGTTAATTTGGCCTTATTTTGTCGACAAAAACACAGGAAAGCCCATAGAAAATACACAAATATTTGCAATATATCTAGTTTATGTGAATGAATTTTCAAAACAACTTGAAAAATCACATATACAGACCCAAAAGTTGTGACAATGAGTTACAGCTCGTCGTCGCAGCTTAGTTGTTGACGATTATACAACTAGTCGTCGACGATTTACAGCTCGTCGTCCTCAAAATATCGGACATATCCGATTTTTTCCAGCTAATTCGTCAACGATTAGTGCATCTAATCGTCCATCATACCGGCGCCAGTATGGATCAACTCGTCGTTGACGATTAGATGTAAACTCGTCGCCTCGTGGAGATCCAGTATGACAGTTCCCCTACTCTCACTAGGTGGGCCCTTTTTATCCGTCTGCGGCCGCCTCTATAGCAGGACGCATCAAAAGGTCGATGACCCTTTTGATGAAGGACGCAGTTAGAGGTAACTGCAGAAGGAAGTATCACAGGTAATACTGGCTCTGCTCAGGTGAAAATGGACGGGAGGTCTAACTCTATAGAGCTCCAGATGTAGAAGGAAATAGTTTCTACACCAATTCTTTCTATGAAACATTTAGATTTTATTGTGACCGCTCTTTCTGAATAATTATGACCTCAACTTCCAAATGTGGAATGGGTGTTTGTTTTATTTATCAATGAACTAACGTGCATCAATGTCTAAATATGAATTTATAAGCGATTAACGCACAACACATGATTTGAATCAATATGAACTATTTAAAGGGAGCCAAAACCAATGGTATGTCAAAATATGACAACATTTTAGATACTCAAAAAACTATGAAAGTATGTTCTAAGAGTCTAACCTTAGCCATTGGTACAGTTAGAATCATGATAACTAACTTTAACTTTACTTGAATTCCATAAAACTCATGCTATTTATGCCTGAAGGCAGCAATGTTTGTAAAAAAAAAAAAAATTTTGGTGGGTCACCAAAATTGATCAGGGACAAGTTTTAGTGTGTTTTAGTGTAGTTTAAGTCTGTATTTACAGTCCATATTTTTCCATGGGCCTAAGTTATGGCCATAGAATGTATTTCAATAGTTAACAGAATTTGCAAAATTTTGACCCAACATTGCTTTTGGCTCCCTTTAAACGGGTTAAAGATAGGAGTAGTCAGTCGTACTTTTCTCATGACTCTAAAAGTTCTGTTAAGGGTGTGGCAAGAGTGCTAGAAAGGTTTTTCTCTGCGTTCAGCGACTCAAAGATCTAGAACTGATCAAATGGCGCATTAAGGCTTTGTGGCTGACATGGGAAATGCAGTCGAGTAGGTCTAGGTTTTTCATAGCCAAATTCAGAAGATATACCGGTGCCTGGTATACCGTGGAAATCAATAAGCTTATACATGTTTGAAAAAAATGAACTTATTCATCCCATCTTACTTAATGATTTGGGCGCGGTCTGTAGCCCATCAGAAACATTAGATGGTAGGAAAACGTTAACTGAATATCCAATCATCATATATGTGTCCTGTGTTTTTTTCCTAATTCTAATCTTCTGATCACAATGACGATGACTCAGAATGTATACGTAGGGACATCATCACTTTTGAAGTTTTACATCCACAGCATACAGTTGAGATGTCTCCTCATTTCCCCGGATATTTAGATGATTAAAACAAGAGCCTAGAACAAATGTCTAGCGTACATCCTCCCCTCTTGATGCAACCCTTTGTAAAACTAAAGCTTACATTGTGTACTGTAGGGAGGCCTGGGACCCCCTTGACTTTGTGACTCGGGCTCTATAAAGCCCTGTTTCCACCAGCCGATTTTACTCCCGGTTTCAGAAATCGGCAGTGGGAATATTGGTTCATCATGAACATGTTAGATACCATCAGAAAGGGTTTTTAATTCTCTTTCAAATGGTATGTAAGATACATAATCCTTTGCCATATTACCAGTTAAAAATATTTAATTACCGACAAATCGGTAGTAAAATTGGCTGGTGGAAACGGGGCTTTAGACCCATCCCACCCTGCTCCGCCAGTACTCCTACAGACCCCCACAGGCCCTACCTCCCTGTTATTCCAATCCACCTCCATCCAAAAGGCAAACACTGCTCTCCAGGGCTTCAAAGTCAGCCCATTTTCTGTATTAATACAAGATTGAAATTCGCCCTTATTTCCCCTGGCCGCCTCCCCCTGGACCCTCCTCCCCTCCCCTCCCTCACTGGAGGAGTTGTGTGTATGTTGGCGGACGGCGGAAATTGATCAGAGGTGTTTGTCGACAGTGTAAAACTACTTGGAGGCGGCTCAAACGACCTGGGGATTGGGGGTGGGGAGTTGAGGGGTGGTGGAGACAATTGGATTGAAGTCAAGCCAGGCATGTGGCCGAGCTTTGTGTGCTGAGGGGGATGTGTGAGGTGTGATAATGTTGGTGTGGTGATAATGTTGGCGTGTGCATGAAAGAGATGGGGGGGATTTGGGGGGAGGGGGAAGTGTGGGGGGAAGTGTAGATGTGTTGGTGTATGGGTGTGTGTTTGCATAGAGTGCTTGTCCCGGCCAAGGTGTGATGTAACGGTCATGTTAAGGCGTGTTTCAACCGAACGACATTATGCTAACGACCATGAACGACACTGAACGATTCACAAATCTTTTGTGGTAGTTAGTATAATTGTTCAGTGGAAACACAAAATCGGTGATAAAGACATTTGTGAACTACTGTAAACGACTTTTGTGAATGACATTTGTGAAGGATTCCCCAACGACCAAATACCTAACCTGTTTAATATTTCTGGAGGACTGTTGCTCACTATTTCTTCCAAGGGCAATTAACAGCTATTAAATCTATTGTTCCCTGGCCTATCTGATCTCTGTTGTTTGAAAAAATCGTTCAGATAGTCCAAGAGTCGTTCAGATATCAGTATGTTGGTCGTTCAGTGGAAACAAGAAATCATTCCTTTGTGAAAGATTAAAATGACCAACGATTTTAATTTTTTTCAGTCTTTTGTAGTCGTCAAGAAATTTTAATGAAAGTCGTTCAGTGGAAACCCGGCTTTATGCAACCATACTTTTTTGGTTTGTCTGTTGCTTACTAAAATGTCTAGAAGGAACCGAAGATGCAAGTCAGGAGAAAAAGTATGTAACACAGCGTACTGGACTCATGTATTATGTCACTATAATTATGACAAGAAGTATGGATTGAAAATCAAGTCAGGAAAAATGGAAGATAAGATGACCACCATAAAGATGTGAGAGGGAAAAGGGTGCATCCTTACTTTTCCTTGTAAACTGAATAAACTTAAAGAAACATATCCCACACACGCTTGTGTGCAAATACGGGACATTTTGAATCTGTACTCCTCCCCCTGCCACCCCTAAAGCCCCATTAGCTGTGACCAATTCTTAACTGCGATCTTAAAATCGCAATCATTCAAAACTAAAATGACTATTTTGACTAAATAATCACATAACCTTATACATTGATAGGTCCTATGTAAACTGCAAAGATATTTTCTAGAAATGATAATTCTAAAAACAAGACGATTGCAATTATATCTCAGATTGCAATGGAAATTGGCTACGGCGAATGGGTCTCTTAACCCTTTCATTCCTCCCCCTGTTACCCCTTCTCCTCCCATCCTCCCCCTCCCCCTCCCACTGCTCCCATCAGTAAGTTAGTCCCTGGCCGGCAGTCCACCACTGGGGGGGGGGGGGGGGGGTGGCGGCACACCACTCAGGCCTGGCAGCTGGCAGCCTCCCCCTCCGCCCAACACCAACAGAGCAATCTGTCACAAGCTATTACCTCGACTCACTGATTCGCCATAAAAGATTCACGGTCTCGGCGTATAATTAGCCCGCTCGGGGCCCGCCCCCTCCCCCGCCCCTACCAACCTGTGTGTGAAAAATTAATTTCACTACCATGTCAGGAAGGGCATGGTTATTGAGCTAATAACACGGGCAGGACAAGCAGGCGGCTGTCTAGGCTGTACGGTCTGAGCAGCTCGCCTGGTATTAAGCCCCATACCCACTAGGCGAATTTGACTAAGTCGGTCAGCTGATCGGTGCTAAGGCCCCATGCACTAGGCAACTTTATCAGCGACGGGTGACAGCAACCCTCATAGTCAGTGCTAAAATTGACGGATTCCTGTGACCCCCTGTAGGTAAACCCTACCGAAATATGTGTGTTTGATCTGAATCAGCACTGAAATTGGCTGGTTCTGCCCTTAAAATCAACTGATTTCAGCACTGGTCAGTTGGCCGACTCAGGCAAAATCGCCAATTTTACCCAAATAATCAGCGAATTTTTAATATACACTGATTCAGATACGTCATTACATTTCAATAGACCTACTGTATACTGATGGGTGTTCAGATTTGATGGAAAAATCGGCTGATTATCCTGGTAGAATTGCCTGATTTGCGTGCTGATTTAGTCCAGTTGGTATGGGGCATAAGTAACTAAGACCAATTATTGGACAACTGAGCAGCACTAGAATTGGCCAATTTTACCAGAAGAATCAGGCATTATGCGCACCAATTCCTATCAAACACACACATTTCAATTTTGCATAATGATTGGTGATTTAGTAAAAAATCGCCAAGTGGTTCAGAAATTAATTGAAGTGAGCAGGTCATCAGCTGCTCCCACAAATTAGCCGATTATTACCAAAAGAATCAACCAGTGTTAGTACTGATTCAGCCACCCGTCTGTATGCAATATCAAGATGTACTAGTTTAATCTGAATTGATTTGAGAGTCGGACAATTAAGAAGCATACCCACTAGGCTGAATATCAGTGCATAAATTTGCTGATTATTGCCAAAAGAGTTGGAGGATTTTCGCTCAATGAAAACCAACAATCAGTATGCAATATTGAAATGTGTAAGTTTAATATAAAATTGTTAATGTTTTGATAGATTCGGCCAATTTTAGCGCCAAACAGTCTGCCGACTTGGTTAAGACTACCTAGTGGATATGGGGCCTGAAGCCCCATAACCCCTAAGCAACTTTTACACAGTTGGGCAACAGATCGGCGCTAAAATGGACAGATTTTGCCCCTAGAATCAGTCGATTTTAGCACTGATTCAGATCAAACCTGCACATTTCAATATACTATACTAACAGGCGATCATAAGAATCCGCTGATTTCAGCGCCAATCTGTTGCCCAACTGTGTAAAAGTTGCTTAGTTGGTATGGGGCTTCGGAGGCTTGGCTGACGCGGGCGGCGCTCAGGTGCGGCAGGCACTTATTAGTCTGGGCTCATTACCCCTGCTACAGCAGGAAGAGGGGGGTGGAATATCTGCTCTGTCAAACACGGCCCAAAACATAGCCCGCCTTATTAAGGGGCGAGCTGCTCCGAGCAGTTCACAACTGCTCATCTCACTGCCTGCCTCTAGCTCTTTACGTCGCAGGTATAGAGCGTTTTCAGAATTACCCCTATCACAGATAGCTGCTTTACAGTATTTTATTCACCTGCAGGCTAATTTGGAGAGAATTTCTAGATAAAAACCCTTAGGAAATTATAGAAAATATACAAATGATTGTCATATATCCATCTATAATGAATGAATTTTCAAAACAGTGTCAAGATATTAGATATATATATGAATAGAAATTTAGAAATATGATCTGTAGTTTTACATCATGCTTTCTTCTAATAATGAAATGATTAATGAAATGCCTAAATTAAAACCTTGTGATTTGTATACATATTTAATACCCAGCATGCATCCTGATCTAGGCTAGCCTAGGCCTGTAGGTAAAACTCAAGAAAATGGTTCTCCGTGGTAGGGAGAATCACGCCGCTCTAACAGAGCAGACTTGTGAGCTTGAAAGAGGCTCAAGTGAATTGGAGAGGAACAGTTTTAGTGTATTCTGTACTGTCTATTAATGACGAAAGTTATATGACAGGCTGAATCTACATAAGAAAAAAGATGAAGTCAGGATTTCCTATGGCAGGACCTTTTGCTAGAATATTGATATTGCTCTGAAGTATTTCTTAATGTATTTTGTTTTGTCAAGAGAAATATTAAAAGGCCATTCAATACAAATGTTTGTACATATATATATATATATATATATATATATATATATATATATATATAATATACATAGTTGCTTTTCAAAGAAAAAGTTATCATTGGATTGCAGATGTGCACGACTTATTTAAAGTATTAGTTTTACAAATTATTGACTTCGTTATTCAAACAGCAATAAGTCTATAATGAACCTCAGAAAAGGCTCTATTAAACAGAGACCAGTATCCGCGTTCAGACAGTTATAAGTGAATTAACTCAATCACCGTGGAGGCCCACCCTGGAGTAACGCCTACCAACCAGGGCCGGGCACCTCTGAGGTGAATATTAAAAGCCTTCCTCTGCTCGCTCTGTTAGCTGCTTGAAGCATTTCCCTGTCGCCCCAGTGGACTCAAAACTCCACCAACACTGGGTGTTTACTGAGGAAACACTGGAGAGGTGGGTTTGTAAGGTGAAGGTTTGCGCAGAGTTAGTCTCAATACCAACACCACCTGCAACCGCCTTTATTATTTCACAAGAAACATTGACTAAGGATAATATCATAAAGTTGATATAGGGAATTGAACAGCGTGACTGGCTCTTGAGTATAACAAAGAATCTGTATGGAAATGCTAACTGGCACATTCCTATCCATCTAGCATTGTGTGTCTCAGAAAACAAGGGACATGGAAATACAATACTCCGTCCCCAACTCGTGGTTTCAATGCCCTATGAGCAATTTCGCCTTTTTTATTAACCTATTTCTTTCGCTAAAATAGGCCACTGGTTGTTATTGAGCACTCGCCTAGAATAACCTGTAATGCTCGACGAGTTCAGACACAGTGTTGTGCAAAGGTAGTTTTACACCACACGACTTGGGCTGCGATATCAGTGTAGAGTGCTATAATGAGATTACAGACAATTTTCATACAGGAGTGATATAATTTCTTAAGGATTGGGCGATTTGGAGTATCTCACAAATGTGTAACAAAAGAATGTATCTCTAATATGTGTAACTTCTCCGTGATATTGTCACATCGCAGCTCAAGTCATGTAGTGTAATACCACCTGAAAACATGGCTGCCTAGACTTTCTAGGTTATACCGCGCATGCGCAGAGTGCCGGCTGGTTATCAGCGATGCGTATCGGAGGGGTATTGTTACTACTGGCGGGTCGGGGGAACTAGCGACTGCGGAGGGCCATGATTGGTCCCGGCATGCAACGCGGCTGGCCGCCATGATGTGGGGAATGTTCCCGGCGCGTGGACCAGTGGTTTCATAACTCTCCTCACTTTGAAGTTAGCAGAGTTCTGGCTTCAGTATGGAGGTGGGGACCATATGACACATAACATCATGACATGTATGAACTGTTAACATTTCTGTGTCTTCTATTACCAGATATTGTCTATGGCTATATAGGTTTTAGCTATGCATATGATAAATGAGGCAGATATGATGATGATATGATGATGATGATGTGTTGGAGTTTAACGTCCATTTCAGCAATTTTTCAGCTATATCAGGACCACTCACTTTGTTGACTTTCAAGTCTATATGATCATAATTATCTATGGGGATCGAAATGACAGCAAGGCAAGGTAGTGTAGCAGGCACTGCACAGACTCGAACCCGGGTCTCCTACATGCCAAACAATGACCTCGTCCACTACACTATCCCGCCCTCCTTTGGCAGATATGATAACTTTCAATAAAAAAAAATGTCGTATCATTTTTCGTGATGTGAAAAATGATATCTGAAAGAATGGTGTTTGAGCGATCAAGAAACCCCTCATTTTATCAGGATTTTGGTGACAAGACTTAAATTCCAGCAAATTCGGTCAAGAAAAATTTGCGGAAGGAATTATCTACCGCCCTATGCTGTATTTATAAATTCGACTCAGAAGAATGACTAGGACTATTTCCCGATTCATATTTGAAAGAGGGAGCCCTTTTTCAAGAGGAACAACACTGTGGGACTGTCTTCCTGAGGAATTGCAGCGGTCAACCACCAAAGTACAGTTTAAAAAGGGAATCAAGAAAATGGGATATTGTATATGTATACAGAAGAACAGGCTATAATCAGATAATTGTGAACAAGGCTGAATCTATTATCATTCATCATATCATCACATTTTGTCATTTACCTTGTATCACTGATCAACAGGAAGACCATGTTTTCTCCGCGTGATGTTGACAATAAATGAATGAAAAAAAAAATATATAGATATATGTAATTTCTTAAAGAAATCCCTTACTCACCAAAACATACTGGGCCTGTCGCTCGGGCTTGCCCAGCACCACAAACTTGAAGTGGTCGTCGTCCCACGTACCCCAGCACATGAGGTTCATCTCTGAAAGTTTCAAAAGCAGAAAGCAAAAATATTATAGCTACACAAAGATGTGTAAGCTAGGCAGTCCACTACGGAAATTTCGTGACGTCCTCACGAGGGGCGCCCCCTACAAGAGTCCGTGCAACCCGTTACGACGCAGCCGTCATTGTTGCTGTTTTTGTGACGTCACCACCTCTTTGTTTATGAATGATGTCACGAAAACGGCAACAATGACAGCTGTGTCGTAACGGGTTGCACGGACTCTCGTAGGGGGCGCCCCTCATGAGGATGACACACCCAAACGTAATACAGTTGTTAATCTTTCCTTTGTACAATCATTGCAGAAAGCACATAAAATGGGTTGACTTCATTAGTATCTCTGCTTTTTGGGCGTCATCAACGTACGTGTTTAATTTCATTAGTGACGAGGTTCATTTGTGAGGGATTTACAAGAAAAGAAATAGTTTTGATCTGGCATTGGATATGGATGGGTATAAAACATAGAATGAATTACTATTTCTTACAAGAGGGATTAATTACTTTTGCCCGGTTGCATGGCTTAATAAAACTTCATAATTAGTGTGAAGTTGTAACGTATACACATGAATTTCGTAGGAATTAAATGGTGCTACATGGCCTCATGGATCTTGACAAATCACCCTGTTTGGTGTTTATCCTCCATTTTGCAATACAGAAAGAATTGAATTTATATTCGGAATTAAATTAAACTTGTCATATAACTGTAATAATCAGAGTTGTTTTGTATAAACCATTATTCTACAACTAAAAGCAGTTATGCCATATCCAATTAAGTATTAGGGGCATATTTTTAAGGGATATTTATGCCTAATACGTTAACAAAACGTATAAGAGTTTACATAATTAATCAAGAAATTTTGCTATTCGCCTTTCAAGCAAAGCCGAAGCAACGATGCCAATTTTAATCCAAAACTAAGTAACTCAGCCATGAAGATAAATAGATACATATTATAAAACATTCATATTTAACCCACCTTCCCCTTGTGGGTTGAAGGGGCTGCATTCCTTCTCCGGGAAGTAAAGGTTGATACCTTCTCCATATATACACTCACTCTCCAGCCGAGACGGCCTCCACACGCTGGCGCATTGCTGCGGGGGGAGAGCAGAACATTCAGAGTTAAAGGTGGCGGCACACAAAATATAAACAAGTATTACAATCTGGGGGTTACAACATGGGTTATCAGGATGTGACAGGGATATCAGCCTGAGGTTAGGACCCACATGGCCGCCCGAAGAATATCTCCGGCATACTGAGGGTTAATCAACCCATCGATGACCCCCAAACTGGTTGGTTTTATAGGAAGACATACAGAGGTTGACAGTACAACCCTGAATATGAGGTGGGTGTCGAAAAATTACTGCCTGAGGCCATTAGGCTGAGGGCTGTAATTTTTCTGACATCACTGAGTATACAGGGTTGTACTGTCAACCGAGGTAAGTTTTCCTTATATTATATACCATATTTTATGTGTTATACAGAAAATAAAAAGGAAATTACCAGTGGAGCAAAGTGGGCAGTATCCCAATGTATTGATTATGCACACTTTGACTGGTGTCAAGCAGTTTTCCCTAATATTCAATATTTTCTCTTAATTTAGGACTCTATCACTACCTCCATTTTATCAGAATGTATTATTTTACCTGACATTAAAGAAATAATCATGCAAATCCATTCAGAAGAAGGAGAAAAACATTTTACAGTAAAGCAAGGTGGGCAGTATACATGAATACTGCCCACTGTGCCAATACACCAAAAATACTGAATGGCAGTGTCCAGTTAGTATTCATAACGTATTTTGGCATTGGTATATGATATTATAGTTGACATACCTTGCAATGCATATATATGTTCATTTGAAGTTATAAAGCTTGAACTAACCAAACTTGTAGAAATATTGCTGAGTTACTTTCTGTATCACCCTCCAGGTTGGTAACACTTTATTTATCACTGTCCCTACTTCCTTATCAGGGGCGGATCCAGGAATTTTTAAGGGGGGGGGCCAAGATTTGAAAATTGTTGTAAGTAGTATATAAGTAGTGTTATTTTGGACGGCGGAGCCGTCCAAGGGGAGGGTATGGGAGGGGTGTCCCCTCCCATTAGGGGGGTATGGGGGGCCACCCCCAGGAAAATTTTGAAAAGTTAGCCCCTCATTCAAGCAATCTGAGGCATTCTGAGGTACATTAAAGATCTTTGGGGATTGTGTTTTTTCCTAATATTTTTTATTTAGGTATCAATTATTCCAGGGAATTATGTTGTACATGGGGCTAACCTATGAGAAAATATGGCAAATATGACCTCTCAATCATGCAATCTGAGGCATTCTCAGGTACTTTGGAGACCAAGTCCAAGGGCAGGTTAGGGGAGAGGATCCCCCTCCTATTGGGGGGGGGTATGGGGGGCCACCCCCAGGAAAATTTTGAAAAGTTAGCCTCTCATTCAAGCAATCTGAGGCATTCTGAGGTACATTAAAGCTCTTGGGAGATTGTGTTTTTCCCTAATATTTTTTATTTAGGTATCAATTATTCCAGGGAATTATGTTGTACATGGGGCTAACCTATGAGAAAATATGGCAAATATGACCTCTCAATCATGCAATCTGAGGCATTCTCAGGTACTTTGGAGACCAAGTCCAAGGGCAGGTTAGGGGAGAGGATCCCCCTCCCATTGGGGGGGGGGGGGTATGGGGGGCCACCCCCAGGAAAATTTTGAAAAGTTAGCCTCTCATTCAAGCAATCTGAGGCATTCTGAGGTACATTAAAGCTCTTGGGAGATTGTGTTTTTCCCTAATATTTTTTATTTAGGTATCAATTATTCCAGGGAATTTTGTTGTACATGGGGATAACCTATGAGAAAATATGGGAAATATGACCTCTCAATCATGCAATCTGAGGCATTCTGAGGTGCTCATGTGACTTATTAAGGGGGAGGTGGTACAGGGTTAGAACTGGTTATATATTCACCAATAATAAGTACATTTTCAAAAAACTTATTAAGTGTATATGGATACAAGTTTTAAAAAGTAAGTCTGCAAATTTTTCATCATGTTTAACTACAAATAATGATCCGATTGATGAAATTCTCTATGCTAAAACCTTGGGTGTTGTCGACAAATTACCCATTATGCAACCTGATACAGGGTAACCTGCAGGTACAACTCAAGAAACTTGCTATGTGTGGTTGGGAGAATTCTTTTCCTATGTTTGTTAATAAAGAAAATGCCAAACTATAAGGTCCCTGACATTTCTCATAATATCATAAAAGTCATCTGTGACCCCAAAATCAATCAAGCAGTTTGATCAATAATGACGTTCCTTTAGTTATAATGGTACAAGAAAGGGCCAGGAGGGAAAAGAAAGGGCCCAGAGGGAAAAGAAAGGGCCGGGAGGGGAAAGAAAGGGCCGGCAGGGGAAAGAAAGGGCCGGGAGGGGAGAGAAAGGGCCGGGAGGGGAGAGAAAGGGCCGGGAAGGGAGAGAAAGGGCTGGGAGGGGAGAAAAAGGGCCGGGAGGGGAGAGAAAGGGCCGGGAGGGGAGAGAAAGGGCCGGGAGGGGAGAGAAAGGGCCGGGAAGGGAGAGAAAGGGCCGGGAGGGGAGAAAAAGGGCCGGGAGGGGAGTGAAAGGGCCGGGAGGGGAGAGAAAGGGCCGGGAGGGGAGAGAAAGGGCCGGGAGGGGAGAGAAAGGGCCGGGAGGGGAGAGAAAGGGCCGGGAGGGGAGAGAAAGGGCCGGGAGGGGAGAGAAAGGGCCGGGAGGGAAAAGAAAGGGCCGGGAGGGGAAAGAAAGGGCCGGCAGGGGAACTATGGCTCTTTCCTCCTTTTCTCCCCCTTCCTCCCTTTCCTTTTCCTTTTCCCTTTTTTTTTTTTTTTTTTTTGGGGGAGGGGGGGGGGGGGGGGGGGCCAAGGCCCGTCCGGCCCCCCCCCAAAATCCGCCACTGCTTATAAGTATACTTTGTCACAATATTTTTGTGACATTCTTGTACCATTCTATCAAGTTATTAGCTTAAAGTTATTAACTTTACAGTGTGATGTCCAACGTTAGGCTCTAAAGACGTTTTTGGGTAACATCAAAATAACAAAAACCAACGCAGAGCTAAGCAGACGCTGCTGCAACATTGTAATAACGTCATATTATTGCTTGGGTAACTAAAACAGAGGAGACACTCTTATGGTGTCCTCACTCATTTGTACACACCTCAAGTCGGGTGATATTTCTGCATCGGAGAAAAACTCATAAATGAGAAATGTATGCAGTCTATATTCACGACTGTTATAGTACAGTCTTAATACGTTACTATATCGCCAACTAGCACACACCTCATACCTCCACCCCATTGAAAACCCAGCCAGATTTATCAAACACGGACTTTACATTAGAATTGTGTTCAATGGCCACTCTTAAGTCATCTCCCCACTAAATAAACAGCTTTCTGCTGATCGATGACTGTCGACTTTAATACAGTGTTACTGTAGAGCTACCCAATGACTATAGAAACACCCAATGACTATAGAGCCTCAGAGACTATAGCCCCCCGCCCAGACACACCCCTCATCTTACTTCATTTCTGCTACTCCTGAGATCCATTGATCATCATCTGATTATCGTATGAATGTATGCTAATTAAATTTCCTTTTTTTCCGAGCCACAACAATGGTGCATCACCCAATCCTATATCAATACATACAAAAGAATCCTACAACATCCAGATATAACCCAATACGCTGAGACTGCAGACAAAGTAAACTATGACGGAATCTGCATAAGATCTATAGAGCTGCTCGGGGCCTATGGGCCTATGAGTAGCTCGTATTGAGCTGCTCACAAAGCCCAGCCCTTACCCGCAGGGATCGATCCCCCAGAGACGACTGAATGGGGCATTATCTCGCGCCAGGCCGACTAAGGGCTCAGAACATCCCCGGTCTAGTTAGTCTGACTTCAGACCCCTTCCTCCACTCCTCACCTCACCTGCAGCGTTAAGGCCTGGTTCACACTGTCTTACAGTAATATATGGGCGTCATTGCGTTATGAGATAATATGGGCATCTGGCGGTGGTATATGGGCATCTGGTGGTGATTTAAGGGCATCTGGCGGTACTATGTGGGCATCTCGCAGTACTATATAGGCATCTTGCAGTATCATATTGGTATTTTGTGGTAATATATGGGTGTCTTATGGTAAAATATGGGTGCCTTGCGGTAATATACTTGCATCTTGACGTACATTGGCGTCTTGCCATAGTATATGGGCGTCATGCCACAATATATTATCATTTTTTGGTCTTTCACACTAGCAAAATCATAAAAGAGTTTCTCACACCTAACCTTTTAAGATAATTATGATGAGTATTTAGGTGATTCATCTGAAGTATATATAAAGCATATAGTTAACAGTGGAAAAATAGGATATAAATCATAAACATCACCATGTAAAAGTAAAAAGTACTTTACATAAAGATACGATATTAGAGGTGAGACAGGTGTGAACAGAAAACGGTTGCTTCACACCTTTATTAAGCTAAAATGAGGATGAAAGTGCCTCTCTGGATTGATATATAACAATAGTTTACTTTGCTCTTATGGTGAGAAAGTCTTAAAACCACTACATCATTACTACCCCTCTCTCAACCCCCTCCCGGCCCCTCTACCCCTATCACCGGCCACAAGAAAACTCCATACATCGTGCAGTATGACCCCCCCCCCCTTTCCCCTCTAACCCTATCGCCGGCCACAAAGAACCCCATGTTTCGTGCAGCGTGAACTGATCCCCCTTTCCCCTCTAACCCTATCGCCGGCCACAAAGAACCCCATGCATCGTGCAGCGTGAACCAACCCCCCTTTCTCCTCTAACCCTATCGCCGGCCACAAAGAACCCCATGTATCGTGCAGCGTGAACCAACCCCCTTTCTCCTCTAACCCTATCGCCGGCCACAAAGAACCCCATGTATCGTGCAGCGTGAACCAACCCCCTTTCTCCTCTAACCCTATCGCCGGCCACAAAGAACCCCATGTATCGTGCAGCATGAACCGACCCCCCTTTCTCCTCTAACCCTATCGCCGGCCACAAAGAACCCCATGTATCGTGCAGCATGAACCGACCCCCCCTTCTCCTCTAACCCTATCACCGGACACAAGGAACTCCATGCTTCTTGAAGTCTGAACTTGGTCCTCCTCTGCTGTCTAACCCTATCCCTGACCACAAGAAACTACATGCATCGTTCAGTGTGATCCCAGCCCCTCTCTCCCCTCTAACCCTATCGCCGGCCACAAGGAACTCCAATTGCCACAATCAGCACACCTGCAGGCCTTATTGTTTGGCCACAGAAACTCATTTTCCCCAGGGGAGGGGTCCCCTAGCACCCACTCCCCTGTCTACATTGTCTGTCTGAGTCCTTCTCGTTTTTATGTCGCCGCGTCTCGGTGTGTGCAAATATAGCCGCTAGGAGGCGTGATTTGTCAGCGATGGCCCGGATGTAGAATCAGAGTGAGGCTCGGGGGGAGTGTTTGGTGGATACGTGCTATTGCTACAGGATATCAGAGGCCAAGCTTTGATTTCTGACTTTATATAAGGTGTATAGGTTCCAATTTGAAATTGCTAGTCAGAGAGGTATTATAAGTGTAGAATGTAGAATCAGACTGGGATTTGGGATGGAGAGGGTTTGATACTACAGGGTATCAGGTGGCAGCCCTGGTTTGATGCGTGACTTTATAAGATGTATAGGGTGAAGTTTGAATTTATTAGTCAGGAAGTCCTTCTATCTGTTGTTGGTGTATTTATCCCATGACGATAGGATGCCATGGCAATATAAATTAATGTCGCTTCGTTCTTGAAAGCGGACTACCACGGGAAGAATTTGAACTCATACATTCGACAGGCTCGGGCTTGTCTGAAACCACTTCCTCTAAAACGTGTCAAGGAGTGTAAGTCTTACTCCACGATTATCCCTGAAAAATCATAGTATCATTATACCACCCATAGCAGTGGGCGTGTTAGGTAATACTTTTGCGCCCACCTCAAAGTTTCCCTTCCCCTTCTGGCGTGTATATAAGTGTAAGTCAGGGGGTGTTAACTATATTGTGTCACAATAGTCCCATCCGCTCATAGTTCTCTTCACACGCCCAACCTTCTCGGCGTCTTAACGTACCCACACTCCATTCAGGCACCAATATAATTGCCAGCAGTGGCGTATCCAGTTCCCCCCCGCCCCCCCCCCCCCCCCAGGGCGGGAGTGGGGGGGGGGGGGGGGTCCCCATGTTCGGTTGACCCCCCTCCGATTTCTCAAATTTTACGCAATTAAACTACCAATAAAGGGAATTATCCAAATTAGGGGGTCTCTGGAACCCCTCAGATTTAGCAAAGTTTCTATGCCTATAGACCTATACGGGGAATGTGGGTTGTATTTGATGGCCGCGCTTTACCAGTGTTCTACTCTCACTGTACTTAGAAGTTAGTAGGCATTAAAAGACTGTGTTTCACTCTGATCTAGTCTATTTGTAAATTTAGATGAAACATATATTATGACTCACATTATCTGTTCAATATACTCTGTACGATCGGCCGTAGACTGCCAGGTACACACAAAAGGTACACATATAAGATTCTATGCCCTCGTTATTTTTTGCCTAGTAGCATCATCGAAAATCTATTCCATTGCAGTAGTTGCAGTTTTAACAAAACAATCCCCCCTTTCCAGCTTCAACGTGTTAATTCCCTTAATGCGCTTTCCTCTCACAGTTAATCTGACAACCTGTATCCAAAGGTATTCTGTAGGCCTAAGTGTAATTAATGGAGGAAAGCGGGGGGGTGGGATATTGACATGTTTTGAATCGTACAGATTTATGTCTCAAACTTATCAACGTATATATATATCTGGTTTCAATACATATTATAGTAAAAACTCACAAAAGTGGCGAGTGTCATGTTGACGCTGGGGAAACGACAATCGTTTTGTTAGGCCGGGCCTAACGAATCTAGTGGGGGTCGAACCCACGAGGGGCTCGAATAATTCATTAGTGGCCCAGCGTCACGGCTCGCCGGACGGTTGTGGCCGATAGAGGCCTTTTATATCCGAACCACAGGACTGATGCAATACACCGCGTCCTACTTCTAGTATAGTGTAGACAATCTGCGGCGAATGACCCCTCCGCGCCAGAATCGTCATCCATGATTCGCAGTTAGCGAGCGTCGAGGTGGCAGAGTGATAGTGTAGACTGATCTTTCCTCCAGCGACACCTGGTGGATTAAATTGAAACCAGGACGACCATGAACGAAAAAAATGTATTCAAATGGGGATTCGAACACGGGCAGGCCACCATCCAAGTAACAACCGGTCTCAATGTTGCTTAACTTACCCGGGCTAGGGACCATCCAAATACCCACCGGTATGAACAGATCGTAGCTTAGTGAAATTGACTGTATGGATTTAAACATATCAACCAGGAGCCATCAAGAGATAAAGTCTAGTATTGATAGACTTGGATACCTGCCAAACTGAATTAAACCTTCTGCATACCCAGTATTATTAGATTAAGCAGTTTGGGGTTTTTAGGCATATTTCCTGGTACTGACATGTACAGAACCAGAATTTTGGGGGCGGTGATGTGAGTCTTCCCTGACAAACAAGGGGCCCTTGATGGGGGGGTCCCAATGTCGCATGTCAATTTTAAGAAACATCCATGTCGCCCTGTCGAATTTAAGAATTAGCCCTGTCCCATGTCACTAAGCCCAAAAAGGGCCATGTCGCCGTCTCGAATTTAAGGGTCTAGGGCCATAAACAAGAGGTGCACGTGGTCAACTAGAATTTAGGAGGGATCGGTGAGAAAAAGAAGGGGCGGGCGGTAGTTTGGCAGTGGGTAGTATCCTTGAAAGGGCCCCCTTCCCAGTATGAAGTGGAAAAGGAGAAAGTGGAGGATCGGATTCATATGGGGAGTCCCATTGGAATTGCAAATATAAATTTATGCAACATTTTGTTCACACTTTAATTTCAGAAACTAATTTCACATCAGAATGTACTGAGCATTTGTATATATTGTTCATTCTTAGTCCTAACACCAAGGAAAATGTACGTATTTTGTTTTTTTTTCCATATGAAATATTTATAGTTTTATATTCTGAATTTGTAGTCTTATCCCCGTCATGGGTAGCCCTGTGGTCAGGGGTGTCTGGTGACCAGCTGCAGATGGTTATGTGATGTGGGGGAAGAACGGGGGTCGGGCGCTAGACACAGCATGTGGTCTCTTTCCTGTGGAGCATTAAATTATTCCGACAGTGATGATAGAAAAGTCTGAAATCATAAATCAAAGTAGGATTTTTTCTACGGAAAACATTCTTTAACATAATTGTGAACAAATTGATATGTTTAAAGTCAAAAATGAGCAATAATTAAGATAAATACAAAATTCGGAGAATTAAACAAATAATAATATGTTAATACTCGACCCTCCCGTAAATGCATGCAATTCTTGGAGGATGAATTTACACTTTTTTTTTCTCATGGACCACTTTCATCTCTGGAAATCCCCTTAGCTTATTACAGGGGTGCTAAACACTGGTTTTCCCTACCAAGACATCTTCGTGAATTAGATAATATTGATATAAAATAGTACAATAATAATGACACTTTAAAATTATGAACAGAAAAAAGGCGTATTGCCGTATGACGGACGATACGTCAAGTTAACCCAGGCATTTACAGGATTCGAACCCGTGCAGAGAAAACACATCAGGTCGCCGGTGAAATGACTTATCCATTTTACCGCCGACTTGATGCTGCAGGTGATTGATTTTCCGACGGGTAGGTTCCTCCACGGGCCTTACGATGGGGTCAAACATTGCCATTTCTCCACGTCTTCACAAATCAAGGCTCCTGCCCCGCTAAAACTAGTAATCTGTCGGGATAGACTGGGAGGGAGTGAGGGAGAGAGCCCTGCGTGATGGAGGATTAATCTCCAGGGCCCGACCCGGGTGCCCGACCCAGAGACCGCCTGACGGTGTAACCCTTACCGGGCCACGCCCCACCACGCCCCGTTGCACTGCGTAGGTAAACCCCGGTCTCAACCGATGATTGGGACGGATTCTGAGCTGTGTCGCAGTTTGCCCCATGAGTTTAATTTGCCCCAGTCTGAGAGGAGCTCTCTGTTGGTCGTTACAGGGGTGTGCACCTGCCATCCGGCTTAAAGCCTGCAGTCTGTAGCAGAATGTATTGAAGGGGGGGGGGGGGGGGGGGGTCCCATGTTCGGTTGACCCCCCTCCGATTTCTCAAATTTTACGCAATTAAACTACCAATAAAGGGAATTATCCAAATTAGGGGGTCTCTGGAACCCCTCAGATTTAGCAAAGTTTCTATGCCTATAGACCTATACGGGGAATGTGGGTTGTATTTGATGGCCGCGCTTTACCAGTGTTCTACTCTCACTGTACTTAGAAGTTAGTAGGCATTAAAAGACTGTGTTTCACTCTGATCTAGTCTATTTGTAAATTTAGATGAAACATATATTATGACTCACATTATCTGTTCAATATACTCTGTACGATCGGCCGTAGACTGCCAGGTACACACAAAAAACATAGTTTAGCGTGAAGCTGTGATTTAAGGTAAATTCTAACCTATAGCTAGTGTTACTATATAAAAACAAAAATAAAAGGACATTTGACACAAAGTGTAGTTAAAATCTAGTGTACTATTTTATTGCTGAATCGATTCTATTAATCTTTATCCTCGGCGCACCACTCGCACAACACCTCGGAGCACATGATGCTGGCAGGCTCGCCCCCCTCACAGTCGGCGTGGTAGCACCGGCCGCAGTAGTTGCAGACCAAGTACATTCTGAAATATTACGGAGGCATGTTTAAATACACATTTTTTTAAATTGTGTGCACGAACTAATCGGACCATCATCAATCACAATTTTTAGTAACCGTACGAAATTCGGCGTTCACTCCAACGTCAACATCAAGATTCTATGCCCTCGTTATTTTTTGCCTAGTAGCATCATCGAAAATCATTGTCGCTATATAATATTATTTATTATGAAAAAAAACCCCGGCGTACCTGTAGTTGCCATCCAAGAATATGGCCTGCGGTTGTGTGGCGTGTTGGTCTTCGGCAAACGTTTTCATCGCCTTCCACCTTTGGTCCGTTAAGTACTCCTCCTGCTCCTGAAAAAAATTGTGTGGTTATAGTTAAATGTGCAAAAGTCAATTTTGCACTTACTACATACCAGCGTGTCCCTCGTAATATTGGCAAATTTCAGAACAATTGTACTCGTGAAATCGCCCCACTCATCATTTTGTTTTGTTTATACATATTTCCCTTCATACGCTTACATGTTTTATTTCCCACTTAGCTTCATCGTGTAAATACAAATGTACCAACCTGGGTCGGATCCTCCGAACAGTAGACGCACGTCCACTCTGATGGGCCGTCCGGGAGCTGTTGTTGGTCGTGCGTCCTGGAAAAAATTTCAAAAATCATCACACCGTCCATCATTTCAACATAGGTGGTCGAAACTACCAAATCATCGGCATCTCAATTTTTCTCATCCAATCTCTATTTCATGTTATTGTGCCAGTCTGACAAATTTGCAATTTTTAAAATGTCCAAAAAAGAGCCTGTTGTTTCAGCATGTTACATGAATTCGAGCGACCACAACTATGTCCGACCGCGAGTCCGTCGTCGGGTTTTAGACAGTGTGCATTATTTGGCATGACGATAGTCATCCTACCAGATAGTAAGTTAATAATTTTCTTTCCATGCTTCTCTTCCATCCCTGTCCATCAATTGCAACAGTGTTGAACAATTTAAACCTACTTAGGGGTGAACAGGGGCGCGCACTCGGTCCATTCGGGTTCCGTCCAGATCGTTTCCTCCTCTTCAATATTTTTCTCCTCACGCGGTGTCCATGCCTGGGATTCCTCTTCCTCCTCCGACCGCACATGGTTGCTTGAATGAGCCAAAAAAAACAACCTTTAAGTGTCTGGAATTGGTTATCTACGTGTATGGGGAGAAAACGAAAAAAAATGGAAAATATCTACCAAACGTAACAGCTATTATCCACACAATTATACATTTGTTAACAAACACTCTATATATGGAAGTGTAACCCCCAAGTCATTCTCCCGGAAAGCCTGAAAAAACACTACTTCTCTATATAGGCATGTTATCTTATCAAATTATAGGCAAGTTATCTGATTCACCTACCGGGTTTTCTGCGCGGTCGCCATTGTTCACAATGTGGTGCTTGTGTTTAATATCAGCAAACTTCTGCGTACGTACGGCTTTTATGGTCGTGAGGCTGGCGCGGGACTGTGTGTGTGCACGTGGTGGGCACCTCCTTATAAAGCTGGTGCCCCCCCCCCCCCCCCGACCCCCCCGGGGGGCAGGGTAATGAGGGGCCATCTAGGTCAGCCGAGCAGCCTGAGCGACCGGTGTCAGGTGTTACATAAGGTGTCGCTCGCGCAGCGCAGCCCTGGCAGCTGGATGTGCACGTCCTGACACCTGACTCAAGAAACCACCCGTAAATGCACACGGCCCCACACCCCCAGCCTGTGAAATAACTTCAGAAAACGTACCTCAAAGTCGCACATCCTGGCACCGTAACCTTGCGAAGTAATTTCCTACCTTTTATTTTAAATTTGAAAGTAGTCACATTATAAGGTTTAGGGCGTAATATAATTATTCCTAATAAAAAAATGTTGCTTTTGTTGGCAAAAGCGTCTAAATCACATAATCCTAACAATGCATATAAAACACCGGACATTAATATTGTCCGAAATTAAGCTGCTGCACCCTATAGGCCGGGCCTATAGGCCTTCACCCGGGGATCACACTCACACTCGTGAGTCTAGATCTGCACACTCACACTCGTGATTCTGCACACTCACTGCCAGGTGCGTTATTTTTAAGGTTTGCACATTTTTTTATACATGTGCACACTTCTCATGGAATTTTTTCATTCCCATATATCGGGGGGTGCATATCCAATATTTGTGGTGCACAATCTCATTAATGATGCATACGTTTTCAGCTTAATTTCGGACACTACGTGCACGAGTTCGTTATATATATCTATAGGTCCTCTAGATCTACAAGAAGTCGTGGCGCCGAAGGGGACATACGATCATATTTTCTTGTTCAACCACATATCCAAAATGTCCACTTATCCGCATAACAGGCAGGAAAGATGCCCATGAAGGTTGCTCGAACTTTTCCTTGTGCCACATTGTATAAGGACTTATGTATCTGGAATCGACGGTGCTGGGTCGGTACCACTTCACAGCTGCAAACACATGTTGCCTCTTCTGCCCGGTTGCATTACATTGTATGTAATGTTTCATGTAGTGGGTGGCGATGCACGGTCGCTCCCGGGGGTCAGTCTGTCCGTCGTCGTACCAATTTGCCATTAGTCTAGACAACTTTTTACCACTGCTGGAATTTGTGCTGGAATAAGTCATGGGGCCATATTTTGCGACTTTAGACTTCACGTAAACTGAAGGCAGAAATGACTTCTCTAGGATCTCCGGTTCTGTGGGGTACATCTTTTTGTATGTTTTTTTGAGCAGCTCAAGATCGTCCGAGTCGATCCACACATTTTCTCCTCTAAATGTCTCGAAGCCGTCGGGGAGACTCCATAGGCTCTCGCACTGCGCGAAATCTCGCTCATTGGGTACATCGAGTGTTTCCAGGACCGTTCTTGCTTTCTTCTCTCCTTCTCCCAGCTGGCAGTGTTTGCCAAATTTCCCCTCGTGTTTGGACGGCATTTCGGCGCGCGCCTGACTGACACGACTCATCCTGTGAAACCTCTCAAACAATTGTTTCTCTATCTGGCGATTGTTAGTCGGCACATCCCCCAAGTAACCATTATACCGCTCAAAACTGAACAGCCAAGTACTGGGAGATGGACCATACTCCCGGAGACACTCCTTTAAATGGAGATGTAGATGCATGTTTGGGGTAATGAAATCAGAACCGAACTGGAGCTCTGTGCTCTTACAAAAGTGCAATAGTTTCCTGTGTGCCTGTTCTATCTCGTGGTGTGTAATACAAGGCTTGCACAGAAGTCGAGTGGCTTCTACGAAACGCTGCCAGCTATGAAGCATATTCTCCGGCAAAAGGCCCTGGAGGCAGTATCCAGACGAGACTGTAACCCAATTCTTCCACTCCTTTGCCGTCCACATCCCAGCGTTCGATTTGATGTTAGTTACCACGCAGTCATCCGGTAGTCCCTCTTTAAACTGATTCAGACGAGTATCAATAGTCAACACCTGATTAGCGCTTAGTACAACGTCATCTGTTGAATTCTTCTTCTTCTTTGACAACTCTTTGTCGGTCCACCTCTTCCACATTCGCTTGGCAGTCCCTGAATCCCAATAATAAAAGCACATATGTGAAATCGGTATTGAAACCCCAATGAACTAATAGTCCAAATTAAAGGCAAATGCAATTTCCATTTCAAACACATTATCAGTGCTAAACATTAATTAACGTTAGGTCAAGCTTCAACACTTACCCAACAGTACATTATGCATCACATCGATCGAGAGGAACCTGAAGAAATGAATGTCATATAATACAGTTACTGCTAATGGAAACATTTGTATTAATGTTTATTCAAATGTCAAATTAAAATTGTTAATATTTTGGTATAATTCTGTGTAAGATTGGCCTTTAAATTTGTTCGGCCTGGAGATTGAACTTACCTGATGGGATTGAAGTAGGGCAATTCCAGGAGGACACAGGAACGAGCTCCATACTGTTTCTCAAGTTTACTTTTCTCTCTCGGGGTGGATGCAGCTGTAATCTCACTCACTCTCTCCTTGTGTTGGTCCAGAGTACGAGGAGTCCAATTCGCCATGTTGAATCCTCCACGGTTTGAATTCTTGAATTCCTTCAGACATTTTGAACAACCCATGATAGCATTAGGTAGCAGGAAACCGCAGGTCTTCCTCCCTGCAGGCAGGTCGGCAGCAACGTTCAAAAGCGCCAACTTAACGGTCTTGCCATTTGGGCAAACGTTGGTTATAAGCCTTTTTCCCTGATGCCAGAATTCCTTGAGTTCGTTGACTAGGGGCCTCAGAAAACTGGTAAGGTCGGCAGGTTCTTTACTTAAGTTTGGAATGATACCGTATAGTATGACGTTCTCAAGTCTGTACCGCTCATTTCTGGGTAGGTTAAGTATTGTTAGGTAAATGCCCCCTACTGACATCGAAGCTTTCCGAGAGAATGGTTGAAACCAATCGATATTCATCTGAAGAGCCAAGTTGTTTTCATTATCAAGAAAGCCGTCGTTGTTCGCGTTAAATTCTTTCCATACCGAACCGTCGTAAATGTCAGCAAACACTCCTTTGGGTATCCTCCTGCCCTTCCACTCTCTACATTTCAGCTCAAAACCTGGACGTTTCATCATAACCTGCAAACTCTTCTCGAGCGACTGGTAACAGAATGTCCTGACTGGAAGGAAGGCAATTTCCCCCACAATCTTGGTCTCATAAAACAATTTCCTGTTGCAGCGTTTTAAATCATCACCGATGGTAGTACACCTAATGGGTTGCTGATTACCATTATGATCCGTGTAAAAGCCTCGAGCTCGCACACGCTCAGTGGTGGACAACACAGAATGCGACAACGTATAACAGGCCGGGCAGCATACACTGATAGAGTAATTAGTCATCGTTAGGTCTGTACCCAACCATTTGTACATCATCCGCATCGTTTTGGGGAATACTGCCTCCGCTGCTTGTGAAACCCGGTCATTACCTGCTACCGTCAATAATTCACAAATGAAGCACATAACTTTAGCCATTTGCGTATCACTGGTGAAGGTGTGGATCTGCCACTGCAAAAGAAAGAACAGAACCCATGAAAATAGGCTTTGGATATTCTTATTAGGGGTACCACTAACAAGCCTTGCCAATGGGCTAGGACGACCCGTCCCGTCACCGAAAACCACTTTTAAGTGACGGATGGCCCTGTTGCGAATCTTGACTGCCTCTGGATCAAGCTTATCATTTTCTTCCGTTTCTTGGGAATCTTCCATGGTACCGTAATAGTCTTCCATATCATCACGTGACTCCTCATCGGCTTCCATGGGTACCGCCTCTTCAACAGGCTGATTGCGACCCACAGGCTGACTGTCTGCTTCTCCCGGATTGCCGACTTCAGCCTGCCGCTGATTAGCAGCTGCAGCTTCTTCCCGAATACCAGCTCCAACCTGGATACCACCTTCAGCCCGAATTCCCGCTTCAACCTGCATACCACCTTCAGCCTCAATACCCGCTTCAGCCTGGTTACCTGCCTCAGCCTCAACACCCGCTTCAGCCTTGTTACCTGCCTCAGCCTGAAAACCTGCTTCAGCCTGGTTACCTGCCTCAGCCTGAAAACCTGCTTCCGCCTGGTTACCTGCCTCAGCCTGAAAACCTGCTTCAGCCTGGTTAACTGCCTCAGCCTGAAAACCTGCTTCAGCCTGGTTACCTGCCTGAGCCTGAATATCTGCTTCCGCCTGGTTACCTGCCTCAGCCTGAAAACCTGCTTCAGCCTGGTTAACTGCCTCAGCCTGAAAACCTGCTTCAGCCTGGTTACCTGCCTGAGCCTGAATATCTGCAGCTTCGGCCTCAAGACCCACTTCTGCCTGATTGCCAGCGCGTTGAGGTAAACCAAATGGGATTGGTTCTGCAAGACACATGTATAATAATAAATCAAATGTACAGTCGGGTTTCAGAGTACAGACTTTCCCACCCAATGTTGTTTCTCTGACTCAAAAGCTATGATGGAAAGATGCATGGAGGGATACATATATATAACGTCCATTGTTCAAGTCATTCATTATTTGAACAATTGTTTAATTGTCAAGAAAAGATTTAGGCTGGCGATAATTTTCCAAACACTAACTGATCATTAAGAGTATAGTAGGTATTTGAAAATAATATCTATGCGCGCAAGCTAGCTATGAAGGTTTTGAAGGATATCGATTTCAGGTGAAAGTGACTTTATCCTAGTTATACTATTTATCTGGTACTCACCATGCTCCTTAAGATGCTTCCTGTTATATGTACTTTTTGAAACTGCACGTTTACATGTGTCGCACCATCGGTTTCGGCTAGTGTCCATATTTCTTCTGGTTTCTGCCTGGTCACTGGTCAGACCCTTGAAACACCACGATCGCGAGGCCATGGCGAACTTGAGTTAGACAGCAGCACTTCAGGGCTATGAACCTTCCCCATTTGCGACCGCGACACAAGTATTTATATATGGTACAGACCGACGCCTATGGTCCCACCAGCTGAAAGCCGCGAATTGCCGCGACATGCCACAGCCCCGACCCAGGGGTAGTTGCACTCGAGCTCCTAACCTCAGACACCCGTGTGAAATTAAAGCCGAGAACAGCCTGCCACAGTATTACCAGGAGATTAATGTCGCCTCCAGCCTGGCCGTCACGGTAGCGCGTTGTCGTGATTTGTCGGGCGCGTGAAGTTTCTCCAGCTTTCGAAACGCATCGTCCGCCGTCTGGACTGGTGAGGGCATGACACCTGCCATTAAAACCTAGGGTCTATCCATTAAAGGGCGGTGAAGTTTCCTCAGCTTCCGAAACGCATCGGCTGCCGTCAGGTCGACTGGTCATAGGATTTCATCTGCCTTGAAAACTGAGCTCGAAGTTTAGCTCGAAGGTCAAACCTTAAGCTTTCTGCTACTACTTAGGGTCAGCTTATTTCGTTATATAGTGCGTTTGGTGTACGGCTACGTGAATATCATGAGTGTCAAAATCCTGAGTGCCACCCTTGGTGAGAATCTTCTTAATTACTTTTGTTGTACAAGTGATACGAGTCGATGGCCGACTTTCCAAATTATTCAAAATAGGTAAAACATATGTATTCATTCTGGGGGTCGCCCTTCCTAATTAAATAATATGGTTTTCTGAATTCAAGGGTGTGGCCATATGGCAGTTATAGTTTATTCTGTCTGTTTGAATAGCCTGGCCATGGTAATTTGGAACGAAGGTGTTTGTTTAAAGTTGAGATGACAACCTTCATGTTCTCTTCTTTCTTTTTTTTTCAATATATAGCTGCCGCGTACTTGGTTCTTGTATCATGCGTGGAATTTGTTCGAGCTGCCAGTGGCGGACACTGGCCTAGGGTCGTTCACAATAAGCCTGGAGTAACCCGTACCCGGTTGGTCAACCTCACTGCTCCATTTACCGGTCACCCTCCACCAAAACACGATGCGATGACCGGCCTCACCTTTCATGACACCCTGCAAGCCTTGTTGGACCAGGACCATACCGTAACTGACACTGGATCTGAAGCCAACCCAGGAGACGGAAACATTAAAGAATTCCCAACTGTGGTACTTCTCTCTTCGTACACTCTTCTTCTTATCCTCGCCGTAGCCATAATTATTAGCATATTCTTTGTTTGCTCCGGAATTAATCGCATCTTCGCAGATGCTCGTTTTCGTGTATACTTGCTTGTCTCGGGCAATCACAGTGTATGGCTTAAAATAGGCACGTTCCCTGGACATTTTGGAGATTATATCTTTCAAACAGACGATCCTATCACACTGACTAAAGCCGAAAATATATGCCTAGGCGCACGATACACATTGAACTGTGTCATCCAAATGACCGACTGCTATACCGGCACATCGACACGACTGCCCACACATTTAAAGGTTAATAAACTGAAGGACATCATGTTGACAAGATTGATGACTAAGGACATTATACGCTACCAGTTGGTTACCATGGGTATAGGCATAGGAGAGCCTGTTCTTTTGGGGAAATACCGGCCCGGTGAGCTTGCAATTAGTACTAATACTTCAGTCGACTTAAGCCGTGTTGACCTTGATTAAGTCTTGTGTGAAAAATGTTGTATTTTTGTGTGTTTACTACCAATATGCTGCCGAACGTGCGTCAATCGATACAAGTGTTATGGTTATAAATTGAATTTGTAGCTAAATAAAATTTCGGTTTTGGAAAGAGCAGTATGACGCTGACAAGAGCGCTTTTACTCTGGCTCGGGCTAGGGTCGACCCCTTAGGTAATCTGCGAGACAGGCCCCTAATTTAGGGGCCTGAGGCTAAACTAGGTCTGCAACCAAAACTAGTAGTGGAATTAAATGTGGTTAACGCCACAATCTGGCGATCGGGCTCCAACCGAAATTATGGCTATAGCTAATTAAGCTATTGTCCCTTAATAAATCTCGACACCTAAATTGACTTGTTTGTTTTTTAAATTATTAATTTTGCAATGTCACAGAAGCTCCAAGTTACCTATACATAACTCCCGGAGAACTCCCACTTTAAAGGGTTACACTATATGCAAGAGGTTTTTTTATTCTCTCACAGAAAGAATATAGGTCACCGTGCCATACAAATCCTAGAAAGTATTTCGGGTTCATCAGGAGACTACATGGTCACTTGTAAATTTTGATAGGTCCTACTGGCAGCGATGTATTTGATCATAATAAAATTTCTGAAAAATTACTTTTGCACCTTACTGCATGGAATCGAACTAAAAAGGATCCACTTGAAAAGAAGTAACAGTTCTTAATTAAAACCGGCTTCATGCAACATTATTTTTTCATGACTGCGAAATAAGTACGAAGAGATGATTCATGTCGCATCATTTTAAAAATCGTATATCGAGCTTATGTTTGTTTAAAATACACTTTTTATGATTGATTTATGTTATTATTGATAACAGGCCTAGGTGTCATTCCATTGCTCTTCTAATGGTAGAGACCTTGTACCATAACACTCATCAAAAAAGTGTTGTATTGTAATCGATTTCAAGTTCGTGGTCTATCTTCAAGAAATAGCACATTCGGGTTTTCAACAAAATGACAGGTCATTATAGTTAAATGCGTTTCGTATCGTAAATAAAAAGTATTCATGAATTTACGATTCACTTATGAGAAGGACCTGTATAACGCGTACGGTTTTAGACTAATATAAGGCGAGTCTTACCAACATATCTATAGAAATACTTCCCTGCTTATCGAGCATGCCACAATCAAAACAAGAAGCGCAAAGTTCTTTGATAAAAGTTTATAAAACGACTTTACAATTGAAGAAAGTACAAAGACCTAACATACAGCGTGACACAGACCATACAATTAAACGTAGTGTAATTATAAAGAAAACATAAAGATGATAAACATAAACATCACATAAAATAGAGCTTTAAACAGACCCTTTAGAAATAAGTTAAATTGGCTGTACATGTGCATCGGCGATACCCGACCGATACCCGGGCTTCACCGCCCAGTCTGGGGTGTTGGGAGGAGGCTGTTGGCGTTTTGGATTATCGTCGGGGACATTGTTCCGCTTCTTTTCCATTCTAACGCCCCGCTGACGGCCGCTAATTTCGTCATACTCAATTTCGTCCAGGTGGGCTTTGTAGGCCCTCAGCTCATCGCTCTCCCACACGAGCGGTTTGACGCGGCGGTGATATCGCTCTTTCGTCTTCCCGTCTTTGTCGACCGCGGCCTGATAATAAAGTCCGCGCTCCTCGTCGCTCGTGTAGTCGGGGGTGAGGAGGCGCCTCACGGAATTCTTTCGAGCTTCGTCCCACGTTTTGACGAAATTTTCCAACCCCACTATCCGTCTTCTGAGCTTCTGCAAAGTTAAAAAGACACTTTTTTTATTTTAATACAGTTACGACATACTTGGTCAAGAACATCCAATAAACACAAACAAGTTTTTCAATATTTCAGTTGCCTTAATTTAAAAGCTGGTCACTGCAGTTAATTTCAAAAGCGTTGCTTTATCCTTGGTCTCTATAACATACAGGCACTTTTTATTAATTGTGTCATATCCATTCTAATTGTATGTCAAGATTATTGTCCAAGGAAGCAAGTAAGGTTACAGTGCTCTATAAAAATTCATAATGTAAAAAAATTATAATTGTTTCCCAAGTTTCAGTGTTACAACCATAAGATCATTTCACAGCCGGGCCCCCTGTTTTAAGCCAAATTGCCGATTCACAGCTACAGCCCCCGGTATAGTTCCGACCGCAGTTTGTACGTATACCCCTTTTTGAACTGAGTGGGTCCCCGGGAAGTCACACCCCCTACACCATAGACCCCCAGTCTGTCTACTCAGATATCAAAGTAGGACATATCATCGTTCTTCAAAATAGAAAACAACCCCTTTCCACTGACATTTATACCAAAAAATCGACCCCTTATTCTTCAAAACGCAGACATTTAGTGGCCAAGAAATACCCTTTTTCGTGAAATTTCATATTTCCCAGGAAAAAAAAGACCCTTATTTTCATATCATGGATATTTGGGATGAAAAAGTAACCTTTTTTCTAGAAACAAGGACATGTGAATGTTGTCAAACTAGACCCTTTCTTCGCGTTTTTTAGAACAATGATGCGTATCCTTCCACCCAAGGAGTGGACAGACTGGGCATAGACCATAGACATTACTCTTTCTCCTCGGCTTTGCACTTGAAAGGTGTAAAATTTCGGCCTGCCTGAATCGAACTACGTCAAACAATGTTGAGAACAATAGTCCGCAAAAGCCATGACGTCGGGCGGGCCCCTAACGGTCACTGCACGCTGCTCCCGTGCCTAAACATGGGCAGGGCTGGGCCGGGGGTCCCCTCTATGAACTTTAGTAGGACCCAGCTGTCAGATTTGCTATTTCCACTAATAATGCTCGCAAACTTATGAAAACATGTATTTTCATAGGGGAATTATCAATGTGCATTATGATATACTTGAAAAGAAAAAGAGTTAATAAATAGCAAAGTTATAGGCAATGTTATTGTCTGTGTGTACGGGTGACCGTGGTCCAGCCGGGTGTTATCGGTGCCCCCTCCAGGGCGGGCCGGGCCGGTGACCGGGGGTGTAGGGTTACCGGGGCCGGTCGTAAAAGGTTTAGGCCCAACACAGGGCCCAACACGTGTTGCGGGAGGGGTCCGTGACGTCAGACTTTTGTGGTCTATAGAGGAAGTCTGTAACAAAAATTTATTTACCTCGTTCACGTGGTGACGGATGATAGCCTTTTCATTGTCAGCCTTAATTCGGTTCTTCCGCATTCTGTTGGCCCTGTTTTGGAGGGTCTTGAAGTAGGTGTTGGCAGAAGCTAGAAAAAGAGGAAGGACATGAAGTGTGCTTAAAACTGGAGCCATTAAGTAGACAAAGGCACTATAAAGGCAATAAATCAAGGGAATACATGTTAAAAATGCAAAGTGAGGGTCAACATATTATTCACGAATTAAAACCATCATTACACTGGTATTATATTTCTTTGTCCAGATAATAGAACTTACGTTTTTTTCAGATGACTGGGAGGATAACTTAAATTATAAAAGTAACAATTTCCAATGTAAGTGGAGCCTATTTAGACACTAAAAACAGATTTCCAGCATTTCAAGCATGTTAAAATTTGTGTTAATTGAAGGACCAATACTTTGGAATCATGGACATTAGATGCATGAAATGTACAGCTGCAGGTTAGTTAACAAAGAAACTTGCTACCTATGGGACTTACCTAACACCTCTTCTCTGGGGGTATCTGGCCCGAGGCACACGTTGTCAACAACGGCCTTGATGATCGGCGCGTTATCCGGGTGTTTGATCCCCGCCCTGAATGTTGGAATATATTTATATTGTTCAATTCATCGGCATCACGTCAAGTGCTCTATGACTCTATTAACATGAAAAAAAACAGCAAAACTTATATTCAGCTGCAGCTTCTGGTGTTCAGGAACACATTACCCATTGCTTACTTAAAAACAATATTATTTTCTGTACTATTCATGTTGTTATGACGTAATCAACTTACCCAGGGTTCAGGTTGAATCCCCAACCAGGCTCACCTCTCTTGGCCTTGTAGGCCGAACGAACGAGTTCCTACAAACAATATAATAAGCCAATAATTAATAGTGGACTTCTAACTATATGTCAGTGTACGAAATCATTACGGATTTTCGTTGTTTTCCGGGATGTTCCCTGGCGGCGGAGAAGAACATCAGGGCTATACTAGGAATGAGATCATTTCTAAACAAACCGAGAACTATATCAAACGGTAACGTTTTCAAGGTGAGATTATTAGTTAATTATAAGCTGTAAAAACAAACTTTAGAACTTACACATATTTCATTGCGTGGTTTGGGTGGTTTGGCAGCTGCAGCTGGCTTCGCTTGGTTCACGAGCACCTCCACCTGGGCCTTTGCCGCAGCCGCTTCAGCCTCCGCCCTTCGGCACTTCTTCTCCAGCTCCTCCATCCTGGCCAGCAAATGGGCCATGGACGGTTCAGCTGTAGACGTGGAGGGGCCGGACGAGGACGAGTATTCGGGCGTGAACGACCTTTGGGACGTCGTCGACGAGAACGACCCTTGCGATGTCAAGGGCCCGGGCGTGAACGACCTTTGGGACGTCGTCGACGAGAACGACCCTTGCGATGTCAAGGGTCCGGGCGTGGACGACGTTCTGGACTTGGAGCTGGGGAACCATGGATGGGATTGCGACGAGGAGGGCGTCATCCCCAAGGGCGTGGATCCGGAGGGCGTGGAGGGCGTGGAGGGCGTGGAGGGCGTGGACGACGATGCGGATGGAGTACCGCCTTGGGAACCACCAAGGCTAAGGTCCACGTCGTTGAGGGTGGATCCCTCTTCCGCGTACAGGGAGTCGTGAAGAGACTGATCCGCAGAGAGATCCGGAAACCCATTCTGTGACCCATACTGACGCGCATCCGCAGACATATCCAACAGCAGAGTACCTACGCCTGCTGATGAATCATGATCGGTTATTTTCTCGCCACCCGGTTTGGGGCTGCTGGTCAAGATCCTGCATGAGCTCGTAGACGGGTTTGACAGAACAGCGTCACTATAATCAGTTGACCCGTTCATGGTGGCAGCAAGTTTTCAAGTGATCTATATAGCCATATGCCACGCCGTATTTATACATGCCGGGCAGGCCCCCCTGTGGATACATGATCTGGTGAAAGCGATCTTTTATCGATGAGGCAAGACTTTGAACATAAGTTACGTGGTAGACGTGACGGGGTGTGGACGGGGTAAGAGAGACTTTTACCATAAGTTACGTGCTAGCCGTGATGGGGAGTACATGGGGTATCAGCGACACCCTCACCGCCGCCCCTTGTGAGGCCTGTTACGTGTCAAGAAGTGTTAAGACTACCCCGCGGGCCGCGGGCCGCGGTACTCCTGTGAGGGACCTGACACAGAAGCTAGTTGACATGCGCCGCCTCAGATGGCCAACAGGTGGACGCGGTCATCACAGACGCGTGTCCCGGTGTCAAACGCGACAGAAGTCATTTCAGATGAACCCCCTGTCGATCGGCTCTCTGAAGAAAATAGCGGCCTATTAGACGTGCTTCGCACTACCCAGTGTAAAAACTTGTGAAGCCCCCGGCTAGAAGAAGTCGTTTTAGTTGTACCTTACCTAGCGTTTAAGTTGTCGACCGAGGGTTAACTTTTCGCTAAAGACTAGACGAAGCCCTTACAGTACCTGGGGAGTTGTGATGTCGTGTGGGGTGGGGGGTATAAATATGTGCCTGTACTATACACTGGTTCAGAACAGCCACTTGATGGCCATGGACATCGAGCGACTGTTAAACGCAAGTCTGCGTCTGCGTCTTGTTCGGGAGGAAAGGCCAGTGCTGAGACCTAGTCACCTCCAACCCGCGGACCAATCCGACCATCAGTGGCTGCTTCTCTTGTTAGTGATATACCTGGGGTGGAAATTTATCGGTATCTTCTGGAAATTGGCAGCAGGCTGTCGCTCGTTGGCGCAGGGTCAACGTCGGAGGGCTACAGTGCAGTGCTGTCTGAGAATCTACTGCCGATGGGAAACGCTCCTTTTTCCACTGGCTCCCATTCCCGCCGAAATGGAAGCCGTAGGAAGTGCTGCCTGCCCACGAATGATCATCCAAAGACCGAGCATCCTGTCCAAGGCCCTGACCGTCGCCTGGTCGGGCCCACTCACGGTCCATCTGAATGGCAGTGACGAACCCTTGACGTTGGAACTCCCGCAAGAAGTCAAGATTCCTCGTACGGAGCGCGTGCGCCTGAACAAATTTTTCAGGCACAGACTTTGTAGAGCGAGCGTTTGCCTGATAAACAACAGGAACAACATGGCCCAAGAACTACTCCCAGCCGAAAAACTGGGCTGCATGCCTGACGTAGACTCTTGGGTGTGATGAACAGTTATATAAAAGTGTACGATATGTTTGAAGTAGATATGGCAAAATTTTAATTGTGAAATGCATATGTTCACGAAGCTTTCGAGTTACATATGTACATTAGTGTATGGTCAGTAAATACAATTATGGGAAAATAGGCGAAACGTTGACACGTGGACATCATAAAACCTTTTCCGCATGCATAACAATAAAACATTTTGATATCATGAACGTGTGTAGTCTTATGTGGCTGTGACTAATTATAAATGGGAATTCATGAGGATAATGTGAATGAATTGCAGCTGTACATGTGTGACGAAATTATGAGGGCGAGTATATATTCTAAACAACAAAAATCGAACATGAATGAGAACTGATAACTTTTGAGCTGCAATAAAAGGAAGAGTTAATAGCTAATGTATATATAACCAACTCAATTTAAAGTCAAGCGTCTGCATGCGCTTTGAATCCTACGTTGTCTGAAATACAGAATTGAGATGAAAACAAAAAGTGCTGGTATCATTATAAAAGTAAGTCCAATGTTCAACAGGTAAACAGTACCGTGCACACTGGGGGGGAGGAATGGTACGTGGGGAAGATGCAAGTCACCACGAAGTTTCTTGTATTCGACCTCATTCAGTCGAATCTCTTTCATGTATGTACGGAGGGAAAGGAAATTGTCTTTTGCTCGCTTAAAAATATCCTCTTGGCGGACTCGCATTTGCGGGCTAAGAGGTAAAATTGGGAATGGTTTATCGTACGAAAAATCCGGGTTCACAAGTCGGCTAAGTGACAGGTTGAGGTGTTGAAGACTAGCAAGGTTGACGGGGAAAACTGTTCTTAAGGGGCCTGCTGTAGAAGGCAAACAGTTAACACTTGAGACTGGAATTTCCCATTCTTTGGCGGACACAGAACAACCACATTCAAAGGCACGAACGCACGATTCACATCCAGGATGGGTTGTTGTTCGGTTGGGGCAGCGCACAACGACCTCGTCTATGTGAGAGAACAAATAGGTCCCTGTTGCAATGACTTGGATGTTCGACCTTCTGAAATTAGACTGAATGAGTATTTTGAAATCACAATAAAGTTTGACAGACTCATGATCACGTAGATAGATAGAAATGAGGCACGACGAGGGAGAAAGCCTGCGAATTGGTAGGTCATAATGACAAAACTGAGAATGGCAATTATCCAGATCTGGGTTGGAGGATACCGTGTATTGGGTTGCGGACACCAATAAATAAGCCGGTGTGTTGGAGAGGCGAGTATAATGCCCATGGAAGGCTAGAGGGAAGGTGTTTACTTTTAGAACCTTGAATATTTTGTCTAAGGAAATAACGGGAATCTTCAAAATTGTTTTCAGAACATTTCGCTGTAAAACCGGGGGGACTAAAACAGTTACACTTCTATACATGTCGCGAGTGTTTGGAATATAAATATTTGAACGATTGGACTTGGAAAGGAAAAGGTACCGAATCTTCCTCATATCAGTCTCCGATATCAAAGAGTTACTCAGCCTGTTCTCCGTTAGGTCGCGAATAGCCTGTAGCAAGACATCAAGGGAATAGTCCAGTTTAAAATCCAGTAGACGCAATTCTTGCAAATCTTGCATCAACCTGACCATCAATTCCCGGTTACTAATGTAAGCCTGGAGTCCTCGGGACAAATTGTATATGGAATGAGTGTTCTCTATGATGGCCTGGAGTTGGATTTCCAAAGTGGAGTCAACTACCTTTAGGACTGCATTTATTTTGCCATCGAGGAAGCCAATTTCATCGGCATTTACCTGGTCAGCACGAGTCTGTTGCTTCAAGTCATCGAGTGTGGCCGTTCCAAATAAAGTCTCGGAGAACTTGCCGATTTCTGGAATCAGAGCCCGCTGCTTCCTGGATTTTGCTGATGGAGGTGTTGGCTGGGCCGTCGATTCCAAAATTGATTGCACTTCCCGGAGTCCTTTGGTGACCTTCGCTGCTATAGTCTTCCCAATAGATGTTATGTTATTCAACATAAGTTGGATTTTTCGACACTGTTCCATTGAACCGGCTGCCAGGGTAGCGCCGTGTCTACAATTTAGTGCGGCTGCCTGTTTGGGAGAAGGAGGAAGTGGTAAAATGATATCGACTTCGGTAGTGAAGTACTCATTACCTATGTGGATGGACGGTTTACTCTCGAATACTACACCATAGTTGGTACGAAAACGGTTTACCGTACTGGTGCATAGGCATGGCTTAGCTGAGACAGTGCCCAGGATAAAGAGTCCACGAAGGAGGAGTATGAATACTGTTGGAGCCATGTCTGATGCAGGCTAGAGACCGCTCTAGTCTTTTATTACTTTTTCCCAGTCACGGGAAGGAGTAGACAGACAGTCGCCACGTGCACCTGGGATCTAAAGGTTTTGACCTCCGTGCAGAAACCTTACGTTAATGCCAAAAGAAAAGCCGTGCGAAGAGTATAAGCTTAGGCGTATGCTTGCTAGTAAGCTTTCGTTGGTTAGGGTGTCGGCTTGTTCTAATTGAATTGGAAGGCAGACTTCAAAATGAATTGTTGGCATGGGGTTCCTTAACTTGTGGATGAGAAGTGAGAAAGCCTGTAAATGCCATTACTGCCTGATATTTATAGGTTTTATTTGCAGGTGGTTTATATGGAGTTCAGGCCGATTTAAGTCTGGACTGGCTGAAATTAGTCTCAAACCCCCGGTCCCGCCACTCTAATTATAAAAGGATACGCATCAGCGTTCTGAAAAACGCGAATAAAGGGTCTGTTTTCAGAGACTTTGCATGTCCCTGTTTTTGAAAAAAAGGGTACATTTTCTGAAAATGTGTCAGCGTTTTGGAAAATAGGGGTCATTTTTCGATAAAAATAAGAAAAAAGGGTCAATTTCAGGTGTCAAATGTCCGCGATTTAAAGAAAAAGGGGTCATTTTTTCAAGGTAAAAATTCGTGGAAAGGGGGTGTTTTCTGTTCTGAAGAACGATGATATGTCCTGCTTTTATACAAGAGTGGCGGGAACTCTTGTATAAATGTTGGAACAGTATGCCGGTGCATGTACGAATGGAACAATCCTTTACTAAATTTAAAACCATGTCTAAACATGCTATGTTGCTCCCCATTACATGAGTTAACTTTTTTCGACATTAGTGTTACTAAAATATGCTCGCTTAGAACCTATTAACTTAACTTCTTTTTTTTCTGATGGTTTGTATGACCCCCAATTTGTTGAATTGACGTGTGTGAACCATACATATTACTTTGTATCAGCACGTGTTATCTTTATATTACTGTTGAGTACTTGCACAAATCCCAATGTCTGCCTCATTGTTTATTAGGGGTGGGTTATAACAATGGTTAAAACTCTATGTATTCTTTGGATTTTTGTTTATTGTGTTTCTTGTGTTTCTTGTATGACCTTGGTTACTTATTACAACTGTTATGTTATATAATTGTATGACTGTTTGATATTAGACTAATGTATTATGGATATGAGATGCTGAGAAGGCAATGAAAACAGGCTTTAGCCTACTTGTATCTTTCTCAGGATAATAAAAATTGATTAAAAAAAAAAAAATATCTAACCAGCTTAGACCCAGTTTAAGGTGAATTATTTAGGGTAGTTATATAGGCCGGGAGGTACCTTTTATCCATACAGAAAATGTTTAATGAATTTTTAATTAATCTCATCTCTCACGGATGACTTCAAAAGAAGTTAATTTCAAACACTTTTAATACTCCATCTATGGATGGTAAGGGTAAATGGTTTTCCGGGTGGGAGGGGCGATGGATGGTAGGGTGAAATAGGCCTGTCAAAGATTTAGCTACATGTGCTTTGCAGCTGCAGGCGAACGTAGGTTGGGTATGGAAGTGCCCGACCCAGCAGTAGCCTGCATGGGGCAACTCTGGCCCGTGTTAACTCGATAACTAACCCCTGATTAATGGCGGGGAGTCCGTCAGATGACACCCAGCATGATACCTGTGTCGCTCTTGAGTGGGTTTGGTGTGAGTTATGTGATTACCAAGATTGTGCCCCTGCCCTTGTCAGATGTCAGAGGGGGGTACAGATTAGATGGGGTGCTTCCGGGTACTTATGGGTGTTAATGGATTAAGGCCGGCCATGATGGACGCTTCCAAACTTTGCCGCCGTTAGGAATGGACCTGGTTTATTAGGAAATGTTATGCACAAGGGAACAGGGGAGCGAGGGATAGCTGCAGAATCGCGAAAATGCTTTCTGTCATGTTACTTAAAAAGTACATGGAACTTGTTAACTAATGGTCATATTTAGCTGAGACAATTAATTTAAATGAAGTGTGATGCCCAGTGTCTCCTGTTTATTCAGATGCTAAGATCGGGAAAGAAGGTTATTTAGAATGTTTGCAAGAAGTATATATAATAAATTTATAATATTCGGAATTTAAGCCGGATCAGTCTCATTACCATTAGGACTATCATGTTTAAAAGTAGTAGTTGAGGAGAGGGCGGGTTCGAGCAGGTTTTTTTTTTTTTTTTTATAATTTGCCAATTTTTTTTAGGGTCTTTTTGATTTAACAACTTTTTGATTACAAATGGAGAGTTCTCCTTTAAAAAGCGTAACGTCCCGATCCTGTTTAAAATAAGTTAACAATCAACCTCCTCTCTTGACATGACGATTAGGGTTCAGAGTAGTCCTAGCCTTATCATTAAATTGAGGGAATACTGTTACATACAACAGACGCTTCTTCATAGGGTGCGGGTAAAAAAAGTCACTTTTAATTAAAGTTAAACATATGAACATGATCTAGATGGATGAATTAACATTCGCGCAATTCAAGAATACTTAAAAAGAAACAAGACGTACGGAGGGACACTTACAGGATAATTTAACAAATCCAAGTTTTCTGTACATAGTAGTGAGATCATTCTGGGATATAATAGGTTAGGTAGGTATGACACTAAACTGTGGGCTTACAAAGCCTAAACAAATCCGCCAGGTAACATCATAGTATGAGACACTAGCTGAATATACATCAGTTACAGTTAATGTTATTGAGTTATCTAAGGTAGTCAAATGATATGAACTAATGTATATTTATCTGAAGGAAATATAACAGGCCTAGGTACGTACTTCTTGGGCAAACTAGGAAACAGGTTAGCTATAGGGCTTCCGTATAGCAGGATGCATGGTTAGGGCATCGCAAGAAGCCAAGGAAACTAAAAAAATTGCATTTGTTGGCCACTATACCCGGTGTTCTACATCGATGTTGAGTAGTATTCACAATATATTATGTTTAAATAAACATAGGTCAACTCTAGTAAGGCACAAGATGATTCTACATGAGATTACATTTACATGAGGTAGTAACAATGTAATAACAATGTGAACAGAACGGTATTAACTCTCAACTCAAGGAATCAGTGGACTGAAACATGTTCATGAGGTTCCTATACTAGTACTGGTCTATAGTAAGCTTAAGGCTGCAGTTCTTGAGTGCACTTGGCCTGGCCCAGCCTTGAAATAATGTTTGTTTCCTGTTTACCGCCCGAGTGACTATTTTAGGGCCGACTGGAAACTTTTTTTTATCATTTTTTGATTTTTTTTTTTTATCAAAGTTTTCAGTTAAAGCCTTACCAACAAAAGAAAATTTGGAAAAAAAAACAGATTGTCCGACCTCCCGACTGCGTATTTATCTGGTCACCCGCTGGACAGGAAACAATTTTTTTTTTAGGTTGGCCTTGTGCTACAATACCTGATAAATGATGACCCGTAGGGGACCGAGTGGTTTTGGGTTATTTTAATCAAACCTCTTAAATTGGTCAAACTAATGAAATAATAAAAAGTACATGATTTCTATAAACTATTTGAGTCAGTCTTGCATCCTATACCTTAATTATTTTCTCCGTATTGAAGTACTATATCATAGCCACAGCCAAATAAAGACATCCGGAAATCAAGGAAATCTCTATGTGACATCTCCAAATCTCATACGTTTTTTTAATATTTGGGGTAGACAGAAAATTTTGAAACCACTGAATTGCAGTACCTGAGCTATGTTTAGATTTAACAAACGTTAATCAGAGGGTCCATATAAAGTTTTGGAACTGACTAGGAGAACCGGAGGTCTGCAAGATACCAGCAGAGGCTATAAGTTATGTGTTTAAATCACAAGCTAGTCAACGCTTAAAAGGGGGAATTTACCAGGCCCAGCAGCCACTGTAATGTTCCCAAAAACTTGTCCTAGGTCATTCAAACATTAGGTTACAGGTAATTAGGTCAGTAATATAAGAAGAAAAAGATCTTGTGTGGGGGTGTTTACGAGCATTGGTGGCCCAGGTGGGAAAGTTGCTTAGCCCACTTTTCCAAGAGTTGGGGACTAGGACGGAAGCCGTCGGCTAGCAGCTGGTACCTGTGCGACCAAAAGTGGCTCCGCCCACGTTTGGTACGCCTCAGTTTGTGAACCCATTTTCCTAGGAACAAGGACGGTAGCCAGTTGCGTTTGTTGATGGCTGTAATCTCCTGATTCAGTTTTATAATGGCAGCGTTAAGAGTTCTCTGGTGTTGTGGGTCTGTGTCTTGGACGAACGGACAACGGCTCAGGTTACACCCTGTAAAGTCCGCGAACAAGATGTTGGCTGTCGGGAAGTTCCTATGGAAGGCAATGTCAGCGTCGTTTAAATGTCCCAGGATACGGTCGACAGCCTGATCGGCGGACTCCCGTGTGAAGTGATACTTCTTGACAATGTTGTCCCAAAGAAGGAAATCAAACGGACCTCCCATAACTACTACTAGATCGTGAGGGTGGGTGGTTGCATGGATCCACGCTAGTGAAACCAGGTTATTTACCGTTGCATCCGGCAAGTGTGACACGTCTATCTGCGAGTCCGAAAGGTTCAGCTTGTCCACCTGAGCCTGCAGGTCCATGGCCCTCTCGTCGGCAAAAACCCTGATGATCGTCATTGCAAAATTGAAATTAAATGAACGAAAAACGTAGGGCATGAAAGGGACTCGAACCGGGGTCCGACCGAGTTAGCTGGTACCCAAAGATCCACTGGGTCGAATAATACGATGACGTCGCAAACCAGCGAAAGCCGTCTAGAGGTCCTTCCGGTCGCAGGACCAAATACGTCGAAACTACGTTGGGGAAAACGATGATGGGCGATGTAAATTGAAGTTGATAAACTTGCCTTTCCGCCGAAAGAGACACATCAGTGACAATTGAGGGCGATCAAAATTAATAACTTGTGGTATTGCTTGTTTTCAAAATCGGAAAACCGATGTGTCTCTTTTTGGTAAACACCTTTCTCGTTGCCCCGATTACACCCACGGTATATATATGTCGCAAACTCTATACGTAATTGGGTCTGGTTGTGCAAACTAATGAAATGAAATGAACTGAATAATGGCACAGATGAATTCGCCAGACCTGGGTGGTAGGAGCTAATCGAACCTCATGCACTCGATTACCACCTGCCACTCCAAATTTTTTTTTGGGAAGTTTTATTTGTAATAATGATATTGAAATGAAAAGATGGCCCACGGGCCGGTCCGGAGGGATGCAGGGGCGGACCCAGGCATTTCTAGGGGGGAGGGGGGGGGAGAGGCTAATGCATTAATCTACATGGGAGGGGCCCCTTTTTAAACAACATGATTTAACAGGGGAAGGGGGGGGCATGGCCCGTCAGGCTAATATAGCGCATTTATCATTTCTTATGTCGAGAGTTAAATAAGGGTAAAAACTTGAAATCACACAAAATAATAGTTTTATGTGTAGTCAAGGTTATTTAATATTATCATTTTCAGTGAAGACCATTTGCGCTTTCATGCCTTTCACCCTGTATTTCCAAGAAGTTTAAGAATCGAGTTTAGGCAGCCTGGTTTAACTCCTAAATAATGTGTTTCAAGAAAATCTGTTTTAAAAATGCTATATTTCTACCTGTTTTAGTTAAACTAGTACTGTATCTAATAATAAGGGACAGGGGTGGACCCAGGAATTTGTAGAGGGGGGGGGGGGGGGCCAAAAACATGAATGTACGGGGGGATGGGCCCCCCATCAAACATGATTTAACAGGGGAGGGGGGGGGGAGGGCAAAGCCCGTCTGTCCCCCCCCCCTGGATCTGCCCATGAAGGACCTTAAAACAAAGTTTAGGTGGAGAGTTCTAGTTGAAATGGTAAACAATAAATAGGGCGAAATATACAAATTTAGAATAGGTTTATGAGGCTATAACTTGTGAATTGTATTAGTTAGCGTGTTTTATTCTGTTACTGAGTTCAGTAGCTAGGTTGGGAAAGGTTAACGTTGGGACCAAATTATTTATGCCTTATAATGCTTACACGAGTCTCACAAGCGAGTTTAAGAAATCTGGTTTAAAACAGGCTTAAACCATATTTGCTTTTTGGAAATACGCCCTTAAAATTTTTAGCTACAAGTTTGGTTGAACTAACCCTATTTTTTTTTAGAAATAGGCCTATTGGACATCACTTTCATGGGATGGAAAACCATTATTGATATGATATATGTGATAAGATTTCTCAAAAATATTACTTTCATTTCATGATAAGGGTTGTACCCAACATCATGGGAGACAATTGCTTCATTATTGATTAATCATAGAGGTTATAAAGTTAAATCACGCTTTATCGCTGTTTTTACGCATTTGATTAATTATTATGAATTATTTTGATTTTATATAACTTTTGTTTCTATATGTAAGGGCTATTAAAACTAAATGCGCTAATGATATAGGCCTACCAATGTGAGCGATACAACCCTGTTTTACCCTAGTTGTGTGCACACTATAGGCTACTCCTTCTGCGCTTCATCTATTCTTATTAGGTCAGGAAACTGAGTATTATTTTTGTTGAGCTTGGAAACCAATATCAACCGGCGTTTATAGATTATATGCACAAATGTGGGAAGGCCAGTGTAGCCCTGAAGTGGCCCTTTTTAAAGGTAAATGAATAAGAATGAACGGTCGGTGGTTATGTCACGCATTTAAACTTTGTATGGCGGATTTTTATAGGCTCATTTTTGATAGAACACGAGAAGTAATATAATAAGAAAATCCAAACGAAATTTTCAGATTGTGGAGCCAAATTCCTTAATCCAATCGTGAGTGGGGGGGACTGGGTACGCCACTGCTGGCAATTATATTGGTGCCTGAATGGAGGGTAGGTACGTTAAGACGCCGAGAAGGTTGGGCGTGTGAAGAGAACTATGAGCGGACGGGACTATTGTGACACAATATAGTTAACACCCCCTGACTTACACTTATATACACGCCAGAAGGGGAAGGGAAACTTTGAGGTGGGCGCAAAAGTATTACCTAACACGCCCACTGCTATGGGTAGTATAATGATACTATGATTTTTCAGGGATAATGGTGGAGTAAGACTTACACTCCTTGACACGTTTTAGAGGAAGTGGTTTCAGACAAGCCCGAGCCTGTCGAATGTATGAGTTCAAATTCTTCCCGTGTACACTTTCACAGGAGGAGTATGATATATTTATATAAAAAGCTGAGGAAAGGGTGTATATAGGACAAATCCTTTAATAGCAGTGCAGGATCAGGAAAATATAACTGCTTAATAACTCTGCGATGATATTGAAGTTATAAGACCGATACAGCTACTTTATTACACCTTAGGGTGATACAAGTTTAGTAGTTAAGAGTTTAACACAGGGTGATACAAACCTGGGTGATAACCAGCCTTGTATCGCACTGCAGTGTGATACAGAAACTTTTTATTTTTCTAAAATTCATGAAAAAATGAAATCATTAAGAAATAAAAAATCTAACATATGCATTATCTGTACAACGTTCATAGCTACATTTTACTGCTTACTATTTGTAGATTTGATGGATATCAAAAGAGTTATATGAAAAAAACATAAAAAAAACATGCAGCATCACAGTCCCACCATCACTGATTGCTTCGCATCCTTCCTTGGGAGCTCAGATCTAACAGAAAAGGTATAATAAATCCATAACCAACCTCAAAGGGAGTACTCGGGCAGTTATCACCCCGAGCCGGGACCCCGATATCAGCCCTCGGCCAGCCCTTCGGGCCCTGGCCTCGGGCTGATATTGGGGTCCCGGCTCGGGGTGATAACCACCCTCGTACTCCCTTCTTGGTTGGTTATATGTATATACCTCTGGTGTTAAGCCTTCAAAATAATTCTTTGGAAACTGCAACTAGATGTATTTGTTCTATTATCATTTACACAATCTAAATCATTTATATTTCAAAAAGATAAGACGTAAACATGATACACCCACCTGCGTGTTGTCTGGGTTGAAAAGTCGGAAGTCGAAGCCGCCGACGATGGGGCAGGGACTCCACTCCGCCTGCTCGGGCGCTGAAAGGGCAGGAGGAGAAGGTGTCAAATGGTCATACACTAATGCCTTGTTTCCACCAATCAATTTAACCACCGATTATTAGGTAATTTATTGTTTTTTACTAGTAGTATAACAAAATATTAAATATCTTTTGTACCATTTGAAAGAGAATTAAAAATCTTTTCTTATGGTATATAACATGTTCCTCTTCTGATTTCTTAAATTAGCAGTAAAATCGGCTGGTGGAAACAGGGCTTATTGCAAGAACTACTGATTAATACACGAGTTACAACTTTATAGCATCTGGAAGATCAGCTATCTCTGAAGGCGAACACATGTAAAATTATCAAGAAAGAAACAAAAACGGCAGTTTTTTTACACATTTCCCAAATAGCCCACACTGAGTGGTAAAATGGCTTTTAAGTTCAATTTACCAGCATGTTTCTCACACATCCAACAAAGGCTTTATAAGTGCAAGTAAATAGTCATTGCAGGGTACGTTATTATGTCTCATCTGGCACTAATATAATACTCTTGAAACGCCCAATACGATGAAGTTTGTCTCAAAGTTGCTGAGTCGTTTTAATAGTGGTTAACTCGACAGAAGTCACTGCGTATCCTTCACCAGCATCTCACCATCACCGTTACTTACATCTATCATACCACTTTACCATTAATTTGATTACTTAGCCATTCTCTCACTCACTCCAAGTCCACCCTCCGCCCCAACACCTCCCCTATACCCCTCTTTTCAGTAGATATATAATGGATGTGCAATTATCACTACCCGTCTACGTGTCCGCCCAAATCCACTCAAGGCATCCACCCATTAGACAAACCCTGTTTTATGTCCCAGTTTACGAGTGGCTGCATTATTCCCAGCCATCATGGGATGACAGGTATTCGGGGGGGGGGGGGGGTCTGTCTGTATCCTTTACCCCTAACATTTACCGATACAACCTACATCTGAGGGAAAATAAGCGTGCTTAAGTGATGACCATACAAATTTCGAGAAGACTGCCATGCTATGAAACATTCAAGAAAAAAAGTTATTGTAAATACTTCTCTATAATATCGAGAAGGATTGGCGATAATGTCCGTACCCAAAAAATGTATTTTTTCCAACCCTTAGTAGAACATGAAAAGTGACGTATGTTCGGTACGAAGATGTATGGATGACGTTTGATTTTTGATAAATAAGTATCGTTTCATGACTGCCATATCCTTTTTGTCATCATCAGGTATTTGCAAAATAGTTATCGCGAAAATGTTATGGTCTTTTTTCCTGCAGGTTGAAATATTTGTTGTTTCTTATATATCTGTATGCCTAGTAGGATCAAAGTTCTGATAATCTGATACTCTGATAATTATTCTGATACACTTATGCCGCCTGCCCTTTCCGGTCCGCATACTAGGCATTTGCTGTTTTCAATGCCCAGTGCCTCCTTCGCATATATAATATATATTATATTAAATTAAATTAATTATAATGTATATGTCTAATGTATATGTAATGTAAAATAGAATAAAATATATATATGAAATGTGCAAAATGTGGAATATGTGAGAAACATACTGGTGTGAGAAACAATGCTGAAAAATGTCCTAATCAGTTGGCAGGTGCAAGTATTAGAAATTTAGAAAAACCAAAATCAGGTAAACACCGCTCCGCACTCTGGAGCCCCCACATTAGAGGTTAGTGTGAGTGGTGGCCACAGGGGGCGCCATTAGCGAGCTGCTCGGCCCCCTGGCGGCCACTCCTGAACCACTCACCGGCCCCCACCGGCCACTAATGCACCCATTATCGCCCGCGCCATATACACCAATCGTTTTTACCGAAACAACAGGGGATTCTGCTGCCCAGAGGCCTAGCTTACCTTGATATCTCTGACATAGAGTCTAATCCAATACAAAGTTAGTTTGACAAAGTTTGAAGCTTTCAGCATTAATTTTTGAATATTCTAGTACTTAATTTAAACTGCATCTAATCTGCATATTGAAGTTATGAAGAAATATGATATTTGACCTGTAAATTCGCGCAAACACGGATTTCAGCATTAATTTTTGAATATTCTAGGACTTAATCTAAACTTCATCTCTTTTACATATTTAAGTCATGAAGAAATCTGATATTTGACTTGTTGATTTCCGTAAACTTGGAACACTAAATGCGCTTTTTCAGAGGTTACCTTTATTTGGTTTGAAACAATACAGTAGTAATAATCTAATAGCACAGAAGTTAGATTCTCCTCACAATACTGTTAATTGGCTATATGCAATCTCCTTAATTTCGAAGGTATAGATTTTGTGCACAGTGAATGCAGAATACTATTTACATAACCACAAATTGACTTGTGTCTTTTATCCCATTATGGGTGACGATTTCCATGCATGCCTTGTTTCCTTTTCTTGTAAATTAACTTCCCTGCTTTCATCAAGTCACACAAACCACCAGTCTCCTTCATCCCTTGAACCTAAATTCCACAAGCCGATTTTGATGCTGCCAATTTTTTATTTATTCTTCCCAAGAACGTTACATGGAACCATAAATCATATATACTATTTAAAAGTTAATAACCTATCCTTTCTAATTATATATAATGTCTATACTGAATTTGATCTCCCCTACTGATTTTTAAAATCAACAGCAAAAATCAGCATATTGAATAATAGACGCTTTATACAACGTTGCACAAAGTAAAGGTTGGCTGGGGGAGAACCTTCCAAGTGCATTTAGTTGATCTAGCAATTTCTGGAAGCCATCAATTGAAAAATAATAATTGTTTCCCCCAGTCCCTCCACCCCGCCGCTTTCACTATAATCAAAAATAAACATTTCCATTGACAAAACCTATTTGGTTTTTTTTAGACGACAGATCGAGAAGTTTGGGTATTATAGTTAAAAAACTGAACAACGGCGTGGAAAAAGTGAGAAATAAAGGCTTGAGTCTGGATAGGGCGGCAGTGAGGTATGGAAGCAATTATTGTTTGGTAAAAGAGGAGGAGGTTTCTTACCGAGCCAGGGCCATTCCTCTTTGTGGAAGGACTCGTCGTAGCAAAGCCGATCCTCATTCTCCTCCTTAGGAGTTGCTGAAAGTGGAAGCAGGAAAATTGGTTTAGTAATCAGGTAAATACCTCATGAATATGTTTAAGATTGGCGAGTAGAACGAGCTCAGCAATCTAGATAAGCAAGGGGAAAATGTGGGAATGAATTGTATTGGAAATTGGTAAAAATTAAAATGCTTCATGAATATGTTAGCACTGGGTAGAAGTATAAATTTTGTCTGAATTGGAAATACCTCATGACTATCTTGCCAATTACGATTTGTTATCAAATGTAGACTTTTCCATCAGTATTGAGTCGTTTTACTGAGCAGCAAGACACAATCTTATAGATAATCCAATAGATTTCTCCAGTGCCTAAGATACCACTGGAACCCTACATTTTCGCTGACAGATTCCATCTTTGTCTTTTTTATCACGGCCCATCCACAGACCAAAAGCAGTTTCTATCAGACGACGAAGACTAATTGAATTGTCAATATTCTTGACTGGCGGATCTCAGTCAATTTTAATGGACAATTGAATTGTCCCATTTCAGGAGCTATTCCCATTTCAATTTGACATGGCCTTTCCAGTGCATATTGAGTTTCAAGGAGAGCTGAAAAAACCGATGGCATTCAATTTCAATGAACACCTATAAAAATGGCGCCGTTATTACCCCCTGGCCATGTGACCAATCAGCGTTAACTTAGTGTTTGCAGTTCCCTTTGAGGCACAATACGGAAAAGGTTAGTGTAGGGGTATCCTGAAGCTTTTACCTAATTAGCCAAAATCATGTAGCTTTCAAAAGTGAAAATATTTTCTGGACCCAAACAACTAAGAAAGCACTCTCTCAAGTTATGAATAAAGTGAGATTTGAAGTATTAGCTACAAAAACTAGCTTTAACATTGTGTTTGGAGTTTCCTTTGAGGCACAATATCGAAGAGGTAAGGGTGAGGTTGGGGGGGGGGCGTATCCTAAGGCCTTTGCCTATTAGGAGAATTAGCCAAAATCATGTACCTTTCAAAAGTGTCAACGTTTTTATGAACCCAAACAACTAAGGAAACACTCTCCCATGTTATGAATAAAAAGAGATGTGAAGTATTTGCCACAAAAACTGGCTTAAACATTGTTAGAGTTCAGAAGTGTGCTGTATTTTCTATTTGCTGCAAATAAATTCCCATGGGTGTTATCTACTTCCCGTTTGTACAGGGGAGTAGATTGCCATTCAGAGGTGTGGAAATCTGCCCACATGTGCTTGCAATTACCCAGTAATGCTGTTGGCTGCCCCTGGTTGTTGGCAGCCGTTCAAAGCTGTGCAAGCTGCCCAGAGGTGATGGTTGTTGCCCAGTAGTATTGGGGGCTGCCCAGTAGTGTTGGGGGGCCACCCATCTCAGTTAAGAATGCAAAGGGAACATGGCTGCCTGTGATGGTCTGGTTAAGGTCTAAATTATTTACTTAACTTGTAAGGCACATTGGACAATTGGTGTGGTTAGGTTTCAGAGAAACATCCATATAATAACCAAGAGTGTCAAGTTGGGATTCCAAGTGGTTGTAGATTTTAAAAAACCTCCGGCAACAAAAAGAATGGTAATAGTCACCCAGCAACAAATTCACAAAATATCATTGCCATATTGGGAAACTCCCTTACAATTTGCTTTCTTCAATTGCCGTTGATGCTTTCAGCAAACGGGGTATCTCGGAGCGACAGCGAGGCAACAATCTGAAAGTGTTAATGCTGTCTTATTGTCACTAACAGTTGTCCTGTTGTCACCGTCCTGTTTTTGTCACCGAATGGGATCTTAACTTTAGTGTGCACTCCTTGTGCAGGCACAATTTGGATAAACTATGAGTACAGTAATCCCTAATGGGGCTATACCCTGCACTTTGATCCCCCACCTGTTGAATAAAAGGAGAAAGTTGCTGGCATGTCACCTGTGTTCTGACACAGTTTGTTTTCTGATCGTTAACTAGTCGGTAGATCGAAATGTATTTGATTTACCCACGCTGGTGATAAGGACCTTTCAACTATACAGTAATTGTTCAGTGTTGATTATATATTCAAACATTCACGCAGAAATTGTAATCTTATTGCAACCACGATTGTGTCAATCAATACAGGTATTTGTTATGTACCATTGTTTTAATATCTCACCCAACCATACACTATACTAACATTTATCTAAAGCTCCAGCCGTCCCAACCCCTACCAGTAGGCCTATAACCCCAAACACCTGACCCTCACTACATATACAAACCACCAATCGTTCCCCCTCCCGCCCCAGGACCATAACTCTCGCACCCCCATCCATTCCGACCCATCCATCGCCACATGTAGTCGACGTAACGCGGTCAGTTCTCCATCAACCAGGGCCAGTGGGCGAGTCCTTTTTTGTCGGGCAGTGAGGGATGCCTGTGGCAGCGGCCCGACGGCTGGTCGCCCGTCCGTCAGGGCTCGGGCGAACGGACGAGCACTATTTATGCCCCTGGCGGGCGGTGGAGGGATCAACGACATGTAAACACGTGCAGTGCTCAGGCGGTCGGAACAAATGCCTTGTTGCCTCCGACCAGGAACATAGTGCACAAATTACTGCGCGTCTCGATAGACTAGGGAGGGGGTTGGGGGTTGGGTGGGGGGAGGGGATGGGCGTGGGGAAGGGAGGGGGCGAGGAGGGGGCGAGGAGGGGAAAGAGGGAAGAATGGAGGGCGGTAGGTTTGGAGAGGGTGTGAATAGGAGAGGAAAGGCGGGGGAGTGGAGGTTTGGGGATGGGGAAGAGAAGGCGGGAGAGGGGGAGGGGAGAATGGGGAGGGAAAAGGATGATCGGGGAGGGAAGGAGGAGAGGAGGGAGGGGAGGGAGGGAGGAAGAGAGAGGGAGGAAGGGGGACGGGAGAGAGAGAACAGGAGAGAAAGGGGGGAAGGAGGAGGTGGAGAGGGGAAGGAGGAGGGGAGGAGAGGACGGAGGGAAGGGAGGAAGATGGATGGGAAAGAAGAAGAGGAATGGAATAGAGGGGACGTGAGAGGGGGAGGGGAAGGAGGAGGTGTATCGAGAAGGGAGGAGGGGAGTTTAGGATATTAGAGGGGAGACAAGGAGGGATTGAGGGGAGCAAAAAAGGGCTGAGGAAGTAGGTGAGGGAGGGGATTTGGGAAAGGGGGGAGTAGGGCAATTGGTGACTGGAGAATTGGCGTGAATGTCCACCCAGAAAGCTAAGATTCAATAATTATTGATTTTCCCTAGGGCTTGAAGTCAGCACAATCGTCGCTAAATGGATATGAATGTGCAGTATATGGCATCTCAATAGTTTCAAATAAGGAACTTTAGTATCTGAAGGTTAGCATGTCTTAAGTCATCTGTCCATAGTTCATTTGACTTCCCTCAGATGCAATAGATCCCTATCAATGTCAACTCTCCGGTTGATAGAAACTCTACACCTTTTTAGGCCTATACTGAGTTCCTAAAGGTCTGTGTCTGGCATATCGCTGTGTCTGGGCCACCCAGACCTCCATGTCGGCCTTTTTGTGCCCCAGAAGCCACTTTTCTGTCGGTGTAGGGACTTTAGACGGAAGTGACGGGGTGAAGTCGATGTGCGACCGACAGGAAGCAGCGGGCGGCGCTGGCTATTAGCCACCAATCGAACAGCTGCTTTGGAGACCTACAGCTTCGCTGTGAAGGCAGCGTCAGTCAGTTTGAAATAAGGGGGCCATTGAATTTAGTGTGAAATCTCTGAAAATATCTTAGCACCTTAGGGAGGTTTACCAAATTATCATATATAGTATATATATTCTCATGGTATAAAACTATCAAAAGAAGGAGACTAGCCGGTTGAGATAAGTTGATTTCAGACGATTCAAATGGCATATCTAGCGTAGTATGAAGCCTTTAAGATGAGGACGTTTGTGTGAGATCATACGGACAGAACACTTTTTACCAGGTAAAGAGCTCTGATCCCTGCCTTCAGTTAAAGAACTAGACTATTGATAAGCGTCTCCTATCATCCGTTGATATCGTGGTATTAACTTAAAGGCCATTGGGATACCTTATTGTGAGATGTGTACCCGATATAAATCAACAACGAAGCATACAGGAAAAACATATCATCGATAGACTCATAAAAGTTAGGAAAGTGGGGTATGTTAGGTTGTATATTTGATACAAACCCAAGCACAGTTTTTTTTCCAAATGGCCAACCACTTTATATTATCCACAATTGATGATTGTGTTTTTGTTTAATGCCTGATTCGATCGAATAATCATAGACCCATGTCATATTAAGTATATTACTATAAATACTGCAAACGTTAATGAACGTGTACCGTATTATATATATTGACAGTCATTGAATTTGTCCTTTTAAAAAAGATTTTCACAATAACAGTACCAAATGAACCTACCTGAATATACTTCGATGATGTTTTTGTTGATTCGCTTGAATCGTAAGCAGGTAAATGTAGGACCACTGAAAAAGAAGAAAAAGGGCTTAAGAACAGAGTTATTACAAGAAGTTATGGATATACTTGGCTCCGTAGGGCCACTACTTAAGCCTTCAGGGCCCATATCTTCGTAACTAAATTAGCTGATCAAGAACAATTTGATCAGCGTCTCATGATCAGAAATTCTGTCTATCATGAATAAATTTTACACCTAATAATTCCTTTTTGACACTATATTGCAATAACACTATAAATTTTGGTAAAAGGCAACAACACTTATCATAGGACCCTAATCAAATTTTCCCTGATCAGCTAAATTATTTACGAAGATATGGGCCCAGAATGAACTCAAATACTTTACTTTATCATCACATCATATGGGGGAGGAGAGGCTTTTCACATTGATGTTTCACTATTCCGAACAATTCAGAATATTTTTATCAGTATTTATAGTCACTACGCCTTCCCCATATAGTACTCATAAAAGAGGTATGTCGTGCGCAGGCTTTAACGAGAGGGTTAAAGAGGGTATTGTTACTTAGTCTCCCTCTTAACAGACAGAAGAAGAAAGTCCTCTTATTGCTCCTGTCTGAATATTAAGTTTTATTTCAAGATTCTGGATCTGTCATGAATAATACTGTGCGCAACATAACAGTCTTTTTTTTGTAAATTTGGTCGCTAGTAACTCAAGCCCGTATTCCAAATAACGATATTGATGCTGCCGATTATGTATTTGTTTGTTTTTCTCTTAAGATATGGCATGGAACTTTGCTTTTTTCTATATACCATTAGAAAAGAAATCTAAAACTCTTTCTAGTGATATATTACATGTTGGAACTTAACCTTTATTTCAGCTGCCGATTTTTAAAATCGGCAGCAAAATCGGTATGTGGAATACAGCCTTAAGTACTTAGTCATAGTATCTAGTCATTTAAAACCATAATATAACAATTCCATCTTGGTGCTTTTCCCTTGCACCATCACTCAGTGTGTTCAAAGGTATTATCATATTGCCCATCGGTAAACAGCCTTGGTAACAGGTCCTTTAACGACGAAGGATATAGCAGCGGCGCAGTATATACTACGACGTCGCGTCAAAATAATGCAATTATGGTTATGTGAGAAGTATAGTAAAATGGGAATCTGGTGCTTGTCCAATGGATATATCTATTTTTTTTGCATGAGAATATCGAGTGTGCAAGTCATGTTGGTGTTACTGAGTATATGAAAAGTAGTATATGGAAATTGAAATTGCTAACAGATGTGAACATTGTTTCTGCGGCCCCTTTGTGCTGTGTCGCCTAAATGCTTTCATAGTCATAATTTGCTTGTCAGATACATTATATAGACCTATAAAGGCGACGTGGTATATTAGACTTCACATATTAAATGTGTCAGTGTTCGAAATTGAAATTTATTTTGTATGTACTGGCATATAAACAGATAGCATGTTGAACGATTGATTTGATTCGTGTTGTATCTATACCAACGCACTTTGGCCCAGCAGAAGGGACTTGCAAGTTAAATTAATTTGGATAAGCGTAAGTGAATCTGGATATCTTGCGTAAACGTACGGTAGGTTGTGGGTTTGGATAAGGGATTCCGATCTGTCCATGAGCTTATTAACATATCTAATCAAACCTCCAATTGGCTGCTTCTCATTACCTTCATACACCTAATCCCTGTTTCCACCAGCAGATTTTACTACCGATTTCAAAAATCGGCAGGGGGAATATTAGTTAATCACGAACAGGTTATATACCATCAGAAAGCATTTTTAATTATCTTTCAAATGGTATGTAAGATATATAATCTTCTGTTATCATACTTGTTAAAAGTAATAAATAACCAAACAATCGTCAGTTAAATTGGTTGGCGGAAACAGAGCATAAGGCTCAGTGAATTCTCGTGTCTTCAATAACAATACCACCCATACTACGAGCACACTGCCTCTTCACGGGCAGACACCCCACAATACACCTGATGTAATACAGTTCGGTCAGACCATAGAGGGAGGGCGGTCTTCCCTGTTCATATTGGACCGACGGTATGCGGCTCGCATTGCGGACATTCCCGTACCCGGGGGTATCCAGGGCTGGGAGGACGGGCGGGGACTCTGAATGCCCCATTAGACGACCATGTCTCTGCTGGGAGAGTATGGTTATTGACTGCCTCTGTCTACGGCCCGCTATGGGAGGAATTCACAGGGCTTCTGTGGGAGGAGAGTGAGGGACTGTGAAGATGGGCGGAGAGTGTGTTAGTCTCGAGGGGGGGGGGGTGTTCCAGCCAGCTCGAGACATAACAGAAACGTTCTGCAACCATACTTTTTTAGTCAGTTTGTTACTTACTAATATTGCATGTAACAATAACGTTATTGATCTTGAGGTTGAAAATTCACCGAATTAGAATGTTATTATAACATTTTTGGTGAGGTTGGGACAAAACCCAAACAGAACGTTATAAGAACATTCTATTTAGGTCACTGAACATAACCAGAATGTTATGATAACATCGCAGTGGAACGTCGTACCAGTAGGTTGCAGCAACATAATTGGGAGTCATCAAAAGAACGTAACAAGAACCAAACCAGAACCAAATAGAACGTTGCTACAACATTATTATAACATCACACCTCTGGCTGGGTTGGTACCCAGACAAGATTTGATGTAACAGTGATGTTCTTATAACTTTCTGAGATGTTCGTTAATGTTCTGCAATGTTTTCACATCTTTGGTTTATTAGGCCTATTTATTTTTGTATCTAGGTTTACCCTCCAGATCAGAGCAATCTTTGATAACAGTCCGTAAGATAAATTATACAAAGACATGGCCCCTAGGCTGAAGGGCCAAAGAGTTGATTCATTTTGTCATGTTTTACCTTATGTATCTGCCAACTACAGACACTCACTGTTAAGGTGGAGAATTATTGTTTTACGAAAGGTGACAATGGATCTTTAGTGGACCGAAAATCAAGGACCACTTACACAATTGTCCTTAGAGGAGGTATGCTCAACTAACTCTGGGCCAAAACACCTATGCACAGATCACCTTATTAAATGGACCTCATCACTAAATATTACAACATTTTTACAATCTCTGTGCCACAGGGACGCGTTGCCGCATAGGATGGAGTCGGGGGAGTCGGCTGGATTTGGAGTATTCTAGAATGTTAACTCATTTTCTAGAAACCCCATTCACATACAAAATACACTTTAGTAAGGCGTGAGACTGATTCCAGTAAACTACCAATACTTCACAAAGTAGTCAAGACTATATTCATTTATAACCACATGCAGATGACTGAGATTAAAATAGATTACTTTGACAAATGGCTGCTTTCTGTTGACTGGAAGGTTATATATGATGTCACTTCCTGTCAATAACACAGTCAATTTAGATACCTTTTTTTGAAAATCTGACTAACATTGTTAGTTAATCTGGATGCCTATGCCAGAATTCACACTAGTCAGGATGGGCAACAAAATTTGATTTTGGTAACATAGTTTGACCATCATTTTAGTCAATCTGACTATCATTCTTAGTTAGTCTTGATGACTGTGCTAGAATTCACACTAGTCAGGATGACCAACACAATTTCAATTTGGAAACGTAGTCATATGTTACTGTATCTACTGAGCCCAAAGATTACCAGTACACATAGTGCATAGTGCGTTATGACAACCTGAGACACCTATGCCCTTGACTTTAATCTTTCCAAGAATGACGTTACAAGTTTACTGCATAAAGGCCGTATTCTATATACCAAAAGTGCGGGCTGCTGATACTGATCCTCTCCATGGAAACGTTCTCTACCTGCAGCCTGGACTTTTGGCCAACTTTCAGCCACCAAAAGTGCAAAATCGGCCGCCAAAAGTGCAACATCGTCAACTAGCTGAAAATCGGCCAGACAAATTTACCAACATGTTGGTAAATTCCATCGGCAGGGCTGCCGATCATAAATCAGCAGTACCGAAAGTGTATCAGCTGTAAATCGGCAGAGCACTTTCGGTATGTGGAATAAGGCCTTAACCCATCAGCCTAGCAAAGAAAGCTGACACTGTGTATGAGCCTCATGGATTCCCATTAAACAATCATGGCAACACAACCTTCAATATTTAACTGTTTGTCAAATGCACAATGTCGGGTTTCTCTGTCATCATTATTGTAATCAATGATTAACAGAGTGGGAAAATGAAACATAATAAGGACAAGTCGACTAATTCAAATGGAGGTTTTATGAACGATGGAACTTTATACAATGCCTCTCACAAACTTCTGGGTATTGGATGATTTTAAAATTGGAGTATTCCAATGTGCCCTAAATACTCGTTTCAACAAGTAATGTAATGGCTCATATTTCAAGCCACGAAAATACTGATCAGTTGCCTGAAACCCAATACCTGAGACTTTTATGGTAACACAACCATCCTCCCACGATTAAAGTGTGGATTCCATGTTGCGACAAAAAAACTGTGATGTTATGAAGACAGGCTGGAGATTTTCTTAGATTACCGAACCCCCCCCCCCCCCCCCCCCCCCAGAAAAAATAGGAAAAAGAGAAAAAAAGAAGAAAAATCGTTAATAGCTATTAAACAAGTTACATACAATATGAATAGCCCAACATTACAACAAATTTCTGTACATATTTTTGTTAATCGTGGTACTATTGTCAATAGAATGGCTGGGGAATTAGTGAATTAGCCCGCCGATTTCATGATATAAGTAGGCATAATCGTCGTTTTGGTTTAGGAGGTGGTTACCTGCCCACTGAAAGGCCGTTACCAGTAGTCTGGAATCCCCACCCTTTTTGCTACCCTAACCATCCCACCCTCCTCCTCCTCCTCCTCCTCCTTCCCCTCCTGCCACTCATACTCTTCCTCCCCACACTCCAACCCCCCCTCTTCATCTCTTTCCCCCTTTCCTCCTCCCCCCCCCCCCCCACTCCCCCAAGGATTGTCTCTGTAGGTCGTTACCAATAGTGAGGAGAGAGAGGAGAGGGAGCAAGGGGTTGTCTGCGTAGTAAACACCACCTTTGTACCTTAACCATCCCACTAGCCTACGCCTCCCTCCCCCCTTCTCCTCCCCTCCCCCTCCCATCTCCCCCTCCCCTTCCTCCTTGACTTAACATTGTCAATATAGGTCGTTATAAACAATGAGGAGGCGTAGGCCAGGGAGTAAGGGGTTGTATTATACCGCCACCGTTGTACCCTCAGCCCTAACCACCCTACATCCCACCTCCTCCGCCTCCTCCTCCCCTCCACCCTCCCACCTCCATTTCCCCCTCCTCCAGGGTTTAACATAATCAATATAGGTCGTTATTAACAATATCAGGAGACCCAGACCAGGGAGTAAGGGTTGTCTGGGGAGTCATAACGTCCCCACAAGAGGCCAAGATGAAGCCAACTGGGGGAGCTGGGGGCAGGGGGAGTCGGATTCCTCCGGGGTCGAGGAGGTCCAGGGAGGATCAGGGGCTAAGGGGAGTACAAAGGAGGGATCAATGGGTCCCTCCTGGTTAAACGCCGGTGATTGTCAGGGCACTGCGCACTTAGTAACGACCATTGAAAGGGTTAATAAGAGGTCCTGATTTCACATATTGGAAGCTTGTAAGGCTTGGGGTGGAAAGACGTCGTTATGACATGTTATCATGCTCGGTATGACACTTGAATACACATTAATGTGTGCCACATAAAGGTGCGGACAGTGTGAATCGATTTTAAGACATCTCAGACTCTGGCAGCCCTATTGATGTACATTGAAAATGTTGCTGCTTCGTATACACCTTTACCAAGAACCTGCAGTTGTGCAGTTAGCACTAGCTCCCATAGAAGCCTTTTTCCCAAAACATTTAGTCGAGGCCCATCAGACTCCACATCCCAAAACAGAGGTTCCCCAGTCAAGGTGTGATGTAACATTCATGTTATGCAACCGTATACATTTTTGGTTTGTCTGCTACTTACTTAAATGTCTTGTAACTGTTACATTATTTTTTCTTGGAGGTTGAGACCTAACCAAAACATAAGGTTTAGGGGGGTTAGGTAAAGATCAAATTAAAACAGAATGCCATCCTCACATTCTGATTAGGTGATGTCCAGACCTCACTTACAAAGAACATTGTTGTGACCTCCTGATCAGGGGAGGTCCATACGTCACCTAAACAGAACATTATTGTGACGCTCTGATTTTTTTTAAGGTCTTAACCTTACCTGAACAGAATGTTACTGTGACCATCTTATTGGGTAAGGTGTCAACTTGACCTTAACAGAATGTTATTGTGACATTAAGTGAGATCATAATATTTGCCTCATAAATAACGATACAAGCAGGTTCTCAGAGCATCACAATGTGACGTCACAACAGTTGGTTGCAGGGACGTAATTGGGAGTCATCAAAAGAACATCGCTGCAACCTAACAGTGTAAGCTAACAACAATCAATCCAGAACATTGCTGCAACGTTATTAGAACGTCATATCCTTGGCTGGGTCATGCCTCTGCCACTAACAGGGCGCCACATGATTGAGAAAGGTCTATACCGCAGTCAAGACAGAGTACACCAGCACCCATCATGTTATTTCTGCTGTGACATATTGGATAACGTGTTTTTACCTATAATGACATTTATTTTTATTACATGCCAAGTCGCTGTTAGCTTTTTGACACGTTTCCATTACATAGAACGCACGACGGTGGCAGATATAGCATTTGACGCCCGATGGAATGATATTCTACAATAATGTAAGTAGTATATCGAAAACACGTTATGACACGAATCGGACTAAAGTATCTATAGTCTCTAGTCTTATCAAAACAAAAAAAAGCAGTAGGAATGAAATAGATACCATGGTACCTCTAGGAGATTGGCTTGACATCTGGTTATTTGCTAATCCTGCCAACCACTATCCGATTTTACTTTCAATTTAAAAAATCGCCAGTGGGAATGTTGGTAAATTAAGTAATATATATTAAGTGGAGAATGATTTTGAATTGTTTATATGTATTGTGTATTGTATATAGATTTTGTTATTGTTCTGTTGAAGACATCTTGAAAAGCACATATATTTTGTGATAATGCCTAATAAAAAAAAAGAAAAGAAAAAAATTAAAAATCATAGATATGTTTTATATAGTTAGAACGGGGGTTTAATTCTCTTTCAAATGTTATATAGGATGCATGGTTCTTTGTCATATTACTGGTGGAAAATAATCAATTACAAAATTCCGACAGTCTGAATCGCATAGTTGAATACAGTCTTCAGGGTATGAGTCCACACAATCAATGGCCAGTACGGGTTGAATACCCTGCCCTATCCATGTTCGTGTTTGTATCAAGCCGTATCACCCTCGTGTATAAATTTGCCTATTGCGACTTAAACGTCGACAGTCCTGCGTCTTGATATCTCTTTTCCCGTCTTGGCGAAACAGCAACACTGTCTAAAGCTCACAAAAGTTCCATTGTTCTAGGAGGACATCACCATTCCCAGCTGACACCCAATCGATACGTTGTACCAACTTTATTTACATCAATGTGCAAATACCATTTAGTCACGGTTATTGTATTTATCCACATAAATTTTACCTACATATGTAGCCTTGAGTGTCTTCTTAAAATTTCTGACTTTTTCATGTAAAATGCCTATAGTCTGAAAAAGAAAAACATTATGGGAAACTTTCAAAAATAAATCTAAGAAATAAACGAAAATTTCTGAATGCGATTGCATTGCATGCGTGGCAGGCACATGCCCAATGCCCCCCCCCCCCCCCCCCCCTCCTCCATTAGAGCCAATAATCGAGTCAATAGTCCTATACAGCCCACACCCGTCAAAACCAACACGTTTGTTGGTTAATTATTCAAACGTCTTTTGAAAATACCCCCAACATTTCGGCAGGAACTGTGTATGGCCGTACCCAATACCAGAAAGAAATCACGCCACTTCGGGCTACTTCCATCGATCAACACACCGTCCACATGAAAAAAAATATTTAAAAAAATAAAAAAAAATAAAAAAATGGCGGCCGTCGACAAGAAAAACGGCCACGACCCGAGCCTTTAACACTGGGCAATTTGTCGGGCGCATGCGCACACATGTTGCGGTGGGTTGGGAGTAGACAGGGCGCAGGACAAATTGGGTTTTAAAGGCGGCGGGACACGATGAGGAGAGGGGTGCTTGGGGTTGTATTATGGACTTAATTCGGACTGTCTCAGGGCTCTGGGTGACAGATATATGGGCGGGCGGGCGTGGGGGGAATGGCTGACGAGGGGAGGAGTGGTTTGGAGTGGGGTAGGAGCAGGGGTAGAGGTTTGAAGGGGAGATCTGGGAGTTGGGAACTGGGACAGGGTTTTTAAGGACGAGGCGGACATTTGGAGAGCCTGAAGCCCTATACACACTTGGGGGGCCTTCCATTCAGGACGGATGTACGTTTTCAAAACTCTTAGAACGCCCCCCCCCCCCCCGCCCCTTTGGTCTAAAGTATGATTTTCTTCATGCTGATGCCCAGTACATTCAGTGAGCTTGTGCTGATAATGGAAAACATGTACAATTTTCTTTGTTTTTTGCTTATTGGTACTTGGTTCATGCACATTAGTCTTTGCTAAAGCAAACGTGTCGATGCACATGTATGTAATGCATAATTTGGCCAACTTTGTCAGATTCGCATAGAATAAATGGGACTTCAGACTTTCATGCATATGATTTTCCGAAGAGATTTCAAAGAGGTTTACACTTTATATTCCACATGCCGAGTTTGCTACTGATTTAAAAAGATCACTGGGAATCTAGGTGAAATATTAGCATGTTAAATATATCACTAGGAAGGTGTTACATACTATTTGAGAATTGTATTACAGGATATGGTTCCATGCCATATTCTAGGCGAAAGGGAACAAATTCAGAATCTTCAGCATCGAATGGGAATGTGGAATGCAGACTTTATGTTGCAAGTGGTATCTTATATTTCCCAAATTATTTGATGTTAAAAATACTACAAAACTATTTACAAAACAATAAAAGCACTGGGCAATTAAGTAAAGATTATACAGTAACATCTCCCTGCATTGAATGCTCTCCAAATTGAACACTTCTAAAATCTGAATATCTACTCTTTACACATTTACTCAACAATCTGAATTCAATATTGATTTGAATTGAAATGAAGCTCACTGTAGATTTATTATAAATTGTAAGTTTTAATCATAAAGTATAACTAGAACCAGAAGTGTTTCATGCACTGCCATCTATGCCCAACTAAAATGATTAAACAACACAAAAATGGAGCACTTTGGAAACCTAAAACATTTCAAACCACACTGATACTGAAGTTGTCTTTCTTCCCCTCTTTTTTTTCATTTCAATCACAAACACGTTTTATAAATGTATAGAATTCCTCATGTTGGCAATGTGTTTCTGTCTTTTTTCCTTGCAGCTTATACAATAGCGCTACTCGGATTTCAGGCTCTTAAGTGGCATTTTCGCTTCGGCACGGATCATAGAAGTCATCATTAAACGATTAAGACAAGGGGGATCCCAGTCCATTTGGCCAAAGAGCTACAGTCGCAACCAATTAGGATTAAAAAGTGGAACCTTTCAGGCACTATCGTATCAAAATCATGAACTTTATTCATAAGAGGAATCCTCTAGGGTAAATGGTGCATTTATGTTACAATTTGAAGTATGTGCAACATAAATTTCAGCATTGGATTTCATACGAACCTTAAGGCTGTATTCCACATACCGATTTTGATCCTGCTGATTTAGCCTTTGGATGCCGGTTTTAAAATCGGCAGCAAAATCGGCATTTTGAATACAGGCTTTATTCATATGAGGGAAACTTCTGGGGTAAATCCTGCATTTTTGTTACAACTAAATTTGAAGTACGTGCAATATCAATTTGAGCTTTGCCTTTAGCAACTAATTTGATCGCGTTACAACTAGTCATGCTTTATATGTAAACTTCTGTTATGCCACGTGGTGGTGCAAAACATTGGTTATTATTTGCCCATTTGAACCATTTATTTCGCTCCTGCGTGCGCATTTTCTGTCATAAGTATTGCAGCTCAACGTGGTGTAGTGTAATAGGGCCTTTAGCATATTATGTTGCGAATAACAACTTGTTTGATCGCGTTACAACAGGTCATGCTTTAGATATAGACTTTTGCTGTGACACGCGGAGGTTAAAAACACATGGTTATTACTGATTTTAGGATGTTGTTTTGTCATACTTTTTTCACCAACGAAAAGAGACCGTCTTTATTAAATAGGAAAAACTCACTTGAAGTAGAAAAAAACAATATATTATGGCACAGAAACTTCATCTATGACACATATTTCCCGTCAGTCGATACAAATCCACTCTTTTTAACTAAAAACTTGAAATATTGCTTAAGGATTGGTGTCAAATATAGCAATGTTATGTCACTGTTTTGTCACATGCGGCGTAATCAATTTGGAATTTAAAGGCGTATTGCATTTTATCACCATGCACCTATCATGATCCCAGCAATTTGTTATGCAAGAACGAGTATTTCTAGAACGGTCCGTGTATATGATTTTGGCCGATTTTTCATTTTATAGCAAACAAAAGTGTCAAATAACGGTTGCCATGGAAACCATGTGGCAACCCAATAGTATGGTGTTATGTTGTCCGCACAGTAAAGTACACGCTTATTGGCTTTTTGGCTTTTTGTCGAAAAAAGGAAAGTTGGATTTAATTCAAACATACACAGGAATGTCTTTCTTTTTCATCCTGAAATAATACTGATTTAGTTTTACGTGAGGCGGCTTTGTATCCAAATCCTTTCTACGTTTCAATACAAGTGTCGGTTTCCATTACTTTGCACGGCAGCTCAGAGCAACAAATTAAAACTTCAGCAGTTATAAAGGCAATGTGGATGAAGAATCCGAACAATATGGCAAAAGTAGAAGGTTTGAAGGATAGAGTTCCAAAACGTCTCAGTTAAACAATCAATGGCAGGGCAGTATGGAAGCTATCAAAGTTAAAGGGAGCCAAAAGCAATGTTGTGCTAAAATTTGACAACATTTTGCAAACTTAAATAGCTATAGAAATACATTCTATGAGTCTAACCATAGCTAGTGGTACAGTTTAAACAATGAAAACTAGCTTGAAATTAAAGTGAATTCCATAAAACTCCTGTCTTTCTTGTCTGTAAACAGCAATGTTTGTAAACAAACCAATTTTGGTGGGTCCCCAAAATTGGCCAGGGACATGTTTTATTGTATTTTGAGGAAGTTAAAGCCTGTTTTCACAGTCTATATTTCATTATGGGCCTCAGTTATGGTCATAGAATGTATTTCAATAGTTGATACATTTTACCAAATTTTGACCCAATATGGGTTTTGGCTCCCTTTAAAGTATGACAGAAAGAATAGTAAGTACATACGCAATATTTCAAATGTTGCTGTTCACATGCATTATTTCGATTTTTCCTACTATTTTGGGGTGCTAAATGAAAAATGTGGAGGTCAATATGCCCAGGTATAATGGTTTGTCTACCCTTCTAGTCCTATTATTGAAACAAATACTGGTCGTAGTTGAATAGAGACAAGAAATTATGAGAAATAATTATAGTTTTCAATTTCCTAATTCTGTATTTATTTACAGGTGATCGGGCCTTGGATTAACTCTTCTTTTCATACCTGCATCAGTTGCTTGGCAGAAACAAACTGTCCAAAATATTTAATCCAACTTCGTTGTAAGTTTCTTTATGTCCCACTGGCAGATGTTTCGAATTGCCTATGACTTCTCATATCTTTCTCTTACGGGAATAACAGCTACGACAACACACAACCTGAAAATAGGACTTTCCAGAGCACTTGCCTGAGATATGATGGTGAGTCTTCAACTAGAAGGCACCCAGTAAACTTAGACAACTCAGATATATGTTAAACCACCCGAGGGAGAGGGAACGGAGGTCATTGAGAACAAACTTTGGTCTCATATTCTTAGTAACAATAACACAAGAATTCTGAGTATCTCTGATGATCACGTACATTAGGCTGTACTGAAGTAACATATATTATCAGAGTGTATGTTTACTTTACTGGAAATCCGACAGATCATAAAGCAAAGTGATATGTCATAGAAGGCCTAAGGGCAGTGAAGGGCGAACTCTGGTCCTGGTTTATCTACACAAGGGCAACTAGTGAACGATAATTGGGTACAATGCCGAAGCTTCCACCATTGGTAATGGACTAAAGGCGCATCCACACAGGACGATTAGTTGCCGACGATTAGCTGTAATTCATCAACGATTAGCTGTTATTTGTCGATGCAGCTTTGTTGTTGGTGATTATTACAGCTAGTCGTAAACGATTTACAGCTAGTCGTCTGCAAAATATCGGACATGTCTGATTTTTTCAGTTAATTCAACAGTGATTAGTGCATCTAATCGTCTGTCATACCAGCACCAGCATGGATCAACTAGTAATTGACGATTAGTTGCAAACTTATCACCTTGTGGAGACCCAGTTTCACGACCCGATTGATCTTCGAATCAAAGAAGTCAGATGACGAAGAATTTTTACTTCTACAGTACTTGTTTTACACCACTATTATCCCAAGCAAGAATATGATGGAATTATTACATTGCAGCAATGTTCTGTATAGTTCTGCTTTGATTATTGTTATGTTATTTTGATGACACCCAAAAACATCTCTAGAACCTAACGTGGCAACGTCACACTGTAATGTTATTGTGACATTATTGTAATGTTCTTTCATGTTATGATAACATTATTATAACATTCTTTATTACTAAGGTCTCAACTTCACTGAAATATAATGTTATTATAACATTCTTTTCTTAGTAAGTCTCAACTTTACCTAAAATAACATAACTGTTATGTGAAAATTGGGCAGGTTACAGACTAACCCAAAAAGAATGGTTACAGAATGTGCTTGTTATGTTGCTGCTTGCCTGGGATTAAGCCACCTGGATCATAGTATTGTCACTTTTAGATTGACCATTAGAGTAATGAGGTCATATGGTAACCATCCATGCCTCATGGAACAAATAATGATATAGATATAGGTACATACATGTATGGGTGTGATAAAGATATATGCCTCTTCAACATTTTGCTATGCATCGTGGTGATATAATATAACAGAAGCCCATATGACCCTATGCATTTTTTTAAATTAACTTCGTTGCTGCCTTTACCTTAGTGTACATAAGCTTTAACAAATGCAAGAAACAAATGCGAACGATATCACAGAAGGCAAACTGTGATATAAATATGATTTACATGACCCCAATACATTTGAAGGAGATTCTTTTACCCTGTGGGGGAAGAATAGGCCCCCAGTAGCCCATACTGATCATACAAGGCGATAATAGGGGGGACTCAGCGCTGACCAAGTGGTTCTTTGGGTTCAATTTTTGGTGCTAGCTTCACTTAGGGATGAAGTACAACAAAATGATTTTCCAGTTTTGATCCCATTGTGATGAACGGCTATTCAGCCAAAATACATAGAGGTTAAAATAATAGAAATAAGGTAATAATAGAAATATATGTAAGAGAACGAAATAGATGTAAAGAACGAATATGTAAAGAACGAAGAACGAAATAGATGTAAAGAACGAATATGTAAAGAACGAATAACGAATATGTAAAGAACGAATAACGAAAACGTAATGGAACGAAACCCGGAAATATGTAAACCGGAAGTGAAATGTAAACCGGAAACGGAATATATAAACCGGAAGTGACGTCAGTTGTAGGTCACGTGACCGAAGGCAGCCAATCAGGGCTGACCTCTCTAGTATATAAAGGGGCGGTGAGGCCCGAATAAACAGAGTTCTTTAACAGTTCTCCTGGTGTCCAGACGTGTCCTCTTTCCTGAAACAACCGCTAAAGATGAGCCGATCAGAGTAATTAAGCCGAAGTTAGGACAAAACAGTCGAAGTTCGAGATAGGTAGTAGAAACATAGGGTAAGTGGCCCGATGGCCCGAAGAACGAGGAACGAGGGAACGGAGTAGGGCACGAAGGCCCGAAGTAGTACCGGAAACCGAGGCGTAGTATGGTACGAAGACATGGGGAGCGGAATGAGGGAGCGAAGTCCGCGGGGACGAGGGCGCGGCATGCTCGGCCCCACGCTACCAAACAATAGGCGACCGTCGGCCCGTCGCCCCCGCGGACCGGAACTCAGGGGTGGACCGCCCCCCGGCCGACCCGTACCCCTACCATAATTTCCCTCCCCCGCAGTCCTCCGTCGACATCGAGTGCCGATTCCCGATCGATTCGCTCAGCCCCCCCTCATGCGCGAGGCACGACTCTAGAAACACATCTCGGTTCTTGGCCCGGATTCCCCGTCCGCCCCGAGACCCGAACAACCCCCACGTTCCTCTGTTGTAAGAATCGGCAACCCCGACTTACCAGAGAACGTCACACTGGTGGCAGCGGTGGTGCTGAAATAGGCACATACGGACTTGTGGATCTTGGGTGTTTCATCGGTATTGGATACTCATGGCGACTGCGGCAGTCTTCGAGCAGATGGATTCTGACGTCGCCTTCAAGGAAGGTGGGGAGGAGAAAGGAGGTGCGAAAACCGAGACCAAAGGGGAGGACACGACCATCATGTGTAGGCAGTTTAATTTTATGGGAACGTCCACCCCGACGGATGAGCAGAATGTGCGGGCTCAACAACAACAGACCGGTCAGGAAGGAGCGAGTTTGAAGAAGTTCAGTTTACGACCAGAGAAGTATGACGGTAAACCGGATTTCGAGGGATGGATCAACCAGTTTGAGGAGTACGCAACATTGGGACGCTGGACGGCCGCGGAAAAAGCGGCGATGCTTTTTCTCTCGCTGACGGGAACGGCACGAATGTACTTTGTCGGACTCCCGGACAGGGAACGACTCCGTTACTCAGCGAGGGTGGATGCGTTGCGCCGGAGGTTCGGTCAGGAGAAGGACACGTGTAATGCTCTGCAAGAGTTGGCGGGCTTGAAACGTGTAAAGAACCAGACAGCGAAGGAGTTGGCTGATAATGCCCGGCGACTGGCATCGAGAGCCTACTTCTCCAACGACTACGCTAGCCAGGAAAAAGCAGCATTACATGCGTTCCAGGCTGCAGTTGGGGAAGACCTTCAGCTGAAGTGTGCAGAGAAAGGATGCAAGACACTAGAGGAGGCGGTAGAGGTGGTAGAAATACAGGAACGATACTCACGCCGCCTCCTGCGGGCAGTGAAGCCCGAGGAGGACGCCAATACACAGATCATGGCCTTGAACGGTAAGTTGGAGGAGATGATGAAAGAATTGGCAGAAGAACGGGAAGCTAGAAGACAAGCAACGGCCCGGAGGGAGGCGTTTAAGAAGCGAAAAGAAGATTTAGAGTGTCATCAATGTCACCAGAAGGGCCATTTCGCAAGAGAGTGTTCTCAGCGTCAGGGAAACGGACAGTCGCCGTCGCAGTAAGCGCGGGGCCCCCTTCGGGCGCGGCGAGAGAAGTAGTAGGCATGGGAGAATGTGGACTTTATGTGGCCGGGATGGTGGGAGAGAGTGTCGTCCGTTTTTTGGTTGATACCGGATCTATGATCAGTCTGCTGTCGGAACGCCTCTGGAGAGAGTGGGGACGAAAATGGGAAGAACTGGATGGATATGAAGGACGTCTCTGCTCGGTGGATGGTAGTCCGTTGCGGTGCTACGGATGCACGAACTTGCCAGTAAAATTGGGAACACGCGTGTTGAAGTGGACGTTCATGGTGGCAGACATCGGTAGAGATGAAGGGATCCTGGGAAACGACTTCGCGGTGAAATACCGGCTGACAGTTAAGCCCCACGCGAGTGCCATCTTCCTGCCCGCCGAGGGGGAGGGAGAGGGGGAACGAATCCCGGGAGTAGTAGTAGCGAGAATAGACATAGGACAGAGTGGACAGCTGGCTGTCATCACCGGCGCTGGATTACCTATGGGACTGGAGGTGATCCCAGGAACGGTGACATTGGGAGAAGAAAATGAAGTTTGGGTGGCCAACCGAGGGACCGAGAGCGCGAAATTGGAAACCGGCGGGGTACTCGGAGAAGCCACCTTCGTACAAGAGGTACGAGGAATAGGAAGTGAAGCAAAAGAACCCCCTGGAGCGCTCGTTGAAATGATAGGGGAGGCTAAGAAAGACCTGACCACGAAGGAGGGCGAAGAGCTGGAGAAAGCCATCATGGCCCGGGAACAAATGTTTGCGACCTCGAAACATGAGTTAGGACGTACAGATTTAGTACAACATCGAATTAAAACGGGGGATCAGATGCCGATCAAGCAGAGGGTCAGACGGTATCCGGCCACCAGGAGAGAGGAAGAACGAGCACTGGTGGAGGATATGTTAAATCTAGGGATTATCCAGGAGAGCGGGAGTGCGTGGAGTAGCCCGACCGTTCTAGTCAAAAAGAAGGACGGAGGAACGAGGTTCTGTATTGACTACCGAAAACTGAACCAGGCTACGAAAGTGGACGCCTATCCGCTCCCGCGGATAGAGGACAGCCTCAACACTTTGGGAGGAAGCCTATTCTTCTGCAGTCTGGATCTCGCAAGCGGATATTGGCAGGTGGAGATGGCACCGGAGGACCAAGAAAAGACGGCCTTCGTGACTCAAGGAGGATTGTATGAGTTTAAAGTGATGCCATTCGGGCTAGTGAACGCCCCAGCCACCTTCGAGAGACTGATGGAAAGAATCCTCAGAGGAATCGTGTGGGAGGAGTGTCTGGTATACTTGGATGACATACTGGTCTTTGGACCAACGTTTAAAGTGACTCTGGAAAGATTGGTACGGGTTCTGGACCGATTGAACGCTGCAGGACTGAAGTTAAAGGTGCGAAAATGTAAGCTGTTCCAGAAGAAGATTCCGTTCTTGGGGCACGTTGTCTCATTCAACGGGATCGAACCCGACCCCGAAAAGTGTCGGCAAGTAACCGAGTGGCCGGTCCCGCGGGATCTCCACGAGGTACGAGCCTTCGTGGGATTATGTTCGTACTACAGAAGGCATATAAACGGCTTCACGGAGTTGGCTGCCCCCTTGTATGAATTGGCAACGAAGGAGGAACCATTCGTGTGGAGCGCGAGACGACAAGAGGCATTTGATGCGATGAAGAAGGCGCTAACGGAGGCCCCGGTGTTGGGATTCCCGGAGGAAGATGGACAATGGTGGCTTGACACAGACGCCAGTGACGTGGGAACGGGAGCCGTGCTATCACAGGAGCAGAGAGGGGAGGAACGGGTGATAGCTTACACGAGCAAAACCCTGGAGTCAAACGAACGAAAGTATTGCACCACGCGGAAAGAACTGTTGGCGGTGGTGCGAGCTTTGAAGCATTTTCGGTGCTACATCTATGGTCAACGCGTGATAGTCCGGACGGATAATAGCGCGGTCAGTTGGCTGCAGAGAAGTAAGGAACCGATGGGGCAGGCTGCTCGGTGGATTGAGATTATCGACTCGCATGATGTGTCGTTCCAACACCGACCGGGCAGGAAGCATGGGAACGCTGACGCGTTGTCCCGGTATCCGTGCAAACAATGTGGAGAGGAGCACGAGAATACCGAAAAAGTGAGAGTAGTGACGCGGGCCCGGGGGTACGAGCCCGGATGGTCCCCGCAGGAGATGAGAGCAGCGCAGAGGAGGGATCGAGATATAGGGCCGATTGTCGCACGGATGGAAAAAGATGCGGACCGGCCAGGTTGGGAGGCCATATCTCCGGAATCCCGGGAAACAAAGATCCTATGGAGGCAATGGGAACGATTAAGCCTCAGGGATGGCGTGCTGCATCGGAAGTACTGGGAACTAGAAGGGCATGGTTGGAGGAACCAGTTGGTCGTTCCCCGAGGGGAACGGGCCAAGTTGGTAAGGGAATACCATGGAGGCGCGGCAGGAGCGCATTTAGGAGTCGCCAGGACGACGGCCCTGTTGGAACAAGGGTTTTACTGGCCGGGACTCCGGGAAGACGTGCGGAAGGAATGTCGAGAATGTGATTGCGCGTTGCTGAAAAAGGGAAGAGGAAGACGGGAGCCGCTACATCAGTACATAGTGGGGGAGCCGATGGAACGGCTGGCCATGGATGTTTCGGGCCCGTACCCAGTCACCAAACGAGGAAATAAGTATTGCCTGATGGTGGGATGCTATTTCACCAAATGGTTGGAGTGTTTCCCGATCCCGGATCAAAAGGCAACGACAGTGGCGAACAAACTGGTTGAAGAAGTAGTAGCACGGTACGGCGCGTTTCGGGAACTACACTCGGATCAAGGCACGAATTTCGAATCCGAGGTGGTGGCTCAGGTCTGTGCACTATTCGGGATACACAAAACAAGAACGACGCCGTACCACCCCAGGAGTGACGGGTACATAGAACGAAGTTTCCGTACTTTGGGGTGTTGTTTGAAAGCCAGCTGCCGAGCGACGGGTCGGGAATGGGACGAGATGGTCCCGCTCGTGATGATGAGTTATAGAGCAACGCCGCAAGCCAGCACGGGAGTGACACCGAATATGATGATGCTGGGCCGACAGACCATGATGCCGCGACAGGCGATTTATGGGAGACCTCTAGGACCAGAGGAGGAACCCCGACGGGTAGGCGACTATGTGGAAAGCCTGGAGGAAGGGCTAGTCGCGGCCTATCGGGAGGCCCGGACGGGGCTGAAACGAGCCGCCATCCATCAGAAACACGAGTACGATGGGAAGGTGACTCGGCGGGAATACCACGCCGGAGAACTGGTCTGGGTGCACGATACGGTAGTGGATAGGGACAAGGGAACGAAGTTGCGATTTCCATGGATGGGCCCTGCACTGATCGTCAAGGTGCTTGACCGAGGACGGGTGGTAGTACGGAAGAAACGAGGGAAACCGGGGGGGGTGGTCCATGTGGACCGCCTGGAACCCTACCGAGGACACGCTGCGCCAGCCTGGATGGTAGCTGACCAGCAAGGATACGAGGCTGCACAGTAAATGCTTGGGGTGGGGCGCGCTAGGGCACGTAAGGAAACGGGGCACCCCTTTTTGTGATGAAGTCGTTTTCGTGTCTCGATTCCGCAGGTGGAAGAGGACCAAGGGAACGACCAAATCGGCGCTACACAAAAAGGCTTTGGCCAAAAAGGACTGATCAACCTGGGGCCATTGAGTCGGGGCGGTGCGTTGACCACTACAGTAGGAGTGCAGGTCGTTAGGCTGTAGAGATTTGCTACCTAGCTGAAGATTGGTTCTCTTGCGGATGTAATATAGGTGGGAAATGCGGGGTTGGAACGAAAAACGGCGTTCGGGAGCCACGACGGCCCGAATGTCTAAAGTAGTCCCACGGAGCCGCTTTCCGGTCAGTTCGGAGGAACCACAGCGTGGAAAAGATGGTTGGATTACAACAGAAGACAGACCCGGTGGCAAGCTGGTGAAGACTTCTGAAGTAATGCCGACTTGGTAATACCGCTTTACAGCGTCCAGGAGACCGGAGGAGAGTAGATGCGGCACTCTCGGGAACGCCGGAGGAACGAACGGACGGCTGTAAAAGGCGAGGCCTGAAACGAGGACGGGCTTTAAAGTAGGTCGTAAAAGGAGTAAAAGAGGACAAAGAGAACGGGGCGGCGGCAAGGAGATAATAGCGCCGAGCCCCTGTGTTCTCCGGGAAGTGTGCGGAAGCACTGTGAGGGCCGAGATGAAAAAGGCAAGAGAAGGCGACGAGGGATGAAAAGACCGAGGACGTCCGGTGGGGCAATAAAAGGCCTAGGAAAAACGCATGGACGGGCGAAGGGCCGCGAGGTAAAAAAACAGGCGAGGCGGTGACCAGCGGCGGGCCCCGGAGACCGGAAAATAGTAGGGGGCGCCACCGTAGAAGTGGATGGTGAGTCTGACGCTAGGGGTCGCTAGTGCAGGCCACGCCCACTTCCGCCTGCGGCGGCTATAAAAGGCAGAGCGCTCGCCGGAGCAGGTCATTCTGGTCAGCCGATCAGGATTCATCGAATCGCAGACGAGCAGACTGAGCTAAGGAGAAGAAAACAAGAGGAAAAGCAGAGAAGCGAGACGAGCAGCATCACCACGAGACAAAAACGGAAACGGCTGACGGGACGAGCTTCAGGATTGGAACGAGCCCCGAAAGCCCGGAAAACGGACACGATGAGCGGACAGTGCTGGGAAGGACATTGTCACGGAAAGGAGTTTAAGCACTTGGCCAAGCATATTAAAGGTCAGCATGATGGATTACGGAAGCAGTACTACATGTGCCCGGTGTGTTCGAATCGAGCCTATTCGACACACCAGGACTGGAAGAAGCACATGACGGACTCACACGAAGGGAACCTGCAGAGGGGGATGCCGAAGCAAGACCCCCTTCTGAGGCTGGAGTATGCTGCGGCGTTCGCCTTGGACCCGAAAGGACGACCGCCGTACACCAGTTTCGCTGCTGGGGATGAAACGGCGGCCCGGGTAGCCAACATGGAACGGGACTACGGGGTGCGCCATCCGGAGGGGTTTTAACCCCCTGAGAGGGCGGTGGATAAGGAGGCACCGGAGAGGCCGCGACGGCATATCCGCATACCTTACTACCCGAGGGCGTCGAGAGGATCCGAGGACAGCGACGCCGAGCAGCTGGAGCAGGTAGCAACCGAAGAAGGATCAGAGGCCGACGAGGCCGGCGAGGGAGCCCAAGCAGCCAAAGCAGCAGGGAAGGGACCCCTGGCCGAGGTGGCGGAACGATCGACACCCACGCGTCGTTCCCCTCGGAGGGCCGCGAAAGGAGTACGGAAGGAAGACACCGAGTCGCCGCGAAGCGCGAGCCGAGCCGTGGTCAACCCGAAGCCACTCCTGACACCAGACCAAATATCAGGGTTAGTACAGAGCCGAATTAAGAAGTTAAACGCCCAGGGAGAACCACGGGAACCGAGAGGACGAGGACTCCCAGGCAGAGGAAAAGGACGGACATCCACACCCACCCCGAAGCCGGGTTGCTCAGGAATACCACCGGGGGCTGAGGTGGTGGAATTGGTGAGCTCGTCCGACGACCAACGACCGAAAGTCAAAGAGGAAGAGGAGCCGCTCGCTTTCAAGAGGCCCCCGACACAGGGATGCCCGGCGGAGGAGCCGTCGCGAAAGAAGAAGTGGAAAAAGGTCAAGAAAGTCCCGAGAGAATTGGAGGAGGGAACGAATTCGGACCAGTCGGAGTCAGGCAGGAGTATGTCGGCCCGAAGCGATCGGTCTTTGATTATCGCTGAGTCTAGTAGCACGGGAGAGCTGGGACCATCGCAGCCTGAGACCTCAACAGGAGTCAGACGGACCATGGGACTAGAACCACCTTGTAGCGACGCACAATTTACTATGATGACAGTTCATAAGAAATCAGTGATATACGAATCACGACACCCGAGGTACCCCGGGTATTTAAAAGGAACAATGAACCGGGAGGGATCGTTCAGGGGTTACCACGAGGCGAGATCCGACCGGGAGCTGGAGGACAGCATTCGGGAAGCACAGGGAGGCCGGCTGGTGGAAAGAGAAGCATTGTACCTAGGGAGGTTTCTACGCGAGATGGCAGAAAGGCAGGGACTCAAACCGTCGGGGCGAGTGGAGAAAGTAAAGTACGTTCGGCATGCGGCCAGGCCGGAGGACACGACGTCGACGGCCTCGACACAGCCGCTGTTCTCTACCCCTACCCCGACGAAAGCGGATTCACCCCTGGAGAAGATGGTATGCAAGCAGCCGATAGTGCCGCCCCCAGGATTGAAACGAATGAGAGACATTACGGTAGCACCAGACACACCAGAGACACGGGCGGCGGTTGACAACCTGACTCGAGCCAGTTTGGGGAGCTCGTTTTTCGGGTCGCAAGGATCGGAAGAGACCCCGGGACCACCGTCGCCCGAACGTATGGGATCGCCGCCAGGACCGGATACCCCACTCAAGGACGAGGATAAACACGGGCGGGCGCTACAACCGCGGGTTGTGATACACAGATTACAAATACCGGCTGCCCAGTCCATGGACGCGGAGGTGGAAGACTCAGAGGACATGGAGTTGGGGCAGGCCGAGACCAGAGGATACGAGCCGGAGAAACAAGAATTGGACGAGTCGGGAGCGGATTCAGTGTTCGGGTCTATAGGAACGGAGATACCGACGGCAGGACCATCTAGGGAAACACCGAGACTCAAGTTATTACTGACACAGGCCATTCACCAGGTCTTACAGGGACACTTTCCGGTGACGGCGCGAGCGGTACGAGACTGGGACGCGGAAAAGGCCATTCGGGTGCAACTGATGTGGCCCCCGAGGGAGGTGCGAGGAATGACGGCCAAGACAAGAGCAATGGCTTCGGCGTCTATGGCGTTCCTGATGGCACTAGAAACGGGCCGCAAGCCAGAGACATTTGAAGAAGCGATGGCGCAGTTCCCGACGGCGGCACTGGGGCCGTTGACCAGGGAGTTCCCGGGGGTCGACCGGCTAGTTAACGAACATAACCGGACCGTCCAATTGGCTCAGACCCTAGTGATGTACAAAAACGAGGATCAACTGGATGACTTGTTGAAGGCGACAAGAGAGGCGGAAAAACAGAGCGGAATGGTGGATCAGCTTCTCGAGCTCCCCGCTAGGGAGGAGAGACTGTTGCTGCCGATCCGGCGCCAAGAAGAAGGGTGAAGTAGATGCTGCTCGAGGTCTTGCACGGAAGAAAAACAGCGCGACGGAACCAGAGGCGGAAGATGGCGCGTCGCGAGTCGGGTGGGGAGGGATTACGGGGCGTTGGCTCCTCACCCATAGTGTCAAACCCCCAGGGAGAGAACCGGGCCGAGGCGGAGGTACCTGAGCCGCACAGGAGGCCGAAGCCTGGATAAAAGACTCTCCTGGAGACCGCTGGACGGGCCCGAAAACTTTACTTAAACTCATCGGGAACGGACTGGCGGGCTCGAACATTCTTATCTTAATTTATTCTTATTAGTTTCTTTATGGGAATCTTCTTGCGGAAGTGAACGAAACCACATGTGTTAGGAGGTGTTGAGTGTAATCAGCGAGCTGGAGGGTCCATGACTGGAATGAACTTACCAAGCCTGCGGGGCGAATACGGGACGGAAGGAGGCGCTAGGAGGAAAAACAAGTTTGTAACTGTTCCTCTTCTTCCCTGGAGCCCGCTGCGTTGGTTGGGACCGAGCAGGTGGAACGGGATCGTCCGGTCGCGGAAATGGATGGCGGGCCGGGCGGCCCGGGAGCGAGAGTGAAAGTTGGGAGGCGGAATCGAAGAAAGGAAATCAGAATGGACGGATAGTGTTGTCAATGTAGTGTTTGAGTCGACGGTCGTGCCGGGGTAAATAAGGTACCGGTGGGCCGGCGACTCGCCGCTGGAGGAAAGGCTGGCGCGGGCCAAGACTGAAAACCCTTCTCCCGCGCTGCCTTGAGCGATCTGGAGGCGAGGAAGAGACGACCTCTGTCCTCTAGCGGCACTTCTACTTCCTGCAACTTTGTCTTCTTGATTTTGGATGGATCGATCAGAATGTGGATGAGCCCGGATTCATGTACCATCATCTTCTGAGTTTCCTTGTCTTCAGCCTCTTACCGCATACGAAGAGCGGCAAAATGGAATTTTTCGACCTGAATGCTGGTTTTATCGTGCCAGAGTTGATTTATATTAATATCTTACCTGCAGTAACGACAGAGACTCCTTCCATGTCGTATTTCCTGATGTCTTCTTCTCGAGGAACGAAACAAAATAGTCTTTGAAACATATAGGGAAGTAATCTTTGAAATATACAGGGAGGTGGTGCTTGGAACGTCGGCCGCGGATGCCTCGATGGACACATCAAGAGGTCTGCAAAGAGCGACGAGGAGCGACCCTTCTTGGAGTTCGACATCGGATGAGTTCTCTATATATGCTATTTTATTGAGAATGGGCCCGTTCCGGATCTCAGAGGTTGACGTTGGGTGCAGATCCCGGTTGATGTCTTCCATCTTCACTTTCTACGGCTTCTTCTTCTCCTTCTCACTAATATCTTCAACTTACCAACTTCGAACCGTCGTACCTAGGAGCAGCCCGGAACGGCTCGGAGCTGTTGTCTCGGCGTTCGTCATAGGCATAGTGGCTTCATGCAATGTGACATGGCACCGTGGACGACTGTGGCCTTACTCCAAAATCAAAACCAGACCGGATCTTAAACTTACTTCTATTTAACGAACTATTTGTTGGTATTACAGTCTCACGAAAATCGTCTAAAAGCACGGTCCTCCGGGAGGACGAAGAGAAAAACTTAGTAAACAGAGCGAGGCCCGAGAGCCTAGGAAACGAACGAGGGCCCGAGTGCCCGAAACAGGAATCCTCTTCTTAGGAAAATCATCTCATCAGTAGAACGAAGGAGCCTCCCTCTCGCCCCAAAGAGGACTGTCTTCCTGCCGTTGCTTACGGAGGGGGGGAGGGATGAGAGGCACCGGCTCCTGTCATCAAAAAGAAACTTCATCAAAATTATCTTCTTAATCAGGTCTCCGTTCCGGTTGTTGTCATGCCACTTGGGCCCGGAACGGTGACGGAAATACTTTACTATGGTGGACTCTCTCCGACATCTCTTTCTGAAATCCTGAAATCTTCAAATGTGTCGACGTGGTCGAGGACGGAACATCTTGATGCTGGGTTAACCACGAGGACATGTGTCGTAAAAGTCAAACTTCAGTTCCTGTACGGAAAACGGACACTTCATCGATAATTAATGATTCTAATCTTCTCAGTCTCACCTTCACCCGGACTCCATCTCAAAGCTTCACTGTGACAAATAGCACGAAACCCGCGACGTCGTCTGCTGAAGCTTCCACTCTAAGCTTTAATGCATGAAGTTAAGTTCCTTTCCACATACAACGCCATCTTCTTCTTTGGGTACCTTGGCCTTTGGCTCGAACGTGTTGTCCTTGCCAAACGTGAAAAAGTCACTGGAGGGCTCTGAATGCCGAGGCGACCGAGGGTGCGAAGTCCAAAAAGAACATTCTATCTACAAAAACTCCAGTCTTTCTTCTTCAACTCATCCTTAAAATCATCATCATCACCTAAGAGAACGCAGAGAAGAGTAATAGTTACGGAAGAACGAGGGGTCACGACCGACCGGGTAGGAGAATCACGACCGATTCTCTACCCAAAAACAACGGAGAACGTCTGAACGACGGTAGAATGGATCGAGGGTCGAGAGGACTAAGGGTCACGACCGGCCCTGGCCTCTGGGTGGGAGAGTCGCGACCGATTCTCCACCCGAACTAGGGGAGAACGTCTGGACGACGGAAAACGAAGGGAACGGGGGCACTGCGGGTCACGACCGACCCATGGCCCCGGGCAGGAGGACCACGACCGGTCCCTCTGTCCTAATGAGGGTAAAAAGGCGAGGAAAAACGCACCGAGGGGCTAAGTAAATAGAGCCCAGAGGAGAGGAGCGGGGGCGACGGGGTCACGACCGATCCCCAGTCCTGGGTGGGAGAGCCACGACCGGCTCGCTCATCCTAAAGACGAGAAAAAGAGGAGGTGTAAAAAAAACGGGTCCTAAATAGATCAAGGATAAGAGAACTCTGACGAAGATAAAAAGAGACTAAGATATATAAAACGAATTATATGAACTTTTATTAAGAAGAGAGAAAAACGAAGAAAGAAAAACGAAGAACGAAAAACGAAGAAAGAAGAGAAATAATAATTAGCCGGATAGGCCCCGGGGGCCCTCCGAAGTAGACCGGGGAGGACAGAGGGTGACACCTCCTCCTCTGCCGATAAGGAGCGTAGGATTGAAATGTTTCTGGTTCTAGAGTATGTTCTGTTGTCGTTGCTGTATGAACTGTGTTGAAATTTTGTATAACGTGTTTTCCCACCTTTCAAGAAGGTGCGGGAGGGTGTGATGAACGGCTATTCAGCCAAAATACATAGAGGTTAAAATAATAGAAATAAGGTAATAATAGAAATATATGTAAGAGAACGAAATAGATGTAAAGAACGAATATGTAAAGAACGAAGAACGAAATAGATGTAAAGAACGAATATGTAAAGAACGAATAACGAATATGTAAAGAACGAATAACGAAAACGTAATGGAACGAAACCCGGAAATATGTAAACCGGAAGTGAAATGTAAACCGGAAACGGAATATATAAACCGGAAGTGACGTCAGTTGTAGGTCACGTGACCGAAGGCAGCCAATCAGGGCTGACCTCTCTAGTATATAAAGGGGCGGTGAGGCCCGAATAAACAGAGTTCTTTAACAGTTCTCCTGGTGTCCAGACGTGTCCTCTTTCCTGAAACAACCGCTAAAGATGAGCCGATCAGAGTAATTAAGCCGAAGTTAGGACAAAACAGTCGAAGTTCGAGATAGGTAGTAGAAACATAGGGTAAGTGGCCCGATGGCCCGAAGAACGAGGAACGAGGGAACGGAGTAGGGCACGAAGGCCCGAAGTAGTACCGGAAACCGAGGCGTAGTATGGTACGAAGACATGGGGAGCGGAACGAGGGAGCGAAGTCCGCGGGGACGAGGGCGCGGCATGCTCGGCCCCACGCTACCAAACAATAGGCGACCGTCGGCCCGTCGCCCCCGCGGACCGGAACTCAGGGGTGGACCGCCCCCCGGCCGACCCGTACCCCTACCATAATTTCCCTCCCCCGCAGTCCTCCGTCGACATCGAGTGCCGATTCCCGATCGATTCGCTCAGCCCCCCCTCGTGCGCGAGGCACGACTCTAGAAACACATCTCGGTTCTTGGCCCGGATTCCCCGTCCGCCCCGAGACCCGAACAACCCCCACGTTCCTCTGTTGTAAGAATCGGCAACCCCGACTTACCAGAGAACGTCACACCATGCTGTTTGCCCATCATGTCACCTTCATCTCATAGATATGATCACCAAAGACAGAATTCGTCCCAACTTGTTTTTACCATGAAAATGACCCTGGCTGTCAGTTCGGCATAAAACCTCCATCACTCACTCACTAACTCTAGAATCTTCACTGCAGTTTTACGTCAATTCTCCAAGGCATACTTTTGTTCGGCCTTGAATGGTTTCAGAGTGTACTCGCTGTAAATAATTAACCTTCTGTACAGATCATAGGACAAAGTAGCTAAAGGAGTCCAATGCTCTCAATGAATCTGACGTGGAGGGAGACAAGTTGCCTTTGTTCTGAACCACTGAGTGAGAAGGAGATGCATTTGCCAAATGCTAAGAAAATGTCTTCCTTCAAACAATGCATTGAATACAGAAGTATACACAGTGCTCTTTTGAATTATGAACATTTATAACATGCGTATTGTATGACTGTTTCATATAATCATTATTTTTTTCAGTTTGTCTCATTTGAGACAGTTTATTTATCTAACATATTCATAAGAATAGTAAAGCACGTGTTGCATATCATTTCAACACAGCAAATGATGAAAATGTATCACAAATTCCGAGACATCCTAGATTTTCTGAGTGCCAATAGCTGGTAAGGTAACCCCTCAAAGCTATGAACAACACAGAAAAGTGGTTTGACTCACATCATAAGCTTATTGTCTGACAAAGAGAAATGTAATCTTATAGTAAGTGATCATTTGTGTTTGGTTTAGGTCCTTGGCGTTTGACGGGATCAGCTTCAGGTAATTGCCAACCGTTATTAAATCTACAGGAACCCGAATAATCCGGAAGTCAATGTATCTTATATCTTAAAGAAGAGGTCTTCCCATGCAACTGTTATTTGAAACAAATACGAACAACCTGCTGAATATATCTGTCAGTGAGCCCCTGAAATAAACTTTCCCACTTTGCTACAATATGCACAAACCCTTGGTTATCAACAGCGTGTGTACTATAACATAAACTAATGCAGCAAACTTGAAAGCAAACTTTACCCCCTAAGTGATATCCAAGCAATCAATAACAAACAATTCCGAAGCTCTGTGTACATGAAAAATCATGAAATATTGTAAATCATTTAATCAGTGGGGGCTACAATTTTCCAGTGACATCTTTGCAAAAAAAAAACTAATGCAAGAATAAAAATTATTTTCTACTCACTCGTCGCTCCTTGACTGCACCCTGAACTTCTCTCCGGGCTCCTCGGCGATGCAGATGATGGTAGATAATATATCCATGCGGAAACAGGGCACGTCCTGGCCTGCCTGGTACTCAGTGCAGGAGGCGTGCACCTTGTGTTTGACCACCAGCTCCGTCGGCCGGGCCGAGATCTCCTTCTGTCTGTCCCACGTGTCCGTGTTCTCCACGTACTCCGTCTTGGAGATCCACTTCCGGTTGGCGCCATCGGGAAGCGGCGTCCACAGGTAGTCTGGGAAGTTACAGTAGCCTACCTCCTCGGACTCTGTTGGGAAATAGGGAGAGTTCACGGTTAGAATGAGGTTAATCTGATAAGCCCTTTTTCCACCAGCCGATTTTACTACCAATTTCAAAAGTTGGCAGTGGGAATAGCTAATTACGAACATGTTATATTATACCATTATAAAGCATTTTTAACTCTCTTTCAAAAGGTATGTAAGATATATATTCTTTTGTTATGGTACTAGTTAAAAGGAACTAATTACCAAATAACTGGTGGTTAAATCGGTTGGTGGAAACAGAACATTAGGTAGCGCATTCAGGTTTAATGGGAGAATTCAATACTGCCTGCTACAGTTAAAAAAAGTTGCCTTCAGCAAAACCTCATACTCTCAAGCCGCACACCTACTACGGCGATGTGCCAACCACAGATGTTACTATTTCTTAAAGATTGCATGTCAGTACTCTGTATTGAAATGTACATGTTTGATCTTAATCAGTGTAAAGATCGATCAATTATTTCAGCAGAATCAGCCAATTATAGTTATGACTGCTTGAAAAATCGAGTAGGTATAAGGCTTTTCTGCATGGCACCTCTTATTTATCTTTTTTTCACTAATTGGTATGGCTAAAATAAAAAGCAATATATCATAAATGTAACGTAACAGTCCTACTCTTTGTCAAATTCGCCCAAGATTGAATTTCCATTGACTGAAAAAAAACATTGGTCACTATACCCATTGCATTAGGTTTAATGCTGACGTCAGCACTCAATCACCTACTTGGAACAAAATATGGGCCAATGTTCAAATCATACCAGTGCTAGAGAAGTAAAACTAGACTACTTTGACTGACTCTCTGAAGTAAGGACGGTAAGGTGGGTAAGATTGAGGTTAATTAGTCAGGTAAAACGTTGCCCACGACCTTGGAGGATGTGAAGGAAGCAGATCCACCAGGTGCATAAAGGTGGAATAGAAAGTAGGGCAGATGGTATGTGACTTGGAGAACGTTTATAGAGAACGTTTATACCCCCCTAGCACCCGGCCCCCCACCTTCTTTTCCCCTTCCCTTATTCAATTTACTTTCTCTTTTGTTGATAATACTATGTAAATTATAGCCATGGTTCTATAGTGTAAGAGTAGACAATGTCAAACTGGCCATAAGCTGAAGTTGCGATTTCAACTGTGATTGATTGTAACAGGATAGAAACAGTGTACACGCAGAAAAGCAGCGCTTAGCGTTGAGGTATGTTAACTGTATAAATTGTCGAACTTAAAAAAAGAAAAGAAAAGAGATGCCATGTCTCAGATAGGGCTTTCTTAGCAAATGCATCAATAAGCTATTCTCCCTACCTCGTATAGATTTACAGTATTTCAAGTATCTGTAGATTAATTTTGGCTAATTTTGTAGACAAATACACTGGAAATCTGTAGAATATATAATATAGTATAAGACTATTTGCTGTATTTCTGTATGTTATGGATATATTCAAAACCAATTTAAAAATTATGAAATATATATACATACAAGTGATAATTTCTCCATCATGTTAAACCACAAAGAATGTCATGATTAGCCAAAAAAATTCTTGATCTAGGCCAGTCTGCTGGTACAATGAAGTGAATGAGCTATCTGTGGCTGGTTGAATTGGATATATTGTACTTTAGTATGAATATAAGCTCATCGATCTCTATAATATAAACTGTTGAAGTCAAACCAAACGAAATGGCACGGAATTTACTTATTTATTTCCCATGGTAGTGATAATTTACTCAATTATGTTTATATTCCTAAAGATTATTCAGATACTGGCCATACATGCTCCAACAAGCTGATGAGAATTGCATAAAGCCTGCAATCCTCCTTATGAATGCAAAACAGCTACTCCAAACTAGCTTTGTGAATCCTCCCCCATGCAGCTAGTCATAAACTAAGGTTCCATTAGAGCATTGTAATTAGATATAAAAACTGATTGTATCAAAGATGCTGCTGGGAATGTCTTGGAAATGAAATGCTGCACTGCCACACACCCTTAAGCGGGTATTACACTACACGACTTGATCTGCGATATGACGCTGTCACAGAGAAGTTGCACATATAAGAGGTAAAAATATTGTTGTTACACATATATGAGATAATCCAAATTGCCGATTTGTAACAATTACATCACTCCTGTATGTGAATTGCCTGAAAGGGCCTGTTTCCACCGAACGAAATTCTCCTGAAGACAGCCTAAGACTTGAAAAGATTAGGAAATTGTTGATGGTCGTTTGGAAAATCGTTCAGTGGAAACACAAAATCGTTTGTTACGACTTTGTTAAAGACTGCCAACAACATTTGCTCAAGACAAGTCTTCACCGATGACCAAATATTTAACCTTCTAAATATTTCTGGATGACTGTTACAAACAATTTCTTTAAAAACCAATTGAACCCAATCAGATCCATTATTCCCTGGGGTTTCCGATTGTTGTTGTTTGAAATGGTCGTCCAGAATATCAAATAGTCATTCACAAATCAGTATTTCAGTTGTTTAGTGGAAACATATTAACATGAGCTTCCTTAAGATATTTACTTACAATTTATACTCAAGACCATTTTCTGAAGAAAGTAACTTTTGTTGTGACCCTACATCTTAGTAAAATAGTTCGTCGGATACCCAGCTTTGTATCATCATATCACGCTGATATCCCACCTAACGTTGTGTACGATAATGCCCTGTTTCCACAAAATCGATTAATCAGCAATTATTTGGTAATTTATTACTTTTAACTAGTATCATAACAAAAGATTACATATCTTACATACCATTTAAAAGAGAATTAAAAACGCTTTCTTATGGTATATAACATTTGTGATTTACCTATATTCCCACTGCCGATTTTTGAAATCAGTATTGATTTGTGGTAAAATCGGCTGGTGGAAACAGGGCTTAATACCGCCTTCAGAACCCCCCCTGACTGGGCCCTGATTTCTGTACACCAGTCCCACAGTCAGTCCGCTAATTCAGTTACAAGGCTGCTTCTTCACCAATTATCGCCCGGTCTAGTTTGAGTGTGCAGCTGCATGGTAAGCGGGGTGGGTGGGTAAAGCCGGGTCCACTAAACGATTCAACCTGGACCTTACGATAAAAGTGACTGACAAATCTGTCAATAGTAAGTATCGTGAGTAAAAAATCGCAAGTGTCTAACAATAAAGTGTTTCCACCAAACGACCAAAATAAATAGTTTTGGACGATTCTGGGACGTTGTGGATGACTATTTCCAACGACTTGAGTTGAAAAACATAGGGAACAATGGATTTAATTGCTTTTAATTGGCTCTGAAAAAAATCGTTGCCATTTGTCGTCCAGAAATATTAAACAGGTTAGATATTTGGTCGTTGGTGAATCTTTCACTTTAGTCGTTCACAAATGTCGTTTGCAGTCGTTCACAAATGTCTTTATCAACGATTTTTTGTTTCCACTGAACGATTTTCCCAAAGACCACCAATGATTTCCTAATCTTTTCATGTCTCAGGCTGTCTTGAGCAAAATATCGTTCGGTGGAAACAGGCCTTAATAAACGTGTGTACAGGAATCTTTATGGTAATGTTGATTCTCTAATTTCACCCCATCTAGAGTCATTCTGACATCACCATGGCCTTGATTATGGCAGTTTTTGTCAGTATTATTAAAAGGAATGCATTCATTTTGTTACTATCATACAATATTTAGCCATTCTCATAGTAGTATTGATTACAGGTCACCTAGTTTCACAAGTATTGGTTCTGTTGACAGCTGTCAAAAACTAGTTTAATATAATCTGATTATTGACAATTTGTAGATCATTGGCTACTATGTCCTCTAGTTGTAGAATATGCAAACATAGTAAAGATTGAATCAATTAACAGTTTAAAACTCTTTGTGTGAGACTGATTGGGCCAACTGTTTTGCCTAGTTACCATGACCCCTGACAGTGATACTGGGAAATCCACGTTCACTCTCCTCATATGAAACAGTTGTAAATGCCATTCTTCAATCTAAAGGGAGAAAAATGATCAGATATATAGATTTCTATCTCTTCAATAAGCTTTGTAAGGACACGAGGTGTTCAGTAAGTAAAGGCTACATCAATAATAACAAATTTCTATTATCTAGTTCAAAAAACAGTTTAAATAAAGGCCTATAGCTAACAACAGGAAGATAAGATCATGAGTGGGAAACATCAAAATATTATACTTAGAATATAATTCTTAGAGTTAAAGACTAATGTGAAACACCAACACTGTATTTTCAATTCATATGGACAGCTTGAAATAAAATCTAAACAGAGATGTGTATAACAGTGCTGAATGATTAGGTAGGATTTGAAAACCTATGGTGTCACACTGCCTACCGGTACTCTTGCATGGTATACTCCACAGTTCCCACATGGAAAACACCGCTTATCACTGTACCACCGACCTAAATCGGTGGGAATTTGGTCTGCAATGTTTTATTATGGTTTTTGTTACATACATATACCACACACTAGCTATAGCTTTTATCTACATATTTGCATGATTTACCGGTGGGAAATCAGTGGTTTAGTATTTACCCCGGCATAAAACCCCTGACGACTCCATAAGGGAATAGCCCCCCCCCCCCTCCTATACAGGAGGATCTTTGTCCATAGCGCTGAGTTTGTATGGTTACCACCCATACTTCTATCAGGGGAGCAGAGTGTGGCATATGGAGGATAACGAGCGTTCCTTACCACCATGACACTGATATGCACTGGGGTAAGAGCCCACCATGACACTGATATGCACTGAGGTAAGAGCCCACCATGACACTGATATGCACTGGGGTAAGAGCCCGTGAACGTTCATTGTCACAGGTTGTTTCCACCAACCGATTTTGACCACTGAGTTTCTTTTGGTTATAGCATCTCATGAGAAATATTGTAAAACACTATATATATCCTACATATAATTTGAAAGAGAATTACAAACCCTTTTTATTATCTCCTATGCCGATTTTTGAAATCGGGAGTAAAATCGGCTGGTGGAAACACAGCCTCAGTGTGTAACTATTTGTTACTAAACAACTATGAACCGTCTTGATTTTCCGTGTTTACCCTCTGGGTTATTCCAACAATTATTCTATTATAGTTATTTCCATGAAACTTTATTTTAAGATTATCATTTAATAATAATCTTCAAATCATGAGTTTACCCCCATACATCTCATAAAAGGGCCATGGGTTTGCTAAGCTGTCGTTGTATTAGATCGAATATACAATACAGATAAGACTCCGGATTCATATTCAAATTACCAGATTGGTCAAAGTACATGCTGTCAAACAATTGCAATGTCAAGGATAGACTGAACGAGCATGAAACGCAATTTCAAGTACCATCTATATAGCGGTTTAACCTTAAAGGTAACGTTGTTCTGTTGGCAGCATAAAACGTACACTATTGAATGTTCTGCTACAATTTATCACCAATCTTTCATCGCCATGTGTCACCACCAAACTGCCTCCCATTCCCTTCTTGACCTTTCCCTCGGTATCTAAGCACAATATGCAAAGCTTTTCTCAAGCATAGCAATCAGCCATAGGCCCTCCAGCCCCCTTCCCCACGACACACATACTTACAACTTCCTTCACAGCTATTGTACCCACACCCACACCCAATAATAGGCCTCTCCAACCCTGAAACCCAAATAAAGACATGTGGTATTGACAGAGGGGGAGGCTGTCGGCATATCTCGGGGTGCGGGGTTGAAGGCAACAATCTGCTGGTGGGAAGAGATGAGGGAGGGGGTTGACAACTGTTTGTACCCATAACTGTTAGAGACATGAGAAGTGGTATGCTGTAGGGAAAGCGTTGAGGAAAAGCCCTATTTCAATAACATGTTACAGTTCCGTCCAGAATGCTTATTTAAAGTGGTATGAGTAATATTCCTACCATACTGTGGTCTAGATATGTGTATTCCTGTATCCTTTTCTCGAAAATAACTGCTTGATCTTTGTATTATAATTATTTATATTAGTGTGCCTGTTATCCATACTCGAAATCATGAGTGCCATCAATAAATCATCAAATTTCTGAGTTAAGGCCATATTCCTCAACGCATTGGGTGACCACGAGCGGTGTTCTTTTTGCCCATCGCAAGCAATTTGCATTTCAGAAACGAACATGTTTGTTTCTACCACCGCAAGCATTCAATAGAAAACCTATATAAATCACTCATGGCGGTACTTGCGGTGACCCACCTCAAGTAACACTACAAGTCTATATTCCATCACGCAGTGCTTGTTTTTACTTGCGGTGGGTTTAACACCGCTAGTAAATTGCCCACCGCAACCAAAACGCCGTAACAGTGGAATATGGCCTTTAGGCTCATTAAGTGTTTGTCAGTTTCCTGATTATAGAGAAAATGTGTTGCTTGTGGTTCACCCCTCTCCCCTTCTTTTCTAAATCCTAAATCCAGCTCTCAAGTGTCCTATGGCGCGCTATCATTTTGAGTTCGGTTTGCGCAACACTCTACAACCCCACCCTCTTCTACCTGCTCCACTCCTGCGTGCATTTACCTCTCCTTTAACGTTGACAATAGTCCCCACCCCCACACCCCAAGATACCCCCCATCCTCCCCCCCCCCCACAAGCCCGAGCTGCTGACGGCCCCCCACAACCTGCTCAATGTAACTCACACTAACTCAAGGCGCCTAATTTCCCCGATCAATGCGTCCCCTGTTGGCTGTCTTTCGGGGGAAGCATGTCATTGATTCGGGTCCACCTTTTTACCCCACATCTCGTGGGTTCACACCACCAGCCACTCTGTAGGCCCTGGTTTAAGCCCTGTTTCCACCAGCCGATTTTACTACCGATTTCAGAAATCGGCAGTGGGAACATTAGCTAATCACGAACATGTTATGTATCATTAGAAAGCATTTTAATTTCTCTTTCGAATGGTTTGTAAGATATATAATATTTTGTTATAATACTAGTTAAAACTAATGAATTACCGAAAAAGCAGCAGCTAAATCAGTTGGTGGAAACAGGGCATTAGAGACACCAAACGCAGCCCTAAAGTTTATATTTCATTAGGCGATTTTGCCTATCTAGAATTGGGCGATTTCTAAATTCTTTTAAGAGTAATGAAATGAACCCTTACATGCTACATATCATTTGAAAGGGAATCCGAAATCCTTTCTAATGATATGTAAATTGTGTATATGTGATCCTCATTGACATGGGCGATTTCAGAAATCGTGAGTAAAATCGGGTAGTGGAATATAGCCATGACAAAAGACACCCCTCACAGGCCTAACAAGAGACACCCAACACAAGCCTAACAAGCCTACTTCATCCCAGATACTCCTTTATTAGGCCGAGCAACAGGGGAAATTTTAGGCCGCGGCGGCGAGATGAGGATTGATAATTCTCAAAAGTGTGAGGAAGGGATTTTTAGAAATATCCCCATGATAAAATGTCTCATTTGAATGTGCGCCGTGGAGTCGCGGTGGTTGTGGCGCCATGGGCGGATCCGGAGGTGGGTGGTTGGGTTGGGTGTGGTGGAGTCGTTGTTACTCCCGACTTGAATGGATTTCATTCAGTGGTGAAGATTTATTCAGATTGCAAATGTTTCAATCAGGTTCCATTCAGGTTGGAAATTATTTGGACATTCAGTCGTTCCCCCGTGGGATAATTACAGATATGATTACATTTGACTGGGCGCACGCAGAGAGAATGGTGCGACTGGTGTGTGTCTGTGATGGGGGGGGGGGGGGGGTGACTTGAAGAGCCTGTTTGGTGATACATTCGGAGCGGCTCCTTTGTGGTGCACCTGTGGTTGGTGAGCTGCTCATTAGAAGGTGTGGGACCTGCTGTAGAATTGAGGGAAAGGTTAGAGCTGCTCATGGGATTAATATCTGAGATACACCCTCTTGTTGCAAAAGCTATATAAACATTCCAGGTCACTCTGCCGCATCGACACCCTGCCTACGAGTGATCTCTGCACTGCAGCTGCCACTTGGTCCAGCCCCAGCCAACCACACTCCACCAGCAAAGACCGTGGGACTATTTTTAGACTACAGGGTGTAGTGATACTATAATGCCGATGTTTAGTATAGGACCTACATGGCAGAGAGTACTCTCACGGACTATTTTCTGGTGCGAAGGTGCAAGCGCTGCAGAATGAATCCAGGGCCTAATATTGGTTAACATAAAACCAAGGTGTATCAGGGCTATAGATATCACCTGAGGACAGGGTGGAGGCTATATCTTTTTGGAATGGATTTTTCTCTTTCAAACGTTGAAGATTGGAAGAATGTAATGCAATGTACGTAGTTACAAAAGTTGAGACTACCTTGTTAATTAGGTATCCCAAGTTCAACACATCTGTCTATAACAATTTTCATGAATATCTCATAGAATGTAGTGCTCATCAATTGGCCAGCCTAGATACAACCATTACAGCCCCTACACATATATATCCACATTGGGATGGTAGGAGACACAGAACGCTGGCAGTGTGGAGTCTGGATCCTAAAACAAATGGGTCCCTTTCGTCAGGCCGGGGTAAGGGCGGCGCCTGGGACTTGAGCCGGGCCCTCAGCCTATTAGGGCCGGCCTTGTCGGCCTCCTCCCGCCCCTAACCTCCTCCAGTACCTCCAACCCTCCAGGGTGGGCCGCCCCGCCCTGCTATCTGATTGGGTAGACAACTGATGATATGTCCTGATACCCCTGACTCGGACTGGAGAGGTTTTACTTTCCTCCAGCCATCCTCCTGCCCCCCTATACTATCCCTTTAAGGCCCGGTCACACATAGAGACTGGACTCCGCTCAACAGTTGGGCTGAGTTGGGCTGAGTTGGGCTGAGTTGGGTCTCTGCTAGTCTTGATATGTAACACAGGGTTAAAACTGAAGTTTTAGGTTTTCTCAAGATTGCTCTGTCTGGTCTCAAAACTTAAGATGTTGAAGATGTAAAACGGGATAGTCTTCAGTCCCAAGCAGTTTTAAGGTCCAGTCTCTATATATATTATGTGACATAGCTTAAAGGCCCGGTCACATATAGAAACTGAACTCAACTCAACAGTTGCGTTGAGTTGGGTCTCTGATGGCCTTGTTATGTGACATAGAGTTAAAACTGGAGTTTTAGGTTTTCTCAAGACTGATCAGTCTGGTCTCAAATTTTGAGATGTTGAAGATTTAAAACTGGATAATCTTCAGTCCCAAGTCGTTTTAAGGCCCTGTCTCTATATGTGACGTAGCTTAAGAATCATCTGTCCTGAGCCCATCATCAAATCAGATGAAGACAAATAGTCACACCTCTTTTACCTATACGTGATTGTGTTTATAGGCAGGAGCAAGAAGACTTAAGACTATCCGATCTCTATAATGTGACCACTGGTTAGTTTGCAACCATCCAGTCTCAAATCCTGAAGACTGTTGACTTGAGTTCAGTCTCTAGATATGACCGAGCCCAACCCCCACCCATCCCCCTAACCCCCACCTTCCTCCTTCGTCTTTCCGCTCAGATCGAGGCTGCCCCCTGCGCCCCCTGGTGTGCTTAGAATACAACCTGCGTCTCCATGACCCAGAACCAAGAGGTAGGATCCCCTCATTGTTTCTGGTCTGTGTCCATGCATCCAGAACCCCGAAGGCTGTAATCCACTGTCCAACTTTACTCCCGATTTATAAAATCACCAATTATAGCCAAATCACATATCATTAGACAGGATTTAAAGTTTTCTTTCAAATGGTATGTTATGTGTATGGACTGTAATATTTATGAAAGCAGAACTAGTCTGAATCTTAAGTGTTTAAAATCGCTTGGTGGAAAAAAATGTTTTAGTCTATGGTGCTGATCCAAAATGCTAAACGCACATAATGGGGTCAGCCTACCATTGTAAGGCAGGAATTCCTGCCTCCATCTCAACATGATTTGAAGTCACTGGCTAGGGGCAAGCTGACCCATTACTAGCCAACAGGCTCATCACCAGGGAAGAGTTTCTACCATTTAAAATTAGATAGTCATTCAGAATATTCCTGTCGTAATATGTAAACTTTAAGGCCAACCATTAGGAGTCACCAACAGAGTAAGGGTGTATGGACCTATCCTGTGGAATAATATTGATGCATTTGATGAATAACAAAACACTGTCTTGTTCGCCCCTGCATGGTTCCCACTAAAGGGGGAAGGCAATGCCTCCCCACCCCAAAGCTTGATCGGTCTTACTATATTATATCTGACCCCAATATGGAAAGGAATTAGAATTAAATGATGGTCCTCTTCATAAACGAAGCAGGACTCTAACATAGACCTCGCACTCTCATCGTGTATAGACAGATTACAAAACTTAACAGCACGACCCTCCTCCTTTCAATCATGAATTCATAATAACATTTTTTTAGAAACGTATTCCCACTAGTGTTAGTTTTATCTGAAGACGTCCCCTAATTCCATCCCATAACTTCTATAACATTCTCAGAATCCTACTTCATATTCCCCGCCACACCATCCTAACCCGTTTCAACGCACCACCACCATCCCTAGACTCCTCCACGGCCCTCAATAATCAAGGCAGGCCGCGCCGCCTAGCGGCGAGGGGCCGGAATGGGGGCAGGTCGCGACCGGTTGGAACTAAGGTCCCCAAAGCCGTCGACCCTCACGGGGCGACATAGGTAAATAAGTGACGCCTCTACCACAAACTTTACCCTCCCACCCCTAGGGACCCCAGATTTATCTGTCTAATGCATAGGCTTTGTAACTTTCTACTCTTTTTTGTGGGAGGATGGCTTACCCCTCCTTATCTGCTGGATGTACATTGTTATATAAAACCTAATGGGAGAGGCTGTAAAATATGGCATAATGGAGTCTTCTTATTACCGGGGGAGGAGCAGTCGGGGGAAAGGGCGGGTCGAGATCGTTTATATAGCTCATACAACACCCAGTGAAACGGAAGAGATTCGCTCCAGGCGCCACTAGTGGGTTGGGGAGTTTTTTTTCCTCCTGGGTAAGCGGTGGACGAGATAGTGGAGGAGGTATAGAGTAATCGCGTTCGCGTTTTTACCCCATCGACGTATATATATATATATATATATATATATATATATATATATATATATATATATATATATATTGTATCTCTGTGTAAAAACAGTGTTTTATTAGTCTGAGCTTCGTGTAAATAAAACAGAAGAGTACAGAGACTTTGTTGCACTTTTTGGCTGCTCGAGGCTGTACAAACCTATCTTTATTTTGAGAAACTTGCAGAGAAAGTTGTCCTTTATTCAGTATGTCGCGAATCTGGGTGACAGAGTTTCCGGACTGATAGATGAATACTTACATATGAGGAGAAATGACCACGTTTCGCTTGTTTAACAGACACTATTCGCACTGAAAGATAATCGAAGAGATATCACATGTACGATCTCGTAGTTTTTGAAAATGCTGTGGACAATATTAGATGATCTGCATTTTAGATAATGTCGGACAGTTCATTTCATACTAGAGTTTCTCTAAATTATGTTTATATATATATATATATATATATATATATATATATATATACATATATATACTGTTCTTACATCTTTCTGTTTTTAAAAGAAAAATCCTAAGGCTTTATTGAATTATTTTTTTAGATTCCTTTTCATCGCAGAGGGTTAATTGTAAGAATCTTCAGGTCCCACCTACTTTCCTGGGTACCCTCATATGTCAAATGAATAAACATACTACCACACTTAATCATCCCAAGTACTATCCCTTTCCCACCTGTCACTCCCCTACAGACTGTGTGACCTTTGGACCCCCTGGCTGAGTGTCTCAGGTGCCTCCAGTCCTTTTAGCTGTCTTTCCTGTGGTCTTAATCGAAATGTCAGGTAAACAGTAAGAGCTAAGTGCGGCAGGTGGGTCAATAACCAGTACTACGTACCTGTCGGCTGGGGTGGTGGTGATGTTGAAGGGGGGGGGGGCAGACTTAAGGTGGGGCACTGTGTGGTGTGGGATACCTAACTCACACGAAAGATAAAGTTATTCCTCTGACCCCTGTGCGGGTAACGGGGTAGGGGCATTTGAATATAGGCCCCTAGTAGCCCCTGCTAATCGTAAAAGGCGCCAATAGGGGGGACCCGGCAATAACCAAGTGGTTCATTGGGTTCTATTTCCAGTTGGTGTCTGGGTTCACTGAGGGATGAGGTACAGCAAACATGATTTCAAGGTTTTGATCCCCTGCTGTTTGCCCGCCCTGTCACCTTCATCTTATAGATACGATCACCAAAGACAGAATTCATCCTAACTTGTTTTCTCTATAAAAATCACCCTGGCTGTCAGTACAGCATTGAATCCATCACTCACTCACTATTCCTCTGACCACCTGTATCAACCCTGGGCCCATATCTTCTATCAGGGCCTCAAGATCAGCATTTTTGTCTTTTACCAAAATTGATGGCATTATTGCAAAATAGTATCAAAGAGGGATACTCAGATGTAAAATTTATTCATGATAGACAAAATCTCTAATCATGAGACACTGATCAAGATTTCCCTGATCATCCAAATTAGTTACCAAGATATGGGCCCAGGTAACCATGCAACGTTATAACCCCTGGGGGCAACTTTCTCTAAAATCTGCCTGGATGTGTGTGTCTAAAAGTAAAGTAGATAGGTCATTTCTTCAGCCTCAAGTGAGTGAAATGAGTGAGAAGATTTCAATCAAAATGGGTGTGAATACTGCCTCGTCACTCAATATGGGTTCGGAACTCAAGAGGATGTATACATAGTAATATAGAGAAGTGCTGTAACAGAACACTTTCTATGTAAATTTGGGGAAATAGATAGGCATTAATGTCGTGTAATTGACAAAAATATATAATTATTTCCATTAAATCAATGATTTCACTGACATCCGTTTCAGAGTTTAAAAGAGACAAATCCGTCCCGAGTACATCCCAGTTATGCCAAACAGTTTAAGGGTAAAGTTGAAAGACCGGTACATCTTACATTCTAATAAATCGTATGACGTTGGATTACTAACTAAAGGGTTTCCATTATTAGGACTTTTTCACTTAATCAACAAGGTGAATTGAGCTCACTGTATTCATGGCTTAGTTCTGTGTGTGGGTGTATACGGTAGCTGGGCAGATAATTCAAGGTTTCCAATCAAAAACCCCACCTCATTGATGGTTTATGAGTAGAAATAGATACAGCTGATTGCTTGGAGGTAATATTACAACTGATTTCAAGTTTCAGTCAAATTTATACCCACAAAAGCTTTTCTAGTCATTCTCTAGATCACTTCTTCATCTTCATCTTTTCGCTTTTTATAGATATTGTATTCTAGATTGACTTCATCAAATTAATCAGGGTAATGCTACACTGTATGCCGTTCACATTATCCCACTAATCTAAAACTTTAGGGGTATTGTTGTAGGTTGTATGCCAACATTAAGTGTAGATATAGTCCCACTAGAAAGACAGTAGTGCCTCCTCTTCACCCATCCACAGCAAAAAGAAAGTGGAACTCTCCACCAGAGAAGACCAGAAACAGGGACACAGTGTGACGCCGTCTTTTTCCGACAGGGGGCGCCCCAACACTTCCCGCCACTCTCATGCATGTCACGTGACCGAGACCCTGCTGTTTCCTGTGCGTTCATTGGTCAGTTTCCGCCGGCTGAGTGGAAGATAAAAGTCCAAAGGCTCATTGGCAAGCTAATAGTTGACGGTTCTTCCTGTCTGCAGTGACGGCTCACAGGGCGGGCCCAGCTTTGGAGCGGCCAGTTACGTCAGGTCGGTCATTTGTCAAAAGGTGAGGGGCCGGTCTGTATGCCAAGTGGCCCGGGCCCCCGGAGAGATAGTTGGACGTTAGGTGGAATGGGGGTCGGACATGGGGCTGAATGCCATATATTACCGATGCAGCACACATCCGCAAAAGTGTAGATTTGTTATGAGTATTTATAACAAGATTCCTGGTTTTGGAGTTTGAGAGGGGTGCAAGACATTGTTTAATGAGGATGTATAGTTGACGTAAGAACAGTCTCTGTGTGTATGTGGTATATATGTATATGTATGTGTGTGCGTGTGTGTGTTTATGTGTGTGTGGCAAGCTAATAGTTGACAGTTCTTCCTGTCGGCAGTGACGGCTCACAGGGCGGGCCCAGCTTTGGAGCGGCCAGTTACGTCAGGTCGGTCATTTGTCAAAAGGTGAGGGGCCGGTCTGTATGCCAAGTGAGCTGGGCCCCCGGAGAGATAGTAGGACGTTAGGTGAAATGGAGGTCGGACACTGGGCTGAATGCCATATATTTCCAATGCGCAGATGTATTTGTGAGTATTGGCTTTGAGAGTATGAGAGGGGTTGATATGTTATTTGATAAGGACGTATGTTTGACATAGGCTTCTGTGTGTGTGTGTGTGTGTGTGTGTGTGTGTGTGTGTGTGTGTGTGTGTGTGTGTGACATAATTATTATGTCATCTCCCTTCCTAGATTTGGCCCTTAGGTCAGGGGATCTTTTTCCAACATTGAGATTTATTATAAGTAAGACAAATCTAGGAAAATAGCCCTTTTACAATAACAGTTATATTGCGGATGTGCAAGGGAGTAGGGAAATGTGGCATTTGTTATTGGCTGTGAGGCACGTTGGAAATTTGCTTATAGACTCTTTTAATAAGCTCATAACGGCAGACATGTTTTACCAAATAGGAAATCTGTCCCACATGTTAAGAAAATCAGTATGTCAATTTATAAAGAAGCTCATTTCCTCGGCTGGATATCGTATAGGAAATAATGCCAGGATGATGGTTTATTCAATTTCCGACTCAATAATGAGACCACCAGGGCAGCTCCCCCATAGACTGCTCCCTATATAGACCTTATTACGTGTTATTCTACATTGTAGGCTTAGCTGTGTGTTTAGCATAGGCCCCACTGTCTGTAAGGTTAAAAGGATCAGAGCCCCCAGCTACTTACAACCTGATTAGTCAGTTTACTTCTTGTGAGTTATAATCAGCAGCGCTGGGAATACTCCCCCCGTTTTCATTAGCCTCAGCTCAATTTTTGTGTTCATTAGGAATTCAATTACCAGCTTGAAATGATAAATCCAGGTCCCAGGCTACAGGGGGTGTCTCCCCTTACAGATCTCCCGACCTTCTCCTGCTGATGTTGCTGCCTCTGCCTCCTGTGTGAGGCGTTACAGTCAGCCGTATCTCTAACCTTATTATTCTTCATGCTATTCACAGCATTACCTTTCCCTCCTTAACCCTTCCCCTGTCTGCCTCCCTGCCTCCCTGCCTCCCTGCCTCCCTGTCTCCCTCTCCTTGCCCCCTGCCTCCCTGCCTCCCTCCCCCCACCGCCCTGCCTCATTGCCTTCCTTCATACTTCCTATCCTCCTTCCTCTCTCCCTTCATCTCTATCGACTTGCCTAGCTACTTCCGTCCATCTGTCCATTCTTCCCTTCTTCCCTCCTGCCTTCCATACATCTCTCTCTCCCTCCTACATCCCTTTCTGCCCACGCCCTCCATTCTTCCCTCCTTCCTCCCTTCCTCCCTTCCTTCCTTCCTTCCTTTATCCCTCCCTCCCTCCCTCCCTCCCTCCCTTCCTCTCTCCCTCCCTCCCTCCCTCCCTCCCTCCTCCCTCCCTCCTTCCTTTCTTCCCTCGCCCCTTCCTTTCTTACTCCCTCCATATCTTCCTCCTCCTTCTCTACCACCACATCACTATTCTTTAACCTCCTTTCATTCCTTGTATTGCCATCATTCTGTTCCTTTCTCCTAGCCTGTTTTCTTTTTGTTCCTAAAATGTTCAGCTGTAGTTTTACCCACTTCTTCCGTTGTAGTCTCATCCCTTGTTCTTTTGTTTCGATAACCTCAACCTATAACCTCCCTCTTACAAAAGCCTGAACATCTCTTCAACCTTTCTCCACTCCCTCACCGCTCCCAACCATACCTCATTATTTTCCCATCATGATATACCCTGTCCCACCCCCTCACCTCCACGTACTCACGTAATCACGCCCTCATCCCTTCACCCCTGTCACGTCTCCACGTCACGGCCCCACGTCTCTCCACGGTGGTAGTGGGCGGTTCCACGTGCCTACCTAGCCGCCACTGCTGATCCCCACCCACCTACCATGATCAGATTTCAGTGGAATTCTCATATAATAGTCCAGGGGCCTATGTAAAGTTTTATGTTTCGTTTAGAAGGTCTTTCTACCGAGATAATCTTTTATCTATGGATCGTTCTGATCACAAAAAGTTTTGGTGGCATTTTTTCTTTTGACCTTGAAGTACATTTCAAGGTCATCAAAGAAAAAAAGTATGAAAATAATGTAAAAAATCATAAAACAAAAATAACTGGCAAAGGGTACAAAATGAAATCAGCTCAATGTAAAAGGAAACATGCTTTTTTTTAATTCAGTAATGCAAAGGTCATTTATTAAGGGCAAAAGGTCATCTAAAGGCCACTTTAGAAGTTAACTCTCTTTTTGCCTTGTAGTCAACCCGCCAAAACCATAAATGAAATATCTATAGGCATTTTTAGATAATGGCAATCATTCTAGCTAGTGGTTTCAAGAATACTCTAGTTCAAAAGATAGGGGTGAAAGCCACACAAACATTTGACCTTGAAGGTCACTTTCAAGGTCACAAAGATCAAAATTATTTTATCCCATATTTCAAATCTATAATCAAATACCTTTTAAGAAAGCTAAAGTATGTGATATTATGATTGATAGTTTTTCCTCATGAGCCACTGTAACTTTCAATTCAAACATGAATGTACAGCCTCTCTAGAGTGTTTTTGCTCTTTTCTCAGCAAACCTTAAAATACATAGGCCAATACCAAAATGTGTTCATACAATCATGCATTTTAGGCCATTTCATACCTTTTTCATCAGATTAGCAAAGCAATGAGTATAGAACAATACCTTTTTTGGATACCACACTGAGCTGTGTCCTTGAAAGTGACTTCCAAGGTCAGCAAGGACAAAACATTTTTTTTAAGATTTGAACTTACCTATGCATTAGCTCTAAGAAATGTCAAAGTTCATTCGTTCCTGGTGACTTTAGGTCTATCTTAATGCATTGTAAATTGTGACTTAAACATTATTATAGAGTAGGGTCTAATGCAAAGGGCTGTCTTTTTCAGAGTATACTTTAACTATGAACCTTATGTATTTGGGTAATAGGTATTAGTTTACAAGTCAGTATAGCAAGATGCTACTTGTATAATTTACCTAATGGGTCATGTGATAGTCATGAAAAGCTGAGAAGTTCAGTTTTATCGTAGATAAGTTTGGACTCGATAATTATGTGTTGACATTGAGCAAACGTTAGCTTCGATCTGCATTTTTACAAGATCAAAAGACATTTTACATTTATATAATCATAAGCATAAAACCTTAGTAAATAAACATTATTTCTCTTACTCTACATGATAAAATAAGGTATCATGTAACTTAAAGCACATTTTGTATGGCTTTCTGTACCACATACTCCACAGAGCACAGCCTTGTTTTGTATCCAGAATATGACAGAAATCTTATTTGGCTTTTGTGACCTTGAAGGCCATCTTCAAGGTCAAAGGATAAAATAACTTATACTTTTGTCTTAATTCATCATGTTTTTATACTTTTAAGCATAAAAATAGTATCTATAAGGTCAATATGTACATTAGAAAAATGACGCAGGAGATTTGAGAAAAATGAGACATTTGTATTCAGTTTTCGTCTATGTTCATGTTTAAATCGTAGACCAAAGTGCTTGTAGAACTTAATTGGAACATCACAACTCAATCATCTTGACTTTTCCTGAAAGCCAGGAATAGACACTACATTTTTATAAATTTGACCTTGATGACCTTGTAGGTGACCTTGAAGGTCAAATTATAAGGTATAACCATCAGAATCCTAATTTTGGTGATAACTACCCTCTTTTTTTTTCAAAATATATTGGTATGAACAAAAGTAACTAGGAGTGGCTTTGTAGTTCACTTTTTGGGACTTGGCAGGTTGACAATGTAATATTATATCTTAGTTCTTGTGACTTGTATTCTTGAAAATGTTTAACATTTTTGATATAAATGAATGGCCTTGACCTTTTGGAGGTCATTACATCAAGAAATAATATGCCTTTGTAAGATTACAGCAACATTTTAAAGCTTGAAGAATTTTCTGATATTTTCAATAATTTCTTCTTTTTTTCTTAAATTGTCAATAAATAGAAAACTGTTCACTTTTAATCTGAAATTGCTGTTCTTTTATGGTGTAAACATTGTTGACTTTCACTTTCCTTCTTCATTCACTATGATTCATTTAAAGATATGAAATAAACGAGAACAGTGTAACATGAGGTTCACTTTGGTAACATTTTTCACCCTTTACAGCTTCTTCAAATGACCTTGACCTTGACTTTCATTAATCAAAGGTATTTGTGACCCGTTTTGGCGAATCAGGTCGGAAGTCGCAACGAGTCGGATGTCGGCTGTTACTACTCATTTTAAAGCTAAGAAACTGAATTTTCTGATGGGATAGGTCTCTAAAAATGGACCCCGTGCGACATCCGACTCAATTCGCCAAAACGGGTCACATTTAGAAAATAACAAAGGCCTCAGATATTGCTTTGTATATGTTTTCTTGAAGATTGAATCTGTATCACGGACATGGTCAACAAATAGAGGAAAATAGAGGATTTCTGACCTTGTAACCTTGAGAGGTCAATATCTGACACTTATATTCAAAAGAAAAAATGCCACCAAAACTTTCCTTATACTAGAGGGTCAGAGGAGTATATCTAGGTACAATTAAGATCAGTTTGAACAAAAACATGCATTTGCTCTTTTTTTGACATAGGCCCCTGGACTATAAATCCCATTTAATCTCCTAAGCCGCAAAGGACGCAACCTGACGGATTCTGGCTCAGGTATGACCCTGAATCGGGACGGAGAGTGTATTATACCTGGAGAGTGTTTACTGAATGACAGGGAGTTTTGGTAAGATTGAAAAAGGACATCTATTAAAAACGAATCTTTTCATACAGTATATAGTATACATTACGAGTATTAAAGATGTCTCTCTAGACTGAAGCCTAGCTTGTAAGGGTATGGGCTACAGCGACTAGGATGGTATGGGGTCTGTTTAGACGGCTACAAAAGGATTGGGTGTTTTTGTTCAAAAAAGTTCGATGATTGAAGGAATAAAAAAACATCCAACATTCAACTTTTGCTGATACTTTCAATATCATAATGTATACTAGAAAAAATATACAACAATGAAAAAAACAGGCTTTGTGGTTAGCATATAGGATTGTGCAATATTCGGCTGATTTCCCCATCGACTTGAACATGTATAGGGGATGGGGGCTGAATAAAGGGGCCATATGGGTAGAGGGGGTAGTGATGGTTATGGTTGGTTCTGCAGGTGTTGAGATGAATGGTTCGGCAACAAGTCCCTTTTACTTCACCTCGTTAGCCTGGAGGGGGAGGGGGGGCACAGTGTACGTGGTAAAAGGTTGGATAGGGCAAACGTAATAAATTATTAACATTGATAACCAAAATTGGAAATAGATTCTATGTATTTCATATATATCACTGTATTATCTGGAAGAACATATTTATCTGAAGATATTCAATAAAGATATTTTTAAAAAAAAACAAAAAAAAACAAGTATACCCCATAAATACTTTTATTATTGTCCAATAAAGTCGACAGTATTCTTATTTACTTTTTTTTATGGCGATTGAGGACTGAAGGTAAAATACTCTTTTTCTTGACAGTGCTGGGATGTTCACAAAGGTGGAAGGAGGCATGAACATACACAATAGAGGTACACAGACAGGGACGCCATACAGCAGTAAGCAGATACCCCCTTCTCATCCCCCCCTCCCCTCCCCCCGCCTTCACCCTATCAGACAGCCTTCCCCGTCACCCACAGGAGGGATGGCCCAGACCACGTGTTGCCGAGATGATCACGTGACCTCTATAGACCGACCAATCAAGAAGGGGGACTAAACAGGACACTCATACTGTGTATAAAACTTGCCTCCGCAGTGTTGGATACAAACTTTATGTTCTGTCGGCCATCAGGGCCTACTTTACTAAGATATTGTCGGGGTTGGTAGCATTTGGTTGGCCCTGAGTTGTCCTCTGCTTCTGTGTACTTTCTGTCATAAATGCCCGGGATTTGGGCAAAATAGGATCAGAACATACAGAAAAACAAGAGAATTTCCCTGTTGGCCATCAGGGCCAATTTGGTACTATTTTTGGTGCAAATTGTCGGCCCTGTTCTCAAATTGTCGGCCATTGGCGGACGGGCCAGTGTTAGTGGCAAACACTGCTTCAAAACTGCGCTTATGTAGAACAAGTGTACTTACAAGTCATGGGAATATTTCCTTGACTATATTTCGAAAACAACGCCCTTGTTGTTTCTTTATGTTGTTGCTGTGAGATGGGCAGCCTGGCTTTAAAGCTGAGTACTACATTCAGGATAACACAAGGTAGGAAATATGGTATATGTAATGAATGATTAGCTGTGCTGGCTCCGACATAATTGACATCGGAAATCTTTTTCAACCTGTGGCTTTGTTTTATACCTGACAAATAACATTTCCTTGTTCTGAATGACTACATTTCCGCAGCTGCAATTAAGTAATCCATACTGCGCCATTGTTTTTTCTGTCTGACATATCTGATGCTTCCCATGATATATACAATACATTGTTTGTGTGTGTTGTACGAGAGGCACGTTGGATATCTTAGATAAAAAGAGTTGTGGTTCGATCCCCATGAACGTTATTGATTGTGGCCTCAATGTACTTGCTTAGGGCTTAAATGTCAGATTCAACACTTACTGCACATTTGTCAGAATGTTTTGTTTTAAGTATGCCTCGTCTGATCAATTACACTAATGGTAATTCTAGACCAATTCTGTTTTGAATCGATCTATATCATCTCCGCTGTCTTTGAAAGGCGCATTCTATCCTCCAGCATGAAAGAATGAGTTATGATATTTCATGTACTTTAATGTGACATGCGTATAATTCACTTATTCAAAGGATTTACTATACTAGTTTGCGTGTGTATCGGCACATCCTTTCTATGTCACGCAATGTGAAAGCTTTTATTATTGTCTGTTCAATACACTGTTTAACCTCTTTTGATCAAATGTGTTGACATCAAATAGTGTAAACTGATAGCCAAACACCCATAATCCAACCACCAACCCTAACCCAACGCTATGATAATCATCCCAAAGCCAAGACTGATATCAGAGGTGTGTGTGTTGGGGGGAGGTGTCCTGGGGGTCCTGTCCTCCCTCTGTTGGTGTATACCTAAACTTGACAAAGACAAAAAAAACGTCGTGTGTTCAGGCTGTCATTCGTCTGGACCACAAAGGTAACCATTAAGTCATCTAATCCTGTTGTTTTAGTATTAGAGGATGGTCCCCCACAGTTGGTAATGTGGAGGAAACTATTAAATGTATATCCCTCCCGTCTGATAGGTCTCTATAGGATTCTTACCTAAATGTCTAGCTCTTCCATTTTCAACATTCTGTAATGGGGAGGAAACTAAATATATATCCCTCCGTCCCTCAGTCTAATCACTGAATAAACATTGCTGCCCCGGGAGTAAGGGGATGAGGATGGCCGGCGTCCTAAAGTAAACAACTGAGGTTTAAATGGAGCCAAAACCAATATAATTAACATTTTCAAAACTCAGATAAGTATAGAAATATGTTAGATGAGTCCAGCTAAGGTCAGTGGTAAAGTAAAACCTATGAAAACTAGCTCAAACTGAAGTAGAATGACACAAGAAATGTAATATTTGCATTCGTTTGTAAACAATCCCTATTTTTGCGGATCCACATTAATTGATTTGAGCAAGGAAAATGGGTTTTTAATGGGGTTTTTTTTGTACAATATTTCATGGTTTAGGTTTTAACATGGGCCAGAAATGCGCTCAAGGAATGGATTTCCATGATTATTTGTGTTTGGAAAAGTGTATTGAATTTATTGGTTTTGGCTCCTTTAACCGTGGTCCAGTAGGTAACGTGCCCCTGTTTATGCTCGAATGCACAACATTTTAGTACTTAGCCTTTGTGCAGACAACCATTCCTGGAAATACGTATACATCACCCGTTGCACTTCAGCCAGAATTTTTTCGCACAGAAATGTAAGTGTACACCCGACACCCCATACCCACCATGACGCCACCCCTATATAACACACATACATCCCCATCTCCATGGACCAGCTGGCCCTTCACCGTTTTTCCCAGGACTGCGGAGATTCACTGCAGACAGGAGACGTATCTAACCCCGTGTACTTTAGCCTTCTCCCAGTGACTAACGGGGCCTCCAAACAATCTAACCCCGTGTGTTTTAGCCTCTCCCAGTGACTAACGGGCCTCCAGACATAACTAACCCAGTGTACTTTAGCCTCCTACCAGTGACTAACAGGGCTTCCGGACATATCTAACCCTGTGTGTTTTAGCCTCCTCCTGGTGACTAACGGGGCCTCCAGACATATCTAATCCTGCGTGTTTTAGCCTCCTCCCGGTGACTAAAGAGCCTCCAGACGTATCTAACCCTGTGTACTTTAGCCTCCTCCCGGTGACTAACGGGGCCTCCAGACATATCTAACCCAGTGTGTTTCAGCCTCCCCCGGTGACTAAAGGGCCTCCAGACATATCTAACCCAGTGTACTTTAGCCTCCTCCCGGTGACTAAAGGGCCTCCAGATGTATCTAACCCCGTGTACTTTAGCCTCCCCCGGTGACTAAAGGGCCTCCAGACGTATCTAACCCCGTGTACTTTAGCCTCCTCCCGGTGACTAACGGGGCCTCCAGACGTATCTAACCCCGTGTGTTTTAGCCTCCTCCCGGTGACTAAAGGGCCTCCAGATGTATCTAACCCCGTGTACTTTAGCCTCCCCCGGTGACTAAAGGGCCTCCAGACGTATCTAACCCTGTGTACTTTAGCCTCCTCCCGGTGACTAATGGGGCCTCCAGACATATTTAACCCCGTGTGTTTTAGCCTCCTCCCGGTGACTAATGGGGCCTTCAGACGTATCTAACCCCGCGTGTTTTAGCCTCCTCCCGGTGACTAATGGGGCCTCCAGACGTATCTAACCCCGTGTGTTTTAGCCTCCTGCCGGTGACTAATGGGGCCTCCAGACATATCTAACCCAGTGTACTTTAGCCTCCTACCAGTGACTAACGGGGCCTCCAGACGTATCTAACCCTGTGTGTTTTAGCCTCCTCCCGGTGACTAATGGGGCCTCCAGACATATCTAACCCTGTGTACTTTAGCCTCCTCCCAGTGACTAACGGGGCCTCCAGAAATATCTAACCCTGCGTGTTTTAGCCTCCTCCCGGTGACTAACGGGGCCTCCAGACGTATCTAACCCTGTGTACTTTAGCCTCCTCCCGGTGACTAACGGGGCCTCCAGACATATCTAACCCAGTGTGTTTTAGCCTCCCCCGGTGACTAAAGGGCCTCCAGACATATCTAACCCAGTGCCCACTAACAGGGTAGAGGAGGAAGGGACAGGGGACTTCCCTATGGAGAGACGCCTAGGTCTTGTACAATGAGTGACCAGAGCTGAAAGGTGTGTGTGTGTGTGTGTGTGTTGGAGTGTGTTGGAGTGTGGATGTGTATGTGTGTGCATGTGTGTGCGTGAGTGAATGTGTGAGTGAGTGAGTGAGTGAGTGAGTGAGTGTGTAAGTGGGTGGGTATGAGGGTTTGTGGGTATGTGGATGTATGTGAGGATCGGTGTGTGTGTGTGTGTGTGTGTGTGTGTGTGTGTGTGTGTGTGTGTGTGTGTGTGTGTGGCAGGGTGGGTGGGTTAGTGAGTGTGAAAAGGAGAAAAAAAAACGAATTAAAGAATGCAAGGCACATAATGGGCCAATGATAGACAATACATTAACAACTGAAGTAAATAGAAAACAAAGAAGTATTTAGATTCTGAAGGGGAACATTCGAGAACATATTGATATTGTCATATGAGACAGGTGCAGGCACTATAAGCCTTTCAGACATTTCATCTGCCTGAATGGCCCCATTCTCCACCCACACAGAAATATATATAGACCATACTTTTCAGGAAAAAGGTTTAGGACTTGAGCTCTTTTGCCTGACGTTTTTGCACTTACTTAGCTGGCTGGTGAATAGAAAGCAATGAAATGTAGTAATGAAAAGTGATGTTTTGTGTTAAAGAAGTACAAAGACAAAATATAAAAAAGATAGAACAGCTTTTAGACTTTGTTTTTATGAACCCCAACTCGGAGAATAAGTTCAATAGTAGCTTTTTCTTTAAATAAAAAATCAATCAATACAATCATATGAAGCTCTCGTGTAAAAGATTGTAGGACAATATATAGCTCTTTCAGCCCAAAATGAAGCGTCATACAATATAAATATTCTTTCTTAGGAACCATATACATTAGACACAAGTGATAGCAACAGCCTAATTGTGTAAAATCCTGCAATATATAAGCCTCCCAAGTGAAAAAAATGACTGCCTCAGTAGGTAAGAGACAGACAGACTTCAATTAAAGCACTTATAAAAGCACTTATAACTCTAAGACAGGATTTCCACTTTACCATCTCGGCACATTTAATTTGTTTTATCCTCCATTTCATTGTCTCAGCCCAAGCGGAAGTCAGCAGTCTACGCGCATGCGCATGGTTGTTATGACGGATGGAATCCCCCTAGCGGCCCGCTCCCGAGGCTCCCTCTAGGGGGCAATTCTGTCCTTCATTAGTACCTCTTTTATAAGTCGGACGAAAGCTGGTATTGCTGGGGGTGCATTAGGGCTATAATGAACCTTTGGGGACAATAGCTTCAATTAAGACATCCCCATGTAGCCCCAACCGATCCTCCAGCCGCGGCCAAAGTGACGGCTAATGGTCGGTCTTTTGTCCCCCCGCCTCCTGGGCTAATAATCGATACAGTCGGACAGTTCGTCTTTATTTCCTTTGTAATAAAGAACCGGGCGAGCTGAACATAATATGTCTGACTTTTAATACACTGTGCTCCTGATATGAGAAGACTAATTCGTCTCTCTGCCCGTATAAAATTCTAAAGATAACTAACTGTACAGGTACACGTGTGTACAATTAGTTGAGTATGAGCTATTATTTTAAAGAAACTGGAATTTTATTCCCTTGACACCAATGGGACCTATTTCTTCACACTTATAAATCCTGAGAAGGGTTTACGTAAAAGAAGTTGTTTTAGTTTAATGAGATGAAAAATTAAGCATCTTTGATAAACAAAATAATTATCAAAATACTTCCTTATCTAATCCATACAGTAATAAGCTAGGGCTGATAAAACTGTACAGGCAACACGGAACTTAAACTGATGCTGTCACAATAAGATCACATAAAATACACCCTGCCAAGATCCCTCGGGGGAGAGGTAGTATGATAAAGTGGGGTATAAGCCAACTCCCTGTCTGAAAATGAAAAATGGAAATCAGGCAGGTGGTGTGGCCCTGAGTCCCTGAAGGAAAAGAAAGCTTGGGACCAGATGCTACAGTGCCATATGACACGTGTCAGCCGTCTAAGGGGGGGGGTGTGTGGAGGGGGTAGGATCTGTACAGAGGCTTGGGGAGGCTCCAGCTATAGTCTGCCTATATCTATGGTATTATTGTGTTCTTTAGACTATGTATAGGGTTTTAGACAGATCCACTGGTCGACGGAAACTTAAGCTATCTCATACCGGAGCTATTATACCTTGTGTCTGGGGGCATTAGGAATTCTTAAATGAACCAGAGTGTTTGGATATTAGCCAAAATGTGTGCCTTTATGCTCTTAGACAGTGAGTATTTCGTTTCGTTGTTGTATAAGACAGTTTCTGTTCATTCATCTTACCTTTTAAATCAACCAGTGCATAATACACCAAAATTACTACGGAGAAACCCCGACTTAAGTTCCGAACGTCATGCATGGAAGTTCTCATACACCTTTGGCATGTGCAAGGCAATTTCTATTCATTCAACTTGTCTTTTGAATGGACCCATGGACAACACACTTGAATAAAGCATTGTTTCCACTAGCTGATCTTACTACAGATTTCAAAAATCGGCAGTGGGTATATTAGTTATTCTCAAATGTTATTTATCATTATATAGGAAGACTGTCTTATTCTCTTTCAAATGGTATGTAAGATATATCATCTTTTGTTATAATACTACATAGTTGAAAGTAATAATTAACCAAATAATCGGTGTTGGTGGAAATAATAGTCAGCTGGTGGAAAGCAGGTTTTACTATGTCAAAACCCCACAATTGTTCAGAACCTAATGTATGTAAATTCCCATACAGCAGTGTGGGAGTAGATACGAGCAGCTCTGAGCTAATGTGAGTCGCTGGGGATTCTAATGAGGCCTTGTTCTGTCCACAGAACACCAGAGGCCAACAGTCCCACATGTTTGCTGTCCGCATTATAGGGTAGGCCGTATGCGACTGCGCGTCCCTTGTATCTCCCTCCGTATCTAATTGTGACGTATTTACGCCGTCATTATGAACCGCGGGGCCTATAATGTGTGTGCCCGGGGCATACGGGGGTACTGTATTAAAGGGGAGATGGGTGGGTTGGTGTGGTGGGGGTTGGGTGAGGAGTTTGTTTAGTGGGACTCTGTGAGTTCGTGTATTTGCATTTCCAGGAATTTCAGAAAGCTCGTGGCCATTACGAACGGCAACATATAAGAGTGAAAACCGTCTCACGACTGTTTTCTGTGATCTACCCTTTTAGACTACTACGAGAATGCATAACATATTGAACTCTCATTGCAAGCGCATTCTGATTCTAGTGTGTCATGGGTATAAGTCACGATGTGTATGGGATTTCATGTAAAGAGATTATAATAAAGCCTAGTCCATTACAGTTTATTGTCCGGATAATTTTGTGGACATTTTGTGTTTGTCTTCGAGTCCACCTATCTCAATCCTTGTGTCTGGCCTTGTGTCAGGCGTCATTTTTTCTCATCCAAAGAATGCATGTTTGAAAAGATACAATTTCGTCTTGAAATGGGGTATCCAAAACCTTTACTCGGGTATTCACAATTATTGATTTAGACATTCTTGCTCTGGTGATAGAAAAGCTTAGGGACCACTCATAAATAATGTTACACTTTTTCTGGGTTTAGGACTCCACCCTTATCCCCCTTTCACAAATCTTCTGTTTAAATCATGAATATAGGGCGTGTCTTCAGGCAGTGTCACACTGTTCAACCCATCCACTCCCTTTTGTGTAACATCATTTATGGACGGCCCCCTATTCACACATGTTTCTTCTTGATTCATAAGGATATGTACTATATAGAAGTAAGACGATAAGAGGGGATAGATCGCGTGACTTGAGTGGGCAGTCCTGTGCTGTAACAACCCTGTTTTCCTATGTCTCTGTTATGGTATATGCTTCTGAGATGATGTTGTCCTTCCACATATATAAAGTTTAGAAGTCTCTTATTATCCTTGCTAGGACACACCCTCTATTAAACAAGGAGACACAAACAATACAACAAAATGTCTGTAGCTTTAGAAGTATATAACTTCAGGTATATAATTAGTCGCTATATATTACTATTGTCGAGTCACAAGTGTCTGATGGTGTGATTAACATATAAATACTTACTCAAGCATGCCCTAGGCTTTAAAGCCATGCCAGTGTATCTTGCATCAGACTTATTTTGATACGTTGTAACTCCTGTACCTTGCCGCCAAGTTTGTTACGTGACCAATAACGTTGCCGGATTACATTCTAATGTCGCAAAACACACCGCCGGCCACGACGTGGTTAGGGTAAAGGGGTTGGGCCCCTAACATGAGCAACACACGGATGATACCCTGGCTTTAACAAATTTTCCCGTAATAAGCACTTACATGCAGATTATAGATTTAGGCTTCATAGCTACCTCCATGCATCTAAACCGATAATCCTGGTCCCCGCCCTAAACGTTTCCCCTTTTGAATCCATGCCCCCTAATGTCACTCCCTGATTAGCTTATTGCCATGGCGACGGCTGCAGCAGACACAAGTCCGAAAGTCGTCTGCTCTTTTCCCGCCCTTTTCCCGCCCTTTAATTACCTGTGATAATTAGCCCTAGGCACCCCGGCCCCACCCCGACGACGAACGCTGTTTGTTCCGCCTGATTGTCAGCGTCCGACGCTGGAGGAACGCTGGGGGGAAAGAGGGGGGAGGGGGTTAGAAGGGGGAAGGGGTCGATCCGAGCGTCTGTCCCCCTTTTGTTTGATTTCTCAGTCATCCCATTGTGACGTCAACCGAGTGGACTTTTGGCGCCATTGATCTCCACCAAGTTGGGGTTGGCGCGCGCTTCTGTTGTTGTGGACGGCCGGCAGAAGATGAAAGCTCACGTTTAAAGTATCATTTTACACATCGGGTCGACATAGCTATTTCATTGTTCACTTCCGCTGCGCGCGCACGTCACATCGATGGGACGTCGTCGGGGCAACTACAACCCAGCCCGCTGATTGGCTGGGGCCAGGGCCCGGCCAGCCAATCAGCATACGGCGTTAGCGGCGGTGCGGGGGCCGTGGAGAAAGTAAACTCTATTTGTGATTCACTCAACCTGCCCCCACCTCGGCTAGCAGCGCCCTCTATCTGCCAATGCTAGAGTCCTCACCTTATAACCTTAACCTCACCGGGGCCTCTTCTGCATACAATCGTCACTAGGCGGCGGGAGATGGGAAATTAAATACCTATTCCATTACGTACACACATAAAGGGTTTTGTCACCCTAAGGCCTTTGGGTAACAGACGTTTAGATAATGTGGTTTCTGTGTTCTTATGACTGAATACTGGGGTACTAAGTGGTAATATACAATAAAGATGCAGAGAACTAGTTGGTTACCTAACTCAATTGTCTTCAACATCCTTTGCTAAAGACTTATCCCAGTATTTCAAGATGTGCCGATGTCAGCACTTTTCAGCTGAGGCAGGTGAGGGTTTGATTATCCAGTCTTAGGTCTCTGAAACCACAGAATCTGGCTGAATCTCGCACTGAGTCTCTCTCCTGGGCTTAGCCTTACCCCTTCTAAAGGCTGGTTTCCACTAGCCGATTTTGCCCCTGATTTAAAAAATCGGCATTTGAATTTTTGGTTTACCATAAACATGCTATATATCATTGCAACGAGGTTTAAATTCTCTTTCAAATGATATGTAGGATGTATGGTCCTTTGTCATATTACTGGTGAAAAATGATTAATTACCAAAATTCAGGTGGTCAGAATCGGCTAGTGGAAACCAGGCTTTACCCTCTCTTGGGTTTGGCCTATAGCACTGTTTCTAAAATCGGCAGTAAAATCGTCTGGTGGAAACAGGGTTTTACCCCTCCCAATCCCCTCTCCCCGGCTTGTTTAGGCTGTCCGTGGAGTTAGCCCTGAGGGGGGGGGGGGAGGTGAGGAGAACGGGGGTAATGTTGTTGGTCTATTTGTCCCTCGGGTTACAGGCGAGCAGCTCATCCCCAATTAGGTCACCCCGAGTGTCTAGGCACTCACCAGGGGCGTTAGGGGCGCCAGGGGGGCACAGATGGGGACTCCTTGGTTATCCCAGGCTCGTGAGTTTCCTTAAACTACAAAATGGTGTGTTCAGTATAGGATTTTCTGTTGAGTGCGTGCACAACAAAGGAAATGGGGGTTCTTAAGTTTTTTGCGTACATTCCTGTACAAATCCAATGTTCAAGAGTGTTGGGGAGTCCTGAAAACATGCATAAACAATAAATGGAAGCTTAAGCCCCTACTACAGTCAAGTATTCGCAAATGGAAAGTCCTTAGTTATTCTCAGCCCTTAAACTACAAAGCTGTGTGCCCAATATTGAAGGTAGCAAGAGCTAAAAGAGGTTTGGCCTTCCTGTGCTTCCTGTGTGCATTGGAGTGTTGATTATTTAGTATTCTTCCGTCAGCCGTGGGATTGTTGCCTTACGGTGGTGCAAAAGGGAACATTGTTCTTACTGAGTGAAATAATAACCCTCCTCAGAGAAACTAGTCAAAATCTCCCCACTATGATCCATACATTAGATAAACGTTTAGCAATTTCTAAGCCTTTATCTAAAGTCTTTACCCTGCTGTACAATGGATTGAATGACTATTGCTATATGCAACCGGTGTCGCCTACAACAATATTAAAGTGTTTTCTCTTTGCACTCGAGTGCGCTTCCTCAGAGAATGTATTCATAAATATGGAAATTGTCTTGATAAGGGAAAAGGTTTTAATTGGACAATTTCGATATGTAAAGTCGATGACAAGCGTTTAAAAGGGCAAACTGCTTTGCTGAAATGTTATTTTGTTTACTGTCAGCGCCCCAATGTGGAGCTGCCCCAACCAACACCACAAACACCTGCTTGGTATTCGGCCCAGGAACCGACAACTTCGACATCAGGAAAAATACACCTAAAGCAAAGTGGTGTTTTATTCAATTATTCAATTATTGTTCGTATATCTGTACTACTGTACCTCCTCTCCCACCCCTTCCCTCGTCCTCTTCGAAAACTGTAGATTCATCATTATTCTACACATGAGCGCCAGACTCATGAAAAGAAATATCAATACACATTGTGGTTGAAGGGTACAATTATCCTTCCTATCTAATCGCCCATCCCCTTCTCTTAAAATGAGATATAAAGTGTCTGCGACCGCTCCGTCTATAGATCTAGTGCTCAGCATTCATACCAAAGCAATTACGGAATATAGAATATCACCTGCCAAGCTCCCTTTATAATATCTCCCTTTCTCAGTGTATAGCCAATCAGAGTCGCCAGTACCGAGAGGATAGTCTTTGCTTAAAGAGTAGAGCATACTAATGGAAAATGGCCGTAGCTGTGCTTTCGTGGCTTTTCCAATCATCATTTTTAACTTTCTGGGGCGTGCACTTTACGGTAGGCAAAGAAAGATATTGATTATGTTAAAATCAAACATTTAGTATGTCTAATTTAGACTGAATTATGAAAGAAATAAGATCCTGAAAAGCATGTCCTGAAATCATGATGAGCCATTTATACATTAAGGAAATCTGGATTTCCTTCTCGCTACATATATATGCATCATGGTCATAATTTCACTGGCTTTTAATTAGTTGCAATTATAAATGGCGTGGAACATAGTCAGGGAGGAAACAAGATAGAGTGACACAGTAAAAGTCTGTGAATATGGAAGACTCCTCTCCTGGGCGCCCATACAATATGTTAGTGTCAAGTCATTCCCCCTCTCACACTCACTTAAGGCCTTACTAATTCAGTGCCTGATCAAATTGCCTCTCCGAGCAATCTAAAATTTAAATTCACAGTGACTTAGCGTGCTTTCATTGGGACCAGAGGCCTGATAGATTTCCTTAAGATGTATATAAGACTGCTGAGTTTAAAAGGATCACAGTGCCCGGAGGGATGTCTTATCTTGAATCCTTTCCTTGCTGCTTAAAAAAAACGACAAAGAATTCTAATTCATCCTATGCTTTTATGATGCAATAGAAAAGTGCCATATGGCGCGAGAAATATGAATTGTCTTAGCTCACCTAAGTGAATAAAACCTGAACACATTGCAATGTAAAAGGGACAATGTCACAAGAATTAAAAATGTACATTTCTAATTGACGCCTTTTAAGTTTGTTCTGTGGTCATCATTGTTTGTAACGTAACTAAAGATTCTTGGCTTATTTGACCAAAGACGGATTTAGGGTGATGAGCTAACAAACTATTTTCTTTGAAACAGTATTATGGAAGGATTATTACTAAGTATCTCATTCTTACATTGTAAGGATGATGTTCAGAAATTAAGTACGAGTTGAGGGTCTCATGTGTTTGACACCAAATACATTCGTTTTTGAATTTAGATACTCATTTTGAGTTTAAACAAATGACAACTAAAGGCAAGATAAATTTCTAAACGTCATTTTACAGAATAACAAAGCCTAAAATTAGTTATTGTTCCCTATTTTATGCTTGCACAATGGCACTGTGGAGTTCAAGCTTTAGAGGATCACATGTTATTTAAACTATTTGAAATGCAAGCCCCATAGACGAATAAAAGCCATATTCTATTATGCGGTAGGTAACATTTGGGGCCCCTTTTTTAGGTACCGCAAGCCATGTTGATACCAACATGTTGGTATCCCCGACCACAAGCAATCCAAAGAATACCTATGTAAAATCAGTTGTGGTAGCTCCTACCGCAAGCATGTATATTTCCTATATTCCACCTTTGCTTGTTTGCTATTGTTTGCAGTTTGCTTGTGTCATTTCATGGTTCCACAAGCAAATACCGCATAGTGGAATATAAGGAAGCCAAAAGCAATGGTGTGTCAAAATATTACAAAAATTTGCAAACTCGGAAAAGTACAAAAATACATTCCAAGAGATTAATTTTAGCCATTGGAACAGTATGAATCATGATAACTAACAATAGCTTTATTTGACTTCGATAATACCCATGTCATTTATGCCTGAAGACAGCAATGTTAGTAAACAAACCAATTTTGGTGGTTCACCAAAATTGACCTGGGATGAGTTTTAATGTATTTTGATGTAGTTTCAATCTTTATTCACAGTCTATATTCTACTACAGGCCTAGGTTATGACAATAGAATATAATTCAATACTATTTAATAGAATTTGACCCAACATTGCTTTTGGCTCCCTTAGCTCAGTGCTAATGACCCCTATAGGACAGACCTCCCCTACACCAGGTGTACCAGCCACCTCCCGTTCTCACACCGGGACATGCCGCCTCGTCCGCCGACATTGATTTCACGTCTAGGGGTGTGAAAAGCACGACTACCAAAACGGCTATATTCCACTGAATGATTGAAGGCCAATATCTAGGACTGTCTACTCTCAGATGTTTTTAAATGTCTATCACTAGCTTTAGGGGATTGGATTTATACCTCGGAAGTTAGAGCTTAAAGTATGTCTACTTAGAGGCGCGGACATTTCGCGTAGCCGATTATTGGAGGAATTATTGCTAGTACTCTTACCTAAAATATAGAATATAGACATGGTCTTTCCCTTGGACAAACATTACAAATTTCCCTGTGACAATCCAGGAGCGGTACCAAGTGGGGGGTCCAGGGGGTCATGTACCCCATCCTTTATTGCTGGGGACTTAAATTCGACAAGTACTTAGAAGAGAAAAAACATCTTGTAGTGCCCGCGAATGTGTGACACTGTATTACTTATCCTATATATATATATATATATATATATATATATATATATATATATATATATATATATAGGCCTATAGATATATAGGATACGCAGACCTCCCCTTCTTTTTTGAAAAGGTGTATCTATCCCTGAACAATAAGTATAGCAGAGGCGGATCCAGCCGGAGGGTGGGGGTTGTCCAGTTGGTCCTTAACCCCACCCTTAAACTTAAACTTGACAGAGAGAACAAACGTTGTTCTGTGCTCGCAAATGTCGGACGTTTTAATAGTACTGAGCCCAGGGGCGGATCCAAGAGAGGGGGCCCTGACCACCCCCCTTTTTGAGGACCCCTAAACTACAAAAGCGGGGGGAAATGTTGCACGCATAGGTGCAAATGCACACAGTTTTAGATCTTAGCCTTTATGCTGACCACCCCACTTTCAAAAATCCTGTAGCCGCCCCTGGAGCCTATATTATGTGGACCTCCCCTATTTCCGAAATCCTGTACCCACCCCTGTACAATAAGTATAGATCTATCAGAATCACCGTGTGTGATTCAACCCGAGGATCGCATGTTTCACCCTGTCGGCGTGTTGGAGGGGTTAATATTTGATGTACTCCATACACACTTCCAACGGCATCCACAGCGATACGTTCGTTAATTGTCCGTTAGTCTAATTAAACATGGATTTTTTGGTTATGCCCCGTCAGGGGAGGAGAGAAGAGGCAAAGTGTGATGTAAAATTTATCATATCTAAATCGCAATCAGGTGGGCAGCATTATAGTCGCCTGTTGCTGGCCTCCCCTCCCTACTAATTTGCATGTTTTATGAGGTGCCTGTCACGTGATTTACATTCTAACCAATCACGTCACTTCCCCGCCACTTGACTACCCACCCCCCGGCGGGGGCTCCCCCATTAGATATTTGTATTTGTCGAGCGGCCAGAGAAGAAGTGACTTGGCGGGAAAAAAAGGGCGGGAAACAGAAATAAGAGCGGGAAAAAATGGACGCCAACCTGTCCAAGTGTCGGCCATATTGATTTTCTTTCGTCAAATGGGCCTCTCTCCTCCTGTGAGCGAGTGATTGTATTATACATTCCGGGAGGTGTCCGGTGGTGGGCCAGTGGGGGCTGGGAGTATGGGATAGAGGGGTAGGTAGTGCTGTAGGGGTAGGGGTTGGGGGTGGTCAGCCCTGATGTGTTTTAGTCCGACGTTGAGTGGACGTTAACGTTGTAGAGCACCTTGATGGGGCTTCGTCTTGGTACCTACGTTACAGACCCTAGGTGGAGATCGTCAGCTTGGTAGGAGTATGCGTATGGGTGTGTTGGTGCTTTTATATAGGGGAGGGGGGTTATCCCAAGGTTCAATGGGTATATGGAGGGGAGGGGGTATTTTGAAAGGTTCAGCGCCAACGGAGTCATCAATTCCTCTTAGCATTTCAATACTCTGTTGTTGTTTTTTTATTTGACGGCTTCTTCAATATCATGACTTGTTTAGATCGCAAGTGGGGATAGTATTTGGAGGGGTGGGGGTATTTCCAAGGTTCAATGCCAATGCATGGAGTCACCAATGCTTCTTAGCATTTCAAATCTCTTGGTTTTATTTATTTGATGGTTTCTTCAATTTGTTTAGATAGTAAGCCAAGCCCCGTAGCCTAATACCGCAATAACCCATCACAGTTATTTGACCAGTAGGATCAAATTTCTGTCGGTTCATGTCAGACATCATCAAGAACACAAAAGGCTTCATGATGTTCAACAGCAATATTTATCAGATTATGGAAATAAATTTCTCAATGAAGAGCAAGTCAATGTCCGCTAGTACCTGGACCTGAAGCAGGTTTAATATAAATAGGTGGACAAGAAATGTAATCGGCCAAATAAAGAAATCCTCGGACACTCTGTCACCATGTCGCTTCTCGCTGTGACATCAGAGATCACAGTGGAAAGTCAAATTGAAAAACAGCTGGCACACCGTTAGTCTAAACCTTGAATATTAATGGTTATTAGACCTGGAAATATTGTTGACCATGAATAGGAGAAAAGAGATCAAAGTGACCTTCTGTCATGTGAGGGCTTCGCTGCAGATCGCTTTTTGAAATCACGTAGATCTTCTTCTGAATAGACAGAAGGTTAGCCTAGATGTCAAGATGTCCTATGTATGCTCTTTCCGTATAAAATACTCCCGTCCACCCCTGTCCCTCTACCTCCTGTTGGTCGGAACGCTGAGAGCCTGGAAGGTAAAAAGGTTCACTTCCCCATCACCTCTCTAACACCTCCACCACCAACTCCACACCACCTCCCCCCACCTCGCTACCACCTCCACACCACCTCCACACCACCTCCCCTCACCTGCCCCTCACCCCCACACTCACCCCAGCCCCGCATGCAACACCTAGAGGCCACCACCCCGCCCCTCCCCGCCGTAAAAGGCTTTAGCCGCCTGGAAGAGTCCCGGCGTTTAGCGACCAATCTCGTTGGCCGTCCTTCACAACCAATTTATGACACTCTCCCAGGAAGGCTAAAAACGACCAGGAAGCAAATAGAGAACACTCGGTCCGTCTGCAGGCACATGCGGCGGGGATTGCCGAGCGCCAAGTCAAGTCTAGACTCTCAGGGCTGCAGCTTTTTTAATCTGTATTTTATTGTTTTTGTCTCCCCCCCTGGAGGAGGAGGAGAGCGGGGGCTAAGCATATGCCATAACAGACGCGGACTAATTGGTTTTCTTGGTTTTGCCGGTAGGCGGCGCGCCGATGGCACGGTCCCAGGGTGCAGTGCGCCGTCAAGGTATGTCATCCTATATAGACGGCTGGTGACAACAACATGGCCCTGAATCTGTATAAACCGTCTGTAGGTAAATACAATACATGGCCCTGAATCTGTATAAACTGGAGATGTCTGGTGGTAAATACAATACATGTATAGTCTACAGACTATTTGTTTCCTTGTGTCTTCATATTAACTGAAGAGTCAGTGGTACCGTTAGAATAGTAAAAAGTGGCAACGGCTCTAGATCTTAATGCAGTGTAAAAGGTCGGTCATTGAGTTTTCTAATGGACCAGGCTCCATGGCAGCTTTCTCTTTTCAGTCCCATATTTATGTATTTATCAAGAAAGGCTCAACCTGTGGTCAATATAATATATTGACCACAGGTTGAGCCTTTCTTGATAAACATGAATACAAGTGGCGATGGTAGAAATAATGATCATTATTTCTACCATCACCACTTGTATTTATGTTTAAGTAATACATCTGAAAACCAGTGGAAACAATAAAAATCATTAAATGAAATCACAAAGAAATGACACCATAAAGGAGCGTCCGTAGACGCACCTATCCAACTATCCAAAATTCAGAAAACCCTTCATTGTAGAAACTTCATGAAAATCGTGCTATTATGCTAAGGCTTAATGCAAAAGCAATTGGGAAGCAATAGAGAAAATATCAAAAAAAGGAAAATTCAAAATATAGCTGAAAGCCTTCCATTCTCACGACCTAATGTTTGCAAAGGGGTGCGGCGTGGTGTGACTCCAGCAGCGTGTGAATCGATCCTCCACTCTCCCACCACAGTACCACATTGCCACACTCTCCAAGCAGACAATTAGCAGGGCGGACGTTTTAGGCCGAGATCCATGCAACATTGATACGGCAGATAAGGCCATGACGTGATCATATTCTCCTGATTGTCATGATTGTCAGACCCGCGGCTCTAAACTATCAAAGTACTATTCAAATAGAGGGGAGAGGGAAAGAGAGGGAAGGGAGAGAGTGAATGGTGTTTTTTTGGATCAGAGGATGGAGGGGTAGGAGTATGGGTGTTGGCGTAGGTCGATGAACGATAGGTAAGCAAAACAAACACATGCACATCAACAGAAGACTCGTTGCTCAAGGTTAGTCGGTTTTCATATATTTATAGGAAAAAAATAATAATAATAAAACACAGTGAAATAACAGTTAAAAGGTAGTAAAACTAGAGTAAAGCGTCAGTTACGTAACATGCAAACCTAAATTAGACATCAGTGACACCAACTAAAGCACCTGGTAGGGCCTCAGAAACTGTTTAGAACTTCCGATGTATTTCCGATCAAAATCACATATAAAATCTGAAACATGCATAGTAAATCACACCACAATCACACCAACACACACACACACACACACACACACACACACTCAGATGCAAACAAAGGGATACGCTTCCAAAACAATCTCCAAAAGCAATGTAACCTCAGTCTTGATGTCGAACGCATATATATATATATATATATATATATATATATATATATAGTCTAAATCCCCTTGTTCTATCCCCCGCCCTCACCATTACCTGCGCTATAATTACCTGGTGTATGAGAATGAGCTGCTTCTTTTCACTCCCACCCCACACATGAGCAGCTCAGGCCTAAGCCCTCCCCTCCACCCCTTACACTCTAATTTCGTTGTCCATTAAACAAATCGGCCAGGATTATCCGTCTTAACAACAGGCTCAAAACAATACCCTGCCCCTCCCCCACCGGCCCTGGAGGAGTATAATCAGTCCAGCCGCCCCCTCCTATCACCCACCTACCCGGCCCATTCCAGCCCATTTGCGAAATTCAATTTAATTCTCGTGTCGCCGTCAGGATGAGTATATGTGACATTAGAGACGATTACAGCGGATTAGAAAGTTTTAATGAAAACGTGCGCACGAGATTATGTCATCTTAGATTACACCCTGGCCCGCCCGCCTGGCCATATATCTCCTCTGGTGGGGCTTAGACCGCCCCCACCTCCTGGTGCCTTATAATGGAAACTGTCGGGGGTAGGAGAGAGAGAGAGAGGGGGGGGGGGGCGTTGTGGGCGGCAGACGTGGTCCTGGGCCATGGGGACACAGGAGGAAACTGGTGTAGATGGAGGGATAAGGCTGTGGTTTAAGTTAAGGAGATGGGGACACGTTTTTTCTTCTTCTCAACATCATATAACAACAAGGTCTTCCAGTTGATGACAGTTATAGGGTATCAATCAAACTCAAAGTCAGTATTACAATTCAATCAAAGATACAAAACACTTATGTTCCTTAAGTTCTATAACCAGGACTGTAGACAATCTCAGCTATAAAGTTCTTGAATTTGATCCTTGTGGTAGACCGCTGCACCTCTTTCGGGAGTCTATCCCAGATTGCCAGCCCCCAGGACATTTCAACAATTTATATGCAAGGGATAGTTTTAGCTCTTTTGTACCTGTTCTGTATATTGTAATACAAATTACCCCTTGGTGGGTAATTAATGGAATGCATGTACATAGCACACTATCTAATTTAATAGTCCATTATTTTTGCTTAGCATGAATCCTTATTCTCTTCGTGGATGAAAAGGACAGAAGCCACAAACTAGTTCTCAACTTATACACTATTTGAATGACTGGTTTGCTTTGGATTACAAGTTTAGTCCTAGCTGGCAGGTTAAGTGTGTGATTCGCCAAGAGCATGAGCATAGGGCGGAAGGGAAGCCTAAAGAATAAGATAAAAATTAGAGCCTAAGGAACAAGATAAAAAGTATATGGAATCATGTAATTTAGGAAAATATAAGGTGAGGATGGTTTTAGAAAAGCTTATATGATCGCAAGGTGACCTTAGTTTTATAAATATTCAACAATAAAAAGTTATCAAAATTGCATGCACTCATTTATAAATCTGAAATATGAGCATAAATATCATTAACTGACTTTTCCTATAACTTTTCTTTCTCAAAGTTAATTTACCCATAAACACTTCTATTAGCAAGGCGAGACCATTTCCAAAGGGGTCAAGTAGCCTGGACGGCCTGAGACTGAGTGGTCTCAACCCATTTGTGAATCCAATCCCCTCCTAGACCCCTCTAGCAGTGTCCTGGCGAGTGGTGCTTGACCAGTCGGTTGACATTTGACCGCTGCCAGTGTCTGACCGTCGCTAACTGACCACTCCCCGTTACCTAGGTGCGGCTGGTCAGTGTAAGCTCGTCACCATGGGAACACCTTTAGATGGCCACTTGGGAATAGTAAAGTCGGCCTAGCAGTGGCATGGGAAAGGGAGGTACTTTGACTGCAAGCTGTTTTAAAAGTCTTTCCCAGGCTCCAGTCGGAGCGTCATGTAAAACTTGCAGATATATTCGTTAGATATCTAACTTGGTGACAAGAAAATAATTTACATAGCGTTTGCCACAGTTGATTTCGTCGGACATATAATATCAAAACAATAGGTCAGATTCTACATAGTGCTACCCCACTACTTTCTGTTTCCCGCGTACAAACGTTTCCACCCAACGTGATTCATACAGCTACTGGATGTAAGCTTTTGCTTTCGCAATCCTCACGCTAAAGTAGGTTACTACTATCGAACTTCATCTATACTGCTTCTCTCTTTTTCACCTATTCATTTCACGGTACACTTTCCCCTTACTACCGTTGTACATTATATTTAATTTAAGCCAAATTGTCCTATACTTCTATAGTATTTCCCCGTTACATAACAATCTTTCCTAGTATAGTCTATATCAGACAAGCCAACTTCCCCTTTACTGCTATTGTAATGTATCCATTCTATAAGCCAACTTTTGTTATACTACTATATTGCACTATCCCATCACATAACCCAACTTTTCCTATACTACTATATTACACTATCTCATCATTAAAGCCAACTTTGTCTATACTACTCACACACATTTACCAGAGTAAAACCCAACTTCCCCCATACTCCTACGCTCCTTCTCCGTCACTTTACCAGCTTCATACACTGAGATGGTCCATGTGGGAGCACGTCCATGGGAGTTATGGAGACACGTATAATATATGGCATGTAGGTGTCACCAGGTGAGTAATGTCAGGCCTCTTACTCCCCGCAGACCCGTGGGAAGGGGCGGGCTGCTCGAGGAAGGGGGCCGGGTTGGAGCAGGGGTAGGCTCCTGGGCAGGGTGTGTGAGGAGTGATGGGGTGGGGGCACTGCATTTAAAAGTCTGCCACGTCATCAAGTTGAGGGGCCTTCCATAAAGTATGTACGCACCAAGAGGGGGAGGGGGTCAGGGATTTTTTTTGCAAATTTGCGTAGGGCCTACGTACTTAATGGAAGGCCCCTTGGGGAAAATATCTGCCATACATACAGAGGCGGATCCAGGGGGGCTACAGGGGGTCCTGAGCCCCTCCTTTTGGATGACCCCTAAAGTTCAAAAAGAGGAGAATATTGACCAAGTCGTTTTTTGTTGAAACTAGAAATTCTCAAAATTCTCAGTGTAATTGTTATTACTCCAGTTTGCACACGCCTATTTCTTTGATTGAAAACTTCAACAGTGTAGGGATACCGGGCATTCGCAATAAGCCCGTCCCACACTGGCTTTCTGCTAGGGTTGAACAATGGTTGGACAAAACTTCTGTATATGTCATCCCTGTTTCCAAGAGTAGGGCTTATTGAAATAAGCAAGAATTCTAGTTTTTCTATCTCCTAAAGCACTGCCTGAACATTTGTACCGATTTGTAGGTTTGCCAGCCAATCAAAACCCTGTATTTCAGGGCAAAAAAGGGCTGGACATTATAGGCTGGGCTGACAGGCTTTAACATTGGTTCTTATGGGAAAGATGCCAAAATATAAAGCTGCAATTTACCAGATTTTGAAGCAATCTTTCACACCAATTGCTTTAGTTAATTTTGTATTATACAACTCTCTAGAAGTATGGAAGTAGCTTTGTAATTATTTCATAGAAAACCTTAGTGTTGGTGAAAACTGGGATGGCCCATTGCTTTGTTCCCCCTTGGTCTTTACTGTGTATCTCTCCTCCTTATTGTTGCCTGGAGTAATCCCCACCCCACCCCCCCCCCCTTCCAGCGACCACCGGAGCCGGGACCTAGAGCGTCTGTCACCCATATTGGAGGACGCTAGCGTCTGGCCCGGGCGAAAGGTTACCCTCCTGGAGGGACGCTGGTTGGTCACGTGCTTGGCAACGGTCACCTGACCTTCCTCCAGGGTGGGGGTAACCTGAAGTGGGTGGGAACAGGGGGAGACGCTAGACGCCGCGTCTCTGTGCCCTGGTTTGGTAGGGGTGGGCCCAGGCAAGCAGTAACGTAACAAGCACGTTCTGTGACCATACTGCTTTGGTTAGACTGCAACCTGCCCAATTTTCACATAACAGTTATATTATTTTAGGTTAAGTCGAGACTTACTAAAAGAGTGAAGAAGGACAACTGCAGTCCGAAACGTTGGACCCTAGACACAATAAAGCCTACTTATTACCTCAGATAGTCTTGTGGTTTTTGTGTATTTTCTACAGCAACATCACTTACTAAAAGAGAATGTTGTGATAACATTTTTATTTTAGTGAAGTTGAGACCTTACTATTAAGGAATGTTCTTATAATGTTACTATAACATGGAAGATTATTACAAAAATGTCACAATAACGTCATGTGCGACGTCGCAATGTTAGATTCTGAAGACGTTTTTTGGATGCCATCAAAATAATGTAACAATAACCAAAGCAGAACTAAACAGAATGTTATAATAACGTCATATAGTTGCTTGGGTGGGTTGGGGCTACTTTACATTTACATTTACATTGACCCTGACATTTTGTACTTAATTTTTCCCTTTTAGTTTATACAAAAGGGGCTCATCTTTTCCCAATTATCTCCTTAATCTATTTAAGATAGGAACATTTTATGTTAATAGCTTTAGTTGCCAACGTCCTTGTCTATATTGCTGTGAATTCGATCATTTTGATATGAGACCAACTCACGTTATGCTTAGTAAAAATCATTGATCACCTATTTTAGGATGGTAGGAAAGACGGCAAGGAAAGGTACTAGGGTCCGCTGACTAAATATGTGCGTATATTTACCTGATGTCTGCCCCCCCCCCCCCTCCATAACTTTTGCATGCATTGAAATGTACTATAGGGCTTTGACCCCCCTACCCCCACTGACGCGTATCTCTTAGCTGGAATCCTAGACAAGTGATGCTACTTTTTCCTTGTTCAGTCGTAAGATGTGTTGGCTGACTATTGTAATGGATAGCACTCTTCTGTACACATAATCGACGCATTGGGACACTTCAGTCACTTTAAATGCGGTTTTTCTACGTTTTAACAGACCGCTTAACTCATGTTTTAAAGCGGCCACCCGATTTAAAATTCAAAACACGTGTTTGTTTGCAAATACCAGGACATTATGGCATTTATTTACAGTAGTTTTCCATCGTAATTACGCTGTAGTATGCGAGTACAGGATGTTATTTTCAGTTTGAAAAGTTTGGATGACTTTGCAAACTTTGACATTAAGGTATATCAATGTCAGCAAATGCAGAGGGCAAGAAATTTCCTTCTGGCCGCAATTTAGAATATATGTTGCAGCAAAGGTCGATGAATGTAACTTTTTCCACGTAAATAACAATAGGCACCTCTCAGCATAACATGTAGAGCAATGTTCACCATTTGACCGTCAATATTTGATAGGCTGGTCGCTGCTATATAGCAAAGTCAGAGTCAAATTGAAACGTTTAAACAAGCTTAAAGGCTGCGGTTAGACTCACGATATGAAGTAGACTTCTTAGGACACTAACCCACAAATAGACACTATCCACCAAGTACTGTATATTTGTTACTCAACGTCGATTTCAAGACACTATCATATAAGTGCTTACTTGAGGCCATATGCCACTTTGCGGCACCATGAAAAATCGCTAGCAAATTGCCACGAACTTGCGGTAGGGTGTCGCAAGGTCGAATAAAGGTACTTGTGGCCCTTGCTTGCGGCCCTTGCTTGCTGCCCTTGCCTGCGGCCCTTGGTATTTTATATAGGTTTTCTATGATATGCTTGCGGTAGCAGATACCAACATGTTGGTATCAAAACCGCAAATGGCTTGCGGTACCTTGTTAAAGCTGTCACAAATGCTAACAACCGCAAAGCAGTATATAGGCCTAGCCTTTATTCGAAAAATGCCATTCTCTCACATATCACACCTCAAGCTTGTCTTTTAGACCCAAGCTTGTGACTCTTCATTTACATCAAGTGCACGAATCATGCTAATTGCCGGTGAAGTGTTCAGGGTAATGCGGCCAACGTGGCTCAATTACCATGACAACCTGAGCCGACCCTGAAACCCCTGATTGAGTAGGGGTTAAGGGGTACAGAGGTCACAGGAGCAGCTCATTGAGTTGCTCGTAAAAGGTACATAAACTTGTGGCTCATCGGGGGTAACCAAGCAAGCTTGCAATGTAACAGAAACGTTCTGCAACCTAACTTTTTAGTCAGTTTGTTACTTACTAAAGCCCCATACCCACTAGGACATTTTTACAGAATCGGCCGACTGATTGGTGCTAAAGTCGGCCGATTCTAGGGGTAGAATTGGCCGACTTTAGCGCCGACTCATCAAATGTGCACATTCCAATATACTATACTTACAAGCGACCCTTAAGCCCCATACCCACTAGGCGATTTTACCGGCGACTGGCGACGGGCAACAGCAGAATCACTGGTAAAATCATTACCAATTTAGCTCAAATGTTTGTTTGTAACATTGAAATGTTGCATACTAACATTTGAGCTAAATTGGTTATGATTTTACTAGGGATTCTGTTGTTGCCCGTCGCCAGTCGCCAGTAAAATCGCCTAGTGGGTATGGAGCTTAAGAGTCAGCCAATTCTCCAAGTCACCCGTCGCCCATTGCCGCTTAAGTCGCTTAGTTGGAATGGGGCTTAAGGGCAATACCCACTAGGCAATTATGAGTCGGTCGACAGATCAGTGCTAAAATCGGCCAATTCTAAGGGTTGAATTGGCCAGTTTGTGTGGTGATTCAGATCAGACATGTACATTCCAATATACCATACTAAGAGGCGTCCTTAAGAATCAGCCTATTTTAGTACTGATAAATTTGCTGACCGTGTTGAAATCGCCTAGCGGGTATGGGGTTTAATTTTCTTATTGTAGAATCATTGTTTCAAATAGGGTATCGGGTTTAAACGACCTTAGTTAGGATTTCAAATTATGAAAGTAGGTTTCTGTTTTCAATATTCTCGGGTGATAAATGACGGGCACACAATGTGGTAGCCTTTAACTTGATAACACGGGGATTCAGTTTCAAATCAAGCAATGCTTATGTGCAAGGTTCCTATTTTGAGGGACAGAGGAGGAGAGACCTTTGAAACTTTTCAATTCTGACAGATAGTATATCTCAACTCTTTTCAATAAGGGGAAGCTTTGATAATGACACAAGCATACTCAACAACCTCTCAGAGTTCTATTACATCCTCAAATTACAATCGCTTGACAGTCCGTTAATAACTATCTCACAAAATAAGCAACCCTTTATGGATATTAGTTACAGATTTCTTTAAATTAGGGCACTCTTTTGTTTTTACTGTGGGCGCGGGCCATCCCTTTATGATGAAGCAGAAAAACTGCACCGTTTTATATACTTCACAAATGGCCCACAGGACATCAATTATTGTTCACAAAAAAGGATGTAACCTTATAGGCCTTACACCTCAGTGGGGTGGTCCATATGTGGGAGTTGGTTCTTTTGGAACCCAAGTACTTTTAATTTATAAAGTGATGTTGGCAGGACTTTTATGGGCATATATGCATTGTGACCGCCTGATTATAGGACAAAATATTCTGAAAGGCTTGGCGTGATGGTTATTCTTGGACGATAGACATCCGTATTATAAACACCCGAGACGCCCCTTCATCAGGACGCTTTAATTTTATTAAACCTCTCGCCGGCAAAGTCACTTATTAGTGTATATGTTTCTATCACTGTATCTAACATACCTAGGGGGTGGGGCGGTCTAGTAGTTAGTGTCTTGGCATTGCACGTGGCCAGCCAGGGTTCAATCCCGGTTACTGTCCATTAGACCACCTTACCTTGCTGTCATTTCCGCCCCCATAGATGCCAGCGTTGAACTTTTTCAAAAAACGTGAGTGGTCCTGATGAAGCTGAAAAATTGCTGAGCAGACATTAAACTCCAACAAGTATCATCATCGGACATATCGAAAAAAATATTTTTCTAGTTTTTTTTCATTTTTAAATTAATTATAGTTAACCTGGTTTAACATGTATTTTAACCAAGCCCAAGCACTGCCTTACCAAAAGTAAAGTCAAAACAAGTCATGCCCTGTCAGGTTCAAAAGGACCACGTCTATATTCATATTGATCATGTTTTCAATTTGGTATTCTGAGCGCCCTTTGAACCCCATCCCCCCATGGGTCCGTACCCACGGCAAACTTCACCCTCCGCCAAGCCCCAGTACGTCTGAATTCATCCTGTGTACCGGCCCTTACTTGACAATGTCCAGTGGTGATTCCTGACATGTGGATGTGGGGAAGAAGGGCCCTGAGGCCGGGAGGCTGAGGGCCTTGGGACCTGTCCAAGCTAAAAGCCCTTTACATTGGCAGGCGGCCAGCCGTGTACAGGGCGCGTTCTCTGAGGGGTTCGGACAGGGGCGCGTCCCAGGACGCATTGTACCCTGATTAAACTAAGAGATATTCCTGGCTTGAATTCTTGGAAATTGTTACTATTTATGGATGTTTTATTTTACCTGTTGAGTTAAGACTGAATGTGGATGAACTTTTTCCCTTACTTTTTTTGTACAGTAATCATGAATGTGAACTGGATACTATCACTATGGTTCAAAATAATGTGAGAGTGCAATTCGTAGTTTTGTGTGACTTTTAGTTGATAAAAAGTTGTTGTTTATTATTTCTTTCTTCTTTTTGGTACTGTTTAACTGCCTGTTTTCTTCTTTTTCAGAGACAAGATGAATTTAACTGCTTGGCAAGATCTCCTCTACGCATAAGAAAATATCGCTTGGTGTTTTTAAGTCCTAAAACTTGAAAGAAACCAGATGAAAGGTCGACCTTCTCTGAGGACCAAGCTTTCTTCTGCGCCGCGCCGCTTGTCATACCACACGCGGCAAAACGGGCCACGCGGCACTGACGCGCGCGGCAAAACGGGCATAAGGCGCGGCCGTGCCGCCCTGTCGGAGGGCTCCGGGGAAGGGGGGTGGGCCTGAGGGGGGGGACAGGGAAAGTAAAGTTGGGTAAGAGGTCCCGACGGGGGATCAGGAGTGCCAGTTGGTCGGGCGGGGGGGGGGGGGGGTGGGGGAGGAAGTGGCGTATCCACTGGGGGTTCTTGTGTGGCTGGAACCCAAATTATTGGTTGAATAATTTTGTCGGAAAACGTTCAATGGAACCCACTGGAATGTACATGAAACCTTTTCATCTTTTTTTGGAACCCCTTTACATTTCAAGGTTGGCTACGCTGGGAGGCTGGATCGGGGCGGGGGCGGGGGGGGGAGACATGCATTTGGTCCTCACCATGATTAACTACTGGCACACCCTCTGGAAGCTGCATCGACAATGCAGTCATCAGTGGAAAGTGACTAGGGGCTCAAAAGTGTGATAAAACATAACATGTCACATGTTTCCTTTCATAATTCTTTAGACAACAACTTGCCATTACTTTCACGACTAAATGTTGATGAAGGTTTTGATTTTGAGATTGCATTGCAAAAAGTCAGCCCCTTCACGACCTGCATGGCTCTAAGAACTCTTCATCACCTCTCCTGCCGCATCCCCCTCTGCTCCTGTGCCCCTCCCAGCCCGTCCGCCCTACCCAGAAAGGGGTCTTTCAGAGTGACCTGGCGGGGGACAGACAAATGTGGGACCCCAGCCCGTCAGCCTCACTTAGCCCTTGGCTGAGGGCAGTAAACCACGTCAGGTACCCGCTAGCCTGACTCTCTTTATTGCACACCGCCACCCACCCACGTATCACCCCAATACCTCGCATATGTTATATGACCAGCAGAAAAATGATTCCATGTACACTCATAGACGAGGAACCCTAGATTAATGTGCTCAGCGAGAGAAAAAAAGCAGTAAATAAGGGAAAATATAAAAAGAAAATTGTGATATAAGGGCAAATATGCCGATACAACTTATAAGAAAAAAATTGATGCGGGAAGTATAGCTTGTAGCCACCATGCTTTACAAAGAACATAGAGAAGCATACGGAATCTTGAGGGTGCACCCTACCCGTGAAAGTCACGAACGTCACATGCAAATGACGTGTCGCCGCTCTGCTCAGTACAGATTTATCCCTCCTTATCTGTCGGCCCATAAATGAAGCTGGATGACGGGGGACGGGGGGGACTATTCCCGCTGTATGAATAATTAACCCGCCAAGAAGGCAGGCACGTTGGAGTCCTCTTTTCCCCGGGAGACGCACACCCAGAGGCCGTTTAAGTGGGTCTTTGTGGGCTGTTTTCTTATCGGACGCTTAGAGAAGCGTCCCAAGACTATAGGCGGGAGGAGGGGGGGGGGGACGCAGGGACGCAGGGACTACTTCCCGAGGCGCCCATGAATCTTACACAAGATATTCATGCGCACAGAGGTGTCAAGTTGCCCCTTTTAATGGGGCCTTCACAGGAACGCTGTCCTCCAGGGGGGACGCCGTGACGTAAGGCGGACAGACGCTGTCGGCGGCCATGAAACGCGGGCCACACCAAGTGTCAACTTAGTCCTTTCATGACCTACATACCTCGTGCATAATGGGTCCTTACAACCACAAGAGTCCATGGCTACTATTGGCTACCTAAAATATGTAAGGAATTCTTTTATCGGCCCTCTTTAAATGCCAGGGGGAACCCTTTTGGTGTTTTTCTTTTTGGGTGCAGGCTGGTTAATGGTCCTACCTGCCATAAACCAGTGGCCCCAAAGCATACTGGGATATGGGGTAGAATTCCCAACTAAAATGGTTGCTGCTTAACAGTCCTAGTTTGAGCACCTAGCGGACTTGGACGTAGCTACAGTCTAGTGTCAACGTTGGTCAGGGCGTGGGGAGGCGGGCAGAGGGCCGGGAGGGGCTAACTCGGTTAGGGCCATGCATAATGTAGCCATGTTTAGGGGAAGGGGGGATAGGGCTGGCCTGAGGGGTGGGGTCGTGTTCGGGGAGAAGGGGATGGGCGGGGGGCTGAGGGGGTGGGGTTCGTGAAAAACAAAGGAAAACTTCATTTTCTGTTTTCATGTAAGCTTTGTTTTCCGGCTTATTTCACTTGTTAACTGCTCTTTTAGGCTACCCATTTTTCATCAAAAAAAATAATATAATGAGATGTGTGCACGTGCGGGACACTTCCCAAGACACAGCAACGATGAGTTGAAAATAAGAGGAGAAATAACCCGAAGGAAAAATCAATCTGTCATATTTTCCTGTATATTGCCATATATAACTGGCGGCACATACATGGAGGCTGGGCTGGTCATTTGTGTAGGGAAGAGGTAAGAAAACTGTGGCGGGTTGAGGGAGGAATATACGCCACTGTGGGGGAGCGGGGGGGGGGGGGGGCTGACAGGAGGGTCACCGGGTAAGGGGAGTCGACCGGGATCACCCCGCCCCTACAGCACTAGACCCTGGAGGAGTGACAGGGAGCAGGCCTAGGGTCAAGCCCAACGTCTCTATAGTATAGAGTTTTTGAAGATGTGTGCACTTGACCCGTTTTTAACTATCACTATTTGATTACCATAACCATGATTACCCCATGTGGCAATGTATAAATTTAAAACTATTAAATTCAAATAATGTAAATTCTTAATACTGTTTTCATAAGATTGTTTTGGGTATATTCATCATTAATATGTGACATAGGAGTTTTCATTTTTGAATGATAACAATTGTAAACTGATCACCAATATGATGTCCTGCCCATTTTGGGGAGGTATAAAGTTATGCGCAGAACGTCTATACCCCTGAGGAGAGTCACCCTTCTGCGCCTATCCCAGTATATTCTCCTAGCAAATTCTACCGGAAGTTACAGGGGAATCATTATTATCTCCGCTCATTAGAAAATATCATTTTTGTTATCTCTAAGATATCAGTGTACCTATTTGGTCCAGGTTTCAAGATATTGCAGACATTCGGAGACTGTTATGTTGGAAGGTACAGAAAGGTCTAACTTCTCATTATATTCACATATCTCATCTTACATCTTCTCAAAATGATTTTCCATGTTTCAATTTCAATATCAGAACATTTCCCTAGACTGGCCTGATTGTCAATGTCTGGTGAAAGCTAATACTGTCAGTCTGTATCAGGATGTTGTGGGGTAAGTTTTGACCGTATCATGTACCTCATCTGGCTTATTTTATCATCTCGAATAATTTTGAATTGTTTGCGTGCATTCAGAGTTGAAATGACTTCAGCACAGGACGGTTTCCCAATATTTGGCTATTTCAATCCCAACCGAGGATAGATTATAATTACGATCTTTTAAATACCTTCTGCCATGAGAATAACAAACAAGGGACCATATTGGAGAGTCAGTCTGTAAACAACAGGATATTAGTAATGCAATAGAAAATCTTAGTAGGATATAGCTATTCGTTGACGATTCAGATATAAGAGGTCTGAAAAGTTCATATAAATAAAAACATATATATACTTTGATTGTAGAACGTGGCGCACATACGCGAAACGCATACAGAAACGTTTGGTTAGAATCTACAATTAGGTTCCCCTTGTAGCCTATGACAATGCCAGATAGAAATTCGACCTCAAGGGAATAGTTTAATGAATGAAGTACCACCACATAACTATGTATTGTTCCACCAAGTATGCACCGAAAAGCCCTGAATTGAATTATTTATCTCCACTTCTTTCTTAGTTTAACCATGGTTTATACCCCCTGCTATTACTACACCACTCAATTAAACCCAAATAAAAGACCAAATTAAATGCTCGTCATTGTTTTGTGGCCGCTCCATCTTGCCTGCAGAGAGGCCCATCCATCAATGCTGGAGGCTGGGGGTAAAAACTAAGATGATTATCACTGCAGTGAATTACTGGCTTCACAGAACCCTGTCTCTCTATTAAAACTCTATTAAAGCCTCCATGGCACAGAAACTTACCAACGTCCCCTCCCCTTAACTGGAACCATTAATAAGGAGGGATATGTATAAAGAAAGTACCCGATACGGCTACTCAATCATCCTAAAGTTTCTGGTATATAGAAGTTGTCAAGTTGAACAAAGAAGTACGGAACTATCAGACTTCTGCTTTAATAATTGGACCTCTTTCAGGATAGGCTGGATGTTTCCAGCAGAATATTCATCAATATATCAACAAAACCCTGTATATCGTTTGAAAATTAATATTATCTAGCATTTCTTTATGTATCTGAACTAAATTTGAACTCTTCGGTTTCTTTGCAATCTAACCATTCTACTTCGGATATACAAAGCCACTTGCAACGACACAGGCTTTTTTTGTGCCAAGTCTTTTCCTTTTCAAAAGTTCCTGTATGTGACTCAAATTAATACCCGTTTCTAACCACAAAGTGTAAATTATTTAGTGATAATCTATAATAATGACGGATAGCATTCAATCATCCACCTGCAAAGGACACCAATGAATTTTCTGTTGTTGTACATGGAATAACCGATTGAAACCCAAATCATTATCACCGAATCACTGTTTATCACATAGGGATTTGCTGTACCTTCCAAAGTGTGAACCATTGAGTGATAATCTATTATAACAATGCATAACACTCATATTATCGGCTTGTTATAGGAACACGAATAATCGGAACCACAATTAATATTCCGCTTCTGTACATTAAATAACCCAACTGAAAGCCAAATCGTCATTGTTATAAGTCAATCACAAAAGGATTCGCCTTACCTTCGAGGAAGAAGCTCCAGAGCAGTATAACAATAATCTCCACCTCCAGCTTCATGACGCCAAGTCCCACAAATAGTCGACTTGTCTAATCCACCAGGAGCATGCGCAGTCCACACCAGCAGGCTGTACCAGTCGATGATCATCCCCGCACGCCGCCCGCGCATGCGCACTGCGTCCACGTCCGTCCGGCGGCCATCTACAGAACCAACCGAGAACCAGAGCATTAAAAGAGAGTCAATTTACAGAATAGAAAAAAAAGTAGTGGAGGGAAAAAAGGGAGTGGGTTTGACTGATGGTTCTGACTGTTGGCTGTGGTTGCTGTGGTGGTGACGATGACATAAAATATTTTCATTATAGTTTGGCTTCCAAAAGCCGGAATCGCAAATGAATAATCACCATTAATTAAAAACAGCGGCGGTCACTGGAGTGTTTAACTTGTACTCGGCGGTATGCCATTCGGTCGTCATTAGGACGTGCCTGTCGGCCCGGAATCAGCGAAAGTACACCTAATTTAGGTGAATGAGTCCACCGCCCACCAGAAACCAGCATTCTATGGTAGAGAACCTTGGGATGCTTTGACTCCTTTCACAGACTGACCTTGTTAACAGTAATGTAGAATTGGGGAGGGATTGGGAGACCATCTGAGATTGCCCGACTTAACTGACGCTTTCTGTGGGTGGTGCTATTACTGGTTGGGTGTTACTGGAGGTTTCTATTCTGCAGGTGCTGAACGGAGGTGGTGTTACAACAGTTGTATCTGTTTTAATTAAACTTCTGCAGTTTTGTCTAGGTTCATTTTATATGTCTGTCTGTGTCTATGAGAGCGGACCACCTGTATAGTATTCTTTATTCTAAGCCTAAAGCTCTGTTTCCACGAGCCGATTTTACTACCGATTTGTTTATAATTTATCACTTCTAACTGGTAATATGGCAGAGGATTATATATGTTCCATACGATTTGAAAGAGAATTAAAAGCCCTTTCTAAGGGTTTATAACATGTTCGTGATTAACTAATAGTCCCACTGCCGATTTTTGAAATCGGTAGTAAAATCGGCTGGTGGAAACAGGGCTTAACTGTACAACAATAATTATGTTGCCTGCACATCACCTACAATTCTGCATACTACCCACATTAATAACCTCTCTAGATAAACAGGAAATAGACCCAATAACCAGTGGGGTTCTATTCAACTAGATGATGTCCAACTATGAAAATGAGATCCAAAAATTACATTTTTTTTCGACAAACTTGTTGCTAATCTTATGTGCCCGCCGAAGCTTACAGCCTGGTTTCCACTAGTTGATTCTGACTGTCAGAGTTTCGGTAATTGATTATTTTTCACCAGTAATATGACAAAGGACCATGCATCCTATATATTGTTTGAAAAAGAATTAAAACTCCATTTCAATTACATATAAAATGCCTATGATTAACCAAAATTTCAAATGCCGATTTATGAAATTGGAAGCAAAATCGGCTAGTGGAAACAAGCCTTAACTTAAGTTAAAGCATAAGATTTTGCTCCTCGTTTAGTATTGTATTATGCTCCTTAGGAGATCCCATCATAACTCGACACACCAGGCCGCGGGTCCCCTTTTATGGAATATTGTCAACATGTTTGTGTCAGTCACTCCAAACTCTATACCACTATCTGTGGCCAGGAGACTTTGACAACAGGTCGGTGTCCTGTAGTTCATCAGTCCAGTTGCCGACCTCGGGAAACACAAGCTGTTGGGGCCCGGTGTTCAACTGTTGATACTACTCACATAGTCACTGAGGGGCACAGAGTGGGACGAAACACAATATACTGATTGTTTTTTCTGCCACAAAGTTGCCTGCTGCCTGAGGGAAGTGTTGGAGTAAATAGACAGGGATGGATTTAGAGAGGGGCACACTTTTTATTCTATCTAATCAAATTCTTTCTTCTTTTTTTTAAACGCAAGCCCCCGGAGGGATGGCTTTTTGCCCGATCTGATATGAGCTCCCCCTATGTCAAATTCTTGGATCTGCCCCTGATAGATAGTATGATGATCCTGATGAAGGCAGTAACACGCCGAAACTAGTCGATTCGCCATTGACTCCCTGTCTACATATTAAAACAAGTTAACTACAGTCCGTCGTTTGTTTTGATGTAGGTTCAACACCTTTATTATATAGTGTATATATATAATATATATATATAATATATAATATATATGTATATATATATATAAACTTAAGTCTGTCTTAAATGAAACTGGATGAGTTAATATCAGGTAGGGAACAGTAGTTTAGGCTTTCTTGCTTAAAAGCCTGTGTCCTTTAGAAAAACACTTGATGAGTTTTAGGGACTCGTCGTAGTAAAGATAGCGTATCATGAAAAGTATACTGTACTAGCCTGAATCCTATATATCATGGCATACGGCTAAATTTCATATCAAATTTAGACTGATGAACCTGTAAACACATTCTTTAATATCCATAACAAATTCACCTTCGCCAATATCCTTAGCATGAAAACTGAAGACCCCTCCCAGCATCAGGTGATAAGACTGAAAGTCGACCCCAGATTAACTTTCCGGGAAACCGCCCGTTTTGGCGGGAACTACTAGAGTCACGTGACCCCCCGCTCCATCTGGCGGCGGTGGGTCGCGTTACTGTGGGGCTGGTCCCACCCTGGAGGAGGGCGATCCGGGATCAGGGGGGTGGGCTCACCTGGTGAGGTGTGGGGTGGAGGGGTGTGAGGTGTTAGGTGTGGGGTGGAGGTGTGTAGTGTTAAAAGCTGGCAAGGTAATTACACAGTACTGAAGCCTTATACGGCTCTCTCTACCTCTTACCTATAGGACCTCCTCCTGTGTACGCTTGGAGAGTTAACGTTTTCAGGCGTCCTGTAGGTATGTAGAACCCCCCTCCCCTCTCCATTCCTTTAAGGATAAACAACAATAGGCAAAGAGTCATTCATATTTTCTATCTACAATCTTTCAGCATTCCAAGTCACTAAGCATCACTAAGCGTCACTAGGAAGCATCACTAAGCGAGAAAAAGATTTTTTCTGTCAAAAAAGCAATCAGAGCATCTATTCTCAGAGGACCGACAAAGCAGGGGAAAAAGAGAATTTTCAAACGTTATGAAGTAACATATATATAATGCTTGTTTAGAAAAGCAATAAAAAAAATCTTTGAAATCCTATCAGTCTTGCTTAGATGTCAGGCCTTATATATTTATTTAAATCATAATTTATCAACAACCATCCCACATTGGGTATATCCCAGGGTTGGACATGGGTTGGACAAAACAAACATATGGGCCTTCCTTGTTTCCTTGAGTTAGGATTACTGAAATAAGCAACAATCGTATTTTTATATATACCCAAGTACTGCTTAAACATTATGCATTCTTAAATTCTATCAATTGACAGATTTGCAAGTTGGCCAGCCAATCAAAATGCTGTATTTCAGGGCAAAATAGGTTGGATATTATAGGTTAGGCTGACAGGCTTTAACATTGGTTCCTCTGGGGAAAAGGCCAATATTATATAAAGCTGAATTTTCCAAATAATAAAGGCAAACTGTCAATCAAATTGCTTTGGTTAATTTTGTATCATGCAGATGTCTTCAGGGAATAAGCATGGAAGCACTTTTGCAAATATTTCATGGTAAACTGCAATGTGGGTGTAAACTGGGATAGGCTTATTAGGAGTTTTAATACAAAAAAATTAAAGATACAGAATGTAAATATGGGACATGTGAAACAATGGAGTAATTAGATGATTCCTCCGACCAATGCAAAACACCCCTCATCACCAGTTGTCTACCCTTAATGCTACATCTCTCAGTGAAACCCTCCCTCCACCCCTCCACCCCCTCCCACCTGGCCCAACTTTTGGGGATTCTCCCGCCCCTCAGGGAGGCGGCGGAGATTTGTCGGCCCTGTTAATATATCTTGGCCGCGCTTGAACGGGCCAATCTGGGAAGCCATACATCAGGGGCGGGCGTTAATATTACATGCCGCGCCGCGTCGGCCCGCGCGTAGCCGCCCGTCAAGGCCCTTAATTGACTGCTGACGCGCCGCGCGGGACGAACCGCGCGGGACGGGCCGCAAGTAACGCGGAGAAAACGCGCGGAGGTGGTGGCGGGTGGAGAAGGGAGGGGAGCAGTTTTCAAGGGCGAATCCAGAGGAGGGGGTCCTGGGTGTCCTGACCCCACCCCCCACCCCTTTTGGTTGACCCCTAAACTACAGAAAGAGGGGGAAATGTTGCACGCGTACGCGCGATTGCATGCGGTTTTAGTATTAGTTTTTATGCTGACATCCCCTTTCAAAACTCCTGTATCCGCCTCTGGTTTATACGGGGAGTAAGACATAGACGAGGAGGTTACTTGCACCAGGAAGGGATGCAGGTATATTGAGAACATGTACCAAACCTAACCACCAGAGATGTCTTTCAGAAAGCCGCCAACCCCGGGGATGAAAAAAGGAAAGAAAGAAAAAGAAGGGATATCAAAAACTTTCATTTGTTCATCCACCAATGTATTGTAAAATTAGATTTTACCAATAAAGAGAGGGTATTACGTAGCCCTTATTATAGGGGGGTTAACATTTGGAATAATCTAACTGAATGTGTGCAAAAATCAAAGAATATGAGTGTATTTAAAAACTGTATAAAAAAATAGAATTAGAAATATTTGTGTATATGGAGTGTAATAACTGACATCGTGTGTATTATATCATTTATAATCATCAATTGTTACTATGTTCACCAATTATTCACCTCATCAGAAGAACTTCGTTTGTATATGAAGAGATGTTTCAATAAAAAAAAAAAATTAAAAAAAATGTGTACATGCACCTTGGTTGTAGCACCAGCCCTCCCCCCGAGGCAGGCCTAGGGTGGGTGGGGTGGGGTGGAAGCACGTAGGAGGAGCGAGAATGACGTGGGCACGAGTAGGCAGTTTTAGGGTGGGCGTTTTACAATCACCGCCCCCTGCGTAGTCCCGGCTCCGGTTTAAGGTTCCAGGAACTTGCCACCACTTTATAAATTAGGAGGAGAAAATGGACGGTTTCAAACGAGAAAAGAATTGAGTGCAGAGATCTAAGAAGGATTGGCAATATATCTAACCTCTAATTCTACCTCATTGCCTTTGGTGTACCCAGTGGCAAGGTGGTTTCCGAGCTAGGGTATCCCTAGAATTCCTTCATAATATGACTTTAATGTCGGTGTAATTGGGATGGGCTCCTGCATACTGAAAAGGGCAATAATATTGCCCTTTTGAGTATCCTAGTTTACACCGACATTAAAGTTTATCATGAAATATTTTAAAAGTTTCGTCTTTGCATATTCCATGAAGACAGGTGCACAATACAAACTTAATCACAGCGATTTGATTACAAAATCGGTTCTAAAACCTTTAAAATATTATTGTGTTAGCCTTTTTCCCATAGGAACCGATGTTAAAGCATGTCAGCCCAAACAATAATGTTCAACCCTATATTGCAGCATTTTGATTGGCTGGCAAAACTGCAAATCTGTTAATTGGTATGATTTAAGAAATCATAATATTCTATCAGTACTTGGAGTCACAGGAAAATATAATTCTTGCTTATTTCAGTAATCCCAACTCTATCAAGGATGGATTAAATGGTAATTTTATCCTACCCTTGTCCATCCCTGGCATGTACCCAATGTGGCATGGGCTTAATCTGGGGCTGGTTCAGCTCCTGACCCCAAAATACCATACACTAGAATTTGAGAGTTGAGTCCCCCCTTGTACATGAGCCCTAAAGTAGAGATATTATTCCACAAGCAACGATCTAATTTCCATACTGTTTTCTAACCTTTTCCACGCAGGTGCCGAATTTAGAAAGGCCCCATTCTAACTCCTCAGACCCACTATCTAACCATTGCGACAGCCTTAAAGGCGGAGTGTCGGCAGTGATCTCAGCATTATTTCCCCAGCACATTTCACTGCTGTAAACGACTCAATGACAAAAAACGTCTTTCAGGTGGCGCAGCGGTAACCAGCTGATGAATCCGTGAGGCCGTCTTTTCTGTCGGCCCGTCAAACGGCCGACTGCGGCCGATAAGCCGGTCGACAGCCGGCCGACAGACGGCTTTCACACGCCCATCTCCGCCCGGAGCGGAGGTTTGTATAGGCGGCCGCTGGTATCATGAATATCTCCACACACCCAGCACTTACAATCCTCTCTTCATCCCCACTCTCTCCCCTCATCCCCACTCCCTTTTTCTCAACCACAGTCTTCACCCCTCGCCCTAGAACCCTCCCCCACCTTTCTCTCACCCTCATCCTCCCAGACACGGATTAAGGGGGGGGGGGGGGGGTGCCAGGCGTGCGCCCCCTATTTTTGACCAAATATTAATTTTCTTTTAATGTAAAATTCCTGCCCCCGGAGGGTACGGGGGGAAATATTGCTATAGCACGCCCCCCCCCCCCTCCCCACTTTTCAAAATCTTGGATCTGCCCCTGCCACTACCTTCCCCTCATACTCCCATCCCTCTCCCCCTACCGCCCCACCCCTCTGGTCCCTCATGCCCTCATCCTACCTCCTCTCATCCCTATTCCTCCCACTCCTGCCCCCTCCCCTCCACCTCTTCCTCTCCTTTCCCCTAACCCCATTATACCCACTCCTCTTCCCCTCACCCCTCATATCCACTCCTCTCCCCCTCACTCCCTCATATCCACTCCTCGTCTCCTCTCGCCCTCACTCCCTCATCTTGCCTCCTCCCCCTAACCTCCTCACCACATGATGCCTCTTACCCCTCACCTCACTCCTCTCTCCTCATCCCTCTGCCTGCCTCCTCACCCCTAACTCCCTCATATCTACTCCTCCCCCACTCATTCGCTCCTCCTCCCTCCTCCTTCAGTTCTCCCCCTCCTCCTCCCTCCTTTCCCCCCTCCTTCCCCCTCCTCCTCCCCCTCCTTCCACCTCCTTCCCCCTCCTCCTCCGTCCTCCTCCCTCCTCCTCCTCCCTCCTCCTCCTCCCTCCTCCTTCCTCCTCCCCCTCCTCCTTCCTCCTTTCCCCCCTCCTTCCCCCTCCTCCTCCCCCTCCTGCCCCCCTCCCCTCCACCTCTTCTTCTCCTTTCCCCTAGCCCCCTCATCCTCCCTCCTCCCCCTCTCATCCTCCTTTCTCTCCCCCTCAGCCCCTCTTACTCCAAGATGCCCCTCACCCCTCACCTAACTTCTCTCCCCTCAGCCCTCCTCCTACCTCCTCAACCATAACACCATCATATCTACTCCTCCCCCACTCATTCCCTCCTCCTCCCCCATCCTTTCCCTGTTTCCCTTTCTCCCCCTCATTCCCCTCCTCCTCACTCCGCCTCTCTCCTCCTCCCTTCTCCTCCCTCCTCCTCCCTTCTCCTCCCTTCTCCTCCCTCCTTTCCCCCCTCCTTCCCTTTCCTCCTCCCCCTCCTGCCACCTCCTTCTCCCTCCTCCCCCCTCCTCCTCCCTCCTCATGCCTCCTTCTGATCCCCATATATCCACTCCTCTCTACCTCATCTCCTCCTCCCCCTCCTCCCCCCCCCCCCTCCTCCCCCCCCTCCTCCCCCCTTCTTCATCCTCACACATCCACTCCCCCCCTTACCCCCTCACCCCTTCTCCACCAACCCTCCTGCCCACTCACGACAGTCACTAAGGCGATTGAGCGTTCTCGCCGCCGTCCGAGATTGTGCGAGATGGCGCGAGATTTGGCGTATTCATTGCGCCTGCGCTGTATCAGCGGGCCGGTGATTATTTCATTATATCTGATTCATATCTCCCTCTGGACAATATCACATCTCGGCCGTCGCCTTGATGCAAATGTCCCTGCCCGCCTCTCCCTTTCTGTCATTCTTTCCTCCTGTTGGGCCACCTCACAGAGACTGCGCCCAGCACCCACAGATAGCAGAGCGACAGGGGAGTGTGGCAGAGATACAAGAAGCAGTGGAGGGAGATAAGAATCATCAAAACTGGCTGGTTGGTTGTCGGGGAGTAATGAGGTTTTGTATTGTTATAGAAGTGAATCGCCTAGATATCTTATCCTTATCGGCGACTTCATTTGACGATCCGAGATATGCCTCCTGACAACTATAAGGCTGAAATCATTACACAAATGCTTTGAAATTGAAAGAGCCTTTTATAAATTTCCCAAATGGCACTGTTGTAAGTGTCTACTTATATGAAGTCTGCCTATTCATTTTTCGTATTAAGTTTGATATTCTACTAGGTTTTGTGTATATCATTGGGATGGGCATATATCCCTCTGAGATTATAACTTTGTAAAGGATACCCATTTGTGAAGTATATATAAGGGCAATATGCATCAGGACTTATCAAATGAATGTATCATTGTCAGTCTATGGCTAGTACTATTATATTCGATTCAAGAGAGACTTTAGCACACGAGTTCTATTTCACTTTATATAACTGCTTCTATTTTGACACAGAAATCCAACAACTTCCCAATCCATTGAGCGAACAGGATACCTACTTTATATTGGGTATAATGGAAATAATACACCAGGGCTTGAGAAATGAGAGTATATCAGTGTCAATAGTTCTAGTCTACTCTCTCCTATGACAGCTTCAGCAACGAAGGTATGTTTCCCTTCATAGAAGTATTTTCATGATATCACCGAAAACTACCTACCCATGCATCAAGCGTTGAATGTAAGTTCTCATATTTGTTCAGTCTCAGTAACCCGAGTCACTAAAGAAGCAGGTAAGCTGTCTGTCTATAATACTTCTATAGAGCTCTACATTGCCATGCTACGTTATTATATAGATGGTCAGATCATACATTTCAAAGTGGTTGGACTAGTTCATGGACCCCGGCCTTTTCGATCTAACATTAGGACGGCATCAGTCTAATAACACTGGCGGCAAGACATTCCATGTAATTCTCTACCTACAGGTGTTGATTTTGTATCCATGAACGAGAAATCTTTTTCTCTAACCATACATACTCGAATGGTCCACCAAACCAAATACAAAATTAAAATAAGATATTGAATTTTCAAAACCTTGTTTTGTATATCAAAATTAATAAAGAGGTAAATCTTTATCAAAACAAGATCTGTGCTATGGCACTGTTCTAAGTATATGATGACTATATACATGACTAACCATCCTTTTGTGCATTATCTCTGTTCTCTATTCAGTGGGAAAGGAATAATTGGATTCATTTTCCCTTTTGGATGCAGGGGGGGGGGGGGGGTTGAGATTCTTAAAAATATGCGTATACATGTACTTCATTGAAGGCCCCATACAGCTAGTATAAAATGAAACAGCTCGCATTCTGTTGAGACCGCATCTGATTCTCTACGTCCATCCACCCACCACCCCTCCCCCGTCCACCCCGGTAACGAGACCAGCTCAGACCGTCCCCGATCTCCCCACACCTTCCGCCAGGTAATGCTCATCACCCAGGAGCCTACTCAGACCGGCTCTAAAACGCCGCCCGCGCTAAGAGAGCCCCATCTCACCACCAGCAAATTGGGCCCCGCCATTCTGAGGGGCCGATTGGGGCTATGTTAGGGGGAAGGCGCAAAGTGAAGGCAATTGGGGGCTGAGGCGCCGGGCAGGGGGCGTTAGGGATACTTCCTGGCTTCTACTAACAAAGGTTAAGGGTTGTATTACACTATCTGATTTTAGTTCAGATTTTGAAAATCGCTAGTGGGAATGTGCGCTTATCATTGACGTGTTATAAATCATTAGAAGGGATTTTGAATTATCTTTCGAATGGTATGCAACATGCATAGGTTCCGGTAGTGCTTATAATGAACATATTTTGAATTCGCAGACTACCACGGATAGCCAATTTCTTATACTGTACCTGCAGGTTAGCCTTAATCCAGGTGCATGTCGGGTAATATGTCGATAAGACACAAGGCTTAAGTATAGGAATTTTCAGTAAATCATGCAATTATTTGTGATGGACAAGATATGAAAATAACATTCAATATCTTTCGGTTTGTATTCATAGAGATTTTATGTTTTCTCAGTTGGTTTGAACATATTTTCATTACAGATGGATTTAGAGCAAATACCTCTATATTTTGCAATATTTTCATAAGGTAATACATACATGGTTAGAGAACGATGGAGTGAAGTCCACCTCTATGGGATTACCTTGGGGCGGCCCACAGCACCCATCCAATCACCAGGGCCTTGTCCCGACATCTGGCCGACGACCACCTCCGCCTCCTACCCCCCATCAATACACACACCAGTCCCCCACACACAAGGCCCTGCCCACCTTATGGCTGGAGTCCACTAGGTGAATTTTGAAATTCAACGGGTAGCTGAATTATAGCTTTTTCTGCACATGCAGGCTAATTTTCACGGGTCTTGTTCGTTAGCCTGGATACAGACCCCCGCCCCCTGGGTTGAGCTGATAGTCATTTGTCCGCCCCCCCTGTAGACATACATTAATGCACCAGCCCGCACTGAGCGACAGCTCCCATACCGACGTACACAGAAGTCGCTGTAGTATGTAGGGACCGCCAACGTTCCCTAAAGATCATATTACACCACACGACTTTGAGGTGCTGCATTATTGGGTGATTGAGGATATTAAAGAGACTTTGCATGCAAGAGTGATATAATTATTTGTTAATTTGTTTCCCTTTCATTCTCGTATATTTTGATATATACTATTTCCTTAGGAATTTTATGAATTACATTTTTTGTTGGTGATATAATTGTTTAAAATTGGCAATTGGGAGTATTTTATACATGTGTAACAACGAATTGTGTCTCTAACAGGCTGCTAGCAGGGGCAGATCCAGGAATTTGAGTAAGGGGGGTGCTCATATTTAAAAGGGTCCCGGCGCCCCCTCCAGGGGCCCTAGTTTTACATTAAAAAAATGTTGGTCCTAAAAAAAAAAGGGGGGGGGGCGTGCCTGCTGCGTCCCCCCCCCCTAAATCCGCTACTGGCTAGAATATTGCGGCGATATGAGGATATTCAAGAACATTTGCGTGCAAGAGTGATATAATTGTTTGAAACTGCCTATTGAGAGTATTATACACCTGTGTAACAACGAATTTTGTCTCTGATAGACCTATGTGTAATTTCACAGAACATGTGATATGGTGTAATACCACCTTAAGTATCATTTTTTACGACACTGCAAGTACCGGCCTTCTGCAGAGCACCCGCCACCTTTTGCGACATCTCACATGATGGCCAACTTGCGGCATGTCGTAAACTAGATCTCGTTTCCTGACAATACTTCTTTTCTTTCCCCAATATTTATCTCCTTTTTTCCCTAGACAGGCCAGACCTCTTGAGTAGTAAAGCAGGCGTCTTGTCGAAAAGAGCGGTCCTAATTCACTTGGCCCTCAATTAACTCCCATCACTTTTATGGTCGCGTAGGGATACCTATAGAGGAACGCGTGCAAAGTGGCCTCATGTAAATGAGCCAATTAGAGAAGCTGTTTGTCAGCCTGGGAACCTAATCCCCGCCACCTTGGGGTCCTCGAGGTGTACAAGGATATAGACTGTAGTTATGTCCAAGTCCGCTAGACACTCAAACTAGGACTGTTAACCAGCAACCATTTTAGGTTGGAATTCCACCCCATATCCCAGCATGCTTTGGGGCTGCTGGTTTATGGCAGGTAGGACCATAAACCAGCCAGCACCCAAACAACCATCATAACGGTTCCCTATACCATTTCTATGGGGACAAAAAGATTCCTTACAGATTTTAGGTGGCCACTCGTAGCCATGGACTCTTGTAGGTGTAAGAACCTATTATGCAAGGGGTATCTAGGTCATGAAAGGACTAACAAGGATAGTGATGGACCATAGGAAAGTGAGGTACACAAGTATAAGATTGTCTGTATACCCACTTTGACTGGTGAAAACGTATTCGTAGAATCTAAGGTTAAATGGGGTAAGGTTCTGCGACTCGTTTAGCCAGCCACGTATTCTTTTTTTTTTCATAATAAGCATCAGAGTCACCTATGTTTTTCAGCGTATTATATGGTGAACACATCAATAATGGAGAGGAATGAAAATGTGTATTTTAAGCAAAAATGTATAAGAAATGTAAGGAATGTAAGGTACAGCTAACTGGCAAACTCACTTTATCAACTCTATGATTGTATGATCTATATCACCCTGCTATATACTGTATACCCGACTAGATCTGTAAAAAAAAAAAAAAGGTACCATATTCATTGTTGTATCATTTAAATGTCTGTGTGATACATGTAATTGAAAGTAATGTTATATCTTTTTTAAGAATGTAAGAAATATGAATTAGGCCTGTAAATCGAATGCTGTATTTAATTTACTGGAATCACAAGAAAATCGGCATATGCCGAAGCGAACAACTTTAGTAAAGCATTAAAAATATGATAATGATATTGCTTATTTCTATACGTATAGTCCCGTCCAGGCCTCCTAATCGTGGATGTTATAATAAAAAAGGAGAGACTCGGATGGCATTGCTGCCTTTTCAAACAACGACTTTAAGAATAAGACAGCTAGTGGCAAATAAAGTAAATGATGGAAGGACAGATACCTGTAACTTAAAACCTTACCGTAGCGTGTCATCTAAAGGAGAGAGGCTGTCAGCTATGGCAAGGCGACATAATGACTACATCAATTAAAACACCGACCGGCTGGCAGTTATTTAATGAACATATCGGTTCAGTGGAATAGATTTGATAGTCACAGCATCTCCTTGAAGCAAACATGCGCAGCCGATGGTAAAGGATTTAGATAGGTTGATATTTAGCAGCTCTGGCTAGAAAGGAGTATTGATAATATTATCCCTTTCAGACTAGGCCTCTGAATTCATATATATACCTGTATACTAACAGTTCCATCAAGGTATAACGTAGTGTGAGGCCTAGTGTAAATAGTGGTATCATTAAAGGGAGACAAAAGCAATGTAGGGTCAACATTTTGCTTATTCAGTTAACTATTGAAATACAATCTATTGCCATAGCCTAGGCCTCTGGTAAAATATAAACTGTGAATACAGACTTAAACTGCATTAATATACATTAACACTCATTCCCGGACAATTTTGGTGAGGGAATAAGCACAATTTTGACCCTACATCGACTTTGTTTCCCTTTAATGCACTGTGGACAAGTAAAGCCCACCATACCTCTGTGGTTCTAATGCACACAATGATCCATGTACCAGGTCCTGTAAATGCTACTAAAATACAAGTCACCACAGCTAGTCACTCTTAAAAGTCCTTTACAGACTAGTCTCAAAATGTGCTGATAATGAAAGTTCAATAGAGGCAAAATAATACGCATTCTGTGGTCCGTTGTATAATGGAAACAGTGAGGGTTTGGTGGGGAAATACATGTCAAACTCTCGCTGTTGTGCCAAAATCCAGCATCAATCTTCACCTACTACTTATATTTTTTCTGGACTGACAATTTCAGCATTTTTAGATCCAAATGTCTATTTTTCAGAACCTTTTACAGAATTAGAATCACTCCAGTAGAACAGCCACAATTCCCAAGCAGGACCCATCGCAATAGCGACATCCTTGTGCACTGGCAACCTTGTTGCGAGAGTTTGATTATGCGACGGAGCACTGTCAACAGTTACCTTCGAGCAGGCAGTATGAACACTCTCTGATGCCCTGATATGGGCAACCTGAAGCACGCATTTAGTAAAAGGACTCTGTAATCTATGACAAACCCTATACCAATATGCTTCTTCTTCAGATGTCATATACCTGCTCCGGGTCACCAAGGTGCACATATTCCTGTCATATACCACCCCTTCAATTAACCAATACGCGCTATATAAATACACCCAGTATATCAGTCAACCACACATAGCACCCTCTCTATAGCACCCTACACGTGCATCCTCTCCCCACGTCCTTGTAGTATTAATATACTCCCCTTTCCACTCTGATTAAACGGCGGGGCAGATCTGAGGCAGGTGAGGGGGGGATAAGAGGCCACACTGGACCCATTATGGGGGGAGGTCTGTGAGCCCACCACCCTGTCGATACCAACTACCCCCGACCCTTCGCTCCCTCCAGCCTCCTTCAGTTCGTCCACATTAAAGGCCCTATTATACAAAGCGACTTTGAGGTGCATTTCTGGTGGGATATGATGATTATTACAGAGAATCTGCATGCATGAGTGATGGGATATTATGGAATATATATAGATATGCAGGAGTGATATAACTGTTAAAATTTGGCAGTCCTGAATATCTCACATGTGTGTAACAAAGAATTTTGTCTCTAATATGTGTGGTCATATCGCAGCTTATATTGTTGAGTGCAATACTGCCTTTAGGGGCTTTTACACCTATGTGATATGTGCGATATCACGTTATCTCAGGCAAGTCAAGCAGATATTATAGGTATAACTTTTCATTTCGCATGTGTAAAAGGCCAAATCAATTAGAAAAAGATGACAGACCAGCCCCTATACACACATGAGATTTTCTTTGTTTTATCAAATCCAGGATGTCACATTTTCATATGTTCTTCCAGCCAAGCCACTATATAGTAATGTAACACCAAATATCGCTGACCTGATGTCCCCATACGGCAGTCGCATAGGTTTAAAACCCTCTATAATGCGATAACCTGGGTAGTGTATGGTGGGGGTGTAGTCCCCTTATGCATGTCCAGTAAAGCGGACAGGCTCTTTGCACCTTCAAGGCCTGGTGTCGGCGTCTAATCTAATTGAATTTCGTCTATCACCTGGGGAGGCCAGGGTCCGGACGGGGTGGGAAGGGAGAGGGGGGAGGGGGAGGAGAGGGTGTAGTTCTGCTAGATCAAGCTGGAGGACCCCCCCCCCCCCCCCCTCCAGCACTTTTGGTATAAATCAGACGCGCCTTAATTTAAGATATGTAAATGGCGAGCAGCTCTGAGCAGCTCCGATGAGCTACACTTGAACTCTTCACAGTGCGCGGTCGGCAGTTTGGAGGTATGTGCCCCTTCGAGAGTAAACAGTTCCAATACCCGCACTAGAGAGAATGATGCACCAATAAGACTTCAAAAGAGTGTCGACCAAGCAATAATCTATTTTTTATTTAGGATTTCAATGACAATAAATCATTGCAGTTCACACTTCCAATGGTCTAGATTTCGGGAATTTTATGATAAAAAAAGATTTACGTGTTTCCTGAAAGACAATTTTTCTGTATGATAATCTTCTTGCCCGTGTACAGTTGACTGACTGTGTGCTCTGTCACAATAAAATGATACTAGCTGTCACTGTATGATTTAGTTTACGGGATATGTGGTTTCATTGCATGCTTTGCAACTGGGTTTAATGTTGTAGTTGACACAGTTAGAACCCATTCGTAGCTAGTAAGTCCTGGTAAAATGCCAAGGTAAGATGCGCCTTTAACTGTCACCTTCAACAATTTCTCGTATTTGATGTTTGATGTATTGAGTGAAAATGTCACAGGGAGAATCTCTTTATGGGGCATCAATGGATGAGACACCTTCCTTTCAACCCCCCTCCCCGCTTTTCCCTCTCCCGCCCCTCCCCCACTTTCAAGGCCTACCCGTACCAACCTCTTTCGCGTACACCCTCTAGGCTTCACCTATTTCTTGGACTTTAATGATTTTTGCCCACATAAAAGCCAAAGTCAGCCGGTAGTGTGGGGAGGGGGGTTGAAGTGTGTTATGGTAAGAGCTGGCGGGAGTGTGGAAATCAGTAGGGTTTTCTCAAATCTGGGATCTTGACAGATATGATCTTGACAGATATATATGGTATAACTTAAATGCAATAATCTATGAATACTTTTCTAAAATGAAACTATATTAAATTAATTCAGTTAAGACTATCTCACCAATATGGTGTTCATAACCTTCTAATCAATGCGACCCAAGTTTGCACAAGGTCTATGGATTTAGAATGTCCTCCTTAAGAGACAGAGGTACGTGGAGGCTGGGAGCTGGGATGTCCTTCTTAATATAGGGCAGTATGTGGGGGCTGGGAGCCTGAATACCCTTCTTGACATTAGGCAGAATGAGGACCCAGGGCCGGGATGTCCTCCTGAATGTAAGCGGCTATGTGGGGACTGGAGGCCGGGAACTTTTTTCTGGCTTTTCTTTTTTATTTGTTTTATTTCCACAAAATCCTTAACTTGATAACTTGATCTTCCAAGATATTGAGTTTAACAACCTAAGTTCAGGTTCACTTATTTGCAATATAAGGTGAACAAAAAGGAAAGGTGCAAAGTATAATGATAATGGTTAATGAATAATAATAACAATAATGGTGAGGCCATGTCATCCATATGTTTAACATCTGTTTAACATCTCCGGGTTCACAAATAAATGAAATAATTATATTATTAATATCCAAGATGTCTAAGATGTCCTTAACAGTGTGTGGGGGTTGGGAGCTGAGATGTCCTCCTTAACATAGGGTTGTTTGTGCTAGCAAGGGGCCAAAAGCCTTCCCTACCGAAAGATAGATACGTGGGGGTTTGGGGCAGGGATGCCCCCTAAACATATGGCAGAATGAGGGCGTTCAGGGCTAGGAGAAGGTGGTTTGTTGGTGTGTATGGATGGGGATTTGACATCCTCTTTAACATAAGGCAGTATGTGGGCCTCGCTGGTTGGTGGTAGAGCTGGGAGAGGGTGGGGTGATATCCTCCTTGACAGAGGCGGTGGTTCACGGGGGTTAGGGCAGGCTGTAAGGGCCGGGTGACGTCTCTTTTACCGCCCGCTCCAACACCGACAAAGGGCGGCGTCCGGTGACGTGTCGCCGATAATAGAGTCCTACCCCTTTAGAGCAACCCTTCCCCACACATACTTAGAAAGGGTTCCGTGTATAGAGATATTGTCAGGCGATCTATGCGCATCTTATATAGTCTTTTTGAGATATTACATTCTGGTCAAGGGGTATTTTGTAAAAAAACGATCAGTAAATTTAATTGCATCAGAAATATTGAGTGAACCGCTTTAGAATCCTCGTAGTCTCGTCTTCAAGGTAACATCATGGCGGATTAGTGTAAGGCACACTGTTCCAGCATTTCATATTTTAGTGATCATTTCATGTATAAAAAGAAATATAAAGTCAAACTAAAAAGGTTCTGCATTTCTCCTACATTTGCAACGTTCACTGAACATTGTAAATCGAGATTAACTTTAATGCCAATGCAGCTACAAAATCGTTGACAGACACAGCATCCTCACAACTTTGTCAAAAAGTTATGAGAAGTTAGAATGAGAAGTCTGCTATACAGCCTGTCAAGAATGGCCTCTGTGTCCTGCATATGGACCACAGTGTCCAGTATGCAGGCCTCAGTCCCTTTGACAGCCAACCTAATGGTGACTGACCAGTCGGCCAAACGGTGGCTGACCACTCCGATATAAAAACGGCCACTTACATTATCTCCTAATGAAAATGTCATTGACCTGTGGGCGGCAGAAAGTGCCTGGTGCGCATGCCCGTTCTTGACTTCCGACCTAAGGAAGGGATGGCGGTCGATATACTCCTGTATCTCTATTTCTTTAACTACTTCAAGGGTCAGTAACTTGCTCTACCACCTTACTACTTTTCCTATACTACTTACTTTGTATGCTGCCTTGTGAATCTGAATTTATCTATACCGATTTCTTACACTTAGGTCTACTTATGAAAACATTATGATTCTTCCCCTTTCCAGCCCTTGCTCTTAGCATACTTATGTAAGGAGAATTAGGAGGAGAACTACCTTTCTCGGCCATTTACCAGCAATGGTTATCTGTGTACCAAATTGGGAAATGTCTTTGCCACTGCTTCCCGGTGAGGTACACTGAGAGCCTATGACTGAAACCCAGTGGCCAAGAAAAGTATTCTCCCTTTAAGCTTCATTTAAGAGTCGACAACAAGCTTAGGGCCAGTGAGTCAATTTTCCTCCTCATACAGGCTCCTAAAAGTATAAACTTTTTAAAAATTCATTTTAATTGCTTTCTTAATCACATAGTATAAATCATAAGATGTTCTAGTGGACCATGCACATTTTCTTTACATACTTGATGTCTTTAGTTCTTTTAAATTATTGTCATAACTAAATTATTTCTACAAGTAAGCTTAAAGTTTTTGTATTCATAATATTTTGTGTGTCTACTTTTTAGAATCAGGTTATGATGGAGGAGGCAGAAATCACAACTAATTGGAATGGTGTCACGGGGCCAACACCCATCAATTAGGCCTGGTATTATTTTGTCTAACAAAATGGGACGTGTAATCCCAGAGCAAACTAAGCCCCAGTGTAAAAACCTGAAATATTTTGGTGTGATTGCCCTTTACGACAAAACAGAGAAATTAAGGCTGAAAGGTTCTTGTTGTGTACATGTATATGTACGTGGAAAAATGTCTATCATATCTGCCATCTGTCCATAAAGTTTTTACATAAATTGTTTGTAAATGGTGATTTTATGAAGAGAAAAAATACGGAAAATGTAATTAATATGACAAATCTATCCCTAACTCATCAAATTTACGAGGGAATGAATCAGAAAACCCTTATTTACGAAAAAAAACATGTATGAGAACTTCAAAAGTCTATCAAAGAGGTCATAAATAGCAAAGATATGCTGTTTATGATCACTTTAAGAGACCTCTGCAGGTCTCGTACAGGGTTTTTCATAAATAAGGGTTTTATGATAAATTCCCTCATAAATTTGACGACTTAGGGACAGATTTTTCCAACTTGTTGTATTTTCTGGATCTTTTTATCATAAAATCACCTTTTACAAAATGTTTCTTCCTTCTTTCACTTTTAGGAATGCATCTGAAGTATGAGATACATATGAAGGTTTTAGATATCTTTTTTTCTGTATAACCTGTTTCCACAGCCTTCCCATAAACTTTGTCCTTCGTAAATCGAAGTTAGGAATCTAGTACTAGTTAGGTGACAACCCTACCTGGTTATCGGACAACCCCTACCTGGTTAGGGGACAGCCCTACCTGGTTAGGAGACAACCCTACCTGGTTAGGGGACAGCCCTACCTGGTTAGGGGACAGCCCTACCTGGTTAGGGAACAGCCCTACCTGGTTAGGGGACAGCCCTACCTGGTTAGGGGACAACCCTACCTGGTTAGGGGACAACCCTCCCTGGTTAGGGGACAACCCTCCCTGGTTAGGGGATAGCTCTAACTCGGTAGGGGACAACCCTACCTGGTTAGGAGACAACCCTACCTGGTTAGGAGACAACCCTACCTGGTTAGGAGACAACCCTACCTGGTTAGCAGACAACCCTACCTGGTTAGGAGACAACCCTGCCTGGTTAGGAGACAACCATACCTGGTTAGGAGACAACCCTGCCTGGTTAGGAGACAGCCCTACCTGGTTAGGAGACAACCCTACCTGGTTAGGAGACAACCATACCTGGTTAGGAGACATCCTTACCTGGTTAGGAGACAACCCTGCCTGGTTAGGGAACAACCCTACCTGGTTAGGGACCAACCCTACCTGGTTAGAGGACATCCTTACCTGGTTAGGAGACAACCCTCCCTGGTTAGGGGGGATATCCCTCTCCGTTATTTGTGTAGTGTGTTGTAGCCATGGGGTATTTAATGTTGGCTCCTTGACCTTATCACAGCGATTGGAGCATAAAGGTTTCAGACTTCAGAAGTTGTGTCATTGAATTGACCCAGCGCCTGGTCATTTATCCAAAACTCACTTCATGTTACAAAGAACCTAAGACCGACCGCCTTCTTAACACAACGCCCAGTCTTATTACATTTTGCGGCCTTCTTGGGAGTTCACATGATGCCGCTGTAATAGAAATAAGTGGTTGTGTAACGTTGGGACAAGCCAGTCTTTTCCGAACGCAGACATAAATTCAAGAAGGGGTTTTGTAATGAAACCCTTTTACCTTGGTCCTTGGAGTAAGACAACACATGTGTTGGAATGGATAATACTGACAGCTAACATAGTAGGTACGTGTGTTGGGTACGCACTGACAGCTAACATATAACTTCTTAATGTCAGTGGCCTAGTTTCCCATGATATCAAGCAATATCTAATCTATTTTGTGATACTCCATGACTATTGAATACCATTGAAATCAGATACAGTTTCCTTTCAAGGAGATAAATAATTAAAATTGGGGTTTATGAGGATTTCATTCGACCGACTCTATCACAAAAAGGGATCGGGCGTAGGATGTGTATCAGTAATGGAGGTCCTAAGAGATATGATCACTGGCAAGTAATTAAGAAGCATAGAGTAATTAGTCTGAAACTAGATCTGTATATTTCTGTCGAGAACTCTTATATGAATGACAGCCCCCGTCTACTCTGTAGTAATTACATCGGATGAGTGAAGATTGTATCAGAGAATATGTTATTTATAGCTAATGTCACTATAATAGAATACTGTTCAAAGTATCCAGGATAGGCTTATGTATCTTTGAGTTACAACAGTTAATGTACCTTTGCAGTAAGCCTGTTACTGAGTTGGTGTCTTTAGTTTTCACGTTTTATTTCAATATGCTGTTGTGTGTATTGTTTTCGTTGTTTAATTTTCCATCGATCTATACTTTAGTTATTTATCTAGCTATCTCTATTTCTAAATATGTCAGAAACAGTTTTTTGGTAATAAATGTAAGGGTTTCCTTTGGTCTAAGTTTGGTACATTTAAGTTGTGAGTATTATAAATGGTAAGTCATATGACAAGCAGCGTATATATATATATGATATTGTAACTATGATAATTTATCCAGTCCAATAAGTTCGCATACTTATTATACATACTTCTTTATATACTTCTCATACATATATACATATATACAAAATAAATATATTAATATGCATGTGTGTGTGTTATTGGATGAATAATTTCAGTTCAGCTAATAGCCAGACACAAGCAGTTTCACATTACTTCACATTACTACTTAGGGACTGAGGGAATCCTCTCTTTTGTCTCAGCTCTTACTAAAACAGGATGCTGACCACGTTTTGTGATTTTGTATCGTTGGTTGGTTACAAGTTTAATGTTTGATGAGTGTGTTGGTCAAGGAATAAAGACACCAAAAGTCGGTCACCAAAATATTGGAAAGCTACTGTTTTGTTCAAAAATAAAGCATCACTCCCCACAGCCAAGAGTGCACGTTTTTACAACATGTTGCTCTCACCGTCCGCTGAAGGAGCTTACATCAAACATATTGCTGCTTTCTTTGCAATTAGACAGGAGAAGTTATACGGGGACTGTGTCAGAGGCATAAAAACTTACTTTATGGAGACACAGCCTGATTTGAAAAGGGGATGACATATGGATACATTCCCAGACATCTAAATCCGGCCTGATAGAGTGTACAGAAGTGTCCACCACATACTTGCAACTGTGTCCTAAAACCGTTATCATTACTGAGATACGGTTAAACCAGGCCGGTAAAACCATATAAAACCTAATGTCTAGAATACTGACATGTCTGTTCCTACAATTCTATACACCATAAGCCCTACCTGAGATACCAATATGTTACCTACTTTATAATATCTACTTAGATGCTATAATAAGATGAAATAACTAGAACTCTAGCTGCATGTGAACACATTCAATGGATGTAGTAAACCGTTGTTATTATTTTGTATCTCTTACGGTAGTGCCATACATTCAAACGCCATATGTTCCCCTGCTCCAAAACAGAGAAACAACTGAATAGGTTGACCTTTATGTGAGGATCTATGTTCAAACAGCGAACCAGATATCTCTTTTTAATTTCCAATTATAAGCTGTTAAGCTAAGTGAACCAGCGGATTAACCACAATAATTTATCACAAAGTGATAATACAAAACTTATGTAAATGCCACTCATCGCGGAAATCATATGCCACCAAGTTTAACTTCGATGACCATCAAGATATTCAAACTATGAAGTGCAGGGCATACCATAATCACATTACTTGCCCTCGATATTAAATCGGTTGTTAGAACTAATTAATGTGAGTGCGTACTGCTTTGTTGTTTCCTCGTCCATTCCAGCAGTGGTGTATTAGGGGTCAATCCGTTATAATGATACTTCTGAACGTATTGCAGGTGTAACATTAACCACACGATCAAACCGAACCAGACATTATAGTCAATCTCTCTGTATATGCAAACATTCCATTTTAAATTATTATCATGATAGCTGACATTTTACTAAATAGATACAAATTTGGAGGATATAAATTGCTGAAAAAATATTAGTGGTAGGATTTTTCTAGTTACTGTAGCTGCCTTTTTCTCTTTAGTGTATTCACCACATAAGGATTATGTTTTCTGTCTAGCTGTGAGACTCAAGGCCCATTCGCCCTGGCAAATTTGGTACATACGATCTCTTGCGACATCTATCGTTTGCAATTCTGGTACAAACGATTAAGTTATCGCAAGTAACTCAACCGAATTGATCCAACATGTTGGATCAATTCGGTTGGATTCCAACCGATTCTGGGCCACAAGTACTTGAAAAAATTATCGTTTGCACTCGGTAGGTGCCTGTCTTCTCAGGGCGAATACAATTTCTTCAAAATCGCTTGCCTGCGATAAATTTATCGGTGCCCAGATGATCGTCATCTTCATACGATAATTTTGTCGGGCCTGCAAGCGACACAATCATCGGCCAGGGCGAATGGGGCTTCAAGGCTCATTCGCCCTGGCCGATGATTGTGTCGCTTGAAGGTCTGACAAAATTATCGCATGGAGAAGACGACCGTCTCAACACCGCATGTAAATGAAAATGAAGAAATACACTGAAGCCCCATTCGTCGTGGCCGATGCGGTGCACGCGATCCCTTCCGAGAGTTGTCGATTGCAATTCTGGTGCAAACGATAAATAAAACGACACGTCTGCAAGCGATAAAATCTAACATGTTTCATTGAATCATTTGGATTCCAGCCGATGGCAGGGTATTTGAAGTACTTGAAGTACTTAAGTACTAATCGTTTGCAATCGTTTGGCAACTCTTTTGTCAGTGTGAATGCTATTTCCCCAATTTCGCTTGCATGTGATAATTTTATCGGCACTGGGCTGGTCGTCTTCTTCATACGATTATTTTGTCGGACCTGTGAGCAGTGCAATTATTGTCCACGGCGAATGGGCCTTGAGAAGAAAGGTTCCATGTTGGATCTGATCGGTTGCAGACCCGTCGTTCGCATTATCGTTTGCAAAGGACCTGGGAACGACAATCCAACGTTCCCAACGTTTGCACGTCGCTCAGACCCTCGTCGTCACGGCGAATGGGGCTATAGTGGCATATCGGAGGAGCTATATTTTCATGTATTTCTATATTCGTAGAAAAGTTATAAATAACCTGGTGGTCAGCCGCTAAAATGGACCAGACGGCCGTTTTGTTTTAAATATAATTAGCAGTTAACCTTAACGCGTACAGCAGAAGAACACATTGGAATTGACCAAAAACATGTTATGTTGTATTTCACTAGACTCATAATCTATTCATGGCAAGAACTTTTCAAGCTATATTTAGAAATAAAATTCCATACAATTGTTATAAACATTGACTTATTTGGTTGGACTAGACTTAAAGAAGGCACTCTCGTGTACTCACCGAGTAAATACTCACAAAATAGTGAGCTGCTACTTTTATTGTACAACTTACTACCTGTCTGATTAAGAGTCAGGTTCAGGTTCATTCAGTGCTTATCACTGACTAGAATGCATTGATGTTGATAACTGTTTTCTCTCTTCGCCATTTATCGACATAAAATGTGCTACACCCACGCTATTATAGCGAGCCATTGACATTACAGTTGAACAATCATTAGAAAAAAACCTTTTAACTCAACAACCACCAAAAATCATTGCTTTTCTGTTTTTCCGAAAAATTATTGCTCTCTTGCAGTGAAAGTGGGAAAAGTGTCGCCAAAACCGCGCTGTGGTGGTTTTCTTATAGCATGTATAAAAAGTCGGACAAACAAGTGCAGGATGCTATGAGATGATTTCATCGGTTTGAAATCTCTGAGGTGGAGACTATGATAGAAAAGAGTTGTTTTCTGAGTGGAAACTGTTTGATAAAATTTATGTTAATGATTATTTTAAGATCAACACATTATATTATCTTCAATGGAATTTGCTTGGTGTTTGTCAGCAGCAATAGCAGCCTATTTCTGGCAATTGTGCAGAGAAACATATAAAACTCGCATAAATGCACTTAGTTGCTTAAAGGCTGTATTGATTTTACTCCCGACTTTTATAAATTTCCTGTAGGGATGAGGGCTAATCATAGACATTGTTATGCGTAATAAGAAAGACTTTTGAATTAGCTTTATTATGACATGTGGTTTGCATGAGTTCCTATGATATTTCTAATAAAGATTTAGAAATTTCCAAATCGTCAGTGGTCAAAATCTCACAGTGGAATATATGCATGCTTTAGGCACATCCATATTTTTACATGATAGAATTAGTTCATACCTTTAATACACACAATATGGTATGGCCTTGCATATCAACCAAAAGGCCACAAAGAAATGATATCATTCGATCAAACCGCTGTAAGTCGCTTTAAATGTCAACCAGCTCTGGATTGAAATTGAACGATCCCCTTAATTTTCAACTCCTAACTCAAAATCCAATTCCCATCGATTGCATATCACCAATATGCCACACCCATCCCCTTCCACAAGACGTAGACTCCATAAAGCTGGCATTACACTGTACGACATGAATTGCGATATGACTATGTTGAGATAAACAATTTGTTATACTTGTGTTAAATATGTAAAATTGCCAATTTCAAACAATCATATCGCTCCTCCATGTGAATTGTCTGACATGATAATCATATCGCCCCGATATTGCAACTCAAAGTCGTGTAGTGTAATAGGGCCTTTACTGTCGTATACAACTGCATTCAGCGCGCGGTTTAAGTTGATTTATCGCTCCCCATGGCTGACTATTGACTCGTACAAGCAAAGCATTTGTATTCTGAGAAACTGTTTTGGCAAGGGAGGAGCTGCTCGTAGACAAGGGAGTAGCTCGTGACCTGACGGGGGGAGACGTAGGAGCAGTACCCACAGTGTACGTCATATAAAAGTGTTTTATAAAGACAATAGTGTAAGTGGTACAAGGGTGGGAGACGAATGGTATACGTTTTGGGAACTATTCATAGATGTGAACATAGAACTGCTCATGAAATCTCTCAACGTACATTCTAATTGCGCTCACCAATTGCAAAATATTATACAAGTAATCGAACGTCTTTAAATCTACTTTGCTTCCTAGGTCTCGTCAACTAATAGCTAAATCAAAATAATTATCAGAGTAACTTGAATTATACAGTGGTGTGATAGTATTAGAAAAGTAATTGCAGACTTGAGAATTAATACCCTCTATCTATATCATTTCTAGAAAGAATTCGAAGTACCAAATTATTTCAATATGCATGAGTGTAGATTTCCTATTCTGCACACCATTGCAGTGGGTGTTTTTTCAACGCCTGAATAACTTCTTATCTTTTCCTACATAGAGTAAGTCTACAACCGGGCCAACAAAATGTGTATTGGCGGTATTAAACCTGGTTTCCACTAGCCGATCTTACTCCCGATTTCAATAATTGGTGTTGGGAATATAGATCAATCATGAGCATAATTATAAACCATAGGAAAGGGTTTTTAATTCTCTTTCAAATGGTATGTAGGGTGTTGTCTTTTGTCATATAACTGATTATCAAAAGTAAGAAATTACCAAATGATGGGTGGTCAAATTCGGCTAGTGTACCTGCAATGTGACGATGTCACAGAGAAGTTGCACACATTAGAGACAATACTCTTTGTTAAACATGTGTAAAATACTCCAATTTTCAACTTCAAACAATGATATCAGTTCTGCTTGCGAATTGTTTGTGATATCCACATATCGCGCCGATGTCGCAGCACTATAGTCGTGTAGTGTAATAGGAACTTATGATCCTTCTCCATATTACCCGGCCAGAGACACCAGTCTCCTACGCCCCTCCAGGTGTCCGTACTGACTCACGGTAACCTGCAGGTGTCCCGGGGTGTAATAAACGACCTGTCTCCGAGCTGCTCACCGTCCCACTCGGCTGGAGCTATACACGCGGGCACGGCATCAGAAAGTCGCCTACACAGAATTACTTATATACGCGGACGTAAGGTCCGCGCACCCTAGTAGGCCCGTATGCGCGGGGTTTAAAAGTCCGCGCGTACAGGTAAGTGTGTACACGCGAGTCTTTGTCCGCGTATACGAGCATGGTAATTTTCGCGGACGTACGTTATTTTTCCATTAGTATATTAATTGTTAATCGGGGGCTAAGCCCCCGAACCCCCCTTTAATTTTCTTATTTCTATATCTTTATCTAATTTGTGTGCATATAAAGTACTAGAAATACTTCACAGCCCACCTTACCCTATGTCCGCGATTGTAAGAATATCTGTATGCGCGGACTTTGTGTCCGCGTGTGCAAAGAATTCAATATACGCGACTATCGCGTGCGCGACTATCGCGCGTATAGTCAGCCCCGTCCCACTCCTCCCCTAACGTCGAGCAGCTCGCCACCTCCACACAAAACACAACTCTCCTGTCGGAGTAAACAACGCTTTTTGTGGTGTTTTGCAGCTCTGAGATTTAAGTACAAGGAGTCGTCTAGCTTTTGCCTGCTGTTTTTTTTCCGTTCTCGTGGAATTTATCAGGTAGGTCTGAAAGAGTTTAAAAGCGGTATGCTAGGCGATGTGAGAGAATTTCTGTTAATGACTGATGCAAACATGAATTCCCATTGCACATTATTGTCATCAGAATAAGCGAACTACAAATCAACTTCTAAGCTACCAGTGTTTATGTGCTTTACCTACACAACTCCCATTCCTCCGTGACAGTAAAATCCACAATTCACAACATAGCTCCAAGGATTTTATCATTTCCATAAAATTAGTCTAATTCGGCTATTTCTCTCAATGAAAATATTCCTGTCTATTCAAATAATCAATGACACAGATATTATTGGTTATTTCTGCAAATTGTGTCTAAGGTAAAGACACACAGCTAGTGTCTGTTGTGTTATCTTTGGGGTATAGTTCAGACAATAGCCAACCCATATCCTCTGTCACAGTATACGACCTGTATATGGCCAGCCCCTATTGGCCGCGGCCCTTCATCACAAACCGCCCTATGGTACCTCGGGGCTCTGTAGCCCGCCTGTGGTATAAGAGAAGACCGACCCCCGCGGGACCCAGCACCAGCAAACAGAACATCCCATAATAACTGTACCGATTGACCCCAGTTTGAACCCGGCGGAGTTTTGTATCCAGCGAATCGTACTTCAGGCAGTGGGAATGCTTCTAATGTACAGAAGCAAGAAACCGCGTTCCCATCAAACACATTTTCATATCTTATTGAAACATTCTTCTTTGAGTTTGCTTTTAAGTACACCAGCCAGACGAGTTCCGCCATTCCGATCGTTAACAGAAAATTTTTCACACTATACGTTTGCATCACAGATATTGTTTCAAACTCTTTCTCAGTTCTAAACGAACATCCCTATACCGCGTTCGGGAGATGGCCAGGGGGCGCCGCCATATTGAACAATGCAGAGTCCTGATTAGCTGAAAAGTCGCATCTGACCCCCCATAGGAAGTGCTGCTAAAGGTGTATGCATGCTCGGAGAAGGACTCCCGAACGCGGTATAGATAGTTTTTCGTTTCATGTTCTCTTGATGTTTATATACATGTATTTGAGATTTGCTCATTTGGGGACCAGCATGTCGCCGTCATTGAAACAGCTATACACGCGACGTAGTGTATGTGATGTCGTTTTAACTAGAGATAACTAATTTATATACGACGTCGCCTATACTATTCACGCAACAACAATGAGACCATCTGTAAGGTCCCATTTCCCTATACTACTAAGCTGTCGCTCGTATATTCGAGGAGCATTCAAGGCGACATTGTCGCTTATATTGTGAAACGCCATCAGCGCCATCAGTCATCCTGTCTTATAACTAACCAGACTCTGTGAAAGTGTTGCTTATCAATGTGTATTCATATGAAACCTCATAGTAATTTTCGTCTATGGTTATTTCCAGTCTCTCAGCTCAAGCCGTCCCTTCAGGACACTTAAGCCTTGTTTTACTGCCGATTTCAAAAATCTGCAGTGGTAATATTGGTTAATCATGAACATGCTATATACTATTGGAAAGGGTTTCTAATTCTCCTTCAAACAGTATGTAAGATATCTAATCTTTTGTCATATTATTAGTTAAAAGTAATAAATTACCAAATAATCTGCAGTGAAAATCAGCTGTTTGTTTAAATGTATCACATTAAAGACAATGACTCAAATTCTAACTGCAAAGTAAAATGCTATATATATGTACCCCAATTTAGAATGGTATTTCCAGGTATTGATATAAAAGAACTTAAAACTCAAAAAATGTTTCAACAAAATCAAGCGGTCGCGAATGGCAAATGTTCGTTAATAGCTTCGTTGAGCCTTATATATATAAATATATCTTTATCAAAGAGATTGAGTTTTGATAGTAATAGATTACGGACGAATTTGAGTAGACCTACATCATCTGGTTGCAGTACAACAAACCGTGAACTGTGAATGCAGCATTTCCAACTATCTTAACAGCATTCTTTTAGTGTCAATTCCACCAACTGTAGCCTGAAGTCTCCTGAGCCCAGACCCCCGAATCCTTAAAGCTCATCCCCTGACTTGTAATACTCATCCCTGATTCTGTAATGCTCATCCCAGCTGAAGTGCTCTTACTGTGTATCCGTATGGGTACACGAGCTGCTCACGGGGCGCCCCCTCCCGGCGAGCAGCTCGTTGACATGTCAGCCCACAGGTCAATAAGGCCAGATAAACACGTAGACACACAGATCCCCCATCAGAACACTAAAGCCCTGTTTCCACCAGCCGATTTAACTCCCGATTTCAGAAATCAGCAGTGGGAATATTGGTTAATCATGAACATTTTATATGCCATTGGAAAATGTTTTTGATTCTCTTTCAAATGGTATGTAAGATATATATAATCCTATAGTTAGAAGAAATAGATTACGAACAAATCAGTAGTAAAATCGGCTGGTGGAAACAGGGCTTATCGGAGAATGCTGCACTCGTGTAAGGCCAGATAAACACGTAGACACACAGATCCCCCGTCACACTGCTAACAGAGAAGGCTGTACCCATGTACCAGGGGCGCCACTTGTTTGCTAGGCACATATTTTTGTGTCAAACCATACTCTCTTTTATTTATAGATCTCGAGGGGTGGATCAAGGATGGGTTTCAAGGTGGTCATGACGCCGTTCCCTTCCCATCTAGGGGTTAAACTATACAAATACCACATATTATGTGTACATGATTTGGGAACATTTTAAAAATTATTTTACATATTGACTCCCCTGCCCAACTCCCCAAGTTTGAGATATTGTGATGAATGGGTATTCATCAGGTGTCAAAGCAAGCATGTGAATGTAAAACGATGCGGTAGATCTTTAAGTATATTGTTATGTAACAGGAACGAAACCCGAAACCCGAAACCCGAGAAATTATGTAAACCGGAAATGACGTCAGTATGACTGCGTGACGTCACTATGATCACGTGATATGAAATAGCCAATCAGAGCTGACCGCTAAGATATAAAAGGGGCGGTGAGGCCCGAAAATAAAGAGTTCCTTCATAGTACTCCTGGTGTTCACACGTGTCTTCTTCCTCTGATAGCTCCTTAGGAGGACTCCAATCAATAAGATGATCTAATATGGACTAGATAAATAGGAAATAGACGCAACATTGGTAAAGTTATAGATACTAAGGCTTAAAATAGAGCGGGGTCCAAAGGCCCGAAGGACCGGAAATCATGGCCCAAAGGCCCGAAACTGCCCGACCGACTGCACGAGGAAGGAAGACCAGCCAGATGAAGAAGCCCGAAATAGCCAGCGGCAACCCCCTGACCGGAGGCATTAAGGCGCAACCGGCTCGGCCCCACGCTACCAAAACATAGGCGACCGTTGGCCCAAGACTCCCAGTCAGGGAACGAAGGAGTAGAGCTCCCCTAGTTCCGGCCTGAGAGAGGTATAAAGAAACGGCCCGGACCCCTACCACAACAACAATTCTGCCCTCTGCCGTCCTCCACGCTTGATGGCTGCAACCCCTCGGCCCGACCTGACCAACACACCCTCCTCCCTTCAACGAAGACCGATCCCCCGACCGACCCACTCAGCCCCCCTCGTGCACGAGGCACGACTCTTGATCTCACACCTCGGCTTCTTGCTTGGCCTCCATGCCCAGCTAAGAACTGAAATAACCCCCACGTCCCTCGGCGGTAGAAACCGGAAACCCCGAACTACCGAGTGAATGGGGTAATTGGTCCCAATTGAAACATGCTTAAAGTTTTGGGTACAAAGCGTCTATGGGAGGGTCCATTGCGCAGACCCATGAAAAAGGTGTATATATACCTATATTATGCTGAACCCCGGTCCCTTTGAGATATCATGGATTCGCCCCGAAGATCTCAATTATCATCCCATCATCCTCACAAGTTCTTATTTTCACAAATATGTATCTTTACGCATTGATGTGTTTATTTTCCCTCAAATAAACGAAACTAAAGTAACGCCACGGCATCTGGAGAAAATAACAACCAGCCTCAATGATCTAGACAAACGCAGGTACAACCCTAAACCCTAATGTCAACAAGGGGTCACAGACTGGTCCAATACCCCGGCCTTGTTTGCAGGCACGTGTATTGGTACATCTGTACACAGTGGGGCCGATCCCTGTACAAATAGGAGGGGTCAGGAGGGTTAACATGTATTGGTCTAGAGTCTACGGACGGCCTGGACGTAGTAAATCTCCTGTTAATGCCATTCACACAGTAGATCGTGTCACTTGGGGTCATGTGTGTCTTACTGATGTGTCTGCTTTAGAGTAGGTGTAGTCTGAATAGGTCAACAACGCTGAAGGTGTTTATTGTCTATACTCGTGCTGTATATGCCTACTTGGTTCTATTTTTATCTAGCAAACCTACATTTTTCTATTCCTTACCGCGAGGCCTGCAGCTCACACCATCCCCGTGTACAGCTCAAACATGTCCCTTAGCTTTTATTTTAGGACACTGCAACAGTTCACTATGAGGAGCCCGTCCGTCAATTGAGTAGCTCACAGTATACTCATTAAACAGCCCACACCAGCCATGAACAGCTCACAGCACCTTGTGGGCAGTTCACAGCACGCTGTGTGCAGCACAACTGCCACTTGAGCAGTCAAAAGTATACAACAGCACCCGATGAGCAGCTCACAGCACCATGCGAGCAGCTCACTCCACCCTGTAGGCAGCACAATTGCCCTTTATGCATCTCAAAGTACATATTAGCAACACACAACACCCGATAAGCAGTTTACAGCACCCCTTGGCTACATCAGAGCCCCATGCTAGCGCCTCACAGCACAATGTGAGCAACTCACAGCACCATTCAAACAACTCATACCACACCATAACCAACTCTCCCACACCCTGAAAAGCCCAGCTAATGAGTGGTTCACCCACCCCGTAGATGGCCCATGCCCGCCCCTCACGTGGTTCACAACAACCTATGAGCAGTTCACAATACCCTTTGTGAGCAACTCACAGCACCCATACTGACATCATTACATTGTCTGAGCAGCTCACAGAATACAACAAGTTCACAGCGACCCCATGATCACTGACAGCATATAGCTCATAACGCCATGTCATGAGTTGACAGCATCCCACGAGCAGGTCATAGCACATTTGAGTAGCTTCTGAGCAACTAACTCATAGCACTGCCTGAGCAGTTCACAGCATACCACAAATTCACACAAACCCCTGAGCAGTGAGAGTACACCGCTAACACAACCATGTCAGGGGCTCACAGGAACCAATGAGCAGCTCAAACCACATTTTGAGCAGCTCTCCCACCCCTCGACCAGCTCCCACCACCCCACGACCACCACACCCCGTGCGTGGTTCAGCCGCCCGAGGCCCCGGTTTTCATCACCACTCAATAAGGTTATCGCTTGTTTCCCCCTGTGATCGACCGCGCCATTTAGTCCCGCCAAAAACCAGCGGCCGCTCGCCACCGCAAGGCGCTGATTGGCGAGTTAGTTCTCCACCGTCGGCCGCTGATATCAAACAGGTTATTACTGCCAGAGGCGGGCCGCATAAAACAGAGGCCCGGCAAACCACCTACCCCGACTGTGTAGGTGGGGGGAGGGGGGAACTGTGGGTTGAAACAGGCCTTACTGATTCTCATATGTGAAAACGTATAATCGGATTATGCCACAAACTGAGATCCTTTTTGTTCCTATTTCATATTTTTGATGTGAGAAGTTTTATCAGAGAATATATGGAAGAATGTTTGGTGATATAGGCTGTATTTAATAACAAGAAGTTAGCAAATATGTATTGTTACAGATATTCCATAGTTGTAACATTCTCATCTAATAAAATAGGAATTATAAACAGCTTTTCTATACCCTACATATGCAACGAGAACTGAAAAGGGGAATGAGAAAACATGTATATATATAATTAACTGTACAAACTTCGAATTCCGCACAGCAGTGGGGACTGAAAAAAACACAAACCGAGCACATCTTCACAGAAAGTACCCTCTTTTACAAACTAAAGCCCCCTTCCTCTCACAATTCCCTACCAGCCTAAATTCACACCCCTCCCTTCCACGAGCCTGTAGTGCCCTGCTCACCCTGTTTTATTGACCAGTTACTGCATACTGCCAACCCCCGCATGCTGAATTGTGGCCGCATTCCCCTGCAAATTGGGCTAATCCCCCCACCAGGAGAGTCGTAAAACTCAGTCACCGGCGCTAGGCAGGGTCTTGTTTGGATGATTCGTGGGTTCAGCCAGCCTTCTTTTGTTTTTCCTCCATGGCAGCGGTGCATTGGTTCTTGTTTCCATTCCCCATTTGTGTCGTTATGTTTGGCTCTACTGGCCCAGCATGTTAATATTTCCTCTTAAATCCTTAGTGTTGGCTCTCTGAGGATTATGTTTACGGAATGAAAGGTTGTATTTAAGACTTGTTTTCTCAACCATTCCCTTCTGCTAGCATAGCATGCCATCTTTGCGTAATATGGCTGAATATCAACCGAAAACCCAAAGAAGCATCTTTTTGCATTTCTGTAAAGCTTACATTCCACAAGCCGATTTTGCTGCCTATTCTAAGGCTTTAAAAGCCATTTTCCAAGAGAAAATCAAACAGATGCAAAATCGGCAGCTCAAAAATCGGTACGTAGAATACAGGCTTAAGCTGCATTACAGGATGTTTGTAAGATCAGGCTGTATGCATTGGAAGGGCAGCTGAATGTCTATCCAAATGAGAAGGTAAGAGGTAATTGCAAAATGAGAGCTCATCACGACCAAACATGTAAAAAGGTACTGTTATAGATTTGTAGATGGCTAACCGTAAATCTTGTCTATGATAATATGGTTTTATATGATATTTTCTTTTAATTAATTGCTATAATTTTCGTCTGTTTAAAGTTTCAACCTATTTATATTTTGCTACAGTAACCATCAATTCCACCTACTTGGCTTAATTATTAATTTGTAAACCCCATTTCTAGATGTAAAACTGGGGGCAACGAAAACTGGCCTCCATTGGCTAAATTGTATCACCCAGTATAAATAAAATACTTTGAAAAATCAGGCATATCCTAATAGCAGTATGCGAATCTCACACAAGTTCTGAAAGGCCACCGCAAGACTTCCCCCAGCATGCTAGATACCGTCTGGACCATTTCTCCATCTTTTATTTCTCTCAGTTCAGTCACGAGACTTCTCCCGTGCAGCTTTTCTAATCCATTTCTCCATTTCGTCAAACGTGAGAAAAAAGAACTCCAACATGCACAAAGGTGGCATTTTTTAGGTCCAGGTTTTTGCCTGAGAGTCAGGTATTGATTCCCTTTGATATGACGCCTGATTAGTCCCAACCTATTTTCAAATCATGGAGTAGATGAAAGTCAGAGATATGAGGTCTCACGCTCCTAACTTCTATCTGCTGCATGGCAAATAAGGGTGTTTTTACAGAGAGGATATTCTCTAGCCTATACTTCTACTGCTGCTATTTATTATAAATATCTAGATAGTTCTTATACTGCCTTCGACATGTTTATATGACGTTGACTAGTTACCTTGTAGTTAAGCTTTTAGGTTTGTATTTCTGTTTCTGAAATGCAATGCACTCAAAGAGTAAAGTTTACAAAGGAAGCGACTCTAACATCTATATACCAAAAGACCCTCTCTCTATTCTCATGATTAACTATTATTTTCTAGTCTGGTCAGCCACTACTACTGCTTATCTGCGATATCTAGGCAGTTCTTATACTGCCTTTTACATGTTTACATAGCATGTTGTCTAATAAACTTTGAATGCAGTAAGTTTGTACTTCTGTTTATGAAAAGCAATGAACTAAAAAGAGTATAGTCTACAAAGGAAGCAACTCTAACATATATCATATAAAACAAAGACCCTCTCTTTTATCTTATGATTAACCCAATTCCAAAGAAACAACCTTCTCCAAGACAAAGACCCATATGGCTTACATAAAAACATGACTTTCTGGATGCAAATGCCTACCTTTGAACTCCAGGTGATTTCCCCAACTGACAAATAGGCATTGATGAGGTGCATGAATGGGTGAATGTGATTGGGTTGGTGTGTGTGTGGGGAGGCGTGCAGGTGAGAGGGGCTGACAGGTAATTGTGTGGGGGATCTGAGGCTGTGTCTACATGTGTGTTTTAGTAATGCTCCAGGCCTGGCCTGCTGCCTCCCCTGGGACCTTACCTCCACGTGTTTACCTGAGAGGCACTTGGCGGTGTCCGGTTAAGCCCGGTTTACACAGCATGAATTTTTTCTCTATTGGATTTTTATACAGACTGAGTTCACCTTGTTAAATGTTCTTCCACTGCAGTCCTGTGGACTATTTGGTCACAATTCCACGCAGGGGTCATCCAAATCTCCTTTTTCCATGCTGCACTGCAAGGGACTCGAACCCATGCAGTGACAATCAAAGTGGTACCAATGCCTCAACGACGTTGGCCACCCCAACCCCCTAAAAGATTTGTCAGAAGTCGGATTCGAACCTACATCCACATTCATGGACCAGAACACCCATGCACCTACATCAAGGTAGGCAAGGACTGAACCTTGAGTCTGGCGTCTTAGACCACTCGGCCATCCTGACAGCCTGATAGAACCTTAAAGCCTGTATTCCACTAGCAAGAAATAGAAAATGCCAAAAACCGTGATACTTGACAGCCCAACATCGGGAGGGTATCAACTTCAGCTATGAAAGATCGTGAGCTATGCTCTCGATAGTTACCAAAACGTTGGTAAGTTTAGTAGGAGGGGTATAGTGAATTGGGGTGGAGAAGGCAGGTTGGAGGGAGGGGAGATTGAGTATGAATATGGGTTAAGTTAATAAGGATGGCGGAGTGAATTGGGTGGAGGAGGAAATGGAGTGGAGAGTGGTTGTGTGAATGTGCTTTGGAATGAGGTTGGAGTGAGTGAGCTGGAGTGAATGGGATGGTTGGAGTGAGGTTAATTTAGTGGGGAGGATGCAATAATTGGATGTGGTGAGAGTTTAATTAGAAAGAATGAGTTGATTTGGGAAGATTGGGGAGGGACGGGAATGGTCAGACGAATAGCATGAATGAGTCAAAGTAGAATGACGGGATGGGTAAAGTTAGAGGGTTGTTTGAAGTAGGTAAGGTAAGTGGATTGGAATGAAAGGTTGAATTGAAGGTGTTTGCTTATTTGAAGTAACGAGTAAGATAAGGTGTTTGAATTCGTAAGACTTTTTTGTAGTGAGTCACGTGGGAGTAGTGAATATTGTAGGTTGAGTGGATGGATTGACTGGAGTACTTCGTATGGCTGGAGTAAGCTGTAGGTGGTGTGAGTGGGGTGGGTAAGGGAGTTCTGTGGTTTGAGGGCATAGGAAGAGGTATCGAGTCAGCCCATTGGTCCCTAAAGTGTGACTGTACACCAGCAACCATTTTAGGTAGGAACTCTGACCCAATCCCTGCATGCTTTGGGGCTGCTGGTTTATGGCAGGTAGGAACATAAACAAGCCAGCAGGCCAAGAACCATCAAAGGGGTTCCCCAGGCCATTTATAAAGGGTCAATAAAAGAATTCCTAACAAATTTCAAGCGGCTGATAAAAGCCATGGACTGTTGTGGAGGTACAGACCCAATACATAATAGTACATCTGAGACAGAACGGACTAAGGGAGATGGGACTGAGTTGAAAAGAGAATGGCGAGTGGCATAAATAGGTTAGATATTGAGTAGAATAGGTATAATTGACCGGTTTTCTGGGTTACTATATGGTCAATTCCGTGGTACGAGCCGATACGAGCCCCACTAATAAGGTCAGCGCCCACCCACAAGCCCTCGGCCTTTATATCTGTAGTGGTCAGAAGTGGGCAGTAAATTGGGCCGGGCAGGAGGGGTGTGGGCGGGCCTGATAACTAGCCTGAGACAAATGGCAGGGGGCAGTTAAAACAGCGGCCGTCTGGGCCTGTTTAGTGGGAGTAGTACTGAGGGTTTGGCCTACTCCAGGCAACAGGAAGGGGACCTGAAGTCTTCCCTTACAAGTTGGAGCAAAGATCTTGTTATTTTAGGATATACCTGGCATTAAGATGCCCATGAGCTTCTCGGTTGAAACCCCGGTAAATAAGTTTTTAATTTTTCATGATTAATGCAGATTGGTAATTGCCTCACAATATAGTAAGATACAATATAAGAAGAAAGCAGGAATGTATAAGTAGGGTCATCATTAATTCTAAACAGGTCTTGAATATAGGGGCCGGAATCACCACTATTCTCTATTTGGAACATTAGTTTTTAAAGGGACATTCTCGTGCTCCAGTTGTTATGCTAAGGTATGCTAGCCTAACGACGGGACGGCCGGCGACGTGTTTTTCACTTTTGGAACGTAATCTGCCGACGTTATTGGTCACGTCGCGAATTTGGCGGGGGAGTCAGGGGGTTACAACGTATCAATTCACTTCCGTCGCATGAACGAGAACGTCCCTTTAACATCTGTATCCAGCTGAAATACTACTTGTTTGTAATAATTCCTCAACTCCCCACACTTCCGGTGGTGATCAAAGTTCAGACGTGAGTGGTCAGACACCCTTAACACTGTTTAGGGTAACTTAGGTAACAAAACATTGTTTATCCTGCATTCTCAGCCAACCTTGAAAAGGTCCTTCTTTTACGTCCCCACTCCCTGAGCCCCCCAGCCCCTCATTTCTCATTGACCTCAGCTGACATGTTTACGTCATGTTTTACACCGGCACACTCCCCCCATCACCCCCTGAGCGGTCTACCCAGCACGTTCTGAGACAAACCGCCCTCCGCGCATGCGCCGCTGAACCAGCACGCGCCACCTGGCGGGCGGGCGGCGAGTGAGCCGTCACGTGGTCGGGGCATTAGGCGATAGGCGGGCTTTAGGCCGTATCCCGCCTAATCTGTCCCTTTAAGTTAGGCCTGGGTCGATGAGTCTAGCGGATCTCTGCTTATACCTGGCCAGATCAAAGGGGCGGCTATTCCGCCTATTGCTCCCCCACCCTACAATTCCCTCCCCGCCCCAGCTGTTCACTACTCCCCCCTCCCCCCTCCCCCGACCTCAGGTCCCAAGGTGACCGCCCCGACCCGCCTCCATACGGACATTTCGGCCCGTAGCGTACGGACATCTCGGCCCGCAGCCAGTAGGTCCCTGGCCTAAAGGTCTGCTGGCCAAGGAAGGACGTAAAGACTTAAAACTGTTGATAGGTCATAGGAGTAAGGGGGAGTCAGGAGATGGACAGGAGGGGGCGGTGATCGCTAAGGGTAGGGGGCGACAGGTGGGGGCGGCCCAAGGGGGAGGGGGAGGGGGCGACCTGAGGGAAGGGGAATGAGGGAGTAGGTGAGGGGCAGCCGGGGGCGGCCCAAGGGGAGGGGGCGGTTGAAGTAGGAATGCCCAGGATAGAAAGAGAAGGCAGGTCTGTAGCCAGGGGAGAATCGGGAGCTTCGTATGACCCCCCCCCTCCCTCCCCTTCTGGAAAAAGACGTACCCCCTCTGAGAAAAGGAGGTAATGTGAGGAGGAAGGGGGCGACCTGGAGGTGAGGGGTTGACCGGAGAAGGGCGTGGGTGACCGGAGGGAGTGGGTGGTCGGGGCGACCTAGGGGGTGGGCTTCCTGTCGGAGTGACCTGGGCGGCCGTGATAAGGAGTGGGAGGACGCGGTAAATAAGACGTCGGACGGGGGGGGGGGGGGGGGGAGCAAAGGGAGGCGGGGGGCAAGATGGGCGGAGAAGGATGGAGGGAGGGTACATAGAGCAGAATTAAGAAATTGGGGGACGGGTGTAAAACATGACGGAGAGGAGTCAAGCCCCTTTCGCCCTGCGCATTTTTTCTCTGCGGTCTTAAAATCGCAAGAATGAAATAGTATTTTTTTTTACTAAATACTTGCATAGCCTTATAGATTGATGGTTCCTTTGTAAACTGCAAATTTTTTTTCCAAAAATAATATTTCTAAATAGAAGAAGATTACAATTATATCTCAGATCGCACTGAAAAAGTGCCCAGAGTGAAGGGGGCTTAAGGAATAGACATGCCCTACTTAAGTGCCCTGAAGGAACTACAAGCACAGTATATTGATACCGAACCACTTGCATGTGGTCTAAAGCAAACATCGTGCTATGTAACATTATCAAGGCATTTTGCTCTCCAGGCTCATGCAGTCGGTTGTATTTTCTGAATACAAATTCTAATATACCTTTATATCTACAGGTATACATTCTACAAGAAATAATGAGTACAGAGAGACACAGCCACACATTCCCACACCCACAAGCCTGTTACGTGGATGTTCCCATATACAGTAATCATACCATCAAAGGTACATAAATAATCTTAAACATACCCTCACTGCATCATGAAAAACCAATGATTATTCTCTAAAGTATACCAGTAAAAGTATATAATTACCCATTGTCTTCTTTTAATGTCCCAATTAAAAAGGGATTATTTTTTTATGAATCCGCCCTACATGTACTGAATCTAAATAACCTTACGCTCAGGGAGTTGAAGTGAGTGCAAGTACGTTCAAGTGATAAAACCCTGGACTAATCTTTCAAAGTTTAAGCCATACATTAGACTTAACGCTTTGCAGTTTAATCCATACATCAAAGCTAGACGGGGCTTTGCTACTACAAGGGTGTGTCCCAGATAAGTTTGTCACCCACACGGCCCATGAGAGGTGCGTATATATAGAGAGGTGTGTATTGGCAGGTATTTACCTCTCCTTGTTTTAAGTACTTACAAGAGCTTTTGAATATTGTTTAGGTGATAAAGTATAGAAGAACATTTAAGGTTGCCCTCGGATGGCTGACGACCCATTGTTATAGCACGTGGGTATAGTGTCAGTGACAAACCTCCCTTTAATAGTCCCTAACCTTTTAATGGCATGCAGGAGCAATATTTTCATGCCATATTTTCTTGGGGAAAAAATCACACAAATACAAAATTGACTTGATTAAAAAAATCGGTATGTGGAACACAGGCGTAATCCATAGATTATAGCTAGACTGCTCTTTAGTTCGACTAGTAGGATGGGTCCCAGGTGAGTGTACCTACCGGGAGTATAGGGAACAGTCCCCGACAACACGTTAGACATCGCAGACCGGCCATGGCTCCAGTGACGCTCCCCACGCCTCCTCCTCCTCCTCCTCCTCCTCCTCCTCCAGTGCTATATACCTCCTTACGCCCACCCTCCCTCGTCCCTCCGGGGCCCGCAGAGAACTGCTCCAATGTGTGGTCGCACCTTGCTCCAGGCTACGGCTCCTACTGCTGTTGAAACCGGCCAATATTTGCGTTTGGGGTCAGGAGGGAAAGACTGGGTGCGCCGCCGCCCACTGCCTGCTCGTGGTGATCATTGGTCCAGAGGCAGTGAGTGATTTCATCTGTCGATTCCTCAGTCATCAGAACCATAAATAAAACCAGTGTGTGTGACAAAAAGGGATGGAGGGAGACCGGGGAAAAAAGGGGGAGAAGAAAGATGAATTGGCGCCAGGAGCGGCTGGCATCAAGAAGGCATTGGTTTCTGCCCGCTACTACCCCGCGGGGCTGCCTGCTCACTCTCTGAAACCCCCACTCCTACCCACACACCCACACTCACCTACAGATCTACTCCCACCTCCCACTCCGATCCCCCTTCCCATTTCACACCTATACCCACCTCCCATACCAACTCTGAAACCCCCAACCAACCTACACCCACCTCCTACCCAAACACATCCACACCCACACCCTCAACCAGACGAACACCTACCTCACATACATATCCACCTACACAAACCTACCCACCCACACCTTTTCCTACCCACCTACACCCACCTCTCATTCATTCACACACACACACACACACACACACACACACACACACACACACACACACACACACACACACACACACCCACACCAACACTTAACCACCCCTACACCCAAACCTCCCAAACCTCACACACCTACACACACCAATCACACACACACACACCTACAACCATCACCTACCGACACCTCACACAGCTACACCCACACCCCTACACCCAGCACACATCTACACTGACTGATCACACACACACCTACCTACACCCAACTACACACACATCCCACGCCCATCTACATCCACCTCCTACACACACCTCCTCCACACCCAGTACCTAGACCCACCTCCCAAACCCACAAACCTACACACACACACACACACACACACACACACACACACACTCGCAGATACACACACCTTCAACACGCATACACAACCCTCCCCAACACACCTACACCTACACCCCCCCCCCCCCCCCCCACACACACACACTCACTGCAGGCAATAAAATATCCCATGATAAATGGTGGCCGACTGAAGGAGAGCCCTTTGGAGTGGGAGGTAGTGTGTGGGAGGGGGTGGAGTAGGGTGGAAGGGTAAGAGTGGGGGTAGGGAGGGAGGGGCAGGGTAGGGTAGGAGGGTGAGTAAGGGGAGAGTGTGAGCAGGGAGGGGCGGGCTGCGATTCAAACGCAAAAAGATCGAAGCCAGCTGTCAATATCATTAGCAAATTGGCCTTCATTCCGCTCGGCCAGGCTCGCCACAGTTCAATACCCATTTCGACATGTTTCGTCAGCGGCAGCGGCGCCGGGTATGGGGCGAGGTGTGGGACTGACTGGGTGGGGATAAGGGGGAGAGGGGGTAGAGGTTCGTGTAGGTTTAACCAGGAGCAGGGGCCGGCCCTGGAGTAGACGGATCGAGACGTGGGGAGAAATATGAGGGATATGGCAGAATCAGCGAGAGACTGACTTGCTTTAAGATGGAACCAACTATTTGGATTTAGGGGTAGCAATGGAGGGTTTTATGATTCGAGAAAAAAAAAGATTTTCGATCGCTGAAAATATGTTATATTTGAATGATTTAGGAAAGGTAAAATGAGTCTTTCTTGAAGCCAGAAAAAGAGCTTGAGATTCGGTAGAAGATTTGAAGCTTGGACGTGAACATTGATGTAATGTTTTGTTTGGTGAGCGAGTGTTAGATATAGAAATGAGGGTGCGGAGAAGTATAAAGGCTGTCTTGAATGAGTGGTGACTTTGCTAGGCTAAGGAAAGTATGTGAATTGGATGTGAACAAGCAGGTATAGGCATGTAGTATATTTTGATGAACAATCTGGCCAATTCATCTTTTAAATGTGAGGAAAATGGTTTGTGTGGGTAGAGAATGGTCTATGAGGGAAGACCTAGGCCGCGCGGTATTTGGGAGTCGCGTTCAGCGCGGGCCCGGCGCGTTATTATTGCCGCGGGCGTCATTTCCGCGCGCCCCGCACCGCCCCGCGGTTAGGCCGCGTTTCCTACGCCCAATACTTGGACCATGAGGGGATCAATGCATCGCCCCGACCTGTTGATCGACCCGCCAAGGAGCCGGATAGGAGGCGGGAGCCGCGCGTCTTCAGGCGTCTTTATACTGGACGCGTCACGGGCTGGATTGGAAGCGGTAGGGGATTTTATCTGTATAATATTGATATTATGGGTAGGATTTGATGGTGCAGCAGCATTGGCTTTTGTAGCTATTTCAGGTTGAATAAGTGAACGTGTGACTATAGTTTGAGTTGTGACTAATATAAGTTTCATTGGAAAGAAATACCACAAAACATGATTTATAAAGGATTTTCCATATTTGCTATCACTATTACAGGTTCTGTTGTTGCCTAAATAGTTTTGAAATCATAAAGTTGCTTTTCTAACCCATTTATTTGCTTAGGTTTTAAGACGAAGATCCGATATTTCAGGTGGTAAAGGGCATATGTGGTTCGCCAAATGAATTGTACAAAATGTACCTAGTGGTACGTACCGGCAAAAAGGTAAGTAATCGGCGTGTGCATTATCAGTAGTCAATATTGGTAAGCAGGCCAGGAATTCCGATGACGTTTTGTATCTAATTCCTGGAACTTTGCAATCGTGTGACTGAAGATCCTCAAGGCATGAGGCTATTTTTCTTCAATAGCAAATGTATTAGTAATACCACAATCCAGTTTTAGACCTTACTAAACGGAGCTTGGTAAGTTGTGAAAATACACATTGATAGATCTATCTTTGCCCCTCGAATTCCATTTCAACTCTGACATATTTTTACATGTTTCACAAAAATCTAACCTTATTGGTTGAAGTAAAATAGACGATAGCATGGATGGTATGCTTATATAGAAACATATCATCTTATTGGTTGTCTGGTTAGAGTACATTGAACGTTTATCTCACTATTTAATCATCAAGAGACAATGCGGTCATGAAATAAAGGTCATGAAATGGTGCTTTTTGTCGACTTCTGAATTCCTTTTGAGGATGACGGAATTGTTAGATTTCAGGGCACGTCAACTGATGTGACTAAAATCAATCGGAGGCGTATTTACCATGCAATTTAAACTTATTCAAATTACAAACCTTCAAGCGCATAATGACACAAAATATGTACTTTCCACTTTTGAAAACTTGTTTTTCACCGACATTGCTGTGACAGATTGATTCATGTGACGAAAGTCGGCACGAAAGGTTGTGCCAATTCCTTTATTAATTACTCAAATCGAAATAGAACAGCGGTTTTTCTCGTCATTGAGTTTTTATGGACCATCCAGGGTTTGGATCACATTTTCCTCTAATACAATGTAATGTTATCGACGTAATTATTGTTGTCAGAACAAAAGCCGGAGACCCAACTAATGAAGTGAGTCACGGCTGGCCTTAAGGATAGACAAGGGGGGGTTCTGGCCCTAGTTCCCAAGAAGCCAATCCAAATTAACATCAAAGTTCAAGTTTACCATGAAATTAGTTTACTTTTGCGTCCTGGCTTATCTTTAGAAAGAGGTTTAAGAGAAAATGTACTATGGTCATTTGGTTGAGAAGTTTGCTCCCAAAGTTTGTGAAATTGAGCTAATTAATATCAGAGCCTTTTTCCCATAGGAACCAATGCTAAACCTATGAGTTTGACCCATAATGTCACACTCCGTATTACCTCGAGATACGGCATTTCTATTGACCGGCAACCCTATACATTTGTAAATTTGATGAATTGGCAGATTTACAAGTTACATTTGATAAGTCCAAATCTTTTATCAGTACTTGATGATATGAAAATAACTATTTCAACCCTAATCCACTGATTCAATGTGCGGATTATCAAAGTTAAATGCAGTCAGTTCTATCAAAACTATAACATGAATGTAGGCGTTTGAGTGTTTTGCTCCTAGAAATACCTCTCTGAGCATACCCTATGTTAATTAGACATTCACCTGTACCCAGCCTGTTCCCCGCAGGGCCCAACGTTTCCCGGCCGGCCGCCAGCAACCAGCCGACCGGAAGCTGATCCGGGCTGACGTTTTGTTCTAAACTTGCCGCCTCCCCTACCCGTTGCCACCCCTACCTACTGGGGGCGGTACCCCAGACCTGCGACCAATCAATGGGCGAGGTGGGCAACCAACGATCGGCCCTACCTAATAATGCACTGCCGTCAGCTTGTATATTTCACCGCCATAATCATGAGGGGTGCGTATTGGGCGGAGGTGCGTACAACATTCGATACGTCACCTTCACTATGTTGGCGGTATAGTCTGACTGAGGCATGGCTTAAGAGGGAATGTTATTTCAATCTAACAGGGAGTTGAAATTAAACTAAGAGGTAGCCTTCATGAAAGATGAATATTACATATCGTCAATTGAGTGTTGAGTATTCGTTGAGAAATGGCGGGATATCGCAGGGTAGGAATGATTTTTTTCTTTTCTTTTTTTATTTATTTGAAAATCAACATCTGGGTTTCCCCTGTTCTCCCAGAAGATAGTTATTAATACACAATGATATTGAAAGTACAATATATATATACTATTACATCAAAATATCAATTAAGTAGATTGAAAGTCATTCAACCATGACCGACCACTTCTCAAATCCCCCTTTGTCATGAAATCCTGATTAAGGCCTTTATTATCTTGATACGGCACATCCTTCGTAGACATCCAGTGCCTTGGTTAGTCGAATACATTTTTGGGATCCTCTCGCCCGCTGCTCTTTCCCTTTTCCATATACTACTAGCATACTCCTAACTACCATACTACTAACATGGTGTTAGGCACTGAGACCTCGCCTGATGCTACAATTATTTTCCATGCACTACTCATGCATTGAACATGGCGTTGGCTTGGTGAACGGAGTTGAAGGATTATTCACTGGGCTTATATTAACGCATTTCGTATAAAAATACATATATCTAAGTAGAGTAAATCTTCCCTACATCCATAGAAAACCTACCTACGAGCATCCACTTCATCCGCCCATCACCGCAAACAGCGTCAAGACAAACTTTATTTCTAGTTGCTCCCCTTGCAGTGTCATTTTATTAAAGCTTCTGAAGTCTGCCTTTGCCTTCCGGAAAGAGGCTCTCCGCCCTTTAATAGCCTCCATCGGACCCTCTTACCTGTCCCGTTTGGTAACTCACACACGTAAGAGTGGTATCCTTAATCTACCTTACACCTTATTATCAAACCACTCACTTACTAACCTCTATTTCTATTCTCTGATTTCCGTCCACCCCTCCACCCCTCCACCCCTCCACCCCTCCACCCCTCCACCCCTCCACCCTTCCACCCCTCCACCCCTCCACCCCATCACATGGGTTGATATAAAAGGCAGCGGTCTTTAGATTCCTCCGTGATCAATGTATACCTATATACAGTATGTCTGGTGCAACAACTATGCCTTTTGGTAACCGCCATACTAAAACCAGCTCTCTAAACAACACCAAAACCCCTTCACCCCGCCCCCCCCCCCCCGCCGATAACCGGGTAACAATAGCAGCAAAGGGGCGCCGTCCGCCGACCAGCGAAGTGCGGCAGGTAATGGGCCGCCGAAACCAGCGGCCCGTGTCAAATGAGTGGTAATGACACGAGGGTACCAGCGGGCGAGCAGCTCGGAGCAGCTCGGGTAGAAAGTGAGCGCCTCCCCCCATTGAGCGGGGCGTGCAGGGGGTAGGTTGTGAAGGTCAGAGTTGGCGGTGTGTGGGGTGTGGTTGGCCTATGCTGTTGGAGTGTGGAGTATGTAGTATGTGGTGGTTCTATAAAGTGAGTGTGGAAGGTCTGTGGTATTAGAGTGGTGGTTCTATACCATATCTATAAAGTGAGCGTGGTGGGTCTATGGTGTTGGAGTGTGGAGTATGTAGTGGTTCTATAAAGTGAGCGTTGCGGGTCTGTGTTGTTAGAGTGGTGTTTCTATACCATAAGCATTTTGGGTCTATGGCATAAATGTGGTGGGTCTATGGTGTGAGTTTTGTGGTTCTGTGGTGTTAGCTTAGTGGGTCTGTGGTGTGACTGTGGTCTGTGATGTGAGTGTTGTGGGTCTGTGGTGTTAGTGTAGTAGGTCTGTGATGTGAGTGTTGTGGGTCTGTGGTGTTAGCGTAGTAGGTCTGTGGTGTGAGTGTGGTGGGTCTGTGGTGTTGGAGTGTTGAGTATGTAGTGGTTCTGTGGTGTGAGTGTAGTGGGTCTAGATCTGTGGTGTGAGTATAGTGGATGTGTGGTGTGAGCGTGGTGGGTCTGTGGTGTGAGCAGGTTGGGTAGAAAGTGAGCGCCTCCCCCATTGATCGGGGCATGCAGGGGGTAGGCTCTGAAGGTCAGAGTTGGGGCTGTGAGTGGGTGTGAGTGTGGTGGGGTCTATGGTGTTGGAGTCTGGAGTATGTAGTTGTTGTATAAACAGAGCGTGGTGGGTGGGTGGTGTTGGAGTGTTGAGTATGTAGTGGTTCTGTAAAGTGAGCGTTGTGGTAGGGTGGTGTTGGATTGTGTAGTATTGATGGTTCTATAAAGTGAGCGTGGTGGGTCTGTGGTGTTAGCATAGCGGGACTAGGGAGTGAGCAGCTCGGGTGTAAAGTGAGCGCCTCCCCTCATTGAGCAGGGCATGCAGGGGGAAGGCTCTGAAGGTCAGGGTTGGAGCCGGTCTGTACATTCAGCTGTGTTGTCAACGTTGTGAGTCTGTGGTGTTAGCGTGGGGGGTCTATAGTGTGAATATTCCATGGTAGGCCCGGTAGCTAGCTAAGTGTGTTTGTAGGTAGGGGTACACGCAGTTTAGAAACAGTACTTGTTGGTCTGTGTGTGAGTGCGGGGGGCATGTGGTATGAGTGTGGTGTGTGTGTTGTGTGTGTGTGGTGTGAGCGTGGTGGGTGTGTGGTGTTGGAGTGTGGAGTATGTAGTGGTTCTATGAAGTGAGCGTGGTAGGTCTATGGTGTTGGAGTGTGGAGTATGTAGTGGTTCTATAAAGTGAGTGTGGTGGGTCTGTGCTGTGAGCACGGTGGGTCTATGGAGTGAGCAGCTCGGGTGTAAAGTGAGCGCCTCCCCTCATTGAGCGGGGCATGCAGGGGGAAGGCTAAGAAGGTCAGGGTTGGAGCCGCTCTGTACATTCAGCAGTGTTGTGAAGGTTGTGGGTCTGTGGTATTAGCGTGGGGCATCTATAGTGTGAATATTCCGTGGTAGGTCTAGCCCAGTTCAGAATTTAACGTTGGTACAACGTGTCTACAGCGTCACAGTTAAGTTGTAACAACGTTGCAAATTTATGTTGTGACAACACAATTTGTGGACTAGAAATAATGCTGCAACGTTGTTCCCAACGTTGTTTTGTAACCGTTCACAACATTTTTATTTGAAAATAGTTATTAAATTCTAATTGAAAATGGGTTAAACTTAAAAGCCTTTTTACAAATTATGTACCTTTTTGATGGTGGTGCCACCTGTTTGTTAGTTTTTTGTTGTCCTACAACATTGTGACAACGTTATTCTAATGTTGTGAATGTTATGTTCTCACAATGTTGTGAAGATGACGTTATGACAAGGGCAAACCCGATAGTATAGGAATCTGAGTCAAACTCTCTTAATTGATATCTGTAAAGGGAATATTGTAAAAGTTTGAGGTAGCTATTGATTTCTAGGTCATGTATTAAGTTCGTGAATCCCAGAATTTACCTTTAAATAAGCAAATATCCAGATTTGCAAACCGAAGACATTTTATAACAACCTTCGCAAGCTTTACTACATGTTGTATGTATTGCCTGACACCCGTCAACCTTTACATAATGAGATTGCTCAAAGGAAAGTTAGCCTTCTGCGAAAGCGCATCATCTCTTTTCTTTCGTAATCGTAATTGAAATAAAATACCCTGAGAAAGAAATATCAACTATGATTGCAGGTATCTCTTTGGCCATAAAGGCCAAGTCGAGTTTGATAAACAGGTAACACGACTTGAAAAACTTCAAAAGGTAATAGGTTGTCCTATATCTGACGCTAAGTGGACAGAAGGCTAGAGTAATTAATTGACTTTTCAAACTTAATAACAGTTATGATACAGTGGATAGAGTGTGTTTGACTCAACAGCGACTGGTAGTACATTGAGATAGAGTTTCAAATGTGATAAACCTACTTTTGTTAAAGATTTTAGATATATATAACTATCTAAACTAACTGCTTTTGCCCTTGAAACTAATCAGAAGATGAGCAAGTGTTATCTATCTTGACGCCGGTGGCGAAGGTAATATCTTATCTACCTTCATGAAGTTAATATACTCTCTTCTAGTCTTGGCAAACGATCAAATGAAAATCACCTATAGTAAAATGTTGAATACTTGACCCTCCCTAAACCATACAACTTTCCCTTCCTATATACAGTTACTTTCTGCCTAAGGAAACATAGACTATCATACAACTCGAGTACAAGAGTATCAAATACATGCTGGAATGTTAGTGCGTGTACCAGGGGTAATATATCTGACACCTACATCGCCTGATCTATGCTAAAGTATAGACGTTTCATCAGTGTTGTAAGAATACTTTAGCAGGCAGGCAGTATTAACCATGGGCTTAATACTGAACAATCGCAAAGCCACTATGTCTGGATCTAGTAATATCTACTTGTATTACTTGTAGCTCCACTCTAGTTTCTACTCTTATTGTCCCCAAAGTACGTAAACACTGTATTCAAAAGTAGAGAGCCTTTCTGTATTGTCAACTTAAGAGTATAGACCCATGTGTACTGCCAATCGCCATCTTGTGGTTTCCGTCGCAAATTTTAATAGATTATGGCATACATAATGATAACTTTATTTTTCCTATTTCAAATTTAAATGTCCATGTTTGTCTTTTTGTCTATTATTTTAACAAACATTTTACGATTGTTTTGTGAAAGTTAGATCTAGTCTAAAACATCAAAGCAAAATACAAATCTGTGATATTTACCTCATCTTTTCAGTTCGTACTTTAAATCTCTCTGTGTGTACCCCTTGTACCACACATGCGTCATGTTCAATAGCCCTTCCACTTTTTGAGTATTATGGTCCATTAATAATTTCTGTGAGTGGAATAACGTACCCTTCTCCTATTTCAGTCTGTTTCCATGCCCTTACCCTATCCCCCAAGCCTTACGCCCCCTTCTGTCTAGCCGCCCCTAGCCCTAGATCAATGAGGCCCTCCCCAACACGAACCTGCCGTGTGTGGCCCAGGGCAGATATCGCTATCACTAAAATTGATTTCTCTTTTTACCTCCACCATCTCTCTTCCTCTTTTGCCATCATTTTATTTTTCCTCCGCTCTTCTCCCAGTCAACGCCCGCTTCTCTGACTTATCAAAGCGCATTCTCCGCGCGCCAAACACCGCGCGGCGAATATTCACCGCGCCGCTCCATTTTCCGCGCCGCGTCTGCTTGGCATTTTAATTGGCGACTCGGAGGGGCGGCGCGGCAAGACAAAGCGACGCGACGCCGCGACGCCGCGCGCGGATAACGCCCGCCTGGAGCGGTGGCCGCCCGCGTCGTATTAACGCCCGCTCCGCGGTAGGCAGTGTTAATTACAATATGTTGTTCGCGCCGGGCATCTTGAGATAATCGCGCGGGTTCCATGCAAATTAGACTTGCTGGATGTGGTGGCGGGGGAGGGGGAGCTGATTGGGATGTTGAGGGATTGGCGTGAAGAGGGGGTGGAAAGATTAAGGGTTGTTCGGAGCAGGCAAGCAGCGGGCTGACAGTGCGCAAACCGAGATTAGTCTAATTTTGGGTTGGTTACACGTAAGCTTGGTTTCCACCAGGCCATTTTGACTGTAGGAATTTTGGTAATTGCTTATTTTTCACCAATAATTTGACAAAGGTCCATGCATCCAACATATCACTTGAAAGAGAATTCAAACCCTGTTTTAATGATATATGTCTATGATTAACCAAATTTTCAAATGTTGATTTTTGAAATCGGGAGCACAATCGGCCAGTGGATACCAGCCTTTAGCTAGCACTGGTTTGGTCTTGTACGCATCCTGCTAGTGTAACGCTAACTCTGGGTATGTGTAGATGCAAAGACTGTCTAGAACAACTATTGCTTTTGTAAGCGTTACACATGTATACCGAAGAAACAACTTCAAATCAATTTAGAAATACCTGTACTATTCTATAAAGATGCATCTGTTACCTGGGGGTTCAAATTTTTTTCGTTCAAGTATATGTATTTGCTACATGTTCAAAACTCACCTCACCAAAACACAAAACACCCATAGCCGTAGCCTTAAGGAAAACGCTATTGGAATATTACCCAAACAATCATGAGGTTTATCACACAGTAACAGAGCGTTTAAGCTTAGTCTAGGTCCCAATAATTTGGCTATTGTAACATAAACATTTTCAGGTTATCATTATATGAGAATGAACCCTGTAGTGAATAATAAGGTAACACTTACGCACATTCTTTACTGATACAACTTTAACATTGTCTGACCACGACCTTTCTAGACTAAAACCTTCCATTCGCTAAGCAAACTCGAATAGATACACAGGACGGTCACCAGTAAAAACAAACAGTAACTGTCCCACCCACAAGCCTGGAGTACCAAGATAGGCCAGGTCCCCACCTAAAACGACTTGTGTCGAAGATTTAGCCCAACTTCCAGGGACATATAAGTCGAACACGACTGTGGCCGACTAAGTCCAATGAGTGAACGTAGTTAGTTTGAGGCCGGCGCCCAGGTTGATGAGGGGCGAGTTGGAGGCAGTCGTCGTCCATCACTAACTGAATGAGCTGCTCGGAGCTGCTCGCTACGGCTCCACTATGAGCGCACTAATAGGCTAATACGTCGACCATTAGACGGGCGTCAGGCCCGCATGGCCAGGCGCCACATCGCCTGGAGGGACAGTAGTGTGGGAGTGGGGGAGGGGGGCAGTTATATTTTAAATAGGTGTAAAACAGAATAGGGTGGTGTTCCCATCGTTGTTTAAGGTTTGGTTGTCCTTATTTCCGTTAAGGGGACAAATCGCCACATCGCCTTGAGGGACAGTTGTGTGGGGGTAGGGAGGGGGGGGGGTTATATCTTTGAATAAGCGTAACACAGAATTGGTGAGCTGCTCCTTATGGTTTTTAGGGTTTGGTTGTCCTTATTTATAGGGGACAACCACTGCTTCTTAGTGTGGTCTTCTTGCTTTAAGATGCTCAACCTCGTAGTAAAAATAAGAGTTTATGGCAACGTCCATGAGATTTTCTTTTTACATAATTATGAGCCTCGAGTCAAAAATAATTGGAATGAGTTTAGGTTCTGTGCCGTCTTTATTTCACCACCTGTTTTATCTTGTACCTGTATTACACTGCCTGACACTTGGTTAGGGAGAGGGGATCTACCAACTCCTGCATCGTCTCTATACTCTCTTATAACAGTGCCTCTGGCTCCACCTCTGCAGGCTCCCATGCCTGTGCCTCAGAGTACCCCCCTCTCCAACCCCCCCCTAACAAAACCCGCCCGGCATAAGGCCTAGGGCAGGAGGCAGTCCGTCCTACACCTATCACCAAACACAAATTACCTCCAGGGCCTCCACTGCCCACCACATCATGGAACAAGCCAACTAGAACATGCCCCATAAAATCAAACTTTACAACGCGGAATTGCTCCCGGACCCGTGGGAAAATAAACAGTAAAGAGTCCGCTGGGGAAGATAGGGGGTGGTATGTCGGGGGGTTGGTTCACCTTTAGGGTGGTTCATCGTTAATGTATGGGCACACTCTGGTGAGGTGGACAGGGCCAGACGGCAATGTCAGAAGGTTTCACTCAGAGACAAAAAACCAATGAATATGAATTGAGGTCAGTGGAAGAAGGTTAAACTCGTCTTAGCAGATGCCGACCGAAGGTAATTCGTCTTGGAATTTAGTGGGAAACTCTTCAGTGCTCCAACTTAGATATATATCTTACCAATTACCAAGAGAAAAAGACTCGCATTGAATAAGCATATATAACAAGCACTATTTAAAACGATTTTACACTTAAACGAGAATTGGCTCACTGATTGATTGAGTGGGTGGTCATGGTGAAGTAAAAATAGGAAAAAGGGGAACGTTAAGGGAGGGTGGAAAACATAAACCTTGAGTTAAGTACATACGCCTTGCCCGGCCTCCAAACCCCCCTAAATGAGAGTCTGAGCTTCTTCCTTAAACATTAGTGAAAAATGGCGATCTACTCGGCAGAGTGGGGGCTGGGTATGCTGTAAAGATTAAAGCCTGTATCCCACTAGGCGATTTTCACTATCAACAACTATAGTGTTATATCTGCATTTTCATTTGAATATCACAGGAACCCATACACATTACACACCGTTCAAAAGAAAATTAAATTACCTTTCTTTTGATAGGTAACATCTGTATACCCAGCCGTTTTTCACGGTCGCTATTTCGGAATTCGCGAGTAAAATCGTGTAGTGTAATATAACCTTAAGGCCGGGGATGTAGGATGTGTGGGTGGGTGGGGGAGAGGCGTCCTGGGCATTCTTATCGCGGCAGAAAAAGACGACCACCTTGTAGGGTGGGGGAAGCACCTAAAGCTGGAGACATACTGAACGCCTGGTTTTTGTCCGATCGTTAAAATCCCCAACGTGTACCTAAACGTATAGACTTAATAGCAGCAATGAATATTGTGGGCAGTGTTAGTTGTATGGAGCGCGCACTGAGCTCCGTTAGAAAAGTGGATCACAATTAAAACGCATGTTTTGATTCGTGTACGTACAGCGTTGTTTAATTGATTTTTTGATCTGCAATCTTACGCTTAACAAATTCTACTCCGACGAGAAGGAAAGCAGATTTCTAAAAAAATTCGTGTAAAACTCGTATTTTTTATAAGGAATCTCTGTTTAGAGACCAATGTGTTCTGCATACGGATTTCGTCTCAGTTCATTACTTACTTCTAAATGTAAGCTGCAGACGCATTTTAAACTTCACATGCAGTTTTAGAAATCCTTAGATCTAAAAAAAAAAAAGTATATGCCTGTCTAGCTAGGTGAAATGAGCTCTTCTCGTTGTTTATCATTATCTTTCATCAAGTTTGCAATTATACTGTTAATGAGTTTGTTTTCCTTATCAACTTGTAACTCAATCCGAAGATCAAATGTGACTAGATGAAACTAAACATCCGGCCTGCTATGTCAATTTAAGAAACGGCATGCTTTACCGGTTTTCGTAGTATATTTCACAAGTCATGAAAACATTTGAAATTTGATCATGACATTTTTCTGATTGACAAAACGTCAACTCGAATCAGAAATCGTTTCCGGACCATCCATCCCGCCTAGCACATAGCGTTTTGAGGAAGACCTGATTTAGGTTTCCTGTAAACACTCTCAGTAATAAGCCTCTTTTTTCTGACTCCTTTTATAAGGCCACTCACCTCTAATGAGCCTAAATAGTCGGTGTACATTCAATTTGAAGTTAGGCTTTTTAAGGCCTAAACACAGGATCAAACAGTCTCATATCTGGCCGCACATGTTCAGGCTTTTGATGGGAAATGCTTTTCTAGGGACCATGTTTTGCTGACTGAAACGATTGTTGGCAATAACTCCAAAGCTTTGCTTTTAACCAAATGTCATATCTCTGACCAGGGCCCTATAATAAGAGTGCGGAAGATGAGAGCACGGCTGAAACTGGTGTCGGATAAGGCGAGTGAAATAACTTATTCTCCTTTAAGTTTCTGTAGGTCACTTCAATGATAAACACATAGCCATCTAAAGGCCTGTTTCCACCAAACAACATTATGCTAACGACCATGAATGATTCACAAATCTTTTGTGGTCATTAATAAAATCGGTGGCAAACGACATTTGTGAACGACTAAAGTGAACGATTCACCAATGACCAAATATCTAACCTGTTTAATATTTCTGAACAACGGTTGCTCACAATTTTTTCTATGGGCAATTAAAGGCTATTAAATCTGTTGATCCCTGACTTTTCTGACCTCTGTCATTTGAAAAAGTTGTCCAAAAGTCCAAGAGTCGTTCAGATATCAGTATTTTAATCGTTCAGTGGAAAGAAGAAATTGTTGCTTTCTGAACGACCAAAATGAGCAAAGATTTTCTCTTTTTTTACTCATTCATGGTCGTTAGGAACTCCCCCATGAAAGTTGTTCGGTGGAAACCCAGCTTAACTTGACATTCTCATATTTGTATCACACTCCGCCTCTATCTTCGCCACTAATTACTGTCTAGTAATTACTAATTACCCTCTAGTAATTACATTATCCGATCTCGTTAATTACCACAGTATAGTTTACAGCTGATGCATTCTTTACCTCATCTCGTTTTTATCGCATGTCCTGATCAGTATAATGTCAATTACTTATAAGCTGATACCTTTTTGTTTAAGACTCAAGTTTAAGGAGTGTTGCATTACAACAACTTCAATCAATAAAGTTGCACTTTTACTTGTAATATTTCAAGGCTTATTCTCTGCTTTTCTTAGTGCACTTAGAGATATCTTACCATAAATTCTAATCAATTTTCGTTTGTTAAACTAAGCTAAAAATTAATACAATTTCTCCTAATAATGCCCTGTTAAGTCTGCTTGCTGGCATACCAGGGTTTGCAAACATTAAGTTCATATTCTTATTCCGAATTATTTTGTCGATTTGCTATGTTTCCAATACAAAGAATGGCGCCGTTTTTTCCGCTACGAAGGCGCTAAAAATTATCTCATGTTTCTGTTTTTTTATGAGATGATAAGTCTCATGATATAAAGTTTCCTAATAATATCTAATTGAAGCCTACAACATGATACCTAAGGCACAATAAACAGTGTATCTTAAAGGTACCCGTGAAAAGGGCATTACCGACATGTAAACCGTTAATATATGTATTAAAACCACTTTCCCTTACTCAGAACATCTTACCAATCTATTTTAAATGAAAACTATTTTTAAGTATTTATCCTGAATGACATAGTTATTTTGAAAACGTTTTTGAAATATGTTACCTTTTTAACAGTGGTGCCACCTAAATGTTGTTTTAGGTCATAATACAACGCTGCTGCAATGTTGTGAATGTAACATTATCATACACAACGCTTTAACAATGTTATTTTACAATGTTTAGGCAATGTTGCAACCAAACATTATCTTGCAACGTTGTGGCAACATTGCATCAATGCTTTTCTTCAAATGTTGTAGAAAGGTCATGTTGCACAACGTTGTCTGAACGTTGTGTGTTTGCTGTGATAACAGTTCTACTGATAAAGCCAACCCGTAAAGGTCCCTGACCTCCTCATTAGTGCCCCCAGACACTCCCCCCTGGCGGCAGGGTTGTTAGTGACCGGAAGCGGCAGATCAGGGGCTGGGGGCAGCGCACTTCCGCTGATTGTGTCTAAAATCCCAGGCGTTTTAAGAGAAGCCTTACTCAGGATCTGCCCCACCCCTGTGATAAGGATTATCTCTGCTAAAAGGACACTATCACCTGCCTTTAATGATGCAGTACTATAGGTTATTGTGTTAATGCCCTAAGGGCATCGGACTTATCAGGTATAGCTTCAGAAGTATTCTACCTTGAGGATGCGTCGTCAACCCATTAATGTATAACGTGCCATCTTTATGTCCAAGGCAAAATAGGTTTCGATTTTCAGGACATCCAAATGGCTCCTAGTAACATTAACATTACAAACTGGCAATATCAACATTCTGTTTGGTTTTGTATTGGTTCTTGTTACGTTATTTTGATAGCTCCCAATAACGTTGCTGCAACTTACTACTGTGACATTGCATTGCAACATTATCATAACGTTCTGGTTACTTCTTCAGTCTAAACAAAATGTTCTTATAACATTCTTTTTTGGTTTCATCCTAACCTCACCAAAAATGTTTTAAAAACATTCTGATTTGGTAAGGTTTCGACCTCACCATAAATAGCATAATTGTTACGTGCCATCTCAGTAAGTAAAAGACTGACTAAAAACGTAGAGTTGCAGTACGTTTCTGTTACACTGCATGTTGGCTGGGTTCCTATGTGCCCTATAATTGTGGCATAATGAATCCCTGTCAGACTCAATTCCGTACATTATGCAGTCCAATATAGCCTGCCAGTCCAACCTTTGCACAGTGTACAATAGATTTAAGCCTTTTCAAGACACATGTCAGTCAATGCCTGCACGTTGTATAACCAAATTAAGCCCCATCAGAGCGCCCTAAGCATCCTGTATGACCCAACAAAGCTCGGTCATGTCACACTTGACCCAATTAAGCCTACATCCTCTCTACACTTTATCACCCGCACGGCGGAGGAGCGGTACGTACAAGGGGTGGTGCGAAGTGACATGGTTATGTACCACCACTAATTTACAGTATTTTAAACACATTTGAAGCTGTGCTTGGGTGATAAAATATAGAAGACCCTTAGGGGTCGTCCTCGGGGTGCCGGACGAACCTCTGGGGTGCCAGACAGCCTGCGGCTTTGTCCTTGGGCCGTCTGGCACCCCAGCAGTTCGTCCAGCAACCCTCTGGCGACCACCGTGGGTTTTCTTATGATTATTAATAATTACTCTTAAAATCTTTAATTTGAAATCCAAGAATGCTATTATTTCAATGGCTTCGCATAGTGATAAACAATCATAGCTCTAATTTCTGTTATTCAAATTCCTGAACCTAAACCCTCACGGGGCTTATGCTAATGAACCTAATAAATCTAGTTCCAATAAACCCAAGTCAAATTAGCATCTAAACACACCGCATGGCCCAGTAAAGGCCTGTCAGAAAAATCACAGAAAACCATCCTGCATAATAAAGTCCTCAGGTCATTGTTCTCTGTACAAACCCGTCAGGCCCTACATCACAGACGTTAGTGGGTCCTGACAGGACTGTTTGGGAGGGGGGTGACGCTGGGGACACAACTGTCAGCGAGTGGGTTTTGATTGAGGCTCTGGGGTCCAGTTAACTTGTCTTTTTGTCGCATCCCACACACATGGTGCACTCCCCTCCTCCTACCCCCTAAAACTCCCCCCCCCCACCCACCCACCCTGGAGGGGCTCAGCTGGTCCACGGCTGTCCCCTTCACCTCTTTTAAACAACGGTTATGGGGTGCCAAGTGACATAGAATATTACAAACAATATTAAGTATATTGTAATGAAAGTAGATTGAAAAAGAAACTTTCTCTCGTTAAGAATTACATAGTTGTATGACGTATTGGCTATAGACGGTGTGCACATGACGTCACACTTCCAAAATTGGGATGGACGCCATATTGGTGATCAACCTAAATTACTTGTTTTGCACAATTCTTTAGCATCTATAATGTAGGTTTTGGCCTATTCCATTACTAGAATCCTCACAAAATCAAAATAACCAATTATTATTTACAAATAGTAGATATAATTCATGACCACGTGGGTGTGGTGACCACGTGGTGATCACCAAAATCTGATCACGTGACCCTATCTGAACAAGGTCTATATACTCAACTTATGCTTAGAGGAAATTAATCTTTATTCTGATTTGAATGATAAAGCTTCGTATGGTACCTCTGGGAGGATCTGTTTAGATTCTTCTGAAATGTGAAGAAAAAAACACTTGCTCTACATACTTGGTACACATGTTTCATGTGCGATAATACAAGTTTAAGTCTCAAAAGATGCATTTATCATTAAAGATTTACGTCCAGAAAGTGTACATATATATAAACAAATTTTGCACAAGGAAACCATTCATTGGTAATAGCCAAAATAGCCTTCTTCTGAACCAATAAAGCAACATGTGACAGCAGAAGTCAGTCTCACACAATTGAACACCACGTGTTTCGGAAATAATTACACCTTGCAGATGTCTCATAAACAGTTCTAGTTGACACCGTCCCCCTCCCCACCAGGCCAGCCCTGGTACGGCCGACACTTCATCACTCAGTACTGGGGGAGGCGGGCGAGGCGACCATGAATAAATAACGCCCAGTGCTCAGTCGCCAAACGTATTGTAGGCATTGATTCTGGCGGGCCGCGTTTGTTTTATGTCGCTGGGCCAAAATCAAATGGCATAATGAGGGAAGTAAAGGCCCGGCCGGCCTGCCCGCTCCCCCTCCTGCTGCACGCGTCAGGCCCATCGCTTAGGTGGGATTGTAAAGGCTGTATTACACTACCTGATTTTTCTGGTGTTTTTTTTTTTAAATCGCTGGTGGAAATTAAGGGAGGAACCCATTGAGCGATGAGACTATAGATTCTGGTCGAATTAAAGATCGCCATTGACCAATATCTAACAATGTTAGATATTTTCCAAGCGACTGACTATTTCTGGATAGATTTCTAGTAGAGTAGTTCATTTCTGGTCGTTCACGACCACTTCTGGTCCTTAGAATGACAAGAAATTTAGTTGAATAGCTATATGGGTTCCCCTCTTAAGGGTTGTTTATAGACATGGTACATAATTATCGTTAGAAAGGATATTGAATTCTCTTTTAAATGGTATGTAGCATTCACGGGGTCCTGTCATATTCCTATTATGAACTTTCCAAATTCCTGGTAATATTTCATTTTTCACTTTGATTTTTTTTAAGAATATGAAATAAGCCATCATTTGAAATTGAAGAGAATTTGAAATCCTTTCTACTGGTAATTGATATTAACATTTCTGTAATTTGCTATTCCCCCAGGTGGCGATTTCTGAAGTTGTACGTAAATCGGCTAGTGGAATACATCCAATAGCTAGAGGCATTCAACACACGACTTTAACCATACTGATAGGGTTTTCTTGGAGAGCAGTGCAAGGATGGCCAAATATTCTGGGCAGGAAAAGTCGGTTTTACGTTAAAATCTAAAAATTAACGTGGAATCCTTATTTTTTCCCTTGGTGTTCTAAAATTCATTGTCCATGAGCCTGCTTTGATACAGACATTTGAATTGCATTAATTCCCAATGTTTTGTATCAGTCATATCCTTTGGCGTTTTATAAGGTCTTTTGTAGAAAGCGGTCAGAAGAATACAGGCTTATTCTAAGGGATGCATTCTCTCGTTTATGGTTTGAAACAAGAATACCATCATGATTCAAAGAGTTCCGAGAACTCTCCTTTTCAATGTGAGTGAATTGAATGGAATAAAAGAACCTCCACTGAGACGTTTATCCATGCTTAGTACAAAATTACCTTTAGGGTAAAGACAACCTGAAAATTGATATGCAACTTAAGAATACCTATAATACCTCCATTGAAATACCTTCCTGTAATGACTATATGTATTGCTAAAGGAACTTGGTTAAAACACAAATAATCAGACTTGGGTATTGGGTTACAGGCATACACTTAACATGTCGTATTCCTTTCTATGCATGCTATGATTCCTAGGTAAGTTTTTACTCCCACCTTTCCGTTTCCTCATGTTTGATGTTTGAGTGGCCACTGTAGGTCGGATCCACCGAGCTTTGGACCCCTTTGTTTTCATTGAGTTGATTTATAAGCATTTTATAGAAATTATTCATCCTGGAGCCTTAATCCCCAGGTAGGATATTGTGTCTTCATGTGAAGGTTATTAAGAACAGGGGCAGGTACAGGATTTTCAACAGTACTGAAACCGCGTGCATCTGCGCATGTACGCGTGTGGCATTGACCCCACTTTTTGTAGTTTAGGGGTCCACCAAAAGGGTGGTGTCAGTGCGTCTATTTGCCTTTATCTGATTGGATAATGGGCTCAGGACAGTTATGTTGAGTCTTAAGCTATTGAGCTTGACTGGTGTTATTTTATCTTTAGTTATTTCCAATGATGTTTTGTTAATATTGTTCTTATATTTTCGTATCCTATGTAAGTATATTGAGTCGTTCGTTAGACTGCGTGGTATTTATCACATGCCTTCTACATTTTACTAGTTAAAAGATGTTAATAAACGTTCGTTGTTTGAAGTTAGGGGGAGTTCTTCATCATTATTCGTCGTATTAGCTAGCTTTCGTTCTTAATCCAGACAGATCTTTATCCTGGATATTCGTTCGTTCTTCAGTGGTAGAGATTCTAAGTAAAGGGGCTCAATCCTATACAAAGAACACGCGCTTGGCAAGAGGTAATTTTATTATATCCATATAGACATTCTAAAGATACAAGTACATAGTTCTTCCATCCGTACACTGCATGCTATCCATCTCACAATGCTAACAACATCAGTAACGTTCCAACCAGGTATAGCTATGGTCAAGCTTCCCCTTTCTCAAGGTCTATACACTCAGCAACTGTTGGGAGAGTCACCTCCCGTCTACCAGTACCGGAGACCATCGGTAGGTTCTCCGTCACGTCCAGTACTCGGTCCGTAAGGCTAAGCCTAAGCTGTCCCAATCCTTACTATCAGCTTATCGTAGCAGTTACTACAGTCTCAGCACTACCCGTTATGATCCGTTTGTTAGACTATTGCTCCCATGTGTTCTGATCGAAGTCTATCTTGGTCTGCTCGTCTATCCTAAGTTTCATACTGCTTATATAGCGCCAGCCAAAGGCTTGGCACTATACGCATATACTCTTAACACCTATGACAGTGTACCATCTTTCATACTTCTCATTCTTACTTACATTAAACTAATTCTATTTCTAAATCTACATAAAAGCTACCATAGATGACAAGACCCTTTATCCCATAGTACTCTCTTAAACTGGGTATTTCGTACACCGAACTCATAATGCTCCCTAACAGTCTTTCCTATTGCACTAGTGTCCCTTTCGTACCTGTGCGTACCTGTAGAAGAGCCAACTAACTCAGTTACAATCTTTTCCACGTGAGGGCATCATCATTCACGACAACTCTATACACAATACCTAGGCCACAGGACATTGGCGCTGCTCGGCGCCCAGCGTTACATATTAGCGTTACTTGTTTCACTATGTACCCTTGCCAGTACCGAAGAGTTCACAATAATTGCTATTAATTTCTAAAGAATATAATAATTTTTTGCACTGGACTTGCACTATGTCACATATAGAGACTGGGTCTTAAAACTACTTGAGACTGAAGACTATCCAGTCTTAAGGCCGGTCACATATTGAGACTGGGTCTTAAGACTGCTAAAGACTAAAGACCATCCAGTCTTAAATTTTCAACATCTCAAGATTAGAGACCCAGCTGATCAGTCTTGAGAAAACCCAGAACTCCTGTTTTAACCCTATGTCATATATCAAAGCTATCAGAGACCCATCTTAACTCAACCGATGAGTTGATTTCAGTCTCTATATGTAACAAGGCCTTTAGACACAGGGCTTGTAACCAGCAAGCAGGGCTATCAGACTAGGTTGGTGGTAACTGTGTGAAAAGCTCACCAGACACAGACCTGCTCAGCCCGGCCCATGTGAGCAGAATACGCCCAGGGAGCAACTCACATACTATAAGGTCTGACCACAAATCATTTAGCTCATTTCTTTTTTTCTCTCTTCCCCCCCCCCCCCCCGGACCAAACGGCAGAATATACTTCCCCAAACAGTGTGTCTGAAATATCTAAATTAGCTACTGATATGGTACTGATTTTGTACTGATTTGACACCCCAACTCATTTAGATATTTCGGACATACTGATTTCCCAGTACTCAGCCACTGTTTTCCAAATGATTTCCAATTAAAATGCTACTGCTAACTCACACTGATTCTGTAATCAGTATATACTGATTTCCCACTGCGTTTTGTTAGGGGTTTATTTTCCTAATACGCCTTTCTCACGGACCTGCACATAGAACTTATACATAGAGGCCTTGTTATTATACGTCGGTGTGGGTGTACTAAGCGATCATCCCGTGTTACGCGTCATTTGGTATGTGAGAGTGTCCCGCACGCTGCTGCAGTGGCATTCTCCCTGAGGCACCCCAAAACACGCGGGCTGGGCCGGGAGCCGGGACAGAGTGGTCGTGCACGACGTTACCAAGGAAACCAAGGTGAAGGACGTGCAGCTTACGGCGAACATCAGAGATTGTTTATTTGCTAACTTTGGCACTTTCCAGCGGATTTCGATGGTTCTTTTTGTGAATTATGACAAAAAGATTATTTCAGAATGACTAATGCACACGAGATTCACAAAAATGCACATGAATGCACCATTTTGCACATTTTACTACGACCTGCAGCAGAACAACAGGCCCAGTGAGTATTTTTCATACCACACGGTGCTGAGAAGCGGCACAAGCAGCCCGTTGAGTATTCTGTGATACCAGCACACTTTGAAATTCTGTCTTATTTGAGTTTATTTTGATTTTAACAAATAAATTCGACATATAATAAAAGGAAAACTACATTCGGATGATGGGATGCACCAGAATACTCACTGGGGATAAAAATTTCTCCTGCACTCACCCTTCGGGCTCGTGCAGGAGAAATTTTTATCCCCAGCTCGTATTCTGGTGCATCCCACATCCTCATGTAGTTTTCCTATATTCCCAAAACCTGTATTAGTCCATGCCCATTGGCCTCCATATCCCAAAGTGAGGTTCGGGTTTTTTTTACACTAGAAAGGCGCCACACTAAGGGGAAATGCTTATATGGACAGTAACCAGTCAAGTATGCAATACTATCGTTACGTTGCAGTAACGTTCTGTTTTAGTTCTGTTTTGGTTCTTGTCACTTTATTTTGATGGCGAGAAATATAGCTTTAGAACCAACTATTGCCACATTGTACTGTGAGACTTTTGCAACATTCTGGTTATGTTCGTTCATTAAAAGAATGTATAATTATTACATCCTATTTTGGAAATGTTTCATTTTCTCCAAAATGTAATGATATTGCAATATTCTGGTTGCAATCTAGAATGTTCTTTCACTAAAATAATAACGTTACAATATTCTGCATTTATGAGATCTTGACATCGCTAAAATGTAATGCTATATTAAAACTCTGTGAGTTTCAACAACATTTAACATCACTTAACTGTGTCATGAAATTCTACCTAGTTGCTGACCAAAAATGTATGGTCACAGTATTCCCATTACATCGCTACTTGCCTGAATAAGCTCAGTATTAGAGCAAGGTTACACAGATTTAACACTACCTTGGATATGCGTTCATCTATTAAGATAACGTGAAATAACCAAAGTAATATACATGTATATCTGTAGTAAATAAGTCGCTACAGTGACACATAATATTATATAAAGTTGAACCTCCAATTGAAAATTAGTTATTGTAGGCCTATATTAAATTCTGATGAAGAGAAAAAAAAAAACGAAACTCGTCGATTCGAGCTGTAACTGAATCAATCAGCAGAGCTTTATGTCCAACACTCAATCGTTGAGTTTGGTAAAGATTCAACATCTTGAATGTATTATCAGAAACGTACAGAGAGAATACAAAGAATTATTAAAAGGATTATACACAACATTTGCATACTCACGGTTGTAGGAATAAAACGTGTTGTTAGACTGGTTATATCACATGGAGTGCTTGCAGAGTACAATCCTTGTTGGAATCTGAAAAAGAAAGATATGTACACTTAAATTAATTGAATGGACTTGCTGATGAAGCATTGCGTGTTCACTATATCGCTTCACTATGTGATGTTTAAGTAATGTAGGCAATTTGATATTTGCCGACCTTAACAAGAAAATGCCATAGTCATGATGACATGTAGTCCTATACACGCGATCAATGTACATTTCTGTGAAACAAATGCACCGTTCATAATCAATACATCACATAAGTATGGCATCTACGATCCCGTAAAGGATAATACCTCTTGAGCGATACAGTATAGGGGGTCTGGAGTGGGGAGGGGGGTTCCGATGTCACGTGTCGAATTTAAAAATTTCCAATGTTGCAAGTCTCTGTCGCTTATCTTTCTCAATGTCGCATGTCCATTTGAAGAAATAGCCATGTCGCATGTCACTGTGGTTTCTACATTGTCTGTTGCGGCCATAAGGCTCCGTGTTGCATGTCGATTTTTAGAAATGGCCATGTCACCATGTCGAATTTAGCGGTCATGACCAGTAGTATATGGATGTCACCCCTTTTTGTGATGCTTGACTAGCTGTTGATTGAAGCAGTACTCTACTATTATTGGTAGGGATTCGATATTCAGAAAACCATATTTACAGGGTGACTGCCATGCCATCTTTCTACCCTAATGATTACATAGACATACATAAGTATTAAACGTGCCTATGTTATTACATATAGATGAGAAAAGAAGAGTAGGTATAAAATACCTAGTAATAGTATCAATAGTGATTGATGTGAACGTCAAGCCACCAGTCTGTTTTCCCTTATGTATAGGGGCAGGTTAAGAAGGGATCACATAATATGAGGGCATCCATGTAGACACGCCCAGACACACCGTACAGCCTGCAGCACCCGTCAGGGACGGCTTCATACTCTCTGGGGGAAATAAGTGCAACATGTTTCTCACTTTCTTAATAAAATTGATGTCTTAAAGCAAACAAAGAAAGTGTAGTTGCCTATTTTCAGGAGAGTTCTTCAGCAATTGTGTGTGTGTGTGTGTGTGTGTGTGTGTGTGTCCGTGTGCATGTTCATTATCCAAGGTTGGTGAGTATGAGTGTGTCTGTGTGTACATGTTCGTGTGGGTGCCTATGAGAGTGTGTGAGTGAGTGAGTGAGTGAGTGAGTGAGTGAGTGAGTGAGTGAGTGAGTGAGTGAGTGAGTGAGTGAGTGAGTGAGTGAGTGAGTGAGTGAGTGAGTGAGTGAGTGAGTGAGTGAGTGAGTGAGTGAGTGAGTGAGTGAGTGAGTGAGTGAGTGAGTGAGTGAGTGAGTGAGTGAGTGAGTGAGTGAGTGAGTGAGTGAGTGAGTGAGTGAGTGAGTGAGTGAGTGAGTGAGTGAGTGAGTTTGTGTCTGTGTGTCTGTGTCTGTGTGTCTGTATGTGTATGTGTTTGGGCGTGTATGTGCGGGTGTGTGTGTGACTATGCAGGCGTGTGACTGGTATTTCTCTGCCTCTATGTCTCTATCTGTCTTTCTGTCCTTATTTCAGGTATTAAAGATCAAACTGATACACCTAAACTCACAAACTGCAGAAAAAACAATTATGACCAGAACAACAACATTAGTTAAAACGTTGGCCCTGTCTGTCTAGACAGCCCCCTGCACCCTAACCGACCCCTACACCTGTCACTCCTCTCCCCACGTGTGTCCCACGGGCCTCACGTACCGACCACGGTAACAAACGGTGCCTCCCCGACCTCCCTAACCCTACCCCCAGACGGACCCAAACACTAATCGACAGCCAGACAGTCACAATGTCTGCTACTTAAAGAAACACTCAGTGTTCTTTTCGTCTGTTGCGCAGCAGTGTTTCTGAAGATGTATGTTTTGTAATGGTACTGGTGTCTGTAACCCCCTTCGATTTTCCAAAATATTAGTGAAATGATTATAAGAGATGTTAGGGAAAATCACTAATAGAACCCCCTAGAACTTACTTGGGACCCCTTTACATCGACTGATTAACTATTAATTATTTTGTGTATAACATCTGCCTGCTTTTCATTAAGGCTATGGTGTGGTTTCTATATAGGCCTATGTTCAGTTTAAAAACCTTTTACTGTTTACTAAAATGATTGCTAATCATAGAGTGTAATCTACACTGTTATAACGCGATTAATTTCTCTTAGTTCACGTCAAGGTATATGTAAAGGTACATAATATGAAAAGGCTCCTAGACAATGTTTCTCATAATCTGTATAACAAGGCCAAAAAAATGGGTCTATTTCGTGAGTTCTATCCGTCTAGATTCACCCCAAGCCCCTGGCGGTTTGTGTCTGCTTTCTTGGAATAATCCACACTACCCCCTCCTCCCAGACCCACCCCCTCACACATATCCCAGAACCACCCCCTCACATATCTCCCAGAATCCCCTCGCGCCCTTCACCTTCCTTTCCCACAAACAAAAGCGCATTTCCGGGGTCAGCAGACGCCGAGAGGCGACCTTTCACTTCCGGTTCTGCCGAGGCCACCTGGCGGGCGTTTGGCAAACGAGTTCTGCGCCAAGCGGAGTATTATAATTGAGCCGGCGGGGGGAGAGTGGAGCAGTAGGCGGGCGGGGGGAGAGTGGAGGAGTTGGCGGGCCCCTCCCCGGCGGCTTAACCATTTTAGCGGCCACACTGCGCGCCCCTAGCCTGGTGGGAGGCGGGATTTTGCACCTTCTCAGACGCTAAGAAAGCGTCCTGAATGGGGGCGGAGCGTCTGTGGGGGAGGGGGCGGTCAGAGGGGGGGGGGGACTTATTGGCTGAAGCGACGCTCTGAAGGACCCTAAGCGTCGGGGGAGAAGGCAAAGGGTCAACTTCTGAAGGGTATCAAGCACTGCAAAGCGGCCGGCCCGGGGCAGCAAGGAAAAACACTCCACGCCCTCTGACGCTAATACTGGGAACTGGGAAAAACATCCCGTGTCCACTACTCATAATATCGCCCACCTCAGGGGTAAAAACCGCTATGCTCAGTGTTTATACTAGTGGGTGGTTACAGGCAGAAAAATACATAGTCAATGATTCTACCCACTGTAGACGATAATTTGCACTGAAGATACAACTATACTGGCCATCCCAAGCAAGAATATGACGTTAAAATAACGTTATTATAACGTTCTAGTGAGTCATGCTTTGGTTCTTGTTACGTTATTTTGAGGGCACCCAAAGACGTCTTTAGAACCTAACATTGCGACGTCGCAATATAACGTTATTGTAACGTTCTTGTAACGTTCTTTCACGTTAAAATAATGTTATTATACCATTCTTTATTAGTTAGGTCACAACTTGACCAAAATAAAACGTTTTTATAACGTTCTTTTTTGATAAGTTGTAAATTCACCTAAAATAACGTCATTGTAACGTGACAATTGGTTAGGTTTCAGATTAACTGAAAAAGTACAGTCGCAGAACGTTCTTGTTACGTCGCTGCTTGCCTGGGATATTAACTACTGGCTACATATTTATCCCCAATAACCCACGATAGGGGGGACCCAGCACTGACCAATTGTTTTATTTTATTCAATTCCTGTTTGTGCTGGGTTCACTAGGGATGAAGTACAGCAAAAATGATTTCCAGGTTTTGATTCCCCGCTGTTTGCCTGCCCTGTCAAGTTCATCTCATAGATTCAATCACCAAAGACTTCATCCTAATCTATTTTCACCGTAAAAATGACCTTTACTGTCAGTATGGCATAAAACACCCAACACTCAATCACTCACTCACTCACTCACCAATAACACTAGCTTAAACAAAACCACAGACAATTATTGTCAATTGTATTACTCGTTGACATAAACAGTCCCTATTCACTGCCATCAGAAAAAAAGAAACATGCCATATGACTATTGGTAAAAAATAAGCGGGAGAGACTTACTCCATACCCACCGTCAGTAATGTAACAATCATGTTGTAACGTTTGATTTGATAGTGTAATTCAGCACTGCTATCGCCTCAGCTAACGACAGTTTGGCTCATAGCTTCTGACACTGACGTCCAACTGTTGTTCTCGCCAATAAACAGTATGTGATATCTGGGGCCGACTGTTGTGTTGGGATTTGCTCAAAGGTAATCAGGAAAGTTGTGGTCGTTTTCCAATAATGAAAATGGATCCCTCTTTGTGCTGACACATACATAGTGCATACCAGGAGAGCCGGTTTCAATTGACGAGATCCCACCTCGAGTTTCTTTAGGTAGCCAGAAAGCCAGGGGAAATAAAAAAGAAATAACCTTGCATTCTGTGAATGGAGAGTGAATGATGGCGACTAAAGCTCACTCTCCCAGCATTGTGAGCCTACATACTTCTCACTCTCCAAGCATTGTGAGGCTACATACTGTTCCGACACGCTCCATAAAAGCGCGCCAAACTGGGACCGGAAGGAACCGGCGCAAGGAATGACGGGAAGAACACGCAGTCACGTGATTGATGGTACCAGAACCTCCTGGCGGAGAGAAGACAAACCGCGAAATCACGTGACCCTAACAGCACATGCAGCGCCACATTGCCCCTAGCGGCAAGCGCCGAGAATATTAAGAAAACGCAATTTCTTTTCAGTGCTCTTTTTTTTTTTTTGCGGGAAACGTTTAAATGTCGTCTGGGCGTAGTGACACAAACACTCACCAGGCGGCGCTGAGGTTTATTGCAGCCGCGGCTCGACCTCAAGGTTAATATTTTATCAAGGTGAAAATTTATAGGCGTCTAATACGCTAAAAGCGGAGGGCAGAGTATGGGCGAGCAGCGAGCGGGCCGCCATGCAGTAGGCTTTATGTCCGCACCGCCGGCCGTTTCATTCAATCAATCGACATGCTCGACCAGGGAAAAAACGTATTTTACAATTGAAAAGGGGGGTCGGGGGCGGGCACAAGGCTGGTTGCCGGACCGACGAACCATTAACACTAATACTGCCCGCATTTAGCACCGCTTACTGCTAGAGACCAGCGAAGTCCTTCGGGGGGCTGGGAGGTGGTTCTGGTTGGTGCCAGAGGTATAGCGCGCAGGCGGGCTCCACCATTTTGTTTGTCTTCGTTATTTTGTCTTTGTTAATTTGAAACATAGATATAGAATAGAGTCTAGTCTCCTTTTATCTATAATTTGAGAATACTTTAAAAGTAGATTCAACTCCGGAGAAATTCATCAAATGCAGAAAGCCTTTTTGTTATTAATGTAAGCTATCACTGTATAATTAATATGCTATTGTTATAGTCAAAAGAAAGAAAAACAAATAATCTTTTGGGGGGTTATTTTTTCTAATTACATTTCCTTAAAACAAACTTGTGATTCCTGAAAAATGCTTGGAAGAGCAAGTGACGGGAAGGCTTTGTGGAAAGAAAGATTTTTTTGAGAAAACCCTATGAAATTCCGGCCAAAAGCATTCAGAATCCGGTCCTCTGTCTGAATTTAGACCCTTATAAGCGGTATAATATCATATATGCACACTGCCCCCTGCCCGTGAACCCATATTGAATTAGACCCGTGAAGGTGTCACATACAGAGGCAACTTCTCACCTGCTCGGATAGGCCAGTGACCTGCTCAGATTGTTCTCTAATCCCTTAATCTTATTATCCTTACATATATCACGCCTATCATATGTAACTTATGTAAGAGCTAGTTTAATTTCTTCTCTGTATCATGATTGATTGTCTTTCCAGGAAAGAGCAGTATGTTATTTGATAACACTATGTATATTTTTTATATCTAATACTGCTGTGCAGATATTTGACTACAATTAACACAACTTCCACACGGGATATTTGGCCTGAGAAATCAGGAAGCCTTAACATTTTACTACCAACAATATAATATTATTGATATACACAAAACCATATATTAACACTGTCTATGATATTGGGTTTTCTTCCCAAGATTGATTCCGCACAGAAAACTTGAAGACAATAAAATCTTATTGGTCCCTGACTAATCTGTACTTATCTGCCCTGAAGTTAAGTGTGCATCAGAGACATGTCTGTAGTCACAGCACCTTTAAGCCTGTATTTCATCAGGCGAATTGACTACTTGAAATTTTCTAACTTTTAAGTTTCTGTTTAAAATATACCAAGAACCCCTGCATACCACATACCATTCGAAAGATAATTCGAAATCCTTTAGAATGATATAAAACATCTCTATGATAGGTGCTTATTCCTTATTGTGATTTCGAAAGCGCGAGTAAAAATTGAATAGTGGAATATGGCCTTTAGTTATACCCCAGTGTTAAATCCTCCTGGACAGGAGTCTTATGTTGTGAGATGGTGGCCGGAATCCCTGATGAAGTGACGTCAGGAAGCTAGGGGTATCAGATTGCTGTGGCTAATATCCAGGGAGAGGTAATTTTGCAATATGTCCTGCGTAGGAAATATTATCCCATTGTAGCGTGTAAGCTTTTCCTGTTTCCTATTGTATATGTGTGGGGAGTAATACTTCTAAAGGACACAAGAGGACTGACACAAATATTAGCAGTAAAGTCCCATTTTCTACTGGGGCTTGGGAACTGAGCCTGTTCATGTTGCCTGTTTCCTTATACTTCTTACCACCTTTAAAACCAATGTGCAGGAGCTTGAGTAGCCTGAGCCAGAACCTTATTTCCGTGAACTACATTGGATTTTTATCATCCCGGATGATTGAACAGTTCTTATGGATTGTCACTGCAGTCATTCCTCTAACCGCTTCCGTGTAGGTGTAGGTTCTTTTGTATGAGATGGTATTATGCTATTTCTTACTCCTTCAAACATACTCCTTAACAAATAGGCCCCTATTATATTATTGATATGTCATCATTTTCCGATCTGAGTTTCGAATATTAAATAATCTATCAAGGTGTTTTTGGTTGTCGTACAATTTCATCGTATGACAAAAGTTTAAGGTTTTCATACAGATCTTAAGCTGTCACTTCGTTATCAAGAGATATAGAAATAAAGTATCTACAAAACATGTGTATGGTTACAAATACTAGAGACTGCGCTAAAAATGAAATCGAGTGAATAGCGAGCTTATATTTCATTCGCACTTCTCTCGCAAGTCTCTCCCCAAAGAAATTCGGTTAAATCAGTATTGTCATTTATGTAACAAAGTATTAACGTGTTGAATCAGTGTAAGTAGTACATGCAAATTGTGGTTTGAGGCAGGTCCACTGAAATTCATATCGCGTACAAAGGCAAAACGATTGATCTTGAAAAGTGCACAATTTCCGGATAATGTCCAAGAAAAACCCCAGCTTAAAGAATTGAAATGATTTCTTTGGTCGCTGCCGCGTTATCAAAATCAGAGGACATTGAAAAGATATGAATCTGTTTCATTTGCTTTCGCCTGGCACCTGAAAGTTTTATTTCCTACAAAAATGAAGTGGCTACACATTTGAAATAGTTCAATCAATTTAGGGAAGCTTGTCGTGGAGAGAATTTCAATACTTTTTGTTTTTTACAAAATGAAATAAGGCCTTAGTCCATAGAGCTTAAAGCAGCGAGCCTCAAACCAAAAGGCGCCTTAAGCTTAGGCCTTAAGAAGCTTTGGGCCTTTTACTTGATGTTCTTTGCGCCAGGCCTAGTGAACTGCTGACAACGTTAAGATGTATGGGCGCCAGAATGAGAGAATTAGTTTAAAGTTTTATTGCAGCAGTAGGTGTTTAAAAGACTGGCCGCGAAACAAGTATCCGTGAGTCCTAGTTTAACTTAAAGGTTCGTTTATATACATAAATGTAAAACATAATATATATATATAGATATATGTAGATAGATATTAACATAATGTATATATATATATATATATACACATACATACATACATACATACATACATACATACATACATATATATACATATAATTATATCTTCTATAAGTGTGGATTCCTATAGATGAAATTCTATTCATTTGGGAAGCACATATATGGTGTCTTTGAAGCTCTATCCATAAATCCTGCTTCTCAAGTGGATATCACCCTTTCATATAATATCTTAAAACGTGAGAATACTCCCTCCTTATCCCTGAGTTACCATGGTTACCGAGTGATCTCAATTGTTTTCCGCGACTCTCGGGGCAAACGCCAGTTTGGCTTTGAAAGTGACTCTGGCCGGTAAGGGGTGTGACAGATATTGGCAAAAAGCTCTGTTTATGTTGGCCGTTTTTCGCCCACACCGTGTCCTCCTCAATCTGGTCTCGGAGATAATGCCCAGAATCTCTTCTCCGTGCTCAGGGCTCCGGCCGCTTCACTTGTTTACTTTTACACGTGTTGAAAGAGAGTCTTCCATATTTAATGTACTATATTTTGTTTAATTTAGGCGCCCCCACCTCCAACTCATCCCACCAACAAATACACTCACTCCTTTGATCTGCAATGGGTATAGGAGAGAGGTACAGTATTGTTGGTCAGGTATTTATGAGAATTCCCCAGACGTAACTGTAAAGCCGGGACCCACTGAGCGATGCAACTGGAATTCTAGTTGAATCAGAGGTCGATATCTTATAATTTTAGATATTTTCTATGTGACTAACATTTTTTTGATACTTTTCTGGTAGAATCGGTCAATGGAAACACCATTTCTGGTCTTTTTGAACGACCTTTGGTCATTTTGACCACAATTAATGTTAAAAGGTCGAAATGACCAGAATTCTACTTTAATAGCTCAATGGGCTCCCCCTTTAAGGCATAGTGTAATGCCAATTTCCCTCATAACAATTACACTGTATAGTGAGTATTACAAAATGAAAGTGTTTATCTGTTGTTCATTAAATGTCCAATACGTATTGGCGATTTAATCCTGCCATATAAGAAGGTTGCACTGAATGTACTTTAGTACTGAGGGTTAAGCCCTTAGCACGATTCGGGTGATTCTGAGAGAGTGGTCAGAGTTGAAATGAGTCAATCTTATTCTAGACATTTCAAGTGAGCGATACTCTACTACTGTTGGTCTTTGTGAATAGGTTAATAATGCTAAACGTCCCTGTGATCCCTTGTTTCTTTGTTATTGGTAATTATAATTGTATAATTGTAATTATTACTGTCAACATGTACTAACAGTCATATTGTTTTGGACAATTATTGAGTCCGCTAAGTTCTAGCACTTCCTTGTTATAATTATATGTGTTTCGTTCACATCTTTACACTAATAACAAGCATTAGCTGCCCCTCCACACTTGGGAAAAAGTAGCTGTGAGTCATATGCATAGAGAGGCCATTGTCTGTCATGTTTGTCCTTTACTTCACGTTGTGAATCATACTTTATGATTGAATGCAGAGAGTAGGACGCATGTGAACACTTTATCCGAGCAGCTCTGAGCAGCTCCGAGCAGCTCCGTCCATCTCCGACCAGCTCTGAGCAGCTCCGACCAGCTCCGACCAGCTCCGACCAGCTCTGAGCATCTCTGAGCAGCTCCTGAGCATCTCTGAGCAGGTCGTTGTGCTTTCCCCGGGCCCCCAGAACGGCCCCTACACATGCTCCCCTCACACTCCAGTGGCCCGAACAAGGCTCACATTTCACTCCCGCTGCACAGGCCCTGTTCTTCTGACCCCCCTCCACTGCACCCCCTCATCCCCTCACATCACGCCCCCTCACCCCGCCTTGGTACTGTACTAAACCCTGGTTTACACAGTACGATAGATAGCCTTACGATAATTATTGCGATAATAGCAGACGAAAACTGGGAGAGAAGTTAATTTCTATTGTAAACCCCATGCGAGTCGGTTTACCGTAAAAGATTTTGTCAGGACCTCAATATGGTTATTTGGACTGGAAAAAAAGTTATTGGGACTCTTTTCAGGTTTATGATAAACCATTAACCCAATCATAAGCATATTGTCTGTATGTGTTAACGTCCCTACGGCCCTCCCCCACCCCCAACCTCCTCCCCGACCCCTCCTGAGGCAAAAGGCACATTTGTAACCCGAGACACTGGACATTGTGTGGTGTCCGGGGGGCGCATACCCACGGTCACCTTTCTTCGTTTTTCCCTCTTTTTAGGTCCCCCTTTTTGATACCCCCACGCCGTCCGTCCCACGACATGTCGTGTGCAGGGCGTTAAGCCTGGTTTCCACCTGCCGATTTTGACCGCCGGTTAATTGGTAATTTATTACTTTTAACTAGTATCATGACAAAAAATTATATATCTTACATACCATTAATTTTGAAAAAGAATTAAAAACCTTTTCTAATGTTATATAACATGTTCATCAGGGACGGATGTAGGGGGGCACACAGGGCGTGAGGCCCCCCCCCCCCCCCTTCTTTTTCTTTCTTTTTCTTTCTTTTTCTTTTTGGTCAAACTTCGATTTTTTAATGTACATCTTGCGCCCCCCTAGGGGGCACCGGGACTCTTTTTTAATATGTGCGCCCCCCCCCCCCCTTCCAAACATCCTGGATTCGTCCCTGTTCATTATTAACCAATATTTCCACTGCGGATGTTTTGAAATCGGTTGTAAAAATCAGCTAGTGGAAACAAGCCTTGAGTGAGAGGCGACCCCTGGTGATGGGGCCGTAAAACTGTTATGGACCACGTGACCCGCTCCACCTAGTGATCATGGCCGCCGCTAGGGGGCTCCGTTTCCGCTGGGTCCGGCGGGTCAGGGCTGGTTTTTACAGGCCGTAAAGAGCAGCTCAAACGATCAGCGAAAACAGGCTGAGAGCTGCTCGCCTCTATCGCCTCTATCGCCACTCGCAGAACGTGGGGAGTGCACCGAGACGACGACACTGTCTGTTTTACATGGGGGTTACCAATAGACCGGTTTATGTGCAGCGACGCCTGGTGAGTGTAAAGTGTGCAGGTGACAATTAATAATGAGGGCAGGGAAAGCCAGTGCAGATTCTGTGCATTTTGAAGCTTGGAACATGGTCTTATGTCAGACTGGTTATCTTTTGCTCAGATCGAGCTTTTATAGCATTAGCATCGTCAGCTAAGTCCCCTGGGACAGGATTAAGACTGAGGTTCTCTACTCCAAGCTATACTAATGATTATGTACACAGCTCTTATCCATGCCTACAACCTGAGTATTATTTTTTTTATTTTTTTTATTTATTTTTTGTTTTCTTTTCCATTGGCTGACTTCTGTAATGAGTGGTTGAGGGCCCAAAACCCTGTATAAAATTTCTATAATAAGCAAATGGTTGGTCCAGACTTAGGTAATGCCCTTGGGAATGGATCGGTCTGACATAGGACTGTTTTATAAAGGACATGTCCGACCAAAGAGCGACCTAACAGTGACGTTCTGTGACATTCTATTTATGTTCTGTGACTAACCTCGCAGAACGACCTGCAACGTTACCCTTGACTGGTAAGGCACTATAGACTGACACATTTTGTTTAAACCCAGTCCAGTTACCTGATGTCAAAGACGTTCTATTTGATTGAATATTATAGAACAGTTCCCATGCATGGACATAACTTGAAATGTATATCGTCCAATTGTTCAGAGTGTGTATTAAGGTCTTCCCACTGGAAATCTGACCCCTACAATGACCATCTGTGAAAAATAGCTTACCTCTTGATTATGTCATTGAGGCTAATTGGCATAATGGCTGTAATCAACTTAGGTGGAAGAGCCCTACACTACACAGCATATCTATTTTATACACCTTACCTGTGGATAGGTACCTGCCAGTATAACCTGTTCAGTCGAGACTCAGTGGTCAAACCATATAGGCACAATTTGCATTATGAAAGCGCTGTTGTCTTCGCGACTAACTCGTACCACAGAAAAGGCCCTATTCCCCCGACAAGCTGTGGCGGTGTTTACTACGCCTGTAACGGTTTCATGGCCGTGGTTCAGCCACTACCGGCCTTCTTTTATCGAGTCGCCGCTACACCTGCTCGGCTTTAGCTCACGGGGATAACGTCTCTTTTAGAGCTGCTCGACAAACTACTCCGCCCGAGCCCACGTCGGGCTGGGACGTATATACCCCCGTAAACAGGGCGCCTGGTTAAATAGTGGGAGGTGGCGACGTACACTGCATTGATTAGCGGATTGGGAGTGTGTACAGCTAAGACGTTGTGGGTTCCCAGGCAAGAATGTAACGTTTTTGTTACGTTGCGGTGACGTTCTATTTGGTTTTGGTTTACTTCTTGATACATTATTCTGATGGCACCCAATAACGCCTTTATTATAGAACCAAACATTGTGACGTTCCACTGTGATGTTATTATAGTATTCTGGTTATGTTATTTATGTAAAAATAATATGATTATAACATTCTGTATTGGTAAGGTCTCAACTTCACCAGAACCTAATATTATTACTAATATTAACACTCTGACTTGGAGAGCCTCAACCCAATGTAAAGCCTACGTGAAAATTGGGCAGGTAAGAGACTGACAAAAAAGGTACGGTCACAGAAAGTGCTTGTTACGTCGATGCTTACCTGGGTTGGTGTTTGTCTTTTACTGCTACTTTTCATTTTAAGATTGACACGAGACGTTTTTCAGGGCTGATAGACTATTATTAGGGAGTATCAGATACTCCCAGCCTTGACGTACCGTAAATGTAACGTATCTTTTTTTCATATTTTATTTTACATTCCGAAAATACCTCCTTACCAGTATACAAGTCTTGTGCAGCACCCTTTACTGTTTTATCACCAAACTACACATGCATAAATTTATCCCCTGAAATAATTATGATGAATGAGAAGAGAGATAAGTTTGATGTATCGATAATAAATGCTTTATGGGATCTGAAACTCCCTGATATATCAACGTGAGAAAAAATATCAGATTTTAGCGTCTTCTTTTATGGACCTGGGCATATATTTTGGATGCTGGATAGTGGTTGTAACTTTATACATTTATATGTATTGGCATTTCGGTTCCATCTCTATATGTCAATATGTACAGTCAATAACTATGTGCTCTAAAGTGACACTATTTCAAGCACCGGCGGATAGATATGGATATAGGGGGGTAGGTTGGTATAGACCAGTGCCTATTCCTAATTCAGTTATCTATGTTGTCATTTCCAGGCATATCTCTATGTCAATATATACACCCAATGATGCCGTGAGTTAGACTCCATGGCGGGGTACTTCCCAGGGTCATCTACCCCTACCGACGCCCACCTATACTGCCCCGGGGGGCTCATATAGCCCTTCTGGTCCCAGCCTCTCCGTCAGTATTACACGGGACGATTTTGACAATCTTGCGACATTTTTTTAATGTTTTCCATTGAATTTTCAATAGAATCTATACAAGCTACATATCAAAAGAAAGGGAATTAAATTTCCGTTTCAACGACATGCAACATGTCTATATTATAACGCAGTTTCGACCAAAGGACCATGAAAATGCCAGTAAAAATCGTCTAGCGCAGCCCTCCCCCCGTCCCCCGTTACACCGCTGATCTACTTACACTAACGTTTGCCCTGTGAGTCGCCTTCCCTTCGCCCCCGGCCCTGTGGCCCCCGCCAGCCCCCCGTGCCTCATATGCATTTATATTGGCGCGGGGCTGGTGGAAACAACATCTATTATTGGTGTAACCAATGGAGCCGGGCCCCGTCTAATTGCATTGTTGAAATCGTCCCCGGTACGACGGCAGGTCGGTGGAAGGGCAGGGGAGGGGAGCCGGGGCCGGCGGCAAACGTCCCGACAAAGGTCCACGTCCGGCCAAACCTCCGTCGGCAAGACCGGGATCAGTGGCGGATCCAGGATTTTGAGACAGAGAAAAAAAAAAAGGGGGGGGGGGGGACGCTATTGGAAAAAAAACCTGCCTCAATGACTTTTAGGGCGAATTTTACAATAGGTAAAGTCTAAAATTGGCGAAAAAAAATATAATGAACTGAAAAACAGAAGCAACTCTGATGTTTGTTACCGAATAAAATGTATGCACGAAAAAAAAGGAGAGGGGGGGCGCCCCCCCCCCGTCTCCTCCCCCTTCTAAATCCGCCACTGGGATGTGCAGGAAGGAGATAGCGGGATTGGATTTGAGAATGGGTTAAAAGAAATCATATATTTCTCATTCAAAAACACGAAATTGCCATCTATTTTCGAAACTTTGATATCAGAATGAGTCCAAAAATATTTGAGGTATATAGAATATATAGAGAGGAACAATCACCTAACCAATAACTGCATATTAAGACTAGAAGCTTATACCCAGCTTAGGATGTGGCGTTGCAGAAAGTTATTGTTACGTTGTTGAACCTCACTTGCCGGTATATTAGAACATCGCAGGACGTCTCCGTTACGTTATCCCTTGGGTGGTAGCATATGACCATATAATTATATCGTATATTTTGATTAATGCTTTAATTTGATAACCTCCTTTTTAAAGTGGAGTGTAAACAAGATTTATACTATCATGAAAATGAGTATTTTCTGTGTCCTCTTCTTTAAACGACTTACTTTTAGTTATACATAGAATGACTTTTAGTTATAAATAGCTATTTACTTTTAGTTATACATAGGAATAGACTGTTTTCTATACCATGCTGAGATATCATTGGACCTGATATTTAAAACTGAGCCTATTTTTAATAATTATGACACCTGAACGACCATTGGAGAAAACTAAACTATGTAATATAACCCGTTGCTGAAGCCTCAGATGCACAAGCTTCACCGGGTTATACGCCCACAAAAATGCTAAGAAAATATTAGAACAGCTCGCCTCAAATATGAGCCCGAAGTCAACAAACTGGAGTCAATATATCCTTTTTGAGAGCCTCCACCATGCTTAACAGTTACACCATTCCCCTCCTGTTTGCTGCGAGTCCTTCTACTAAGCTATAGATATAGCGCCCCAACCCACACCCCCAACCCAACCCACACCCCCAACCCAGTCTATTGTCTACCCACCCCTCCCTCCATTTTATTCTGTATACAATATGGCGGGTAGCTTTCGCCGCCGCTGCCTTCGTCCTTTTTTGTCTTTTCTCCCTTATTCTCATGCCGGTGGACCGGGGACCATCAGAAAACATCTATATCCGCCTTCCGCGGGTCCGTCCGCGCTACAACAAAGGGCCGGCCCCACGTTCTGTTTGCCTATTTGCCTCTCTTCAGACCGCAGTATTCATACGCCAAACAAACGCGGGGAGGCTCCTTTGTGTTACCGCTTTTTTTGACCGGCTTTTATTACATTTTTTCTCCTTATTTTTCTTCTTCTTCCCCACCACTGTCTTACCCCCGTGGCGTGCGTCCTCTTTGCGTTGTGACGACGCCGACAAAGTTGAGGCTACAATTACACTATCCGATTTTACTCCCACGATTTTAACACCACGAGACCGAAAGAAAGCTTAATATAGACATTTAGATTTAGATTTTTGCGCTACAATGGTAGACATGTAAAGACACTCGGCTGATAAGTGTACACCCCCTCTCCCCGGTCTACATGGAGTTATATTGGCTATAAGGAATACGTGGATTACGTGAAGATATGGGGAATACAATGTGCTTATTGTAATTCAACTCAAGTAGAACTATACGGAGAAATCAGATAAATCTTACTGGACATTGTACTATATGGGAACGCGCAAGGACGCCATGGCGGACCCCTCAGTGAAGACAACAGATGTAAACACCGAAGCAGGAGTTATAAACTCCAGGGAGGAAAAGACAGCCTTAAATGTTGAAACTCCAAAAAGTACTAAAACATCAATAGGCACTATACTTAATAGTGTAAAAAGAAAGCTGAATCAAGCCTTGAGTCCAACGGAAAATACCGATGTACAAGGCAACGAGGAGGGTCACTCAACCGTGAAATCGCCAGAAAGGAAGAAGCCTAAACAGAAGACTGGACGTAAACAAAAAGCCAAGAAGAAAAAGCAACACAATGCTGATGACAGCCTATATATAGTGAGTGACTATGACACGGAGGATGAACAACCACTATCAACACATAGCCAGGTCCCGCTCTCATGTGAAGCGCGAGCTAAAGTACTTGTGAAAACAAGGAGATTTAGGCGGTCACTGCAACGACGAGGGACCCCTATCAAGAAAGCAACCGACCTTGAAGCAACATCCACTCCGATTCCAACTGAACAAAAGCCATTAACCCCACCGCTAACAAACGGAAATACCATTGAAGCGAATGGAGATAGTGCAGTATTGAAAATGCTAACCTCCATACAATCAAGTATTACCTCATTGCAAGTAGAATGTACTGAGTGTAAAACCGCAATAAGCAACATAAATACAAATGCAGGAGTACTATCAGATGAGCTGAATGACACAATGCTGCGTCTGAGTGAGGAAATGATCACAAAAGAACATCTGGAAGAAGCTATAAACAAAATCCAGAGTGGGATGATTACCAAAGAAGATCTAGATAAGAAACTGGAAGGAAGTATCGCCCCCTTGAAGAATAAATTAGAACGACATGATGTAACAATGAATAGGCACTCAACCCAATTAGCTAAACTGGAGGAAAGTGTAGCTGCCTTACAGATCTCCGTCTGTGCAGATGAGAAGAAGCTGGGCGAGCAAGAGAAAGTATTAGGACATGTAGATAACAACGCAATGTTGAACCGAGCGGAAATCAATAGCCATATAGACGAGATAAATCGACGTCTAAAAGTTATTGAATCGAGATCTACACCAGACCTGAAGAGAGGAGACATGGGAAATTACCCTACAAGTTATGCACACGCAGTAACAAGTAATATGGGTACTGAGGCGATAGATCGTTCAATTATATTGGAAGGCATAGAGGAGCGATCACCAGAAAACCTGGATGAACTAGTGTTCAAGATGGCATATCAAATGCAATTGCCCCTGAATGACTGGGAGTTAAATCGAGTTGAGCGACTAGGGAGGTATCAACCAGATAGGAAGTGGCCACGCCCAGTTAGGGTGGAATTCATTACGGTAAGGAAACAACAGCTGTTTCTGGCAAATAAGATGATTTTGTCACGTACAGAAAACTTCTTTAGAGTCAGAATGCGACCAGATGAAACCAAAGATGCCCGTATTGCTAAGTCAAAACTGCGGAGAGTGGTTAATGATGTGAGGTCAAAAGGGGGCACCGTCCGACAGATCCAGGAGGATGAATTTATTGTCAATGGAAACAGGATAAATGCCTGGAATGCGCACAAGTACATAGACTGCAAAAACTCAAATCCAGTGAGCAAAAAGCCGGGAGAGGCAACAGGAGAGTATGGACAGTTTGGTGACACAAGTAGTTACCGGATAACGGAGAAAGGGCTAGCCTTTTATGGGCGCAGAAACAAGCTGAGCGCGCACTATCCTGCACCTATAAAACGGAACGGGGAAGTGTTTGCAACACTGGAACATGGGTATCAAGCAACAAAAGCATTACATGCAGATGACCAAGCAAGGTATCAAGAGATACGAGCGGCACCGACAGCAGCACGTGCAAAACAAATAGGCGGGCAAATCCCTGACACTCCCGAATGGAATGCTGTCAAAAAACCTGTGATGCGAGGCTGGTTGTATGACAAATATGATCAAAATCCGGAATTGGGAGATTTTCTGCTTAGTACAGAAGGTTATGATCTCTTGGAAGCAAGCCCCTATGATGGATGGTGGGGTATTGGAGTAGGGCTGAAAGATCCAAAATTAATAGCCGGACAATGGACTGGTAATAATTACTTCGGGGAGGAAACGGTATCAGTACGACAAGAGTTACTGAATAGAAAGGGACAACGAAATGTGAGTAGTGTAAACACGGTTATAACCCGTCTAATGAGCCCAACTGCGACCACTACAGCAGCCAATCAACCGCAACGCCCTTTGATACAGGAAATTACCCTTGACCCAGTGCTGACTGTGCGCACTGGAACGGGAATGCAAGCCGGACGCGGCAGTCAACTACAGCCGGGAAATGCTGTAGCTTTGAGCACAGAAGGAGTAGTCGCAGCAAAGGTGGACAATAAGCCTGCTGACCTGGACATACCAGTGAATGTAACCAAAATCATTACCACCACTCATGATGGTGTCAGTTTGCTTTTGTGATTCTCGTGGAAGGTATTTAGAAGATGCTCTTATGGAGTTTCTGCAACCAGATGAACGTGTCGACATAGAGTATTACCCAGGTGTGACACTCCAGCGACTAAAGTCGAAAATACGGCTATACACGTCTGCGCATGAGGTAAAATCAATCTACTTATTAGCGGGGATAAACGATACAAATCGTAGAGACAGCACTACGAGACACTCGTACATTCCATTTGACAGTGCACATGATCTTAGAAACAGTGTAGTGGATAAGATATATGACATAACACGTTTTTGTGTGGAAACCTGTGGAATCAATGATGTTGTAATGATCCCAATCGTCGGATTTAACATCAACATATATAACAGAGAACCTGGATGGAACCCAGCACAGAGAATATTAAACGAAGGCATTATGTTAGTAAACTCAGATATAATAACTACAAATGCTGCGTGCGGGTTTCACACACCATTGGTCCACCGGTATGTTCACCGGTCCTTGGGTCGTGGCCGTCCGGTGGTACATATGTACTCGCGGTTATGGGACGGTTTACACCCACGTGGTGATACACTAGTGAGTTGGGCACGTAGCATCACCGTATCCATGAGATTAAATGGGCATTTGTAAACTATTTTGGAGCTTAGTTGATACTGTCCTGAAAGTATTCACACACAAAAAAAAAAAACAAAAAAAAACAAACCAAATTCGATACCTAGATAAGCAATTAACTCTCCTGTATATCCAGCATGGCCCTTAGCCATCGATATATATATATATATATATAACCAACTGGGCTATGAATATCAGAATGGTTCCTTACCATCGATATTTAGTAATCATGGATATAAATCCGAAATGAGACTGATTAAACATGGACTAAAACCCAAATTGAAGGAAGACGAAAAACTCAGCTAGACATCTAACTTTTGTCAGAATGGTTCTTACCATCGGCATATGAGGCAGATATGCTGAGCTGACTGTCCCATCAGAACTTGGATATAACATCACTATTGTACCTGCTATACATTTATTTATTTATCCTATGCGGACGCTACAGACTGATGAACTATCTGGACTAATAATGTGTGACATTTTGATATTATTAAATCAGAAAATGAGAGTGGATTACGTATGAGATGAGCAATGGAAAAGGTCTGTAATTATACTATACAGTTTCATAAATTGCTGTGTCAAGTGCCTGTATATACTGTGCAAATTGTGTACATGATGTATTACGACTGTGTTAAGTTGAAGATTAGTATGGCTCCTTGCCATCAGTCAATCTATCTTATCTATTTTATTTTTCAATTATTTCGCTTATTATATCTCCATCATTAACTCAATTGATTATGGTAAGACACTACTACGGGGTTCAGGAGGGGGTGTACCAACATTTTTTTTGCTTTACTCTTTGAATCTGAGAAACATGAAATCTATTGGCTGTCTGTCACACGATCAGAGCCATGTCATTAAGCGATATCCGAAATGGCTCTATTGCTTTCATCTTATCATTTATCACGCATTTTCATTCATAATTGATATATTCTTACTATCTAATGGCTGATAGAATGCTTCAAGGAAATGGTTTCAAAATAATCAGTATGAATATACGAAGTCTTTTGAAACATAAGGATGAGCTTTTCGTTGCTTTTGAAGGGGTAGATTTGATATGTCTGCAAGAAACATGGTTGGATCAGGACATATCAGCTGATCAAATATTATACCCTGGTTATACTGTATTCCGTCAAGATAGATGTTACTTAAATGTAAATGGGACGGTAAAAAAGGGAGGAGGTTTATTATTCTATATAAAAGATGAAATAGCTGCCCATGTAACAGAATTGAATTACGTGTCAGCAAACCATGCGAACTTAGAACAGATGTGGATAAGTATTACCAAACCCGGTTCCAAAAAACTGTTAGTTGGTAATGTATATCGTCCACCATCTGGTTGTGTGACAAGTGGTGTTGCAAATATACACGAGTCCATGGTAAAGATAAACAGTACCCTTACACGAAATAATCCTGAGATTGTTATGTTGGGAGACTTTAATATTAATTATCGACAAAATTCATCAAACACTCAGAAATTAAAAGATTTGGCTACATATTTTCAACTGAAACAAATCATACGGAAATTTACACGGGTCACAGATAAAACAAAAAGCCTGATTGATTTGCTGTTTACTAACATAACGGCAATCAGAATTAGTGGTGTATCAGACACTGTCATATCAGATCATTTACCAATATATTTAATTAAGAAACGACCCAAGGTCAAATATCAGAAGGTGATTAAAAAGAAGAGGAATCTCAAATATTATGATGCAGATAAAATAGCTGATAGAGTGGAAGGTGATTGGAGATGGCACGACTTCTGGCAGATAAAGGATGATCCTTGTAAACTCTGGGACATAATAGTACTGATTATTACATCAGCAGCAAATACCCTCTACCCAGAAAAAATTACGGTAGAACGTAAGAACCAGCCTGGTTGGGTGACGGATGCTCTGTTACGAATGATAGCAAAGAAAAGGAGTTTATTTAAATATGCCCTTAAGTATAACACTGTCGAAAACTGGGATAGTTTTAAGATCTGTAAAAGACAAGTGAGTAAAATGATAAGGGAAAGTAAGCGCTCCTTTATAACTAAAAAGCTATATAGTAACAAAAGGGACCCAAAAGCTTTCTGGAGAGCAGTAGGGGATAATTTACACATAGGCAGGAAGAAACCTGGGCCAAAATGTGAAAAAATTAGACTGGAAAATGGTGAAGTTGTGGAGGGAAAAGAGGCAGCTGATGAAATGAACACCTATTATATGAACATGGGTGAGAATCTAGCTAAGGTTTTCACTATGCCATGGATGCCATCAGAATATTTTAAACATTTGAAAATTAGTCTGTTTTCTTTCAAATTGGTTAGTATCGATACAGTATGCAACGTCCTTCTGAAAATACCCTTGAATAAATCATCCGGTGTAGGAACTTTGAGTACAAAATTGCTTCGTGACTGTCTGTTACGAATGAAGACCGAAATAACACATTTGATAAATGAGTGCCTGCGCCTGAGTATTATGCCATTGGAATGGAAAAAGGGTACAATTACTCCTTTACCAAAGAATAAGTCATCACTGAATCCAGGAGACTGGAGACCAGTGTCAGTACTGCCCATGCCTAGCAAAATAATTGAAAGAATTGTGTATCTTCAACTAATAAATCATTTTGAGAATAACGGTTATCTATTGCAAAATCAGCATGGTTTTCGTAAAAATTATAGTACTTCGACTGCAATAATGGAATATGTACAATTTCTGTATAACAATTATGATGGTTGTTTAAGTACTAGCTCTGTATTCATCGACTATAGTCGTGCATTTGATACTATTGATCATGTGATATTGTGTAAAAAGCTACAGTTATATGGCCTGGACGATGACTCTGTAAGATGGATGCATGACTATTTGGGAAATCGGTCTCAAACGGTTAAGCTAAATGATGTACTATCTGAAGAATTACCTGTGAAAATGGGGGTCCCCCAGGGCTCTATCTTGGGTCCTTTTCTTTTTATAGTGTATGTTAATGACTTGATATATCATTTCTTAAAAACACCATCAACCATAACATTATATGCGGACGATACCATTCTCTACAGCTCAGGAATTAACACACAACGGGCCATTTCAGAGACGCAAAAAGCACTCCGTGTGTTGCATGAATGGTGTCACATAAATAGACTTAGCATAAACACTAAAAAGACTAAACACATGATTATTCGGAAATGGGGCGAGGAAACGGGGGATATTGTTCCCAGTCCGAGGATGTTGTTGGGGGATGATGTTTTGGAAAATGTTATTGAGTATAACTATCTTGGTGTTATAGTTGACAATAATTTAACCTTTAATAGATTTGTTGATACTAAGTATCAGAAAGTAAATCTTCGTGTAAACCATCTTAAGAGACTTCGCCCCTATATCACAAATGATATAGCAAATACTGTCTATAAAGTAACAATCTTGCCTCTGATAGACTATGCTGATTTCATGATAGAAAGTGGACCATTATCGAGATATAAACGGCTGGAGAGTTTGCAAGATAAAGCTTTGAAATACATAGATAATGGTCTACATCATTTGTTAAATATAGAGGACTTAATGAATCTGTATGGAATACAACCATTGAAATTGAGATGGCGCGAGCACATTCTATCTTTAATGTATAGACAGAGTAAAAGGGTAGATCTGATAGATGACTCAAAACCATCGGTCAATCTTAGAAGCAATAAGAAAATTAAATTTAAGCATAAACGCAAGCGTCGTTATGAGCTATATCTGAAAAGTCCTATGGCAAGATGTGTGAAGGTCTGGGAGGCTATATCCCCAGAAATGCAGCGAGCAACGACGAAAGTAAAGTTTAAGCATCTGATAAGGCCTTTGTGTAGGCCACTGTAGTTGATGAGTAGACCAATTTAGTTGATGAGTAACGGTTGTGTATGGTTTTATATGAATTGATATATATGTTATCATATTCACAAGAGATTATGTGTGGTTCTCTTACTGAGGCGTTTAAATAACAAATAGTTATTGACTGTGTGGATCTTGATCTATTATACGGTATCATTTATCATTGCTCATCTCATTACCATTTCCTTGTATATACTTGTTTATAATTTAATATTGTTAAATTTCTTATTTCAATATTGTTAAATTTCTCATAATGTTTATTTTTTTCTATAACCAAAGAAAGAATTGTATCAACTGAAACCTCTGGAAGAACATGTATTCACGTGAAGATGTTAATAAAGTTGAAATTTTTTCAAAAAAAAGACATGTTATATATTAAGCTTTCTTTCGGTCTCGTGGTGTTAAAATCGTGGGAGTAAAATCGGATAGTGTCATTAGAAAGGATTTTGAATTATCTTTCGAATGGTATGTAGCATGACAGGGTAATATTTATATCGAAAACCTAGAAATTATCAGATTCCTGGTCGTCAAAATCACCTAGCGGAATACAGGCTCTAGACTGGGCCTCTGTGAACGATTGTGATGTGCACTGGAGTCTTGGTCAAATAAAAACCTCTGTCATTAGGGAGTACTTTAGCGTCGAGGCGCCATGCATCATCGTTCATATTGAAACTGGAACCCTTTCCCCGCTTTGTCTTTTTTCATCTTCCCCATTCCGAATTAATATTAATGGGAAACGCAATTTGACAAACACACTCAACAACTACTAGTGTCCCCCCCCCCCCACTTCCCCCACTTCCTCTTCCAGTACCCCATCCCAGGCGTCCCCGCTTACGACAACGGGGTGGTGTGTGCAGTCATGCGGAACGCCGCATCGGTCTGGGAGTCCCAGGAGCTTGGAGGGTGATTATTAGGTACTGGAGGAATGGCTCCTTCATTACCGCTCGTCCTGCCCCCACACGTCGCGTGCTACCTGGTCAGAGCGAGCTGCTCACAGACCCACCCAAATAGGTAGGTAAGGCAAATCACTGAGCAGCTCGCGAGCAGTTCCAGCCGAGACACTCGTTTCTCATTAAAGCCACGAGGCACGGGGCCTGCAAATTATCAATTAGCGCCGCTGATGGAGGTAAAAAGAATAGGGACCTAAATGACTAGATTAATAGGTACACAAAAGCGTCTCTAATCATGTCGTTTACGGTTGGAACTGATTGTTATCATCACTTGGGACGCTGGGCTCGGGCCGTATCGACGATTCTTGGGAGGGGGGGGGGGCTGTGACGTGAGCTGCTCCTCGGTCGTTTACCCCGAGCAATTCAAAGAACTCCAGGAAAGTCCCAGTTAGTTCAACAAAGGCTGTATTTCACCATCCAATTTCACTCCCGATTTTGAAAATCACCAGTTTGAATGGGGATTAATTATACAAAATGTTTCATATCATTAAACTGGTTTCCACTTTCTCTTTCAAAGAATATGTAGGATGTATAGCCGTTGATCGTATTATTGTGGAAAGATCTTAATTAACAAATTGCGTGCAGTCAGAATTGCATTGTGGAATACAGGTTATACGCGCCTTTTAATTTTGCTTTATGCATACTGAAAGGCTCCCAGGTACTCCCGCCAAGCTATGAGCATTACCGAGCAGTTCCAAGCTGTTCTGCATTGGGTGAGCAGTACAGACCAGCTCATAGTGACCTACCTCTGAAACTTTACTCGCTGGTAGAAAAAATATATTAGTCCGAGGGTGGCCGAACGACCCATAGGATATCCCAAACAAAATTTCAAATAAAGTTGAAGACCATGAAGATATGTAGCGGTAAGTATGGCCTCTCAATACGCAATACCCCTGTGGGGGCGTTTTACCGTCGTTATTCGTGGGAGGGTCTGTTTCCCTTTTTACCATAAGAGGAGGGATTGGCCAATGAGGAGCCATAACTAACCGCTGTAGTTAGGAGAGATCAGAGCCACCACTAATGTTAATCATACAGAGTCTGTCCGTGCGTCTAATACGCGTCGATTGGCTCCTGTAACAATGTGAGACTCCAGTCCCCCAACCCTCACAAAATACCTACCACTTACCCATCACACCCATCCCAACTCCTAAGCCGTAAGGCTGTATTCTACTAGTCGATTTTACTCCCGATTTCAAAAATCGACGATTGAAATATTGGTTAAGCATAGACATGTTACACACCATTAAAAAGGGCTTTCAATTCCCTTTCAAATGATATGTAGCATTCATGGTCTTTTGTCATATATCTGAAAAATAGTCATAAATAACCAAATAAAGCCTTGTTTCCATCAGTTGCTTTTACTACCGATTTGTTTGTTATTTATTACTTTTAACTGGTAATATGGCAAAGGATTATATATGTATGTTACATACCATTTGAAACCCTGTTCTAATGGTATATAACATGTTTGTGATTAACCAATATTCCCATTGCCGATTTCTGAAATTGGTAGTACAATCCGCTGGTGGAAACTGGGCTTAACTGACAGTCGAAATCGACCAGTGGAATACAGGCTTTACCTTGCTATATATATACATGAGCCCTTCCCCCATACGCCCAAGGCTCTCTACCATTGACAGAACCGGAGACAGACTGAAATGGCCCCCGCACCTTTCAATTCAGACGGCGTGAACAAATTGCTTTTAATTTCCACGGCGCAGCGACGCCACGCGCGTTTCAATTAAGCTGGGGATAAAACCGAATTAGGCGCTAAACCTTAATAATCAAGGCAAGAACAAGCGAATAGGATTAACATGACAGCGGTAGACGCTCAGCTGGAGGGGGGGGGGTGGTGGTGGGGACCACGGGATGATACACTGGGCTAGGTTTCTAACGGTTGGGGAACCACAAGCAGATAAAATGACAACTTATTTATTATGCTATTCATAGAAACTCACATTTTGTGTAGTCTAACTTAAGTGAAGAATCAATACGTCAAAAGATCTTATGCTTAGCATTATCCCAAGAAGGCTATATTAGATCGTTAACGCTGAAAGGAGTTGTTTTTCTATAAACAAAATGTAATAGTTCGAAGTACAGTCTGGGGCCCTGGGAGGAAGTGGTAGTCTGGCCCACCGTAGTGCTGACATAGCATAATCTTTGATAAGTATAGATAACAGGTGTCAACTATAAGTTAGGATGACACATACGCTCAGAGTCTGATACTTTCTTTGCAACTCAACAGAACGTGCGTAATATAATTATGTATACTGGGGTTTTAGATGTGTTTTTATGTCATAACTTCGGAGAAAATTATGCAAATGCAAAATGGACAGCATCAAAATGGCGGACTGCACGAAAATAGACCTTTAGGACCTTTAAGTTTTCTGTAAATGGAACCATTAAGGTTTTGCTAAAGATCAGGGAAAGGTCACCTTTACCAGACTTTTCCAAACTTTTCCAGGTGACCTTTAAAATTCATCAAAGACCTTGCGAAGTTATTGGAAAGGTGACATATCCTATACCTTTAATGAACCTCACTGGCCCCATTTACAAAATTAAAGGTCATTTAAGTTCTAATTTCGTGCATCGCGTCTAGCAGAATACATCCTTCAGTCTGGTATAGCGGCAGCAGACTGAGTAGACTAGGCTGGCTGAGGAGACAGGTGGGCCGGGAGGCGGGGGTCAGACGGGGGTCGGGGCCACCAGCTCACGGCCTCCCTCCTAGCTCCTGTACCTCATTAATTACCACTCAACCACCAGCCGCCGCCGGGAGGGGCCAGGGACCGATCCTCATGGGCACCTCCTGGGTCTTCCTCCTTTCCTACTCCCTCCCCCCTCCTCGTCTGTCACCTACTCCTGGGTCTTCCTCCCTTCCTACTCCCTCCCTCCTCCTCGTCTGTCACCTCCTCCTGGGTCTTCCTCCTTTCCTACTCACTCCCCCCTCCACGTCTGTCACCTCCTCCTGGGTTTTCCTCCTTTCCTACTCCCTCCCTTCCCCTCATCCGTCACCGCCTTCTGGGTCTTCCTCCTTTCCTACTCCCTCCCTCCTCCTCGGCCCCTGTTAAGACGCTATCCTACATACAGACGCTATCCAACAAAATTTTGTCACTTAGCATCTTTTTGTAGGATAGCAGCTGCACAAGCTGCTAAGCCGCAAAATTGCTGCTAAGTGACAAAACAATTGTCACTTAGCATCCACTGCATATGCTAAGCCACAAAGAGATGCTAAGTGACAAAACCTTTTGGGGAGGGGAGGGGGAGGGTTTGATTAGGGGGGTAGTGTACCCAGGGTATGGAGAGGTAGTGTATCCAGGGTATGGAGGGGTAGTGTACCCAGAGTATGGAGGAGGTATTCATGGGTAAAGTGTACCCAGGGTATGGAGGGGTATTAGGGGTATATAGTATACCCAGAGTATGGAAGGGTTTTAGGGGGGTCGTGTACCCAGAGTATGGAAGGGGTACCAATTTGTCTGCGTAAGGAGACCCAGACAAGGACAGGGGAATAGGGCTCAATATTTTAAAGTAGACCCAGGGTATAGTCAACAAAGACCCTGGGTAAAGATAAATTGCACCCGATGCTCCACCTTCCAACACTCTGAAACTCCATACCCTGGGTACACTACCCCCCCCCCCCCCCCCAAAAAAAAAATAAATAAATAAATAAATAAAACTTCCATACCCTGAGTGCACTGCCCTTGGAAAAAACCCATCCATGCCCTGGGTATACTACCCCTTAATCCCCCTGTGTACCCTGGGTTTCTATACCCCATATACCACTTTTGTACTCTGGGTATTCTATACCACCCATACTCTGTACCCTGGGTATTCTCTGAGTCCTATACCCTATTCGATTTTGCATACTTTTTCCATACCCTAGGTCTATGTAATGCCAACCCGGTCTATGGCCCGCACCACCTCTCCCTTATGGGTTAGCATCTGTATGTAGGATAGCAGCAGGAGGCAGATGCTATCCAATAAAATGTTTTGTTGGATAGCGTCTGTATGTAGGATAGCATCTTTATACTGCTGCTAAGTGACAAATATTGGATTTTGTTGGATAGCATCTGTATGTAGGATAGCGTCTTAACAGCCCCTCCTGGGTCTTCCTCCTTTCCTACTCCCTCCCCCTCGTCTGTCACCTCATCCTGTCACCTCATCCTGGATCCTACTCCCTCCCTCCTCCTTGTCTGTCACCTCCTCCTGGGTCTTCCTCCTTTCCTACAACCTCCCCCCTCCTCGTCTGTCACCTCCTCCTGGGTCTTCCTCCTTTCCTACTCCCTCCCCCCCTCGTCTGTCACCTCCTCCTGGGTCTTCCTCCTTTCCTACTCCCTCCCCCCCTCGTCTGTCACCTCATCCTGGGTCTTCTTCCTTTCCAACTCCCTCCCCCCCCTCGTCTGTCACCTCCTACTGGGTCTTCCTCCTTTCCTACTCCCCCCCTCGTCTGTCACCTCCTTCTGGGCCTTCCTCCTTTCCTACTCCTTCCCTCCTGCTCGTCTTTCACCCCATCCTCACCCCTGCCGCACCATGTTTTCCCAATCAGGCTGGTTGAGGAGGTTTTAAAAAAGTAAAAGGATAGACCGGGCAGCTTGAGGGAAGTGCAAGACCTTCATCTGCTATAAACTCGTTTTTCCCACGGAGTACTTTTTGCATAGACAAGCAGCTTAACTGAGTAGTTATGGGTTACTCATGTTATGGGTTACCAATATCATTGGTTCGTAATATTACAGTTGCATACAGTTGATATTAACAAAATTTTAAGGTAAAATATTTACATTGTAGAACAAGAGTGATAATAAGAAATGATTAATGAGATAAGATGGAGGTTTAAGAACGTGTATGGCCTTTAATCACACGACATTGTTTATCATAGTTATAACTTTTACCACTATTTTTTTATAAGTGAATTGCAGTGTAAACCACAACACAGAATGTTGGGTATTATTACATAGAAAACCCTGGCAGCCCCGGAGGTCAGAGCTGTGGGCACAGCAGGGGACGTCTAATTGGAGAAGCTTGTCTAACATGGCGCACCCCAGACCCCATCTCTCCAGGTGGTGGTAGAGAGAAGGAGGGGAGGGGAGGGGGAGCAAAGATATTTGGGAAGGGTTGGGGGAGAATTGAGATCATGGGGAGGGGAACGAGAGGGTGAGGGAGAATGAGAGGAGGGAGGAGGAGGAGGAGGAGGAGGTGGAGGAGGAGGAGGAGGAGGAAGAAGAAGAAGAAGAAGAAGAAGAAGAAGAAGAAGAGGAAGAGGAGGAGGAGGAGGAGGAGGAAGGAGAGGAGGAGGAGGAGGAGGAAGGAGAGGAGGAGGGGAGAGGAAGAGGAGGAGGGAGGAGGAGGAGGAGGAAGAGGAGGAGGAGGAGGAGGAAGAGGAGGAGGAGGAGGAGGAGGAGGAAGAGGAGGAGGAGGAGGAGGAGGAGGGAGAGGAGGAGGAGGAACAGGAACAGGAGCAGGAGCACGAGGAGCAGGAGAAGGAGGAGGAGGAGGAGGAGGAGGAGGAGGAGGAGGAGGAAGCATTCGGAAAAGGGCTGGGAGGAGGGAGGGAGAGGAGGGAGAGGGACTGGTTAGAAGGGGGGGGGGGGCGTAGGAGCAGGAGGGGAATGCAGGAGGAGGTGTTATTGCCTGCAGGTGTCCATATCGTTATTGTGATCGATGACACGACTCGTTACCTGGGTTACACCACATTTACACCTCCACTGCTGCCGGACTACGATCAATCTCAGGCCCAAGATTGGATCCACAGCCCCCTCTTCTAACTCACAGCTCCAACCCCCTACTCCCAACCCCCACGCCCTACCCCAATCCAAACCCCCAACCCCAACTCCCACTCCCAACCCCCACTACCTACCCCACTCCCAACCCCCACTCCCAACCCCAAATTCTTACCCCAAATCCTAACCCCAACTCCCACCCCTACCCCCAACTCCTAAAGGCTATATTCCACTCGGCGATTTTGACTATAGAGAATATGATCAGTTCTAGATTTCCAAAAGGCATAACACAGGAACTCAAGCATGCTACACGCCATTTGAAACAAAATTCAAAAGCCTTTGTAATGATATATGTAATGTCTGCAATTGGTCCTTATTCCCAAAGGTGATTTCCGAATTCAATAGTGGAATACAACCTCAGCTACCAACCCAAACTCCTAACCATAACTCCTGGAGTGCCGACCAAAGAAATTTCACGCATCAATCTTTTCCTCAAAAATCCTCCAGCTGGAAAACAGTCACGCATCTAAAAATTGATGCGTGAAAGTGTAAAAAAGATGCGTGACGGATTTGTGATTGAAAATGTCCATGTAAAACCATGTATAAAATATAGATATTTATATAAAATCCTTTATCATAACTGTTAGAAACCAACTGTAATTTAATTAGAGTGTTTTCAATCGAAATATAATGTCACGAATCTAAAATTTTGCGTATTTTCACGAATCCAGGAGTGCCGACCAAAGAAATTTCACGCATCTAAACGTGTTCACAAGCTGCTCCAGAGAACGACCACGCATCTAAAAAATGATGCGTGAAAATGCAAAAAAGATGCGTGACGGATTCGTGGACCAAAATGTCCTTAAAAAAACATGAACAAAGTATAAATATTTATAGAAAATATTTCATTGTATCTATTAGAAACAAATTGCAATTTAATTAGAGTGTTTTTAACCCAAAATAGATGTCACGAATCTAAAATTTTGTGTTATTTCACGCATCCAAATTTTGGAATCGTGGGCATAAGATGCGTGAAATTTCTTTGGTCGGCACCCCAGATTTTGGAATCGTGGACATAGGACTTTGGTCGTCACCCCTGGACGCGCCCCACCTCCTCCTCCGCATCACTCCCTCTCTCTGTCCCCTCCAGACATGCCCCCTCCCTAACCCCCCCTCCCCCTCCCCCCAGACCCGTGGGCCGCCGCCCCTTCCCCAAACTAGACAGTATCATTGCACCAAAGAATGATGTCATGAGGGGTTCACCTGCCCCTGCTAATATCAAATGTGCAAGATTCCAATGAACAGAGAATCTTTAGGGTATAGTGAGCAACAAGGGCGCGGGTAGAGATCTAGAACTTTGTGGCTTGATTCAGTAAGAATGGTCCTTCTTCCTTAGACGGTTTGCGGCTTGTATTGGAAACTTCAGTGAAAGGTGCAAATAACGCATGATATTTAGTATTATATGAAAATTTAACGAATTTTATAATAAATGTAATTATGAGACATTTGACATGTACTTGATTTAAAGAACATCTTTCCTGATTTTATTCTTCACCTTAGAGGTGTTTTTGCGCATTCAATATTCCTGTGATGGGAGATTGAACATGTATCAACTATTATTGTGTTAAACCCTTTTCCACTTGATTAGATCTTCAGGAGCAGGACCTTTATTCCTAGCTTGCACTACTTCGATTGTATTGCTATATGGGTGTTCCTAACTTTTTATATGCCCACATAAGATCACAATAAAATAGGAGTCACATTTCACTATTTTTCACCATTTGGACAAGTTTTTTTGATACGTTGGTATATGTATCTAGCCTGCAGGGAAGGTGTGTCAGGATTATATCCGCCTGAGGCCCCTAGACAACCCATTGATGCTCACATCAGGGGTAACTAACTCCATCAAGGAACCCAACACCAGTTTGTTATACAAAACGCTAATAGAGATAAAAAAAAAAAAAAACGGTAAAAGCTTCCACTCTCTTAAACAATTGAAGTATCTCATACTGCTAGAATTACTTTCCATATTGCCCCCCCCCCCCCAGGGTCATACCCCATTCTTCTTAGCACTAGTACTCCCCTAATCTCAGCACTGCATTGAACTACTAAACCTGTATCACCTTAGGATACTATAGAGCTTGTAATGATGATGATTGTTAGAGTTTAACGTCCATTCAGCAATTTTTCAGCTATATCAGGACCACTCCCATTATTGACTTCAAGTCTATGACCGTAACTATGGGGGTGAGAACGACGGCAAGGCAAGGTGGTATAATTGGCATAGCCAAGACTCGAACCTGGGCCAGCCAAGTGTGAGGCGAGCACTCTTCCCACTGTATCATCCCGCCCCCCTATAGAGCTTGTATCTGGAACAGGTAGAATAAGGATGAGCAGTTCACTAATGTGATACTTGAGTGCACCCCCATCTAATGAGCAGATGATGAGCAAATAGCGAGCAAATGGCCCAGTCCAAATCCACCATTAAGCTGATAACTATTTGACTTTAGAATTTTTATCTCAATTTTTCTTGCCCTTTATTACATTGTGTTTTTCTCTTTTCGCCTTTTTTATCATAAAACTTTGCTTTGGGAAAGTTAGTCAGAAGTCGTTGAGGGCAAGGGAGCAGGTGGTTAGCGTGAACTGATTGGAGAAGAGCAGGGGATTATTACCTTCAGCGCCGGGTTTATTACCTCCAGACATAACTGAGTGTTAGGGGTATTAGAGGAGCAGCTCACACAGCTACGGATTCCTGAGTCAACTATGTGACCCCCACACCACTAAACGAGGCATAAGTCACCCAGACCAATTCTGAGAAAATTACAAAATGAGGGGTAAAAAGTAAAATAATGGAAAAATGAGGTTTCTACAATGTTGATATGGTATATACATCGAAATTACAATTCACAAACAAATATCAGAGAATCGACGATTTTTCATGTATAAAAGATGGGTTTCCTGATGGTCATAGATAAAGCTTATAGACATTTGCACTAAAATAAAGAAAAGACATATCTTTACAGTCATTTTTCTCCTACAAGCTACATTGGATGTGTGTGACTTATAAAATTCATAACTTCGATTGAAATACTGATAGATACATAATTCTTTAATCATTCTAAACCCTAAAGCATTCTTTCTGGTAGTCAAACTAAAGCTCATTTTCATGATCAGCAACGTATGCCTCATAATGCGGTGGTGGGTCACATATATCTGAACACCCCACAACCAGCTCACCCTCCTCTACATTATTCAGGCATGGATAGGATTATTGCTACCAGACAGATTGGAAACTAGGAAGAAATAGATGTCATGGAAATATTTGAATGGGATAATGAAATCGACGTGATTCATGAGATTGTGTGGGGATGCTGCCAGCCCTGGGGTTTAATTACTAGTATCAGTCCGACTTAGCTGGTATTGAATGGTAAAAACGCCATAGACTGGGGCAGATAATCAGGGAATGAGGGAAGGCGGGGTGGTGGGGAATGGACAGAGATGGATTAGATTAATTGGACCTAGAATGCACGCCTTTTAAACACGGTTGTTTCTGGTGAATTATTTCTGTCTATAGATTATTAAGTAGTCTCATACTACTTTTACGAGTGGTATAAGGTTCTGGGCCTATATAGGCCTATATTATTATATATTATTATTATAATCATAGTGTATGTCGAGCATCAGTCAAACGTATCTGGCATACAACATACCAGGAAACGGCTGCAATTTCAAACATGTTTGCCAATGTATGAATAAAAGATGTTTTCCATGCATGTGGTATACATGCGTACTATACAGCATTAAATAGATGAATGGAGTGGCTAAGTTATGCTTCTGTACATTCTTTCATGTAACAGAACACATAAAGTGTTATGTACAAATTTAAGTCTCAAGCTGGCGGTGGCAAAGCTATTGCCAAGAGGTTGTGACTTTGATGTTATATAAGTATTTATTACAATCAAAAAACATTTCAAACCCTCTTAGATGAATTTCAATACGTACACTCTCCAAGATATCGTGTTAGTACCTTAAAATGCAATGTATACAAATATCTGTAGAACATTTAGATATATTGCCTAGATGCTAGATGCTGCGATTTTACAACGACTGCGACCTGCCTTTCATAATTTCAATGGCTCTCCTTATGTATCATATTTACATTGCATCTTGTAGTGGGGTCTGTTAAGGTCATTTTTTTGAGAAATCGTTACGCGGCGGATAAAAGCACCAAATTTGTTATGAGGCACCTCTGAGGCATAATTATCAAATCTGGAAGGGGAGCCATGTTGAAATATCAATAGGACGGATGTGGGGGCCCAAAAACCAATATGGCCAACTTTTACTATAAAAATTCTTATATCTCAGCTTCTAAAAAGACTAAAGAGACATGGTTGGTGTCAAAATTGAGGAATTATGGGTCAGGGAATTCAATTATTCATGTTTCAAGTCAATGCGGAAATCCAAAATCCAAGATGGCTGACCAATTTTGAGAAATATTATGATTTTTAGCTACTTAGGCATAAGGCCAGGGGAAATGGTTCCAATATCAGTTGTTAATAGCCTAGAGGGCTCAATAAATATGATATTCATCCAATACAATACTATAAATTTCAAAATGGCTGAATTCATTAGCATGATACCTTTGATAATGACAGCTGGATTCCAAAATAATTCAAAAGAAAGGATATAGACTTTACTCTTTTGCCACAAGATTTCTTGATTTCATTTGGTATGATGATCCCCTGGGACCCCTTCATTGAATTTAAAAGGGGAGCCACCTTGAGATATCAATATAACCTGGACAGGGGCCAAAAATCCAATATGGCCGATTTGTATTAAAATAATCTTATATCTCAGCTTCTGAAATGCCTAGAAACACATTGCTTTTGTCCAAATTGGTAGATTATAGGACAGGGAATTCAATTATTTACCTTTCAAATCTATTCGATAGGTCTAATCGAAGTTACCCAAAAGTTTTGGTTAAATACCTTAAATTTCAAATGCTAAAAACATGCAAAATTTGTCAAAATTTCAGTTTGGTATTTCAAGATGGCTCCCCTTCTAGATTCAATAGTTATGCCTCAGAGGTGCCTCATGCAAAATTTGGTGCTTTTATCCGCCGCGTAACGAAAATGTTGTTAACAGACCCCACTATTGCTGGTAACACCATCCACGAAAACCCAAGTAATATGACCTGGCAAAACGTCATAATGTGAATTGGCCAGTCCTGTTTCCACCAGCCGATCTTGCTACTGATTTGTTGGTAATTTATTACTTTTATCTGGTAATATGGCAAAGGATCATATATCTTACATATCATTTGAAAGAGAATTAAAATCCTTTTCCCACTGCTGATTTCTGAAATCGATAGTAAAATTGGCTGGTGGAAACAGGGCTTAACTCCTTGTTTACGAGTACTGCAGCCCCTGAGAGAAAGTTGTACAACGGCCATACTGCCGGCCTGAAAGCCCGTCTGTCCGCTTTACGGCCTGATTTCTCTAATGGGAACAATTAAGTGCACCCTATGCCAATGAGTTTATTCCTCGGGCTCGACCATCAAAACGGATTAAATGTCCGCGCATTTAGAGTCTGCCGCACACAGTCCTAATGGAAAACTCAAAGCGGTCTGGGAGTTTGTGTGTCCGCCTGGACATGCAATACTGGACTGAATACTGGATATATGTGTGCACGAATCAATATTTTTACTGGAGAATCGAAGGTGGTTTTCAGTTCAGGTGGGATTTGTGAGTTATCCTAGAATATTATGGCTCCAATGGGCTTATAATTATGTGATACGTACATTGGGTTATCTTCTCTAAAGGTAAATCTGTTAATAACCGAATATATCAATTAATGAAAATCAAATTTACTCAGCTTATCATAATTCTATCTAAATATCTATATCTGATAAATATCATCATTCTATGCTAACCCTAACAACTTATGGCTTGTGCACATAATGTCTTATCGATATCTGTTTGATAATTGAAAAATAATCGCATAATATGGTGTAAAAAGGGACATTGGCATCCAGAAAAATGTGGTTTGACGATACTAATTGGCTTATGATAAATTTGTTGTTTATTGTCACGGTGGTACATAAATATCCTTACTAACACTGATATATCAAATATATATATATATGTATAATATTTGTAATATATATATGTATATATATATATATATATTATATGTAAATAGCTAATTTATATCTCCTGCATTATTTGCAATACAGATGTGAACATGATATATCTCCATCTGTATTGCAAATGATCGTTCACTCTTTCTTAATATTCCGTTCATGGCCATAGTCATAAGCTGCATCATCCTTATAGAATTTCAACTGCACAGGTCGAACTGCGATGATTTGTTTGGATCTGACGTAAAACGCTTGATTACAGAACATATTTGAAGAAGACCCAAATGAATGATGATTCATGGCGGCGGATTGTCCTCCTTAAAAGAGGGGCTTTATTTGGTAGCCATCTTTATGACTTAATCAAAGCATTGCCGGCTGTAAGTGATTGATTGTTTAAGGCGTCATGAACCGACCATAAATAGGCTGCGTAAAATATGACGAGTTTACGAACGACCCTCATTAACAGCAAAATGTATGCGCTTCAAAAATGCTGTTTCCACTAGCCGATCTTACCCCTGATTTAAAAAATAAGTATTGAGAATATTGGTTGATCATTAACATATTGTAATATTTTGGGGTCCGATACCTTAAAATTGTTATTTCCGGGAGCAGGCGGTGACGTAACATCTTCCTTCACCGTGGTTACGCAGATCCGTTGACGGGTTACTATATAAACCGGGAGCGTAACCGTTGAATTTCAGTTGCTCCCACACCACCGACCTGCTCACATTGTCAAATTTAAAACCATAAGAAAAGGTTTTTAATTCTCTTTGAAATGATATGTAGGACGTGCAGTCTTTTGTTATCCTACAGGTTAAAAGGAAGAAATAACCAAATAACCGGAGGTCAATATCGGCTGGTGAAAACTATGCTTATACCCGAATAAAATAAAATCCAGGATACGGAGCAAAAGTAGCCCTGAGCATTTATGAGTCAATGCATGCTTTCCTCGACATAACAACTCATAGTACGCTAAGTATAAAACGACCAACTCACGAAGAACATTTTAAGTCCCTGTTAAAATGGTTTGCTCCCAAAAAGCAGCTCATTCTACATATGGGCGTAGTTGTAGACATGCAGTTCCTGAGCAGCTCCGAGCTGCTCCGAGTCGTTTCCCGAGGGCTTATCTTTGCCCCGAGCTGCTCGCCCTCGTGCCCGCCGACTCCTAGGGTCGTAATACTGCCGCCGCACGCTAGTATTGGGGGGGCGTGATAGTAAAACAGTTCGTCCGACGGAGAGCCTTTAGTGTGTGGGAGTGGGGGGTGGGGGGGGGGCATTGATAATAACAGCCTACTTCTGTAATCTGGGGACGTTTTACTTAAGTTGAGGTCACGAGAGGCATGCCGGCTTAACCTACTACTGGACGTCTTGACTTTCTCCTTCACCCCCTAGATACAGCTCCCAAGGACTGACAACCTCTACTCACATTACGCTTCTCTATATTTTGAAAGGTTGGTTGCTTTCTTTGGTTATTAGTTTTTTATGCTTTATTTGAATGCCAGGGCTATATGAAGGTAGTTGATGGTGATTGACAGAAGGTAGACACCCTGCCCACAAACTTTTACTGTGGGAATAATTTTTCAAACTTCCCACATTACTTAGACACGATACGATAAGGATGGGCCTTTGATATATCAGTACGTCCATACACCTTCGAAGTAAGAAAGACGAGCTGCCAACTTTAGAATTTAATTCCATTTTCAATGTTCTATCCAAGTGCCTGAGATCGTTTGGCCACCCTTCAACTCCCCTTTTTTCTCTTAATGGCAATTTTGACAAAGACAAAAATGTACACATACCACACATAGATATGAATGACTTATACGGGGAGAAAAGGTACATGTATACTAAATTTTGCCTGTGAGAAAATAATGCATCGTGTGTTTGGGTTCCAGCTTGTGGCTTCGAGCATCATGGCTTCGAGCTGTGTGGCTTCGAGTGTGGCTTCCACTCACGGTGAGTGAGGCTCCGGGCCCCCACCATATGGCCTGGGGTCAGAGTCGAGTGTGGCGTTAGGGTTTACTCTCCGACACTGTGTGGGCCTCCTGGGCATTGACCTCAGGGCGTGACCTCCCACTGTAGGTCAACTACAAGGGGTCAGGGTCAAATGGTTTGATAAGAAATGACCTCCTCATTTAACCATATGCAAGCGCTAGTTGTACACTTGTTTGTTTTCTTTTTTCCTCCTACACACTTAAGGTATCATGACAATTAGCCAAATTATATATATTGTTTTGCCACCCTGGTCTTTCCTCTGAGTTCACTATGTTCACCAAGGAAGTAACGTCGCAGAACGCCACAGTATGTTCGTAGAATGAACGTTGCAGGACGTTGGTAGAACGTTGAAGACCGTTGCCGTTACGTCGCTCCTTGACTGGGAATGTAAACAAAATTCATGTTTATCTATGTTATTGTATATTGTGACATGTTAAGCCAGGTTTCCACCGAACGACTTTTATGGAGAGTTGCTAACGACCCTGAACGACTTTAAAAAAAGAAAAGCTTTTCTCATTTTTGTCATTCAGAATGAAACCATTTGTTGTTTCCACTAAACGACAATTTTCAGACGATTCTTGGACGTCGTGGACGATTATTTCCGAAGACTAGAGGTAGAAAACATAGAGAACAATGGATTTAATTGCTTTTATTTGCAGTTGTAAGAAATCGTTGGCATTGGTCGTCCAGAAATATTAAACAGGTTAGATATTTGGTCGTTGGTGAATCTTTCACTTTAGTCGTTCACAAATGTCGTTTGCAGTCGTTCACAAATGTCTTTACCAACGATTTTCTGTTTCCACTGAACGATTTTCCCAAAGATCACCAACGATTTCCTAATCTTTCCATGTCTTAGGCTGTCTTGAGGAAAATGTCGTTCGGTGGAAACAGGCCTTAAACTGCCAAATCATCTGCACTTAACATAGTGAAATGATATAATCAATTTGTCTTATCTCTAATATCATATTTCACTTACATGGAAGATCATCGATGATGAATTTTATAGTTTAATGAATAAAAAGTAAATAAATAGATAAATTTGCAAAGTCTTTAGCCACCTTCCATTGTTCGATGAATTATTAAGCGTTTCCCTCCTACACACAAAACTAACCACGCCAATGCCCCCACCCACGCCATACCGCCACCAGGGGGAAATGTGGCGCTAGTAAACGACGGAGACGGCCGTAAGGGGGCGTAGAGGGGGAGGGAAATAAGGAGAGGGGTCTAAATGAATCCGGTTTGTCGTTGTGGGGCCGCCGGGGGGACGGCCGGCCCCCCGGGGCTGTTTACCGACCCCTCCCACCGACGGCCCCGGGCGCCGGCCCCGACGGCCCCCGTCAGCAATAGGGGCTGGCAGATCGGACTCAGTCACGCCATGGGCCCAGGGACGGATTTCAGGCCTTGTTTAGGGGACGCCAGAAGGTAGAGAAATTGTTCTGTGAGAACAATGAGGGTTCATCAAACAATGTTTTTTGTAATATTAATGGTGAAAAAGTTGTAAAGTTGAATTGATTTTTTATTTTAAAATTTGATAATTTTTATTTGAAACATTTTATTTGAAAATTAAATAAAATTGAATTTGACTGTTTTTTTTTGTAGAAATGAACAATTGAATACAAAGGCCCAAAATGTAATTTCTAACCGTATAGTGCCGATATAATGGTACACTGAGGTATAAAATACTACAAGTTTATACAGATTATCTGAATAAATTGAGAGAAAAATAGAAAATATAAGTAGATGCAGAAGGATCCTTATAGCTGCATTTGTCCTATTTCTATTGGACAACACTTGGTTCTCAGCCAACAATAGATTTGGCCAATTCGACCAATGCTGAGGTTTTCCGAGATTTGTCCCATAGAAGGGATGGGCCGAATGGGTAGTGACGGAGGTGACCTAAAGGCATACAAAACAACGGCTGTGACAGCTGGACAATAAGCCCATCCCAGTTTATAACAACAATCAAGTTTACCATGAATATTATCAAAATTGCTTCCATATAATTATTCCCTGAAGGGAGTAGCACAATACAAAATTAACCAAAGCAATTTGGTTCACACATTACTTCTAAAATTTCTAAAATGTGACCTTACATTTGGGACTTTTCCCCATAGAAACCAATGATAAAGCCTGTCAGCCCAACCTATAATGTCCAACCCAATTTTGCCTTGAAATACAGTATTTTGATTGGCTGGCAAACCTGCGAATCTGTCAATTGATGACATTTATGAAATGATACTGTTTTAGCAGTACTTGGGGGTATAGAAAAACACAATTCTTGCATATATAAGTAATCCCAAGTCTTGAAGACAAGGAAGGCATATTTGTCTGTTTTGTCCAACCCTTGTCCAACCCCAGGATATACCCAATGTGGGATGGGCTTACTACGACGGCTTGGACCTTTAAACAACCTCTTTCCGATAAGTATATATGTATACAGAAGCTATATAGGTTCCAAACCCTCGAACGGTATCGGCCAACAGCATTGGCCGACTTGGAAATCGGCGTCAAATTATCAAACATGTTTAATTGAATCGCTGCAGGTGAGTCAGCCAATTCTGAGACACCAACATATACCCACACACGGTCGGGTCATAATGTAAATCTGTGCAAAATTCTGTGTTAATTGAATTTAAACCTGCATATAACACCAATTGTAATGCTCAATGATGTGTACACTGACTCCCCTGGTGGGTATGTCCCTTTAACAACCCTGGCAAAATTACCAACAGGTTATTTTATGTCCACTGTAAGAAAAAAAAGATTTCGTTCAATCTTCAACAGTTTGTTTTATGTTCTTATCTTTTCTATATGTAAACAATGCTTAATTAATTACAGAATGTATATCGTTTGCCCTGTAAGATTAAAACGTTTACAACGGCGTGGGTGTGAGTGTCATCGGTCTTAATGACGACGAAGTAACTGCACACCTTATCCGACTACATCCAGAAAACATTATACTACCCCCTACATGACCACATCTCGATACACATTCACTTTTACATTCATTGTTGACATTTGCGTCAGTTTCTTAGGCTTAGTGGTGTTATTACATGGGCGTCACCTATGTGATGTACAAAGTAATACATGTATTAGTATATATGGTGACAGAGTGGCAGAGGGATTCGGATAGGGTTACTTTCCCATGGAGATACCTGATACAATGTTGTCGAAATACAACAACGTGATTATAGAAAGACCACCCTTTATGTATGTACTGTGATTCTCTGGTCATTCGGTAATTGTTACTTGATTTAAGTTATTAATGGTAGCACCAAAGGTCCTGAAGCATCACTGTCACTTTTTATTATTTTGTCATCTTCCTGGGGGCGGTGTATTATATGAGATCATTAAAGCTGGTAAACCGATATGATCTTTGATAAAGATTATAAACGGGTGGCGATCGTTCTCAAATAGGATCGATGGACGCGACTACCCATATGATCATTAGGGGCCTGGGGTAAAATTAAACTTGCATAGTTTCTCCTCTCAGAATGTGTTAGATTTTTTAACGTTAGTTATAGTTATACTCTTCGCCGATGTATATACATATAGCTTGGAAGTAAATCGTTGGTCAATGATTAATGATTGGTGAAGTGAGAATTGTTCTATAAGGTAATGACATAATTTTATTAGCCCCCCCCCTTTTTTTTGTATAGAGAAAGCAATGAAATTATTTGAAATGTACGCACGAAATTGAAACCTATACCATCCCTTGTAGAGACGATTTGACTCTGTCTATGAAGAGTACACAGCTTTATATATCTATTACATGAATATAACCATGATCATTTTCACCACTAATGGTACACACGTCCCGCTTCTCTATATCAGACAGATTAATGTCACAAACACGCAAACAGGAGATTAGGACACACAATCCATAGGATTATGCCCCAATAATCTGGTCCAATTTCTATTACTTGTACATGTGATACTAATGTATAATTCACCGCCGCCACTTATTGAAAGCAGAGATCTGAGATAAAGCAACGGAGGGAAACCATAAGGGAGGAGGTTCTTATCAGTGGACCTGGGATTGAATGGGATGATAAATAAGTAAATAATCAGCCTGCGGATAAATTGCTAAGCACAGCGAGCATTCAAATCAATATCTGCTGTACCCTGGCTCTCCCTGGCCTACAGATAACGGAAATTGTTAGCTGTATCCACGATGTGTAAGTTAATGATTCAATTGTAGTATTTCAATAAAATTACAATGATTCAGTGTGTTTGATATCAGTTTGTGTAGGGGAAATAAACGGAAACTTAAGCAAAACAATTTTATGAAGCCCGTGAAAGGATTACAAAAAGTCCTACTATCCTAGTATGGAAAAGACTGCAAATCGGAATCCTAAAATATTTCAGGTTCGCACGAGATAACTAAACGGTATGATTATGGCCTATAATAGGATCGAGGGTCCAGGTTCCCCCAATCAGTAAAACAGGAAGTTCATTGTTCATTACCGGAACTAGTTTGCGAAGTCACTTGATGACGTTATTGTGTTGATGGACATCAAAAGGAGATACAATTTAAACCATTATATTGAAGTTTTTAAGGGATGTATTAGAAGTGAAAGAACACCCTTGTATATCCAGAAATATTATAATGAAATATTGAGAACCAACAAGATGGGGGAACCCGCCTGGGCCCCTATACGCTATAGATATTCCTTATCAGAATATGAGCTATTCTTCTGCATAATTCAAACTAAACATCCTGGCGGATACCGCCTGTTCGGTATACTGTTTGCCGGCTGACTGCGCCCATACAGCCGCTTTCAGCCGTCCCAACATTATGCCCGGCCCATCGGAACAAACGTCGACATACAAAAGAATACCCCTCTCTCCATACCTATAGGCGCTCATCGCCCATAAAAACTGCTTCCCTCCACTCGGTTTTTGCCCTGTTTCCACCAACCGATTCAACCACCGATTATTTGGTGTTTTTTTTTTTTTACTTTAAACCAGTATTACAACAAAATATTATACATCTTACAAACTATTTGAAAGAAAGCTAAAAAAAGTCTTTAGTTTTGCCCTGTTTCCGCCAACCAATTTAACCGCTGATTATATTTGGTAATTTATCACTTAAAGACTAGTATTATAACAAAATATCATATATCATACATACCATTTGAAAGAGAATCCAAAATGCTTCATCATGGTATATAACATGTTCGTGATTAACTAATATTCCCACTGCCGATTTTTGCAATTGGTAGTAAAATCGGCTGGTGGAAACAGGGCTTTTGGCGGTGGCGGGAAAGAAGCTGGGGGCTCGACGCTGGGTGAAACAATAGGGGGGGGAGAGGGGTGCTCCGTCCTTGTCAGGGGGGTACAATGACAGCCAGCGGGCCTGGCGATAATCCATCATACCTGGTAGATTAGGGGGTGGGGGGAGGGACCCTGGAGGAGGGGAGGGGGTGCCTGGTGTAAGTATACAGGGGCTGGGGGTAAGTGGCCGTATCGGGATGCTCCTTATGGAATGTTTATGGACAGGGCAAGACGTTGACTTTTATTTAATAAGTTATAGCATTGTCGTCAAGCAGGAGAATAGAGAGAGTGGGGGTCCGAGGGTGTTTGGGACCACTAGGACTCCAAAAATTAAAGTTTAGGTAGTACTCCTTAATCAGCTGTTAATATAATAGAGTATATCATCATTGTTCTCTGGAACTACCTGAGTTAGGCCTATATGTTATGAATAACATCAAAATGTCCTGATATCCTTCACTATTTGCCTGAACCTCCTCAGACGGGTCCCCACGTAGACTTGTGGGCTGTTTGGCCTTGACTTTGGGAAGCTTAAGGACGTGGAGTTATATTAGACTTTTAGAGTTTACTGAGCAGCTTTCCATCGAGAAATTAAGGGCATCACCCGATTAAGGGGACAAGTTGAACAAGACACGACTTTCCCTTTCTCGAAGAAATTGTGTTATGCTAAAGATGCAATGCCTTTATACTTGTCATCCAATGGTAGAAGTACCCATTAGCCCGCTACAAATTTCCCTTATCTAAATCATGGATGCTGGTTCCAGACCTAACACTTGGCTCCCTATACCCCAGCCCCAGTCTCCAGCCGACTCTGGGTCCGACCAAGTCGTAGCTTTGTCATGCAGAGGAGGGGGGCTCTGAGTATTACCCCAACCCTCCACAACCCCACCCCACGGGGGCTGGTACTGCCGCAGACTTCTTATTGTCCTATTTGCCCAGCCCCAAGTCACTATAATGTCAGCCCCCGCGAGGTTTGTGTTTTTTATCGAAACATTAGATATATAGAGAAAAAAGAGAGTTGAGAATCAATAATGCTACAGGATTGTTTTCTTATGGGGTTGGTATTTGAATGACAACCTTTCATTTAGACTTATTATCGACTCTAATATGATGCCAAATAATGATTGATACTATATATTAGTAGTAAACTTCTGTTTTAACAACAACAAAATGAAGCTACATTCCCAGCCGCTAAAACATGAACATGTGATACGGTACATTCTATTTGTTCAGTGACTCTGAATTACAGCAGAGTGCCATAGCAGAGTATTCTCTAATATATTTCATGACCCTTTAAGTATCTCATTAGCTCTTAGCTTCCATTGATGAACTTATGTACTAGGAATACGATATTTTACAGTAAATAGGCTTGGAATTATACTTTTTGATGTTTGTGTTCTTCATTATTGAACTTAAAAGTCTTCACTAAAACATGATGGTCACCAGACTTTATACAACCCTATCATCTCCAACGTGTCTTATGTATTGGTTATCATGTCTACCTGGTGAAGAGCCGTGTATTGGAGGAATGCTGTGTCAACACTGTGTTTTATGTCCCATAGAGATGGGCCCACATAGATATCGTGACAAGGGACTCAGTGTCAGCTAAATCAATCGATAGACGCCTTAAACATTGGAATGGAACTTGTCAATGACATGTTTTAATCATAAGAGGTGTGCTAACATGCAAGCATAAACTGGGTTTACAACATAAGTTTTGCCCTGTCAGAAAAAAGTGCTATGAGGAAAAATCGGTTTAAACGAATAAAAACATTGCCAGAAAGTCATGAGAACGACAAAAAAATATTAGTTGGGCGACATTCAGGCTAGGATGCATGGTTCAGATATTATGCTCAGAAAATAATATCGTTTGGATAGATGCCAAGGACAGCCTAAAACCTGCACATAAATAATGGAAAATCGTTTGGTCATGATACATAGTATATGCCTATAGGAATTCAATTACATAATTCGCGTGTCATTCTTGATTCGCAGTTGCTTTGCAATTCATGTTTGGTCGGGATCATTCCACGAAAGTCTGAAATAGGATATACACTGTTCCCCTTTTTGGTCAGGCGGGATGAAGTGGAAAAAGTAAAATATTAAACTTTCGGTCTTCCTCCATGTCATTCTATCCTTGAGAGAAATACCCGAATTATTGCCTGGTGGTTTTTTTTGTCCTGCAGCACAATTACCAAGCCAAACTTTAAAGGAAATCCAGTCATGAGATGTTCGATTCAGATGTCTCGCGCATGGCACGATGTTCGTGGGTCTCCCAAAATCAGGCCGTCTGGCTGAAATGGCGTGTCCCTTCATAGGTTTATCGAACGCTCTCTCCAGGAGAAGCTTTGATAATTCAGACACGTGTATGTCGTGACGAGTGTTATGTGTCAAAGAGTCACGTAACTCACACTAGCATGTAGAATGATGTGCAGAGATATAATGTATCAAAGTTATATATCTTTTGATATCCTAGTAAGATATGTTGATATGTTAGATGTTTAACATGATATTCTCTGTCATTATTATTTTATATAAAGGCAAAAAAAAAATATTCTGTCCCTTTTTGTTTCATTCCCAGGAGGGCATGGGGCTACTCAGTCTTGGGCATAGGTGACAACTGTGGGACGTCTTGCTCCATATTATCGGGGTTCTAGAAAGCTGACCACTCCTCAAACAAGGTAATTGGAATCCACTGTCCATTGTTTTTTTGCTCCCTCAGAGCTTATACTCCAGAGAAAACCTATGCAAACTGGCCAATTAGCACCTTTGATATTCAGTTTCATTATTGAATGCATTAATTAATAAACATGATGTATGACCACCCCTTTCTTTTAGGCTTTCAGGGGGGTACCCACTCCCTAATTTTGTCAGTGCATCGCCACCACTTCATAAGGTTATGCCAACGGTGGATATCAAATAAATATCTGAGTACCCCCCCGGGGTTTTACTTCTGATGCTGTATTATATCTTTAGTTTCCCTCCTTTTCCTTCATAAACTAGGGTCGACAAAGTTCGTGAAATGAATTGTAAAGTTTTAGATACATTTACTTACTAGGAATGTATAGAGATACCAATATACCTTTAAGCATTACCGGGTTATATAAGCGTGCATATATATAAATTTATTTATATATCACTGGCCGTCAAATAAAAGAAGCCGTCCCTCTTAAACACGTGTACTCACGTCAGTGTAAGTTACATTAATTCTTCATAAAGTGGGTAGGATCCACGCCTTATTTGGCCACGTTGATCAAGTAGTGGCCATTTGGTGGCGGGGAGTCGATTTAGTGGGTTGTTCCTGGGGCCCCTGCCGCCGCCACCGCCTTGATCTATGCCCCCTTCTCATGGTAAATTGATAAAGCCTGTCTTGTTTATCAACTGCCTCATATTGCACAAGCCCTACAAGCTACATCCCTCCCCTTTTTTCTCTTATGGCCCGTTGCTATGCCCCCCCTGCCCCTCTACGGCCCCCTCCACCCTCCTCCACCCCCTCTCTGCCCCCTAAGGCCCCCTTATCCACCCACCTGACCCCTGGTGATCATGTTACATAATAACCCCACTACTTCCGGCCCTATACCCCTCAGGCCATCCTTAGATTAGGCCGACGCCGATCTAAGCAGAAGCAAGGAGCTGCCAGTAGCGTCGGGTGGCTGGGGTCAGGCTTGTAAAGGGTGTATTCCAACTGCACGATTTGACTTGCGATATCAAATATTGTTAGTAGGAGTTGTTTATAGTCATGTTAGATATCATTAGAAAGGGCTTTTGATTTTCTTCCAATTAATATGTAGGATTCGTGGTCCCTAAAAAATGGGAAAAAAAAGGATGTTATAACAGATGGTCAATTGCAATAGAAGATGTTAATAGTCATGTTCCATATCATTTCTTTATCAAACAATATGTAGGACTCATGGTCTATTGTCTTATTATTAGAAAGAAAATTAACATTCCCCCAATGAGGGCAGTTGAAATCGTCTAGTGGAATACAGGCTTAAGGGCCTGTTTCCACCAGCCAATTTTCCTGCCGATTTGTTGGTAATTTATTACTTTCAACTGGTAATATGGCAAAGGATTATATATCTTACATACCATTTGAAAGAGAATTAAAAATCTTTTCTAATGGTATATAACATGTCCATGATTAACCAATATTCCCGCTGCCGATTTCTGAAATCGGTGGTAAAATCAGCTGGTGGAAACAGGGCTTTAGGCTTGATCCCATGTCAGTAGGGGGGTGGTGGCCTGGGGCCCTCCCCTGACACCCAGCAGAACCTTATTCTGCCTACACGGCCTCCCTGCCCTGCCCCTCCCCCTGTAAACCGGGGGTGGTTAGCGCGGCATGCGAACTGCTCATAAATAGGCCGAGTCACCGGCGAGCAGCTCAGTATGAGGGGGTCTATGCGGCCCAGTGTACAGGGTATGTTGGGTCAGAATTTCATGATTTTCATACTCTGTAATTATGAGTTGTTGATTCTTTCGGATATGCTGATAAACATTAATTTAGGATAGTTAAGTATGATGTGGTTCTATGGGGCCGAGTGTAATGTATTTCAGGTCATTATTACATGATTTTCATACCCTGGAATCAAAAATTATGTTGTCCCCAATATGTTGATAAACATTCATAAAAGTTCAGTATGATGTATTTCCATAGGGCCGAGCAAAATGTATTTTGGGTCTTTATAAAATGATTTTCATACTTTATTATTTTCCCCAAAATGCTGATAAACATTTAGAGTAGCTCAGTATGATGTAGGTATATAGGACCGTGTGTAGTGTATTTTTGGTCATTTATTCATGATTTCCATTCTTCATAAATCACAAATTTATTGTCCTCGATATGCTATGAAATTGCAATGGCCTACAGTAGCTACCATGGATAGGACAGAGTACAAAGGTCTTGCTGAAAAGAGCGATTCTTATATGTTTAAAAGATCAAAATGCGCTTTTTATAATCTACAAAACATGAAAAATATGACTTAAAATGGAGTAGAATGGTAGGTAAAGAACTCAAGGTACATAAATGAGATACAATATACGGCTCTTCTTTGTTAATAACACACCAGTTCGACTACTACCACTATTATCATTAGATAAATACCGAATTTCACTTCTCTGTGTACATGAATTGATAAGAAGATTACAATTATTCTCATTTTAGGGCCTTGGCAATTGAGCTATGGTATAACTTTTATGTTAGGTCAGAAGGAAAGTCTAAAGACTTAGAACTGAAAAAAGAATCGCCGAAATAGTTTTGGATACTGATACTAATAGTCCAGGAGCCAAATCCTGAAATCAGTCAAAATAAGGATTTACCCTCCGCGGTGAGCCCCCTGGATTTTCTTGATTTTTTTCATCTTATAGCATCCTAGGGACCATGAATCAAGACGGTTCCGAAGAATTTAGGTATGCAAACACTGTGTAATTACGCAATTTGTGCTTAATTAGAAAAAAATGAAAAACGCGTTATTTCAAAATTTCTCTGGAACTATGTAAGATAGAATAACATGCTATATGTCATCTGAAAGGTAATTTTTTTCCCAATTTTTTGATATATTGTTGCTATTGTCATTAATCATGGCAATGAGTAATTAACGAAAAACTGTTGTTTCAGTCAAAATCATTAGAACTTAAGGATCTAAGATTAAACTCTGGAATTGATAAACCAAGTCCTAGTATACTTGAAGGGGATCTTTAGGCAGTTTTTAAAGAAAGTTGCATCTGATTTCATTGGAAATATAATGTAGGAATCATTTTTTGCTGATTAAATTCTAACCGACTATAGGCTCATTTTGCACTTATATTTCAAAAGGAGAGATGATATCATGAAAATAACACAATGTATCCTAAAGAGATGTGGAAATGATAATCACTATCTCCCTAGGCTGGTATTTCAGTGCTTTCCCAGCCATTTGGGTACATGTATATAATATGGTAGCTGTTTGGAGAGTATTTTGGATCACAGTGAAAGATGTGTCACAATAAAACTATGGTTTGAGTAAGATTTCTTTCCTCAGCAAAATACCATGATAATGTTTCAGCTTGATTACAAACCATCTTATTAGGGCCCTTACATTAAGTTTGTATGCATCAAGGGGGGGAGGAAGGTATGAAATCTTTGAAAATGTGTGTACTTTCTAGTGCAAATCCAATGCATATTTATGACCAAAGGGGGTGGGGATCTGAGATTTTTGAAAGTGTGTGTACTTATTAAATGGAAGGCCCCTTATAGTTCCCTCTACTTCTTGTTTGCATAAAGAAAAGAATAGCTTGTAGCAGACTCACCCATTACATGACCCCAATCCAGATTTCTGAGGGTATTGTACTGACGCGGGTGGCCAGTCCATGTTTGGGCAGCATAACGTGAGCTTAGAAGCGCACGTGTAAGCCAATGTTTCACTTTGACAGTAGTGAAATGAGGGAGGAGTTAAGGTGTGACGTACCACTATATAATAATGTGTTCCGCTCTTAGCTAGCCAGAGTAGCTGCAAGCACTGTGTGAGTAAACATTCTGTGAAGGTTGGACCTTTAATCTGCAGTCTAGGTTCTGGAGAGAGGCATATAGAAATTGTGTTAGAGCGCGGAGCGTTGACTGAATGTGTTTGAGGGAACTCTAACCTCGGGACTGATCATGGTCAATCGAGTTCTGGTCACGGAACGACTAGACATTGGATAATAAACAACAAATCCTTTCACAACGAGTGTTCACGTCTTACATGATAAGGGAACTATAATTATGTATTGGACGACCGCAGTCGACGAGGAGGGAGACTGCGAATGGAGCTAGCTATTATCTATACAACGAAACATCACAAACACGCATTAACTTTAAATGGATAATTAAACCTCTATAGTTCAGTATACTACTTTAAAGAAGAGATGAATCCCAAAAAGTATCCTGTCATATATCAAAGGTTCTGAATTTAGAAAAGAGTCCTTGTATCAATATGCCAACTGCAAAAAGACCGAGTGTGCTATTTGTTAAACTTGTAAACATGATACGTGTGCTACCTCTGCCAAATTGTTGGTTTTAATAAATTACTAGATTGCACTCTTGGATTCTAGACCCATGTGCTTATATAAATGAGTAACTTAGCTTGACCATACACAAAATGGATATCTTATATTTTATTCAATATATGGGTAACTGGTATTAGTAATTTGATATTAAATTATGATCATGGTCACAGTTCATTTCTAAGAGCCAAACTTCCAATCCTCCTAAATTACCAATAAAAGTTATGACCAGCCTTTGGTCATGCTTCATTTGGTCAATATCATTGGCAAGACCTCAAACAAATATCAAAACTTGAAACAATACAGAAGTTCCTAATATATCTTTCTATTTCAAAATTACAAATTTTTGGTATAGCCATTACTGGTTTCCCAATACTATCTAGTAGCATTACCACATTGAGCAGCATGTGCACAGCACCCTTGCTGCGGGACCATAACCAAGGCAGTACGGTATTAGGAGAATGTACAAGAGCAACAAATTGCTGTGATTCTGGTTGTAACCTCAAACTTTCTGTCATATAAACCTCAGAAACAACATTATTCCCTTATCAAAATATAACTGACCATTTTCATTTCTCAACTGCTATGAACAAGGATCCAATTTCCCTAACCAACAGCAAGAGACAGCTTATAGTTAGATACTAAGGGAAAGGTCATTTTGGTAAATACTCAGAGACCCAAAACTAAGGGAGTCATTATTCAAATATATGAATAATCCTCTAGTCTATGATCAGTTCTTATAATACAACACTGAATACTTAGTCTATAATACAAAAGGGTATAAAACTAAGTGATCAATGAACCCATACATCCTGGAACTGTAAACCCTCTAGTAGCAAAAGGGTAACAAAGTTTATTTTGGCAGATAGGTGGTAGGATGTTAACAAAAGTACAGCAGGTGGTCAGCAATCCCACAGTTTATGGCACACGATATATAGGCCTGCAGTGTTGCACCATCGGAGGCTGCCCTTATCTCCCAGTTCAGGTCGCTCAGGGGAAAGGTTAGACCTCTCCACCACTGATAAGGTTCTGAAGATCCACTACCTTCATTATACTGCTGGAAGGCAACATTGTCTAAACAGTTAACTTTATCATTTTATCTCACCAGCTGCAGTGATGAACCCCATGCTCCTTGTGGAATTATGTGATAAAATTAAATAATAAGACAGTCATAAGTAACCAAAATTTAAGCCTGCCCCTCTCTCTGAGGGAACCTTTATTAGGTTGTAAGCACAGTGTCTTACGAATGGGTTAACTCACACAACAGGGAGATAAGAACCCTAGACTGCCATCTTTATCATTCCTCTGTCTCTCCAGGCCTCTGGGCCGTTGCCAGGGTGAGGTAAACATTAGATATTGGGGCCAGCAATGGGGGATTTAAAAGAGTATCACAGCCTACAACTCCCACTCTCCCTATAGGAACATGCTTTTTAAAGATCAGTGGTTACAGGGGTATGTAAATAGAAGTTTGCTGCATATTGTTTGCTGCATATTGTCAATGTGTGAATCTTTGGCAATATAAGGAGCCATCCATACCCTTTTGAGTAAATAAATAATGACTATACTAGTTTGATCAGGCAACAAAGATGAGCTTGTCTGCAAATCACATGGACACATATTTCTTGCTAATGTTTACTTATTTTACAGCTCCAATATTGTATACAATGGACTAAATGGCTGTGAAAGCATTGAAATACCAGCCTAGGGAGATAGTGATTATCATTTCCACACCTCTTTAGGATACATTGTGTTATTTTCATGATATCATCTCACCTTTTGAAATATAAGTGTAAAATGAGCCTATAGTCGGTTAGAATTTAATCAGCAAAAAATGATTCCTACATTATATTTCCAATGAAATCAGATGCAACTTTCTTTAAAAACTGCCTAAAGATCCCCTTTAAGTATACCTAGGACTTGGTTTATCAATTCCAGAGTGTAATCTTGGATCCTTAAGTTCTAATGATTTTGACTGAAACAACAGTTTTTCTTTAATTACTCATTGCCATGATTAATGACAATAGCAAACAATATATCAAAAAAATTGGGAAAAAAATTACCTTTCAGATGACATATAGCATGTTATCCTATCTTACATAGTTCCAGAGAAATTTTGAAATAACGCGTTTTTCATTTTTTTCTAATTAAGCACAAATTGCGTAATTACACAGTGTTCGCATACCTAAATTCTTCGGAACCGTCTTGATTCATGGTCCCTAGGATGCTATAAGATGAAAAAAAACAAGAAAATCCAGGGGGCTCACCGCGGAGGGTAAATCAGGATTTTCAGATTTGGCTCCTGGACTATAAGCATACATGTACGCCGCACCATACTACATCTCTGATCTACAGAAGTATAGTTGGCCCATTTCCCCTGTTTTAACTGTGTGAATCATTTTCATCTAAATTCTCTCCACCATTAAATCGATGTCTACCTATGTCCCCAAATACAAGGTATTTCTTGTTCTCAAGGTTTTATAGCAACCTCTAAGTGTCTTCTATTCTAATACTCAAGGAAATGTTCCTAAAAACTGGCGTGGTGTTACACACAGAAAAGCCTTTTCAAAAATCCCATACATATTGTACTCCTGCATTTATGAAAAAGTCCTTTTATTTATCATAAGCGATATCAATGACGTTAGACAGGTATGTCATTCTTTGTTATTGTCGACCCCTCCCTCTTTATCCCCCTTTAAGTCCCATTAGAAAAATCAATGAATTTTAAAGAACCGTTTGAAAGTACAAATCTGATATTACTTTCGCTACAGGTAGCTGATGATGTTTATCTCTGCCTACCTTTATTAAAGGGGCGCTGGTACTTAACCTAGTCTCCTATTTCTCCCCAGGGGGCTGATGTTGGTATGAGGATGGGTGCAACACTTTATTATAAGCCTACAGGTGTGGTATACCAGCTTAATGCTTCATTCATCCCCACTTACCTCGGCCCCCGTAGGGGTACCATATGGTTGGGCTTCTGCTCTTGGGAAGAATAAAGGCCCACAATAGCCCCTGCTGATCATAAAAGGTGATGATAGGGGGGACCAAGCACTGACCAAGTGGTTTATTGAGTTTGATTCCCGGTTGGTGTCTGGGTTCATTAAACATGAGGTACAGCAAAAATGATATTTTCAGGGTTTGATCCCCTACTGTTTGCCCTCATCTCATAGATACGAACACCGAAGACTGACCAAGTCAAAACACTTGTCTAAAAAGTCAGGATTGGCCCTAATTTGTTTTTGCCATGAAAATGACCCTGTCGGTACGGCATAAACCATCCATCACTCACTCACTCCACTCACCTCATGCATCTATGTGACATGTCCTGTAACTGTTGCCCACGAAGGATATTCTAGATCTGATATTGCTGCATAATATATCTCGGGGCCTCCCATAATTACGAACGCACATTTTTTTTAAATCCACCTTGGGCTAAAATACGCTCGTTTCAGCATACTGAACTGCACATTTCTGCCAAAGGTATCAGATCCATTTTCAATTACGTATGTGTTTTGAATTTGGTTAACCTAAATGGTCGGAAAGCGAGACAGATAGCAACAGGAAATTAAAGTACTGGAAAAACCCGGCTCATGCACACAGTACGGTTTGCTGTAAATGTTCCACCAGAGCTGTCCAGACTGTAGATTGAATTAGTCATATGTGCGAATTGTTGCAGTCTGTATGTGATTGTAAGTGTGTCAGGTATCAGACTCATCTGTGGGTCAAAGAATGAGCGGTTTGGAGGAGCTCCGAGCAGTTCCGAGCAGCTACGAGCAGTTCCGAGTAGCTACGAGCTGTTCAATGGAAGTCAGTTTATTATATGATTGTACGTGTGCGAGTTATCAGACTCAGCTGTGGGTCAATGCACAAGCAGTTTGAGGAAGTTTGGAGCAACTCCAAGCAGTTCCGAGCAGTTCCGTAAAGTTAGGAAACAACACGAACTCGAGTGTAGCCTCCCTCAAAGGACGAGCGGTTTGGGTCAGTTCAGAGCAGCTTCGAGCATCTCCAGAGCAGTTTCATAAAGTTAGGAACAACTCCGAGCAGTTCCGAGCAGCTCTCTGACAGCTCCAGCATAGCCAACTCCTCACCCACTCCTCCTATCCGACCGACCAGACATCACCTCCATGTCGCGGACCCATCACACAGCGGCTGCACGCAAATATGTCTTCAAAGGGAACATTTTTATTTCTTTATTTTTCATATCAAAGTAAATTTCCTCCACAACGCTTCAGGCCCGTGATGCACTGCGCGGTGATCAGGTTTGTAATCCCCTTTACTTCCTATTCTTTCATCCTCTGGGGGTTATTGTTGCATGAAAGGTAAAAAGAGATGGAATATGGCGACACTCACCTCACGCCTATACCGCCCCTCCCTCGGGGGGTGCCTAGGCAGGTGTTAACCAGGTGCAAAATTGGCCGATAAAGTTGATAAAGGCCCCTTTCTGCCTCCAGGGGGTGCCCTTTTGTCACTTTAAACCCGCACTATATAGCGGGGCTGGTGTCACTATGGTGGGTTATATGAATATATATATATATATATATATATATATACATACATACATATATATATATATATATATATATTATATTGAACGTCTTCAGGTAAGTCTGTTCTTCCAGACAGTATAAGTGATTTCATTGTATATTCCTCTGTGTGTGTATATATTTATATAAGTATCTTTGAATTTATCTAACTTATAGGTAAAGAAGTGTGTATGAATATATATATATATACAAAGCACAGGCAATAAGAGACCTCCAGAAGTCAAAGGAAAACTGCTTTGTTCTGTTTGTTTTCAACATGTGCATTGATGCCAAGAACATAAGGCAAAATCACAACTCTATTGTTCAAATATTTGGCACTAGTGCAAAACTGCTTTGAAATACTCATAGAAAAGAGATCACAGGTAAAACTCTTTGTGGTGAAACTTTCCTCAAAGCTATAGGTCAGATTTGGGGTATACTTCAGGAGTATGAGGCACTACACTATGATTAACGAGACCCTGAAGGTAACAGAGTGTAGAGTTTCAATGGGAAGGATCCAATTTTATCACTGACCTTGAGCGAGGTTAATAAGAGGTTTTTGTGTTAGTATGTGAATACTTAATGCAATGCACACACGCTTTCTGGTGATATAGGCCTCATAATTCATAGACACAAAGTAGGTTATGACACATCTCCCAAACCATTCTGCACGGGTATCATACAGATACTCAATCTGAACAAAATCTAGGTCCAATTTAGCTCAAACAAATTCATAGAATCATACTTAAAATTAATACTTGTAAAAAGTAAAATGTCAATTCTATCCTTTAGCCACCTGGTCATGATGACCAATTATAGTGACCATCAAAAATTTGTAATATGTAACCACAAGGTTACCTATCCGACACACGCGCATGTAACTAACTGTACGGTTGTTTTCGTCATTGTCACAGAGAAAGTCAGTATCATATTGATAATTTATATTGACATTAAAAGTCCAATCCTCTCATCTCTTACTTTCCCATCTACTGTAACTGTGCTTTGATACCCCCAGGCCATACAACGTTAGGAACAATAACAGTAATTACTCCCAGAAATAAGGCTTTGTAATCAATACGTATCCAGTTAGGCCTGCTAATGTGGCCTAATGTGATCAGGACATTATGGTCCATATGTTAGGCGAGTGGGGCTGACAATAGGGTGGTACGTGTATGCTTTGTATGGTGTATGGCGCAAAAAATAGCCCTGGGTTGTATAGGAGCCTTGTGATTGAATCCATTTAGGTAATTGGACTTGTGGGGGGGGGGGGGGGTAGACGGGGGGGGGGAGCTGTAGGTTGAGGGTGGGGTGGGGGGATGAGGTTCTCGGCCATAAAGAAGGGGAGATGAGATATTAAGTCTCAAAACACAGTCAGTCAGAGTTGTTTGTAAGCTTTACATGTTTACATTTGAGGATTGTAGCATTTCTTGTGGTTTTGAAGGTAAAGGCACTTACTGTTATTACAGAAACCCCTTTTCCTTAGACTCGCTATGTGAGGAGCAGTGACCCAAATAGTATTGTATTATTTGCAGCAGTATTTTTATTGTAAAACTGCAAGATATAGTTTAGAAGGCTGGCAGGATGATATAGACGACGACGTTTTCGATGCAAACCATGATGAGGTGGAAAGGCAAATTGAAAACACCAAGAATATCTTTACTCCCAAGGGCATTACATGTACGTCTATAGATATTGTGCTGATGCGCTCGTATAACCATGTTTTGGTAATCACCATGTGCTCATGTAAAATAAACCTAGAATGCATTACTTACAATTGATCATTTGTTTATTATACCAGCATTATGATAGTTCTTTTTAGATAGATTAAGCATGAATATGTAGTTTAGATGTTTGCGAAATGAGAATGATAATACTTCAAAATTGATCAACAATATGGCGCCCAGTCCCCTTCTGAATATTGAGACATCATCTGCGAAATGTCTATAGACATTTTAAATCTTCGAACGCCGCACCTGGTCACACTGTACTCCCTACAATCACAGAATTGCTCGCTGGGCTAATAATAGTCACCGAGCCGTATTTAATTTCCTCTGCGCCCACCGTCTGTTTACTGGTGGCGAGGACACGGGGAAAACAAACTGTAATGGAAGGAACTGTGGGACGCCTACATAAAAGTCTTTTCCTTTTTAGTAGAGATTCATGTGGTACATGTTAGTGGAAGTCCGCACGTCCTATTTGTGGCCAGCTAGTGACAGAGACGAGGTGATATTTATCACATCTAGATTGTAAATAATAGATGTCAATATCAGTACACGCTCGTGAGCAAAACCTTTACTTTTGGGGTAAAATGTTCTCTTTTGGATTAAAACCTTCCCTTTGCTTTTTTTGATGCCATTTCTGATATGCCCACACAAATAGTGACAAGTGAAACAATACATTGAACTTACCCTACTTATACGGACATTTGAAAAGTGAAACAATACATTGAACTTACCCTACTTATACGGACATTTGAAAAGTGAAACAATACATTGAACTTACCCTACTTACTATCAGGACTGGCAGAACACATATTGTTTTATGAATTTGTCTTGTTGAATAATGAAAAAAGTAAGATTAAGAGCACACGGTACTTGAAAAATACCTTTACGAATATAAAAAAAACTGAGGATATTCGAGGATATTGGTGTGAGCATAGCACTGCATGTAGCTCTCTTACATGCCTTTGATGTACGGTAATATCAGGAGAAGATATGGGAACACTCGCGAGTCGACCTGAGCGGCAGGCAGGGAGCAGGTCAGTGATCTGTGTTATACAATGGTCAGAGAGGTTGTGTAGATAATTTAAATTTGTGTGTAACGCCGTTCTATAGCCAAATTTAGTATAAATCCAAAGTTTATTTTTATCCAAGGGGGGGTGCGGGTCTGACGTTTGTGAAAATGTGAGTTCCTAATATATTTCTTAAAGTTAATTCTTGTGATGGCTCTTTTTATATCGGGTGTAAGCATTTCCCATACCTTACATCGTCTGGCCTTTGGGATTTTCATGCAAGTTCCAAAACGCCGTGGTAGTTAATTGATTTGATATCCTTGACAAACACAACGCATCATTTCTTCATGTTTTATAATATGCTATTCAAACTACCCTGCATGGCAGATCCATATGAGTCTGGGTTTGTTCGCATATCATAGGCCTATTCTACTAACCGTCACAGACTTCCTGACAAAGACATCACCCAACACCCAACACACACCGCCCCCTCAGGAACCGTCCCCATGCACCTCCGCGAGCAAGGTGTGTTCACCATTTCCCGATACCGATTGTGGGCTTTTGGTTTCCCTGGGAATTAAAAGTTCCATCAGGCCTGTACACCCTCCCTCCCCCCTCCCCGTCCCCTAGTCGTCGTAGGTGTTAATACTCTCACAATCCCCCTGGCCACAGTGTGGGGTTGAGATAGGATCCGCCTACCTTCTCTTCCCCTCCTGCCCTCCTACTCCCGCCTCCATGCCCTTTCTCTCTCTCTCCATCCTACCATACCTCCACCCCCTCCCCTGCTTCCAGCCTATTCCCACCAGCAATTATGTCTATTATTCTATCATTTAGGCCTATGTCCTAATCATTATTTTACCCCAATTCCCTTCCTATCTCGTCCCTACCTCCATCTAAATTCTCTTTCTCTCCTACTAGTCTCCTTCATCTATTTGCCCTCCTTTGTACCTGTTCCTGTCTCCTCCTCCCCTCTCTCTCCCTCTCTTCCCTCCTTTGCATCCCCCTCTTCCCTCGTCTCCCTCCTTTATATTCCATTGATTATTTAACCCCAATTCCCTTCCTATTTCCTCCCTACTTCCTTCTAATTTCAATTTCACCATCTCTTTCCATTTCTCTTCATCCATTTGCCCTCTGTTATTCCTGCTCCAGTCTCCTCTTCCTTCCACTCTTTCTCCCCTTCTCTTCCCTCCATTGCATCTCCCCTCCTCCCCTCCTCTCCTCTCCTTTCCCCCCATCTACCACTCCACCTGCTCTACCCCACACCAACACGCGCTTGTCAACCTAAGTTTCACATCGAGGCTACAAGAAGGACGTGTCGCACATGCGCACTGAGCGATTGTGAGCGGGGACGAGGCTTGGCGGGAAAAAGAGTAAATCACGTGAGAGGTTGGCTGGGTCCTGGCGTGTGGCCTGGTGCTGGTTGTATATTCATCAGGCAACCAGTGTAAGTCTGGGGGGGATGGAGGTGGGTTGTTACGTTGGTGGTTACCCTTGTTACGTCGGACGCCACTATGTCAGGGCCTGTTTGCATGAACAAATATACTCTGCCACCTCCAATGTGGGAAGAGAAACCACTGATGCCTTCAATAATATGCTTATCAATATTATGAAATTATATTTGAGAATGGGCCACTTTGTCTGCTGGTTTATGTACCGAAACGAGCCTCCAAAAGTGTAGCTATAATATTTTGGTAGCTGTTTATGTTATGTAGGCCCATATGAAAGAGGTAACATTTTGGAAATTAATCAGTAAAAATAAATTCTATCGTAAGTTTTCAGTCATCACATTTAAATACATCTTTTTCCACTCATGCGATTTTCATCTTTAGAAAGCGTATGTTCCGCAACACAATGTTCAATCGTAGTATGTCACCATCGGCGCATTTGTATGAATATCTCAAGTCCATGGTTTATCATTACATATTATACACACAAAGCCCAATACACCAATAAATTGCAAATGACTCTTCAAGTAGCATGCCTTAAAAGAACTGTCTATTGATATAAAGAAAAGTATGATTAAGAGGCCTAGAATGTATGACCCAGGTGCATCATGCAGGGATCTAGTTCTTCAAAGCATCCTCTCCCGGTAATTGAACTGTTCCTTACATTCAGATATAATAGAAAACATTCCCTTCTAACAGAAAGCAGCTATTGACACAAATTCGACTATTAAGTCTCAATATTAGAAGGAAATCGATCGCCATGACAACAGCAGCATAACATATGGCATTTTAACGAGTTTGGTGGCTGCAGGATAAAATACCCCCCATTAATGATTGCGTGCAAGACCATAGAAGCAAAATGTAAGGATGTCGACAACTTCCTTTCTGGCGAAAAGACCCACCCCCTTACTCCCCTTAAACCCTGTTTCCACCAGCCGATTTTTACTACTGATTTCAAAAATCGGCTGTGGGACTACATGTATTAGTTAATCAGGGGCCATACTACGCATCAAGAAGGGTGGGTGGGGGGGTCTGATTTCTTTTTTTTAAATTTGTGTATGTTCCAATACAAATTCAATGCGTATTTTAGCTGAAGGGGGGAGGTGGGGGTCTCAAGCGTTTTTGAAATTTTGCGTACCTGCTAAATTGAAGGCCCCTCATGAACATCACTGTTATATACCATTAGAAAGCATTTTCAATTCTCTATCAAATGGTATGTAAGATATAATATATATAATCATTTGTTATAATACGAGTTAAAAGTAAAAGATTACCAAATAATCAGCGGATTAATCGGTTAGTGGAAACAGGGCTTTACCTCCCCCCCCCCCCCCCCCCCCACACACACACACACAAACGCCGCCACATCGGAGCCGGCGTCTCCGGCCATGTCACGTCTCGCGAGAGCGCCTCACGTGGTCACGAGGTTCGGCGAGATTTGGTCACGCGGCGGTCCCCTAGCGGACTGTGGGTTAACTACTTCTTGGCGTGGCGCGCCGCCGGCAGTGCAATGACAAGAAAACAATATGGCGCGGTTTTCTTTTTAATAATACCGGTCGGCTGGAGGATTGCTGGAGGTTTGCTGAGAGCGTGCGTGACGCGAAGTGAGGCCCAAAAAGATTTCTTGTAGCAGGAAGAAGCTGGCAGGATAGCAATGTTGTTAGCCGCCCCTCGCGACTAGGGACAATAATGAAACACTAGTAAAACACTCTTTGACTCGCCGAGGCCGTAATTCGGTTAGCGGCGACGACGGAACCTAACCCTTCGCATGTCTAAAGCTATAAACACAAATCAGGTATTTTCAAGCCAGACGAATAATGCGACTGATAGAGCCCAGGCCTGGGCGCCAGTATCGAATTGTGGTTTAATAACTGAATAAATGGCGGTGGTGACGCGTTGAATAATAAAAGGCTCTATAGAGTTGCTCTTTTCCGTGAGCATATTGGACCAATCTGACCTAGTTCAGTTTATGGGCATGGGGTGAGTGAAAAAGCCCGATATGTTATCGTTTGGCCTCACAAACGATGGCCATCTTCAAAAGAAAAGCGTCCACCGGGCTCGTCGACTTGTGGGATCTGGAGTGTACCATATGGTAGCAGGGTGTTTCCAAAACCGAGCAGCTCAGAAACGTCCTGAAAGGCTCGGATCTGCTCTGATCCGAAAAATGTCTTGATCTGCTTAACACTGACTGGATTGCTAAGAAATGTTCTGCGTTGCTCAAAATAGATTGTATATGATCTAGACTTCTCTTTCTGTAACGTAGCAGAAAGTGACAGAAAGTTAAATCACGTCACAGAATGTGACTGTTACGTTGCTCCTTAGCCTGGCGGAGTTTGAGATTGGTCGGAACTGCTCGCTACCATTCTCAGAACTACTATAATATACCGAGCAGCTCGCAACCTATCGGTGTCACGTAGGGCTTGTTCTCTGTCAAATTCTTTCAAGAAGATGGACTACCCGTGCCCAGTGTTCAGTGGCACCCTCTAACCAGTTTAACAATTGTAACCCGCCCTCCCCCCTCCCCATCTAAGGTTGCAGCAACGTTTTGGTTGGTTCTGTATTTGGTTCTTGTTACGTTCTTTTGATGGCTCCCAATTATGTCAGTGCAATGTACTGCCACGACATTTCACTGTGACATTATTACAACATTCATGTTACATTCTTCAACCCAAACAGAATGTTCTTTTAACATTCTGTTTTGGTTTTGTTCAAACCTCACAAAAAAAAAAGTCATAATAACATTCTGATTTGGTGAGGTTTCAATCTCACCACAATATCGTAATAGTTACATGCCATCTTAGTAAGTAAGAAACTGACTAAAAATGTACGGATACAGAAGGTTTCTGTTACGTCGCAAGCTGGCTGGACTCCCTGTCCACCCTACTTTTAGGGGAAAAACTCTCTGTGTAGGAATTGCTCAGAGGTGCTCGGTAATGTCCAGGGCACAGAGCCCCGCTTGGTGGTACAAGATCTCACAACGACTAGGATAGTCTCGGAGATTTCCCTCCAGCTCCAACCCTCAAGGGGGCCGCTGCCCGCCTTCCCAAGTCTGCTAGATGTCAGCCCGCTCGTCTACCAACTGCGCCTCCTCCCCCGGGGGTGGGGAGTGCCCGGCCCTTTACTGGGTCCTCCAGGGGGTCGTCCTACAAGGGAGGACGGCCGCAGGACGGCACAGCCTCCGTCAGAGATGAATATCCGTATTTACTGAGCGCCCTACTGGGTCGGCTTTATCATAATCATTACTTGTATTATCACTCACGGTCCTTTTTATCTGGCGGCGGTTGGAGGGTAGGTAGGACCTTTTCAGGGTGAGCAATTCATACCAGGAGGATCAGAGTCAAATCACTCACCGTTTTGTTAAGCCCCTTTTCCACCAGCCGATTTACTACCTTGTGAATCATGAACATATTATATGCCATTAGAAAAGGTTTTTAATTCTCTTTCACATGATATGTAAGATATATAATCCTTTGCCATATTACCAGTTAAAAGTAATAAATTACCGACAAATCGGTAGTAAAATCAGCTGGTGGAAACAGGGCTTATGGGAGCTGTTCATGTTGTCGCATAAATTTTACATGATGGGCCAATAATTATGGATGTGTGAAAAGGATCCATATTTCAGCACTTTCAGTACTTGATATTCAATTACCATACAAACTTGCTTAGAGGCATGATCATTTTGAAAATAACCAGGTATAATTACACCCTCAAAACCATCACGGATGCATAGATAAAAGTGGTATTCTTACACATCCCTGTTATATGATAGGATCCAGATAACGCTATTGGCCGTCACAAAGGCCCTATAAGTACGATTGATGAAGACTTCAATGACTAAAACACGCATGTTATATATACATAGACACAACTTTTAGAGTTGGCAATTGAACCAATGTAACCACATTTCCCTGAAAATAACAAAAAGCGCGCGTCTGTCACTCTCCATGCCTAGTCTTATTTCACTCTCCATGGTCTCAACGAGGTGCATGCTGGGACAGGAACAGCTGGTCCTTCTCGGCGCATGCGCAGTGGTGGTGAACCTGACTCCCCCTCCGGTCGGCCCTGCCTGTCGCCTAGACCCAACACTAGGGGGCATTAACAGGCAAACACCTGTCGCATTAGGATTACATAGCGCCGGGCTGATGTGATTATCATATCCCCGCCGCCCCCCTGGAGGCAGTGGGAGGCGCGGGGTGCAGGAATAGCTAAATGAGGCGGTACTTACATGGAGGGAGCAGGAGAGCAAGGAGGGGGCGGGTGAAGGGAAGGGGTGTACCCAGCCAGCTTGCTATGTAACAGAAACGTTCTGCGACCATACCTTTTAAGTCAGTCTGTTACTTATTAAGAGGGCACATAACAATTACGTTATGGACATTGAGGTTAAAACCTCACCATACTAGAACGTTATTATAACATTATTTTTGGTGAGGTTAGGATGAAACCAAAACAGAATGCTATAAGGACATCCTGTTTAGGTTGAAGAACATCTCCGGAATGTTATAATAACGTTGCAGTTCATCGTCACAACAGTAGGTTCCAACTAATTGGAAGTCATAAAAAGAATGTAACAAGAACAAACACAGAACGTTGCTGCAACGTTATTATAACAGCACATCTCTGGCTGGGAGGGGTTTGGGTGTGGGTTGGAGGAGATTGGGTGGGATGGCGGGTGGACATAGTGGAGGGAACAGGGGAGTTAGGTGTGGGGTTGGTTGGGGGGGGATATCCAGTCAGATTATTCTGTCAAGGGTTAGGCTTACTTTGAATATTTAGAAATACTTATTAAGCTTATTCTTTTCAGGAATGTTCTGTGATGTTATGCGACTTCACCTTCTGGTTGGATGGGCTTCACGTGCAGTTTCCTTATTCAATTCTATCCTTGAAAGGTATTAATTACTTTATTTTCCCCACTTGTGCGAGAAAGATATGCGTTTGACATATATCTTCTACTGAGAAGCACTTGAAAACTCGATGTTTGATCATACTACCTACTCACCAGCGGGCAGTTTAAGGCGGGTTTCCACCGATTGATTTTTGTTTGGAAAAAACAAAAATTGCAAACGACTATAAAAGATTGTAATCGTCAGCAAATTGTCGGTTGAAAAATCTTTTATAGATGAAAGATTTGTTGTTTCCACTGAACGACAATATTTGGACGATTCTGGGACATTTCAGACGACTATTTCCAATGACTAGAGCTAGAAAACATAGGTTACAATGAATTTAATTGCTTTCAATTGCTCTTGAAAAGAATCGTTGGCATCTGTCGTCCAGAAATATTAAACAGATTAGATATTTGGTCGTTGGTGAATCGTTTACTTTAGTCGTTCACTTTAGTCGTTTGTAGTCGTTCACAAATGTCTTTACTACCAATTTTGTGTTTCCACTGAACGATTTTACTAACGACCACAAAAGATTTGTAAATCGTTCAGGGTCGTCCATGGTCGTTAGCATAATGTCGTTCAATGGAAACAGGCCTTTATAAAACTCGGCAGTAGTTAACCCCCGCCTTCCCCCCTCCCAATCTTATTTGACACCGTGCTATCCTACCTAAGGTGCCTCTCCTCTCCAGTTTCGTTCCCCAGACTACCCTAGTCTAGTCTATCAAACTGACCTACCTAACTCAAAGTAGAGAAGCAAACGGTCAGACCTACAGACTAATACTGCATCCACCACGGTATTTCAATACTCTATATACCACCCAGGTGACCAGCTGGGAACCCTACTCTTGTCCCTTTACCCAATATGCTTACAAAAGTGGCCTTTACTTTCCCTTCTACAGTGCCACCCCCACACGTTAATCTTTCTCCTAATCATCCCCTTTCCCTGCCCCCTCGTCCTCCCACGCACTGCATCCACGTTTTTCCCGCATTCAATCTTATGGCCTTTTTCTTTTTCTCTCCTATATTCCTCACAAGGAAGGTAACGGAACTCTGATATACCATGTTACTTAACTGTTATAGGTTTATAGCTTTGTTCCAGTTATTCTCGTCATGCTTAATATAACTTCTGTATATATAAGCATGTTACTTACTTGTTATGGCTTTAAGCCTACAGTGTTGTTCCAACTTTTAACCAAAAACCCTTCTTATCAAACATAGGCATGCTTAATAATTAAGCATGTATATTTAATTTTCAAAAGAATGCTTTCAATTGTGCATTTAATCAGAACACAAATGGACATTTAAGCGATGCAATGACGTATGTATTATTAGTTATTTAGGTTGCTAAGACCCACCCCCTTTCCATCATCGTTACCCTATTTCTTTCCCCTCTTCACCTGCCTTCCCAACACTTCCACATGCACAACACCCCTCCCCACCCCCAGAACCCACCCAATGAGACCCCCCCCCCTACCCACCCACACACAGGGGGAATCCCAGCCTGGAAGACCCAGCAAACAACGTCCTCAATAGTCCTTTCATGACCTAAATACCTCTTGTATACTATTTTGAGCACCTAGCAGACTTGGACGTAACTACAGTCTACATCCTCCAGGCGGGGGGTGGGAGGAGGCAGGGGCCGTACATATTTCCTTCTTTACGGCCACATACAAGTTTTATGAAGCCATTGCCGCGCGTAGATCACTTGAGCCGCTGTCAGCCGCGCGGCCAATATGGAGCTGGGCGCGGCGCGGGGCTAAAGGCATTAGGGTGTGTTTGGGCGGGGATTCCTGACGATTGATCCGAGAAATTGTGATATGGAAATGGAATCAAGGGACGGCTGTGGTGACTCCCCCTCCCCCCTCCATCCTCACTTCCTACCTAAACCCCCTCCGTCTTATAGTTATACCAGCAAACCCTCCAATTCCGTATAACACCCCTGCTACAGCCAATAGGGAACGGTCGAGAGCTTTTAGCTGTTGAGTTTACACAGTATAGGCAGCGGGAATCTTCTGATAAATTCGCTGAAATGGCGGAGGGTGGCCCTGGGGACGGGCTGGGGCGAGCGGCGACTCGGGAAGCATGGCTAACAGGCCTGGGACCAGGCCAGGCCAGATCTGTCACGCCGGACAGAAAGCATATTTACCCTTAAGGCTGGTTTCCACCAGCCGATCTTACCGCCGATTATTTGGTATTTTATTACTTTAGGCCCTAACTAATAATATGACAAAAGATTGTATATCACACATACCACTTGAAAGAGAATTAAAAAACTTTTCTTATAGTATATAACATGCTCGTGATTAACCAATATTCCCAACCAATGATTTTGGAAATTGGTAGTAAAATCAGCTAGTGGAAACAAGGCTTTACCTCGTCCTCCACCCCCTACCCCTAGAACGCAGCAGGTGGCCGCACCAGGAGAAATGATCTCCGCCTTTTACATCTTACAGACAAAATAAAAGAAATATAAAAAGTGGTGGATAAAAAGGGGGAATATAATAAAAAGGCGCCCTGTGCTCAGTGGATTTGGATTCCGATACCTTCGTTGTGTTATTCAGGAGTCTGGATGGTGTTTTCTGTTTTCTGTTTTCTTCTTTTCCGTGGGTAGGTCCCTGAATGATTTATAGGTGCGTTAAGGCGCACGTGTCTTAAGGATTTAGAGGTTTCTTTGGCTTCTCCTTGGGTGCGGAATAAATTATTCCTTTAATGGACCATGTGATATGAATAAGGGAAATGACTTAACAGCTGGACTGACTGATTTTATCAAAATGAATGCGTGTCGTATATCACACCAAATGTAATGTTTTTTTCGCGTTTCAATGCATTCAGAAATAAGCATTGGTGATGAAATGAAGATATTTGCACGGCCACCTTGTGAGACCGTATGTGTTATATACTAAACCTAGAATACTAAACCTAGTCTGATGCAGTCTGAGTGGTATTTGTCTCAGGTATTTGGCACAAAAGCAGCTTTGTCATGCATATTTGTAGAGAAAATAACAAAGCTCAATAGTCATTTTGGTAGAAACCGAACGCAAAATCCCACCACGCACGTTGAGAAAAAAAAAAGACGAAAAAATGAATAGAAACAAATGAAAAGATTATTTTTAAAAAAGCAGCGAATTCCCGTCGTGATAGCAGCAGAGCCGTAAATCCAGGCAAAAACAGAAGAAAAAAGGGGGTCGGGTATATTGACCTTGTGCAGAAAGGGTCACGTGATTAACTTATGGTAATTACTAACACCACGTGATCAATCTGCATAGCGTCTATTCACACCCACGTGCACAGCTTTGTCCCTTGCTTCTGTGCTTTTAGGTCCCCACCAAAGAACGAGATATTTAGAATATCCCCCCCACCAAAAAAAAGAAACAGAAAGGAAAAGTAGAAAGGAAAGCAGAAAAGAAAGCAGAAAAAAGTAAGGAAAAGAAAAACAGAAAAAAAGCAACCAACCTTTGGACATCCCTGCCCCCGCCACACTCTGCATGCGTGCTTTGCATATGCATGGCAGTACCTCAAACAGCAATCATTCCACACGCCGTCTTCAGGTATCAACAGAGTGTCCCCCCTGGGGCCCTGCTCCTAAGGCTGACATTTAGATAAACGTGATTACAGAGTTACACAAGTAAGCAGAACGCTTTCCTGACTTCTGCCTCGCTTTGCGCATGCGCACTTGTCTCCGTCCGTCAGTTCTCCCCGATAGGTCAGTAGCGTGGGGAGGGGGCCTTAAAAGTGCCCTATGACCTAAGGGCTTCTTAGAAAGGGCCATTGATACCTCTGAGGGGTAGGGGAGATGTACATACACGTGAAGGTCGGGGGAGGTGTGCGTGGTGGTGGGAAGGTCGGAGATCAGAATGCTGTTCATGTTGACTGTTTTTGTCTGAGATGGTTTGGTCCCAGGTGGTGGTGAATGCTTTGATGTACGTCGTGTTGAATGACAGGGCCGCTGTGCACGGTTTGAAATCATGGGGACTTATTTGGTTTAACGGTATGTACGTGTATTTCTATGTAAATCAGCTCTGATTGGGAGTGAGCTGAAATGATGTATTCATCATTCCATGTCCACCGACATGAAGGTGACGATTAACACTTGACTGATTTGGTCAATCCTACATCTGGAACAAAAGAAGCCACTCAAAAACCCAAACGTTTTCTGTCACCTCCTGGCAATATGCCTTTACCTATCATCTTTAAAGTGTTAGCAAACTACAACTGTAATAACACATCATGCAAAGTATAAAGACATGTGCATGTTCTGGTGATGTGCAATAATTCATAAGAAATCAAACAATTATGTGATATAAAACTAAAGCTCTGACTATTCCTATATGTCAGAAGAAAAGAAACAGAAAGTGAGTGGTTTCTTACTGACCTGATCTAGAGCATATTACCTTAAACATTATTATGCCTTTAATTCAATGCAATTTGGGATGCATTGCATCTGGTGTCCATACCATGTGCTGATACACTCATATCAATGTATACACCGTTTCCACGAACATGCTTGCACAATCACCCACCTTTGCATACCTTTTTGGGCTTTTGATAACTGGGTCACTTCACTTCATATAGGTTAACTATAGGGAAATCCTAAAAAGTTGTTTCAAATACAATCCATCAGAACTACTTTCCGGATCTAGTGAAGGTACTGCTGTTTCAGTACTGAAAGTTGGCGAAGAAAGGCTATTAATTATTAAACCCTGTTGAGAAAGTGCGTTCTGTGAGGGTTGCTTTTGTTCTTTCGGAAACCCCGCTTAAGGATAAGCTAAGTCTATGAGGAAACAGGGAATATCCGCTCAGAGAAACTTTCATCTAGGAATAACTGAATCACAAATACTGTAAACTTCCTTCTCCGTACGTCAAAAGTGGCTTATTCTAAATCTGTTTAATTTAGGAGTTTGCTTTAATCCTATAGAAATTCAAAACGTCGGAGACACTCACTGCCATTGGCTGATTGTAAACTTCATCTGACATGCCGGCTTGAGAATTATGCCATCCTTATTCTGAGTTTGATATCTGATTGTATCTTCCCGATAAGAAATGACTTAAAGTCGGCAAGGCATCCGCCTCCTATTGTATTGCGCCGACTGGATTTTAAACGTGAATTGCCTTTGACATTGATGAAAGGGAAAATGGGCGGTAAAAGGAAAGTTAGACGAAGTGGGGCTCTTCTTTACGGTTTGTCCCGTCTATCATAGTTTGAGGTTTCCCTTAAAAGACTCTCTATCAGAATCTTGGATTTCAAAGCGGCGACATTGACACAACAAACCTTATTGAAACTTAATCCCATTACTGTCAGTTCACATATAGACACTCTCAATGCGCCTATCATTGAAAAGGCCCCAGTTGGAGTCTCATACCTTCAGATCCAATTCAGAATCTTGGATTTCAAAGCGGCGACATTGACACAACAAACCTTATTGAAACTTAATCCCATTACTGTCAGTTCACATATAGACACTTTCCAATGCGCCTATCATTGAAAAGGCCCCAGTTGGAGTCTCATACCTTAAGATCCAATTCCTTGATTCCTCCATGTTGAAAATCCCCACATGACCATTGTCCGGCCTCCAGACTGGGTCTAACAGCTGGGGTAGGAACCCACTGACAGCCTCAGCACAGGCTTTCTCATTATTGGATTATTTGAAACTCATTTCGCTGACTGATTGTCGTTACCTATAAAAGCCCATTTCCGTGCCCACCAGTGGGCGCTGTCATCGGCGGCAGGGGGTGTGGGTACTGGAGTGAGTGGGGTACTGGGTGGTAGTGGCCAGTCTATAGCCTGTATTCCACTAGCCGATCTTGACCACCGTTTATTTGGTTAAGCCCTGTCTCCACCAGCCAATTTTACTAGCGATTTCAGAAATCGACACTGAGAATGTTGGTTAATAATGAACATGCTATATACCTTAGAAAAGGTCTTTAGTTCTCTTTTAAATGGTATGTAAGATAGCTAGTCCTTTGCCATATTACCGGTTAAAAGTAGTAAATTACCAAAAAGTCAGTAGTAAAATCGGCTGGTGGAAAGCTTAATTCATTACTTTTAACCAGTCCTGGTGATATATTAAAAGTACTACAGGGGCAGATCAAGAGGGGGGGGGGTGATCCATTGCCCCCCCCCCCCGTTTTGTTGGACCCCTATATTAGGCAAAGAGGGGAAATGCTGCACTCGTGCATGCAAATACATCTATTTTTAGTAGGCCTTCTTAGCGTATATGGTGACCTTAGCCTGGATCTCCCTCTGGACTATACATCCTACATATCATTAGAAAGAGAATTAACAACTCGTTCTAATGGTATATAACATGCCTACAACATATTCCTACTGTTGACTTTTGAAATCAGGAATAAAATCGGCTAGTGGAATATAGCCTTAACCGTCAATTTCCCCCATTCCTCCACCCGTGGCCGCCCTCTATTAGAGCGCCACCTCTGGTCAATCTACAGGACGCCGACTCCAGCCGTCAGGGCCAGGGATTTATTTATTTCCCCGTGTATGCTTGGCCTGACAAACGCCGAGAAGGTTAGGAGCAATGGGTAGGGTCCGATATTTGTGTATGGGAGGATATATATATATATATATATATATATATATATATATATATGGACCTCGTACTGCCACTTTTCACTATATAAATCTTTATCTATATCTGTAACTATTCTAATCGATATTTTTTCTTCTGATAACAGAGAAAATGTGCGTTGGGTTTTAAGGACTTGTACTGCCACTTTTCATTATGTAAACTTAAACATAATATTCTAATTAACTTACCATTAATTCTTTTCTAAAATACATATAGAATGTAATAACGTGTATAAGTAAAGGCATAGTAATGGCGATGTCATGGTACTAGTACCTTTCTGGTTTGGTGACCACCATGGCTGTTAAGAATGTTCGCGCCTGTAACTTTCTATCTTGCGGGTACCTGGAGATTTACCCATAACCAATAGCTTGTAATAGACAACTAATATTAATTTTGATAGCAAAATCCTATATTTGAATCAAGCAATAATCAATCAACTATTTTTACGCGAAACGTGTGTATCGTCTTTTTCCATTTGTTCTTTCCGAGACCATCGCAATACCAACAAACCTCCCAAACACTTTCCCCATATTAAAAACACGCCTTCATGACGCATACTCCCAAAAAAACGCAGAAAAAAAACCCATCACCAAAGACCAAAACAACACACAAAAACAGCCCAGGAGCAATTGCTGGCCTGATGAGCAGCTCGCGAGTAGTTGGGAGTAACTCGATCCCTGAGTGGCGTCACTGGGGACGGGCGGTGGTCATAAGGGAACCCGGCCCCTCTCCTTACCTACAGATAGGGCCTGATACCTTAATGTACAACAACAGGAAGGGGTAGAGTTTCACCGACAGGGCTATAACTCCCCACCTGGCTCAGGTGGCTTAAGCTGGAGGTAAGGGCTGTGTGGCCATGGATGGACGTATATACAAGTGTGTATGTATGTACCAAGCCATGTATGTATGTACCAAGTTTTTTTAGTCACTTTTTTACTTACTAAGATGCATGTAACAATAATGTTATTGACAGTGAGGTTGAAACCTCACCAAGTTAGTATGTTATTAAAAAAAAATTTGTGAGGTTAGGATAAAACCAAAACAGAACGTTAAAAAACATTCTGTTTGGGTTGAAGAACATAACCAGAACATTATGATAATGTCACAGTGCAACATCACAGCGGTAGGTCGCATGCGCAGCGACGTAATTGGGAGTCATCAAAAGAACGTAACAAGAACCAATCCAGGTCGTTGCTGCAACGTTATTGTAACGTCACGCCTCTGGCTGGGTATTGAGGTAGTTGGTTTCCAACTACTTCTAAGGGAATATGAGGTGTTTACCACGCATGCAGCTATAGTGGACGTCTTATGTATTATCCGATACTTAAGGTTATTGAAAGGATTAGCCCTGGCCTTGAGAGGTGGCTTAAGCTTGAGGTAAGGGCTGTGTGGATGGACGTATATGTATATACGTATGTGTATATGGAGGTATTTGGTTTCTAGCGAAGGCGACAGCAACATGAGTTGTTTACCACAAACATAGTGAAAGTCTATGTACTATCTGATACTTAAGGTTATTGAAAGGATAATCCCTTGCCTTGAAAAGGACACGCCTTATATCTATTCTTATCTCTATGGTGAATGAAAAGGTTTGAACAGAAAACTGAACAGATAGCGGACTATTGTACTTTCGGAGCAGGCAATACACGTTTCTGTCAATTTTGCATTTCTTTTTGTTCCCCAATGTCTCTCGAAAATCGGAAAACATGTTTGTATTCTTGAAGACAAAAGGCATGTATCATTCAATACAATATTACTAGTGCCTATTATAACGCACCACTGTTCTATCATTGACATGGGGATACTGTTTTGACTTAAAGGATTCGCTTGCAATATTGCTGTAAGGTAGTGAACTTCGCCTGTTTATCTGTATAGGTTCTATTGTATGGTGATACCCTAAAGTTCATTGACTCTATCAGACAAGGCTCACAACGAAAACAATTAATCGTAGAAGTAGAGTCACTGTTGTAATCAATGTGAGAAAATTACAAGTTTAATTTGTTGGGAAGTATACAGACAGATTTGTCAGGGGTTTGGGGGAACTTGTGGCACACATTTTGTCACCCTGCTTGTTCTCGACAGGGCGTTAATGAAGGTATTTGGTGTTTAATTAGAAAACCAACTTTAAACTTTTAGATTATATACTTGTTGTTAAGGTTCAACTTCTTATCTATAGCAGACATCATCTAATTAATACTGCTTGATCTACTTGTATATATGAAGTCTTAACTGATGACATTATTAATTGGAACAGGACAGTTTAAGAGGTTCATTAAAGCTAGACACTAAATCGTCGTTCATTTGCAAATTCAGGCGTATCACCATGGCAGTGGTATTTCTTCTTCTTTTATGCTTTATAATAAAGTCTCCTCTAAAGTGGAAGACCGTACATGTATCAGTCCCCCCTTTAGCCATCCCCTCCCCCAGGATCCACTGAATTTCCTCCTCTTTTGCTGTTCATAAGGAGGTGCCCAGTAAATAGTGATAGTCTGGATCACTTCCCCCTTGGGCCACCCCTTGTACATCTGTCTGTCGGCTAACCAACGTTACTTAGTCTGGATCCACCCCTTAGGTCCTATGAGTACAACAAGACTTCCTCTAGGTGACTAAAGCCTGATTTACATTAGCCGATTTTGCTACAGATTTCCAATGGTATATAACATGTTTGTGATTAACCAATATTCTCAATATGCAGATTTTGGAAATCTGTAGCAAAATCGGCTAATGTAAATCAGGCTTTAGTCACCTAGAGGAACTGCAACGTTATGGTAACTTCACATGCTTGGCTGGGAATCGGCTGGCAGAAACTAGGCTATACCGACGTTAGTAGTATAGGAAATCGGGGGTAAGTCTTCAAGGAAAGTTGCCTTCCTCCTCCATTGGTAATCAGTTAGAGTGGCGGCGTGGCCAAAGGTAGCCGAGGTGAAGGGGTGTGTAAGGGGGCGGGGTGCATGTTTGATCAGTGGGCGATATGCAGCTCGCATGTTGATACCCATCGTGGGCCGGTACCTCCCACCCACCCCCGAACATGGCCCCCCGCCCCACTGACACGGCCTTCACCCCCCGACAGGCATCCCACTACCCCCGACCGGTGCCAGCCGACCGGCTCGGGATATGGTAGGGGTGTGTCGGGGTGAGGGGCGGGGCGGGGCGGGACAGGGCTGGGGTGGGGGATGTACCCTTGCCTTGGTACGAATAGGTCGCTTGCTATAATGGACTTGCTGTCATTACAGTGTAAAGCATGTTAACACTTGTTGTTTCTGCATGATTCCTGAGTATCTAAACCTTATGTAGGGCTATAGGTGAATGACACTATTTTCATATGCCATGTTATATTTTAGACTATTTGTTGGACTTTTCTAATTTCTTGGTTTTCCAAGTCTGTTTTGATACTTTATTTTAAAGGGAATATTTGCTTTTCAGGGGATACGATTGAAAATAAATGGAGTCTGAGCCCTACACACAGAGTATTTTTAATAATATGTTAAAACTACAGTTCCTTTTTTAAAGTCAACGGTTTTAGAGTATCTCCATCAGAGTCTGAGAATCAGTGAAAAGTTGGACCACTAATTGCAAAAGATCTGTAGCTCTACCAACCCTCACACGCACCTCACCGCGAACAACATTGCATGAAAACCACCAATGGCTGTAGATGTTGGCCTGTGGTATAGTACTCAGTGGGTCTGTGTACAGAAGGCGGGGGAGGAGGGTTTGGGTTTACAAAAGGGAATGGTCCATTGAACCGTGAATGGGTCTAGTCATGAAGGGTGGGTATACAGGGGTCAACATCCTGAAAACGATTTGCTGTGGTGGTGTTATAACTGTATCCTAACTTCAGATATTTGATTCTGGAATAAAGGCTATATTCCACTATGTGGTATTTGCTTGCAGTATCATGAAATGATGCAAGCAAACTGATGAAAAGTTTCTCGGGGTAGGGTACCACAAGGTGGAATATAGGAAGTACTTGCAATACTTGCTTGCGGTAGGTGCTACCTTAAATGATTTAAGCCTATATGTGTTTTCTATGGGTTGCTTGTGGTGGGGGATACCAACATGTTGGTATCTGAAAATCAAACTACTTGCGGTGGTGAAAAAGGTACTACAAATGCTACCTACCGCATAGTGGAATATGGCCTAACACTTTTTATCCAGATTTCAAAAGAATATCCAATCATATCTTCTTTCATTCTGCTTTAGGTTGACCACCTGAAGTGGGTTTGTGCAGATTTACCTAGTTTTTAGTAAGGTCTTCACAATAACATGGATAGATGGGTGGTTGTAGAGTCAAGGTTGGAGTGGTTCACCTTCTGAGACACTAGTACACAATGTAGGGCTACCCATAAAACTCTTAATGTATAACAAAACAGGCTCCGAAACCATGAATCAATTTAATTAGTTGCGCCCACATGACTACTTACGTCATCGAACGATTTCACACTTATTATGATGATTGATACATGCTTCTCGGCAAAGTAGTGCCTCTTTCTGGCCAGTTACTACTCAGTACGGTTCCCAACTACATAAGCTTATACCTTGATGATATGCCGATGAGGCTTCACATGATTATAACCTCGGCCAGTAGAGCATAGAACATTGACCAGGATTTAACCAACCAAATGAAGGGGTTCATGGCAGAAACTGCATCATTTATTTGGTCTCCAGCAAATTGCACATTGAATGACTGGAAGGCACCTACAAATTGTGTACACATCCCGTACTCTTAATCGGTAACCATCCAATCACCCCGGCCTGTAACCATGCCCTGGTTGGACGTTCAAATATAACGATGCTCAACTTACCGGTGATTTGATGAGTCTGGACGCCGAGCGTCAGTCAAGGTGAAAATGGGGCCCAAATTGGATGGTAAATCCTGAAGGTGGTACCGGTGGTGCTAGAAGTGGTGGTGGTGGTGATCAGTGGTTCCAGCAGTAGGGGTGTCCTGTAGGAGAGGGAGAGGTGGAGTATTAACGCTGGGACTGTGTGTTGTCAGAGGGGAGGAGAGGAGAACTGGGGTTTAACCCTCCTGGGACGGGTGGGCAGAGAGAAGTGGGGGGGGGGGGGCACTTTAATTTGTTATAACAGGCCCAACCAGCTTGCGACGTAACAGAAACATTCTATATCCATACTTGTTTAGCCAGTTTGTTACTTACTAAGATGGCACCTAACAGTTACATCACCAAATCAGAATGTCATTATAACATTATTTCTTGCCGAAGATAGGACAAAACCAAAATAGAATGCAAGAACATTATGTTTGGATCGAAGGACATAACCAGAATGCTGTAATAATGTCACAGTGCAACATCACAGCAGTACATTATAATGACATCGCATCATTGGCCGGGGATGCATCTCAAAAATCACATAATGGGTTACATGGGGATAGGGGGTCATTTTCTATATAATATTGGCATACTTTATTTTTACCAATTTACACAGTGCAAACATATCTGATTGGTATTGTTATTTTTGATATTTTATTCGAATAGTAACAATTGTTGTTAATTAGTAAATGGCGACCGTTAACACTTATGAAAGTAAATGTCTGTATGAATAGATATAATATACATTGTGGTTTATATGCAGAAATCCCTAACATTACAGAATAGGTAACTGAGACATAGGTATAGAAATTCGAGTGTTTTGTTCATTTTGTTGTTATACGAGAGGTTTTATAATCAACGTAACAAATAAGCAAACATATGTTTGACAACCAAAAGTATACTTTTTCATGAAGTGACCTCCCCTCCCATTTTCCAACACTACCCCCACCCACCTCCCCTTCCCCTCCCCCTCCGCCTCCCACTCTCCCTCCCACCCTCCCACTCATACACATCGGACCCCCCATGAAGGGGTCTGTATCGGCCCATACGCGCGTACAGTCAGACCTTGTCACTAGGCCTGTACAGCCTTTACAGACTTCACAGCCTCATCGCTGTAATCCCGTAATCCGAAGAGGCGCGCTTGGCTTGGCGCGGGCTGCGTTGGCTTCGTTGGGGGTAACGCCCCAGGTTAGCCGTAGGATATTTTTCCTCGAGGAGAATTGAGATCTCAGAATTGAAAGTTTAGAAATTATCATTTTAATTTGAAATTCTTCATAATGGACATTGATGAGTCCATGGAGAGCAATAGAAATACTTTTCCGAATTTTTTAATTTAAACGAAAAGATTAAAAGAAAAATAACTTAAAAAGAATATTGGACATTGGCTGTGTTAAGGGTAGCGGTTGGGGCTTGGAGTCTGGAGGTAGTAGTGATTGGGGCTGGAGAAAGGGCTAAACTAATGCCCTAATGCCCTGGTTCCACCAACCGATTTAACTGCCGATTATTTGGTAATTTATTACTCTTAACCAGTACTTTTAAAAAAGCTATATATCTAACATAACCTTTAAAAGAGAATAAAAAACGCTTTCTAATGTTATATATATAATATGTTTGTGATTAACTAATATTCCCACTGGTAATTTTTGAAATCGGTAGTAAAATCGGCTAATGGAAACAGGGCTTAAGCCCCATACCCACTAGGCGATTTTACCAGCAACTGGCTATGGGCAACAGCAGAATCACTGGTAGAATCATTACCAATTCAGATCAAATGTTAGTATGTAACAATTCAATATCAAATACTAACATTTGATCTGAATTGTTAATGATTTTACCAGTGATTCTGCTGTTGCCCATCTCCAGTCGCCGGTAAAATCGCCTAGTGGGTATGGGGCTTTACTTAGGGCCAGTGGTCTCTGAGCAGTGCCCTGGTTTGGTTTGGGGATTGTTAGAGAATTTGAGGGGTCTTGGAGATCTGCTTGAGGCTTTGTTTTGGCTTGTCTCTCTTTCTGGCGCTTCAAAGTACATGTATGTTTGGCCAGTTAGAATTTTATGACGTGAGTGAGTTGTTGAAAGTTGTACTTTTCGAGCTGTTGTGTGACAGGTTTAGTGAAGCGGCTTATTGCCTTGGTGACTGGGTGAGAAAAGATATATGCGTAGATCAGTGGAGTAAAGCCCTGTTTCCACCAGCTGATTTTACTACCGATTTGTTGGTAATTTAATACTTTTGACTGGTAGTATGGCAAAGGATAATGTATCTTACATACCATTTGAACAAGAATTAAAAACCTTTTCTAATGGTTTATAACATGTTCATGATAAACCAATATTCCCACTGTCAAATTCTGAAATCGGTAATAAAATCAGTTTGTGAAAACAGGGCTTTAGAATGATGAGTTGACAGTAGGTGTGTCTGGGTGGATCAGTGTAAATCTGACGCATAGATTTACGAGGGCGTAAATCACCGCCCTGCTTGTATTCATACGCCCTTCGACGAGCGGGCAAAAACGCGTGGTAAATCCACTCTATCAGCGCAACAAATCCTGACGCCTAAACCTAACAGTCAGGGAATCGAAACCTCACTTTAGAAAACAAACCTTTTTCCATAGACGTTTCCCATAAGTGTGTCTCCCTACTATGGTAGTATCAACTACCAATACTAACCCGTGTATTGATGCCAAGGGCGCGGGCAAAAACAGATAGGATCAAGGAATCGACAGGAGGGTTAACTGGGCATACTCGTGAAAACGGTGTATACCCCTCAAATCCCAGCCTGCTGTAGGGTTATACCTCTCATGGATGATCATCCCGACAGATCCCCGACACAAGCCCCGACGTTTCGCTATTTAAGCCCCATGCACACTAAACTGAATCGGCACACAAATCGGCCGATTACTACAAAAGAATCGACCGATTTTTTCGCCAATTGGGACCATCAATCATTATGCAATATTGAAAATTTAATGACCATATTTGGTGTGAATCGGCGCTAAAATCGGACGATTATTCTGGTAGAATCGACCGATTTTAACACCTATCAATCTGCGGACTTGGGGGCCTTCAATTTATTATGTACATAGGAAGGGGGCGGGTCCGATATTGTTGTGAAAACTTGCGCACGTTCCTGTACAAATCCAATGTATACTTTAGCTGAAGGGGGATGGGCGGTCTAAATTTTTGGAAACTTTGTGTACGTACTAAATGGAAGGCCCCTTCGTTAAAATCGCCTAGGGTGAATGGGGCATTAAACTCATCCCGACCACATGCCTATATCGCTCATCCCTCCTCATCCCTCATTCCCTGGCTGACACCCCCCTCCCCCGGGACGTCTGACCAGGGGGTGGGTCAGGCCTGTCCACTGGTTTATTGGCGGCGTCTCCAGGGACCTGTCACCCCGTCAACCCACCTCCAATCAATAGAGGAGTTTTCCGGACGCGCCACCTGCCGGAAAAAGTGTGCAAACTAGGGCCATACATTCCTGTATACATGATAACAAAGGCCTTCTGTAGGCAAGGTCAGGTGACCCCATTTTGGTGATAACGATATAATATTATGGTAACTAGTAGAGATGATAAATTGATAAACTGAATAAAAGCTAATTCTAGATACATTAACATTTTGCCGGAGCAACTAAGTTATCAGTTCACCATGAGAGAATCAGGTGTATGCCTTAAAAAATCAAACGCGCAACTGATCCCTAATACAATAACTGTTCCTTTCTGGACACAGTAACGTTATCTTCACAACTTCTTTACAACAACTTAAAAGCTACCATTTAATCTGTACAATGCGAAGTGGACAAAATATTACACCTATCATATCGTAGAGCCGAAAGAGCCCTGTTGGTTCCCAAGACCAAACGTGGCAGATCCTAAGTCCCTCCTTTACCAGTCCCCCTACCTGCCCCCCCCCCCCCCTCCCCCCTCTACACCCCCCCCCCTTCCCTCACCTGTCATCCCCCCTAAGTGACCAGCACGTGACCAGCACGTGACCAAACACGTGTGCCGACCAGGCGGTCCTGACGCCTCCTTCCGGTTCCGCCGACCGCCGTCTGCTGCCACCAGAGGGCGGGAGGCGCTGTCTGCCCCCACATAATATGAATTATGACAGCCCTAGTGTAAACCATCACTTTTTAGATATAATGTTTTGTTATTCTTTCACGCTTCTCGTACTCTGAGCAGGATATGCGCTACATTTAAAGAACGGTAGAGTACTATTCACTCTATAAATAGTACCAGTTATCATGTGGGTTTAGTCACATCCTTCAATATTAATGCAAATGGATGCTTTTTGTGGATAGGTAAGGGCCTCTCATATGGATAAATCTAGGCCTATCCTTTGTACAAATTGTATGTTTTACGCTGTTACCAACATGCTTTTTAACAGTTTTATTAAGCTGGAAGGGTTTGAGTTCACTGGTTTGCTGCCCCACCCAGTAATTATTCATAAGACCATAACATTAACAACAATTATCAACATCACCCAGTTCGTTTTCCTTTACTTACACATCTCCCTTGCATTCAACCTAAAATCTAGTAAAGAAAAAATGTGTAAGAAAACCGGCACTGCCGGTGTGAGCCACTCTAATAAAGAATATAAAAAACATATTTGAGAATGTGATTTTAGGTATTCAGATGATAAATGAAATATATAATTTACATATTAAGACAGGTAGATAACTGCATTTACACGACGAAACACACCACACCAAAACGAGACAGTTTCACTTGGTGCCACCTATGGGGTTGAAGCCACCCTGCCCGCCCCTAGCCATCCATCAGTGCTGGAGGTACTGTCACGTCCCTAACCGGTCCTGACAGCGTGTCAGCGGTCAGAGAGGCCTGTCTGTCACTCCTTATGGCCCGGTATTAGGGCGCTTTAGGCCGCACTATTACACATATATAGGCATATATATACATGGTTACATGGCTTCTGATATGTGGGTGTTAGCCCTGTTTATAGCACAGCTTTCGCTGACATAGATCTACACAGGCATGTTGGATGCATATTGCATGATTACAGCAAGTATGTGTTTCATTATTAGACCACTTTCGGGTTGACAAGCGTCAAGGGTGTAAACTGGATGGTGAATAATACAACCTAGAGTTTATCCCATCAAAACTATGTTTATGTAGCACGTCTTTTGTGTCCGTTTTGACAGGATTTTAAAAAAGATTTTACGAGCCGTATTCAACTCCTAATATTTGCCCAAAACACAAGAACCACCAGAAGATGTTGGAACACGAGAAATATAGCCCAGAGAATCCAATGTACACGACAACTGTCTAACGCTTGCTGAATGAAACATTGCAAAATCTCTCTTTTTCTCGGGGGTAACCGCTAACGCCAATAACGTGCACATAAACTATTCTATCCTGATGCTACAGTCTAATATGAGAGCTTTCATGTTGCAATCAGAACCCATGTGCATACATACGAAGCCACATGACACCTACTACATGCGTCTTATAGTCTTTCCCCTTCTCTTATGTCCAATATGAGGACTTGTATATATATATATATATATATATATATGTATATATATATATATATATATATACAACTAGACACATTGAGCCTTGTTTCCACCAGCTGGTTTTACTACCGATTTTAGAAATCAGCAGTGAAAATATTGATTAATCATGAGCGTCTTATATACCATTAGAAAAGGTTTTTAATTCTCTTTCAAATGGTATGTAAGATATATAATCCTTTGTCATATTACCAGTTATATATTACCAAAAGCAAAGAATTGCCAACAAATCGGTAGTAAAATCGGTTGGTGGAAATAGGGCTTTAGGCACACGCACAAGAAGCCAGACGACGCATACATCAAACCAAATGACCAGCCAAGCTACAAAGTGGTTATGCCCCCAAGACCTACAAGTGACGCTGACAGATTAAATCATGTATTATTGTATATGTGTAACTGATATTGGTTTATCCAATCAGCCCAACCCTAATCCTGTAGCAATCCTCTTCCTTCCCAGCTTACCCAGCCACGCCCCACCGCTAGTATACAAAGGACACGTTATGCACCCCTTATTAGTTCTACCTGCCCTCTTACCCCCACTTACCTATTGGTTGTGTCATTTACCTTAATCGTGTGAGGGTATTTTGGGGTTCAGCCAAGCCTGGTTTCTGTGTGCATTGCATGGATATTTCCTTTGTATGACTGTAATAAATATTGAGTAAAAAATATTTCTGGTGTCTTCAGCATATTTTATTCATATATTTCAAAATCATCATGATTGCACAGGTATGCTTGTTCTTAAAGGTGGAATATAATGAAGTGGAATAAGGTGAGGTGCATTGAGATAAGCAAACAGTGGGGTCTTGGTACAGCTAGAACTAGAATGATTATTTTACTTTGTCTAATAGTGTAAGTCTTATGCATTCATTGAAAACAACTGTATTGAAACACGTTGGCATTATAATGAATTTCATCCAACACAACATGCATAGTAAATATTAACTTCGCAGGTTGCATGTCAAACATGACATTGTATACTTTCAGGGTATCCTTCTACTTGTCATATCACTTAATAATAGACTATGAGCCTTTACATATCTAACAATTGAAATCCCCAACCAACCAGCCTTTTACAAACCGCCGGGAAGATTTCCATCTGGCCCCCTTTGGCCCTGTAAAATGAGCCTCCTTCATTTCTCTCACCTCCCTAATTGCCCCCCTCTCCCATCCCGCCCCCCTAACCCCCCTCCCCCCTCCCACACCCCCAGAGGTCAACCCAGGGTCACACTTCTTTATGTTGTCAAATTAGTCGCGCGTTCTTCATCCCACAAAAACACGACACTGCCGCCCCCCGCAAACACACCCGGCCAGGGTGGTCTCAATGCCTCATTATTAGGGTCAGTTTGTAATTAACCCTTTTCCCCATAAAAATTAAACATTTATTGCGCTGCTTATTAACGTTGGCACCTTCTATCTTGCAATATGTATTGAGAAAAAAGAAATACTCTAAAGCCCCATACCCACTAGGCGATTTGGGCTTGGTCGACCATCAGTATGCCATATTGAAATATAAATGTTTGATCTGAATCGTCGTGAAAATCGTCTGACGATTCGCCCAACGATTTTACCAAATATGTTTATTTCAATATAGAATACTGACGGGCGACACAGCCCAAATCGCCTAGTGGATATGGGGCATTGCTGACATTGTCATTGATTAAAATAATAGTCACCAAATACAATGGTGATCCCTTGAGGGATCAGCATGAATATCAGTCCTCCGACACAGAAATGTATACATTCACTGATTCACATTGTACCTCAAATCCATATATATACACGAGCTCTCTTACTTTAGGATTGACTATCCTTCAACTTTTACATCTATTTACTAACATAATGTTACCAATGCTAGCAGCTAATCTTTGAGTTTGCAATATTAATGTCCTTTATGTTCCGAGGCCAGTGAACTTCCCTTATCTTAAATTTGAGATCTGGATACTTCCCATCTTTTACTTTTTATTAAATAAATCCCGACTTTGATGCTCGTGCACGGATTTAACCAGCATGAGCTGCGTACCTTGATGAGTGTTAAATTAATCCATGTAGTCTACCTCCAACCAAATGACAGCACTTTGACAGCCCCTTAACTAGGACGGTTGTATTAATCAGTCCCCATTGTGTCTAATCACTTTGATGTGCATGTCTCAAGTCAGCTTCGCCATGAGTAAACATTACATTTTTTCCAAAAGCTAAAGGTTTTATTACACTGCACGACTTGGGCTGCAATATTGTGGCAATATAATGACATTACAGACAATTCGTATACAGGAATGATTAAAGACTGGCAATTTGGAGTATCTTACTTATGTGTAACAACAAATGTTATCTTTAATCATGTAGGACTTCTCTGTGACATTGTCATACCACTGCTCTAGTTGCGTAGTGTAATACCGCCCGGAGGTTGCCCCATCCTCATAAAGGCCGTTTTACACCTTTGCGACTTGAGCTGCGCTAGTAGCACAATATGGGGATATCACCGACAATTCACATACCCGAACCATAAACGTTTGAAAATTGCCCATTTGGAGTATTTCTCACAGGGGCCTTCCATTTATTACGTACGCACATATCTAAAAGTTTTACCCCACCCCCACCCCCTTTGTTAAAAAATACGCATTGGAATTATACTAGAACATACACACATTTTCAAAATTTAAGACACCCTCCCCCTCCTTGATGTGTACATACTTAATGTAAGGCCCCCACGTGTGATAAAGAAATGTGTCTCTAATATGTTACTTCTCTGCAACATCGTCATATCGCGCTCATAATACCGCATAGTGTAAACCCCCCTTAACTCCCCTCCCCCAGTTAACATGCATGCCAACACGTGCAGCCTGTCCCACGCCCCAGTCGGCCCGGAGACAAAGTCCCCGATTATCGCCACCAATAATAAGAATAAGGGGCCTGCTGCAATAGTAAATTGGGTTCATTGGTACAATGTAAATGAAGGGTGATCAGCGCGTGGCTGGGCCCTCTCCGGCCGTCTCTCTTCATTATTCACGGCCTGGTGATCAGGCATGTATGACGGTTAGGCTGAGTTAAGGCTCCAGGCCTTAATTGAACCACTTGAGGCCTCATGTGCGAGCCACCATGGCAGGCCTAGGCCTTAAAGATGCACTTTTAATCAAAGCCGCCTATGATTAAGGCTTCAAACAGAATAAGCCTCACGTAAATAAAAATCCATGGTTAAAGCTATAGGGATTGACGAGGGAAAGATGCAGGAGGATTTTTAAGAGGATAATGAAAATGTCACATCATTTGATTTGGAGGCGCAAATAAAAGCGGAATAATACTGTAAAGTAGCTTCATGATTTGAGATGATCTTGTTAAAATAATAAGGTGTTTTAGTTTTTATCTGCTTAATCACATCACAGTCATTAGGGAATTCAAAACCGAATCCAGTTCGGATTAGTACTTCACGTGGCTAAAACCTGTTTAATTGGACATATTTAACCGCGATTTTGGGTTAATTCAAGCAAGCCGCTTTGAATAAAACCTTGGCAAACAATTTGTCTTCACAAATCAAATCCCTATCTTGTCCGTGGGCTTAGGGAATCCATGCGACCTTGTTACAGGACTCTGTCGGATTTGGAGAATTTGGACATCAGGAAGAAACACCCTCACGGGACAGATTTCATGAACTTTATTGAGGGGAGCACTCTGTACCAAAAATGGAAATATTTGAAAAGAGATGGGGTCGGTTTACATGTAAACCATCCGCGTCGCCCGTGGGGACCGGGCTTTATCGATCTCAAATCAGAGGGCTCTGAAATACATATGTTTACCAACAACGGTCCAAGGTTATGTATATAAGTCCGGATTTCCCAGACAGTCCTGGACATCTTAGGAAGGAACACCTGTAAATGTCCTGGAAAAGGGGGTATTCCATATAGATATTTGTTTGAAACATCAGAATAATTATTCCATAAAATAATTATCATTAAACTATAATTCACATAAGACAAGCACTGTGTTGTGTGCATAAAAGAATCAATATACATGACGTCATGTACACTAGATAAAGTGTGTACATGTATGACATCGCATGAATAAGTTGGACTATGTACGTGACAACAGCAAAACCATCTCTAATTTCCCATTTCCATATATACTACTTGCGTGAATCAGGAACTCAATACACGCGATATTGAGCCTATTGAGGCGACGTCGCGCGTAAAGGCAGCTGGATGGCCTCTGTTATGGAATGGCAATAATCTGGGAGATAAAAATAAATGAAGCCTTCAGAAACAATTAAGCGTTCCATCTTGTCCCAATAACTCTGTCTAACCTCAGTATAACCACTCCAAGGGCTCATCTTTTCTTCTTCTTTTTTTTTTTTTTTTTTTTTTTTGGGGGGGGGGGGGGGGCGTGCATGGCATATATTTTAGCGCACATACTAACTTTTTTAATGTAAAACTTTTGCACCCGGAGGGTGGATTGAAAAGTTTTTCTACAGACCCCCCCCCCCCTCCCCACTTCAAATTCCTGGATCCGCCCCTGTTCTGTGATGGGGGATATGGATGGGGATTCAGGATGGGGGTGGGGCTGGGGCTGGGGCTGAGGCTGGGAAGCTAGCGAAGGGGACAGACCACAGACAGGGTGGACACATGTCAACTTATAGGGAGAGACGTGTCCGTGTGGGCCTATTGACGGCCCCACCTCCCACTCCCACTTTGAGATCGATAACCACTACGTAAACAAACCACCTTGATCATGGCTGGGGGGGGGGGGGGGGACGGGGGGCGCCGCAGGAGAAGGACGGACGAGGAGGGGGAGGGCGATTACGGGGAGTCAGTGGAGAGTGAGAGTGAGGACAAGAGGGTATAAGATGATCATGCATGACAAATATAGGGCAATTGGTCAAGTCGTCAGTCTAGGGTCAATTTGTTTACAAAAAAGCAGATGGAAGTTTTAGTACATCACAGACAAAAAAGAAACGAAAAAACACCCAAGGATCAAAGGAAACACAAGAAAGAGAGGGGTTACTTTCAGACTTGGAGCCTGGAGTATAAAGTAAAAAGGAAACAGCAGTTAGGGAGAGGTACAAAAACTGAGCAGGTGTAATTCTAATATAGTTGGAAGATAATACATACACGTATTTGGCCGAAGTGTGTGGGATGAGGAATTTAAGTATGTTACGGCTATATGAATGAACCAAGGGGATTAGGAGGCAAAAAGCTTATATTACATACAGTGAGGAAATTAAACAAGTCTTTCTTAAGGAGCAGAGAGAAGAGATAAAATATATGACATCTGGTATTGTAAAGGGAAGGTGGGAGGATGGCATGTGAAGGGAAGTGGGAAAGTGGGAATATCGTTGTTGGTGGTGGAGGTGGGGAGGGAGAAGGAGGGGGCGGGCAGTGGTGATAGAAGCTGGACATGAGAAAGGAGAGAGGGTTTAGAGCAGACATGAAGTAACGAAGGGGAGTAGGAGCCAGAAAGTTAGCCAAATGACAGGAAACCCCTCCTAGAAGAGCAAGGAGACGGGATCAGACAATTAGAGGAAGGATCCAGAACTGAAACGGAAGGAGGATGGTGTGTGCAGAGTGGTGGGTTGAGGGGAAGGGGTTGGTGAAGTGGGGTGGAAAGGGAGAATGACGAGAGGGGGCTTGGAAGGGGGAGGGATAGGAAGTATAAGTGGCAGGGGACAGGAGGGGAGGAGTGTAGGAGAAAAGCGTAGAAGGTAGGCGGACTGGAGGATTGGGGAAGTTGGGGGAGGAGATAGGACCTGGGCAGGGGGAGGAAGAGGAGGAGAGGGGGTCTTGGAGGGGAGAAGCCTGGAGGAGGGAGCGCCTTATTTGTGATGCTGGGAGCGGAGTCGGGGCGGAGGGGTTATTTGTGATTTGGTCACGTGACAGGCTGATAAGGACGCCGGGCGAGGATCGATGACTTTGGGTAAGGGCGAGATCAGGACGGGATCTTGTGGTTTGGGGGTGGATGGGGGTAGATGGGGGATAGGGGTGGGGGTGTGGTTTGGTGAGGGGGTGTGGATGTGTGTGTGTGGGGGGGGGGGGAGTAGGAAGGGAGTGGATTGGCCTGTGGATGAAGGGGTCGCCAGGGTTTGGTGAAGGACAGGTTAGGAGGTGAAGGTAACGTGAGTCCTGGGTGACTTTTGAAGAAGAAAATACTTTGATAATTGTACTGATAAACGTCAACTTGGGCAACGAGTATGTCCACCTGCATGTGTCATTTATTGTTTTCTTAATATATAAATGCCAGGGGGGATCCAGGTGGGGTCAATGGGGTCCTGACACACACACACACACACACACACACACACACACACACACACACACACACACACACTCCCTTTGGACACTTTAACTTCATGAAGAGAAAAAAACGTTGTTTGTGAATGCACGAAATGTTTGTACTTAGCATAATATGCTGACCCCCCCCCCTTTCCGAAATTCTTTATCCGCCCTTGAATGTACGGGTGATTTAAGGTGGTAACTACCCAGCCAAGGCGTGACGTAAGGGTCACCTTATGCGACCAACTTTTTTTGGTTTGTCTGTTACTTACTTAATTGTCACGTAACTGCTACATTATTTTTCTGTGAGGTTGTGACCTAACCAAAACAGAATGTTATCATAACGTTCTGGTTTGGTTAGGTCAAGATCAAATCAAGATAGAATGTCATTGTGACATTCTGATTAGGTGAGGTCTAGACTTGACTTAAACAGAACATTGTTGTGACCTCCTGACCAGGGGAGGCCCCGACCTTACCTAAGCAGAATGTTATTGTGAAGTTCTGATTATGTCAGGTCTTAACCTTACCTAAACAGAAGGTTACTGTAACCATCTTGTTAGGTTAGGTATCACCCACACCTAAACAGAATGTTATTGTGACATTCTTATAAAGTCTCAGCCTTATAAATAACGTGACAAGAACGTTGTCAGAACGTCACAATGTCACATTGCAATAGTTGGTTGCAGCGACGTAATTGGGAGTCATCAAAAGAACGTCGCTGTAACCTAACAGGGCAACGTAACAAGAACCAATCCAGAATGTTATAAGAACGTTATTAGAATTTCATATCCTTGGCTGGGTAGTTCCTGTTCGTCAAAAGTTTCGAGATATCGGGTATCTGCATAGAATAGGTTCTTTGGACCTCCTCAGAACTCCAGATTCAATGGCCGACTGCTATTGTGTTTAATGTGAGGAGTCAGGCGGGCGGGGTTGTGGGAGAGGAGGGGGTGTAAGGAGGTGGTTGGGGTTGTCGGGGAGGAGGGGGTGGGAGTAGGTGGTGGATGAGCCACCCCCCCCCCACCCACACACACACAGCTGGATCACGTGACCCCTAATACATGACCGATAGGGGGCGCCACCTACAGCAGCTGATCAGGGACCCAGAAGGCCACAGCGGATATCCGGTCCCAGATGGGGGGAGACGGGAATGATTAGGACGCCGGCACCTACTTAACAGACCGTCTAGCCACGTATGTACCTTGATTCCCACCTACCTACCTATCCACCTACCTACCTACCTACCTGCCTGTCTACCACACCTATCCACCGACCTAAAGCCCCATACCCACTATGCAACTTTATCAGCGACGGGCGACGGGCAACCATCATAGTCAGTGCTAAAATCGGCCGAACCTATGATTCGCTGTCAGTATACACTATTGAAATATGTGTTTGATCTGAATCGGCGCTGAAATCAGCCGATTCTGCACTTAGAATTGGCTGATTTCAGCACCAGTCAGTCGGCCGACTCAGGCAAAAATGCCTAGTGGGTATGGCCCTTTAGGCTATATCATTCTTTGCAGTAGGTAACATTTGCAGTCCCTTTTTTTAAGTACCATAAGCCATTTGTGGTTTTGTTACCAACATGTTGGTATCTGCGGCCACAAGTAATCCATAGAAAGCCTATATGAATTCATTTGCAGTAGGACCTACCGCAAGCAAATACCACAAGTATATCCTATATTCCATCTTGGGGGACCCTACCACAAGCAAGTACGCGGAAGTTTGCTCGCATTATTTCATTGTACGACAAGCAAATACTGTATAGTGGAATACAGCCTTTACCTAATTATCTTCCTACCTACCTACCTATCTACCTACATTCATACATAGCTATCTACCTACATTTTACAGCCTTCTTTCCTACTTTCATGGATACCTACCAAAATACCTACCTACATCGATTAATTCGTTTCTACCTACCTGCAATCTATCTAACTACAAGATATATCAGCTTCTAGAACTCTATAGGCCTGCTCACATATTGGCCTCCCTACCGTCTTCTATTTAAGCATACACACACCCGTACAGTCAACCCGCTGACGGCTACCTACAAGCCAATCAATAAGCCTACAAATGCTGAAACTACCAATCCCCTTATAGATTTCATTTTTAATTAGAATAAGGGATTGAAGCCTGTACACTAAGATGCTTAAGGGCCTGTTTCCACCAGCCGATCTTAATCCAAATTTCAAAAATCGGCAGAGGGAATATTGGTATCATGAACATATTATACACCATAAGAAACTATTTTTTACTCCTCTTTGAAATAATATGTAGAATGTATAGACTTTTGTTATATTGCTGGTTAAAATTAAGAAATTATCAATAATCGGTGGACAAAATTGGCGGGTGGAAACCAGGCTTTTTCGGCCTTCAGACAAGATGTGTTCTATGTTGTGCTTGCCTTCTTATACATGTTCAATAGACGTACACAACCCACAGGAAATGTATGACACAGGTTATGGTCATAGTCCAATAGCTTAGCGGTCTGGATTTCGATTCTCTTTGCAAAGCGGTGGAAGATGATCAAGCATTGGATCTCTTCGCTGACCGCCCAGATCACCCTCCCCGGGGGTGGGGGCCTCCCGTGGGGAGTAGGGATCAGAGGGTAGTGTCTTATCGACAGCCTCTGTCTACAGTCTGCCGATGGCCTAGGGATAGGTGGGTCAGCTGTCCATAGAAGGACATGGCCTTGTCGTCCTTTTGAATATATACATCAGATTTGAGTCTAAGTTTCGTTATGCTTTTCCGCTGTTGTTAAATATATAGACTGGTTTTCGCTTCATCCTGGCAGAGACTCTCATACTGTTAAAACATGTTGATCACCCTGCGGTTTTAACTGTCTACCTATGATTAATAAACAAAAAACACTGTCGTCCATCTACTTGACCTAGTCGAGTTTCATAACAGCTTTATTTCTATATAAGTGTAGTCATCCTGATACGGGGGCGGATGTAGGGTTTTGGAAAAGAGGAGGTCCGCTTAAAGGCTAAGTACTAAAATGTCTGCGTTTTTATCTCTTTGTCTAGTTAAAGTCTTCATGAAAAGTGGGAAGGTTTGAACCCCCTAGACCCCCTGATATCATTCTCACCCAATCGAAACTGTTATACAGTTATATATACACATTATATATCATATTTATTTATGCAAAATTCTCACTTTAAGGATGTTTACAAAGATTTCTATTCATGCTCTGTGTTAGGATATGATAAATCAATGTTATCCGAATATAGAAGATGTTTGTCTCAATACATTGTCCTGTCAATAAAATGCATACATCTATATTCTGTGCACAGGTAGGGAATTGAAAGTTCCTATGTAAAACGTGAATTCAATGTTGACATTTTAGTTTTTGGCAAACATCCATTAAGATTTACACCTTACGCACGCTTATTAAGAGTACACCCAAAAAGGCTGTTGAAGAGAAATGTCAACGGGATGTATTTGGAGGGAGATTTGAGCCAATAAGCATTTGTTGTCAGTGGGATATCATGAAATGGTAAGGATTCATAAGTGAGATATCTATGAATAAAATATGACTTTTGGTAAACAAGGTCTTATTTCCGGGCGTTTTTTTAATTAATCTCTTTGAATATAATATACAATTCTATGTTAATGATATCTGACAATTATGTCTATTCTATTGGTTATATTTATTTTATCAGTTATTTTCACTACATCTACTTTAGTACTTTTAATTTGTGTGACATAGTATCAAGATGGAGGGAAAAGAGGAAAAGTACATAACAAAGGAATATATTGTTTTGATCTTGATGTGTATAGTTATATTTTACACTTAAAATGTTTATGTACTACAATTAATACTCACTGTAATATCACCGAAAACCAGGGGCAACCCTGAAGTGAATAGCTTAATAAATAATTTTAAAAAAAACAGTTTGAATAACCCTTACGTACCACAACCTTGGTAACTAACCTTCTATCAGCCAGTATATCCGTATACGCAATATAGCATGACTGATTCTAAGTAAACACGGAAAGATATATATATTTACCTGCCAACTCTCTATCTCTACCACGTGTATCCATTATAGGTATGGTGCCGTTCTGCCTCAGGACACATAGAAATATGCACGCAATATCCAGCACACCTAGGATTCTACCCAAAGTGGGTTTATTGTCCCCCTTAGGCAGGTGTCAGGTAGGCAGAGACCCGCCTATCATACTATCTGACCCGGCCCCCAAATCAGATCAGGGTGGTGGGGGTGGTACCCAAGGCAGTAGTGAGGGAAGGGGGTCATCAGAGGCGTCTTGATGATACCTTAGATCTGCTTATAGCATTGATAAGTGCCTGGGCCGGGGGGGGGGGGGGGGTTCTGGCTGCTTCTACAGATTCTTTCAACTCATTCTTCATGGTCGCGACTCTTATGATTCACAGGAAAATTAATAATGTGTGATATCATTATTATATTAGTATATATATTTTTGGAAACATGTGCACAAATGTATCGGAGGCCATCCTAATTAATATTCATGAGAACATGTAAGTCACATATATTTTGGCGGCAAGCAATGTTTGTAAGTCGCCATAGGCCTCACATGTTTACTGTTGGTTCTAGATATTTTTTCTTTATAATGTGTTTATCTAAATAAGAGGGCTGACTTATTTATATATTTATTCCTAATTCGGCAATTACAGGCAACTTACATCTGTGTTTTCCTACTTCGAATATGTATGGGAGATATGTGTTTGTGTTGTTTGTGAGGGAAAGAATTGGCTAAATGGAGAAGCTAACCTAAAAGTCCTTAATCCAATGATCCGAGAATCAGTCCTTTCCTGCGCCTTGTCCTGGGGTCATAGGTAACTGCTAAACATTTATCATACATCAAATAAATCACCATTGTGTATAAATAAGAGTAAAATGTAGGCTTTAACTTCGACCTCTTCATGTTCCTTTTATTCTTTCCTCTAAATGCATTAAGTTGTAGATTTCTACTTTTTTTTCATTTTTCACAGCAAATGTTGGTACTGATTCATACTCCTCCATATGTACTCTGCTTTGTAATCATACCAAGTAAGTATAACTACAACTATCAGGGGCATATTCTTAAAACTATGTCCCATATCCTTGAGCCACCCTTCAGATCAGAGTGTTCAGGGATAGCACCTAGGGGGAGACAGACGAATAGGCCTCGTCAGTGGCCTGATACCTTGTATCTCCTTATTACAGGCCTGTGGGTGTGAGGCCTATGTTTTACTGCCACCTGGCCTCCAGCCTAGGCCAGTGTTAAGGGTGGGAGACTGACGGTAATACCTGTAATCAGACAGACCTAGAGGGCAGCCCCGACACTGCAGCCATAGCACCCAGCTATTGGCGACAAGGAGAAGGAAAATGAGGAGGGCATTCGGAAGGAATGCCATATAGGCCTATATCATTTTCCATTTCTTGTAGGTCGTAGGTCAAAATAATAACGGTTAAACTATTTTTACAATAAGAAACCCATTTTGGATAGTTGTTATTTCCTTGTAGATTTTAAGTATTCAATTTTGATGGCTAACCATATTTTACAACAGGAAATGTAAATTGGATGTTGTATCTGATAATTATCATTTATTCTGCCTTAAACCAATACAATATTATGAGCTGTGGCCCCTTGATTTCATGGATGTTTATCTGAGAATGATTGATTCATAGAGGACCTTGTATGGTTAGATTAAACTTGCACATTAATCAAGACATGACTGTGACCTTATATACTACGTGAAACATTATCTATCTAGGAGAGCCTTATGAGGTGGATCTAAAAATATTTGTATCATGATAAGATTTTCCCTCCCCTCAAATTGTTGTAGATTATGAAACATGAAGATCACCATGAAATCACCATGAATGGGAGACAAATTTGATCCTAGAATACTGAATTATTGTACAGGTAGGACCTTTAGTATGTTTGTAAAATCTGTATTTCAAGTATCTTGTTGTTTGTGTAGTATGTTTTACTATCCCTTCTTCAACTCAGACATGTTTTAGGGCAGCACAATGTAAATGTAGTATGAAACCAGTATGTCAGTGGCTGTTCTTACTTTTCTTGGTTTGAATAGGTTCTTATATTTCTGTTCATACTGATAAGACTGCTATACATCCACAACATTCTGTAAGTTGTAGACCAGTATTTCATTAAATCAAAGACACTTCCATTCATAATTACATATATGTGAATTCAGGCCCTTAATCAAACAAGGACCCTTTAGATTTGCAAATTAATCTGAATCCTTCATTTAATAATTCCTGCTTAATAATGCATGCTTGGTGGCCTTCGAACATTCATCCAAGATCATCAAATTATATGTTTAACAGCATCAATGATGTATTACATTTGTGAGTTGTAAACCTAAGGGAGTTCCATTTACCAGTAAATCCCTGCAGCCTGTTTAAATATTCAGTATGATGTAAATAACCATTTATTGTAATGAGGTGCTAGAGGGTGCCTTAAGAGACAGCCTTGGGGGGTCTGTAGATCTCATACAGCAAGGCAGGTGGTCTGAGACAAACTGAGGTGATGTAGAAGGAAATTCAAATGGTACCACCAATAAGTGGTACCAGAGGGGCAGGTGCTGCTCACAGACAGCTGGCTTCATGTTATGGGATTATTGCACATCATCTTGCATAGAACTGATGCATATCACATAGAGATTTGGTCCAAAAACTGGTGTACTAATGATATTAAAGTGTTGTATAATTATTGTCTTACAATGAGAATTTTCTGAATAAACCTGTACGCCTTATCTTGTAAAGACTGCTGTGTAGTGAATTGGTTCAAAAACTGGTATTATAATGATATTTAAGTGTTGTATAAGCATTATATTACAATGAGGAATTTCTTAACAGAATTGTAAATGAATGTGTTTGTTAGATAATCAAGCAAGACTTTTGTGTTCAATGTCAAATATTTTGAGGCAGAATAGTTGTAAATATCAGTAGTCTGATTTTGTAATCAATCAATTGCAATATGTGTACAAGCATGACAAAATCCCTTTTTGCTAGTTTGCACATTTGCATAGTGGGCTGCCACTAGAATTTTAAGATTGCTAGAGTGAATGGTTGCATCTACATGGTCTTACTGTGAGTTTTTGGCCCTAAAAGGTTCCGACTTTCACCGTCCTACGTATACAGATAATCTAGTCTTGAATCTGCAACTTCTTCAATGTTTATACTTTCAGGCATTTCATTTGAAGAACAGTAAAATCAAAATGCAAATATATGTCAAGAATCATTTGCAGGCTGTTGACTTGAGTTCATACTTAGGAGTCTCAGACAGTTCATCCGAAGAACATTTAACCCATAGTTTAACGATATGTCAAAGTGTAATAATCAAGGATTATATGCAAGCTGTTAGCTACAGTTTGTATATGTGTTAATATCAGTAGACCTTTCCCTGAACCTTCTGGCCTGGTTACATTTTTGAGCCATTTTTTTCTCTGGGACTGACAGCATGGAGCAGGGAGCCATTTTTCATTTCTGCCACCACAGCCCACACTTCAGACCTCCCAGGGCATAACTGACATGACTGGCATTTCAACACTGCTCAGAATTATCCATCAGCAACAAAAAAAGTGACGCGGCTTCGCGTTACTTCCGTCTGCGCTAACATTGCTGATGTGGCCTGCTGGCCTTTGGCCTGCGGTCCTGGGGCCCCCCATCCCACAGCCCACCAGCCCACCTGCTGCAGCCTGAAACATCCCTTTAGCACCAGGCAAGGCCAAATGTGAACCTTTTTGGGTTTTGATGTATGTTTTTGGACTCCTAGCCAGGGATGTAACGTTATTATAAAATTGCAGCAATGTTCTGGTTGGTTCTGCATTTGGTTCTTGTTAGACTCCCAATTATGTTGCTGCAACATACTGCCGTGACATTGAACTGTGATGTTATTACAATATTCTGGTTATGTTATTCAACCAAAATAGAATATTCTTATATCATTCTGTCTTTGTTTCATCCTAACCTCTCCAAAAACTGACTATTATAATGTTAAATAACATTCTGATTTAGTGAGGTTTCAACCTCACCATCAATAACGTAATAATTGCTATGTGCCATCTTAGAAAGTAACAAACTGAGCAAAAAACCTGCACCTGCAGCCCAACCATTCATAGCCAAATGTGAGATTTGGGTTTTAGTGTGGTTTCTTCTGATTGTGGTTTGGCTTATTTCCTACACCTGGTTGATATTCAATATTGCATGCATCTAAGTGTTATTTTGTATGTTTCTCCATGTCTCTCTTGGTAGGGATATAGGAACCTACGTCAGTCGTATCTTAATGATCAGAATGATAGATAATAAATTAGTTGTCTGTGAAATTTTCATACAAATAGTTAAAGAAAAACTAGTTCCTTGGGAAGATCAAAACGTTAAAAAACTACCATGAAAACTCTTGACCCAATTGTGTCAGCGAACATAGTGTTCACAATAACGAATACAGAATAAAAACAGTGGATCACACTTAGCACTTGAAATAGTAAGCCCACAGTTCCATCCCATTCTAACCCCCCCCCCCCTCCTGACACACCTCTTTAGCACCATGCTCGACTAAATACATTTTTTTATGGAATTGTTTTCTCAATATCTTGGCCTAATTGCCAGCTGGTATTCACTATGTCATGCACCTGAATGTTTATTTGAATTTGTTACCAATTCTTTCCTGATAGGGGTATCAACCACTGCAGTCATACCTTGATAATCAAAAATATATATGTGATAAAAAGTTTGATAGTTTCTTATTATAGAATCCTCCATTCAGGTTGTGAAAAAAAACCTAGTTGTTTAGGAAGAGAAAGACATTAAAAAATACTACAAAAACTCTTGACCCACTTGCGTCAGTGAATGCAGTTTTTCAAATAAGGAATACAGAGTAAAAAAACAGTTGATCACACTTGGCACTTGACATAGCAAGCCCATAGTTCTGTCCCATCCCCCCCCCCCCCCACCCGGCCCCTTTCAGCCACTCCCACCACCCCCAACCCCCCCCCCCCCCCCCACCCCTAGCAGTGGCGGTCCCCCTGGCAGCAGTCTGGGCCCGACCACTAATTAGATTATTAGAGGGTGCCCGCCTGACCTGGCGACCAATTAGTCAGCGAGCTACTCGACCAGTGCCAGCAACATGTCACCTGCTCCGAGCAGCTCGGAGCAGCTCAGTATAGCAGGGCTGAGTGAGGAGGTGTGGGGGCCAGCAGTGGTAAAGGTGGGATGTGAGGGCACGAGGAGTTGAGGCCTCTTTAAGGCTTGAAGGGGAATGATGAGTATTCTGGATGTGTTATTTTGGTGCTAAGTAACAATACTTGAAATAGCAGGGGGAGGGGGGGGGGCGACAAAAAAACATCGACGAGAATTCCATACCCACAGTAAGTTAAAACCCCACGATTGCACAATTTGCAAACATGGGTATTTTTCTCTCGTGGGTTTTTGTTTTCATTATTTTCAATTTTATCCATCATTAAATTGTTTCAATGTATTTCTAACACACTTTGAATATCAATATATGTGAGTAAGTATATTTTGGGAATTATTTTAGTATGACTTTTATATTATATTTACTTCCTTGTATTTAACAAATATAAAGGTTAACCGATCCGACACAGTCGACGCAGCTGATGTGATAGTTCCGACGGTGTACATAGCTTAAAGAGATGTTTGAGGCGTTCTGCAATTTTGTTTATGTCTAACATATATTGTAAGGAAATTGTAACCGGCAGCTTATAGTGGGGTCTGTTAACAACATTTTCGTTACGCGGCGGATAAAAGCACCAAATTTTGCATGAGGCACCTCTGAGGCATAACTATTGAATCTAGAAGGGGAGCCATCTTGAAATACCAAAATGAAATTTTGACAAATTTTGTATGTTTTTAGCATTTGAAATTTAAGGTATTTAACCAAAACTTTTGGCTAGCTTCAATTAGACCTATTTTATAGATTCGAAAGGTAAATAATTGAATTCCCTGTCCTATGATCTACCAATTTGGACAATAGCAATGTGTTTCTAGGCATTTCAGAAGCTGAGATATAAGATTATTTCAATAAAAGTCGGCCATATTGGATTTTTGGCCCCCGTCTGGGTTATATTGATATTTCAAGGTGGTTCCCATTTTAAATTCAATGAAGGGGTCCCAGGGGATCATCATACCAAATGAAATCAAGAAATCTTGTGGCAAAAGAGTAAAGTCTATATCTTTTCTTTTTAATTATTTTGGAGTCCAGCAGTCATTATCAAAGGTATCATGCTAATGAATTCAGCCATTTTGAAATTTATGGTATTGTATTGGATGAATATCATACTTATTCAGCCCTCTAGGCTATTAGCAACTGATATTGGAACCATTTCCCCTGGCCTTTTGCCTTAGTAGCTAAAACTCATAATATTTCTCAAAATTGGTCAGCCATCTTGGATTTTGGATTTCCACATTGACTTGAAACATAAATAATTGAATTCCCTGACCCATAATCCCTCAATTTTGACACCAACCATGTCTCTTTAGTCTTTTTAGAAGCTGAGATATAAGAATTTTTATAGTAAAAGTCGGCCATTTTGGTTTTTGGGCCCCCACATCCGTCCTATTGATATTTCAACGTGGCTCCCCTTCCAGATTTGATAGTTATGCCTCAGAGGTGCCTCATACCAAATTTGGTGCTTTTATCCGCCGCGTAACGATTTCTCAAAAAATGACCTTAACAGACCCCACTATTAAACCATATAACGGGAAGCATACTGGTTTGTTGATTTTGATTGTGTAAACCATGTGCTCTACCAGAATTTATTTTTTTATGGACGAAAGTGACGGATATAGACGTCAATTGCAGCAAACAGCTGTTAAAGATCTGTAGACTGTATATTTCCCCTCATCTTATCTTGAAGCTCATTCTTTTCTGGAAATGACATTTATATAGACGAATGAACAACAAGTATGTTTTTATGTTTACAAGTCTCCCTTTGGTCTTTATTCTTAATTAAGTAGTTCCTATGTAAAGGTTAATCCCGAAATGATCCTGGTAATTATTAAAGACACTCACATCGCTTATTATTCAGCTTTAATCAAAATTATGTAATTTAGTTTAGAAAACTCTGTGGTACCAATATATATGTGAATCTTTATCAGTTTATGGCTAAAAATCGAAAATACTCCTAAGCATACCGAGAATGCACTGACCATTTGACACAGAATTTAAGCCACACGGAGACCCCAATCAAACTTATCCAGGGGGTGCTTCTCTTAAAATCACTGATTTACAAGTTTCTCACTTGCACCTTACGGCCATGTGTCGCATGTCATGCTTCAAAGTCAGAACAGGGAGCGCCATTTTGAAACCGTCAACTCATTTCGTGGAGTATCAGGTTATCAGAAGGCCCCAACAGATGATGGGCTAGGTTAGGGATAAGGCTTGTTTCCACAAGCCGATTTTGCTCCGGATTTCAAAAAATCAGCATTTGAAATTCTTGTAAATCAAATACATGTTATGTATAATTAGAACGGGGTCTAAATTGTCTTTCAAATGATGTGTAGGATGTATGGACCTTTCTCATATTACTGGTGAAAAATAATTGATTACTAAAAATCCGACAGTTAGAATCGGATGGTGGAAACAAGGTTTTAGTGGCAATCACATGGTTCTAGAGATTCGTGATAAACCCAATTTGGCCCTGTAGGGGAGAAGGGCTTGGAACTCTAGAAATATGGCTATGAGTATGAGAGAGTGTAATGTTCCTTTTTATAAACCCTTGCATGGTGAAAAAAAGACCTTAAGTCCTTAGGAGAGCATATCTCACTTGAATTGGAATTTAAACCACTTTTCATTTAACTCAGCATGGACTAGATTACTTCTTTGAAACTGAAACCCATATTCATTGTACTTAGCATCAAATAGATTGTTTCCCTACCCAGGCAAGCAGCTACATAACAAGCACATTCTGCAACCATACTTTTTTGGTTAGTCTGTAAGCTGCCCAATTTTCACATAACACGTAACAAAAAACATTATATTTTAGTGAAGTTGAGACTAATAAATCATGTTATTATGACATGAAAAAACATTACAAGAATGTCAGAATAACGTCACAGTGCGACGTTGTAATGTTAGGTCCAAAAAATGTTTTTGGGTGCCATCAAAATAATGTAACAAGAACCAAAGCAGAACCAAAGCAGAACCAAAGAGAACGTTATAATAATGCCATATTCTTGCTTGGGTATAGTCTATGTCTGTTAGACGATATACAAATGATGATACTAATGAGTATTTGGCAAAGGAAGTCTACATAACAAAGAACATGAAACTGCTTCTTGGTTTGGTAGATTTTGCATGAAGTTTGTTTTTTTTTACATAGAAATAAGGTGTAATGTATATTTGCTGAGTCAGCAGTAGCAGAGGCTGAAATGAGTTTCTAGTTTCCTGCAAACGTCAATAACTTCGCTACTTTGTGGATCCATTGAGAGACAATTAACACTTCCCAAACACTGAATTGCAATCTTATGAAACTAGAATGTACAACCTACTCGACAAGCTTAGGTTACCCATATGGCTATGTCATTGAAGTTTGAGTCAACCACACCATCAGTTTTAGATTGATGCAAGGAAATACAGAGATGTTGACGACGCTGCTGCTCTCATTGCTCTAAATTTAGCAACTACTTTCCATGGAGGGGATTTAGATGAAGTATCTATATCTTTAATGGTAGTAGAATTTTACGGTCGAACATTATTCTCGTAGAATGCACACTTTTTAGGTGATAAACTCATGCTTTTGCTATCTGGTTTGGTATTAGTTGCTCTCTGGTTTGGTATCAGTTATTTGGTTTGGTGTCAATTGCTCTCTGGTTTGGTGTCTGGTTTGGTGTCAGTTGCTATCTGGTTTTGCGTCAGTTGCCCTCTGGTTTGGTATCAGTTATTTGGTTTGGTGTCAATTGCTCTCTGGTTTGGTGTCAATTACTCTCTGATTTGGTGTCAGTTGCTCTCTGGTTTGGTGTCAGTTGCTCTCTTGTTTGGTGTTGGTTGCTCCCTGGTTTGGTGTCAGTTGCTGTCTAGTTTGGTGCCAGTTGCTCTCTGATTTGGTGTCAGTTGCTCTCTGGTTTGGTGCCAGTTGCTCTCTGGTTTGGGGTCAGTTGCTCCCTGGTTTGGTGTCAGTTGCTGTCTGGTTTGGTGTCAATTGCTCTCTGGTTTGGTGTCAATTGCTTTCTGGTTTGGTGTCAATTGCTCTCTGGTTTGGCGTCAGTTGATCTCTGGTTTGATGTCAATTGCTATCTCATTTGGTGTCAGTTGTTATCTGGTTTTGCATCAGTTGCCCTCTGGTTTGGTGTCACTTGCTCTCTGGTTTGGTGTCAACTGCTCTCTGGTTTGGTGTCACTTTCTCTCTGGTTTGGCTTCAGTTGCTCTCTGATTTGGTATCACTTCTTTGGTTCAGTTTCAGTTGCTCTATGGAGAGGTGTCAATTTTTCTCTGGTTTATTGTCAATTACTTCCAGTCGAGCAGAAAAAATAGTATTCAAACTATGATTGGAGCTATGTTATCTATCCTTTGAAAATATCCGACCTTCGGAAAGCTCGTATAACCAATAAAGGTAGTGTGTTGGTGTGTAGGCGAGGCTTGCAGGTTTGTTTTTATATTCAGGACCTTGGGACAGTTACTGAGTGGCACACTCATTACACTTCAAACTCCTTTTACTGAACACAAGCCAGGAAAATTGAAATATATTTTAGACATATTGAAAACTATTCAGTACCCTCACATTTTGTGTATGATGTATCACATAGGTCAATGCCAATATTTTAGTAACTAAATTAGATTGATAGGTTTGGAAAAATATTATTTACACCTTTCTTTTAGTTTATCCCGTCTGCTTATGTGTTTGATATGCGAAAAATGGGTCCAGATTACCAGCCTTTGTTACCTTTTTTTAGATGCTATTGTGACGTTCCTTGGTAGTTCGGGGTTTCCGGTTTCTACCGCCGAGGGACGTGGGGGTTATTTCGGTTATTAGCTGGGCACGGAGGCCGAGCAAGAAGCCGAGGTGTGAGATCAAGAGTCGTGCCTCGCGCACGAGGGGGGCTGAGTGGGTCAGTCGGGGGATCGGTATTCGTTGAAGGGGGGAGAGTGTGTTGGTCAGATCGGGCCGGGGGGTTGCAGCCATCAAGCGTGGAGGACGGCGGAGGGCAGAATTGTTGTTATGGTAGGGGTCCAGGCTGGTTCTTCTATCCCTCTCTCAGGCCAGAACTAGGGGAGCTCTACTCCTTCGTTCCCTGACTGGGAGTCTCGGGCCAATGGTCGCCTATGTTTTGGTAGCGTGGGGCCAAGCCGGTTGCGCCTTAATGCCTCCAGTCAGGGGGTTGCCGCTAGCTATTTCGGGCTTCTTTGTCTGGCCGGTCTTCCTTCCTCGTGTCGCCGGTCGGGTAGTTTCGGGCCTTCGTGCCATGGTTTTCGGTCCTTCGCGCCTTCGGACCTCGCACTATTTTAAGCCTTAGTTTTCCAGAACTTTACCAATATTACTTTTATTTCCTATTTATCTGAGAACACCAGGAGTATTATGAAGGAACTCTTTATTTTCGGGCCTCACCGCCCCTTTTATACCTTGGCGGTCAGCTCTGATTGGCTATTTCATATCACGTGATCATAGTGACATCACGCAGTCATTTCCGGTTTACATTATTTCTCGGGTTTCGGGTTTCGGGTTTCGGGCCTCGGGTTTCAGGTTTCGTTCCCATTACATAACAATATACTTAAAGATCTACCGCATCATTTTACATTCACATTCTTGCTTTGACACCTGATGAATACCCATTCATCACACTATCCTTTCCACTACCATTCAGGTTAATACTGAACAATCTAAAACAAGCTGCGTCATTACCTACTGTGCATAACATCAGAGCAGGTATTTTATGAGAACTATACTGGCAAAAGATCATGAGAATTCCAATCAAAATTTACAAACATGTACGAAATGGCGGGAGCACCTACTCACGATCTTTCCTACCTGAAATGGACACACTCCCGATCTTTAGCCCTAAAACCTCATGATCTTAGGCAGTTTTGTCTGCTGCGTAGTGGAATATGGCCTTAAGTTGGAAAGGTAGTTTGAATCAAGGTATTAATGAGAAGAATCCAGAATCTACCTATATGGATGTGCTGTAGACTGGCATGATTAGAGCATGTCCCTCACCACTTAAAACTCTACATCAGAATCGACCAGACCCTTCTAGTGTAGGCAGGTTTTATTGGTCTGACTCTAGAAAAGCCCTAATGGACAAACATTTCAAGGTCGAAGGTTACACTCACTCCGTCTGTCCTCCCTGACCCCTCACATATTGCCAATCTCCAAGCGCACACAGCGCATGCGCACTCCGCTCCCTGCCACTGGCCACTAACCGCGCCCATGCCAAGTACGTACATCCCTCCTCTAAATCTCCCCTTTATCGCCCACCAAAAGAAAATTGGAAAAGCGGGTAAAACTGAGCTCCGTTTGGTAATATCTCAGCCGTGTTTGGCTCCGCCATTCATCACAGAGTCCTGACGTACGACCAGACGGGTCGGGGGGAATTAGGGGGGAAACGTATGGGGCGCCGAGTGGGGGTGGTTTATTTGGTTTTGTGGATACATACAGGGGCGGATCCAGAGTCAGTCATCTAGGGTGGGAGGGGGGGGGGGGCAAGCCAACCCCCCCCCCCCCCCTATAAAAAAGTGAAAATAAATAACCCAGATTTGCATGAATCGACAAATTACACTAAGTCTGGGGGGGGGGGGCAATTCCCCCTTTTACCGTCCCCTGCCCCCCGCCCCCCCCGGATCCGTCACTTACATATACCTACATACATATGTAATGCAAACAGTGCAGTGATTGAAAAATAATCTGCCAGGAGTGGGGTTCGAACCCACGCGGACATTGTCCATTGGATCTTAAGGCCAACGCCTTAACCACTCGGCCATCCTGGCTTCACAGAACCCGCATGAATCCATATTCAAATAGTTTGTTCGGACTTATTGCGCCACAAGGGTCTGAATGAAAAAGGGGGGAGAGCTATGGGACGCCGAGTGGGGGTGGGTTAGTTTGTTTGTCTGAATACAGGTTTTTGATGATTCTGCGCAGTTAATCGTCCCATCGGTGAATTGATCCATATCAAAATATATACATACATATAATATGGTATGGTGCACACTTCCATATGCACAACTCTGCACTCCCAGAGTTGAAAGACAAATTCATATTTCCCGCCAATGTTTAAACAGTAAGCTGCTACAGACGTATTTGCACACATGCCGGAAACTATGGGTGACGCTACCTAGGCCTAAATGAAAAAAATTGTTGGGTTCAGTTAACCCGACTTAACCTAATATTTGGCCCTACCATAACCTTTTTTGGTCCTAATTCTTAGGACCCCTATTTTTTCCCAAAAAACTATTGAAATTTGATAAAACTGACTTAAATCAAAGGAAATAGCATATATTTGATCTACTGAGCTATTAAAGACGCTAAATGTTCCAGATGGTGTTTTCTATGTTCTCTGAATTTTCATGAGTGCCTGAGTCTCTTTGTGACAATAAAAAAAATGGAAAAAAAACCTCTCCCCCCCTCCCCCTGAACGTAGGGCTAACAGCCGGCGGCTCAAAGCGGGCAGGCGGCAGGGACAGATTAGGGGGCGACGATAATCCGTCCTCCCCCTACCCAACATGACAGTCTCTCATCGCCAAGTGCCACCCCTAATAGGCCCAGCCCAGGCCCAGCCTGCTTCCCGTCCTCCAATAAAATATATAATCCAATGCCTGGGAACAAGCAAAGTGGTCGGGGTGGGGCTGGCAGGGTTGTGGTTAGGGGGGTGGGGTAGGGGGGAGGGGTGTGGGGAAAGGGAGGGGGCTGAAGGCAAGCATGGAGCATTGATGGAGAGGTGGACAGGTAGTGTAGGTGGGTCCTATACCTGTTTCATGATCGTGTTTTTTTTCATTCACTGTATTTCTTAACTGCTCAGCTCACATAACATAGATCTGAACTCCCGCTGAGTCAGTTTATGGATACATGATACATATGATTTTCATAATATTATTTTACGGAAATCATTGGCAGGTTATGGGTTGGGGTGATTGTGAGCAGGTAGTATATAGGTGGGTCCTATCCATGTTTGATGGTTAAGTAGTATGCCTGGGACCTACATGTGCTTCATTATTGCGAGCAGGTAGTATGTGAGGTCCTATGCATGCTTCATGGTGGTGAGCAGGTAGTATAGGTGGGTCCTATATGGGAATCATGGTGGTGAGCAGGTAGTATAGGTGGGTCCTATATGGGAATCATGGTGGTGAGCAGGTAGTATAGGTGGGTCCTATATGGGAATCATGGTTATACCTTTGGGACTTTTGGTAACTGGGTCACTTCACTTCATATGGGTCTACTAGAGGAACATTCCCAGAGAACTGTGACACATTTATTTCACTTAATTGAAAACAGATGCATATTCTTTCCTAAGGCTCAAGGTCGTGTACATATGTCCCAAAAGGAGAATGAGCAATAGAAAATATCATCCGATAAACAGTAGAAGACACGAGGGAAAATAGTCTCTAATTGCCTCAGAGACTCTGGAGGACTAGTATAGGTGGGTGCTACATGTGATTTATAGTTGTGAGCAGGTAGTTTAGGCAGGTCCTATGATATAGCTAGGCACACCATATTAACATAATTAGGCAGGTCCTATAATATTATAGTTCTCAACAGATAGTTTAAGCAGGTCCTATCTGTGCTTTATGGTTGGAAGCAGGTATTATAGGTGGGTCGTACACTAACACATGATCATGGTTGTGAGCAGGTAGCACTATAATGAGAAGAATGGGCGGGGGTGTGGGGGGCTTCCCAGGATTGCCGTACAACCCATTTTAGGCCATTGTGAATCAACAAAATCATAGTTATAAAGCCCCAACACCAGGCGGAGTTGTGTTTCCCAATTTAAAGTTCATACATATAATACATGTAAAGGCCGTATTCCACATACCGAAAGTGTAATAACGATTTGCTGCCGATGCAGAATCGGCAGTGCCGATGCAGAAGCAGCAGTAGTGCCAATAAAATTTACCAACATGTTGGTAAATATTTCCGGCCGATTTTGAACTGGTTGCCGATAGTGTACTTTCGGCTGCCGATTATTCACTTTTGGCCGCCGATTATGCACTGAAAGTAGTGGCTGCCGGTATGGAATGTTACCATGGAGATGCTCAGTATTGGCAGCGCATACTTTCGGTATGTGGAATACGGCCTTAAGAAACTATCCGTTATGTTTAAGCTTCATAGATGAAACAGCTTCCGATATATGAACATCATCCCTACCTATTTGAAAGGTATACCTCAAATGAGATCTTTGTATAATGATGGCCAAGGCGGTGAGAACACCTCCCCTCCCCCCTTCACCTCGGGGTATGCTGCCTCTTACCCTCATTGAGTTTTCCTTGAAACTGAGAGGTTGTGAAACTGAGGCGCCATTTTGGACGTCAGGATCTCTGTAGTGTCTTGATTTCTTAGAAGCCCCAGCCTGGTGAGCCAGTGGGCAGAAATGATTTTTTTAGCTGGGGGCCAGTTGTGTGTAATTCATGGCAATCAATCCTGGTAATTATAAATAGTTTTAAAGTGGACTTGGTTTGAAAAAAAGGAATAATAATCACTTGACAGCCAGCCATGGCGATTTGAAACCCAGAAAACTCTGAATCCTAAATAATTGCAATGTGTATGTCACCAACATAAAGCATAGTCAAATTGAACCAAACGCTGTAACTTTTTCTGAAATGTTTGACAATAACAGGATTGATTCTAATTGCTTTTTGATTGACATTTCATGTGAATTGCCTATTCATGGGTGTCACTTTTGGTGAGCACGTTGGGCGGGCCATTTCAATCTGCGTAATCATGTTTTCAAAGCCCCGCCGGCGCCTGTTTTAAAGAGGGCAGTGTTAGGGGTCCCCCCAGGTGGCGCTGGGGCTTAATGGATGCTGCATTATTCAGGTAGGTATGAATTTAACAACGGCCATGTAGCGGCGACAGCCACAGAGGTGTCACAGCCTCGACCAGTGCCCTATTCTCTAGCCATTCTCCACTCTCCCCTCGGCGTCCCTCTCCACACTCCAATCCAACCTCCCCTCTCTACTCTCCCCTGCTGTCTCGCCATTCTTCACCAACCAACCCCAAACACCCCTCTCCACTCTCCCCCCGCCTCTCCACTCTCCCACCTCTCCTCTCCACTCTCCCCCAACTCTCCCCTCACCTCTCCACTCAACTCTCCACTCTCCCACCTCTCTTCTCCACTCTCCTCCCACCTCTCCACTCTCCCGCCACCTCTCCACTCTCCCTCTCCACTCCCCCTAAATCTCAACTCTCCTCCCACCTCCCCTATTCACTATCCTCCAATTCTCCACTCTCTACTCTCAAGATTCCCCAACATCCCCCACCTCTCCACTCCCCCTGTCTTTCCTCTTCATTCTCCACTTGCCTCATTTCCCCAGCTCCCCTCTTCACTCCCTCCTAACATCTCAGTTGCACTTTCCCCCTCCTCTCACTGTCCCCCATCTCCCCCACTTCTTCATTCTCCACTCTCTCCCCACCTCTCCACTCTCCCCCAACTACCTCTCCACTCTCTCCTACCTCTCCACTCTCCCACACCTCTCCACTCTCCTCCCACCTCTCCACTCTCCTCCCAACTCTCCACCGCTCTCCACTTTCCCCTCAACTCTCCACTTTCTGCTCTTCCCCTACCTCTCCCTCCCACCTCCCATCTCCACTCTCCCTCATCTCCACAATCTCAACCAACCTCTCCACTCTCCACTCCTCTCCATTCTCCCTCCACCACCACACCCAGCCATGGTCACCCAGTGCCCCAGCGGAGGACACTCACTTCCCATTTGGTAATTTTTTACCCAGGTGACAGATTAATCCTCGACCACTATAGAATATTTATGCGGGATGTTTTTAGCCGCGTCCATCTTGAAGTGGCGGCGATGGACGGGGGTGGTTCATCTACCCAGTTGTCACCACCAGACCTCACGAATTGCGATGAGTCCCTTTTTACGCTGCAGCTTGACCTAAATTAGTATCATTAAGGTAATGGTCAAGTCACAAGTAAAGTAAGTTTAAGGCTATGACTAAACCTCATAAACATTATAGTGAGCTATATCTACGATATGACCTAGGTCATTATGGAAAAAATGAGGCGGAAATTCGGGCCAAAGTGAGGCCATAATTAGGGGTAGTTGTAAACCAACAATGTCCATGATAAGGTAATAATGGACACATAACTGGAGTCTTTAGACCATGCATAACACATCCACCCAACTAAGACAATAGTAATACGGCACCCCCACCCTATCTTACAGTTTGACCTCACCTTAAGGTGCTCTGGAGGTGGGAAGCATAAGGAGATGGCCAGGGGAGGTTGGAAGGGGGAGGTGGGCGGGGGTAGGGGGGGGGGGGGGGGGTTAGGCGCTGGGCAGGGGGAGGGGTTAAGGCGCCTAAAGAGATTGCTCTCATTACGCCCCCTGGTGGCAGACTGTGTTATCACAGCTCCATTATTGATACATACACAGGGGGCCTACACTGGTACCCGTGGTGCCGCCTTGCTATACCTTAGAGCGGGGCGGTAGGGGCGGGGACCAGCCTAACAGGGGGCCGTGATTGTTCCCGGAAAGGGGCGGGAAGGGGGGGGGGACTTGTGTGTGTGTGTGTGGGGGGGGGGGGGGGGGGTGCAGGGGATAGTGCTCAAGTAATTAGGGTTAGGGGAGGACACGGACGACAGAATCTTTTCTTTTTTTATTAAGCCTGAACCATGTCTTCTACATAAAGTTATTCCGATAGTTTAAGGATCATATATAACATAACAGCTATTTGAACACAGTGAAGAAATTTACCTTGGTTGCGAGGGGCTTTTAGGATTATGTGGTAAATTTGGTTGGACCATGGTAAATAGAAGATTATTTTGTGAATAGAGGGGTAGTTATAAACCAACAATGATGTAGTATAATGCGAATGTAGATGCGGAAATTCTATGGTTAGCCAGGGGTCATTGGTGATATTAATCTTGCAGTATTTTAGATGATCCGAGTGGGGGCCTGAACGAATACAGAGGTGTTCTGGGAAGTAGGGAATATCCAACCCGCGACGTTTCTCGTGTGAATGTCAAGTACAATCTGACTGGGAAAATATCACACGTTTGTCACGTATGACTGTATTTATCCTTCGCTGTATAGGTGGCACATGTGCCGCCACTGTCGAGACCGTTGATGAAATCGCGGATTCGCTGCTGAAGGGTATAATGTGTGTCTGGTGACTCAAAAACGTGTGGCTCTATAATGAGACATACATGAGCTGATACCTTGTATGTGTGCATATATAACATCTACATCCTGGTTCACTCCAAACTAGTCGTTCTCAGTACTAATATATAAAAACATGTATTGTGCTGCCCGATTTTACTCCCGATCTAAAAAAAATATATAGTCAGTTGGAATATTACTTAACCGAATTTAACCATAGATCGATTTTAAATTAATTTTCGGGTGATATTTAGGATGCACGGTCTAACATTATTGGTGGAAATTAATTACTTACCATTATTCCGACATTTAGAATCGCCTAGTAGAATGCAGGCTTAAATCCACTTGGCAATTCTGATTGGGGTATGATTTCGTACTTCATTGCATGCCTTTTATAATATGGCAAAAGAGCCGGCATATTACATGTCATTTGAAAGATAATCAAAACTTCTTTCTGATGATATATGATATGCCATTGTTAACCCATTTAAATATTGCTGATGCATGGAATCCGGAGTAAAATCGCCTTGTGGAATACAGCCTTAACCCATAAAAGTGAGCAGCTCCCCTGACAAGGACAAACCGTCGGGGACGTCCCCCGCTGACACCCACACCCCGCTCAGGTAGGATGTGAGCTGCTCGGCCCCTTCTGAAGCCTGAGTTCTACTGCCCGATTTTATCTTCGATTTAAAGAAAAATCGTTTCATATGATTAGATGGTATTTTGAATTTGCTTTTAAATGATATGTAACATGCATGTCTTTATGGTGATGATGATTGTTGGAGCTTATTGTCCTTCGGCAATTTTTCAGCTAAAGGGCCGACCCACGGCTTTTGGCTTGTATAAAGTAATGTGATGAAATCTAGGGGGTGGAACGACGGCAAGGCAAGGTGGTATAACCTGCAGCACCAATGATCGAACCGAGGCCAGCCACGTGTATTGCCAGAACGCTACCCACTAGCAAGCATGTCTTTATCTCATATTTCTGATGATTAATAAGAAAGTTAATGCTTAGATTTTTAAGCGCCATACCCACTAAGCAATTATGACAAAGTCAGCCTACTGATTGGTGATAAGACCGGCTGATTTTACCGGAAGAATTGGTTGATTTTAGCACTGATTCAAATCAAACATGTACATTTCAATACTGCATACATATTGAAGATCACAATTATCTCTACCACTGATAGCTGATTTGCAGTATGTTAGGCACCTGAATGTCAATTTTGCCTCATTTTGTCCACAAAGCACAGGGAAATTACAGAAAATATACAAATATTTGCCATGTATCTTTCTATACTGAATGAATTTTTCAAACCAACTCAGGAAATCTGAAGTCCGCGGCAGGGTGAATTGGGGCGCAAATACGCAGATTCTTATATATATGCGCAGATTCAGACTAGTGGGTATTTGGCTTTGTTGGTTGAAATCGCCTAGTGCAACACAGGAATCAGTCCACTCCCTGAGCTGCTCGCGGGAGCTGCTCGCCCGCCGTAACTCAGAGCCCCCCGCCTAACGCGGCCGGACGGGGGCTGGCGGGATATGCATCATTGAACGAGCAGCTCGTCCCCGCGAGGACGGCCTGAGGACAACTGCTCCTACACCTGGGCCCCCCGGGTACTGAGCAACTCGCGGTGGGTGGGGGGCTTCCCAGGGCTGGGGGGTTGGGGAGGGGGGAGGGGAGACTGACAGGAAAAAGTCGGTTAATATGTCAAGAACATAGGTTTAATAGATATCAGAATAGTTTGTGCAAAAGTAAGAGTTTGTGACGATTTGAGGTGAAAGTTAGATTGTATGTCGATTTTGGGTAAAAGTTGCTAGTAGGCATATATCTCGAAATGTGTATTCATTCTACAACTCATTAGCATAGCTTCATTACCATGCATAAGTGTACTGTATTTGTAATAGGTAAAATCGTCGGAAGCATTTTCTGGCTGTTAAGAGTTGCTGGTTCGATTTAAAATAGTTGTAAAAAAGAACCAACACAGCGATTATATTGCGAAATTGATCACTGTCACTGCATGGGAAAAAATAATTTTAGTATTTTGCAAAATAGAAATTTGGAGGGGGCGCCAGTTGGCACCTTAAATTTGTCCCTGACGAGGCAGACAGGTAAGATAGGATGCCTAATATGAGAATTGAGATGACGGAAGGAGTCACGTAGGAATACCGCAGTGTATGTAAGGAGAGATGACAGAAAACAGGAAGCAGGGGAATAACAAGAGACAGGGACATAGAGAGGGGTGAGACGAGGAACACAATGCGGTAGGGAGAAACAAAGCCCTGTTTCCACCCGCTGATTTTATTACAAATTTCAAAAAACGGCGGTACATACTATTAGAAAGCGTTTTTAAATGGTATCTTTCAAATGGTATGTAAGATATATAATTTTTTGTTTTTTGTTATATTGCTAGTTAAAAGTAATAAATTACCAAATAATTGGCGATTAAATCATTTGGTGGAAACAGGACATTAAGGTTGTGCGTGTCAAAGGAAAGTAGAGACTGGGGAAGGCAGTAAAGGTGGAAGAGACATAGAGAAACAACAAAGGTAAGATAATGTGAAGCAGGAATTAAGTATTGGGGGTATGATGCCAAAGAATGTAGTCTGACGCGGACTGGGAGTCATGGAGGCATGTAAGCAGCTAAATTTGGATGAGGTAAACATATGTTACAAACTCCGCGACAAGGGAAGAGGAAGAGGAAGCGGCGGTAGGTAAAGGGATTGTACAAGGAAGTGGATAATGAAGATTTATAGTGGGCTGGGGGTTAAGGGGTAGGGGTGGGGACCATCAAAGGGGTCAAACTAAACGGCGAAACATACACAAAGACATGAGAGAGTTGACAATGACGTCAATGGGGATAGTTTCCATCATCTGCTCGCACCAACTCACTCACACTACAGAGGGCCCTATATGAGCAGCTCAATAACTTCCACAGACCTGCACCCAACTAATCCTCTCAAAGGTCCCCCAACCCCATCACCCTAACATGACCTCAACACCTGAAAGATCACAGCAACAAGCACCAAGTGATGACGTTAAAACTACTTCAAATAGATAGCAGCACCTCAAAGAGGACCACAATAGATCGCATCAAGTGTCTGTTTTTGTGAGTTCATCGCAGTGTTTCTCATCGGCAGGCGCCGCTGAATATGATCGTCTTAATTTCCGCCTTTCATAAAAAGTCCCTGTCTGTCGCTTGCACCGATTGCCTTAATTTGGTGGAGAGGGCCGAGGCGTTAAGTTGTGTCGGTGTAAGTTTCTAAGTGATGAAGCCTGTATTCCACTAGACGATTTTGACCACTGGTAATATTTTGGAAATATCTGAATATTTATAAGGGACTTAACAGAAACCCATGCATGCTATACATCATTTGAAAGGTAATTTCAAATCCTTTCTATTGATATGTAAAATAAATATGATTATATCATATTTGTGCTGTTGGTTTTTTTTAAATCGAAGTAAAATGGTTCAGTTGAATAGAGACTTAAAGTTAAGTGTTTAAGTTGTGTCAGTTTAAGTTTCTAAGTGATGAAGCCTGTATTCCACTAGGCGATGTTGACCATTGACAATTTTGAAATGCATCAATTCCTATCGGAAATATAACAGACGCACATGCATGCTACATATCATTTGAAAGATAATTTTAAATCCTTTCTAATGATATATAACATGGCTATGATTATCCCATATTCGTACTTTTGGTTTTTAAAATAGGGAGTAAAATCGGTCAGTGGAATAGAGCCATAACATTAAAGTAATTAGTTGTTGACCGCCAGTTTTGCTCGTGGTGTATGAGTCACGATTAGTGGTAAAGGTGTAATGCCAATTAACCAATTGGCTGGCCGACATAGTTTTATGGCCCAACCAAACGTCAGTTCATGTGCATATAATGACTTAAACTACGCATTTGTCTCTTGTTGAATTGTACTAACCGAAGAAGCTTTAACATCAAGTATATTCGATAAAAAGCAAGTTATCCGAGAGCGGAAAGAGGAAACGTCTGACGCAAACAGAGGCGGATCTAGCACTTCCGAAAGTTGGGAATGTACTTTAAAACACATCTTGCAGACTGAGAAACTCAAATTATAGTGACTAGTTTTTTGGTGCGTTGCACGGCAGTTTTCTACTTGATGCGCTTTTATATTTAAGGAAGTTTAGGATAACAAAGCTGATTATGGTTCATTTGGTCGTACACATTATTAGGCCTATATATCGTATTGAATTTTAAGATAATGGAAATAATGGGAAAAGTTTTTCAAAGTGTTGACCATCGATGTTACAGCTCCCATATCCCTTTAATTCCCCACTCTTTTTTTGTTTTACTTTTTTCTTTGGAAATTTAATTAATTCTTCACACGTAACACGTGATCATCCAGAGGATAGATGAGTAATTATACACTATTATAGTATAGTAATACAAGATAAATTTTACATGATTGATGAGCAATGAATAAGTTACAGATTCTTCAAATCATAGTCCAGGGTTATGTCAATATAAAGTAAATGTGCATTCATCATCAGCGACAAAATAATCAACTTAATCATTTTCTCAAATTTAACCTTTGTGGTTGCCCCGCAGTATATTTTTAACTGCTAATATTTCCTATATTCATGTACCTCGTAACATTGGACTATGGAGATAAATCTCATACTTTCACTTCACCATTTACTTAAATTTAATCTTATTGTTACTCCACAGAACAGTATTAGGTCGGCGCAGTATGAATTTACCATAACTTCTACTTTGTCATCTTCGACTGCCATCAGAAAGCGGAGGTCCCCGTCACGGTTGAACGCATCCTGATTGAATCAGCGCGCCACCTGGTGACAATCACGCGCCTAATTGCGCGCGCAGACTGGAGGCCGTCAGCGCCCCTGGTGGCGGTGGGGGCGGCGACTGGTGACCGGAGCGCCACCTCCCGGGGGCGGGGGGTATTAGCGGGAGCGGGATTTGGTGGGGGGCGGGGGGGGGGTGCCTCGGCAAACAAAGCACCTGGTTGACCCCTGATGAGCGGTTAATTACTGGCGTCCCAGGAGCTGCCCATTCCCATTAGAAAAGGTTTTTAATTCTCTTTCAAATGGTATACAAGATATATAATCCTTTGCCATATTACCAGTTAAAAGTTATAAATTTCCAACAACTCAGCAGTAAAGTCGGCCGGTGGAAACATGACTATACCCACTAAGCAGCTTTAACACAGTTTGGCACTAAAATCTGCCAATTCTGCCCATAGAATCGGCCGATTTTAGCACCAATCCAGATCAAACATGCACATTTCAATACACTATGCTAACAGGCGATATAAGAATTGGCTAATTTTAGCGCCGATCAGGTGCTAAACTGTGCAAAAGTGTTTTATCTAGTGGGTATGGGGTATGAGTCAACACTTAATTAATACCACCCATAAGGGCGCCGATTCAGCCAATCAAAGAAATCGGAAATACATACACTGTAAAAAAAACCCGTAGAATATACAGGGAATCACCGTTATTCATGCTGGTAATCTACCGTTATTTATTTTACGGACAAAAACTGTATTATCAATGCATATAATGGTATTCAACCGTACATATAACGGTAGTTGATTTTTACGGTAGAGTCCTGTAAACAGTTTGTTATTGAAATATGACAAATCACTGATACTCTTGGTTAGGCAGACTCAATGTGAACATAATGAGTCAAGCCTTGTGATCTAAGTGGCCCTGGCCTTAAGTGTTAGAAAATGCATTTTAGTAGGTTCTACTACACCTCAAAACATTTTCAAAATGTTTTAAACACCTTTTCTGTAGGTTTTACAGGTGCACACCTTTTTAGTACAATACCCTTGTCAGCTATACCCTGGTAGGTTTCAATTTTTTTTCAGTATTACAGCCTAAGGGGAGTCCCCATTTACAACATTTGTCCATACATAGACCTAGCATTCCCTAAAAAGAAATCAAATAATTAGCTTAATCCTTTAACATTAAGTTCCATATCTTTGTATTAATCATATGAAAAAAATTCATTCAGTATGTGCTCTTACTACCACAAATTATTTGAAGTTTTACAACTTGGTACTGCTGAGTCTTGAACCAGCGACCTCTCACATACAAAGCCTGTACTCTGCCACTGAGCTATGGAGGCTTGTGGTCAGACAAAGGCAAGCAGTTTTACTCAATTGAAATAATAGGGTATGATACTGGGTATAGGTAATAGACACCAACAGAGTATTGGGTCAGGCACATGCATATTAGAAGTCATGGTTTGGTCATAGTTACTGGATCACAATACCAGACCTAAATAGCACAGTGTTAGGCCGCTCTGTCAGACTACGAGGGGAGAATGTAAAATTTAGGCTGACCAAGTGCATGGCCAGAGCCACCTTCATTATCCTTATATGTAGTTCAATATCTCTCCACCAGGTGACAGTCTATGTCAATTCTATGCAGTTATTTTTTCTAAATGTTAATATAGATTCATTATAAAATTCTGAGAAATTCCTTTCACTGTAGAGCATATAAAAAATGTATATGGAATGTATTAGAATGTATTTCGAGTTTAAGGAAAATTGTCTTGTATGAGTTTTGGAGATGTACTTTGTTTAAGCACCTTTTTCACATGTGGACACACATAGGGACTAGGGTATGGGTCTCATGTTTCTGGCACTCACAAGAGGTATCCCAACCATACCCTGGTTCAGAGGTCAACTCTGCATTTGTATATGCATGATGCTGAAAGAGTTTTGATTCTAGCATTGAACTTTACCTCTTGGTTGATCAAATATCATTGATGTATCCAAAACATTGTCTAAGATTATAAGGCATGGAAGAAATAGTGGATGTCACTGTATGTCACATTTACAGTCCTTTACAGGATCCTGAGCCAATTGGCCTGTAATTTGAACAATTCAAAATGTATATACAACGGTAATAAATTGTTAATAAAAACGGTAATGGTCAGTCATAATGAAGGTTGACCATAATTTTCTACGGTATAACACTGTGAAAATTAAACGGTTTTGGCCCATACCAACTACGGTCATGTAGTAATACGGTCAACCGTCAAATTAACGGTACTCTACTGGAGCCACAGTTGCCAGTAGATTACCGTAAAATCTACGGGTATTTTTTTACAGTGTAGCTTTTAGGACCGGAACTATTGTGTGAAGCCAATCCGAAAATTTGTAAAGTTCAATAAAATATCAGCGTTCAAATCAATACGTTTAGGCCTTAGTCATAGAAGGAGGTGAAAAAATAACACCTTACCCAATCCATAAACTTGAGGGGGAAAATGTATTAGTAGTCCAGGGGCCTATGTCAAAAAAAGAGCAAATGCATGTTTTTGTTCAAACTGATCTTAATTGTACCTAGATATACTCCTCTGGCCCTCTAGTATTAGGAAAGTTTTGGTGGCATTTTTTCTTTTGAATATAAGTGTCAGATATTGACCTCTCAAGGTCACAAGGTCAGAAATCCTCTATTTTCCTCTATTTGTTGACCATGTCCGTGATACAGATTCAATCTTCAAGAAAACATATACAAAGCAATATCTGAGGCCTATGTTATTTTCTAAATACCTTTGATTAATGAAAGTCAAGGTCAAGGTCATTTGAAGAAGCCGTAAAGGGTGAAAAATGTTACAAATGTGAACCTCATGTTACACTGTTCTCGTTTATTTAATATCTTTAAATGAATCATAGTGAATGAAGAAGGAAAGTGAAAGTCAACAATGTTTACACCATAAAAGAACAGCAATTTCAGATTAAAAGTGAACAGTTTTCTATTTATTGACAATTTAAGAAAAAAAGAAGAAATTATTGAAAATATCAGAAAATTCTTCAAGCTTTAAAATGTTGCTGTAATCTTACAAAGGCATATTATTTCTTGATGTAATGACCTCCAAAAGGTCAAGGCCAATGATATATATCAAAAATGTGAAACATTTTCAAGAATACAAGTCACAAGAACTAAGATATATATTACATAGTCAACCTGCCAAGACCCAAAAAGTGAACTACAAAGCCACTCAAAGTTACTTTTGTTCATACCAATATATTTTGAAAAGAAGAGGGTAGTTATCACCAAAATTAGGATTCTGATGGTTATACCTTATAATTTGACCTTCAAGGTCACCTACAAGGTCATCAAGGTCAAATTTATAAAAATGTAGTGTCTATTTCTGGCTTTCAGGAAAAGTCAAGATGATTGAGTTGTGATGTTCCAATTAAGTTCTACAAGCACTTTGGTCTTCAATTTAAACATGAACTTAGACGAAAACTGAATACAAATGTCTAATTTTTCTCAAATCTCCTGCGTCATTTTTCTAATGTACATATTGACCGTATAGATACTATTTTTATGCTTAAAAGTATAAAAACATGATGAATTAAGACAAAAGTATAAGTTATTTTATCCTTTGACCTTGAAGATGGCCTTCAAGGTCACAAAAGCCAAATAAAGTTTCTGTCATATTCTGGATACAAAACAAGGCTGTGCTCTGTGGAGGAGTATGTGGTACAGAAGGCCATACAAAATGTGCTTTAAGTTACATGATACCTTATTTTATCATGTAGAGTAAGAGAAAAATTGTTTATTTACTAAGGTTTTATGCTTATGATTATTTAAATGGAAAATGTCTTTTGATCTTGTAAAAATGCAGATCGAAGCTAACGTTTGCTCAATGTCAACACATAATTACCGAGTCCAAACTTATCTACAATAAAACTGAACTTCTCAGCTTTTCATGACTATCACATGACCCATTAGGTTAATTATACAAGTGGCATCTTGCTATACTGACTTGTAAAGTAATTACCTATTACCCAAATACATAAGGTTCATAGTTAAAGTATACTCTGAAAAAACAGCCCTTTGCATTAGTCTCTACTCTATAATAATGTTTAAATCACAATTTACAATGCATTAAGATAGACCTAAAGTCACCAGGAATGAATTAACTTTGACATTTCTTAGAGCCAATGCATAGGTAAGTTCAAATCTTAAAAAAAAGTTTTGTCCTTGCTGACCTTGGAAGTCACTTTCAAGGACACAGCTCAGTGTGGTATCCAAAAAAGGTCTTGTTCTATACTCATTGCTTTGCTAATCTGATGAAAAAGGTATGAAATGGCCTAAAATGCATGATTGTATGAACACATTTGGTATTGGCCTATGTATTTTAAGCTTTGCTGAGAAAAGAGCAAAAACACTCTAGAGAGGCTGTACATTCATGTTTGATTTGAAAGTTACAGTGGCTCATGAGGAAAAACTATCAATCATAATATAACACACTTTAGATTTCTTAAAAGATATTTGATTATAGATTTGAAATATGGGATAAAATAATTTTGATCTTTGTGACATTGAAAGTGACCTTCAAGGTCAAATGTTTGTGTGGCTTTCACCCCTATCTTTTGAACTAGAGTATTCTTGAAACCACTAGCTAGAATGATTGCCATTATCTAAAAATGCCTATAGATATTTCATTTATGGTTTTGGCGGGTTGACTACAAGGCAAAAAGAGAGTTAACTTCTAAAGTGGCCTTTAGATGACCTTTTGCCCTTAATAAATGACCTTTGCATTACTGAATTAAAAAAAGCATGTTTCCTTTTACATTTAGCTGATTTCATTTTGTACCCTTTACCAGTTATTTTTGTTTTATGATTTTTTACATTATTTTCATACTTTTTTTCTTTGATGACCTTGAAATGTACTTCAAGGCCAAAAGAAAAAATGCCACCAAAACTTTTTGTGATCAGAACGATCCATAGATAAAAGGTTATCTTGGTAGAAAGACCTTCTAAACGAAACATAAAACTTTACATAGGCCCCTGGACTATAGAGAACAAGATCGCACGGTTGCTATAGACAGGGACGCTTCACGCTAGCTGCATTCCTCTGGGAAAATCTCTTTTTATTCATATCCCCTGATTTCTTCATGACCCGAGGACTAGTTCGTCTTGAACTTCCTACAACAAAACGCATTTCTCTATGGCTTTAAATGTCTCTGGTATTGAATTATTTTAGTTATGCAACAAGTTAAAGTATGGCAGCCTCGTCTGCCTCCTGCCAGACTGAAGAAAAGTTAGTAATATGGATATAATTAGACAGCATCTGAAAAGGAATACTGCTAATAAATGGCTTTGTATAGCTTTGTATAAAAATACATGTTATATGTCGATTTATGTTGACTGTGTGGGCACAAGTTAAGATGGTAATAATAAACACAAGCATCTGAAAGGGGACATTAATTCCTTGGGTATTTTTTTTCAAAATAGAGATCTCAACAGACAGACTCCAAACGATCAGGTCACATAATTCTCTTCAATTTCGCCAGTATACAAAAGAACAAAAACTATCACCAGACTGCAGAGTGTAGTTCTATTAGATTTCACTTTCTTCCATTAAAACTGCACCTATAACATTTTAACAATAAAACACTGAATAGCGAGGACTTCCCTTCCCCTATATAGTTACTTTACATTTAATGCAATTCCTGATCAAATATGCTTACCTCTGCTGCATGCTTGTCCTTTTAATTGCAGACCATCCGGCTTTTCTGTAAGTGCCAGAACGGTAAGGTTCTATACACTCCTTTACCTTACTTCCTTAAAATTCCTTTTGTCCCTAAAAAATGCATTAATTTGAAACTGCCACTGAGCAAGCTTTCGGCTCCTGGAGAATCTGATTCTCGACAGGTAGTCCTTTTTAAACGTCTGCATGTTAATACATGTTTGTCCCTTATGACTAGTTCTGTTGGATTCAGTTATCAGATTTTAATACGAGTTGGGCAATGTGTCACCACTGCGACTTTAGGGATGAGGCGAAAAGTACTAAACAGGGCAGAAGGAAATGCACATTGAATGGGAGGTATACAGATTTTCTTTCCAAATGAACTACATGGCCATTGATTAGATACCATTGAAGAATCTTCTCATTTGTGAACCACATTTTGAACGACCCAGGCAAGCAGCAATGTAAGAAGCATGTTCTGTGACTATACTTTTTCGGTCAGTCTGTTACCTGCCCAATTTTCAAGTAAAAGTTACATATGTTTGTGTTAGGTGGAGACTCTCCATAGTGGGGTCTGTTAACAACATTTTCGTTACGCGGCGGATAAAAGCACCAAATTTTGCATGAGGCACCTCTGAGGCATAACTATTGAATCTAGAAGGGGAGCCATCTTGAAATACCAAAATGAAATTTTGACAAATTTTGTATGTTTTTAGCATTTGAAATTTAAGGTATTTAACCAAAACTTTTGGCTAGCTTCGATAAGACCTATTGTATAGATTTGAAAGGTAAATAATTGAATTCCCTGTCCTATAATCTACCAATTTGGACAGTAGCAATGTGTTTCTAGGCATTTCAGAAGCTGAGATATGAGATTATTTCAATAAAAGTCGGTCATATTGGATTTTTGGCCCTTGTCTGGGTTATATCCATATTTCAAGGTGGCTCCCCTTTTAAATTCAATGAAGGGGTCCCAGGGGATCATCATACCAAATGAAATCAAGAAATCTTGTGGCAAAAGGGTAAAGTCTATATCCTTTCTTTTGCATTATTTTGGAATCCAGCGGTCATTATCAAAGGTATCATGCTAATGAATTCAGCCATTTTGAAATTTATGGCATTGTATTGGATGAATATCATATTTATTGAGCCCTCTAGGCTATTAACAACTGTATTGGAACCATTTCCCCTAGCATTATGCCTTAGTAGCTAAAAATCATGATATTTCTCAAAATTGGTCAGCCATCTTGGATTTTGGATTTCCGCATTGACTAGAAACATAATTAATTGAATTCCCTGACCCATAATCCCTCAATTTTGACACCAACCATGTCTCTTTAGTCTTTTTAGAAGCTGAGATATAAGAATTTTTATAGTAAAAGTCGGCCATATTGGTTTTTGGGCCCCCACATCCGTCCTATTGATATTTCAACGTGGCTCCCCTTCCAGATTTGATAGTTATGCCTCAGAGGTGCCTCATACCAAATTTGGTGCTTTTATCCGCCGCGTAACGATTTCTCAAAAAAATTACCTTAACAGACCCCACTACCAAGAGAGAGACGTATAGCATCATTATATTCTGGTAACCTTACCAATACAGAATGTTATAATAGTGTAACCAGAATGTAAATTCAACCTCACAAGGCAATGTCGCAATGTTAGGTTGTAAAGACATTATTGGGTGCCATCAAAGTAACGTAACAAGAACCAAACCAGAACCGAATATAATGTTACTGCAACGTTATGAGAACGTTCATTCTTGCCTGGGAAGGGTTTCTCATTTAGTGAAACACAAAACGTTACATTGTAAACCCGTTGGCTTAGTTTACTAACAAGGCAATATCTATTGAAAAGTAAATATACAATCTACCCAGTCCTAACGTAAAGTATGTTGTTAGACTGTCCTTCACCTACACCTGGCCTTGTATTCATTCCACTGCGTGATTTTAATCCGGATTTCATAGATTGGCACCGTGAAAATAGGTTAATCATATGCAAGCTGTATATCATTCAAAATTGATATTAATTCTATTTTGATATGTGGGACGCATGGTATGTTGCCATATTATTGGAGAAACCTAACGAAAGTCTCAATCACCTGCAGTAAAAATCGCCTAGTGAAATACCGACTTTACTGAGGGATAGCCCAGCCCCTTGGAGTGGTGTGTCTGTTTACCGGCCCGTTCTAACTACTCCTGTTACGGCAATTGTAACCGATAGCTGTTGTGTTGTATGGTTGAAAGAGGAGACCAGAGTATCCCCAAGGGATAAGAGTGTATGGAGAGTGTACATACATATGACCAACCAAGAAGGGAGTACGAGGGTGGTTATCACCCCGAGCCGGGACCCCGATATCAGCCCGAGGCCAGGGCCCAAAGGGTTGGCCGAGGGCTGATATCGGGGTCCCGGCGAGGGGTGATAACCGCCAGAGTACTCCCTTCAAGGTTGGTTATGGATTTATTATACCTTTTCTGTTAGATCTGAGCTCCCAAGGAAGGATGCACAGCAATCAGTGATGGTGGGACTGTGATGCTGCACATTTTTCTATGTTTTTTCATATAACTCTTTTGAAATCCATCAAATCCACAAACAGTAAGCAGTAAAATGTAGCTAGGGATGTTGTGCAGATAATGCAAATGTTAGATTTTTTAATTCTTAATGATTTCATTTTTTCATGAATTTTAGAAAAATAAAATGTTTCTGTATCACACTGCAGTGTGATACAAGGCTGGTTATCACCCAGGTTTGTATCGCCCTGAGTTAAACTCTTAACTACTAACCTTGTATCACACTAAGGTATAATAAAAGTTGTGCCCTGGACTATCGTATAACACCACTTCTCCTATACTACTTACATAAGTGAATACGGATGCCGATATTTATACCTGACGGCGATAAAGCTGGATCGGATATTCTCTTATATGCATTAGTTAAGGTAAAGCTTATTTTGACATATTGGTGCATAAAAGAAGGATTGTAATGACTTCTTTTGTACGCAGATTGATGTGTAAGTCGGGCCAATGTGAGTACATATATATATACAAAGGAGAGAACCGAGTTAAAAGTCGGACCCCGTGTTATATATACGGAGGGTGTGCTCAAGCCCTGTTCTCACCAGCCGATTTTACTACCGATTTCAGAAATCGGCAGTTTGAATATTGCTTAATCGTGAACAAGTTATATTCCATTAGAAAAGGTTTTTAATTCTCTTTCAAATGGTATGCAAGATATGTAATCCTTTGCCATATTACCAGTTAAAAGTAATAAGTTACCAACAAATCAGTCGTACAAGTGGGCCCCTAAAACAGCCATGGAGCCCCACACTCAATGTAAGAGTACCCCCTCTCCTCCCAACAAACATGTAGCCGTTTGTCGGGTCCCAGAGCAGCGACTCCCCCTTGTTCGTCCATTAGTAGCCCCGCAGGAGTCGGTGAGGGGTGGGGGGGAGGATGCGGAGGAGGGGGAGTGGGCAAGGGGGGGCAGAGGGGAGGGGAGGAGGGAGGGGTAAGAGGGATGAGTGCGAGGCTGGGCAAGTGGTGGACTATTTAAACAAGCATATACCGCTAGGCGCTCAAAATGGTATTGGAGCAGTTGCGAGGGGGGGGGGGGGGGACGGACTTAACAAGGGGGAAGACGGGGGAGAGGCTGGGATGGAGTAAGGGAAGGGGGGGAAGGGTGGAACAGGAGGAGGGGGAGGAAGGGGAGGAGGCTGGGAGGGAGTGAGGGGAAGGGGAAGGGGAAGGGGAGATACGGGAGGAGGGAGAGTAGGGTGGGAGAGGAGTCTCCTGTGTTCCCCCGCCCCCTGCCCTGCTCTATATAAGCACGTGACCTCCTCCAGGGTCCTGCCGCTCCAGTCACGTGACTCCAGGTGGGCCGACATTTAGTCCGTGCTCTCCAGCGGGCGACCCCCTCAGCGAACGCCCGACTCTCACGTGGTCAGGCTGAGAGCCAATTAAATGTCGTCTAAGGGGCCCGGCGCGCCCTCTCAGGCCCGGCAGACTGGCCTCTCTGCTCCTCTACAGGGGATGAGGGCCTCTGACAGCTCCGAGTAGTTCCGAGCAGCTCCGAGTAGTTCCGAGCAGCTCCGAGCAGCTCCGAGTAGTTCTGGGCAGATCGGAGAAGACCCTAAAGCCCCATACCCACTAAGCAACCTTTAGAGAGTTGGGCAACAGATGGGCACGTACATCAGCCGATTCTAGGGGTAGAGTTAGCTTATTTCATTGCCCATTCACATTAATCATGCACATTTCAATATACCGTATTGACAGGCGATCCTAAGAATTGGCCAATTCTCCTAGTCGCACGTTTCCCCTTTGCCGGTAGAATCGCCTAGTGGGTATGGGGCTTAACAGCTCTGAAGAGCCCTGGGCAGCTCCGAGTTGCTCCGAGCATCCCTGAGTGGCCCTGAATAGCTCTGAGCAATTCCGGGTAGTTCCGAGCAGCTCCGAGCAGCTCCAAGCAGTTCCAAGCAGTTCCGAGCAGTTCCGAGTAGTTTTGGGCAGGTCAGAGAAGACCCTAACAGCTTCGAAGAGCTCTGGGCAGCTCCGAGTTGCTCCGAGCATCCCTGAGTGGCCCTGAGTATCCCCTAACAACTCTGAGTAGTTCCGAGCAGCTCCGAGCAGCTCCGGGGTGGCTCCGAGTATCTACGAATAGCTCAGACCAACTGCGAGGATCTCCGAGCAGTTCCGAGCTCTGGGCAGCCTGATCAGTGATGAATAGACCCGAGCAGCTCCAATTGCAAATAGCCTGGGGGATCCTACCTAGGAAAAGCTTTCAAGGGACTTTGTTCAATGCATACATTTATATTTAGTGTCCACCAGAAAATATGATTTACACAGATAACTAAGATCTCGTTAAAGATATTTACATGAAGCGTTGTTAGATATAATCGCATGATATCAATTTGTAAAGTTAGTGATGATGTGATTTCAGAAGTTGCCGGTTAGAAAAGGCCTGATTAGGCCATGCCATTTAAATATGGTCGACCTTGGAACCGTCTTTATGTTGATTTATGTAATCTACTGTTTTGTATGATTACTTTTTTTAAATTTCTATTTCCTGATAAATCTCAATCTTAAAGATTTGCTAAGGTGATTTTGGAGCTTTTAGATTCAGGATAAAACGTGCAATTTCTATTACCCTGAAAATGTCAGCATCAAGAAAGTATGATGTTACATAATTGTATCGAAGCGATTTTTGGAAACCGGAGAAAAGTTCTCTGGTTCAAATTTGTCTTCCAGGAAAACATTTGATATAAATGTATTTAGAAATGTCAGTTCCATTAATGGTATCAGGGCAATAAATAGAAAGGTCAGAGTATTACATGTAATGGACATCACAAATGGACCCAAGATAGACAAATAAAGTAAGTAGATTCTTAGGTTGCTGTAGGCTGACGCTCAGTAACATGAATAGACGTACAAGTTAGTGTGTGGATATAACACGTCTTATTACACCATATGAAAATTGCCATTAAATTAAAATAATGGACACCTTACACTCTATATTCATTTGAGAAATTACTCGCAAAATATCTTTATTCGAGTGGCCCTTAAATACTTTTTAAAAAAGTACATCATACCAATAACTATGAGAAGGTGACATTTAAAGAATTGTATTACATTTACGGTGTTACGAAATACATTGGACTTATTTTAAAAATGGCAATATAATGTCTCCCTTTTATACTTTGCCTGAATGAATATCCTAAAAAAGGTGGCATGATTTGACCTGGTCAGAGAAATCGGTTTTATAATTTAATGTAACAAACTCTTTTCGCTGTTTTTACTACACCTAAAACGACCTACACCCACAGCCCAGCCCTCAAGCCCATGGTAACATCAGGTAATAGTGTTTCACCCCTATCCTAGGCCTCAGCCTATCAACGGTTATATATGCTGATCCCCTCCTAATGGAAACTGTATCGTTTCACACCGCCACCCCCCTCCGCTTACCCTACACCCTAACCCTATCAGAGGATATAGCCCCTAGGTACATTGCCCCACCACAGAGACCATAGAATAAACTGCGAATTCTCCAAGGCCCTTTGGCACAAATTTTGTAGAAATAGGGGATGAAATGCCATTCTAGGCAACAGCTAAATAATCATTTGTTAGTAGGCACATCCTGAGCCAGCCGCAGAGAAAGTTGTATGTACGCTGATATCAAATGTCAGTATTTAGCAAGGTATTTCACCTTATTGCTGGTATGCTTTTCCTAAGTTATAGTTGGGTTTTTGTGTTAATAGCATGACGATTTTATTTGAATATAATAAGATAAAAAGGCCAGTCAGCCCCTCAGCCCCTCAGCCCATATACCCAAACTAGCCATCATTATACTGATTTAATCTATATACTGCGATAAATCTCCCATGATCTTGAGTTCACTTTGCCCTGACGCTATCCTGAACAGGATGACAAGTATGTACATATCCCCTTTCCCTTTATCTTTAATCTTCCTTAACCGACATTTCTCCAGGCTCATATATTTGAATTGAGACTGCGCACCAAGGCTTCAACCAAATACTGCTCTCTGATTGGACATTTCAAAATACCATTTTCTAAGATGCACATCTGTCCCCAACTTCCGGTTGTTTACGCTGGTTTTCGGCGTTGATACAGAGTCGTGTACAATAAGGCCGACAGCAGCAAACCGCCCGTCGACTCAAATCGAATCCATCAGTGGCGCCGTGCGGTGGCGGGCGGCGTAATTAACGACAACCGGAAGTCGGGTCTGGGGCGGCCGCTAGGGGGAGGCACGGCGGGTAGAGACGCTATGGTGAGACGAGAAGGGGATGAACGCCAATAACGGGGTGGGGGGGGGGGGGGGGGGGCAGTGGGTGGGGCTAACTAGCAAAAAAAAGTCCTGTCGTTGACCAACACCCTATACACATTTTCTTTGGGCCTGCGCAGTGCACAATCCGATGGGTGACTTCTTCCCAATGGTTTAAGCCTGGGCCCATAGGAATCCATATCCCAATGTGTCCAGCCAATATTGGTATTCTCAGGGTTGGACAAGGGTTGGACAAATTAGTGCATAAGTTGGGTTACCAAAGTAAGCAAGAAATAATTTTTTTTATATCCCCAAAGACTGGTAAAACATTAGAATTTCTTACATTTTACCAACTGACACATTTGCAGGTTTGTCAGCCACTCTAAATGTTGTCTTTCTGTGCAAAATAGGTTGGACTTTATAGGTTGGGTCGACAGGCTTTATCATTGGTTCCTACGGGGAAAAGCAAAAAATTTAAGGTTGCATTTTAGAAATCTTAGGAGCAATCTGTCCAGAAAATAAAGTTTATAAAGTTTATATCCTACTCTAGACATGATCGGTAAGATTAAGATGGAAAGGAGTACCCTATGTCTGTGGAAAATACTTGTAACGTGACGTAAACTAAATACTAATTATATGTATTATTCAAGTGCCTTCCTACAAGAAATCATATTCACGTGTTTAGACCTTGTGATGGAATCTCTCACAGAGATAATGAGGATGAGTAGAATAATCATATCTCATTAGATTGACTTTTCCGATGCTAAGAATAGTAATTTGTCAATCCTTTGTCTAACAACTCTTTGAAGACCAGTATATATATAGTCTGTAATTGTATGTATAACCCTTGAAAATAATCTTGTGCGATGGGTGGGATATACAAGTGCATATAGAGGGCACTTTAGAACATCACCCGATGATTAACTAGTAGCCGGTGGGAATAGAAAAATATTAAACATGTAAAAGATTTTGCCTTTAACCCATGGCAACTAGTGGTTTAATCGCCAGACATGACAGCGGCAGTGTGGAATTGGTCGCTGGGCTACTAACAACCTTAGTCGCCTGACGACCAAGGAAATCTAATTGCCCACGTGTGGACCAAGTTGTATGTTTCACCTGCCACTGTTCACCTCGCTTGATTTGTGTGACACGGGCAAGTAGTAAGGTGCACCTGTTCTTCTATGTATAGGTTTTTGTCTCATTATAACGCACCTGCCATTATCCTGGGCGAAGATATCCACCGAGGTCCTCTACCCACATTCCAAAGCATTTCATAATATATATACCCAGGTAAATCGCGCGCAGCGGGAGAAAGGGTTGGCTTTCCGGTTTAAAGGAACCACCATAAAGACAATGTATGCAAATGGGACATTTTTGAGAAAAAAAGACTAATGTAAGGAAATTCTCTCCACGACTGCAAGACAAATCAGTTGTAAAGTATCACATATTGAAATTAACTAAAACCATATGAGAATGCCAAGAGACAACCTTAAATTCTACATATTCTTAAACAAATACAAGTGTAATGGGTTCACAGAAGTAGAATATACAATAACTAAGTTATCATACCTAGACTTCACACATCCTATTTCATCATAGGCCTTATTTAATCTTAAAGAATAAGTGTTTGTCACTTTTGAGGACTCCATTGCTTTGGCTGTCTTTACTGACTGCTCGTTCACAGACTCCCTCAATATATCTTTTCCATAATTATTTTGGAAATCACCGTGAAGGAGAAACGATATCAGTCCCTTTATGCCTCTGGTTCAACTTTAAGAATGTTAATGGCATATATTGTGCTGGTTGCACTAAAAGTCAATACGTAAAACATGCTTCGGGAAACGTGTACATATATACCTGACAGTTTTATTATCTTCTTGATCCTTTTGTGTAACTTTTCATTCCTGAACCAGACTTCTGAATGAAAAAGTTTTATCTCTTTTGAATGGTTTATTACTTTATCTATGCTGGAACAGGTTGAAACAGTATGGACCTCCCTCCCTCCCCTATGCACCTGTGGTATATTAATGAATAAAGAATCCAATGCACTCTATTGGTTAGTCAGGCTGTAGTTAGTTCAGAGAACCGTCTTATACACACAAGCTTTGTACCTAGTGGTCTAAGGCTTGGATGTAGTACTAAAATAGTATGTTCCGTTCCGTTTGTGAATCACCTTTTATAAACAAACTTGCTTTGAAAATAAAAAAACGTATGTGGTTTCGTCTAGCCTAAGGGGTGCTTATGATATTTCATTTCACTGTCTGCAGTGGTATTCATCCTGCAAAATCTAGATAACACTTCATTAGCATTCACTGTTATATCTCAGAATTCAAAAACTTGTACCAGCTGAGTCCAACATCAGACATTGTCATACAGCATAGACGTTATGTCTAGATTCTTTTATGAAAGTCTGTGCAGGTGTGTGACGCTTTAAAAACTTTCCCCTGGAGTACGGAGTCACTTTACACGTGTTCTAATAGTTCACAAACATGTTTATTCGACGGACTTAAGGCTAGACGATTTTGCTCACGATTTTATGAATCGACAGTTGAAATAATGGTGGAATAACAACATGTCATTGGTCATTAGAACGGATTTTAAACTCTCTTTCAAATGGTGTATAATATGCAGGGTCTATATTATATTCCTAATAAAAACTTAGAGTTAGCAAAACCACAGGTAGGCAAAATTGCCTGGTGGAATACACGCTTAAGGTGGATTTTTTTTTTAAAAATAACATTCTCTGGAAAATAAACGATTCAATGCTAAGGTCGAATGTCTGCATGGTTGCTACGAAGGTCAAAAGAAATAAGTCCCCAAGGTCGGGGAAAGTCTCAATAGATTGGTCACAGGGGTCTCATAGAAGGTCCCCAGCAACAAAGTCTCGCCCCTTCTCGCCCCGCGCGGGAACTCACACGAGATTTCACACTCTATCATCACCTTGTTCCCCTTCCCCCCTAATCTCCTCCCCACCCCAGTCAGTGTCATCGGTGTCCGCAAGGTAATCACATCAAAGGCATAGGATATGGGAGACCAAGTGTTGGGTGTTTGTTTTATTTGGGAAGAACTGTTGCATGCATATATGCCATATACAGCTCCAAGCGAATGGAGATCAACCACATGATTAAAGTTGTAAAGATAGTATTCAAATATGGAAATAAGTGTGTGTATTTCTATTTGTAGATTTTTTGAGGTAATAATTTGTTGATAGTATTGTATATAAGATGATTTCATTATGTATGTATTTGTGACTGTTATCGGAAGAGCTCTGCATAAGAAAGATAGTATAAAAACCTCTTATCATCTACTTTTGGCCTTCCATTACGCAACAAGGGGAACAATTTTGAAAATATGCGTACATTCTAGTACAAATCCAATGCATATGTTTGCCCAAGAGGTGGGGGGGGGTCTGAGATTTTTATGTGCGTACGTACTAAATGGAAGGCACCTTTACACATTATCCTCTTTGTAATACTCGTGAAAACCAAGGGAAACTATTGGAAATTATGATATAAAATACAAAAATACAGCTTGGACATTCTCAAAGGTAACTATAGATGTGAAGCCAGCCGATCACTGGTGGTTTGTATCAGAGGTGGATCCAGAGGGGGGTTGGGGGCTCCAAGGGTTCTTTACCCCCCCCCCCCCCCCCATCCCCATTTGCTCGGTGCTTATACTTCACATATAGAGGGGGTAAACGTCGCTCATGTGCCTGCCAATAAGCTTAAGTGGCACTTTAGTACTCCGGACGTTTCCTTTTTTGTATCTTCGGACACTTCCTTTTTTTCATAATCATGTATCTGCCCCTACTGTCATATTTATTAATGTTGAAATGGCTAAGATTTGACTCAAAGAAAATAAAACACATGGTGGTGAACCTCAGATTGTACACCCGGCGTCCCATAGCCATTGCGTGATTCTGAGCAGCTCTTTGGCCACAGTCACGTGTGAGCAGCTCCCCCTTTGTACCCCATCCCCACCCCCCACCCCCCCCACCCCCACCACACCACAACCCCCACCCCCACCCCCACACAGAGGGACAGGGCCCTCCTGTGTCTGTTATGGCTCAGGGATGATCCAATTATCCCACAACACAGGCGGGCCTTCAACAACAATATCTGGCGACACACCCCGGATCGGGCAGGGGGAGTGGGAGGCCTGTAGGCTTTGATTGGTATTGGTATAGGCCTAATTGGTGGTGAGTGGGGAGGCGGGTGACATACTGTTTTGTCCTGCATATGGTGAAGTTACTCTATGGAGACGTTTGTTTTATTTTTCTTATTATTACAGCTTGATAGCACGCGATTGCCAGATGTGACAACCTTAATAAATATTTATTTGTTGTTCTACATGTATGTGTCGCCTATATCGTTCATGACATGCTATACCAGATTCTACTGCTCCCTTTAAGCTTCAATAAGTTGCATTTATTCCCATGCAATTCAATGAAAGAAAAAGATTAATTTAGTAATGTTCTGCTTACCTAGAGATCCATGGTTTGGTTTCACTATGAGATCATTAGCTTTATATAGTCTAGATTTCTATCAATTAAAGAGATTTACTTCAGAAATAAAGTGCAGTTTTCTACATAATACAGCATTCAAAATTCTATAGCTTTACAAATTAAAAGCCACTATGTGAACAAAATGTATGTTAGCCAATAAAAAACTACAAGAAAGCTATATGTGTAATTATCATGCGTCACTTAAAACTGACTAATTTTATATTTCTTTTCATAAAATTTAGATATGTGGGCGACAATGCATTGTTTACTCCACAGGTCATTAGCATGATCACTATTTTCAGCATCTTCATTATGATTTGGCTTCACAATGATAATTGCATAGTAAGTCGTTTAAGGTGTCACCTATTTCATAATCAAATACCTGTTTCACCATATTGCAACGTGGTTCGGCTCAGAATCACTGTACCTTACAGTTCTTAAGCTTTATATCATGTAAGAAACTAAGTTGTAATCTTCACATGATACCTTCAAAGTTTGTGTCTGTCACTAAGCCCACAGTTGGCAGTCATGCAATAAACCTCCATACCTCCATACACCTGAGTGCTACTTACCCTACCCCCCTCCCCCTCTCCCATCTCCCCTCTCCCCCTCTCCATCCCCCTTCCCACATCCCTACAGACCTGGAGAAGTAGACATAAGCCCTGTTTCCACTAGTCCATTTTCCTACCGATTTCAAAAATCGGCAGTGGGAATATTGGTTAATCACAAACATGTTATATACCATTAGAAATCGTTTTTGATTCTCTTTCAAATGGTATGTAAGAGATATAATATTTTGTTGTAATATTAGTTAAAAGTAATTAATTACCAAATAATCGGTGGTTAACTCGGTCAGTGGATACAGGGCATTAGGGTGCAGGGGGTGTGGAGACGAGCTAACCATTCCCCTTTGATATACGCAGCCACGACCGCCCTCTTTTATTGGGTCTTCTACAGCAATTGCCTCTGCAATGTTTGTTGGGAGCATTTAGCTTTTGATGGTTCTGGGCTGGGGCCAGGGCCTGGCTGGACATCTGACGGTCTCAGGAAGTAAAACATTACACAAGGGGAGGGAGCAGGGCTTATGTTATGGTTCCTTTCCGCACGTTTTACCTTGTTGGATTCAAAGCACCTTTGTTCGGCTAGGTACACTTAGTAACGTCTGGAAAATGGGAAGCAGACTTTGTTGTAACGACCTTGTTGTTTGTACTAAGGCCTAGAATTTGATTAAGATGTAGGCCGTATGGTCTAGACCTATGAGGCAGTGGGACTATTTCTCAGCTGCCATGTGACATTCCACCATTGTTTACATACTGGTGATCATATTGAAAATGTAATTTTGCACAAATAAAAAACATGTGGAACTAATATTTCTGCTGAATTTATCTGATATAGTCACAATAAGTTTTTAAAAAAAACACATTTTTTTAATTCAGAATTTGATCTCTAGATTTATCTACTAGCCAAGTGGGTGAGATGAGGATGTGTTGATCACCAAAATATGTTCATGTGAGCACGCATGCACAAGGTCTATAGTATCTAATTGAAACTTTGGCATAGTTGTAAGATTGAAATGCGATTTTTTTCAACCCGTATTTAACTGGAGAGACATGTAGCTGTATTGTGATCCTGGTCACTCTAAAAATGAATTTGCTCGAGTTACCACCTAGCAATATTAATGCTAATACAATCTAATGAAATACTAATTATGACTGCTTCCAAAAATGTTGGTCGTTCTTCTTGTGTATTTTGTATTCTAGTTCTTCTTTAATGATATAAGTGTCATGTTCCTTCCTCGAAATTATGCCATTTAAGTAATGTTTTTATGGTAGTGTAGGTCTATAGTAGTTGAATAAAAATGCTTCAGACAGCCAATCAAATACAGTTTATATGAAAGAACATCCGCTCAACCCTACATAAACAATACCAAATAATTTACATCAGTGTTTATCTCCTAAAAACAAGCCATAAATACAAAATGCATCCCGAAATCAGACCGTGAGTCTGGAATGGAGGGCTGTAATTGACATTGAAGAGATAGCACAAACAAATCTGTCATTTAGGTGGTTTCAGCCTATCATGGGCCATCACGGAGCATTTACGTCGGTCAGATTAACTTTTGTGGGACATGCGAGGCATTAGTGAACGAAACACGAGTAATAACACTTTCAGAACAACAGCCATATAATCCACCAGTCCGCGTTTGTTTGCATGAAAAAGAACCTGATACCTAGAAATTTATTCACAGATGATTGGTGACCCAATATGACCTTATCTCAAATCTGCTGTAAATTGCAATGTAAAACCTTTGTGTATGACTTATTAAAGTGTGATTGAGGTTGTAATATAACATGAACGGGACGTTTTGAAACCAGAATCATGTTCTATAAATCAAACAACGACCATGAAGTGCGCTCCCCGCACTCTATACCATTCATATTTGATGTACGCCCCTATTCCGGTTGCGTGCGCACGCCGTGGTCAATTTTTATTGTAGCTATTAAACAATCAGTGGCGATGGCTATGAGCACTGAAAGCGGCTTGCTTCGTGTCCTCCTATTGCCCGATCACAATGTCGGCAGATTGCTCCGTCCCTGTAATTTGAAATAAAACTACACACTAAAGCTGCCATGTTGTAGTATTCCCATCGTATTCATATCTGTCATAAACCATTGTAATCTAGCTGTCGTCATTTATTTGTCACTGTCTGTAAAGAATATGCATTGTGCTTTAGTTGGAATTACTCATATCTTTTTTGTTTGTGAATTTGATTTGGATTTTTTATGTTTTCAATATTTAGCTTGGTTTGTGACAGCGGAATACTATCCAATGGTAAAGCAAACCTTGATTTAGCCTCCCTCAAATGTTCAATTACTAGATAGGGAAAGGGACGCAGCTTTGCTTTAACGACCAGAATCCAGCATGTACTTTTGACCATTTCAATTGTAAATATGCTTTCTCTAAAAAAAGAGGATCCAGGAAGAGATTAAATATGTGAATTTTTCAAAAGAATGCTATAAAAAAAAATCCAACTTTTAGGGTTATTCTAATCCCCCCCTGCCCAAATATATAATGTAATTCATTCAACAGGAGCGCAGGTAAATATTGCACATACACAGTCAAGCTGCGAGTCTTCAGTCCTGATAACGACACGTTTACACTTTAATAGAGTGGTCGAAACATTAATATTACCGTAGTCTCCTCATTTCCTGAATATCATCTTTCCTCATATTGTGCCGCTGATGGTCCAATTTAGTCCAATAAACTTGTAAAGTGACAAAACATGTGGCAATAAAACCGTGTCGGTTGACTTGTCCTTGTAAGTGGTTTCAAGTAACACCAATATGAGGTGTCAAACAAGTGTTAATACACCCAAAAAAAACAATCGACCTTTACAAAATGGCTGAATTTGATATCGTATGAAGGCACATACTGTGAACTTATTTATTTTCGCGCAGTACATATTTTTGCGCATTTCACGCATTGCCATCAATGAGTGAAAATATAATTTGAGTGAAAAAATAAGGTTATTTAGGATCAAGGATGAAAAGAAACACAATGCGCGAATTTATGATTGCGCAAAAATGTTTATCAATGTAAAATGCGCGAAAATTTAGCAGCGTGAAAATATATATGTTTACAATATCCTTTCAATCAAGTACTATTGGTACAATTCCGCCTTCTATCGGTATTCTTTTCTGCGTTCAATCCACAAAGTTATCATGTTACACAAGTCTGGGGGATGGTTTAAATGATGCAGCTTTACTTTAAAAGCTGCTCAGTTTTATAATACTATTTGTGCAAAAGCAATGCATGATTCTTTATGTCGAGCAATTCCCTCCTAAAAACCTTGAGTGTGGTCGTGTATCAAGGATGAAATATTCATGAGTTTTACCATGTTTGGCAAAAGGGCAGTTGGTTAAATTGCTGCCATTATGCTGCTTTCTGCTCGGCTGTGGCGGGGTTGGTCGACCTTAATGGTCTGGCCTGCCTTATCTGACCAATATATCTCAGCCTGGATCAATTAGAAGAACAGCAATAGGGGATGGTCCAGACAGAGCCACCTGGTGAGGGAAATGGTGCAAACTCTGAGCAAATATGGCAGTTGCTTTGTTTAATTTATATAGGTAATCTAATCATATAGATTATACATATTATGTATATAATCATATCCGACCTTTTTTGTCCATATTCCCAATTGTTGAAGTAATCGTCTATTAGAGACCAAACTTGTCAGCTTCACTTGAGCATAAACTTTGAATATGTCATATCAATCAAGTGACACACACTTTTCTTTCATACACAAGTGAATATGTCATGCACGTTTTTTATCCAGTCTACCAATTTATATGTGGCTGGCCTCACTGTTGCAGTGCTGGTCAACCTTAATGGCCTAGACCGACGTATCTGACCAATACATCTCAGGTTGGATCAATTCGAAGAAAAGCAATAGGGTATGGTCCAGACAGAGCCACCTGGTGGGGGAATGGTGTAAGCCCTGAGCAAATATGGCAGTTGCTTTGTGTAATTTATATATCTAAATTAATCATGTATTTTATATATGTATATGTATCCACTTTGTTTCATATTCTGAATCTTTTAGGTAATGGTTTATTAGAGCCCAAACCTTTCAGAATCACTCAAGCATATGGGTCATTGTACCAGGAAATGTACAATTGCCGATTTTGGGGGTTTCTGAGGCTTTCTGGGGTACTGTGTCTTCCCAATATATCAAATATTAATGTAAATGGTATCAATGGAAAGAAAACAGCATGACCTTTGATAATATGTTTAGTTTGACATATTTCTAATAAATACTACAGGTGCTATGAGGCATTGAAGCCCAAAAAAGGGTAAAAAATTGCCTTTTTCTACAATCATCAAATTTAAAATGAGTGTATATCATAATTTTGAGGCAAGATGTTAGATACATTGGCTATAGACCAAAGCTATGACAGTTCTGACTTGTTCTAAACAAATATTGAATATTTTTGATAAATATCTTGTTTCCAACTGCACATAATACATAACATAGTATTGAAAACAAACATCTGTGACCATTACTTCAATGGGCTTTAACAGGGGGTAAGAAGTGGGTTAGCAAAAAATGTATGGTGCATACATGAGCACTTAAGATAAATGAACAATGTATTAAAAAGGTTTTATTATTGTTGCACATGCTGATATGTAAAGGCAGATTAACCAAAATTATACTGAGATTGATCACGGATGTTTGTTTTAGTTTTTGTCCAATAGATTCTTGAATTCAAATACATTGTCAATAATCAATTTGTTACAATTGTATTAGGATATGTACTTAAGGAAAATTGTAACAAAAGTTTCTTATCATTGAATATTTTGATATCACATTAGAGCATAAGAATTTATGCAAACGTTCGTGATTAAAACAAACATCCGTGATCAATACTATGAACATAAAAAAACACAGTAATAGTGTGTTTTCTGGAGTTTTCTGAGTAGATTAATGATTGGGGATTGTCATTATATTGGAAAGAAGTTATTTCAACAGAAAAAATATGCAATAACATTCCTATAACATTTTGATCACGGACGTTTGTATCAGTTTGTTTTATTGCCATAGAGAATCTATTCAAATTGTTGCCATTAATATGCAAGCCATTACATAATTGTGATACAGTTCTTTTCACAATACATACAATTTCTTTTTAATATATCTACTCAGGTTTTGTATGCATGCAGATTTTAGTTTTGATCACGGACGTTTTTGAGCACATTGGCTGAAAAAGATAATTTCAGAATTGTAAAAAGTTCTAATTTCTTTCCAAAAAGATGGACAGCTAGTAGATCTTTCATTTTGTAATAATTTTCAATCAGAATAAAAATATTTTTATTTTAATTATGGTCACGGATGTTTGTTTTGCATGTTCACTGGTGTTCCTTGGCTTGAGGGGGCCCTTTCAAATCAAAAAAGTAATTCTTGATCATTCACAACTAATAATACAATCTGAAAAAAATAACTTGGAAAAGAGATCTTGTGATCATATTAATTTAAGACATGGCAAAGCAATACAACAAACGTACATGACTAAAACAAACATCCGTGACCGAAATGAAACTTGTTATAAATAATTGATTTTTAAAAATTTCATAACTTAAGCTATTTGATCATGGTGCATGCACATCTGATTAATTGTAAATGAAGATAATAGAGAAGATACACTTAGATATGCCATATGATACACCCTTATAATCTAATAACAAACATTCGTGACCAAAATGAACAAACGTTCATGACCAAAATAAACAGTTTATTAATCCTATGTTCTTCCAAACAAAATGTTCAGATGCTACCAAAAGTTATTGGGATAACTCAGGGATGTATAGGGTTAGTTAATAATTCATTGGCACGTGTGGATTTGACTATTTTGGTTGAAATGCTCAAACTGAAAAGAGCTTTAATATCTAAATTGACAACTATTAATTTTTAGAAAATCACTGAATAAAAAGTCTTTGGATCTGAAACTCACAGTTTCATATGATTATAGGAAAACATATGAATGATATACATTGCATAGATAGAGAAGGTAGGTTTATTTATAATAGATAAATATGAATCATATTGTATTTTGGTCACGAACGTTTGTTTATCAATGATTATATTTTCAGATGTTTGCAAAAACTGAAAACCTCATGAGAATCCTGGTATAATTTGATTTTTCATAAGCAAAAATATGTATTCCAATGAAAAATGAAGATCTTTTTCATTAATGTAAGAATTTTGGAAATCAAGCATCTCAGACCCAATTGTACATTTCCTGGTACAATGACCCATATACTTTGAATAGGCCCTATGTCATATCAATCTTCACGCACAGATGAATATGTCATGCACGTTTTTTTTATCTAGTCTACCAACATATGTGGCTGGCCTTGCTGTTCTGGTGCTGATGGACCTTAATGGCCTAGACCGACTTATCTGACCGATACATCTCAGCCTGGATCAATTATAAGAGCAGCAATAGGGGATGGTCCAGACAGAGCCACCTGGTGAGGGAAATGGTGAGTATGGAAATTCATGTTCAGTAAATACTTAATTGGCAGTTGTTCTGAGATGCTGTGTACACATGATTATTGGTGAGTGTTATTACGATCACCATAGGATGTATGTGTCCAGCCATTTGTTTTGGTTGATATTCTAGAATATTGAATCAAATCTCTATGACAGACATAACCTTTTGAGAACATGTACATATATGTTTATCTGATTTAAGCCCTAATTACACTACACGTAGGGTACACGGACATTTTGGGTCGCATTACCTAATGTGTCTGATGCGGGCCATATTAAGGATATATCACACTGCACGTCGGGTTGTGTCAGGTATGAACGAGACCCAATGTGAAGCATATTATACTCTGTGTTTTGGCACACGTTGGGTCACATTGGCAAATGTTAGGTTATGTTGACACACGTTTTTCTTTTACAAACATGTTATAAAAAGACATGAATCAGACGCATTTGGCAATGGGACTCAAAGCAAAAGTGACCCAACGCGTAGTGTAATATGGTCTTTACCAATATATGTAGCTGGCCCTACTGTTCTGATGCTGGTCGACCTTAATGGTCTGGACTGCCTTATCTGAACGATACATCTCAGTCTGGATCAATTAGAAGAATAGCAATAGGGGATGATCCAGACAGAGCCACCTAGTGGGGAAATGGTGCAAACTCTGGGTATCAAACTCAAGTTCAGCAGATACTTGGTAGTTGGTCTTATGTACTGTATGTACTTACATATCTGCGAGTGTGGTAACAATCACCATAGGGTTTATAGATACGTATCCGTCCTTTTGTTTTTGGTCACACTCCATAATACTGATTTAAATATTTATCACAGTCCCAACTTTTCAAAAAGTACTCGAACATAGATTTTGGACACATCATATCAGCTCTTAAGCCTAATACCCACTAGGCCACTTTTTGCTGAATCAGCGTCGGTGTCGGTGCTGGCGTCGGCCGTCGGTGTCGGCCCACTTTGGTGTCCATACCAACACACAAGCGACGGTCCCGTCGGCGTCGGCGTCAGCCATCAGCCGATCCATAATAAGCATGTTTGATAATTTTACGCCGACAGCCGACGGACGTCGGCCGACGTGCCATCGCCTAGTGGGTACAGCCCTTTAGCCACAAAAGCATGTGACAGATACTTTTGTTTATCTAAGGATACCTAATCAACCTATTTATTGGACTAGCCTACTCGTCAATGCAAGGACTTCAAAAGAACTGTTTCCGTAAAGACCCTTAAGGCCCACACCCACTAGGCGATTTTGCGTCGGCCGACGGCAATCAGCGTCGGCCTACGCGTCGGCCTACTCGCCGGCTACTCGTTGGTGAAAAATTATCAAACATGCTTAATATGGATCGGCGTTGCCGTCGGCACCGATGGCCGACAGCAGTGCCGATTATGTGTCAGTATGGTCTGTTAAACAGAGTCGGCCGACAGCAACGGCCGATGGCAACGCCGACGCCGATGCCGATTCAGCAAAAAGTGTCCTAGTGGGTATGGGGCTTTACCATGATGGAGATTGTAGTATAATTGTAGTTCACCTGCTGCCCGGACTTGTGACCTCAAAGGGGTGAGTAACGTATTTCTGTACATATGGGGAAGATTACAGCTCAAACAAATCAGTCTAACAGGTCCTTTTCCCCCCTTTCTTTCAGTTAAAAGGGGGTTATTCACAGTCTATGTTGTACTGCAGGCCTAGGCTATGGCAATATATTGTATTTTGATAGTTAACTGAATTAAAAAAAAATTGACCCTCCATTGCTTTTGGCTCCTTTTAACGTTGTAACGAAAGGCTCACATGCAATTGGGGGCAATTTGGGCACGTTATGGGATTGGGGCACGACCAATATAGGCCTACAACAGGTGGGACAGTAAGTGGCACAGGTTGCACCTGAATCAAATTGATGTAGGTCCTCGCCTATACCTAACTGTCAATTAGATGCATCATATTGCCTGGCTGATTTGCCCTCTGAAGTTTATGATGCTAATGTAAAAGTTATAGATTTTTGCTGCCTGCAGCTGGTTACCGACTATATATTTCTGAATGGTACATTGTTAGCAATGTTCTCTGAAACAATGCTCAATTTGATATCATAGAAAGTGTACTGTATGGTTGCAGGAGGAATTATCGACCAGCACTGGCTATTCATATAGGTATTACATGTTTATATGTATATATGAAATATGTATGATTATATTTATACTTATTCTGATCAGACAGAGACATAGCCCTTGAAACATATGAGGACTTTTTTGTTAAACTCTATCCCTTTGAGAAGCATAGTAAAATAAAACTTTAAATACCATAGGGATATAATTATTCCTCTGAAACTCCTGGAGATATATCACTTAAAGCATAATTATAGAGATCTGCATCCTATATGATATACATAGGCAATTAAAGCTTCATGGCAATCTTGAAGTCCTTAATGCCTTCGGAGAAATTGTAAAAGGCAATTCAGTTTAACACGTGTTTTTCAGTTACCTGCTCACGAAAGAGAAGTTCTCAATAATACCTTCAGGGTTAAACTACATGTAGAAAATTTGCATTTCCTTATCATCAGATCTTATACATATCAAGTCGACAGGTCAGAATCCCAAGGGGCCAGCATGGGAGAATGGGGCAGGAGGGATATAATAGGGGTGAGTGGCTGGGTCTATGAATAGATCGAGATAAGGCGTGGGTAGGGTGAGGCTGGAGGCGGGGAGACCGGTAAGGTGTTTGGTGTTGGGTTACCAGGGAAACCTCCCCGGGGTGCACTTCTGTTTCCCACGGCGGGCAGATTATTGTAGCCACCCCCACCCGCCACCCGCTGCCCTCCTCCCACGCCTTTTCCCTCCTATCCTTCCAAGAGTATCATATTTTCTCCCCCATTTCCTACCTTCTTACCAGGGTCTATCCTGTCAATCCTTCCCCCCAGAGGCCACAAGCCGTCCGCTTCCTCGCCCTCCTACCCTCTGCCCTACCCCTCCCCAATCCCCCAAACCCCAGAACCTACCCCTAGCACCACCCCATCCCCACTACCACACCCTAGCCAGTAGCCCCACCCCACCGACCCCCGTTTTGTTTGATTATAACGGCGCCAGACGCCCCCAAAGCGTGCTATGGGCGCCGGCCGGCCGATTTCCCGCGGGTTTTCTCTATCTGAGCCAGGTGGGTCAGCCCCCATACCTCCCCCCCTCCCCACCCCTCCTCCAGAGTCAGGCTTCACTCCAGCCACACGTCGTCAGGCCGTCTCCCGCTCCTGGCATCTGCATCATATCCCCTGACTTCTTCCTCCTCCTCCTCTCTTAGCCTTCTAAGGTACTCCAAGAGTCCCTAGTTTTTATGCTGCAGACTAAATACATGTTTTTCTGTGGCATGGCGGTGGGTCCTCACCTGGTGGGGGGGGGGGGGTGTTGAGGGTGGGGGGGAGAGACCAGACTAAGGCTGACTCCCTGATTGGCCGCACCTCCCCGTGACCTCCAGGGCCGGGTTAACCCCCTAACCCCTCAAAGTCGGGCACTACCAGCCTGCAGCTGGGTGGGGGAGGGGGCTTACACTTTCAGAATGAACATCTAAAGTATAACCTACTATTCCTTTTGAATATTTAATTTAATTCCTAATAAAATGTGTTCTCGGAAGGAGTACTCTATCGACGCCTTTGCTCTCGGATATTTTTTTTCCACTTAGAAAACGCCAAAGAATGCCAATTGGGTATATGAGTTGTAATGAGAACTTGAATTAAGAGGCAATATAACCGATCTTATTGTACATGGAAGACCTTTTATGGATTGTTGTTGGTCTGGTTCTAATATACTTTTACAATTGATAATAGTTAATGTAATGAAATTAAATACCAAGGTCCTGAATGAAACCGTTCATTTTATTTACATGTTTGATTCGTGTTGCCTTTCCTTTTCTAAGCATGTTTGATTCGTTTTATTTGACCTTTTTTTTCCTTTGTTGAGTATTGCTATAATGATTCCCTTCAGAGCATGTCCCCTCTTCTAAACCTCCCCACGCAGACCCTCCCTCCCCACCCTCTAACCCCGCCCCTACCCATCCCACCCCACTGACCAGACCAGCCTAGACCGCCGGAGGCTTAAAGCCGACCACGTCCAATTGGCCGAGAAGAAGAAAAAACGTGGCGACTGGTCACGAGTCTGAGTTGTAAAGTAATCGGGTCAAGGACAGGGGTCTTTTCTCAATCCCCATTCTCTGATTCAGCCCCCAGTCTCTCCAATTGGAGCGGTGGCCTGAGCTGCTCGGAACTGCTCGGTGGGTGGGGAGGCTGGCGGGGAGGTAGTCTGTCAAGTCCGACCCCGGGAGTCCGACCCACTGTTTCTTAAAGTGAGTCTGTACATCGGCAGCCATTTTAGCTGAGAATCCAACCCTATAATTATCCTAGCATGCTCTAAAATTCTAATTCTCAGAGGGAGTGCCTCACTTTTTACACAAGGGTGCCCCTTTTTGTTAATCTCTGGATCCGTCCCTGTTTGAGGCTGCTGGTTTATGACAGGTAGGACCATGAATCATATGCTGGGCTCCCTTCTCTCTTACGGCTAGGAGGACTCGGCCTGAGACAGTGCAGGTTCACCCCGTTGTGTCGATGGCTCTGATTGGCCGAGAAGTGGTCACGTGACCCCAAATTCGTCAAAATCTGACGCATTTGGCATTAGGCTATTCGTGACGTACAGCGATAGCGTGAGTTCGAGGTGCGAGGACCAGCGTACATGAATCACCCAGCAAACAGACTACGATTAAAGAGACTACCCAATCAATGTATAGAGGGCCAGTAAGAAAAAATCTTTTAAACATTGAGCTGCCAATTCAGAGCCATCAGCCATCGGATGTACCGACCCATAATGTAAAAGTGAATCTGTATCAGGATCGACTATAGGGGAGGGGGTCTGCTCTAAGTCACGATGGTATTTACATTCATGATAGTAAGCTTATACTCAGGCTGCTAGCGAGGTACTCATTACTTGCCGTAAAATATAACGTGTCAAAAAGGTATGGAATAGAAACTGCCCATTTATATCCGATATCTAAATACAATTTTGCACATGTTACCTGAATACAATTAATTCACGTTTGACCAATTATCAAGCGATACTATCTTAGAAATTACTATCTCAATCTGATTGCAGCTCCAGTATAAATTTACTAATAACTGCGCGAAGACCTGTTTTCCAATTTCCGATTTCATGTGTCATTAATGTCGTGTATATATTCTATAGGTGCACTGCATGAGGTCAGATGGTTCATATTCTACTAACATATAGCAGAGTAAGCTAACTTATAGCCTCAATCCACCACCCACACACCTTTCCCCCCACATCCCCGTTAGCCCATAATAAACGCTTCTCTCCCGGTAAACAGGTTGACGTTGGACATTGGCGCCGATTCATGCTGGGAAACATTTGGCCTGACCAAGTGGTGCTTAAAGCCCCATGCCCACTAGGCGATTTTGACCAAGTCCGCCGACTGATCGGCGCTAAAATCGGCCGATTCTACCTCAATAATCAGCTGATTTTAGCAATGATACAGATCAGACACACATGTTTCCATATGTTGTACTTACAGGGATTCATAGGAGTCGGTCGATTTTACCGCTGAACTATTGGCAAACTGTGAAAATGTTGCCAGTGGGTTTGGGGCTTTAGAGGGGTTGTGCGCCACCCAGCGGCCTTTTATGGAAGCAGGCGGGCAGATTGAGACAGCCGCTGAAGTGTGCAGGTCACCTTAGCCCCAGAGCCGTGAGAAACAAAATAAAAACGGACCGGAGAGAATAAAGTGTCCTGCTGGCAGTGATTGGTGCTAAGCTGTAGGCTGTAGGGTAGGGTAGAAGCCTGTCTGTTTCTATACCAACCAATTTAACCGCCGATTATTTGGTTATTTATTACTTTTGACTAGTATTATAACAAAAATTATATATCTTACATACCATTTGAAAGAGAATTAAAAAGGCTTTCTAATGGTATATAATGTTCATAATTTAATATTATTCCCACTGCCTATTTTTGAAATCGGTAGTAAAATCGGCTGGTGGATACAAGGCTTTAAGCCTATAATTTAGGCTGTAGGATAGGGCAGAAGCCTAAAGCCTTTATTCCACATGCCGACTAGGCTGCTGATAAGATCAAAAGTGGAAATTAATGTAAACTATAGACATGTTATATATCACTAGAATGGTTTTATTATTCTCTTTTAAATGATATATATTATGTATGGCTTCACGTACAGTACACGTACTGATAGTGATAGTTGCACTATTGTCAGAGAAAACCAACAAAAAGTACAAAATTGCCAGCATGAAAATTGATATGTGGAAAACAGGCTTAACACCTATATTCCACTCTTCGATATTACCATGCGAGTTCCTGGTTATGCACTATCGCAAGCGGCAACATATATATATATATATATTATATATATCCCTGGCATCGCTTACAGAAATTACCAACATGTTTGTAAATTTCTTCGGTGATATATGCATCGCCACCAACGTTGGTGCATTCGAAACTAAATTCGGCTTGGGGAATATATGATAGAACCTATTACGTTGCTACAACCTCCTTATCACAACAGCACTTTCCTATGGTCCACCTGCCATTCTGAACAGGTGGCTGCAACCCTTATCATGCCCATATCACCTATACAGTTATCAATATAGGCTATTAGGTACAGGCGCTCCGCCTGCTTATCTGTCTGACCTTGGGTTCACGTCCAGATATGTTTAAATTTGTATGTATTAACGCTGTGTATATGTAAACAAAACAAAATGTTGTCCAAAGACTTTCACGAAATTTCGGGATTTTTCTTTGCACAACTTTTTTGTATCGTGTATGATGGAAGACGATAGAAACCATTTGAAAGTTGGAATTCTTTTTAACGAAAGACAAAAACCACAGAATTTCGTGAAAGCCCTATTCTTCCTATGCGAAATGATGGTATAGTGATATTATAGACATTGGGTTTCGTGAGTCTGCAGTGGTCTAGACCCTGGTTTGGGCTGATTAGTCCGACTATTTATCAATGTTGCTTCTTCAGTAGCCTAAGCCATCCCCAAAATCTCTAATGGTAAACAAGCCAATATTCTTGTTTGACTGGTTTAATCTATCCAGCCAGCCACTAAGGGACCAATAACAGAGGCTCAAATGGATACCGTCCACTCTTTACATGTTTATTTAGACTCGGCACACGGCAAGGGAGGCGCCCGATGCAACGCGTCATTTCTATGTACTACTCGCGTTATAACCAATTTTGCTTTTATAGTATCATTGAACAGTCCTAAAGTACTCAAGCGATGAAAGAACCTTACATCATGTATGTTTTATCCGACCAGCCACAAGAGGAAGGACCAGACAGCCTCAGATAAAAACCATCCAGTCTCTGCGTATTTACTTCAATACCTATTCATGCCAAGTGGTTCAGAAGGCGCCGGTTACAATGTGTCATTTCTTTGTACTACTTGCATTAAAACTATTCCTTCTCTTGTGTCATTAAACAGCCCCAAAGTATTTCAGCGATGAGCTATATAGTTCGTGTTTGGCTGGCGTTATTCATCCAGCCACTAGTCGAACGATTAGACAGGCTCATATATAACCTGTCCAGTCTCTATATACGAATACATATATATATATATATATATATATATATATATATATATATGTATATATATATACTTTGAGAACATGTTGCGTTGCAAGGAAGGCGCCCGGTTCAATGCCTCATTTCTTTATACTACTCGCGTTAGAACAGTCATCCACATTTATACGCTGAATTTCTAAGAGATGATTTTAAAATGAGCTACATGCTGTACGTAAAACTCAATGGCGTAATGTTAATGTTCATATGTAGATGCTATCCTGTTTCACTTTGAATCTAGAATATATATATATATATATATATATATATATATATATATATAACGGGCTATGTTATTCCGATAAATTCTAAAGTGGGATGCAGACCACTGCATCCCCGTCCGAACTGAGCCAAAATGAGAAGTGCCTGAGACAAAGTATCGTTTAAGCCCTGTTTCCACGAACCGATTTAACCACCGATTATTTGGTAATTCATAACTTTTAACTGGTATTATAACAACAAAGTTATATATCTTATATACCATTTGATAGAGAATTAAAAACACTTTCTATTGGTTCATAACATGTTCATGATTAACTAATATTCCCGCCACTGATTTTTTTAAATCGGTAGTAAAATCAGCTGTTGGAAACAGGGCTTTAGGGTACATATGACAAATAGGGCCTAAGGAGGTAGTGTGCCTTGGACACTTTCTTGTTTACCCCAGCGTTTTCCGGAAACCATATGCTGCATCTTTAACGAGATATCCTGGGGCTTTCCCAGGATTTGGGAAAGTTAGCTGGCTACGTAAAGAGGGAGAGGTTAGGACCTCTGGACCTCCACCACACCCTTCTTGGATCTGCGCCTTATATCGCATATCATGGTATATTAAAAAAACACCTCCATCGGTAAAAGTAAAGGGATTTGATCTCTCTTTTCTCATAGACTTCATGATCCAGGAGCAAGGTGAAACACCCCGTGCTCCAGAGCTACGAAGTCGGATAGCTCTAACCATCAACTGGCCATCTTCTACACTACTACGCCTTTGCCTCTGTGTTGAACCAAACCCAGCAGTCAGGTTTCGGACCCCACACCCCAGCTGTGTAATACACCAGTCCCAACTAGAAGAAAGCAGGCCAGCGTGCATAAATTTACTCCGTTCTGACCCAGATAACTCCTAAAGTAATGGTTTGAGTGCCTAGCGGACTTGGACGTAAGTACAGTCTACCAGCGTCCATGTGTCATTTCATTAGGCCCCCTGGCGTCGGTTACCGTGGTTCCACCTGGTGGCGAGGCCCATCACTCAGGGTAAAGGGGGGCTAATATGACGGGAACAGAGGCCCGTCCCGCCCCAAGCTTAAGGCTGTATTACACTAGACGATTGTCACTGCTGGTTCATTGGTGATTTCCTGGTAATATGGCAGAAAACCATGCATCCTACATATTTGATGTTCAAATTTTGATATGTTGCTTCAACATGTTTAGAAAGATATTTTTGGGGGTTTAAAGAAAATCTGAGACTATTGCGCAGGACCCTCCAAAATGTGGTTGAATTCACATGAAATGACCTAAATTTTTACTGTTTATGTGGCAAAAGACCACACATCCTACATATCATTTGAAAGAGAATTTGAAGAGCTTTCTAATGGTATGTAACATGTCTATGTTTAACTAATATCCCCATTGCAGATTTTTGAAATTGGGAGCAAAATCAGCTAGTGGAATACAGCCATTAAGCCCTGTTTCAACCGGCCAATTTTACTACCAATTTCAGGAATTGGCAGTTGGAATATTGGCTTATAATGAATATGTTATATACCATTAGAAAATGTTTTTAATTATCTTTCAAATGGTATGTAAGATATATAATCTTTTGTCATATTACACGTTAAAAGTAACAAATAACCAACAAATTGGTAGTAAAATCGGCAGGTGGAAACAGGGCTTAAGGCCCGACACATTGTTCCCCACACCCGCCAATAACACACACAGTCGCCAATCACCGCGAGTTGTAAATCAGGGCCGAGGGTGACACGCGATGCAAAACACTGTTTCGGGGATAGTCGGTCGTGTTTTAGTTAAGGACTGGGAGGGGTGTATGGTGAAGGAACAGGCATATAGAGAGGTTCAAGACTGTATTCTACTACACGATTCTGACTGCCGATATTTGGCAGATTATGAAGTTTTAAGTCGATGTTACACGAGATCATTCTGACTGTCATAATCAGTTTTAATGGTTTTAAGCTAATATTCCTCATGACGTTTTAACTGCCGGTTTTTTGGTAATGTATGACTTTTTAGCAGCAACATGCCAAACTGCCCATACATCATTGGAAAGACAAATAAAACCCAATTCTTATAATGTATAACATGTGATTTATTGTTAACCAATAGACCCACTGCAAAATCTTCAAGTGGAATACAGCCTTTAGTTTACAACTCAAGAGGCTGAGACTGTAGTTATAAGGTTGTAAAATGATATCATTTGAAAAAGTGGAATCAAACATTGAGTCGAGAGCTAGGTGAAGTGGATCTGTTGATAATTGACACGCGTCACAAACTGTCGTTTCTGGGTTTTTGCTGGGCGTGGTTCGAAAAAGGAGGCTACGAGACTGACGTTATTGTTACTACACACATGTAGAGGATAGGGATAAAAACTAAAGAAACAGCTCTAGAAATCAAACGCGGAAATACTATATGTATAAATCGTAAGTACACTTTGACCTGCCTTAGTACATTGACCCCTCGTACAGATTGTTGCGTTTCAATACAGATTATGAACAGTATTAGTATGAGAAAGGGCGTAGAGAGTACAAACTACATAGATAAAGATTCCCATATGCATGACTTCTAGGCTATTAAAGAAAAAAATCCAATTCAAGAATGGCAAGGGAAAGTAACAGTTTCGTCTAAACAGGGAAATGCAGGAAGAAACAATTAAGAAGGGGCTTTAAGTGGAAATTAAGGTGTCAAGAAAGAAATAAGAACATATGTGGATCCAAGAGGGAAGATAAATCAAGAAGGAAATTCGAATGAAACTAGGACAGAAAGAAGCCACCGAGTGAAAGATTTCAACGGAGAGAGTCCCAATCAAAAATATGACGTTATAATAACATTGCAGTAATGTTCTGTTTGGTTCTGCTTTGATTCTTGTTACGTTATTTTGATGGCACCCAAAAACATCTTTAGAACCTAACATTGCGATGTCGCACTGTGACGTTATTTTGATGTTCTTGTAATGTTCTTTCCTGTTATCATGAAGTTATTGTAGCATTCTTTATTAGTTAGGTCACAACTGGACCAAAATATAATGTTCGTATAACGTTCTTTATTATTAAGTCGAAACATTACCTAAATAACATTATTGTAATGTGACAATTATTGGGCAGCTTACAGTCTGACCAAAACGTTCTTGTTACGTCGCTGCTTGCCTGGGGTGGTGAACAGAAACTCTGTCCAGGTATCTAGAATACGCCAGCCCTCCCATCCAAATAACATTAGATAAGATCAGACTCAGTAACATAAAACGGACAGATCCGTATGAACAGGAAACTGAGTCTGTTTCCTTGATGGTTTTAGCCCAGAAGGTGACACCCCACCTCATCCCACCACTCCCCAGTTCTGATTAACACCGACCCAAAAACCACCTCCCCGCAGCTCTACGAAGGGCTGTGTTTCACTTAATTAAAATCTAGACCTCAAAAACGTGAAACTCTAAAGCCTGTATGCCACCGGGCGATTCTGACTGCTGACAATTTGGTGATTTTAAACTTTTATCCAATTATATGGTAAAAGACCATGCATCCTACATATCTAAAAAAAAGATTATTTAAAGACCTTTCTAATGGTATGTAACATGTCTATGCTTAATCCATATTTCCACAATCCAATTTGGTAATTTTAAACTTTTATCCGGTTATATAGTAAAAGACCATACATCCTACATGTCATTAAAAAGAGTATTTAAAGACCTTTCTAATGGTATGTAACATGCCTATGATTAATCCATATTTCCACTTCCGATTTTTGAAATTAGGATTAAAATCATCTAATGTAACACATGCATTACTGGAGGAGTGATTATCACTCGGATTACTCCAGGTCCCGGCCTTATCTCCTACGCTGTCTGTCGGCCCTGATAAGTCCCCCTGGCGGTACGTGGCTTAATTACAACCTCCAGGGCGTTGTAACGGGTAGGAGGAATCAGCCGCTGTTTACATAGGCATTGATAAGTACCTTTTGTTTGCATACATATGTAAGGTAAAGTGAAATGTAAATTGAATAATCTCCAGGCCGTTCTGTATCTTGCGGATTTATGATGTTATTTTCGTTCATATATTATGCTTCTAGGCACCAACTGTTTAGTTTAATTCCACAGGTTAATGATTATTTTACTGTGCTGGGATGATATAAATATGCTACCATCTTCTTTTAAAACATTAGCCTAGATTCTCCAGTTCATCGCCGTTGTGCTCGTTTACTGTAAGGAACAGATTTTATGTGAATAGTGAATAGACTACCTCATCCCATATGTATTCCATTTAACATGGTATATCGTAATACAATGTATTTCAGCAGCTCACTGTATAAGCCTGTAACCGTCTAGACTGTGTCATTAGTGCGAAAGAGGAAGACGTCTTATTTAAAACCTGTGCTAATATCAAATATAATAGCCTCCTATATGGTGCCACCTCTAAGCGTTCCCATACACCATCCCCAACCTCTTTCAGACTGGTTAAACAGGAGCCTTCATAACGATTATACAAGTTAGGTTTATTGTCAAAAAAACGCAGCAGCGCAGCTGCAACCACTGTTGCCTACTTGCCTCTACCATGCCGTACATCATTGCGCTATGGAAGTAGAGGGTTATAGGCAATGTATATAAAATGTAATTTTCTATACAAATGCCTGTTTTTTTTTGTAGTTAAGTGGCGGTGCATTGAAGAGCTGCAGTATAATGAGTGGTACCGAGATTAATATAACACACGCCATGGTCGCCCCAATGCGCAGGTGGCGTGTGGAAACATGTTGGACTCAGACCTGGGGGGAGGGGTGTACCAGCAGTTGGCACAGCCGGGCTCCCTCCCACCGCCTTGTGTTTGAAGAGTGTCCCAATGTTCAAGTGGTCCGACTGGGTGGTTTTTATTTTGCATTGTCGTGGGGTGGTTAATTGGCGTGAACTGGAACAAATGAGGGGCCATTATTTAAAAGTCTTTGCTACGTTTTGAATTTTATACCGTTCTACCATTCTATGAGAAGCGGAATGCTTAGATAAAACAGGCTAAATGTTACCATACGCTGTCTTTGAAGATCTAGAGTTGTAGCCTATTGACCGAAAGATGCATTATACACTTGCTGATGAAACTAGGTCTGGTATTGAACCAGGAACCTTTATACTCATAGACCCGTTCTCTACCACTAGGCATATTCCCTCTTAGGTGGGGTTCTTTTATGGTTCACACACTAAGACCCAGTAGGGCGTGGATCCCAGATTATCTGTAACATGTATGTTCATACAGCTACAACAGAGCTAGGAATTACTCCATGGGAGTATAATCGTTGTTCTCTATAACATGTTAGCTTTCCGGACCCATTAATGTTTTAGCGGATTCAACCTATTTCCTTCTGCTGCAAACAATTATCATCCCCTGAAATTACGCACAAATCTTTCTCTATGTCTTAGCCTCTCGAAATTTCCCTATATAATGAGAAAGAAGTAATATACTATGGTCCAATGCAGTGTGGGGTGCCCTACCTGGATGCCCGGCGCGGTAACGCGGGGCGGCGGGACGCGTCAAACTGCCTTAACGCGCCGCCTTAAAGGTATTAACGGGCAGCGCGGGTTTAACCCTAAAGACCCAATCAGAGAAACCGGAACTTCATTGTTTAAGACCGGAACTAGTTTGTCAAGTCTGTCTGAATTCACATGAATTTCAATAATATTATTATGAAACTTATTTTTGATTGTTACTGTGGTAATCTTAAGGTGTAAGTAGTGAATAGGACATGGTAACTACCCCTCTCAACACATAAACTTAATTCGAAGACGGTTTGAAAAGGAGAATATAGGGTGGAACCCGCATGATTGGTATATTTGCCCCCTGCATGAGGAGCAGATTGCAACAAATCATCACATAAAAACACCTTACCTGTTCTCCTGGTTCCTCCGGTGGCGTATCTAACCGCTCCTCCTGGGTGCTGTACCTTCTCCGTATATTGGTAAAACAACATTCACTGAAGACTATCCAGTTTGTAAGTCACGGCCTTTAATATGCGCGATGTTCATATACCTATTTTATTAGTGTGGCGCCCCGCTGGTGAATTTGTCTGAACCAAAATAGTTAGGGTATGGTTTCCTATGGATCTGGGCCTGATGTATTGGGGGCAATGCACCTATGGGTGAGTCCACTGCGCAAATTCGTAAAAAGGTGTATAAGCTGTTTATACCAATGCTTCACACGTCTCCTATAATCACCACTTTTGTCAATCGCGCACGTACGTCTGGGCAGCGCGTAGGTCTCCGTAAAATGGCACCGCACGTTAATTACCGTAATGGGCGACGCTAATGTTGATCTGTGTTTATGTCTTGGCAATTAACACACCTTGGATCTCCCTCCCTCTGAGGCGCCAAGCCCTGGAGGTCCGGCGGTAACAGAGGTAGACTGGGGCAGTGGTCGCCGGGCGTAGGACCCTGGAGGCGGGAGGGGTAGCGGCAGGAGGAGGTGGTCCCTGCTTGGTATGCCCCCACACGTCGCCGCCCGACTAACGCTGTTTGCCGCCCCGGTCAAACCCAATCCTGCGTCCCCCCAGCGTCCCCTCAGACGACCCGGACGTCCTGTGGGTACTGGAGCAACAACAGGGGGAGGGGATAAGAACAAAACAGAGCAGGGAAAATCCGGAAGGATTGTGTTTTTATCAAAAGGCGTTTTCGTTCCTGTCCGCGCCTGGCTTTGGTCGTTCAACACCTGTGGTGGTTTTCCTCCAGTACGTGTGATATCAAACAGGTGTAGGGAACGTCCGATTAACGGGTATTAACGTTAACAAACCCTCCTGGGTATCCTCCACACATACACCTAAGTCCTCACTCTCCTGTCTTACTCCTCTAGATCTCTCCCACACCTACGTACGCCACTCCTTCCTTCCTCCTCTCACTCACTCCCCCACTCACAGGGTCACGACTGGAGAGGTAGGGGACTTTTTTCCTGTAGCAAAACCAAGTTCTAGGTACTCCACGCTCTCCAGATTCCACTAGGGCCGTTATTGCCCAAGTCGCAGAAGCCTTAAGGTACGAGGCGACACCAGTAGTCCCCCAACACTGTGAGAGGGAACTCGTGAGGAGTAGCTCGGCCGAGTAGATGCCACCTGTGAGCTGCTCGCGGGCTGCTCGGTAGTATCTGTAGTTGTAGTAGTAGCTCACTGTTAGTAGTAGTGGCCGTGTACTCCGTCAAAGCCACCGGCCGACCGACTCACCGGGACCCAGCTACGCCAGCCTCGAGCGCCGCCCACGGACCAGTGCTGACGCCAAGTGGCGCTGCGGCGAACTAGCCGCTGGAAGAGAGGGAAAGGTAGACTGTAGTTCCGTCCTAATCCGCTAGGCACTCAAATAAGGTGAAGAGATACCTGGTGGGTTCGAGACGGACTAAGAGAGAGGGAGCTGGTCCGGGAGTGACTGCATGCAGTGGCGCCCCCACCGGCCGTTTCCTCCTCCCGCCAACGCCAAGCACGCTGGGCAAAGCATGTATTCCACTAGGCGATACTGACTACCAACAATATGCTAATTTGGTACATTTCCCTAAATATTATGCCAAAGACTATGCATGCTATATATCATTGGAAAGGGAATTAAAAACCCTTTCTAATGATATCTAACATGGCTATGTTTAACCTCGATTCCTACTGGCGATTTTAGAAATCAGCAGTAAAATCGTCTAGTGGATCACAGCCATAAATTAGCATTGTTCTGGGCCGCCTGTGGTGGAGAGGGGAGCTGGGGGTCGGGAGCACTGTGTGGTATGCACGGTCCGGCCCGCTCACAATAAGCCACCTAGAGCTGTGTGTTTTGTGTTTTGCTATCAGTGGGCTTAGATGATAGATTATTATTCAGACTACGTAGCTGTACGGAAAAGGCTAAGGATTGTGTGGAAGTACAATAACGCTAATTAAATTAATTTCAGTCCACAGAAAAGAAATGTTTGTTTATAAGGAATTGTAATCCAATGTTTTATATTCTGAAGTGCATTGCCAAAATAGCAATGTCAATGATTTGTTATTGTCCTTGCCTTATCTGAACCATTTATTTAGACCCTGGCGGTCAAATGTCAGTACATCCAGTTAATTATAAGCCTAGAGTACAACAGCACCCATACAGATAGTGCGTGTAATATAATGACGTTTTCTGTGGGGTATGATGCTAGTTATATTCACCGTATATTGGTCATATTCCATGCTAATCACCTGCTTGTGGCCGAAAGGCCGAGGACAGAATTCACAAATATTCCATGAGTATTACCAGAAAGGCTCTTAACACAAAAATAAGGAAAATATTCAATTATATTATATTACAACCAGTGCTTATATGAGAGGTAGTTTACACCTTCACCAGCGGTTTGTATAGTAGTATTTTGTTTTGCGAGACCTCAAAATGGTTATTTCTGCAAAGCGTCGAGTGATGTAACCATTCTGTAACAATGGCTCCCTGGATTTGTTGATGCCTGACTTTATCAACTGGGGTGCTAATGGTCATATCCAGTTGCTCACTCGCTTCTGAGCTGCTCCCATTGTGATAACTTTAAATTTCAGAGTTGATGTAATAGGAGGATTAAATAAATATGTCCTATATTTATTCATGTCAAAACTAATCACCTCTTTACTTGTTATTTCCTACATTCGCTTTATTTATCACATCTGGCAAGCAGTAAATATGGTTTGGAATTGTAAATTATGTATCTCTAAAGAAACCATTATCAGAGTAATAATTGGTTATTGGTGCACAAAAATCAAAAGTGAATAAAAATCAAAGCAACCAATTTAGGTCTACGTCTGATCACGAGCACTCCGTCTGGTTTACTCACCTGCTCCAGTAGCATGAATCACGAACTTTACAAAGTTTGTTATATCAGAGTATGGGCTCATGAAAGACATGTCGTCACGAAATTCGTAATTCTGTTCTCTTTTTTTATTCTCTCTCGAATATTCGCTAATGTATTCTGAACATCGTTTAGGTTCGTTATACCAGTCTTAATGGTGTTCTTAAAGTTCTTTTGCCCGATCCCCCTTATAACATATTGCCTGCTCCCTTCCCAATCTTCTAAAGCCGTTGATCCACGATGTGACAAAACATCAACTGATTTCTTCTCATGTATTTTTTCAAATATTTTTAAACGTATTTTAGGACAGAAAAATCGTTCAATAATCAGTCCAAAATCGCGACGTGGATTGTCAGCATAAAGCCCTGTTTCCACCAGCTGATTTTACTACCGATTTCCAAAATCAGCAGTGGGAATATTAGTTAATCACACAAATATTATATACCAACGTATTTTTAATTATCTTTTAAATGGTATGCAAGGTACATAATCTTTTGTTGCAATACAAGTTAAAAGTAATACATTAAATAATCAGCGGTTAAATCGGTTGGTGGAAACAGGGCATCTCTATCCTACCTGTCCGACCTCTCCACCCACACGTCCGACCAAAAGCCCTTACCCAGAGAAACAAATCAAGCACAGATTAAGCGTTGACCTTCGTGGCCTTGTGACATCCTCCAACAAGGCCTTAGTTTTAGTCACGACCAAAGACCAATCAGCACGACTTGGGGCAGCTGTAAATCCTGAAAAGTGACACCTGCACATGTAGTTTGGGTGACATGCAAGCGCGTGATTCGTGTTTTTCGACTTTGGGGGAGTCCTGTAACTAGGCGTGCCGCCTGCCTACTTACCTACCTACCTACCTTCACATCTACCTACCTACCTACCTACCTACCTACCTACCTACCTACCTACCTACTTGCCTGCCTCCCTGCATTCCCTGCCTCCCTGCCCAACCTACCTACCTTTTTTTATTGTTCTATTAATGTCTATTTAAATAAAGGATATGGTAGTGCCTGACTTGTAAACTGTAACAATATGTCTCAGGCCTATTTTTGTAACTGTGGAGCCAGTCTCTTACCTTATGTGCGAATCTGCATGAAGCAAGCTTGGACAGGCTCCCGTGACGTCATGAGAGCCACTGAGTCACAATTATTTCCAATGCCTAATAAAAGTACATATTTCTCAAAAGAATCCTTCTGATTCATAAAAAAAAATCTTACTGTACAAAGGTACATTCATGTGTTCCCAGCAAACAAAATTACGTTGCCACAACATTGTCACAACATTGGCACAACATTGTGTTTTTGTTCCGGCCACATTGTATTTTTCCGTTGTGACATACCCCACACCATCACCACCCGTACCAACCGCTGCAGCCCACTCGATGGCGTTCTGGCAGCGCGTCTTCACCAATGCCTTCCACCAATGCGCTCCCTCTCACCTTCTGCTCACTCCGCGCCCCAGTCCCATATGTCTGCTGCCGGCCTGGCCCCGTCCCACCTCTCTGGTGTAAAGACTGTGGTAACAAATTAGACAGTGACCATGGAGGGGTAAGGGTGAGTGGGGATGGTGGGTGAGGATGGGTGAGGATGGGAGTAGGGAGTGTCTGGAGAAAATGTAGCCTGGGGTATAGCACGGAGCCCAAGGATGGTTTAAGAAAATATACATTTACTAATACTCTTCCACATTGATTCACGTTTAATGTAATCAAAAATATTATAGCTACACTAAGATTTGTGAGTCCCGATTATCGCCTATATAATTTCATGAAGTTGACGACACTGGCGCCCCCTACCAGTGTCTGTGTACCCAGATACAAAGAAAACAACAGGCCGCCTCTTTCGATCTTTATCGAAACATAAATAGTGGGGTCTGTTAAGGTCATTTTTTTGAGAAATCGTTACACGGCGGAAAAAGCACCAAATTTGGTATGAGGAACCTCTGGGGCATAACTATCAAATCTGGAAGGGGAGCCACGTTGAAATATCAATAGGACGGATGTGGGGGCCCAAAAACCAATATGGCTGACTTTTACTATAAAAATTCTTACATCTCAGCTTCTAAAAAGACTAGAGAGACATGGTTGGTGTCAAAATTGAGGGATTATGGGTCAGGAAATTCAATTATTTATGTTTCAAGTCAATGCAGAAATCCAAAATCCAAGATGGCTGACTAATTTTGAGAAATATTATGATTTTTAGCTACTAAGGCATAAGGCTAGGGGAAATGGTTCCAATATCAGTTGTTAATAGCCTAGAGGGCTCAATTAATATGATATTCATCCAATACAATACCATAAATTTCAAAATGGCTAAATTCATTAGTATGATACCTTTGATAATGACCGCTGGATTCCAAAATAATTCAAAAGAAAGGATATAGACTTTACTCTTTTGCCACAAGATTTCTTGATTTCATTTGGTATGATGATCCCCTGGGACCTTTTCATTGAATTTAAAAGGGGAGCCACCTTGAAATATCAATATAACCCGGACAGGGGCCAAAAATCCAATATGGCCGACTTTTATTGAAATAATCTTATATCTCAGCTTCTGAAATGCCTAGAAACACATTGCTATTGTCCAAATTGGTAGATTATAGGACAGGGAATTCAACTATTTACATTTCGAATCTATACAATAGGTCTAATCGAAGCTAGCCAAAAGTTTTGGTTAAATACCTTAAATTTCAAATGCTAAAAACATACAAAATTTGTCAAAATTTCATTTTGGTATTTCAAGATGGCTCCCCTTCTAGATTCAATAGTTATGCCTCAGAGGTGCCTCATGCAAAATTTGGTGCTTTTATCCACCGCGTAACGAAAATGTTGTTAACAGACCCCACTAAAACAAATGGCGATGATGTCATGAAAACGGCAAAAAAAGATTTCGCATTGTATCGGTGTGCACAGACTCTCATTGGGGGTGCCACTTCCACAGCTTTCACTGCAAAACATCACGAATTGAATCTCTTACTTTGGAGGGTCGTTGATGTAATCTTGAAAAATCATCCTAAAAATCGAGAAACAATTCCTTTTAAATGACTTCCACGAGAAGAAGGTTCAAATGAAATGCAAGAAGATACGTTTTGTGAGACATGCTAGGCTGGTCTCATTTTTGTAATACTTTCATTCTAAGAATCAATGCTTCTGTCAAAAGATTGTAACCAGCTGTATAATGCCTGGTTTCCACTAGCCTATTCTGACTGCCAGAATTTTGGTAATTAATTGTTTTTCACAAGTAATATGACAAAGGACCATGAATCCTACATATCATTTGAAAGAGATTTTAAACACCGTTTTAATTATATATAAGATGTCTATGATTACCCACAATTGCAAATGCCAATTTTTGAAATCGGGAGCAAAATCGGCTGGTGGAAACCAGCCTTAACTCTGGTAACTTGAGTATTGATTGGCGTGTTTTATAAGGCCATGTCGTCCGTGGGAGGTCAGTATGACATGAACCACTCTTCATTTGATCAGACGACCAGACAGACCAGGCACTGACTGGGGCATGTGGACTGGCCAATTAAAGCCCAGTCACCGGCTGATTGATGAATGGATGCTGTGTCATCGGTGCCTTATTGGGTGAATGCTGTGTCATCCCCACCTTAAGGCCCGGTCACACTGCACGACTGACCTCAACACGGCGGTCGAGTTGAGTTGGTTCCAGTCGCATAATGTGGCCAGGGAGTCGTAGCCAAACGTACGACAGTTGAGTTAAGTCCTACATGCTGAGAAGTCAAAGATGTACGACTGGATCGTCGCGTCGTAGGGGGGCGTGCATAAGATATTGATAATTATTCCCTATTTCTACGACTTTTGAGTCTTCGCTTATGGCCTAGTGGTAGAGTTTAACTACGACCAGACAGTCGTAGATATTGGCGCCATCATTAGCTACGACTATCCAGTTGAGTTGAGTTGGCCAGTGGGGCCGCGCCTTATTCGGAGAATGCTGTGTCATCTGCGCCTTATTCGGTGATTCCACTGATCGACATCCGTGGTCACAGTCAACTCAACTTCAGCCAGAGATCAGCCCTTACACTATGATAAAAGAAAAACAGCAACCATTACAATAACAAGAAGTATCATGATACCTTCAGGAATCCCCCTTCCACCTTACAGCTTTCCACCTCCACATCCTAACAGCCGCTGGAACACCTACTATGCATGCTCAGCCAAGGATGCGACATTATAATAACGTTGCAGCAACGTTCTGGTTGGTTCTATATTTGGTTCTTGTTAAGTTCTTCAACCCAAACAGAATGTTCTTATAACGTTCCGTTTTGGTTTCATCCTAACCTCACCAAAAACAATATTGTGACATTAATATTCTGATTTGGTGAGGTTTCAATCTCATCGTCAATAACATAATTGTTACGTGCCATCTTAGTAAGTAACAAACTGACTAAAAATGTATGGTTGCAGAATGTTTGTTACGTTGCAAGCTTGCTGGGTATTGACAAATCGCCAAAACATAGAGAGCCAGATGCATGAACCAGCCTTTGCCCTCATTCTCGATATTCACTGCACCGACCCCTAATACCACCAGCTAATACAACGGAAAAAAAAGATTTCAACCCCCTCAAAATTTGTTAACCCTCCCCCCTCCCCTCCCCCCCCCCCTCCCCCAGAAAGAAAACATACAAAACTCTCAACCTGCTCAGCCCCCATTGACATAGTTGTCCCCAATCAAGAATATCCAAATCTGCATCAAAACTCCCTACAAACCTGAACCCCAAAGCAACCTCTACCCCTCAACCCATACAACCCCTACAGCCTACTCGTCATCCCAGATTCCCAAAACGCCACTCACCTCCCCCCCCCCCCCCCCATTACCCCAGACACCCACCCTCCTCCCAAACTCTGACACATGGCCGAACCCGCCATATGCTTTAACGGGGGCGTCTTGACATAAATGTTTGCCCATTTAGGCACCATATTGGTGTTAAATTGGGTTAGGGCGCCGGTCTATGCTAGGGCCTGCCCCCGCGCCTGCTGATTTAATTTGTTAGTCGCTGGTTAGGGTGGGCGCGCGATCACGTTATCCTTCCGACAAATCTCGGCAAAAGCCACACAAAGACTATTGGCGAGGCAACCCTACCCGGCCAGCAGTCCTGTCGACATTTGACAGGCTTCTTTTCTGACATTTGCATAACTTCTCCTGGCCCAGAAAGTCTACACTACCATCCAATTAGCACTTTTTACCAAGATTCCCCCCTTTTTTCTTCCCCGCTCACCATTTTCCACCTTTTTTTGTTTTACCACAGCTAACGACATTGACTTCTATCTTAAGGAAGAAGCGTGAAAAGTCCAAACCGAGTGGCAACCGCCATTTCCAGGCATTCTAATGGATTATTTTAAACAGTGAAGAGCTTGTTTTTATCGACTTTATTTCTCCGCTCCTATTTCTTTATTTTTCCCGCCGAACTAAGTTCTTCCTATGTTGACTCTCTGGCTTCCAACTCCTCAAGCCGGCGATGTCTGGACGTTAGGGGCTTCCCAATAGTGGAAGTAACGTCAGGAGGGAACGTTTTTTCCACTTGTGTTTTATCTGCATCAAGAATTTCCTGGCTCCCTAATTCGATGTTGTAGCCATAGAGTGTACACAGATAAACCAGTGTTTCGCTTACTGCCCTCTCTCCGCCCGGCCCAACAGTAGAGTCTATATGTATGACTCCTATGGGGAATTAAGGATTCCGTTCTTAGACCCTCACATTCTATATGTATGTGAATGGCGGTGGGCTAGTGTAAGACTATGCAGACCTGGGGAGTTGAAGTTATGTTCTACTCGGGAGTAACTGGAAGGGCTTCCCAGTATAATGAGAACTACCTTAGAGACTGTCTTATTATTCCCCTAGTAGTATAGTAAAATGTCGGTCTGGAAGGATGTTTGCTAAGTATATTGTTTACATGAAATAGTCTCATTTCACTAGCATTGAAGTATATATAGATAGCTGGCACAAGAACGCAAGTGGAGGCGTTCAATTCTCAAAATTCACACATTAGGAAATTTAGAGAAATATGGTATGGCAAATCAAAGCAAAAGAAATATGGCCAAAGAAATAAAAGTGCGATCACACAATTTTGACAAGATGAAATGTTTTTATGATCGAAGCGCCAGTATAGTGGGTACAGTCAGGCACATACACTATATAGATGCATACATGCACACAGACATACGTATATATACATACATGAATACATGCATACACACGTACATATCTACATGCATACAGTACTTTCTTAACTGGTCATTATTTTAATATTATCTCACTTGTTGTATATACATTTACTTATTACATGGGAATGCTATACCTAACACCTATAATATTCAGAGAATCCTGAATAACCAAAGTTTTCTCCAGGTATTGATTAAACCTGCTGTCCCACGTGAAATCGTCATCTCCAGATTTTAATCTTGGCATTTACGTATGTATACAATGTACATTGTAGTCTCATTATGAACCGGTCACTAAGCCAATCACATGTGGCGATTCTCGTTTCAACCTAGACCCAACTTGATACCTCCAGCTTATAGCATCCCGCTTGGGCCTTTCATTAAGTATGTACGCATCAAGGGTGGGAGGGGGGTCCGAGATTTTTGAAAGTGTACGTACATTTTAGTACATAATTTATCCAATGCGTATTTTTTCCCAAGGGGTAGGGAGACTGAAATTTTTAAAAATGTGCGTACGTATTAAATGGAAGGCCCCTTTTCCAAAATTAGAAATCTCCCATCTAGCTTCTAGTCTGCATGAGCATTGCCTCCCCCGACGTTCCAGCGGCGTATGCTGTTTTCATGCTACACTAGCTAAATGGGCAGGTAATTGGGTGGGCAGCAGGGAGGTGGGGTGCTGCCCACCTGGCCCGGCCCACTCATTATGACACCACCCGGCGTGATTAGGCCTCTTACCTGGTCGATACCTGTCACATCCCATCATATCCCGACATATCTACGCCCGCCGACCACAAAAGCTGTCAACAAAGTGCACTCTATTAGCCGTCAGTTCGCATTGGGTTCCGGTGGGTGAAGCCGCCCCCTGCTGGACCCGGGGGGGGGGGGGGACTTCACTTCTCAATGCCTGGATGTGTTTGTTGAGGTTTTGAAAACAGACACATTTTGAAGGATATCGCAAATTCGAAAGCCTACCCATTATGAAGGGGTGTCATTTATATATTTCATACCCCTATTTGTGGATTTAATGGAAATATATATAACTTTTCATTAAACCACATTAATGCCTATCAATCTTTATCTATTTCCCCTAATTTACTTAAAAAAGTGTTTAGTTTTAGCACTTTTCTATATAACTATGTATAACTCTGTTTGAATTTCTAAACCAAATTGTCTTAGGAGGCAAATTTCATTCCTATTTTAAGTGGAATTTTCTTACTCATTTCACTCAATTGAGCCTGGAAAATGACCCATCTCCTTCACTTTTCGACACACACATCCGGGCAGTTTTGATACCAAGTCGCCCCCCTGGGCCGCCAGAGCCGCCCCCGGAGCCCGGAAGGAGCCCAGTGGATGCCTGCCCCGTAAGTATGGGAAAGTTGGCAACCAGGTTACCGGGTTTTAGGGGGTGTAGGGGGCAGCTGGGGACGGCCAGGTGTGAATTCGTGGACAGAGAAACGACCTTAAGAATCAGGTAGTCTATTTTGAGCATAATCGTAGACTAAGAGATAACATAAAAATGCTTTACATAAAATGATAACAATATCATAAAAATAGAAAACATAAAAGTGAATTGACAGCATATCTAGATATGCTGTATCGTGTATACCCAAAAAAATGTGTTCTTTTTCACTTTTTGTGAGCAAAAATGGCACTTTTTGTACTTTCTAAAATCAGATTTCAGAGGTACCGCAAATCTTAACATTAGGACCCCGCCCCTTTTTGTTTTTTAAATCTCAAGATCCGTCCCTGATCTCTTCTGTTCTTCAAATTTTTATGAGTGTGCTTATTTCCTTATTATGCAAGAGTTTAATAACACCAGCTTTACAAAATGAACCCAGATGAAATGTACTTCTATGCCCGCATTGAGAGACACTTTCGACCTCTTACCACTCGGCATTCCATAAAGGTAAAACTGGTCAGGGGATGGGAAATGCAGAAACTGGAGAAATCAACTCACTGGGCATGCGCGTGGGTCAGACAGGCGCAAAGGTGCCCCCTCCCTCCCTCCCTCCCTCCCTCCCTCCCATCGCCCCCTCACCTCCTTCTACCCAGAGCTGGAAGTCAGACCTGACTCAGGGGTACAGGATGGCCGGACTGGGCACCGGGGAGGAGAGTGATACAATCTCCACCTCACTCTCCTTCAATCTCCACCCTCACCCCAATCTCCTCACCGCCCCCAGCGTCCGTCCCGCCACCTCACCTGCCACCCTGGAGCAGGGGGTCAAGGTCAAGGTCGGCCTGAGACGGTCACGTGGTTGTAGAGGAGAGGTTGGGCCAGAAGAGGAGCAGGGGGAGAGGCTGTGTGGGCAAAGGATACAGTATAATTTGGTGGTAAGATATCCCTGAAACGCAGAGGGTTGATAAACCAATCAGGGATGCCACGGTGGTTGTTGTCTTTTGCCCTGTTTCCACCAGAAAGACTAGATCAAAATCGAACGATTATTTTCAACAGACAAAATTAATAGAGACGACATTATTGTAAGCAAAAATCGTTCATCAGCAATGATTATTTGGACGATTTTCTGTTTCACAAAAAATATCAAAGTGAAGTTTTAAAGCTTAGACTAATAGAACTAGCAGGACTATTTGTACTACCAGAACTACTTTCCTTATTACCCTCCAGGGTAAATAACACTTCAGTTGTCACCCCACCCCCGTCTCAGTGTTGTAATAATCTTATAAGTAAGGAGGAATAGAAAATGATAAAGCCAGAATATCGAGAGTGTGTGGAGGGAGAGTTTGTCTGTGTGTGTTGACCTATATCTGGCTGAGTTTGTAAAAGTGCAAAATTAAAAGCTCAGTGTATCATACTACTAGAAAATGAGGGTGGACGTCCTGAAAGTGGTGAACAAAACTTAACAAAACCAGGACTAATAAGACCACTTCCAGACAAACATGCAATGTTATAATAACGTTGCAGTATATTGTTCTGTTTAGTTTAGTTTAGTTTAGTTTTGGTTATTGTTTTGTTTTGGTTATTGTTAGGTTATTTTCATGACACCCAATAATGTTACACGTTATAACAGTCTGGTTATGTACTTTCCCTAAAGATAATATTATCATAATTATTTTTATAGGTAAGCTCTCAATTTCACTAAAATTTAATGATACAATAACCCCTTTTTTGGTGACTCTAAACCTCACATAAATAACATGACTGTTACACGGACATTTAGCAAGTAACAGACTGAAAGTATGGTTTCAGAATGTTCCAGATACGTCACTACTTGCCTAGGCTTACAACCACAACTAAAGGTATTCCTTTGATTTCATGGCATTTATCAGAAGGTCTTTTGCAAAAGGTTCATTTTCTGAATTGGCATGATCAAAGACTGCGTAGCGTTCATTTATGATGAATTCTATTTGTGATTACTCATTTTCCTTTGACATTCTTCATTTGACTTTATTGCCATTTGACAGTCAAACAGTTTGGTTTCTATTTACCAAAGCCAGTTATCTCACGGCTTTGTCTTAACACAAGTAAATGAAACCTGGCTGTTCCTTTTCTATGCTAATTATTTTTACAAGTTATTGAACAAGGAATTACTCATTATGTCAGGGACAGAGGTGGGGTGGTGTACAGGGCAACGTGCTTGACTTGCATCCAGGAGACCTGGGTTCAAGTATTGACTGTGTCTTTTACATCACCCCACTTTCTGTCCTTCTCGCACCCATAGATTCAATCATTGAACTGTGTTCAGTAAAAAAACGAGAGTAGTCCTGATACAACTGAAATATTGTTGATCAGACCTTAAACTCCAAAACTTCCTTACCATCTTGACAGTGACATATATAAAAACATTTCTTTTCAGGTATTACCCTTTATATGGATATTTTCGGTGACAGATCAGTCAGAATAATGCGTTTTATGATTAGAGTAGAATTAATCAAATAACTTGCTAAAGAATTACCTATCTTTCCGACATGACCTATTATCCTAACTATAGTTTCCTTCCCAATGACCAGTTCCCACCTTGGCCAAGTGAGTCACCTTTTTTGATGACACTGTGCCTAGGTCAGGGGTATTCTGGAGGATACAGGCCGTATTCCACACTCCGAAAGTGCATGCCGCCGATATTGAGCATTCCCATAGCAACATTCTTTATCTGCAGGGCGCACTTTTGGCACACTTTCGGTGGCCGAAATTGTAAAATCGGTGGTCGAAAGTGTGAAATTAGCAGCCAGTACATAATCGGCAGGAAAAATTTACTTTCGAGTTTGTAAATTCTATCAGCAATGCCACCTATTATTATATCGGCAATGCCGAAAGTATTGTAGCAGCAAATCGACAGTGCACTTTCAGTATGTGGAATACGGCCTTAGGTCTCCTCATACTTGTACATATGCTGAATCTTTATTGGTTTGTTGTTTATAAAACAGGGGCCCTAAAATTGGACGGTGTAACGGGGATAGGGGTCGTGGCTCCAGGACCCTTGGGTTGGGGATTGGGGGCGGTCTGAGAGGGAATCTCATCTGAGGGCCAGGAGGGGACAGATCACCCAGGCTTACAGGGCCACCGATGACAGCTTCAAGTGCGTGATATGTTCATAAATAAATTTCCATATCCTATTTGTGATACGGGTATGTGACACGGGTATGGGTAGAAACTACACCATTTCAACACCCACCCTTACTCTGTTGGATACATTCATATCACAAGACAGGTTTTTTTCCCGTTTTGTGTGTTTTTTTCCCCACGAGAGAGATAATTATGCAAGGATGGCACATTCAGACTCTGACAAAATTAATGTAAACCCAAGCCTACTTTTGAATATCAATTCCTTGTTGAAAGTATCCAATTCAATAAACTAATACAAAATCCTTGAAAAATTCAATACATCTCACATTTCCGTGGATCTACAAATCTGTGGCAGAGTTTATAGCTTCATCGAAACAAATTGGAGGCAGTTTTGAGAAGCATCAACAATTCATATCGTCGCCTCCTCCTTGGGGATATATCGGACAATGGAATTGTTTACAGCCCCCATCTCTCCACAGTCCCAGTGATTGATGAGCTACAGGGGTAGTCCCAAGTCCCGGCCAGCGAGTGGATGAAATTTGGTGAAGGGCACAAGTGGTTGTCATGGCGACTGGGGCAGGTCCCGGACGTGTCATTATCCGTGGGATAAGGGGCCCTGTAGGGCCGCGCCAGTCAATGCTTAGAGCCGCGGGGACCTCGGGCCATTTCCTGAGCCCGAAATCTCCTGATCTCTACCAGGAGCGATCCCCGAAAGAAGTAAAATAAGAATGAGAGTAAAACAAAAGGAATGTGTGGAAAGGGGGTGGTCATTGCTGGAGATCATAAATGTGGTCTTGGCGTTCTCCTGGGGAGGATTAGCCCTCGGACTGAGGCCCTCGGGGACTTCAGTTGTTGGCACGGTGCAGGCGGAGGGGCGCCCTGGAGGAGGGAGTGCCCCCCCCCCCCGGGGGGGGGGGTCACTGACTCTTTGAAGGTTACTACCGACTGTCAAACTACCGCCCCTACTTTCTGTGACTGATGAGTCCTGAATTTTGATTAACTGCTCTTAATTTTTGAGGTATGAAGATCACTGCCCCCCAAATCCAAGGGTATGAAATTATCATGAAATAGAAAAAATCACCAAAATTGCTTATAAAATTGCTTGTGATGAAATTGCTATAATATTTGTGTGTGAAATAATGTAATACATGAGGCTAAAATGTGAGTTATAGCCCATTGATATTTTATAGAAGTAGTTCACCACTCCCCGTTATTGGCATAAAAGTGCCTGACCACCCCTCAGTTTTGACATTCACCGCCCTCACTTCGCGGGTCCGTTTGGCAGTGGGTACCCTTTTGAGACCCAAGTGCACCCTCCCCCCCGACCCTCGGTGGTCCCGACCCTCGGAGCTCGGGCCTCCCGATAAGCCCTGTCCGAGCTGCCGGCCTCTCCCCGCCGACACCCCCGACAACTCCCCCCCCCCCCCTCGACCCATGGGCCGGACCAGAGGGGTGTAGTCCCCACCCACAGGGGTCAGGGCGGCCCCCGGCAATCAATTTGTTGGTAAATGCTCTCTTCCCCGCCCTCCCCCGATCGACCCGCCGCCTCCGGGGTTGTCTTTTGGCCGGGCGCGGCCGACCGGAAAGTTCAATACTACTTTGATCCGCCACTTGGCGTTTGGGCCGCTCTCCTCACTCAGATCACCACTTCACCTTTTTTCTATTTTACTTTTCACCGGTGATACATTACTGTTGTAGGTATATGATGGTACGGGTTTCAGAGTAGGTGTGAAAAGGAGAGTGTAGTTTTAGCAATATGGAGTGGATTTTATATTCACTTTAAAATTATTAATCTTTCGATTTCTTAGGACAGCATGCACATTTTGATTACTTGTAAAAGCACAAGGGTGGCGCGATGAAAATAGTTTGTGTATGATCAAGTGAATTAAAATTAAGAGGGTTATTTCACCTAGCATGCTATACATTACATGCACCCTTAATTTTAATTCACTTGTATAATTTCATAACAATCATATAGAAATTAATGTGATGTGAAAACAGATCCTCTTATAATTTATAGATCGCCCATACTCCGTCCCTTTTTAACTTAACAATTGATGAATTGAGAATACAACACAACATTAATTATATCCAAACTCATATATCCCTGTACATTGGTTAATGGGTTTTCCTGTTCGTGGTGATGACAAGATGATATCAGTTTGTAACATAAATCTTTTGTCACTATAAGAGCATTTTCTTTAACCTAGCCTAAAAAAAGTCGCATTTCCAGCCTTAAATCTATAATTAGCCATGCCTTTTACATACCCCACCCACTACTGACAGTACGTGTACACCCAATATGATGTCCTGTCCCATCATATTATACCCATGGGGCTGTATACAATGTAAACACCCATTAGTACCGTACATGATGTGCATTAGTGGGTCATACGAGCCTTTATAAGGTATCAGATTATTCGTCTTTTTCTGTTGGAAACAATGTTTCCACTTATCGGCGAGTCGTGAAGCTAATACTGATAAGAGTGTTATGGGAATGTAGAAGATCGTGTTTACAATGTTAAGTTTACAATAAGGAAGTCTTAGTCCATTACTCAGCGTACGTAGTTTTTCCCTTTTCATGTATTTCCGCTGTAAACCTAAGCACCACTTAATGTGCAATTTATGTTCATTGTTATATCAGAATCTCAAGAATAAACAGAAATACTAATTTACATGAAATTCTATGGTAATACACATTGACACATCCCTGGTATGGTATGCCATATAAATGTTTTGCAAATCAATGGTATTGAATCTCAAGGACCAATCACGAATGTTATTTCCGCCAATATCCTTTATGATTATTTTGAAAGATCTCAAAGAAAAACAGAGAAAAACGGACTTGATTGTCAGTCGCGAAGCTTGATTGTCAGGTTATTACGGTATACCTTACATGTTAACCCCGCATGACAGACCATCATGTTCCTGGCCAGCATATAGCAATTACAAAGAAAGTCCCAAACTTTGACTACATGTATGAATACTTCTCCCCACAAGCCCCTCCGCTAATCACTCCCCGAAATTGAACACTTTAAACCTTTAACCTCACCTGTGGCACTGTTAAGGTCCATTATAGTCTCTCCTCCAGGTCCCCTCACCCCGGGAGGTCTACCTGTGGCCAGGTGTGCTCCACCCTGGAGGAGGGGGTAAACGGGCCTAACGACCATTCTGTGCCTACAGCTGGTCACTAATCACCTGCCACAAGTAGCATGAGATTATTTGTAGCAGTTATCAACTATAGGTAATGCATGGTAAGCCCCATTCGCCCCGGAAAACAATTCGTTACGATCTGAATCTAACTGTAATCTTCTTGTATTTTGAATTATAGTTTTTGGAAAATATATGTTTGGTTTACACGGGAACTATCGATGTATCAGAATGATAGTTTTTCATGCTTGCAACTTTTAAGATCACAGAAAAAAAAAATACCCAGGGCGAATGGGCTTTACGGTTAACGGAACCCAACTTGAGTCATGTAATCGTAGCATGTTGCTCTCACACGAATGTTGTTTGTTGGCTGCTTTGGTGGCTATGTCACTACTTAAGCTTGTTATCCCTCCCTGATTTTGTGTTGGTCTTTAATTAGATAGTCTGTAAGAGAAAAAATGTATGTGTGAGCATCATGAGATGTTTTTTGAGGGTTTTTTAAAAGGTGTTTATCCATAATAATCTGCAAGGTTTCCTTGGTTTTCAGATTATTTTTAAAGGCCTGTTTCCATCGAACGACATTATGCTCACGACCATGAACGCAATGAACGATTTACAAATCTCTTGTGGTCGTAAAATCGTTCAAATATCTAACCTGTTTAATATTTCTGGACGACAGATGCCCATCGATTTTTTCCGATAGCAATTAAAAGCAATTAAATTTATGTTCCCTGAATTTTCCAACCTCTATCTTTTGAAAAACCCGTCCAGATTGTTCAAGAATCGTTTAGATATCAGTATTTTAGTTGTTCAGTGGAAACAAGAAATTGTTGCTTTCTAAACGACCAAAAGGAGCAAAGATTTTCTTTGTTTATATCGTTCATGGTCGTTAGAAATTCACCGTAAAAGTCGTTTGGTGGAAATCCGGCTTTACATTGTCGCTTGAATTGGTTCTGTTGTATAGGCGAAACGTTAGTAGTATATGAAAGTGGGAATATACAGATGGTGGGATTGTTGTCGCATGTAGCTTATCTTATACAGGCGATGTCATGTACATACAAGGTCTGTAATATAAACGACGTCGTATACTCAACGTAGCGTATATATATATATATATATATATATATATATATATATATGATTATAGCCGATTCGCTTCTGGCGGTTTGAAAAATGTAATATCTACCTCATGCGACAAATCACTTTCAATGGTTTCGTATTTCTGAATCAATCTAACACACATTTAAAACAAGACAGTGTAGCGTAAACATTTTGATATCCGTCAACAAAGGGCATTTGCCTTGACGCAATGTCTTTATTGGAAACTAATTACACAAGTAAGTAAACTTTGAAAACACATGTCCGTACACTTTATATTATTTACTGTACAGAGAGTAACTTTAAAGGTCAATGATAATTACGCCCAATGATTGGATGTCTTTTAATTTGAAACCTACTTGAATGTCCATACGCTTTAAAGTAATCACACAAAATGCTATCAAGTTGTAGCTGTAGTAATTGGGTATAGACCTTTTTCGTTAGCGTATGGCGTGGCGCCCCGCTATGGGGTTTGTGTGAACCAAAGGGTTGGGGTATGGTTTCCTATGGAGCCGGGTCTACTTGTATTGGGTACAAGGGTTCTATGGGATGATCCTGCGGGCAGGCTCGAGCAAAAGGCGGATAGGACAAGCAATGCGTTTTCTAGTCCGTTCTGACCCAGATAACCATTCCATAATGGTTCCGTACACCCACAACAGTCCATGGCTTTTATTAGTCACTTAAAATTTGTATTAAGTAATTCTTTTATTGACCCTTTATAAATGGCATTGGATAGTTATGGTCCTCCCTGTCATAAACCAGCAGCTGCAAAGCATGCTGGGATTTATGGGGGAATCCACACCTAAAATGGTTGCTGGTGTACAGACTCACTTTGGGAAACAGTGGGTCTGAACTCGACAGACTATGAGTTTCCTCTCAAATCGACCTTCTCAAACGTCCTTGACGAGTAGACTCCAACAGTACACGATCACGTGATCCGAAGGCGATCACGTGACTTGTGTTGTAGTTAGTGGGCCAGAGACTGATTGTGATGTGGACTGGTTCCTGGCAGGTTTACGGCGTATCCCGTAGGATTGAGGCTTATCGCTGGTTGTTTCATCCGGCCTGACATTGTAATACACTCACTCGTCAACCCACCAACCCATTCACTTAACCCTAAACGTAGCGACCACGAGTGGTAGTCTAACCGCCTAACGAAGGATGTCATGAAAGGAATATGAAGGGGCAGATGTAGGATTTCCAAAAGTAGGGGGAAGCTGAGCATGAAGGCTAAGTACTAAAGTTTGCTGACTCGTTTGTACACACGCGGCTTTTCCCATTTTGTTTTAAAATTAGGGGTCCACCGAAATTTGGGGGGGGGGGGTAGAGTTAACTGGATTCCTTGACCCATCCTAGATCCACCCTGAATGCGGGGCCCACCTGCACCGCAGAATTGTTAGAAGGCCCAACATTTATGCTTATTTCATGAATTCATCTTACCATCGCATAATTACAAAAGAGAAGAAGTGCCTTAAGGTCAAATCTACCTTTTCTTAAGATAAAACAAAATTGAAAAGAGTGATACGAAAGCATGATGGACTGGTTATACTTTTCCTCGCAATCTTAGCTCTCCAATCTGGAAAATCCGTCCAATAATACCTACCTGGTGTGGCAGGATTCTTCCCATCCTCGTGGTCAAAACCACCCTCCTGACTTGTCAATATTAACCTACATGTCTATCAACTCGATTACCACTCCTCTGCGCATGCGTGCAGGCATGCGCACTGGCCGCGTGGTGCGGGGCAGGAATAATTACGTTTCTGTCCGCGTGACGCGGGGTGGCGCTGCCGTCATTCTGCTGCTATCGGTAGGAATCAGGTGTCAGGCATGTGTGGTTTCGGCAGGCCTGGGTTTGGGGTCAAGGGTCATGTGAGAAGGTGGATGTGGACGGAGATCGAATTGGGTTTTGAACATCACATCCGCTTCATGCGTGAAAAGAGAACTACTCCACGTACAATATTATATATGGACTAAAGGCCTTTTACCACTTTGCGGTGGGGGACTATTTGCAGTGATTGTTTTTGCCACCACAAACAATTTTCATTTCAGATACCAATATGTTGGTATCCCCCACCACAAGCAATCCATTGACATCCTATATGAAATAATTTACAGTAGGACCTACTGCAAGCAAATTGCACAAGTATTTCCTATATTCCACATCGCACTACTCTACCGCAAGCAAGTTTGCATCAGTTTGCTTGCGTCATTTCATGGTACCGCAAGTAAATTCAACATGGTGGAATGTAGCCTTAAGTATGAATATGATGCTCTGTAAACCTCCAAGAAGGGCCTCAATGCTAGAGGGACTACAGGTACCCCTTGACAATATATCATATTGTTATGGGATATCAGAACATATCTCTCCCTTCTTTTGAATTTTAGTCCAAGGGTGATGAGGTTGAGGTTATTCTTGAAGATAAAAGGTGGTGTTAAACTTTAATGATAATATTCTATTCTTTATTAGCAATCAAAATAATTCTCTGATCACTATAGGGGCAAACGTTAGACATGGGATCAAAAATTAAAAAAACTGAAATATTTGCTCGGACCCTCCACTAGAGGAACCTCCGGACGTTCAAAAAGTTCAAATAAAGTAATCTCCACTGTTACTATGTATGTAGTATGTAAGTTGCCCTGAGCCTTGAGTTCAAAAGATTAATTTTGAAGTTCTTTTCTTCAGCCTCCCTCCTAAGAACTGACTCGGTAGAATTGTCTCAAACTTAGGCTATGACACCCCCTTCCCCACCTCCCCACCTTTAGCTCATCCTGTGACCATTCCCCTCCTCCTCCTACTGTCCTTCCCCAGGGGCGGATCCAGTGTTTATTATATACCAACTTCGTAGTGCCTATACCTTCATCATTGTCCTGCCCCGCGAGCAAAGGTGGAATAACTGATGGCGTTATGCCACACTGTGGCATAATAAAAAATTATTGCCCCGCAAGTCCCCGTGGGGCAATAACGATGCTTGCTGGCGTGGGAACTACGTAAACAAGCCTCAAACTATGCCAAAATTGTCTCATTTGATGAAGAAACAACGTTAAATCGATTTATTTTACCGTCAAATTCGGCAAAAGCATTGAATGTCCGCCATCTTTGGTCTCCTCCGATCTATAATTTGCACATGAAACACCAGACGGCGTGGCAGTGTTATAGAACTCTCCAGTCACGGAGGAGGCAAACAATCAACATGGCGATGCCCGGCACGGACCATCGGCGGTGGTAAATAAAGAGATTTCGTCTTATTTCTTCACATATCTTCAACATTGACGGGTATTTGATATATAATAAAACAAGAACTAACCTCGGGAGCACTCAGCCATGATCATTGCCCCTTGTCTCAGTCCGTATTTATGGTCTCGGGCAAAGCCCTCGACCATAAATACGGACTTCGACAGCGGGGCAATAATCATGGCTTCGTGCCCCCTCGGTTAGTTCTGTGTATAAGTGCTCTGGGGGGTGGGCAAACCCTGACTCCCCTTATAAAAAGCAAAATTAAAAACACAATTTTTATACAGATCTTCCAATTCTAAAATACCAATTCCCCCCCCCCCCCCCCTGGGATCTTGGAGGTAGTCGGGGGATATTGCCCTTTTTACCAACCCTTGGATCCGCCACTGCATCCCTACCCTCCCTCCCTCTCCCCCTTAACCTTAACCCCTTCTACTCCTTCCCCCCGTCCCCTCCAACCCTCCCGCTACCCCTCCAGCCCTCCAGCCCTCCTGCAACCCACCCCACCCTCCTCCAGTGTCCCTCCAGACACGCGGGGCCGTATGTGTCCCCACACAGAGGGCCAAATCACCCGCCGCCAACACGTAATTGAATCCTGTCAAACTTCTCATGTTTGCCGCCACCGGTACGGGAGGCTGAGAAACCCGGGGAAATGGTCAGCATACCGATACGCGGGGTGAGGGCTGGGGTGGTTGGGACACGAGGGGGGAGAGGGCTGGGGTGGTGTGGGTTGGAGGGGAGCGTCATGCGTGTTAGGACCATGCATTGACAAGTCGGATTGGCAGTACTCCATGTACCAATATTAGGTTATGCAGGGAATATCTCGCTTCTTACGATATCTCCTGTGGAACATGAGTCTTTAATCGTAATAGGGCTTTTGATGAGTTTCCTCAGTAATTGTGATACTTCTCTCGGGAGTTAATTGTCTATGCAGGAAAAATCTCGCTTCTTACGATACATTCTGTTGAATATAAGTCTTTAATCGGGAAGGCTTGCCAAAGTAACACATACAGCCTTCAGGGGAGCATATGATCAGTATAGGTCTGTAAAACATCTACATTACAGACCTTCGAGGTGTCATGCGTGCTAGGACCATGAATTGACAAGTCAGATTGGCAGTATTCCACATACCAATATTATGTGTTTTCCATTCTCGTACCAGCGTTAGCTGCAGATTTATAATTTTTTAAGGACCTGCAGTTAAGAGTGGACTATCTTTTTCAATAAGAAAATATACAGGGAAATCTAGTGAAATCGCAATATATATTATTATTATTGATTATTTTTAAAATATTAAACACATACACGATCAAAATGAGAAAAATTAATGCGAGTTATAATTCAAGTTAAACCACCCATAATGCAAGGTTTGATGAAACTGCATATATATATATATATATATATATATACACACTTAACCCCTATTACATGTCGACACATTGCCCAGCACACATCGGGGGGGGGGGGCTTTATGTGCACTATGGCACGGCATTGAGAGGAAGGCTTGTTTCATATAGGGCAGTATTCTACATACCGATATGATCTGTTTCCGAATCTTCCTACCACGGTTAATTGATTTACAGTACTTCTAGCACCTACACTTGACTTTGAACTAATTAGGACAAATTACAGAAAATATTCAAATGTCTGGAATTATCTATTTGCTATGGATATTTTTTAACCTTAAAGGTTATTGAAACCAAACCGGGGGAAAATGTTGAGTGCTAGTTTTCCATCTTGTTAAAATAAAACATGATGCATGGATTAATGAAAATGTCTATAATTGCAAGATAATAATTCAAAGAGCTGTTGCCAATTTTGAGACTATCAAAGCACTTCTGTAAAATTATCGAAAAGTAATATAGTAAGGTAATATCGCGATTCCAAAAACAGGCTTTCACTGTTTGATTTGACATATATGTCAACATTTTGACATGAATATTTTAGCTAAATATCTTTGATTAAGAGACAAAAGAAATGAATAAGCCGTTGATTTTAAAAACATGAAATTGATACTCCTATGTTCCACAGGCAGATCTGTAGAAAACGAAAGAGGTGCATAAACATTTTACAGATCATATGCACCTCTGACAACTGGGCCTTACATCTGCAAGCCTTCCCGATTAAAGTCTCATATTCGACAGAATGTATCATAAGAAGCGAGATATTCCCTGCATAGACAATTAACTCCTGAGAGAAGTATATCACGATTACTGAGGAAACTCATCAAAAGTATGACAATAATATCACACACGAACAGCCTCGTTCACTGCACAGGGCAATGCACGACTTGGGGCTAAATTTAGAATTAATCTGTTGGATACAAACGCTTTGAGATTCAATCTGAGTTAACTGCACTGCTCGAGTCCCTCTCCAGTGCCTCTCCCCGCTCTCAGTTACAAATGAGTTGTACTTCATTAGTAATTCTCACCCTCGCCCACTCGCTCCTGCTGATATTTGATATTCACTCCATTATCTTGTTGGACTTAATGACAAAGGAATCGACATTAATACGTGACTAAGAATCCAGATTCAGGATATGTTAGTGATGTTTCACTGTCGCTGTGTATAATTAATCATACATATAAATCCACGATGGCAGATGAAACTAAGCGATCATTCCGCTGTGATTTTATTATTATGACTTTAAATGGTAATGGTAGTACTATGACTAGGATTTGAATATTTCAAACAGATTTATTCAATGAATGTACTTTTGATAATCATATGATTAATCTTATTTTGTGTCTTAAGAGTCAATTGAACAATGAGATTGCCGAGATGAATAAGCTTCCATTAAATATGTACGCACATTTTCAAAAATCTCAGACCCCCTCCCCTTCCCCCTGAATGCCTACGTACTTGAAGGATAGCCCTATTGAAAAACATCTGGAGGCATTTTCAGAACAAAATCTTAGTTAAAGATTCTTTTTCTTTGTTGTAATAAGATTTTCTTAAAGATAAGAGAGGTTTTAAGAAGAAAAAAGAGTTCTTTGTAAAGGACGTTTAATCGTTAATTAAAGAGACCTATAACCTGATCTTAGACCCAGTATGGTCAATGTTATATCAATGGCAAAACACAGGTAAGAAAGTAATTTTACCTAGGTATTTCATAACATGATGTTAAGAATCAATCGATTCTTAAAAAGCATCTTTGTACAATTCAACATCAATTTTGAATTAAGAATTTCTTATTTCAGGTACAAAGATTCACCCGTTTCTTATTATTTTGTTATGAAATACCCTGGACAAGAAGCTAATCAGCAAAAGAACAATGCAACAAGTAATCAGACATATACGGAAGTCGATGGAACCTTAAACAAACGGCAAAAAATAACAATATAAATAGCCATAGTTGAAACAAGTCAAAGCAAGCAGAATAAAAAAAAGCTCAAGGGATCCTTATGATTATGTGGTACTAGTAAAATAATTTTGGACTGACTGCAGGAATAAGGGGAATAGAGCATATAAAACTGAAACTGAAAGACACGGATAAAAGGCTCTCAATGACTTTACAGAGTGTAATGTGTTGCAATGGGATAGCAATGTATGACATTATGTACTTTGGAAGGGGAACTTGGCATGCGCCACACATAACGAAATATAAATACAAAGAAAGCCAATGCTTTTGCATTGTGGTAAGAGTAGACTCTATCAAATTTTGATCTATAGTTATCTCTATGTTGACGCCAACTTTGAGAGTCCTCGCAATTGTTATACCTGGGGTAAAATTTTGCTATCATTGGACAGCGTCGAAAGGTTACTTATACTCGTTTTCATTAAATATATCGGTAAAAAAATCTGTATGCAAAGACTCTTTAGGCTTATGATTGGCACAACAAGTGGCACCGTCATGTGCAAAACACAGAAACCCAGCCAAACATGTGACGTTATTATAACGTTGCAGCAATGTTCTGTATTGGTTCTTGTTACATTATTTTGGTGGATCCCAATAATGTTGCTGCAATGTACTGCTGTGACATTGCACTGCAACAATATTATAACGTTCTGGTTACATTCTTCAACATAAACATAATTTTCTTATCACATTTTGTTTTGGTTTTGATCTAACCTCACCAAAGAATAACGTTCTGATTTGGTTGGGTTTAAACTTCACCATCAATAGCATTATTGTTACATGCCATCTTAGTAAGTAACAAACTGACTAAAAAAAAGTCTGGTTGCAGAATCTTTCTGTTAAATTGCAAGGTGGGGAAGCTGTCATGTAGCTTCAGTAGGAAAGTAATCACTGGTAAAAGTATATGTCCATTGTTGTATGTCTGCCCACCACGGCCAGGTAGGAGGTGGTTGGGATAACCCCTAGGGTCTGACCTGGGGGGCTGACCAAAAAACATCCACGATTTCTCGTAGGGGTTATTTCATCCCCACGAGAAGAAAATTTCACCCAAAAAACATCCACGAGATCTTTTGGACATGAAAATTCCTTGAAAAATCATACTAAAATCATTCACATAATATATTTATTTACATATAAGTATGTAAGAAGGACATTGGAACACTTTAATACTTGAAATAATTGAATTCTGTGCAACGAGAACTAAAATACCCACGATTGCAAATTGAGCAATCGTGGGTATTTAAAGTTCTCGTAGGTACAAAGTTCTCGTAGATGTTTTTTGGTCGGCCCCCCTGAAGTCGGACTACCCCTGTTACCCCCACCCAAACCAACTCCAATCAATAGCTCGGAGCAGCTCGGAGCAGCTCAGCCAGCGAAGATTAGACCTATTTGCTCGGTCCCCAGCTGCTCCCCTGGTTCCTTATTTAGCAATTGAACCAATCGGTCGAGAACTGCCTCACCTTGCCCTCTGTCTCGGAAAGAAATAAAATAGCAAAAAAAGTAGAGAAAGTAAAGGAAAGTGGAGGAAGGCTATAGAAAGACAATGCCATAGTGCTCCTGAAATTTACTGTAAGGTAGGGCGAGGAGAGTGACCAACATGCACGTCTTCGTTATTAAGCCCTGTTTCCACCAGCCGATTTACTACCGATTTCAGAAATCAGTAGTGGGAATATTGGGTTAATCATGAACATGTTTTATACCAAAAGGTTTTAATTCTCTTTTAAATGGTATGTAAGATATATAAACCTTTGCCATATTACCAGTTAAAAGTAAAAAATGACTAACAAATCGGTAGTAAATCGGCTGGTAGAAACAGGGCTTAAGGATTGGAAAAAAGAAGGGGGAAATAAAAAGAAACGTTTGGCTAGCTGAGGGCAGGAAGGCATTTTCTCTTGTTTGGAGGAAGTATCGATTGGTAAGTGCATCACGTGAAGTGTGGTATGCCCGGTGGTTAGGGTGGGTTGTACAGGGGTTAAGCCACATACACACTAGCCGAAATTGACCAAGTTGGTCGATCAATCGAAAACCTTGAGCTAAACGACGGCTGACGATTCAATGGTCCTTGGTGGTTGTTACTATAGTAAATGACTGTAAACGCCTGTAAGTATGAACGACAGTCAAAACACACTGCTGAGATGCAACGATTGATGAACGACAATAAATATAACTTGTTTGATTTTTCTGGATGGCCACAGCTGGCGGTTTTCTGCAAACCCAATTGAAATCAATGATTTCCGTTGTTCTCTTAGCACTGGATCTTCATACATGTATCTAGAAATCCTGGACGTCTCAGAGCTGTACTTTATTTCAGTCGTTCAATTGAGACAGCATATGTTTAAAGTTATGGCCTGAAGAATTAAGGACAATCATACTTTTTCCTATTCATTCTTAATCGTCAGATGTCCTTCAAAGACACGCCATCCCAATCAGCCTGTAGAAACCAGGCTTAACAGCAATAGATGATTGGACAATGTTGTAGTGGTCCTGGCATGGGAACTTACAACGGGGATCATGAAACGGTGTGCTGTATTACAAACTTTGGGATCCTATAGACCTCATGCAGATGCGGTCAGGTGATCACATCTGACACACAGTCACTGTCGACTATTACCGATTTCCTGAAGTTAGGATAAATGTACGTGTAAAAAATGCGATATACATACGGGAGAAGTGCACATTTACCCTAAGTACTTAGTCGTGTTCCTGTAAACTGTCGGCTAATGTACGGTACTGCAATTCTATCGCATGTTTTTCGTACATTTTTCGTACACTTTACCTTAATTTACGGAAATATTACGTAATATAGGCTAATTCCTAAAGTAATGATACATGGATTCCTAAAATTACGATTTATTAACGAAAGTTACCGTATCTATATACTGAAATGTACAGGATACGGGACCTCAGGTGGTCCCGTAACTTTTAGACCTCAAATTTCTTCGTACATTGATAATTTTTGCATTTCCCGTATTTTTAGGAATCCATAACATGTATAATCTAATGTATACTACCGTAAGTGAAGCCACAATTTATTATCGTAGTGCTCACGATTTTTTCTTCGTATTTATAGGAATTTATTTTCAATTTCCGTATTTTTTTCCACTAATTTCCGAACATTTCCTTTAAGTACGATAGCTAAGTGGCTCCGTAACGTACATTAGGAATTCGGTATATGTAGACAGTGGACCGTGCACATAGTCGACCATGTGCGCATCATATACACGTGGCTAATGGATACATCAGAAATATATAATTTGTGTAGCGATACCTACAAAATGTAATTTCCGGGAGCGCGATGACGTCATCGCCCCCGATCGCCATAGCAACGGCGATCTGTTGTCATCTCACTATAAAAATCGCCGAGCCAACGATTCGAACCAGTTGCTCGCCTACCATCGCTCAGACAACAACTCAATTTTAAATTTGTCGGGGCTTTAGGGTGTCTGCATCGTTAGGGAATGCCTTTGCAACGATTTCTGAAGGGCTCAACATAATTTTCCTACGATTCCGGAGAAAATCGGCCTTCGATCGGCGATTTTCTGACATTTTCCTAATTTTTTGGAGATGTCAAAACACCACAACCACTGTTGGAAGTGCAACAGGCGTCACGAGGCGCCTGTTGGCAAGAAATGCCCTGGTCCTGGGGACAGGGAGAGCATTTTAAAGTAGACTTTACCTGATGGTAGGTCAACTGAAGGGCAGCAGGGCAAATTCAGAGATGAATTTGTCCCGGGGGCGATCCAATCGCCCTCAAAGGCAGTCGGGGCTGAAGACAGAAGCATGAAGATGATGGGCGATAAGCTAGGCAGGCTGGAATCCACAGTCGATCGGATGGCGAAAGTCGTATTGGCCCAGGCCAGGGCTAGGGCATCAGATCCCAGCGATTCATCCGGAGATGAAGGATGGCAACAAGTGAAATCGTCCAGGGCCAAGCGTAAGACCAAGGGCAAGATGAGCAAGAATCGCCAGGCCTCCCCACCGCCTCCGTGCGACGACTCGACATCGTCCGAGAGCTCCAGCGATGAATCTGAAACAGCGAACGGTAAAACAAAGTCTTTTGCTCAAAAGAAGTATATGTTGAAAGGCGAAAAACCTAAATGCGTTGAAGATATCATTGTCATTGGTATGAAAACTATCGAGAAGGCCATTTCTGATAAGATCTCTGTTGCGCCTATCGCCAAGCATGTAAAATTAATTTCCGAGAAGATTGCTAAGAAGATTTATACATTTGAGGCGGTGAATAAGTATGACATCTCTGTAAGGGATAGAGCGGACAGGCTAGGTGTTCAACAGTTTGGAATTGTTGACCAAGAGGAAATGTTTAGTCATTTTTCATTCGAAAACACTTTCAAAGCTGGGGGTGGAGGAAAGAATTTCCCAAAGTACAAGGGAAATAACCAAAATCGTCGCCAGAATGGCGATGAGAAGATATGCTTTCGCTTCAACACGGAAAATGGGTGCCAGGGCAAATGTTTCATGTTGCATGCATGTCTAATTTGCGAGACAAAGGGTCACTCAAAGAAAGATTGTACTAAGAAAAGCAAATAGGATGAGGAAAGTAAATCTGGGCTGCGTTTGAAAATAATAGAGTACTCATCTGACGATGACGTCAATATTGGCTCATCGCCAGCAGTCCAGTCGTGTTGTGGGGCCTGGAATTTCAGCAATAACTTTTCGCGAAAGGGCTTGCAAATACACAATGTCGATGTTAATCCGCTGGCTAGGGACAATCCCGGGGTAGTAATCGATATCCAGGCAGAAGTTGATACGTGTAATCCTCAGATTAATTCCATTTTGGGCGCTCTCAAAAGCGATAGTCACCTCCCTATCTCCGAAGAATCCGGCGCCATCGCCGGTACTGTTTCTGATGACGTCACGGAGACGTGTGCACAAAGTACACACGCCGTGTCGGAGGAGGAGGATGAAATAGCAAAATGCAAAGTGGATTTTACGGTTTTAGACACGGAAAATCCTAACTACGGTAAGAATCATTACGGTAGCGGTGTAGAGGGCATCCCTGTGGTTACGGAGGACGTTTCCCCGAGATCTTACGTTGATAATTGTAATTTTGACGAATATTCTGGTAAAAAATTCTTGTTCGCCGCGGACGCTTCCGCGGAAGGGGTCAAAATTAATGTCTACGATACCTGCGCCGGAGGCTGTTGCGATTGCATCCACAGAATCGCAGGCGAAATAACCCAACTAAAACCATGTAGAATGGCTTATTTAATGTCAAGATGTACTGAGGAAGGAAAACAAAAGTTTAGCCCGCTTCTTAGTGATATTACGGATGGTATAAAAATTGTCGACGCTTCTGGTGAAAAAATAGGCCTAACCTACGATTGTAAAAATTATAAATCGGTGTTTGAGGGTGAAAACAAAGTAAAAATGGATAATATCATTAGTAAAGAAATCGCTGAGGGGTTCTTGAATGTTGTCGAGGAAAAACCAGATTGTATCCATAGTTTGGGGGCGGTACCAAAGGCTGATGGTGGTATAAGACCAATAACTGACTATAATAGTCGACCATGTGCGCATCATATACACGTGGCTAATGGATACATCAGAAATGCGTAAATTCTTGAAAAATATAAAATGCTTATTTTGAGTCAGTGTAGTTGTATCACATAAACTCAGCCAGCATAATCATTTATTCTGATCTAACGAGGTGGAACTATCCCAAGCTATTATGAAGAGTTGGTTTGGTGAGAGGCCTTGTGAAGCTTTTATTGAACCGACATGTTTCGACCTTTGACAGTCTTCTTCAGGGTTAGCGTTTTGACAAATAAAAGGGTATAAGGTATACTGTTTTCAAACATTAGAAACTTGGTCCCTAACGGGTTGGTTGCTAGGTAACTGGGTTACCATAGGAGTATTGTTTTATGTGGAAGCGAGTCTAAAACATTTTTTTAAGTGATTTGAAATTGTGAAAAAACACACTTTCAATATGATTACCAACATGGCGGCCAGACCCTTTTTGGGAGTTGTGACGTTATCTGTACAACCTCTATAAACACCCAATCCTGATGAAATTTAAAGTTAGATACATAAAACCGTTATCTATAATGAAAACTAAAATAGTTGTTATGCAAAGGTTATGGAAATGAAATTGGATGTTATGCAAAGCTTATTTCCTTAGTCGTGAACAAACGTTATATGTTTGAAAGTAAAGAAAACTCATTTTAAGAATAAAGTGGATACAAGAGATTTTTTTTTTATTCTTGTTGAATTCTATTCGAAATGTAAATAAATGGTTTGGGCAACGGTCTCAACGTCAAGACTATAGGACATGACTGTTCTATGATTGTTTGTGAGATTTATCCGAAATAATGAATATGCACCCAATTTTTTTTCTCGGAATGCCATTCTCAGTTGGCTCTCTCCTAAATAACAGATGTTATAAAATGACCTGTATTTGTTTTCAGATATCTAATTATCTTTCCATACTGCTTGATGTTATGCTACATCTTCTATATAGAAAGGAAATGGTGAAAAGCAACCGGCGTACCAGTTTTAAGATGGGGTCCCTTCCTTAAAATGCTAGTGCACTACCCACCTAAGTGATCTCAAGTCTCTGGGCGGTCCACTTTTAGAACTTAACTTAAGGCAAGTCATGAACACCGATTGATGTATGGCGTGTCGGACATAACCTTGAGTATTAAACGCTGGATAGACAGTAGACGTTGAGCCTGGGCCGGCCGGTTTACCGGTGCTTTGAGAATATAGCCCTGTTTCCACCAGCCGATTTTAGTACCTATTTCAAAAATCGGGGTTATAATTCTCTTTCAAGTGGTATGTGTGATGTATAATCTTTTGTCATATTACTAGTTAAAGTGATTGATTACCAAATAAGTGGTGGTCAAAATCGGCTAGTGGAAACCAGGTTTTAGTGGCTGGCCCATGGCCATAATCCAAACAGTGGTATTGCCCCTCTGCAACATATATATTATACATAAATATAATATATACAAACTTATGTAGAGGTTATGCAAACTGTGTTGACAGTGCCTATCAAGACAAAAACACAGGGCAAACTATAGAAATGTACAGATGTTTCCCATTTATCTTAAAAAATGAATATATTTTTAAACTAATTTAAGTTATATCAAAAGTATAATAGCCTGATTTCACTGATAGTTTTCCATTATTTCATACCACAAATGATGCAATGCTGTATGAAATGTATTTACCTAAGCCCTGTGAGTTGTCGAGATATTTGCCTGAATGCATCTTGATCAGGGCTAGTAGGGAGGCGAAAATATTGGAAATAAGATATCGGGGGTAGGGTGAATTCCGTGTTTCTGTTTGCTTTTTGAAAAACAATTATTTTGAAAAACAATTATTTTAAAACTCTGTCTTAGACAGCTGCTTCATTCTCACTGGCTAATACTGGACACATAGTCTACATGATCCCGTGTGATGTCATTTCTGGTAAATGTTTTCATACTAATTATTAATAATATTGTTAATAATTCATGCTCTCATGACATCAGGCCAAATACTCGTTCCAAGATGGAGACACTCGTTATTTCGTATCACTGCTTGAATAATTACAAATATACAACGATACAATCAATCGACAAATGGACAGCTAGTGCATGACTTTAACATGATAATTGATTCTCTAGAACTCGTGCCACTATAATCACAAGGCTTCAAAGTCCATGATAACAGATTCATCACAATTATATATGCCCCCAAACCTTTCCTTTGTTTGCATTTTTCCCTCTTCTTTTTCTAATTTCTACTTCCTCATAAAGTACTATGAAAAATGTCCCACAAACCAAACCCCTAAAATCACACCTAGGCCTTGACCGTAATCCTATAATCCTATAGACAAGCCTAAAGGAGACATTGTTGGCGCATTAGACAGAAATACGTTACCATTATTGACCTCTCCTTATGTAATTGAAATTCTACCTTTTCAAAACAGGTGAGTTTGCCTTGTTAGTTTTCAATCCAATTACACTAATAGAATACGAGGAAGATTAATTTGTGTAATACAGAGAAGTTGCTATCCGATTTTTGCGTAACATCATTTTACAAGAATCATCCTTTCCATGTCACAATGTCATATCGAGGTATTGTGAAAATTAATATTGTTCATAGAACTTATGGGTCTTATCTCATAACGCTGAATAGTACCCAACGGACTCGGATTCAGTATCACCGTCTTTCTCATTTAAGTTACTCACCTTTCGGAAAACACACGTCCATACAATAAAGTAATCGGGTATGTAGATTTCCTTTCACTTGAATGAGCATGTGTACAATGATATACGTGCAATCTTTGCTAGAAATGATATTAAATTGTGTAGCGATACCTAAGCAATTTATTTATTTCGGAGCAGGCGTGACGTCATCGCCCTCCGTTTCCATCGCTACGGAGATTGTTGTACCTCCACTATATAAATCGCCCGAGCTTGACCGTTGGTCATTCTCGTTCTAACCACCAGAGATTCACCATTGCAGCAGAATTTTAAAGACATTTTTAGGCGATTATTTGAATTATTTCTTCGATCTTAAGGGGTTTAGATCGATTAATCTTCGTAAAATATTTAACGGAGACCTACCAAGATGTCGAAGAAGAAGAATTTTTGCAGAAAGTGTCAATCTAGGCACGTCGCCCCGACGGGGAAGAAATGCAATCGCCTTGAAGAGACTGCAACAGGGGGGTCGGATGGCCTCTCTGGCGATGATGGTGGTGGAATGGAGATGGGGAATAGCCCTTCGGGCAATTTCCCGGCAGCGATCCAATCGCCTCCGAAAGCTGCGGGGACTCAAGTTCTCAACGACAGGATGGGGGTAATGGAGAAAAACATCTCTAAACTCGTAGGCGCTGTCAACCGGTTGGCGGAGAAGCAAGAGGCGGCCATGGTACCTCCGAAGGACGATTCCGACGACGACAGCGATGGCTGGATAGAAGTATCTCCAAGAAAGTCCAGGCCTAAGGCGAAGAAGAGGGGGAAGGTGCAAGCATTGCCCAAGCCGGTCAGCCCCGCCGCCGAGTCGTCAAGCGATGAATCGAGCCGCTCCAGCGATAGGTCCGCTTCGCCTACAAAAGAAAAAGGTAAAACAAAGAAATATGCACAGAAATTGTATTGCAAAAGCGGAGATAAGCCTAAGAATGTGGAGGAAGTTCTGTTAGTAGGTTTGAAGACTATCGAGAGATTAATTTTGGATAAAAAAGATCCACTCCCCGCTGTCAAACATGTAAAATTATTGACAGAGAAAGCCTCTAAGCGGTTGTACACGTTCGACACGTTTAATCAATATGATATCTCAGTAAGGGAGAGAGCTGGGAGGCTGGGACACGATGAATTTGGCAATTTTGACCAGGAGGAGAGAATGTCATCTTTTTCCTTCGACAACACGTTCAAGGCAGGTGTCAGTAGCAAATCTGGAGGGGGTTACAAAGGTAAACAAAGCCAGGGAAGTGGGAGGTCCTACTCCGAAAAAATATGTTTCCGTTTCAACTCCGACAGCGGATGCTATGGCAAGTGTAACCTCAATCATGCTTGTATAATTTGCGAGAAGAAAGGGCACAGCAAAAAAGATTGTGTACGTGTAAGCAGCGACAAAAAATAGGATATCATTTCAAAATCTGAGAAGATTCCAGGCGTTAGACACTTATCTGACAGTGACGTCACGGGTAGATGGGTTTCTTCTCAGTCGTGTTCAGGCTCGCCAGCCAAAAATGTTAAATTATACAGTAAATCCAGAAGTGTTGGTCCTAATGGTGGTTTCCTCCGTGTTCTAGAGGTAGAAAGTATTAATCCAGTCTTTGGGGAGGACCATTCGTGTTGTATTTCAAATATTATCTCCAGTATTGGTACGATCGGTACACGCCGGTACTTTGCATCGCCGGGGTCAAGCCCGGGTCAAAGCACCGATACCGCTGACGTCACGGGTTTCCGTGTCGAAAGTACACAAGCGGTGTCGGAGCAGGAGGAGGAAAATGTCAATCGGCAAGGTAACTTTGTTCAAAATATAGAAATTCTAGCCAATAGTTCTTATCTAACGGTCGATAGGGATGGAGTTGGGGTCCTTGTCGACAACTGCCCCAAGTTTGAAAAAATTCCATCGGGTAGTTCAAGAGATATTAAATATTTTGAAAATAATCTTCTGGTCTCGGCGCGCTCGCCGAATGGTCAAACTGTCAATGTATTCGAGAAATGCGCTCGTGGGGAATGCACTTGCGAATATTATATTAATGGCGCATTGGCGCAGCTTAGGCCTTGTAGATTCGAATATCTTCTTTCCTTGGGATCAGATGAATGTAAAAATAGGTTTAGACCCATGGTTGATGGAATTACAGATGGTTTCAAAATTGTTGATGACACAGTGCCAAGCGGGGGTCTGAGTTATGATTGCAGAAATTATAATTCTCTTTTTGAAGGTGACAATCGAAAAAAAATGGATAAAATTATTGGCAAAGAACTGGCTGAGGGTTACCTTAAAATAGTAAAAGAAAAGCCAGCATGTATTCACTCTATGGGTGCAGTCCCTAAACCTGATGGTAATATTAGGCCAATAACAGATTGCAGTATGCCAGAAAAAATATCAGTAAATAATTTTTGTGAAAATATTATTGAGGAGTTCAAATATAAAAGTGTAGACAATGTGGTGTCCTTGTTAAATCGAGGGGATTATATGGCTGTAGTTGATATAAAATCAGCTTACAGGGCAGTACCTATTTACCCAGACCATCAGAAATATTTGGGAATTAGATGGGAAGTTAATGGTAAAACTGAATACTTAGAGGACTCCCGCTTGGCATTTGGTCTTAGACTAGGACCAATGTATTTTAATGAGATATCTGAGTTTATTTTTCATATTTTGTCAGATATTTATGGAATTGAAACAGTAAATTACTTAGATGACTTTATAGTCATTGGCTCAAGGGCCACTCTCCGGAAATCTCCTCAATTGATGAAAACAATGTAAATGAAAGTCAGAGGCCCCTGAAAGAAATATTTTTCACCCATATTCAATCTTTATATTACCCCAATGTGGTGTAGGCTTAGACAGTTCAGAAAATATATGGTTTTGCCAATATAAAGTCTGGGAAAATGTTAGAAATGTAATAAAAATGTAGAAAAGTACCATAAAATCCCATGGTAAATTATTTTCTTAGTTGTACCCCTTTTGCACATAAAATCTATTTTGATAATCTTAATGTAGTTCCAACGTACTCAAATAGTGCTGCCTACAAGGAGAGCATATATTTGACCTTTAACATACATGAAAAGACTATTCACTCACCTAGAATTCTTTTTATGATAAAACTAATTTTTATCTTATGCAATTATGTAACGTACAGAACCAAGCTTTAGTCATCCCCCATTTAATAAAGAAATATAGTTTTCAATTCAAAATACACTACAAGCAAAGCTCATAATGTAGGCTACTTCTGATAAAAAGAATCCTTTGTATATCCCATTCCCTTGCCTACAATAAAGAAAAGAACTGCAAACCTTAAAAAGGATATGTAACGTACAGAACCAAGCTATGTAACATACAGAACCAAGCTTTCACTAGATTTGTTTGTTTTGTAGAAAGCAAACCTTGACACTTATTGTTTTTAAAGTCCTATACATTGGGTGGATATAGTTGCTCCCAATCATGAGTATTTTAGCCAAATGGTACAAGAATATAGGCATAATTACAGCAGAAATAGCTTGGTTATGTATGTTACAGGGTCTGTAACGTACAGAACCAAGGTTTTGACAATTATACAGCATAGCTTGCACAATATTTTTGTTAGGAATGTTTTTCACATTTTCTCCAGACATAAATAACGGTTTCTTAATGTTCCTGGAAGCAAGACTCTACAAGATATATATTTCTAGCTTTAAATGGCCAAAAAGCTTAGTTCTGTATGTTACAAGCTTGGTTCTGTACGTAACATAGGAAATATAAGGCAATATTTTTAAATTCAAATAAAATCAAGAATAATGTTTATAAAGTTGCCCCCTTTTGGATACTGATTACAGGCGAATACACCTTAGATTTTATATGCAAAAAACTTGATTTTATGATGGTTGATTTTTCAGCTACTTTCAGTGAAAAATTGCGGAATTTTCCGGAGAATGGCCCTTAAGCCTGGAGGAGGCTACCTGGGCACAGCAGGTAGTAATAAGAATATTGAGATACATAGGCTTTCACATAAGCTGGGGAAAAGTGACCCCACCAGCTCAGGTATGTACTTATCTGGGACTGGAAATTGATTCCATTAAAATGGAAATACGCCTTCCAAAGGAAAAGTTAGAAAAACTAAAAAATTTAGTGAGAAAATACAGTAGGAAAGCAACTATTGGTAGGAAGGAGTTGGAGAGCCTGGGAGGCCTCCTGTCTCACTGTGCACATGTAGTGGACGGTGGAAGAATATATTGTCGCAGGATTTATAACCTATATAAAGTCCTTTTAAATAATAATCTGAAGGCAATAAAAATTGGCCAAGCCTGTAGGGACGACTTAAATTGGTGGGAAAATTTTTTAGAAAATTTTAATGGTAAAAAACAAATAGAATATAAAGAATTTCCATACCCAATGGTCTCAGACTCATCCATGAGAGGATTTGCAGTTTATATGGGTAGTGATTGGAGGGCAGGTAGTTGGGACAATAGCATTATTTTTCCAGAGTCTAAATGCAAACATATAATACCGGCCCCTTCTGATATTGTATATAATAAGGAAAATATGTGACATTCCATGGGATTTTGGGGCTTATTGACATAGATGATGAATGTAGAAGAAGTCTCAAACTTTCTATCAATGAAAACAGCTTTTGAATATTCCAAGTAGAAGCTGAAATATTGGTTTCTGAATATGATAGGGTCGGACACCATAAATCCATCAAAAAAAGATAACAAAGAGTACCAAGCGAGATACAAAAGGTTGAATATAGAGCAAAATGCAAGTAGTATGACCCATAATTAGAACAAAACGCTATATTTATTTTTCTAATTAAGATATCTTTAAGCTGTTTTTTGCACAATGTAGCTTTAATATCCTTCTTTTCTGTTTTCCTAATTTTCTAATTTTTGTCACATGATCTAGTTTCCATGGCAACCCGTTACTTCATTTTAGCGTCATTTATATGTATTGACGTTCTTTCAACATTCCGGTAACCATGGCAACAATATGCAAAATTTGTAAACATGTTAACTATCTAATAAAACTACACAAAATTTCATTTTTAGACTATTTTTTGCTAATTTAACTATTTCTGGTCATTTTCTATGTAAATATTGACCCTAGACCTATCAAAGTGTATGTCAATAAGCTTGGAATTCGCATGGAATGTCACATATAAATGAGTTGGAATTATTTCCAATAATGCGTGGCTTGCAGGAATAGCTGAGCCAACTTGTGGGCCATAGCATCAATATTTATACTGATAATACACAGGTTTTTCATATGATCAGAAAGGGCATTAGTTGTAATCCAACATGCATGAGTTGGCTGAGGGAAATTTTTTGGATTTGCAAAATACATAAAATAAGACTGGTGCCTCACTACATTAACACAAAAAATAATTTAGTTGCGGACACTTTGTCACGCCTGTTATATATTAAAAGTGAGGACGCAGTTAAAAAGTGTATCCTAGGGGCAAATTTGTGTTGTATTAACGCCATCTTTAAATTTTGCAGAGAAAATGAAGCTGAAAAAGCATGTAATAGCGTTGAAAAAATCCGCCGTAGGGGAATCAACACAAAAACTGCGGAGGATGCAGTGGAAATGCTATAAAAAGGTATGTGTAAAATTCGATTGGGCCCCCTATAATTGTAACTCTAACCAGGGGTGTCAGTACATTTCATATTTATCTAAATTTATGAAAGCATCCTCCGTTATTAACTATTACCAGGCGGTAATTTACTATCATAATGTAAAGGCCAAGCCAGTCGCAGGTTGGTCAGATGTTAACATAAAGATGGTTGTAAAAGGAATTAAAAATTCCAATTTTTGTGAGGTGGATAGTAAAGAACCACTGAAAGAGAAGCATCTAGAAATGTTGTATAGGAAGGTAGATTGGTCCGACCAGTTAGGGATTTTAATATATATTGTAATTGTATTTTTGTTTAGGACACTACTTAGAGTAGGACACGCTGTGAGGTCGGAGCACATGCTTCTGAGAAAAAATGTTGTTTTTCATAAATGGGGTTGTATTGTAAAGGTTACATCCTCAAAAACAAAAAAGCCAGGCCAGGTACATGAGATACCTATTAATAGATTAGAAAATAAAAGGGTCTGCGCTGTATATTTATTGGAGAAATTGTATAAAATTCATCCAAAGTCCAGGGATGATCCTTTGTTCTCCACAGGTAAAGTTAGTTATTTATCCTACACTGTGGTTAACAAGAAATTTAAACAAATGTTGTCAAGTTCAAAAATTCAGGGTAATTTTTCAACTCATTCTCTAAGGAGAGGAGGCACAACAGACTTGTATAATAAGGGTGCCTCTTTAACTTATATTAAGGAGAGAGGCCAGTGGTCATCTGATTGTATTTACAAATATATCAGGCCTTCCATCTCCGATAAAATTAATTATGATAAATTTTTATCACTACGTTAGGTAATTGATTTGGAGGAATTGGATTAAAATAAATGTTATTTATTATATGTCCAAATCAATTTACCTTGTTTGTTGTCCTGCATTTATTCTAAGTTGTTCTAGCCGCGACGTAAATGATATTAAATTGTGTAGCGATACCTAAGCAATTTATTTATTTCGGAGCAGGCGTGACGTCATCGCCCTCCGTTTCCATCGCTACGGAGATTGTTGTACCTCCACTATATAAATCGCCCGAGCTTGACCGTTGGTCATTCTCGTTCTAACCACCAGAGATTCACCATCGCAGCAGAATTTTAAACTTTAGAATTATTGTTACAGGAAGGATTAAAATAAATGTTATTTATTATATGTCCAAATCAATTTACCTTGTTTGTTGTCCTGCATTTATTCTAAGTTGTTCTAGCCGTGACGTAAATAAAACCTTATTTTATGCGTATCTTAAATTAATATGAATCAGGGAATAGATAAATCTTAAGACCAAACATCTTTACTTTGGATTCTAAAGACCCGCCCTTTGGATTTCAGTCTCTAAAAAACAGGGTTTTTTTTTTTTTTTTTGATACATGTTAAATGGTCCAGACTTCTTCGAAACCAAATTTATGGGGTATAAGGTCTGATTAGCAGGTTTTGCTGAGATCGGATTTCACACCAAACAAACCACAAAGTGCAAAAACAAAATTGGGGACAAAACAAATGCGGCGGATACAGGATTTTGTAGAGAATGTACCAAGAGACTAACGCCCCATAACCACTAGGCAATTTGAGCCTCGCAGTCGTATTTTCCTCTGATCGCCCATCAGTATGCTATATTAAAATGGACAAGTTTGATCAAATTGGTGGGCGAATCATCGGGGTGATTTTTCCTGCCTACATGTACATTTCAATAAAGTATACTGATGGGCGATCAGAGGAAAATACAATTGCCGAGACCCAAAACGCCTAGTGGTTATTAGTGGGGTCTGTTAAGGTCATTTTTTTGAGAAATCGTTATGCGGCGGATAAAAGCACCAAATTTGGTATGAGGCACCTTTGAGGTATAACTATGAGGCCCTAAAAGCGACAGGGAAAAAGATCCTATACGAAGGAACTTTGCACAGGGAATACGGCTGTGGCTATAGGCTACACCAAATTCATCTTGTAGGCGCGACTTGCCCAGGAAAAAATCTCTTTGGTCAGAGGAACTTTGCACAGGGAATACGGCTGTGGCTATAGGCTACACCAAATTCATCTTGTAGGCGCGACTTGCCCAGGAAAAAATCTCTTTGGTCAGATATTAATGGAAATCCGCACAGAACTTTTCAGTGACATTTAAAACTGCAAGTGTGCACGTGACTGCTCCCCCTTGGTAAAACACACTGTCCTACATAAATTGTTTTGGCCTAAAAGTGCAATGGATCGCTGCCTTCTACTGACTGATTCTCGAGGCCGTGATTTACATACGGACATAAACAGAGACTGGGATAAACAGCACCTGCTAACAATAGATGTAAACCCGGGCGCAGACTTGAAATCTATCTGATAGAGCCTTAGAAATATTAAATGAGCGTAGGTTTGAAAGGGTTATACTGATGGGAGGTGTAAATGACTTAACTGAGAAACATTATATCAGGTCGGATAACCCCTAAGTTTAATGAAGTGGGAAACTTAGTTGATGTATTGACGGATAGATATAGTTCTGTAAAAACAACTATTCAACCTTTAACTGAATCCATTACAATCTGTCCATTGGTTGGTTTAGACATAGATAAATATAATCTACACGTGACAAATGAATTGACTGACTACAAATACCAACAGCAAGTCGTCAATGAGGCGATGGTCCATTTAAACAGGGCCGTAGTTTCAATCAACAATGACTCTGAAGTCTGCACCCCTTGGATTAGTAACGTGATTCACATGAACTCAAATGGCAGACTAGTACACAGGTATAATCATCTTTATGATGGTGTACACCCCAACAAGGATGTTAGGCTAAATTGGGCAAAAAAGTTGAGGAATGCTGTCGAAAAGCTCTACAAATAACTATATTGTTCCTACTGTGTTATGTTATGGCGTTTTTGAGATTTATGTGATGACCACGGGGTGTACCAATATCTGGGACATTAACATTAATCTGTGCCTTGTGAAGACCGGGTTAAGGGTTACTAATCAGTGGTACATGCCGTGGTGTATGTATATTTCTAAATTATCAACAAAATTTGTCGATGAAGTAAATATCTTGTGTTATTCAAATTACTACGACAAAGATGACTTCTCTCTGTTTGTTTCCTTTTTGTTGTTGTTGTTGTTTTTTTGTTTTTTTTGTTTTATGTATATTTTGGCGGTTAAAAATACCTACTTTACACGTTTCAGCAAAAATGTACTGTTTTTCATCCAGCCATGGAGGAAGCAACGTCTGCATAACCTCCAACCACTATTATAATTGTGATGTTTTAAAGGGGATCTTGATCAGATCTAACACTTACTATTTCTTGTTACGTTACTACTTCATGTTTATAAATGAATGACTTTTCCCATTCGAAGGGGTTGATAATTATACATATCAACACAAGAAGCTTATTAAATAAAAAGGATCAAATTGAATGTTACCTCCTTGAGAATAAAATTGGCATATTTACTATGTCTGAAACGTGGCTTTCTAAAAAGATTCCAAACAATATTGCACATATATCAGGTTATCAATTGGTAAGACAAGACAGGCAAACCACAGTAAATTCTAATAATATCAAGACTGGTGGAGGAGTTGGCATGTATATTTCGGATAAACTACAAGTAGACTGTGACAAAATGATGAATTTTAACAGGAGCAACGGTGATATAGAGACATTGTGGATTATGTTACAAATGAGAAAAAGCAAACCCATCTATGTATGCTCTGTATATCGTCCACCAAAAGGTAATCCTGGAAAATTAATTGAAACTTTATGTGCTGATATAGAACATCTACTTAATATGGATGACAAAGAAGTATTTATTCTTGGTGATGTAAATATCAATATGCTCAGAACTCGAGAGAAAAATGTTAAATTACTCAAAAATTCAATGTATGAACTTGGCTTAAAACAACTCATTACTGAACCTACGCGATATGCCACAAATAATACAAATTCACTGCTGGATGTGATATTCACAAACTCAAATACTGTGGCACAACCGGGGGTAATCAATTGGAGTATTAGTGACCATGATGCTATTTTCGTGCACAGGAAAAAAAGGATGGACCTTAAAATTGAAACTTCTTTTGTTGGAAGATCATTGAAGAAATTTATAGAAAATCATTTCGTTCAAAAACTAAAAAATTCCGATCTAGAGCCTGTTTTTGAATCTCAAAATCCAAACCTAGCTTGGGACAAAATGAGAGCCATTATAGAAGAACTGTTAGATGAAACCTGTCCAGTTCAAAAAATCAATATCAAAAAAATGAAGGCTGAATGGATAACAAATGAATTATTGGAATTGATTAAAAATAAAGACAAATTATTATCCAAAGCCAAAAGATCTAATCTTGATGAGGACTGGTCCCAAGCAAGGAAAGCTAGAAAATATACAAATAACCTGGTTCGAAGAGCAAAGGCTGATTTTATCAAAAATAAATTGCAAGAAAATGAAAATAATCATAAACAATTCTGGCAAAATATTAAAAAAATCCTTCCTGATAATAAAAGTTTGCATCATGGTACGATCAGACTGAATGATTCCGACACTGGGAAGAAAATTGAATACTCGGCTACTGCTGATTATATAAATAACTTCTTTCTAAATATAAGTACTAGATTGGCAAGTAACCTGACTGGAAATTGGACGCCTTTGTCACCCCCTCATAAAAAGATTTTTGAATTGGTCCCAATTAAACTAGATGAATTTGTTAAAGAAATAGATAAAATTGACACTGCCAAATCATCTGCTATACCTCACTTGTCATCATATAAATTAAAAATTGCTTTCCAGGCAATCCCACAATGCCTATTATATATATGTAACCTATCTATTACTCCCGGAATATTTCCGGATTCATGGAAAAAAGCCATTGTCATTCCTTTAGATAAAGGTGGTAACAGATTGGATGTAAACAATCTGAGACCGGTTTCATTATTACCTCTGCCAGGCAAAATATTAGAAAGATTTGTGCATACTCAAACTTATAATTATCTCAATCAGGAAAATTTATTAAACAAACACCAAGGTGGATTTCGGCCAGGACATTCAACAATTTCAACAGTCTTTGAAGCATGCAATTTAATTGCTCAAAATTCTGAAAATAACTACTTAACTCTAGCATGCTTTGTAGACTTTTCTAAGGCTTTTGACACCATAAATCATTCCACATTTATAAATAAAATTACCCATTTAGGGTTTAGCCCTGGCAGCATAAAATGGTACTCAAATTATTTATGTAACCGCTCTCAGACTGTAATGGCAAATAATTTACTATCTGCTTCAAAAATGATAACAAATGGAGTTCCCCAAGGTAGCATTATTGGGCCACTTGCATTTTTAATTTATATTAATGATATGGTTGATATTTTTGAATTCTGTAATACATTACTTTATGCTGACGATACTGTTCTATTGTCCTCTGGTCTGTCATCTCTAGTGGCTCAACAAAATTTACAAGCTGACATTAATACTGTGTCATTATGGTGTGAACAAAATAGGTTAACTATAAATTGCAAAAAAAACTAAAATTATGGTTTTACGGAATAAAAACAAAATTAAAAGGTTTGGAGATCCAGAAATCAGATTGAATGGAGAATTGCTTATGGTAACAGACTCTTCTAAATATTTGGGAATTACTATGGATCCAGAGTTAAACTTCAATTTGCAATTGTCAAATATTTTAAACAAAATAATTTACAAAAGTTATGTTCTGCGTAAAATTAGGAAATACTTGACTGTAAAGGCCAGCCTACATATTTACAAAGCAATGATTCTGCCATACATTGAATATGGAGATATTTTTTATAAAAATGCCTCCATTAAAAAGCTAACGAAATTACAAACTTTACAAAATCAAAATTTAAAATTATGTCTGAATTTGGATCCAAGGCACAACAATCTGGAAACTCATAGACTTGCCAATTTAAACTTCTTGGAGGACAGGAGAAATTCTCATTTGATTAGTTTCATGTATACAATATCTCGCACTACTTCATATGGAGACCTAAGAGAGCTACCTCTTAGGAAGTATGATGCACCACTAATTAATGTACCTGCTTATAAAAAAACTAAGTCGCAAAAATCAACACTCTATTGTGGTGCAACAATGTGGAATGAAATGGATGTTGAATTTAGAAATACCCCTTCTTTAAATAGTATTAAAGCAAGTCAGAAGAAAATGCTAAAAGACTTATTGATTATTTAGTGACATAGGGGAAGTGTTAGTTCTTGATCTAGATGTTTCTCAAACAAAGACTAGGATAAATGTATCTGGTTGAATGAAATTTTGACAACTGAATTGATTATGTGATGAATGCCTATTCATCTAAAATGTAAAGAGACCATAGTGAGAAAAGTAAGGTAATATGACAAAAGTATATATGTTAATAGAGGAACGAAAGTGTAAAGGAACGAAAAGTATAAAAGCCCGAAAAAGAGGCCCGAAAATGTAGAAAGGAACGAAAATGTAAAGGAACAAAAGTGTAAAGGACCGACACCCGAAAGGTCCCGAGAAATGTAAACCGGAAGTAATATGTAAACCGGAAGCGATGATGTAAACCGGAAGTGACGTCAATTGTAACCACGTGACCAAAAGCAGCCAATCAGGGCTAACCTCTAGAGTATATAAAGGGGCGGTGAGGCCCGAATAAACAAGTTCTTTCACAGTTCTCCTTGTGTCCACACGTGTCTTCTTCCCTTAAACAGCCGCTGAGATGAGCTGATACGAGTTAATTAACTACAAGTTCGAGCAAAATAGTAGAAGTTCGAGGTAATTAAGCGAAACTTAGGACAGGGGCCCGAAGGCCCGAGGAACGAAAGTGAGGCCCGGAGGACCGAAGTAGGGCACAAAAGCCCGGAACAGGCCCGGATGGAGGAACGGAAACGCAGGCCCGGAATGGCTCGAAGGCCCGTTACCCGGCACGGAGACCCGGAGTCCAGGGGAACGACGGCGCAACAGGCTTGGCCCCACGTTACCAAACAATAGGCGACCGTCGGCCCGACATACCCGTGGACCGGAGCCCGGGGTAGATCGCCCTATCGAAGTGAATACCGGCAGTGGAGATAGCGAGAAGATCCACGACCCCTCCCTACCCCTACCATATTTTCCCTTCCCCGCAGTCCTCCGTACGATACCGAGCACCGATTCCCGACCGACTCGCTCAAACCCCCTCGTGCGCGAGGCACGTCTCTAAAAACATCACATCTCGGTTTCTTGCCCGGATTCTCTGTCCGTCCGAGACCCGAAACAATTCCCACGTCCCTCTGCTGTAGGACTCGGAAACCCCGACCTACCAGGGAACGTCACAATTATCTATACTGGCCTAGGTGTTGGCCATAGTTTAAGTTTTGTTGATTGTATACTACTAAAGACATTGTAACGGAATGCTGGAGTTAAACGAAAACCGATTGTAATCGAGATAACCCAGGATAAATAAAATGAAATTTAAAAAAAACAAAAAAACTATCAAATCTGGAAGGGGAGCCACCTTGAATTATCAATAGGACGGATGTGGGTGTAAAAAAACCAATATGGTCAACCTTTACTATAAAAATTCTTATATCTCAGCTTCTAAAAAGACTAAAGAGACATGGTTGGTGTCAAAATTGAGGCATTATGGGTCAGGGAATTCAATTATTTATGTTTCAAGTCAATGCGGAAATCCAAAATCCAAGATGGCTGACCAATTTGGAAAAATAATGTTATTTTGATTTTTAGCTACTAAGGCATAAGGCCAGGAGAAATGGTTCCAATATCAGTTGTTAATAGCCTAGAGGGCTCAATAAATATGATATTCATCCAAAACAATACCATAAATTTCAAAATGGCTGAATTCATTAGCATGATACCTTTGATAATAACCGTTGGATTCCAAAATAATTCTAAAGAAAGGATATAGATTTTACTCTTTTGCCACAAGATTTCTTGATTTCATTTGGTATGATGATCCCCTGGGACCCCTTCATTGAATTTAAAAGGGGAGCCACCTTGAAATATGAATATAACCCGGACGGGGACCAAAAATCCAATATGGCCGACTTTTATTGAAATAATCTTATATCTCAGCTTCTGATATGCCTAGAAACACATTGCTATTGTCCAAATTGGTAGATTATAGGATAGGGAATTCAATTATTTACCTTTCGAATCTATACAATAATGTCTAATCGAAGCTAGCCAAAAGTATTGGTTAAATATCTTAAATTTCAAATGCTAAAAACATAAAAAATATGTCAAAATTTCTTTTTGGTATTTAACGATGGCTCCCCTTCTAGATTCAATAGTTATGCCTAAGAGGTGCCTCATGGAAAATTTGGTGCTTTTATCCACCGCGTAACGAAAATGTTGTTAACAGACCCAACTATATGAGCCTTTAAGATAACAGGGGAAGGGAGACCCAACACTAAATGCCCCAACCTCCGTCCAAACTAAACCTGCCCCTGATACAAAAACATGGGATCATAAACCGGATCATAAACCACAAACATCGCCCTGTCAACGCAAAACACTCCTATTTCTTTTAAAGTAAAACTCAAAACTTCAGTAAGGTGAAGATCTCGGCCCCAGGTATGTTTACGACAAAACTTCCTGAAAGTGATCCAATAATGTATGCGCATGTCCCCCTCCACTTTTTCATTTTCCAAGTAGAGGACAATAAAGGTGTTGGCTACAGTTACATTCTCCAATCTTAATTTGCTTGTCATGTACCGAGTGGCTAACAAACAAATGTCTGACACATGTCCGAGGTTAAATTCATATCCTGCGCAGAAAAATACATATCATGTTTTCAATACTCTCATTCCAACATGAATAGGGTGTTGACATGCATGTAACCTTCAGGTTTATTTTTCACCTAAACTTGACCGTTGAAGTGTTGTTGCAATTTGCAACATTTCGATGAACCTTCCCGGGTCTCTCTCCAGAAGGTGAAAGTCACGATTTTCCACTTAATATGACTAAAATGATACTTTTATTGACACCTGGAATGGAGGCCAATTTGATCAAGCTGTTGTTTGTTTGGCCACATGTATGATATGAAAGTTGACAGAAATGAAAAAATCTCGATCAAAACAGAACGGCTATGAGCAATGCGTGGGTTCAATTATTTTGTATTTAGACACAATATCTTTCTTTTTATTTCAACTATTTAAACAGTTGACATGCCTCAACGCCAGGTGCTGCTTTTCTGGGTGTACACTGTTTCTATCCTGTTACAATCTATCACAGTTGAAATGGCAACTTCAGGTTATGGCCAGTTTCCATTGTTTACTCTTACATTATAGAACCATGGCTATAATTTACATAGTTTTATCAATATGCACAACAATACTCTCAGCTAATGATATAAAAATGAAAAAAAAACTTTGCTTGGTATAACTTCACAGAAAGGTTTTTTTATTTTGTAGGAAGTGGTTTATATTCAAATGTATACCATGTGACTTACTGAGGTAACTTAACCTTGCTACTCTTGTATCATCAATCCTTATTGTTTCCTTGGCCACATGAAGCATTTTGTTTATTTTGTAGTAAACACCCGAGTCCATGTTATATATGTAAATAACTACAATGTCACTTAACCATGTTACCCCTGTGACGGCACGTCGCGTGTTGTTTCCTTGGTGACATCGTCCATTCCCGTCATGGTGGCGGGGCAGTGATGATGTTAGGCCCACGCGGCAGTAGTCCTTTCATGACCTAGATACCTCTTGCATAATAGGTCCTTACACCCACAAGAGTCCATGGCTACTAGTGGCCATCTAAAATCTGTAAGGAATTCTTTTATTGGCCATCTATAAATGGCATGGGGAAACCCTTTGATGGTTCTTGGCCTGCTGGCTGGTTTATGGTCCTACCTACCATAAACCAGCGGCCCCAAAGCATGCTGGGATACAGGGTGGAATTCCCACCTAAAATGGCTGCTAGCGTACAGACTCACTTTGGGAAAACAAGTGGGTCAGCCTTGTCAGACTAATGTGGCAGGGGGGCACGTCGACTCACATTTCTGCTGAAATAACAACGAAGACGCCTGGCCCTGGACGACAAATATAATTCATGATCGAGTTTGTTTCTCCCCAAGTGGATTACGAGGTGCTGCCTGCTGTAGTATGGGAGGCAAAACGACACAGGAGGGGACCATGGAGGGGAATACATGCTGGATGTGGGTATTCTTGGGTGATTCTAGGACAACTCCTAAAGGGGTGATTGTCCTATTCATAGTGGTAGTTGTCCTATAGGGTAAGTACTAGTTTTCCTGTAAGGGTAGTTGCCCTACCAATATAGGAGTAAATGTCCTAGGGGGAAATAGTCCTATGGGGAGTTGTCCCAGGGGGAGTTGTCACAGGGATAGTTGTCCAAGGTGAAAGTTCTCCTCTCACCATCTGGATTAGAATAAAAAAGAGGGCAACAGAGAATACAGGCTCGGTCTGGGCAGTCCGGGGTAGGGTAATACGGGGCCACAGAGGGGAACACAGGCTGGGTCTGGGCAGTCTGGGGTAGGGTAATACGGGGCCACAGAGGGGAATACATGCTGGGCCTGGGCAGTCTGGGGTAGGGTAATACAGGGCCACAGAGGGGAATACAGACTGGGCCTGGGCAGTCTGGGGTAGGGTAATACAGGGCCACAGAGGGGAATACAGACTGGGCCTGGGCAGTCTGGGGTAGGGTAATACAGGGCCACAGAGGGGAATACAGACTGGGTCTGGGCAGTCTGGGGTAGGGTAATACAGGGCCACAGAGGGGAATACAGACTGGGTCTGGGCAGTCTGGGGTAATACAGGGCCACAGAGAGGGCAATACAGGCTGGGTCTGGGCAGTCTGGGGTAGGGTGATATGGGGCCACAGAGGGGAATACAGACTGGGCCTGGGCAGTCTGGGGTAGGGTAATACAGGGCCACAGAGGGAAATACAGACTGGGTCTGGGCAGTCTGGGGTAGGGTAATACAGGGCCACAGAGGGGAATACAGACTGGGTCTGGGCAGTCTGGGGTAGGGTAATACGGGGCTACAGAGGGGAACACAGGCTGGGCCTGGGCAGTCTGGGGTAGGGTAATACAGGGCCACAGAGGGGAATACATGCTGGGTCTGGGCAGTCTGGGGCAAGGCACTATCTCAGATGGGGCCTCAGGGAATGCCCCGCCTCCAAAACTATTTTTATTCCGGAAACTTTGCATTGTAAAAGAAAACTTCTAAGAAAAAAGGATTCTGCCAGTCTTTAAAAAAACAATCTTAGTTCTTAGATTGATAACTATTATAATAATGGTGTGTGAGTAGAGGGAGGGCGGAACATGAAAGTTGAAAAGGCAAAACAAAAAACAATTGTTTACAAGTGTGCATGTGACGTCAACTTGATTCAGGACAAATTTTGTTTTCGCACGGGACACCACGGACGAATCTCCCGGGAAGTTTACCTCCAACAGGGGACGCTGGAGGCACGCCGCCCGCTCCAGATGGTGGACGCCGCATCTCTTCAATGTGCGCATGCGCGGTGGGGCCCCACCAGTCATTACAAACCAAGCCGGCATTCCCCCATCCTCCTATTAATGAGGACGTCAGCGGCCCCCTCACGGCCGCGCACCATGTGTCTAGGTTATAATCACATTTGTGGCGATTTTACCTCCAGTCACCTGGGCACACTAAGAGCCCAATTACTCGCACACATGCTTTACTTTCTGATACAAATAAAGATGGTTTATTTATAATGGGGGCCCCCCTGAGACCAGGTTTTCCCCGCCAAACTTTGGTATTCTTAAGAGAAGTGACGTTTTAATGTCCGTCGTACTCGCTCTGAATTAGTAGACGCCATTTCAGAAAGTGTCAGCTGGTCTCCTATGACGTCACATGGGCATACGCAAAGGCACTTTCCATTTAGTATGTACGGGGCCTTACATTAATTTTAGTACGTACAATTATTTTAAAAAATCTCAGACCCACCACCCCCCACCCCCACCATACGATTTGTACTGGAATGTACGCATATTTTTTTTAATCTCAGACCCCTTCTCCACCTTGATGCGTACATACTAAATTGAAGACCCCTTCACACAATTTCAAAAGGTCTCAGACCTCAATAGGCCATCCCCTTAGACAAAAATACGCATTGGATTTGTACTATAAAATACGCACCTTTTCAAAAGTCTCATACCCCCCCCCCCTTGATGTATACTTGAAAGAAGGCCTCAAAGTAACAGTATAATGATCATTTAGTACCAGACTTTTGAATTTCAGAGATAACATACGTTTTTATTCTATTTATTCTACTCTTTTTCAAAATCTCATATCGTTATATGATGCGCCAAAACTTGTAACAATTGTGATGTTCCTCAGTAGTTCGGGGTTTCCGGTTTCTACCACCAAGGGATGTGGTGGTTATTTCGGTTCTTAGCTGGACACGGAGGCCGAGCAAGAAGCCGAGGTGTGTGATCAAGAGTCGTGCTTCGCGCACGAGGGGGGCTGAGTGGGTCGGTCGTGGGATCGGTCTTCGTTGAAGGGGGGGAGGGTGTGTTGGTCAGGTCGGGCCAAGGGGTTGCAGCCATCAAGCGTGGAGGACAGCGGAGGGCAGAATTGTTGTTGTGGTAGGGGTCCGGGCCGTTTCTTTTATACCTCTCTCAGGCCGGAACTAGGGGAGCTCTACTCCTTCGTTCCCTGACCAGGAGTCTCGGGCCAACGGTCGCCTATGTTTTGGTAGCGTGGGGCCGAGCCGGTTGCGCCTTAATGCCTCCAGTCAGGGGGTTGCCGCTGGCTATTTCGGGCTTCTTCATCTGGCCGGTCTTCCTTCCTCGTGCCATCCGTCGGACAGTTTCGGGCCCTCAGGCCATGATTTCCGGTCCTTCGGGACTTCGGACCCCGCTCTATTTTAAGCCTTAGTTTTCTATAACTTTACCAATATTATGTCTATTTCCTATTTATCTAGTCCATATTAGATCATCTTATCGATTGGAGTCCTCCTAAGGAGCTATCAGAGGAAGAAGACATGTGTGAACACCAGGAGTGCTATGAAGGAACTCTTTATTTTCGGGCCTCACCGTCCCTTTTATACCTTAGCAGTCAGCTCTGATTGGCTATTTCATATCACGTGATCATAGTGACGTCACGCAGTCATACTGACGTCATTTCCGGTTTACATTATTTCTCGGGTTTCGGGTTTCGGGTTTCGTTCCCGTTACATAACAATATACTTAAAGATCTACCGCATCGTTTTATATTCACATTCTTGCTTTGACACCTGATGAATACCCATTCATCACACAATGCTGATCTCACTTTTGAAAAATAAGTTATGTATCAGGCAACATTCTATTGGTTGGGTTTCTTGCAATCATCATGTCGTAGGGTTGACACATCACGTCAGACGAGAAAGATATCATTTGTTAAAAAGTGTTTGCTCGCAAACAACCCGAGTTGAGTAGTACTATGAAAAACTAAAACTAGGCTGAGTTATTGGAGAGAGTGAGAATAATTGGAAAGAGGTGTTGTTGTATGAAAATATTGAAACAGTAAGTTGATGAAGACATTTAAACATCTGTTATTTCCAGGAAAGTGGACAAACATTTCACCAATTTACATCAAGAAAACAGGAATGATGATGAAAAATGTATATTTTGCAAGGGCCTAAATAAACAAACTAATATCTTTAAGTGAATCAAATTTCTTCTCCTGAAAAAATTTTTTTGACGTGGCGTTGGTGAATGTTAACCATATCTATTGTCCAGTATATTCATACCCTTCGGGGCTTGTGTGCCCATTCTCTAATATCTTTAAGTTCGGAGCAAATCTATCCTATACATGATCCCGTTTTTCTAATGGAGGTAAAGCGCCTGACATTTGTGTATGTATCATTACGTATTGTAAAGATTGTTCAAATGAATTATTCATATATTATTCTAAACATGATACAAGTGTATATATGACGTGGAAGTAGATATTAACCAATAATATGAAACAGATGTAAAACTGACACTTACATAGATATTACTCAAAATATGACACAAGTATGTTCCCTTGATGACCTCAAATTGTCAATCGCCTGCCTAGATCCACGACTGTTTCGGTGTCTTAATCACATTATCAATCTGGACCAATCAGATACTACATACGTCCTGGATAGCAACGTGTTGCATAAGAACAATCAGTGTCATCTTCGGTGTCCAACTGTTAACATCTACTTGTTGTTCGCTTGTACTTGGGGAAATAACATCATGATGGTAACCTGAGGACACGACCAGGGTCAAGCCAATTGATTAGGAGCACTTGACCCCCAACTCACTAGAGGAAGAGTCCCAGAAAGTGGGGTGGCGTTCCACAAAGACCTACAAGTTAGCTATAGATCTGATATTAAACAACCCAACCATGAATATGTAATAACTCAATTGGCCACCCCAAACAGACCTTTGAACACCTTCCCCTTTTTTCTCACTTTTACTAGCCTTAATCGCAAGGTCCAGTACGCACATTTTCACATATTTCAGATCCCCCATCCCCTTGGACAAAAGTACATTGGATTTGTACTCCCCCCTTGATGCGTACATACTTGATGGAAGGTCCCAAAAACGAATTGAATCTTTGGTTAAATGCAAACTTCTTATGCCCAATAGGTTCAGTATATGGAGTACTGTTCCATTTGCTTTGGCTGAAAGATGTGGCATTAACACTATTGAATGTGATTGAACCTGTATTACTCAAACCTTTACTAAGTGAATGCACCGTTTAACCCCTCTAAACGTCTAGACATGTGTAAGCACAGGTAAGGTAGGTGGGGGCACCAGATACAACAAGAGGAGGGGTAGGGTTGTTGTAAAAGTCCCAAAACCATTAATACTCCTCATGAACTGGAGCTAAGTGGCAATATTTTAGGCGTCTTTGAAGCTTATGACTACAAAGGAATTATTATTGATTTGGGTTTTTACATTTTAGTCTGTCTGAATTCAGATGACATACAACGTTAGCATGAACTATGGTGCATCTTATGAAATACGACAGTCATGCTTTTTCTTTTTCTAAACAAATCTATATTAATGGAACCTATCTAATATTCCTTCTCGTTAGAGGGGCTTGGGGCTTCAATCCTCGGAGAAGGATGGGTTATTGCAAATACTATAATCATACAGAGTGTCATAGTTACCATGACAACCCAGGAAAGCTGGGACGTAATAAGTATGTTCTATGACTATTCGGTTTGGTCGTTCTGATACCTGCCCAATATTTACTCAACAGTAACATCTCTTTACTTTAGGTTGAGACTCTCTAAGAGAGAGTGTTACAATAACATTATATTCTAGTGAAGTTGAGACCTTACCAATACAGAATGTTATGGTAACATTATTTTTACATGTACTGACATAACCAGCCCAGCCTGCTTGCAACGTAACAGAAACTGCAACCATACTTTTTTTTAGTTAGTTTGTTACTTACTAAGATGGCATGTAACAATTATGTTATTGACAGGGAGGTTGAAACCTCACCAAATTAGAACGTCATTATAACATTTAATATTTTTTGGTGAGGTTAGGACAAAACCAAAACAGAATGTCATAAGAACATCCTGTTTAGGTTGAATAACATAACTAGAACGTTATAGTAATGTTATGGTGAAACATCACAGCAGTAGGTTTCAGCAACATAATTGGGAATCATCAAAAGAACATAACAAGAACCAACACAAAACTTTGCGGCAACGTTATTATAACGTCACACCTCCAGCTGGGAGAACACTATAATAATGACAGTGCAACATCTAAAGACATTATTGGGTGCCATAAAAAATTGTAACAAGAACCAAACCAGAACCAAAGAGAACATTACTGCAATGTTGTAATATCGCCACATTCTTGCCTGGGGATAATACAAAAGTAAATATACTCAATTATGAAAATGGTACAAACTTCTATTGTATAACATGGTCAAAAATGTATTGAAATCACCCCCCAAGATTCAGTAGTAAGCACACTCAGTGTTTTACGATTTATTCTTGTAAATCATGGGACCTTCGTTTAAGCCTTCCCAAACCCTGTACCCACCTAGGAGAGGTATGGGAATAAAGCCCCATACCCACTAAGCAACTTTTACACAGTTGGGCAACTGATCGGCACTAAAATAGACCGATTCTGCCCTTAGGATCGGCTGATTTTCCTGGTGATTCAGATCAAACCTGCACATTCTAATATACCATACTAACAGGCAACTTTAAGAATCGGCCGATTTTAGTAGCAATGAGTGTGCCGATTGTGTAAAAATCGCCTAGTGGGTATGGGGATTAAGGTGAAACAAGAGGATGGAGTGAAAAGGTGGGGACAGGTCTTCCGGGGGGTAGGGGGCAGGGGTACTTAGATATAATTTTGTTATCAACTGTGGGCAAAACCCCATGAGACGGTGGCAATGTAGGGGCCTGGTGCCCCCTGAAAGCTTAAAAGAACAGGCAAGTTTAAGATATTCTACTCTTTATGCATCAATTTATCCCTCAGCAATGATATTGAGAAACAAATGGGCTTATTGGGCAGCATGCCCTGTTTTGGCCAGGTACGATTATGTCGGCCCAAATGCAGTAAAAACAAAGGGTGGTTTCCCATGATGTTTACCTACAACCATAGACTAAGTACCCGACCCCCCCCCCCCCCTCTCCAGGGCAGGAGGTGCAGGCCTGCCGGGACAGGCATCCTGCCGCCAGGGGCCCAAGGGGCCACCACCAGGGGGCTCTGTTTACTGTGGGGCGACATGGGATACAGGTGGAGTACCATACTACATAGAGGTGGGGTGAGGAGGTATATCACCTCCTACACTATAGGACACCTCTGTACCTGACGGCCAACCTGTACAGTATGGAGAGTCCAGGGGATATGTATGTCAGGACGAACTTATTGGGACGTTCCTTATATCATCTCGGCTGAATATTGTTTTCCTAAGATAGTAATATCCAAGAATCAGGGTGAGCAGTACTTTTATCAGTGTACATGTACATTTCTTGTATAAATAAAAGTGTGGATGGTCACCAAACTCAACAACTTGATGGATGACTCTTATTAAAAGGTAGTGTAGACGATTAGTATAGCGCAAGGATCAACATGTTTCAACTGGTTGAAAGTCTTCGTCAGGAGGAGTGAAAGAACCAAAGTTCGTTGGGTATATCTCGATCAACGGTGTAAAAATAATGTGGTGGATAACAGTGTTGATAACAGTGTGGAAATTAGAAGTGTGAATTCTAAAATGCGGAAAAACTAATGCGTGAATTTTAAGAAAAGTTGAAGTATAGTGTAGAATTGTCAAAATAGGAAATTTGTTTTATAGATTTAAAGAGGTTAAAAGTGATTAAACCTCCTTCGGAATGTCTTATGTTTAAAATATGCTTAAAAAATGTAACATCGTCCATCTTCGCCTAACAACGGCACTAAAAGGGTAGAAACAAATGTCCGCACAGTGCAAAAAAATATTTTTAGTAATACAATTACAAAGTTTTTAGAAACGGGTGGACTTTTTATATATTTTTGGATATTATTTTAACTTATAACTCAGAAAGATTGGAATCTCTCCAAATCCATTGTGTGGGCCTATATACGATAAAGTATCCAGGTCGAATATAGAAACCAAGAAAAACTTGTTGATCATTTGTATTCAACATAGCAGGGTCACCTTGTATCAGCCGAATTGTAATCCCAATGAGGATTATTTATGAACAATGGCGGTTAAATTATCCTCACGGTGGGATACGGTAAAATATGAATGTTAAGATCGTTTGCTGTAAGCATCACCATTAATTTTTATGTTCTAAGTGACGAATAATTTATTTGAGCCACTACTTTTTACTATGTTATGACTTGTATTCTATGTTTGCCTAATCAAAAACATGAGTAAAAGCAGGCAAAAAAATGACGAATGAGGTTCAGATTGGGGGGCAGTTCAATGTACATGATGCATACAAAAGTAACCTTTGTCCCGATGTTGGACCATGCACTGGCCTCCCATCCTCATACAATCCACCCCTGCGCAGGCCAGTGCAAAATACATTTGGGGCGACCACGGTTGGTTAGTCGCCCCACAAGTCGCCTGTCGCGTCGCATTATCTCAGGACGTCGCCCACCGTTTCCGGGCAACGTACGCGTCGGCCTTATAGCGCTATGAGGCGACCTGTGCAAAGAGAGGGAATTTTACATCATACACACACATATACATACATACATACATACATACATACATACATACATACATACATACATACATACATACATACATACATACATAATATTCATACATGCATGTAAATATATGTATGAACACATGGCAAATACACACGTGCATAGATAAGCATACACACGCATGCATATGCATGTGTGTCTGTGAGAGCACTGTGTTAGTGTGTGTGTGTGTGTGTGTGTGTGTGTGTGTGTGTGTGTGTGTGTGTGTGTGTGTGAGAATGTAATAACCTGCCAATTACTCCCAACCCCACATACTACTAGCACCACGGCATGACGGCAGACTGTGCATCAACATTGGAAATTGACATTGACACATTCACGGGAGACCCTTAAAAGGTAGATGGACGATCTCCTAACCACTGTGTCACTTCGATCCTTTCCTCTATACGGGGATGGGAGCAGGCGGTTGGGATAAATCTGAAATAAATATAAAACAATATTGTTGTGAATACGTTTGTATTTGTGTCTTTACTGTCCGTTACCCCTGCCCCCCCCCCCCCCTATGTTCCCGCTCTCACTCAAAGGTTAACGCTTTTCCTCATTAAAGGGAGCCAAAAGTAGCAGTTGAGCCAAATATTTCAAAATTTTGCAAAAACAAATAACCATGAAAATGCATATCAGCAGTCTTACTTAAGGTATTTTTACAGTGTAAATAGTGATAACTAAGGGGCCTTCCATAAAGTATGTACGCACCAAGGGGGGGAGGGGGGGTCTGGAATTTTTGAAAATTTGCGTACGTGCCTGTATAAATCCAATGCGTACTTTGACCCAAGGGGGGGTGGGGGGGTCTGAAATTTTTGAAAATTTGCGTACGTACTTAATGGAAGGCCCCTAACTGTAACTCTACTTAAGAAACCAATTTTGGTGGGTCACCAAAATGACCAGGGACAAGTTTAAATGTATTTTGATGCAGTCTTCATTGACAATCTATATTTTACCAGAGGCCTAGGTTATGGCCATGGAATATAATTATTTTGATAGTTGATATAATTTGCAAAATTGTGGGCCCAACATTGCTCTTGGCTCCCTTTAATAGTGCATGGCATATAAAGAACTGCCTTGACAAGTTACATCTGAAACAGGAATTTCAAACCCCTGTTTCTACGCTTGATACCAAATTATTAAGATCCGAGGAAGGTATTTGAAACAGTTCCCCATTATTAGTACAACCTTCCCGCTATTGTCCTCAACGTTTCAATCTTGAATCTGACGATCGATCACAAACCACAAGTTGGGGAAACCGAGGAGAGAGTGAGCGATAATACCGGCTCATCCATCTATATTAACCACCTTTATCAATAAAAACAAAGTCTTCCCCCTCAGAATGGATCTGTATTCTGCTGGTTAACATCTGTATCACATACATTATTAAGGCGCCGGTGGTTGCTACACGTCGGGGTTTGTTTCTTACTAAAGCCTGTATTCCGCTAACCGATTCTGACTGTGAGAATTTTGGAAATAAATTATTCTTAACCATTAATACTGCAACGGACCAGGCAAGCTACATATCATTTGAAAGGGAATCTGAAGGGTCAATTTGAAGACCGTTCTAATGGCATATAGCATGTACATGAATAACCAAAGTTTTCATCGCCGATTTTTGAAATAGGAGTGAAATTGGCTAGTGGAATATAGCCTTTGATACCCGTCCGAGGTATTAGATGCACATCGATCATTTCACTGAATACCACTTGGCGGTGGCTGAGGGAGTCCCAAGGGGCGAGATGTGATTAAGTGATAGATTTAGTATTCATGGATTGAAATAATAACAAATGTGAGAGTTGTGGTGCGGACTTCATTCAGAAGGATTCATTAGTCGGTTTTTAAGTATTTCGGGGATGGTTCTATGTTTTACAGATCATTACAGCATCTATAGGTTATCTTATTATATTCAAAATTATATTTCTAAAGAAATCTTCGTTCAATTACCACAGTAGAGTATTTCAGATGTCTAGGTATTTTCAATTCATGAGGAGGTATCACATCAACGCTGTACCCCATTGGATGATTGAGCTGGTCATATTGTAGCAGAAATAAGAGTCATACAAAGCTGTGTATTTATGGCAGAATAAATTATTGTATTTAATGATTATGTTGTACCAAAAGACCAAAAAGATGAATAATAATATGATGTACGTGACTAATCATCTTTTTTTTCAAATTTTTACCTCGCCTTGAAAGTGCTATCCCAGTGTCTGCACCCTGGATAAGGACCACAAAACTTTTCCGAATTACGAATTTTTGTAAAAGTCACGATACTAATAATCATGTTGTATCATTATAATCCTATATATAACATAATTCGTGTCTTATACATTTTAGTTGTTTTCAATTTCTAACGCCCCATACCCACGAGGCAAGTTTGACTGGATTGGCCGACTAGAATTAGCCAATTATCCTTATAAAATTGGCCAATTATACCACCAATTCAGACTACCAGTCAGTATGTCATATTGAAATGTATATGTTTGATATGAGTCAACGCTAAAATTGGCTGTCTATTCTAGTAGGGTTTGCTGGTTTTAGCACCCGTGAATCGGCCGACTCTGGTCAAAATCGTCTTGTGAGTATGGGGCTTTAATTATCAAACTGTTCCATTAGATTACACCGTTATTTCAATAAATAACATGTTCCAGTCACAACATCACGCGTCCTTACCGGACCTATTTCCCTGACCACGCCCCTGGTGACCACTGGTCAGGATGTGGTGGCGCCAGTGGCGACGCGTGCGGCCGTGTCATGAGGTATAAAAAACATGGCCAGGTTGGCGGCTTATTACTGAGGCAGCAAAAACCGTCTCTGCGACTCGTGACCTCGCTTAATGAGTGGAGCAGCCCGCGGTGAGCAGCTCTGAGCAGGTCGTGAGCAGGTCGCTGGGCGGGAGGTCTATGGGGCGGCGAGTGTCAAATAATAGGTTTATTAGTAATAATGGTTCATGATTGAGAAAAACAATGGAAATATAGAACTTCATGACATTCGAAATTCTCACAACAGTTAAACCAATTTTTTTTGACATAATTGTTGAACAATAAAGGCCTGTTTACACTGAACGGCATTATTCTCAAGACGGCCTAAGGACAGGTATATTTTAGGAATCAATGGTGGTCTTTAATAAAAAATCGTTCAGTGGAAACCGAAAATCGTTATTTAAGACTTCTGTAAACGACTGCAAATGACAATTAAGACTGCAGACCTGAAAAGATGTATAAACGACAGAATTTAATATCTAACCAGTATGATATTTTCAGGCAACTAAAGGCAATACTATCTTTTGTTTTCAATATATTACACCTGTGGTCGTTGAGAATAATCATTCAGACTGTACAAGAATCGTTCAGTTATCAGTATTTTAGTCATTCAGTGGCAACAAGAAATCATCCCACTCTGAAAGACTTTCACCTTTAACAGTCGTTCTGTGGAAACCCGGCTTTATTTGTAGAATGTATGAAGTGTCATCTTGCTTAAATAAATTATTGCAAGCGATCATGTACAAATATTAATCGTTTCCACCCTGTAATGATCCGAGTCTATCGCGACCCCAAAACTAAAGGTGGAGGTCAACAAACTTTCCTGAATCACGAACTTTTATAATGGTCACGATTCCAAAACTTGTGATCATGGAATATCAGCCTTTACCAAATTCGTGACTATGATTTGTTTTGTATAAACTGTTTTATAGCGTCGCCGGTTGCAGTACTCTTCCAATAAATATGAGGCATTTTAAACCGATGGGTGATATAACGTTAACCGTTTTGTCAGTCACAAGAACGTTCTTCGGCGTCACATGCTTTGCTGGGGTGCTGTCTATAGATATATACATTGACATTTTGTTAATAATTTTCAGGAATATGTGTGAAAACTTTTGGTCGCTAATGCCCTGTTTCCACCAACCGATTTAACAGCCAATTATTTGGTATTATAAAAAGATTATAATTAAATCTTACATACCATTTGAAAGAGAATTAAAAACCCTTTCTAATGGTATATAACATGTTCGTGATTAACTAATATTCCCACTGCCGATTTTTGAAATCGGTAGTAAATACCTGCTGGTGGAAACACGGTTTACCCTAGACAGATTTGCAAGAACATCCTGAGCAACGTGAGAATGGTATTAATTCATTTCAATTTATCAACATATTTATCCATTTTTATTCATTTAATTTTACAGCATTTTACGACGTTGAATAAACAATGACAATTGACTCCCCATAGCTGATCAGTCATCAGCCCGGGAGGTCGGGCTTGCCCGGCTCAGGACCTCCTACCCAACGCCCACCGGCCGACGGGACAGGCAGGGAGATGGTGGTCAGGAATTGACGGGCTGGAAACGTTGCCCAAATGTCAGTAGGTTCCATCAAGCATGGACGCCTCCTGTCACCGCCAAGAAGGAACGGTACAGCACAAGGAGCATAGCGAATTATTTGTATCTTCCTACTTGTGGTTTTTTCTGTGTTACCATCATATTTTCTTTCGGTTTTCCTTTTTTCGCCCCGCCCCCCCTTGTTTCTTTTTCTTTTTTTTGTGTGTCTACTTTTTTCTTCTGTCACCGCCAAGAGGGAACACTGCAGAATATGGAGCATAGCGAATTATTTTTATCTTACTACTTGTGTTTTCTATCTGTTTTTTTTTCTGTTTTTCCTTTTTTTGTTATTCTTTCTTTCCTTTTACCCTTATTTTTTTGTTTGCTTGTACTTTTTCTTCGTGTCACGTCAAGAGGGAACAGTACAGAATAAGGAGCATAGCGAATAATTTTTATCTTACTACTTGTGTTTTTTTTTCATTTCTTTTCTTTTTATCCTTTCTTTTAATGTGTGTACTTTTCTTTTCTGACTTCGCTCTCTGAATTGAAGGGTGGAAGTGCTGTTTTGCTGCTGCCTGAAGCCTTGTCTTCCCTTCCGGCCACTTAGACCAGTACTGACTGCTGCATCAATGCATTAACTCCGATAAAACCGGGAAATTAACTCGATGATTTAATTACCAGAGAAAAACACACACCTCAGCATTTTCCCGGCGTTTTTGCCTCCTCCCCCAAACGATGAAACCGCTTTATTCTGTGGCCAAGCCTTTATAGATACCAATTGAAGAGGTCTACTTCTAATAGACAATTTGCATCAAAAACGCCCCGCTAATATAGTCCAACATTAGAAGGCCTTTAAAGGTGCAGGCTGGAGGCTGTTAAAACACCTTGACGCCGTCTGTGATGCTGGTCTGATTGGCTGAGGCGTTTTTTGTTGGTATTTCTTGGCATTTCCTGGAAGACGGTGACAAAGGCCTGATTTACGGGAGCTCCCCGGGCCGACCTGGGGAATACCAGGCCCAGGGAAATGGGGAGCCGAGTGGCGCATAGGTCTTTTTAAAGTGATAATTATTGCAAAAAGAAAAAGGTTTGTTGTGTATAGACCTTGTGCAGACACGGTCACGTGACCAGATTTTGATGATCACCACGTGGTTACCACACCTACATGGCTATGAAATATATCCACATTTTATAGAAATTAATTGTTTACTATGATTTAATCAGCTTCCTTTTCATAAAATAGACAAAAATATAAAACATAGATGCTTTTGAATTGCAAATAGTAGTTAATTTAATGAACCAATATGGTACCCATCCCAATTTGAGAGTTGTGACATCATGTGCACAACGTCTATAGGTTATAACTCGACAGTCAACAACTATTGTAGTCTTCATCCAGCCAGACATGTGACGTTATTATAATGTGGTAGCAACGTTCTGGTTTGGTTCTTGTTACACAATTTTGATGGCTCACATTAGCCTTTGCTGCAATGTACTGCTGTGACGTTGCACTGTGATGTTATTATGACATTCTGGTTATGTTCCTCAATCTAAACAGAATGTTCTTATAATGTTCTGCTTTGGTTTCATCCTAATCTCACCAACAAATGATGTTATGATAATATTCTGATTTGGTGAGGTTTCAAGCTCACCATAAATAATGTAATTGTTATGTGTCATCTTAGTAAGTAACAAACTGCAGAACGTTTCTGTTACGTTGCAGGTAGGCTGGGCATAAACTGTTCTTCTTCCAAATTACTCTAAAACTGGCCGCATTACTAATATTATTTGTATCGGTTATATAAGAATGACATTACAAGTTTCTTCTTCATTTTCATACATATCTGTTGTTAGCTACACTTTTACAAGGATATCATGTCTACCATTGGACCACAGACAATGTATTACGTACAGTTCATAACTTATGAAAACAGATCAATTCCGTTGACGACTTCATTTTATTAATTGTATTCAGAATACACATAGGTGTAAGTTTCGGTCATTGCTGCTTCCACCTGTGGAATTCACCCCAAAACAATACCAACATATTATTTGCTCATACACCCTTACACCTCCTCCATTTTCTTTCAAACCATACCACAAGCAACAACTACCATTTTCCGACCGACACACCCTCCATCAACATTTTTCATCTCATTTTTATCATACCTTTATTATCACTATAAATACCACTTTTATTCTCATAAACTTTATTTGATAAAATTTATTCTACCCAAGCCTGCCTTATATCCTTAATTCCACGTAATGTTTTTTTCCTATCCTGATTTCCATACAGCACCTGATATTCCCGGGCGGTCAAACCCCACAGACATCTGACTCCATCTCCAGCTGAACTTTCACAATCGCCCCCACAAGTCATTTATTTGGTGAGATACCAATCCCCACCCATCCCCATGTCGCCTCCTGACATTTCCTTGTCTTTGATAGCCGCTGCGGCTTGGAGCCTGGAGTGGAAAACCACCTCTTTTTTGTCTCCTATCTTCTGAAGACCAAACTAAGAATAGGGACTACCACTCGATGGCTCCAGAGCTTGTTTACACACGTTTCTATTTAGAGTTGATTAGTTTTGATCTATTCCGGCGCCCCTGCTATTTGATGGCTTTAAGTAGATTCAAGGTTACTCAAAACCGTTTAATAAATAGTTGAAGGTAAATTGCTGCAGGAGCCAAAGGCCAATTCGTGTTCTTTAAGAGCTTCCGTTTCCATTGAGCATAATTTACACTATTTTATGAACGCAGTTAGCTTTGTCTAATGAGCTTAATACGTTGCAGGAAACAAGTACGGTTATTCTTGGGCCAACTTATGCTGAATAAACTAAAATAATCAAACGAAGGAGTCAGAGAATCGGAAGCATATGAATTGATCATAGACCCATTTTCAATATAGGCATACAAGTACGTCTTAAAGTGGTAACTGAAATTTCAATGGGACCGATTGAATCATCAAACGTTCAAAAAACAAGTTAGCGAAACAACGACCGCGTTTCAAGCAGAATAAATAGTGTCGGTATATTTTTTATAAAAGCCATGGTATAGATTCGATCCAAAATTATTGGTCCAAACTTAGTAAGCATGCTAGATATCCCATCGGAATTTGCCTGTAGATTTCCCTGTTAATTCAATTGGAATTTGGCCTTGGTATGTTCAGTCAATTCTGAAGAAATTTAATCATGTTGAATACATTTTGACTGATATTGGATGGATTCTGGACATAGAGAACTGATTGCACTACATGTAAACGTTTCTATAATGATTCATGCAATTCAAAGGTGTATTAGCAGATAATCTACATTTTGAATTTCATAGAGGAGTAGGTTTTCATATGATAACCATAATTATACAATGTTATGTACTACCAATTCAAAATAACTGAGCGTCTAAATCTTATTTTGGACTAAATAACCTGTTGTGTAAACTGCTAAAATACCAAATCAAAATATGTTTCCTGTAAATCTATACGGTCGTGTAATTTGAAATATGCCAAAACTCTACCTCAAATAGATGACTAGTGAAAGGTAGAGCATTTCTATCACACTGTCAGTCAGTTCTAAAGGATACACTTTATTGTACACTATCTCTAAAACAGAAAATCTGCCCTTTCCACAACTGAAATGCGACCCGTTTTATCGTTGCAATATATTAGCTATAAGAGTCGTATCACGATCCCGACTCCTACAAAACCGCCAATAACAGAGACATGTGACCCGCTCATCTCTAAACCGAGGACCTTTTTGAATAGAGCGTCAATTTAACTGATAAGTCCTGTCACCAAAGTGTATGTGTCCACTGATATCTGCTGGGGAGAAAACGACTGATATGATGGCAGAATTGTTTTTATTTTGTGATGGTTTGCCATGATATTGTTTCTCTGTTCAATACACTTTCAGGCATGAGTCTCAAATATTATGTGTATTTATAGAAATAATCATGTAAATAATTATTATCATTAGTCTTTCCACAAAGACTCAAAGCATTTGGCAGTGAAACTATGTATGACTATCCAAATTACAATTTAATTCCAGAGAATTATAGTCTCATAACTGTAAGGCAAGGATGTAAGTATGTGAAAGGATTGATACGGGCAATAGCATAATGTATAATATATATTGTGCCATTGCCATAATACATATACATTCATAAAACATAATATTGTGTTTTTTTGTGTATGTGTCTGTTTAAGTGAGGATACATAACATTGTTCTTCTCGTGTCTTAATGCTCAAGACAATTATAGATGTTGAATGAATAAGTTAAATTTCCACTTTCAACACAGCCAGATTGGTTGCACTATGAATCTAGATCCTCCCAATGTACAGCTCGACAAGACGATCGAGTCACCTGACTTTGGTTTTATTGAAATAACAAGCAAGCCTGAAAGGAAGGTGCAAATAATACAGAAGGTGTGTATACATTACATGTACATCTCTATCGGTGAAACAGTAATCGTAGATACGTGTACACGTATAGTGTTCTTTGCAGCATTAGTGAACTGATACGACTAAGGTCGCCAAGGTTGATAACACAATTGACCCAGTTACTTGTCACATAATGCAGAAAATGTTGACAGCGAGATAAGTTCACTCCCAGTGTGCACAGAACCACTTAATAAACGTTTATTCAGTACTGCACTGAACCACTGCAGCAACGTTTATTGACCAGGCAAAAAAAAAGTCCAAAGCAGTGCTGCATTATGAGTGGATAATCACTGCTGCACTATCAGTGGATAATCAGCACTGCATTACAAGTGGATAATCAGCACTGCATTACAAGTGGATAATCAGTGCTCTATTTGTGGTGGATTGTAAGTGCTGCACCTGCAGTGGATAATAAATGCTGAATCTACAGTGAATAATAGGAGCTGTACTTGCAGCAGATTATAAGTGCTACATTAACGGTGGATATTAGCTATTGCATTTTATTTGATTTCTTTATTTCATCAGATTGATCAGTCAGCTGCGATGAACTTGAACTTTTCATAGCTGGTTTGGGAGTCAACTCGGATGAGTTTAGCCTTGAAGTTCTGCAAATAAAAAAGATAATACGTCATGTTCATCATTGGACAATAGTGTAGGAGTTTTACACATAAAAAATTTTAAAAATGTAGATAAATTCAATATATCACTCATGCTGATTCATGTTACATTATCAAATCAAATATAATTTATACGCACATAGACTGATTGTCTGCCAAGAAATAAAATAGGCCTACAGAGAAAATGGACGTACATACCTCTTGCCTCTTTGCAGGAACTTTCAACATCGTCACAGTCACAGTGTTTTGTAACTAGAATAGAACAATAGTATATAAACATAACTAGTGATGAAGAGTGAATTTACATGTACTATAATGTCAGCAATAATACCCCTCAGGGCTAGGGTTATCATTTGTGAGTAAGTAACCAAAATACCTTACCAATGGTATGATGTGGACCGTACATGCAAGTGTACGGTCCTTCTCTTATGAAGTCCAGTAAAGTTCTGGTCATTTTCCCGCGTAGATGCAGGCTTGTAACGGTTATAGCACTCTAACTGGTTAGGTCCGGTTGGCCGGTCTGCGACTCACCCTTAATAAGGCTAAATATAGATTCTCCACCCAGTGACCGGCTCACGGGGACCACCCCCCTCCCCCCTACCCCATCCTTTCCTGTGATTCCTCCACCCCGTCACCCTATAGAGACCAACAGTGTGATGACAGGCGGCGGGGGCTAACCCCAGTGTGAAAGGATACGAATCATAGTTCTAAAAAACGAGAAGACAGGGTCCATTTTTACAAACTTTGCATGTCCTTGTTTCTGGGGAAAAAAAGGTACTTCTTACACCAAAACACGTGATTTGGAACAAAGGGTCGTTTTTTCCTTGATAGTTTGTAATTTCAGGAATAAAGGGTAATTCCGGCTACACAAAGGTCAATCCTACTTTAATATCTGAGTGGACAGACCGGGAAGCTGACGGATTGTGGGGCCAACACATCCCCGGCAAGAAGTAGGTCAGTCCTCCTCCCGGTGACCGGCCCCGGGCACCGGCCCCGGCCGGCGTAGTGACCACCCAAAAACGGGGCAAGGGGGTAGACCCTCCTAACTACTTTCTTCATTATTTAGAAGTTTTAAACTTTTCAAATACTTTCCCTGGAGAATGACGTCGCTGATGTTATAGGAAAACACCCATAACTTGATAAGGCAGCTGTTTTAAGGGGGTTAAGTTTGTCGCAGGGCAACCTTGTTCCCACCCAATGATGCCCCATCAACACGTTGCGGCCAGAACACCGCACGGAACACAGGCCGTCCCTCCTTGCATGATCCCCGGTAGTGGGGAAATGCGTTTCATAGATACTTGCAGCATATATATATGCCCTTTAGAGAATAGCGACTAAACTTTGCAAATATATTGACGAATCAAACCAACTGGGTACTAGTATAAAACAGCCTGGTGCTTTCTATAAGAAACTAGTATGGCAGACTGGGTGTGTGTTTTTTTGTTTTTTTTCTTTTTTTGAAAGAAAAAACAATGATAACCTTTATGGCATAGTGAGCTTAAGTCTTAAACTACAATGATGTTGGATTATATATATTCACACCAAACAGTTTTTTGCCCCTTAAACTTTTAAATGCATGGACTAGATCGATTTTGTAACCAATATAATCATTATGAGTCACTTCTCAGCACTTATTAGTTGTTTCTTAGTAGCTGCACATGATCCTTTTAAAACAATGCCAACTTTCTCTCATATTTATATTCCATCAACATTGAGACTCACGTTGACTAAATTATACTAAAAAAGGACAGGTCACTATAATTTACTCTCAACACATGTCACATGTCAGCAGCGGTCAGCTGGTACTCTGACAGCTGCATTTCAGCTGCATTTAGAATAAGCAACGCTGCACAAAATGCAGCTAAAATGCAGCGTTTATTCAACGGGGGTGTGCACACTGGGCTGTTAAAACAAGTGTTTAGAACCTAAACACTTTCCTAAACACTTTGACGCATCCAGTTTTGGAACACTTCATTTCCCTAAACATGTTTAGATTATTGGTGTTTAGGGTTTAGTGTTTAGAAATGTGTGATGTTTAGGTGTTTACCTTGAAGTGTTTAGGTCTTCAATGTGTTTGTAGTCTAAATGCTTAGGATTTATTTGATGTTAGCAAATAATCTTTAGCTTCAAAGTATTTAGACTACATGGCATGTAAGTCAATAAAACCAATTTCTTTGGTAATTTTCACTGATATCATTCTGGAATGTTATGTACCTACAATTCAGAGAGGAAAACATGTTTCTTGATCTCAATTGATCAATAAAGAGGTAAAATTTAAGCCTAGAGTTAAACCTCTTTCAATATCATGCAAGGGAAATGCAGAATCGACCTCTGAACTGAGTTAGGGGTAAAGCCCGGTTTACACAGGCCGTCAACGGGTCCTTACGAAAATTTCCTTACGTTAAAGGGTTATTGTAAGGCAAAGAATGTATTATTTAGGTCATTATCGTAGGTTATCGGTAATACTTATCTTAAGATGTGTGTTCTGAAAGTGTTTACACAGTCCGACAATATCCTTAAGATGATAAATCCATGATAATTTAGAGAAGGCTTACGACGAAGAAAGTATCTAATTGATTTGTATGAGAATATGCTCTTTGACATAAGGCAGGGGGGTTTACACAGGCCGACAGCTGGCCTTAAGACAAGAAATTTCATTATCGTAAGCCAAATTCCACTGTCATAAGCCTTTTGACCCAAGGATTTTCACAAAAATTTCAAACACGTCTGAAATTTTCATTATCCTAAGGAATTGATTCAGATAAATCATCGTAAGGGTTAGGACAGCCTTAGGACAATGATTTTCTGGGTTTACACAGGCCGATAACATCGTCGGGACTGTCGTAAGGCTTACGTCAGTCATCGGGACTGTCGTAAGGCTTAAGATAATGACTGTCGGGGGCCTATCATAAGGATTTTGACGGCCTGTGTAAACCCCCCTTTAGCTAGCTACCTCTAGTGGGTCCCAGATCCTTTAGACCCAGACCCTAGTCCCTGTGTCTGTCTGCATATGGAAAAGGTATCTTCCTTAAACTCAAAATACTTCTAATGTATAACATATACATTTCTCAAACACTCTACAGTACCTAGAAAATTCTCTCTTTTTTTTATAATGAATTCATATTAACATTTAGAAGAATTATCTAAGAACTATAGAGCATTGGCATACAGTGTCACCTGGTGGAGTACAGTTTAGCTACACATATGGTAAATCCAAAACATGTTTAGAAGTAGAAAGTGTTTAGGTTTTAAACACCTGCAATTTCACGTGTTCAGATTCTAAGCATATCTAATCAAATACATGTTTAAAAGTAGAAAGTGTTCAGGTTTTAAACCCTTGCAATTTCACGTGTTTATATTCTAAACATATCTAATTCATACATTTTTAGGAATGACAAGTGTTTAGCTTTTAAATACATGAGACTTCTTGTGTTTAGATTCTAAACATGTTTAGCCCCTTAACATGTTTAGATTCTTAACGTTATTTTTACAGTGTAAATATTTCCTTTCAATTAATTTGTTAATGAACACGGTGCATTTCGTTAATTCCTAAACATAAACGTCGACACTGTTGTGTTGTTGATAAATTGATGCTAACAACATGCAGAGTATTTTAGTCCATTAATAGAAGAATCCAACCAGGAGAAGTCTCAATAGCCATTATCATGGTATAGTATTAGCGCAAAATTAAGTAAAAACATTAAATGTCTTAAAATTTTTAAGAAACCAAAAAGACATATTAGCCGAATTTATATCAATGACTAGGATTTATTATCAGAGCAATATGATTTATGTCTCATGATCACCAAGTGCACATATATAACAGTAACATTGGTAATAAATTAATTTTAAGTGTACATTTATTAATACAATACAAATCAACAATACAATGATGGTTTATTTGCCTAATGTAGTTACAATTATTATTAATGATATTAATTCTTATTAATGAGGATACTTTTCTGGTTTCACTACTAAATATTTATTACTTCTGTTCTTAGACAATATTTTGAGATTCTGCTCTCGTTTATTTGGATCACTAATGGACTTCACGGTAGGGTTTCCCTCTTGTGAAACGTGCTTCAGCATTATGTTATTATAGCCGAGAGGCTAGTTGCCATCTGAAACAAAACAATAGTATATAGTTACTGCACATCCGTTGGCTCGAGGGCAGGTAACTTTAAACTGTGAGCATGACCTCATCTAAACGCCCACAAGTTACAATTTCCAAGAAAAGTGAATGGTAGAATGTGGCCATGGCGGAAGGGGTAAAGAAACTCCCTATATATTCTCATTACATGAAGTCGTCCACTGCATGACATCACCGATGATGTGAGGATAGCACATTTAGCAAGGGGCATGTCATCTAGTATACATCCACAACTTCCCAAAAAAGTGAGACGTCCTCACTCCCCTATGGCTGAAGGACACATTGGTTTTATACCGCAACATATTATTTTGGGTAGCGAGACCTCACAATTATTATTTCTGTGAAGTGGATAGTGATTTAGTCATTCTTTTACCATTAGTGGGGTCTGTTAAGGTCATTTTTTTTAGAAATCGTTACGCGGCGGATAAAAGCACCAAATTTGGTATGAGGCACCTCTGAGGCATAACTATCAAATCTGGAAGGGGAGCCACCTTGAAATATCAATAGGACGGATGTGGGGGCCCAAAAACCAATATGGCCGACTTTTACTATAAAAATTCTTATATCTCAGCTTCTAAAAAGACTAAAGAGACATGGTTGGTGTCAAAATTGAGGGATTATGGGTCAGGGAGTTCAATTATTTATGTTTCAAGTCAATGCGGAAATCCAAAATCCAAGATGGCTGACCTATTTTGAGAAATATTATGATTTTCAGCTACTAAGGCATAAGGCCAGGGGAAATGGTTCCAATATCAGTTGTTCATAGCCTAGAGGGCTCAATAAATATGATTTTCATCCAATACAATACCATAAATTTCAAAATGGCTGAATTCATTAGCATGATAACTTTGATAATGACCTCTGGATTCCAAAATAATTCAAAAGAAAGGATATAGACTTTACTCTTTTGCCACAAGATTTCTTGATTTCATTTGGTATAATGATCCCCTGGGACCCCTTCATTGAATTTAAAAGGGGAGCCACCTTGAAATATCAATATAACCTGGACGGGGGCCAAAAATCCAATATGGCCGACTTTTATTGAAATAATCTTATATCTCAGCTTCTGAAGTGCCTAGAAACACATTGCTATTGTCCAAATTGCTAGATTATAGGACAGGGAATTCAATTATTTACCTTTTGAGTCTATACAATAGGTCTAATCGAAGCTAGCCAAAAGTTTTGGTTAAATACCTTAAATTTTAAATGCTAAAAACATACAAAATTTGTCAAAATTTCATGTTGGTATTTCAAGATGGCTCCCCTTCTAGATTCAATAGTTATGCCTCAGAGGTGCCTCATGGAAAATTTGGTGCTTTTATCCGCCGCGTAACGAAAATGTTGTTAACAGACTCCACTAGATGGTTCCCTGGATCTGTTGTTGCCTGACTATATAAATTTGGGAACCAACGGTCACAGTTCAGTTGTTTAATCACCACCAAGCTGCTCGCATCACAATATGTTAAACTTCAGAGTTAATGTAATAGAAGGATTCAATAGATAATTCCCTTATATATTTTTGTCCAAACTTAATCACCTTGTTACTTGTTATTTCTAATTTTGCTCTATTCATCAATCATGTCTAGTAAGCAGTCAATACGTGCTTACTTTCATGAACTGCAGACCTCCAAACCCCTTAGAGTATACGTATTCAATGGAACGCCCCTTTCCATAATATACATAGTTCCTGTAAACGTATATTATATCATTTGACCTGGAATGATTCTATTTGGAGGGGATAGCACCTCAACAATATCTTGCTATCTACCAAGAAGATTTTCATATTTGTTTTGTTATAGCAAAAAGTTTCTAGTGTTCTATTCTGACATCTGATCTGGCCATCTTTGATTAACTGAAAACATAGTATTTACAACATGCAGTTGTGTTAGTGTGACACCTTGGGATGGGGTTCAAGGATGTCTGGAAAGTGCAGGTCACATGTTTCAAATACCGCAATTCAAGGATTTCTACTTTGAATTACATCAGATTTTCCTCGAACGTATTTTAATACTTCAATATAATTTTGTGGCTAGGTACGAACTTGTTGAGGTTAAGGGAAGGATATTTATACACATTTGCAAATGAAATCTATGATTTATACGATTGGAAACCCAACTTATATAAGAAAAGTGATACCTGTAATTTTAACTATCTATGAAGGATTATAAAGATTGGAAATGCTGTTCATGTAAAAACCTTTTGCGAGGTTTAATCAAACCGCTGAGCAGTCGTGCCTGAATGTCAATAGAAAAGAAATATGATGCTATCGGCCTAGATGATACCATATGGCACATTATATAAATAGTTATGTTATACTATTTCATAATTACGTTTGGGCGATTATATAAGATTTAGTTTATAAGTACGTTTGGGGACATTCTATGTATAGTTATGTTATTCTATGAATAGTTATGTTATGCTATTTTATAAGTACTGTTTGGGACATTATATGAATAGTTATGTTATGCTATTTTATAAGTACATCTGGGGACATTGTATAAATAGTTATGTTATGCTATTTTATTAAGTACGTTTGGGGACATAACATAATATTTTGTAGCGGGAGGCCTTAACAAAATAATTACTTCCACGGTTCCGTGACGTCACAGCGACTTTACCACCGCGACACGCCACTATATAAATCGCCTGCTGTAACCGCCACGCCATTCGCGTTCCAACCACCATGCAAGCAACATGTCCTGCGATTTTAAATAATAAACATCATAATTAATTTATAAACAGATATGTCATGCTATTTTATAAGTACATTTGTTTAAAAAATTAATAGCGGCATCACCGCTAACCTTAACTGTCCATGAAGGAGAGTGAATCAGAGCCGGGTGCTGACACCATCTCAAACGAAACTGATTTTCAGTATTTCATCTTGGATTTCTTCTCCCCTTGCCTTGGGGTACCCGATACAACCTTGAAATTAGTTCCTGGACCTGCCACCAGGGCCATATTAGTGTAAGGGATCAACACGAACCCGGCTGAATATTGTGGTGATACCCGATGTAACGGGGACCCTGCCAGCCCACGCCTTTCCCAGAACCGCAGTCGTATTTCCTAAACCTAACTTTTAAACGACTTTTATTAGTTTTGTAGTCATCACTTGTCATGGATTACAAAAGTGCAAACGTGTTCTTAGAACATGTTGGTGCTCTTTAAAAGCTCCCATGCTGTGCAAACCAACAATATAAAGTTATAAGTTTTTCATTAAGGCATACACTTCTACTTTGCTTTAATAACATCGGACCTATGCAAAATGTCAAAGGATGTGCTTTCAACGCGATTTGCTTGGGAATTAATTTCTTGGAATTATGTTTGATTAATCAGGTTTAAACGCTGAAAGGTTAGAAGGACTTTAAGCTTTGCTAGTCGTGACATTCACGTTGTACATTTTCTGGGAATCCAGAATGATAATGTTTACTGGAAGAGAACAATTAATCTTAGCCTTTCCGACCTCATCCAATATGGGAATGGTCAGTGCAGAGCGCCTCGACAAAACATATAGGTTTTACCTTTCCCTAAATGATAAAGAGGAGAATACGTTCTCTTCACAACGCAACCCATCACAGCTATCAAAATCACATCCTATAAAACATGTGTTCACAGGTTTAAATGAAGTCGTGTTTCATAGTTATGTATAGTTCAGGTGATTTGTAAACATTATTCTTATGGCTATTGTTACTGAATGAATGGCTTAAGGACAATCGCACCATTATAGAACTATCATTGAGAATTGGTTCAAACTCTAGACAGTGAAAGTTATACCCATATATAGACACCAAAAATGCAAAAATAATTAGGGGTCACCATGCAAACTTTTCAGCTACAGTAATCTAAAAATGTGCTGATTGTTCAAAAATCATCTTGCAAAGTAGAATTTAAAATCTGATTTAATTTGCCAATCATTTTCACAGAAATAATATTATGACTAGACTAATGCTTTTGATAAATGTGTTAATGTTTTTCCAGGTGAGAACGAAAGAATTTTGTAAAATTTAATGACGTTGCATATATTTTTAACTTCAAAGTATGAAAAATGAACTATTTCAAAAACACAAAAATTCAAAAATAAAGTTCCACACAAAAAAATCAAACATTGAAAATTGCTCTAAAAAATAATATCAAATGCATAAGGATGTAGGCTATTATATCCAGCCAAAAAAACAGGGGGTCACCGCACTAATTTGGCCAGCAGAGATGAAAATCCATTTTAAAACATAAAAATGATTTAAAATTGCTATCTATTTGTTTGTCTATAAATTCACTCAAATTTTTATTTCAAAAATATTTCAAAAATTCTATGTTATTCCTGAGACCCTTACAGTAATTTGGGTGCATAATACACCTTTATACAACTTATATTAATAAAGTTACAGAAGAAAATGTAAATTTTGTTTCAAATTTCAACTTTCAGCATTTGCAAAATTTTCTCAAAATTAGTCATGTTTCCCCATTTCTACCTTGAAAACTATTCCTTTTAGCCAATTTTCTATACCATTTATGAATTCTACATATATTATTGAGTCTGTCTGCAAAATATAAATTAGATTAAGGAACTTTCAATTTTTGGGTACCTGGAAAATGGCGCCATTGTCCTTAATTTACTTAGGATTTACTGAGATTGTCACCCATCCGGAATAGAATACGTTTTTCAAGTGTTCAACTGGAGACTACACGTGTGCTATAAGCATTAGCTGGATGGAGGCTGTCCATAAATGATGTCACATATTTTCAGGGGTATTTTTAGGTGCCACCCACCCCCCTGTCCCACTAAATTTTCTAATCTAAACATGAAAATGAGGCCCGTTTTTCAGACAGGATCACAGTGTTCAACCAACCCACCCACCCACCCCCTTGTGTATGACATCATTTATGGACGGCCCAATGTGCCACGAACTACCCGACCATGACGCACCCTTTGGATGGGTAAAATACAATGTTTGTATTGCTTATTAGTATTGTTAGTAGGACTGGAAGAGGGTTAACAGAGAAGAAATTACACAAATAATTAAGTGAAATATCGAAAATACTCAAAACAGTAATAATACGAAAAGTATTTGGTACTTAAGAATACTCTAAATATGTAAAATAACACAAAATTTGTAAATACTCAAAAAGAGGGACCAAAATGGTTGACGTTCAGTGTCCTGAATTGTTTGGTTCCCTCGAGCAACTTGTACCGCAATGCCTTTGGAGTAATGTCACGTGATTTGTCATTGACCAATCACCAGTGGTTTACTTCTCAGAGGCCTAAAAAAGGTGACTTGTTATCCCAAAATAAATCTGTATACTCTTGGTCTTCAACTGTTAACATTCACCTGTTGTTGACTTATACTTGGGGAAAATGGCACAATTATAATAGTTGATAGCCAATCCTAAACATCCCCATTATCCATTTGTCTAATCGACTTGAGCCTCAAACACAAAGACCTCGACAACCAACATAATCCCTAGAGTTCCTAAAACCATCGGTCTATCGGTAGGACCATCGGTAGGACTGGTAGCAGATGAACAGCTTGCATATAGCAAATGTAAAAAAGATTGTTAGAATTTATAGTCGATGAATAACATGGATATAACAAGTTGCTATTACCATTAGTAGGACTGGGAGTTTGTACAAGAGAAGCAGCCATAAGATTGTAACTAGGAATGGTAGTGAATGAACAGTTGGCGTTTAACAAGTGTCTATAAGACCAATAGGGGGACTGGCAGAAGAATGAACAGCTCGCATTTAACACCACTTACTTATACAGGCCCTAAACTCCTGTTACAACCAAGAAGATAGACAGTCTCTCTGGGATTCTCTTTTTTCCAAATAACTTTCTCAATCTCAAACCCTTAGGGACCCTTTGAATTGGCTGCTTATTGAATTTGCTGTCGTCATCAACTGTTTTATCCCTTCTTTATCCGCCTTTCGATCGGCGTCTTGGCGCTAAAGTGTGTCATGCAGGAGTGCAAGAGTAAAAGAGAGAAAATAACCAAAAAGCACACACACAGGCGAAGAGTGGAGAATAGAAATTATTGACGGTTTGCGGGGAGATTGAGATTCTCCCCGGGCCTCCTCCGGCAATGGGCGATAGGCTGGTCACCATGGCAACATGGCGATTAGAACCTGCTCTGTCTTGTCCCCGTGTTGCTGTTGTTATCACTCCTACTCCTCTCCCACTTTCGATTACTCCCTTTCCCTGCTGAACTCCCCTCCGCAGCTATCGTTTCATCGTATCGTCATGTGCAAGCTTCTTTTTTAGAATGTTAGTTGAGTAAAATGCATTGTAGTTCGGCATATATTATCTCAATGACTCTTTGACTACAACTTGTTTTATTTTAGATACTAGGTCAGATTATTGTAGAATTATGGTATACAAAACGAATTTTAGGTCCTTAGATATATATATATATAAAATTTAACTTCGTTTTAGAATAATCTTCATTGCTTCAGATAAGTGATATGTCCCACCTATGTTGTGTGCAGATAGGGGTGCCTAAACCCTTAAATACAAGGGCCTTAGGATTATGCGATACATGTTCGATTTTGGTTAATCATTTCCATCACTCCAAAACGTCGCAAGGTGCCATGTATAGACGCTGTGCAGATGACGTCGCAATGGTCTGAAAAGGTCTGGATGCCATATTGGTGATCAATCTAATATCATTGATTTTGATAATTCTAAAACTTCTAAAACATATATTTATGCCAAATTCACTATGCTTTTCTAATGAAGTCAAAATCTGTCATTTCTATTATCTAGGACAAATATATTCTAGATTTTTCTGATCACCATGTGGTTGTAGTGAGCACATGGTGATCACCAAAAAGTGATCATGTGACCACGTCTGCACAAGGTCTATACATACTTTGGTGTTAATGGTGCCGTGCAGATGTCCTCTTACTATATTTAACCTATCATCCCAACTTCCTTCAAAACATATAACTCAAGTCCAGTTTACAGAAACTTGTACTTGGCCTTTCTCTCGTTGGAAATTAATTAAGTCTTCCGATATACCATTAAGTGATTTGAGGAAGGAGAACTGCGTCCACAATAACATCCGTGGCCATAATATTTACACAATAAAAAACAATTTACACTCAGATAAAGCTTTCCGCCCCACGCCCATTGCCCCTACCCAGCCCCCCTCTGTATGCGGCGCGGGGTCTGATACCGCAGGCATAATGCATGGAGACGCCCAGCGTCCGCCCTGGAGGAGGCCAGCGGCGTCCCTCCTGGAGACCCGTATGTGGGTGGAACTGTGACGACCGAGGTGACCAGCCCTGGAGACAATCGGCCTATAATATACTTTTATAAAGGCTATTACACTGGCCGATAGCGTCCAACAGTGATCTGGCAATTCAATCGTCCTAAAACGTAACATACTTGCATAAAGGTTATTCTACTTGCCGATATCATCCAACAGTAATCTGGTAATTCATAAGTGTTCATCAGTAAAATCCCAAGAGACAATTCATAAGTGTTCATCAGTAAAATCGCAAAAGACTATACCCAGCCGGAGGTGTGACATTATAATAACGTTGCAGCAACATCTGGGTTGGTTCTTGTAACGTTCTTTTGATGACTCCCAATTGCATTGCTGCGACCTACTGCTGTGACATTGTACTGTGATGTCATTATAAGTTTCTGGTTATGGTCTTGATTAAACAGAAGGTTCTTAGAACATTCTATTTTAGTTTCATCCTAACCTCACCAACAAATAATGTTATGATCACATTCTAATTTTGTGGGGTTTCAACCTCACCATCAATAATGTACTAATTAATATTGTTACATGTCATTTTAGTAAGTAACAAACTGACTAAAAAAGTATGGTAGCAGAACGTTTCTGGTATGTTGCAAGCTGGCTGGGTATAGCCTACATATCATTTGAAAGGGTATTTCAAACACTTTGTAATGGTAAATGATATATCTATGATTATCCAATATTCCCACTGACTTTTGAAATTGGGGGGAGAATCCGCTAGTGGAAAACTGGCAAAGCTCCTACCCAACACTCCCCATTCCCAGACGTCCCTTTATGTCGACCGTATGAGCTACATGTATGTATAAAGGGGCTCCTGGAATGAACTCTTCTCATTGTGTTAACAGGTATATTCCCATTCAGAGTGCTAGACTCATGCGAAAAATGCTTCCCTGGAAACAATATAACCACCTTTGTGACGATATTTCCGCAGTTTTAGGAGGAGTTACTTCTTAGCACAGTTCGGTTTCATATCACTGCTGTTTTAACCTAATGACTGATAATTTTGGTAGGAAATTACATGGAACAAGGTGTTATCTTAAATGAATCATACACGATATGTAGGCTATCTCTCATGTTTCAATTTGGGTAGCTATAAATGCAGGCGGCGAAAAAGTTTGACGAAGAAGACCTGTGCATTCATATGGGGAAACGGTTTTATATCTGTGTTAATGCAAGCCTAGGGTGAGACCTGGCATGTCAACGCATAATGATACCTCTTTTCATGAAACTCGACACGTTTCTGAATGTTTTCCTCTTCCCTTTTCACATGAGTTCAAGCTAGATAGAATAGCAATTAGTTGTATAAGCCAGAACAGTGTCCAACATATAATATTTCTGCAATCCCCTTACAACCCTTCTGCATTCAAACTACTAGAATTCAACCGCTTATACTATAAAAGTAACTTATATTATTTTCTTACAGGCTATTCATTGCAAATTGAAATTAGAAACATTTTGAACCATTTCAGTGAATACATGCACTATGTGTACTTAGAAAAGATATGAAAATCTTGTCATTCAACTATTGAAAAGGGCCATGCATTAGTTCTTCCCACATTGCCCCGGCCCACTCCAGTTAGTAGGTACTATGCCTTAAAATTACTTTAGGGTCGGCATTTAATTCTGTACACATTTTTTCTTGAATACTGTGTTCCAACCCCAACCCCTTAAGCCTAAGTAAGCATTAGAGTTTTAAGGATGTATGCATATCTTAAAGAATTTTCAAAGACTTCAGTGCATACTTAATTAATGGACGCCCCCTTGACAATGGGACATAATTTGCTCCTCCAACCAGGATGTAAGTAAAGCCAAGAAAATTTAATGATTCTCTGCCCAAAAAGCAATCAGGGCCCCGACCCTCAGAGGGTACAAAAGGTAGGGAAAGAATTCATCAATTTTCTAATATAAAGCTCGTGTTACACCCAAGGACATCGGGACATGCCTGCCAAGAACTGGACTGGATGAGTGGTGAGTAGTTGCGTGTAAAGCCTAGCACACTTACCCTGAGTATAGGAGCCAGTTTGGACTTAAACATGCGAGCCTTCATTTCCCCCTACCCATTATTTCAATATCAGCCTCCAGTTTAGTAAATGGATAGGTATCTTCTAATCGTCTGTCAAATGCCAAGAACTTCATTTAAAACCTGTTTGACGAGGTTCAATAAATGTGTGACTTTCATTTGCCAAAACTAGGGAGGTATGCATGGTTTGAAACAAACTACCTGGAAAGTGAAATATTGAAAATGAAGTTTGAAGGTCGGTCACATACATTATGCCAACATACTGTTTTGATCCGTGATGCTACATGTAATCCAATGTGACTCTAAACGAATCATACACAATATAGAGCTATCTCTAATGTTTTAATTTAGGTACGGGTAACTATAAATGCAGGCAGCGAAAAATGGACAATGAAGAAGGTGAATTCATATGGGGAAACATTTTAAAAACTGTATTAATGCAAGCCTAATGTAAAACCTGGCTTGTCAACACTATAACAATCCCCCTTTTCATGAAACTCTGCACGTTTCTGATTGTTTTTCTTTTCCCTTTTCACATGAGTACAAGCTAGATAGAATAGCAATTAGTTGTATAAGCCAGAGCAGTGTCCAACATATAATATTTCTGCACTCCCCTTATGCCCCTGGCTGCACTCAAACTACTAGATTATAGTCCTTCATACTATAAAAGCCATTTATGTTCTTATAGACCTTTTCAAATTGAAACAGGAAACATTTTGACCCTTTTCACATTGAATACATGTCCTATGTGTACTTATGATATGAAAATCTTTATCATTCAACAGTTGAAAAGGGCCATAGATTAGTTTCTCCCACATTGCTCCACTCACTTTAGCAGGTACCATGCCTTACTTTTTTAGGGTCAGCATTTAATTCTGTACGCATTTTTTCTTGAATTATGTGCTCCCACCCCAACCCCTTAAGCCAAAGTAAGCATTAGAGTTTTACAAGGATGTACGCATATCTTAAAGAAATGTCAAAGACCTTGTGTACGTAATTATTGAACAACCCCTCTACATTAAGTCATGACCTGCTCCTCCCAATGAGGATATAAGTAAAGCCACGACATTTCTCTGTCCAAAAAGCAATCAGGGCCTGACCCTGAGAGGACCAAAAAAGAAGGGAAAGAATTATTTTTTCTAGAATAAAGCCCTTCTTAAAACCGAGGACACTGCCTACATGCCTGTCAATAACTGCACTGGATGAGTTGCGCGTGTACACTAATGCCGTTTCCACCGAAAGACAAGCTAACAAATAAACGATTTTTAGAACTGACTGAAGTGGATGAATTTGTGGTTATAAAAATCATTCATGGGCGTCGTTGGACTTGGACGATTTTCTGTCTACCAAACGATTATAAAACGATTTGACAGCTAATTTGACGGCTGATTTGACGGTCAATTTGACTGCTGATTTGACGGCCGATTTTATGATACAATATTTTATGGTCTCATTCATTATGATGGCATATACAAGTTTTATTTGTCAACTGACGTTTATCATATTTTATCAAATAAATTTGTTGTTTACAGAATCGTCCGAAGAAATCCTATTTCCACCCAAAAGATGAATGCAAAATTTGTCTAGCAAGATCGTCCAAGAAGCCAAAATCGTCCAAAAATATTTAACATGTCAAATAATTTGTTGGTTCTCTGTGGAGCATTCCAGGTGTCCGACAAGGTCTGTTAAGATTGTCATTTGAACGATTTTTTTGTTTCCACCAAACGATTTCATGGACGATTTAAAAATCGGGATGATTTTCAGGGTATTTTTCAAAGAGAAATGGGTTGGTGGAAACAGGCCTTTACCCTGTAGTATAGGAGCCGGTTTGGACTTAAACATGCGAGCCTTCATTTCCCCCTACCCATTATTTCAATATCGTCCTCCAGTTTAGTAAATGGATAGATACCTTCTTATCATCTTGAATGGCTTGGCAAAACAAGGGAGGTAGGCGTGGTTGGAAACAAACTACCCTGAAAGTGAAAAGTTGAAAGTTGAAAAGTTAAAGGTCATATACATTTAGTATAACAACATACATGTGCAAGCACGTACAGATATGCACTGCCCCCTGTATGTACCGCTCCTATATACAGTGAGGGTGGTAAATCCATATAAAAACATACATCCATACATATTTTTCTATATACATAAATATGATATATTATATATTATATAACACATACATATGAATACAGTATTAATGTGGTGTGGTACACAAGTGTCAGGATATATACCCTCAAACGCTTGCGGATCCCAGCCTGAAGTCACCCACTTCTCATGGAGACAACTTGACAGAAAACAACAAACAAAACGCCGGCAAAAGATTTGTCTGGACAAAAAAATAAGTGGGTTAAGAAAGGTCAAACTTTTTGTTTCTGCACTGGGGAAGCAATCAATTTGTGCCTCTTGGAAACATTCAATCAGTGCAATAAGAGTATAATATTTACTCTAGCAGCCCCGGACGAATATCCAGAATAAAAAAATAAGTTGTAGATTCTGGAGCTTAATTAAGGACGCCTGCTTTGGGGCCAGCGGGCGAGCGATAATAAGGTACTTCTCAATTCCCTAGTGCGATGAATTGCCACGAGGGGGCGCCCTGGGTGCGCCGATGACGTCACTTCCGGAAACAAATGGCGTCGATGTCAGTGGGTCGGCGCGGGGATTGGGCACTAAGCCGCAGAACAGAGTGGGCTATTGAATAGAGCCTGAGTGTTGGAGAAATTAGACCAACTTTGAAATTCAGAGCAATGTGCGGCTGTGGTTATTTTGCCGTGTTGCTGTCAGCAATACGGGAGCCGGGATCAAGTTTTGTCTCTGGACCGACGTGCAATCCATAGACGCCTAAAAACAGAAACTGGCGGTTTTTAGTTGTCTGTTTGAGGGGAAGCTCTCCGCCACAGCCTTTGAATAGCACCAGAATAGCTGGTGCAAGCAAACAAAATGTGCCCAGTGAATGGTCCATATTATCGAATTGAATGTCAGAGGCGTGTATGTCAACAGGTTAATAAATAGGGACCTTGTAGTTTTTCTCCGCTTTACATTTTGATTAATGGCATAGTTTGATTATTTTTTCCTATTTCATTTGGAAAGAACAATAAGATGCACTATCCGTTTCGTTTTTTTCTTATTTTTGTCTAGAAATAACAACTAGATGCACAATGAGGCATGACCTGCCTAACCTTTAAAACTTTAGTCTTCTATCCAGAAAACAACAATGTTAGCTGAAAAGAAGTACAAGACGTCTTTGCGACGACTGCACAGTCATTTCTTGGAACCAATTGTTTGTTTGAAACCCCTCCGATATCACTTCCAATGCTGGGTGCAAACGGAGAACGCGCCAACCTCGGACAATGCATCCCACCGTTTCTATTTCACCTCAAATAATGAAATAAAAACTTTCAAAACACTTGATAATTTCACAGGCAGAAGGCCCGATTGCTTTTAATCAAAACTTATTTTCTTCCAGCGAACTTTGGCGGGCGCTTTGTCCTCGTTTCAACCATCGAGGGTAAATTTCCTAATTCCATTCCAATTGCAAAAATTTGCCACCAGGCTTCCCTCTATCTAAGACATCAGAGGTATGCATGCTCTAGGCAGTATACTTGTACCCCATTCATTCGCAAAGACACCTACAATAGTAACACCTTATGTTATATTGAAAGTACAGACTCCTGTTTATAATGCAGTTTCCCCAACGTTAAGTCGCTTTCAGCCACATCTAGTGGGGTCTGAACAACCCTCTGTGGTTTGTAGTGGGCCTGTTCCCATTTTGATCCGTCGCCTTTTAGTCAGACTCGACATGTGATTGCTTCATTTCGTGATGAACAAGTGACTTTTAGCGAGTTCCTCTTGGCTGTAATTGATTAAAATCTGCGCTCTTCCCAAGCAATCTTTTTATGCGTGGACATTGTTAATGTTATCAAGACCTCGTCTAGTTGGTGTTAGTGGTTGTCGTTAGTTCTTTTGTAGTTGCAGGCCTATATTGTTTAACTTATGGATAAACCCGTATGTTGTTGTATTTTTTGTGTGTTTTTTTTTACCTCAACTCAATTTGTGACATACAATACCATTCTCCAACCTTACGTTTTTTGTAACTCTGTTAATTACTAAAATGGCACAGGACATTTACACTATGTATGGCAAGCTCGAGGTTGAGACTTCATCAAATTAGTTAAATTGTATATATCATTTTTCAGTTATGTTAAGGATGAACCAAAACAGAACATATTGACAACACTCTGTTCGGACTGAAGAATATTGAAGTCTGACGCCAGAGCAGTACTTTACCGCAACCTTATCTGGAGCCATCAAAATAACGGAACAAGAAACAAAAGAGAATGGACCAGAATGCCAATACAACGTTTTAATAACGTCCTATGCTTGGCTGAGCCTTTTCCCCCTGCTTTTAGACCTTGTGCTACTGTCGGTGAGTACTGTCTAGGTTTTTAATATTAGTCTAGGTTTTGTCAGAACATTTCTAGTTGTCTTTACATCCGCTCAGTGCTCTGGCTGTGTTTGCCATTAACTAGCTGTTGAGAGGACATTCCCCCTTTCGTTCTGTCATACAGATACCTGTTTGTTTTTAAGTTTTGTCCAGCTGTAGGTCTCATCAGACGGATTAATGTGACTCGTTTGACCTTATAACTTATTTGGAGCTGTTTATGAAGAAACCTCCGAACAGGGCGTGATGGGGACTGGCTATATTTAGAATATAAGGTGAAATCCACAAAGCTGACGAAGGTATTAAATAGCCCATATCATAGAGGTCTAAAATTATGAGCACATGCTGCCATTAGAAATTCAGAGAGCCACAACCAAAGTCAAATTCAAACAGGACGGCAAGTGATTCTTGACTGATCATCGATTATGACCTTAAGGCTGTTCCCCCTCCCTCTCTCTCTAGCATATATGATCACTAATGGCAGAATCTAAGAATCACTTAATTCAAGTTATCGGTGACCACAAATCTAAATATTTGTTTATGATAATTATTGTACTTTGTTCGCTAATTCCATCCACGTATCATCTTATTGCGCCTCATCCCATATATCCCCAAATTTGACTTGAAGAACATGCAATATATAAGCATGAAGTTGATGTAAATAAAATTAAAAAAAGATCCAAAAAAATGTTATATTTTACTTTGTAAAAATGTGTACACGACGTCCTTATAATTACACCAACTTTAAAAGTGACGAGACGAAAAGTAACATTTTCATACACTACTCTTCCATACACACCCATGCCTAATCCATAAAATACCCTTTATCTTAAAACTCCAACACATCATCATTAAATCCCCTTTACAATACTTTCAAAACTACCATGGCTTTTTCCAATAATCATTGAATCATAATTATGGCTATGCACAAATTGCGGCAATAGGTTAAGGTTGCAATAATAAAAATGGTACATTCTAAATCGATGTTCATGGCCGAATGTAAGAGTATCTCCTCCAATGACCTTATACTTGATATAAAGGAAAGAGTTTAATTTCATGGCATGGTTTACATAGATCGCACTAAAGTTTCAGTATCTAATTTCTTTATTTCAGAGTTCTCACATTTGCAGTTTTATAGGCTTGTGCAACGTTGCCAAGTTTTCAAAGTATCAAGTCGTGCAGTCGTGTAAATAGGTTGAACCATGTTGTGTAAATGGGTAGAACGTTATTCCCACCTTTTACATTTCACACGATGAAGCTATACACATCTGGAAACATCCTACTGAAGCAACAAAGTCTTAATCTTATCATGTACATTTAAAACTTTGATGACGTTGCACATGTTTTCTTACTGTTTACATGACAAGCCCCCAAATTCCAATTTCATTATACTACTTACATCAAACTAGACAGCATCTGGAATGATGAAGTGCTAAACTTTCCTGAAATGCTACACACAGATTCTAAAATAAAGCATTATGAGTTAATAATTGAGCATGTAAGCCAATGATTGTTATGTGTTTAAATGGAAACATAACTATTTTCATCATAAGGGACCAAGCCGCGTGGTGTTCAAAATGGCTTTATTAGGTAGAAGGAATTCAACAACATTTTTGAGCTGTATTTTTGTCACGCTTTATTTCATTTTCCTCTTTCTTTTACAGCTTTCTTCTGTTATTGGATTCGTATTACATTCGTGTTATCGTCAGTAATTAGGTTCTATTGTAAATCACACACGAACACACACACATGCACACACAAACAATCACGCACGTACACACATATATATATAAGCATACAAGCACTCACACACGAGCTGGTATTTAAACAAATCTATCAACATTATAAAGTGAACTTACTGATCTGTAATAGATAAGTAATGGCTGGAACATTGAGGAAGACTGGAGCAACCCAATCCAATACTAGGTTACATAAAATTGTGATAAAAAACATTAAAGACTTAACCAAACGTACGAAAAGGGAACGGTAAAACCCTGTAGAGAAGGTAATAATATGACAGGCCCGTGTACTAAATGTGATGTATGCATATTGTGTGCAGACAGATTTGCCTGGTACAAAGACTAATGACGACAGACCCACCAAGCAGTGACAGGGCCGGTTTAAACTTGTCCCCCTCAAACACTACCCACTTTGTACATAGCCCTCATCCTGGCCTGCCCTAAGCAGCTCTATCTGGGCTCTCTCTGCTCCTTTCTACAGTGATGGATGGGCTGTCAGGGGGGGAGTGTATACGCAGTTGTAGCCGGCCGGAGGGGAGTAGGGGTTGGGGGAGGTAGGGATGGGTGGGGGTACCCTGCCCAGTGAAGGGCTTGGCTTGAGATGTGTATACCTTTACGAGTTTTGAATGTTTCATGTTGTGGTTTTTTATAGTTCTGCAGTTTCTGTAATTCATGTTTGAATATTAATTTCCATGTAGGGGCTTTCATTCTGTAGTTCTGTCGGGTATTGGTGATATTGTTTGGATGTAGTGAACAGTATATGCTTTACACACAAACTACTGTGTCATGACACCCTACACTACTAAAGCCCCATACCCACTAGGCGATTTTTACCAAGTCGGCCAACTGAACTGCCCTAAAATCGGCCGATTCTATCACCAAAATCAGCCGATTTTAGTGGTGATTCAGATCCTACATATACATTTTAATATGCTATGCCAACAGGAATCGGTCGATTTTAGCACCGACTCGTTGGCCAGCTGTGTGAAAGTCGCGTAGTGGGTATGGGGCTTAAGTAATACTAGTCCCTCTTGTATATAGTAGATGGTAGCACATTGCCCCTGGACAATGTAGGAGATCTGGGGGGCATTCCATAAAAATATCGCGATAATCCAGTATGAAGAGATACCATGATACCAACAATTGTTATCGCCACATGAAATTTTTGTTTTTCATTTTTTTTGTTCATTTTTTAAAAAAATCACACTTAAACTGGCGATAATATTTTGAGTATCGCACATCTTTTATGGAAGTGCTTTAACTCGCGATAATTATCGCCAAATTTTTATGGAATGCATACCAGATGGTTGTGTTAAACCTATGAATGTATGATAGTATAAATATCCCCTGAGTCCTGCTGATGTATATGGTTTATGTACAAACGACCCCAGATTAAACAGTAATATTAGACCTTCATATTAGACGGTAGGATATTTCCCCGGAACCCTGTTGTTAAGCCGACTGTGTTGAAAGTATACTTCCTGGCTAAATGTATGACGATAAACATCTCTCCTGAATCCTGGCGATTCTTTGAGTGTACTAGATAACTGATAGTTACTGAACGACCGTTTTGGGAGTTGCTTCTTTATATGCTCGTGACTCATCTGTTCAAATTCGTATAGTGTACGGCATTTTCTTATAAACCGAATGGTTCATCTTGGGGCCTTTCAAAACCTACGTAGACCTAGGTAAGAAGTCAAGAAAACTAAATGAGCTACATCCATTGTAGTTAAACAGATTGCCACCAGGGGGCTCTCATGCAGAAAGGGAAAGGGCAGGTTCCCCACCAATCACGAGGTGGGAGTTAGAACGGAACAGGCAATATTTATAATCCATGTCGGCTCAGGGGGGCCTTTCATGGTCTTTCAGTGGGCTTTTTTTACCCTCGGTGTTATGAATAAAAAGACCTCCCAACCAGGATGAAACATGGCGGACTCTGTCATAATTAGTGGCCAGATGAAGTGTTTCTTTGTGTCTGGTCGGGCTGAAAATGTAATAAAACAAACCGATGACGTCTTTACACTTCACGGAACTCCGTCAAGACGTGAGTTCCGTTTACACTCAACGATTTCTCGTCTTATTGATTCTGATTGCTTGTTGAATATAGTATTTTGAGTTGACCGGAAATGATGGCAAAGCTCGATAGCAACCTGCAATAACCTCCCAAAGTGGTTAGGAATTTTCCGATGGTTTCTTTTTTGTTTGTCTTTCTTTGGAGGCGGAGAGAATAAAGGGGTGATTTTGACCCGGAGCCTACCCCAATAGACCGCATAACTCCTATAGCTCCCAGACAACAATAACCACCTTTTATGAGCGAGCCCATTGCCAGAGTTTGGATTTCATAAGGCCGGTCCATGAGATAACTTATATCAGGTATGCATTCCATAAAGATTTGGCGATAATTATCGCCAGTTAAAGCACTTCCATAAAAGATTGGCGATACTCAAAATATTATCGCCAATGCCTCAAATCAGTATTGTGGCGATAATTACAAAATATCGCCGTTTTAGAAATATATATTTTCACAAATATTAGCATATCAAAATATGTATATGTGACCAAGGAAGAAGCCTGAAAAATTTAAGTTTGATTGAAAAAAAATTTGAACAAAAAAAATGAAAAACAAAAATTTTATGTGGCGATAACATTTGCTGGTATCGTGGTATCTCTTCAACCTGGATTATCGCCAAATTCTTATGGAATGCCCCCCAGGGGCTTATCATATAGGTCCATTAATACCCACATTTTAATCCTTAGGATCATAATATTAAACCCTTGGAAGATCGAGTATTCTGAAAGCTTTTTGGAAATAAAGAATTAAAAAAGAAAAATAGACACAACGTACTAGTATAGCTTGCAAAGTCCGAAATCTAGTAAAATTGAAGAAATTGCCAAGCCCTATCATCCCTGGCTGGCTGCAGTCTGCTATCGGCGCAGTTGTAAGGAGACAACGAGTAGGAACGAAAGGGGTCTTGTAAGGGACGGATCAAAATAGTGGGGTGAGCTAAATAGTTGGGTGCGACAGAAACATAAAGGAAATGTAGAATAACCCAATAGAAGGCGAAGGGGTGTGATATTGTTATAGGAAGGGAAAGAGAGGTTCAAATGGGAAGAATGAGTGAAGTAGTACAAGAAATGACTGCAAACCTGTAAAATTACAATATAACATACCTATACATTACTTAGAACTGTGCCAGTATTATTTGTACGATTTTTAGCAAAATAATAAGATAACCATTGGATATAAGCTGCTCAACACGCTAGATCTTGTTTGCAAGATCCATATGTTTCGCTTTTTTTAGAGCATGGTATTACTTTTGATCTTGTTAACTTTATTATGTAATTGATAGCATGTTTTTTGTTAATTCGATGAAACTTACTGTTTAATCTTAACCACTTTTTTGCTTATTGTTTGCTGACGTATCATAGATAACAATCCTTCCAAGTTATCTACTTAAAACATCGCTGCGCCTACGACTTTTAATTACAAAAACGTGTTCATTTAAATAATTTCATAGTTGAAACCTAGCTTCATCTCGCCTCCCTTTTTAGCATTAGGATTGAATTTCCACCCCCATCATTCCTGTATTTTGAGTAACTTACCATTTGAAACGGTTTCGTTTTATTAATACCAAAAGAATGTTTTGATCCTGTTTTACTCCGATAGCTAATGTCAAGTCATAAACAAGTGTCATGAGGGAAAATAACAAGAAATTCCTCTCAAAATAACCCATCCTGTTGATGTGTTTACAAGTTCACCAGGGGAGATCTCCTTACTTGTCGCTATTTTCTGTGCGTCAATGAAGTGAGAAGTTCACTTTCTTCTCTCACATCCCACGCAAGGACCTGCGTACAAAACAGTCTCGGCAATTTATTAATTCTTTGGAAAATAAATCATAGCTTTAACCATATCATACTCATAATGTTAGCCCGTATTTTATCCATCCAACGTCTGACGCTTTTTTAAGTATTAACACATGTGTATGTTCATAAGAGCTAATATAATTAATCATGAAAGTTCATCGAAAAGTAATCATATTCAATTGTATAGGTAATGCTTTTCAGAAGAACAAACAGCCGGTTTTGACCTTTTGTGACAGCTCGTGGTAAATGTGATTAAAGTCACAATACGGTCCAGTCGTCATCCGTTGAATATCAAAGATCAACTTTGTCGCTGTTTTCCCCCTACTTCTTTTCTGTTAATGTAATACAGAACGGTGAATGGGATGTGTATTCCCATGACTTATTTTAAATGGGAGTTGTTGTTTTTTACCAATTGTTTAAAACTTGCTCAACGGTCTCCTTTCTATCCCTTTGTCTTGAAACACAAAAGTTCTACAGGTGCAAGGATTACTTTTAAATAGCTTTAGCCCCAGCTTTTGAACTCAAAAATTCCTTTTGTTCAACTATCATTTAAAAGTATACTAGTAAGTGTGTGTTTACACTGAATAAAGCTTGTCAGTAAGCCTTTCCTACTCTAACATGCAAAGGTACCCCAATAATCGCTATATTAGCACTAGAAAGTTGCATATTTTTACCCTGAACACGCATTTGTGTTGAATAGTTCCGCAGTATTGTGTTCAAACACTTGTACTTTATTATCTTAAACACAAACTATATAGGGATGTACTATACTCTGGTTTAATGCACCACTAAGACAAAAGGGTGGTAAGCAACATGTTTCACGCTGCAGAATGATACAGAAAATAGTTCTGGTAGTAGAAAATAGTTCTACTAGAGCATTTTGTTTAAGCTTTATGATTTGACCTCAACATTGTCTAAAGCCTGGTCCCCACAGGTCGATTAATTTGCGAAAATTCGACGGCGACCAACGTGATATTCAGTGGTTTAGTCATCCGACAACTTAGAACACCAGGGCGCCGTGATGTTTGACGACTAAACCACTAGTCGCCGTGGTTTCTTGGTGAAATATTCTGCATGTTTAATATTTTGCCATAGCTACAAACGAATAGTTAGTCGTTGTGTGATGTATTAAAATGTTCTCTAGTTGCCAGCAGATCTATAACATGAGCGTCCCAACAGGGCATTTAATTCTTTTTCCACCAGTGATTAGTTAATCGTCCAACGAAGTAGTAACTCTTTAATCGCTGGGCAACCAAGGTTAATTGGAGGGGTTGATTTGCCCAGTTGGGATGCAGCTTTAGTGTATGGTTGACGTATGACTATGTATACCGCGGGTTGATTGACCCATCAAGCACTCCTCCCCTAAAGGTTATAAAATTTGTATCAAAACATGAAAGCCAGTGAAAAACCTGTTGCTGGGCACAAATGTGCCACCTGGCCGCTAGGCTATCTTCAAAGACTAAAGACATACAAATGCAGACTGGAGACCCAGAGGGAACCCCTTGATATTTTACCGTGGTGCCCCCTGGCTGCTAGAATGAAAAATTGAGGATTTGTCAGGAGGACTTTAAAACCTCATAGTATAGAGTTATTGGCCATAAAGCTAAGTACAATTTGTTACCATCAGAAGACTTCCATTGATTACACATGCACATTTTATTGATCTCCCTCTCGCCTATTTTGCATAGAACCTCTCCCATCCCATCCCATCAAGAGCCAGCATTGGACACCAATTCATGGTTCGTACTGGTTGTATTTCCCTTTATCACCTATCTATGCCTTCTAATATATTTTGGCAATGTGGTGAACCCTTTTGTATATTACATTCCTGGATAACACGGGCACATGAAGATGAAGCAGTGGAAACCAAAAAAGTGCAGACCACTGCTATTCATTTCAGATTATGGCTCACAATGTCTGTTACTTTCCCTGCCAGTGAGCACCAGGGTACAGGATTAGAGGGAGCAGTCAAAATTGTGTTTTGTGTGTGGTGCAGTGTGTGTGTGTTTGTGTGTGTGTGGTCGAGTTTATCTGTGTATTGGGGTGAGGGGTAGGGGGAGGTGAGAAGTGGGACAGCCCCTGACACAATTGCCTTTAAATGGGTCTGACTTGTGACTGGCAGGGGTGGATCCAGGAGGGGAGGGGGGGTGCAGGGGGTCCTGACCCTCCCCCCTTTTTGTGGAGACTCAAACTTCCCAATGAGAAAAAATCGCTGCATGCGCGTGCGTGAATGAACATAATTTTAGTACTTCCCTTTATATATGGACCCCCTTTTCGAAATTCTGTATCCACCCCTGATTGCCTATCCATTGATTCTGCTTCCTGAAGCCTACAGGCTGACCACTCACACCTGGTTACTCAGTCACTGGACACACCTTATAACTGACTTAATGCACCCTATACCCCCTCACTCACCCATGTCCAATGTCGAGCTGCTGAGTGTGTCTGCACTACAAAGTATAGAGGTTGCTGTCTCGAACAATGACCCATATATTAGAATTATAGAGAAACCAACACATATTGACAAGAAACTTTGACTGGCAACTCCCCCACCCGCTTGTAGTGGAGGGGCCTTCCATTAAGTACGTACGCAAATTTAAAAAAATTCTGGACCCCCCCACCCCCCCTTGGGTCAAAGTACGCATTGGATTTGTACAAGAATGTACGCAAATTTTCAAAATTTTCGGACCCCCCCCACCCCCCCTTGCTGCGTACGTACTTAATGGAAGGCCCCTATAATGGAAGGCCCCTAAGATGACAATAGTTTTTTGAAGATCCCTACCAGGTGCTGCCACCTGATGTTATCAGTGGAGTGTTAATGCAACGGACAGGAACAGCTCACTTAGCAGTCAATATTAACAACACACTATAACCTGTTCTGTGAGTTAAGTGACAGAAGTTTATGGTGAGAGGTGTATCATAATGATTTACAAGCTACCCTTCACAGCTTCCAAATATAATAGTGATGATTACTTTTTAGAAATTCCTTTCTTCTCAAAACATGTTTTAAGAGCTTAGAAATGTTGCAATGTGCACTTCAATAAGCCCATCCCAGTTTACACCAACATTAAGGTTTACTATGAAATATTTTTTTAAACTGCCTCCATGCTTATTCTCTGAAGACAGATGTATAATACAAAATTAACAAAGGCAATTTTGTTAGCAGATTGCTCCTAGAATTGGTACAATGCAGTTTTATATTTTGGCCTTTTTCCCATAGGAAACAATATTAAAGCCTGTTAGCCCAGCTCATAATGTCAAACCCCATTTTGTCCTGATATACAGGATTTTGATTGGCTGGCACACCTGCAAATCAGTCAATTGATAAAATTCAAGAAATCATAATGTTCAATCCGTACTTGAGGATATAGTATAACATAATTCTTGCTTATTTCAGTAATTCCAACTGTTGGAAACAAAGATGTCTTCCACAGTTATTTCACCCAACCCTAGGGTTTACCCAATGTGGGATGAGCTTATTGCGAAAGAAGGAAACTAAATTTGGAGACAAAGGTCAGCCATATACTTACAATTCACTTCCCTCCTATTAAACTGCTTAAAGTTCACATTTCCGAAAAAAAACACAGAAATAAACACTGACGAGGTACATGTGAAAACGGATGGGCTTTTCTTTGACTTTATTGCAAATTGACAACCACACGTTTAACATATATATAGGATACATCTCTAGATTCAACAAATGAGTATTTTTGTCGTTATTCTTACACATACATGGTGAGACTAATCAGCGCACCCACCGAGTGTACCAGTCAACCAATGACAGCCTCCGTTACAAGTCGTCTGGATGAGTCATGGTCCATGATTGGCTGGTGTTGTTATGACGTCACATTTTCCCAACGTCACGCGTTCCTGAGTTTAACGTGTACAAGATGGCTGTTACAATCAAAGTTTCTCTTGGATGACCATAAGAATTCTTATAAAAAGTCCTGTGTGTAAAACTACAAACAACCTTGAACCAAAAGCCATTCGCTGGTGGATTTCCCTTTGCTGTTCAGTGAAGGTGCTTGCACTATTAATACTCAATAGCAGTGAAGTACACTTTTAATGAAGAGTTTTAGCAAAATTGATGAACTGCACCATGTAATATTACCTTTATTCCCATGTTATATACAGATTTGTATTCATAAGTCTACATTGTGAATATCAGTACTTGGTGATATTTCTATCAAAATCAAGGTTTAATTCACAGACAGAAACGATGGAAGCTTCAAGTAGAAACACATACATCTTAGCACGTGCAATGCGTCAAGGCTGCTAAAATTCCCATACATAAGAGTATACAATACTGCGTGCATAACCCAACTCACCAAATGTTCAGAAATAAATTGTATGTTACATAATCTTTCATGTGTACATGTAAATGCTTTTGTGCGAAGACAAAGCAAAGGCATAAGCTTTTCAAATAACTGTCTCTCAAGCCTGCGTGCTGAACAAAAATCTCCTAGGCTTAAAACATGTAATCACCGATGATAGCTAGAGCTTCGGCTGCAAACTTAAGACGCTTAGTTACAAATGAAGTCATCTTCCATTTGTGTCAATTAAACAACCAATAGCAAAGTCAAACAGCCATATCAAATAAATGCACATAGCTGATAAACCAAATTCACAGATTGTTTTCTAGGTAATAAAACCATACATCACATAAGAATTTACCTTACCTAATAATCATTTCAATTAAATGATCATTATCGCAATTGCAAGTGTTCATGTTGATAGTCAATATAGTTATGTTCTTCTTAATTGAGAAAACAGGTAAAACTATTGTATGGTATGAATAAGCAACTGAACCTGGAGAAAGTCAACATTTAACATATGGGATAAGTCTTGTCATGGGGAACTGCGCATAGTGGTTTTGGCATGCAAGTGTGGCATAGTGTCTTCTTGTTAGCATGATTGCATATATTCAGAGATTGACTCAACAATTCAGTTGTAATTATCTTACTCATATACATAGAGGGGTTCTTCTTGGATGTACTTCAACCTAAAAACAGATATTCTGTATTAATTGAATCCACCCCCACCCCCATTAACTTTCAGCTTTTCAAACTTTTAAGATTTCCATATTCAAGATTCTCTTCACTTTTTTTATATTTACAATAACCTTTTTCCTAGTAAGCTTTGCTTGAGAGAAAGCCAAATGTTTTCTGTGTTTTGCTACAGTGAGAGTGCACTTGGCTGGAAAAGCCTGTCTTATCCCCTAGACTGCAGTGAAGTAAAGTATCTGGTCTCTAGACAAGGAGGGAAGTCTCTCAGCTGGGTACACATTGACTGGACATGCTACAAAGGGCAAAGAAGGCCAGAGGAAAAGAGAAAGTAGCTCCATGTTGACATAGCATAGCAGCAAAGCGATTCATAAGTAACTCCTGGCTGGAAACTGATCTCATTTGTGAATTCTTTGACATTATGTACAGGTGAATATTCAATAGAACTCATAAAACAGTTATTATCAAATGTGGGATGCCAGGACGTGCAAACTCATATGACACAAATTTTTTAATAAGGTTCATTTAATAAGGACTGCTGCAGATATCTCAAATGTTTTTGTTTGTGTTTTTATAGCAAGTCATTTAACTTATAGGTAAAAGTGTGTACTTATTTTGAAAAGAAATATGAAAACCAGCATAAGCCTAAATGGCTACCTGTAAATTTCGGTTTTTGATTGTTTTTATAATTGGCATTTCCACCTTAGATACACAAGACATCAGAGATTCAACTCCAATGAAAATGATATCTTCACTTTGTCATTATAGACTAAACAAACTTTTTAAAATCTTATAAATCAGATTAGAATAAGACCTTCATTATGACTTATAAACCTACATCTTTAGAATCATTAGTAAATTAATTGTATTCAAATGTCACTTCTCTGGAGTTGTTCATGAGTACCCTACAAAACAGTCTTCAAGATATTATGTACAATAAAAGAGCCTTTACTATGCTTAACCAATTAAAATGGATGGCAAAGCAGTGAAAGGACTTACCAAAATCATGGACATTATTTACATCATGGGGTGCAACAAATTAAAATGTCCCCTCTTTCATACTATGTATTAGTACAACATGCTATTTAACGCAATACACATCTCTTCAAAAGCAGTTAAGGCCTATAGTTAGCACTTCACATCAGGAATCACAAATACATCATGGATATCAATTTGAAAAGAAGTAAATCTCTTTTATTCCAAAGTATTGGCTTATAAAATAATATTCCTTTTGTAATTCAAATGTCCATGATCATAAATTCTCAAAGTTGATGAAGAATTTTTTCATGAGACACAGATTTTGTTTGAAATAATGTTTTTGGAAACATGTGTCAGATTAAGAATGCTTTATATCATGTGCCTATCATTCAATGTCTTTTTTTGTTGTTCATTATTTACCAGCTTTCCAATATTTGAGTTAAGTTTCATGGACAGTGTTTGATATTTGCATAAACAAGCTTTTCATAATACCATTATTACTCCCTAAGCCCCATACCCAAAGGGCACTGAATTCAAAATATACCTGAATCGCCTTGTGAATCAATGGACAATGATCATTGAGTTGTGAAAATCACCCAGTTGGTATGCGAATAAGGCTAGTTTCCACTAGCCAATTTTGCTCCTGATTTCAAAAATCGCCATTTGAAATTTTGATTAATCATAGACATGTTATATATAATCAAAACGGGGTTTAAATTCTCCTTCAAAGAAACTTTGTTGTATTACTGGTGAAAAATAATCAATTACAAAAATTCCGGCAGTCAGAATCGGCTAGTGGAAACCAGGCTTTACTGGTAGAATCGCCATTGAAATCAGTCAGCGAATAGGCAGCCCCAATGACAGTTGCTGAAGTTTGACATGCACTAGTGGGTATGGGACTTATATCAAATTCATAATCAAAGATAAGAGATAACTTCCCACTTCATTGCAGCTCCTATAGCTATATGTAAGAATTGCTGTAGCATCTTAAGCACAAGAAAATAGAAAGTACATGCATACCCACTGCTCCAAAAAGTTTACCCGTTTAATGAAAGCAGTGGACTAAAAGGGAAATTTACATTGTCCATTGACTTTCAGTGACAAAGTGAAACAGCATGGTTTCTCTAAGTATAGTTATATCATAAGTACTCTGTTGACAAGAAGTATGTAGTAGTAAACAGAGTTAGAGCACTTTCCTCCAATTCTTATCTTTAGTAAAAGGTGTCAGTACCATCATTATCAGCATGAGTATTTGAATGGATTAAGATCCTTGGATGACTGGATGATAAAGATGAAAAATTAAACAAAAAACAAAACAATTACAAAAGCTCTTCTAGTCATAAACGATGTGAAATGGATGGTCAGATCTAGCCTAGACAGAGAAAGGAATGCTAGGCAATAGCTACAAGAGAGAAATATCAGATGGAAATGATTGTAGAAACTAGCGATTTAATATCACCTGGACAAAAGATCTACAGTCCCTAAAGGGAGACATCAAAACAGACCCAGAAGTTTGTGCAAGTATTACAGCCTCTTTCACCAAAACGGATGTTTACTGTTTTAAATTCCTAAACTTTTTGAATTTTAGTATTTATAGTAGTAAGTTGTAAATTTCACACACTGCTGAAAACACTTTTTGAATCTGGGACCAGTACATTTTGACAACTCCCCTAACATCAATTTCACCTCTCCAAGAAAATACAAGTCTATATGCTAAGTGAGATGTAAATAAAATTAGGCTGCTTTTAGAATATAATGATCCTCTAGAAAGATTACGGACATGTCCATTTTTTAGGCAACAATTATTGTTCATAGTTTCTGGTATTTCCAATTGTTTCATGCAACACCAAAACCTGAAATCTCCTTCCTATTCTGCCGAAAAGTGTCCTAAAAATCCAAAAGAAAGCATCAGTCTGTGTTAAAGAATTTAATTGAATTAACCACATTATAGATTATTCGATTTTGTATATTACACTACTAGTGGTTATAGTGGGGTCTGTTAACAACATTTTCGTTACGCGGCGGATAAAAGCACCAAATTTTGCATGAGGCACCTCTGAGCCATAACTATTGAATCTAGAAGGGGAGCCATCTTGAAATACCAAAATGAAATTTTGACAAATTTTGTATGTTTTAAGCATTTGCAATTTAAGGTATTTAACCAAAACTTTTGGCTAGCTTCTATTAGACCTATTGTATAGATTCGAAAGGTAAATGATTGAATTCCCTATCTTATAATCTACCAATTTGGACAATAGCAATGTGTTTCTAGGCATTTCAGAAGCTGAGATATAAGATTATTTCAATAAAAGTCGGCCATATTGGATTTTTGGCCCCCGTCCGGGTTATATTGATATTTCAAGGTGGCTCCCCTTTTAAATTCAATGAAGGGGTCCCAGGGGATCATCATACCAAATAAAATCAAGAAATCTTGTGGCAAAAGAGTAAAGTCTATATCCTTTCTTTTGAATTCTTTTGGAATCCAGCAGTCATTATCAAAGCTATCATGCTAATGAATTCAGCCATTTTGAAATGTATGGTATTGTATTGGATGAATATCATATTTATTGAGCCCTCTAGGCTATTAACAACTGATGTTGGAACCATTTCCCCTGGGCTTAAGCCTTAGTAGCTAAAAATCATAATTTTTGTCAAAATTGGTCAGCCATCTTGGATTTTGGATTTCCGCATTGACTTGAAACATAAATAATTGAATTCCCTGACCCATAATCCCTCAATTTTGACACCAACCATGTCTCTTTAGCCTTTTTAGAAGCTGAGCTATAAGAATTTTTATAGTAAAAGTCGGCCATATTGGTTTTTGGGCCCCCACATCCGTCCTATTGATATTTCAACGTGGCTCCCCTTCCAGATTTGATAGTTATGCCTCAGAGGTGCCTCATACCAAATTTGTTGCTTTTATCCGCCGCGTAACGATTCCTCAAAAAAATTACCTTAACAGACCCCACTATTAACAGTAATTGTAAATGTGCAATTTGGGTCTTAGCTTTTGCCGCATATACAGAGAGACTAGATCACTTTAGATGAGATCAGAATGAAGATAGAGTTAGTAAAAAGTGAAAAGATTCAACTTGAGGAAACTCCTACAGACACGGATGGGATCGTGCACTCTGGTATTGCATATTGATATGTTGATGTGAAGTCTGTGACAAAAACACACAATCAGAGTATTTTACCAACATAAAGTCAGCGACGACAGGGATTCTAATCCTATGACACAGTAGCATTCAAATATAGGATTCTCTTTATCCAGAGACAAATTTTATATAAAAACTAAAAAATTACGTTTTTATCCTTAATAAAACCGAAAGGTGTTAACGCAAAGTTTCATCACTTAAAAATTCTCACCTTCATCATTTTTCCGCCAGGTGGTGCCACTATCTCATGAATACAGGTATTATTCCAGTACCAATCTTCAGTAACGTTCAGTAAAACGTGATCACATTATCCACATGTTACATTTTCGCCGACATCATTTCCATTTAAAGCAATACTTTTACAACTCAATTTTTACATCAAATAAAGCGTCTACACTTGGTTCCGACTATGATACAACCATCTCAAACGTTATGAGAAATGTGTGTCTGTAAATTCTAAATTAACAATGAACATTCTATACATTATTCAGGACATGGTAGTGCTTGGTAACAAAGACCTATCAGTCCGTCTCTTACGTTATAAAGGACATGGAGGAATGGACTGAAACCATTGCATAACATCTGCTTTCAAATCTTAATCCTCAAAACCACAACAATTGAAAAACATTGGGGATTACACAGGGTCTTTTCATTGATAACAAAACTCCTAGAAATTGAATTAATTGTATCACAATGTATCATGTAACTGCCTCCCAAAAACCCATGAGGCTACAGTCTATGAACATGCTGGATGATAAAAACAACTTGATGGTTATTTGGTGGGTTGCAGCAAACACAATTGATAAGCCCAAGTCCTATAGCTAAGGGGATGACACTCTATTGCATACAACCTAAGGCAGTATATCGTGTTGGCCCATCTGGACGTTGACTGCGATGAATCAGCTATAAATTCAGCATTTAGTACCATCGGACAACCACAGCCTGATCCCTATAGCCGCAAGTCAGGGCTCGGGATCGTTCTTGGTAAAATGTTTGTTTTTTTCTCAAGTTATGCTTCTTTTTGTTTAAGGTACAATTACTTTGGGTCGTCCCCGAATTGTCCTCTACTGGTTCGCTGGACATTTTTCCGTGACGTTTTTATGGCGTTTTATGGAGTATGCCATTTAAAGTATGACGTTTGTAACGTTGTCTTGCACGGTTTTACGTACCTTGTATGTGCTGTTGACGTTATGTTGAGTACGGGGAGACTTGGTATGAGCTCCGTTTTTCATACAGCAGGGTGTCCTTTCAAATCAGAGAACAGCCCCTCATGGCCTGCATGGAGCAATACTCACGGTCATTTTCAATTAACATGGCAGACCCATGTAGGTATAAAAGTCATTGACCACTCACTCTATAATAATGAGTACATCACCCTTCTTATTAATTAGTCTTCAGAAACTACAACAACAGTAGTAATTAAACGAGTCCTTATCTCGCCCTTATTACATCGCTGAAGTCGTCCTTATTTCTGGCAATAAATTATTTCTGGTGATTAACCATTCTGGCGATCAACCAATTATTTCTGGCGATTAACCACAAATTCATGATAATACACTGAACCTTACCGAGAAGGAAATAAGCCAGGGCCCTCACTAAGGCGGCCACTCCATCATAACTGCGTGTAGAGATGAGTGTGATACAACTCCGAGTTGATCGGGGGCAGCAGGGCGGGCGGGTTGACCGGGCTGCCGCGCGGGTTCACCACCGCCCCTCCGCTCACACTCACCAACTCGCGCGTTAAATCACGCAGCTCCTGTCTCAAACTTGACACGATCTCGCGCTTGAGGGAGTCCACTTCGCTCTGGGAGAGGAAGTTGCCGGAGGTGGAGTGGGGCAGAGTCGGCGACATGGAGGCCGGAGGCGGGGGAGGCGGCGGCTTGGTGGAGGATGATAGGGGCTCCGGGCCTCCCGCCGACAAGCCCGCCGACCGCAACGACCGCAAGATGTCGCGCTTCAGGTTGTCGATGTGTCCCGTCGTCCGCGCCGCCTCGCGTTTCCGGTCTTCACGCAGCTCGTATCTAGTGGGGTTTAGTGCAGGGTGTTATGGTTTCGACAATTATTCAAAGCATGAGTTCAATTCAGGCCAGTTACTAGGGGTAGGGTGGCGGGGGTGGCGCGCCACCCCCTCCCCCCAGAGGAAATTTGTGAAAAAAAGTTCCACCTTTCCTTTTAAAATTCAGTGTAAAAGCCCTAAAATAATGTGAGAAAATATTGAAAGGTTCCACTTTAAGAACTCGCCATCCCCCTTATTAGGTTTTAATTATTAAATTATAAGCAAAATTCCCACTTAGTGATTTTCTCCACCCCATACTGTGGACCCTGGGTACGGGCCCGTAATTAAATTTCAAGATTTGTCTTCCCCTGTGTGAAAATAGACCTTTACCGATATTTTATTTTGTAAATGGGGCCATCGAGTTTCATTAAATGTATATTAATCATAATATAAATGTCACATTTACAAGACATTTACAAAATAATATCTAAAATCATGGGAAGGTCATGTCAAGGTGGCCTTTCAATTAACTTTGATAAACCTTTAATTGTCCCATTTACAAAATTAAAATGTCAGTAAAGGTCTATTTTTGTGTGTTCCATGTTCTCAAATGAAGAGTCTTCCATTTTGTTATGTCTTCATTACGCAAACCTATAATGCTGAATTATTGCATATCATTTTAATTCTCCAGCATAAGTACCAAAACTGAATAAATGGAACCCTAAGTATAAATTTCCTGACATATCCCTCTAAAACAGACCATCGATAGTTTATTTTCCCCAGCTGCTAGGCCTACCACTAACCTCAAACTGGAGATGTCCTGTTTTATTTCCAAGAGATCGTCTTCGTTGACGCCGTCCTGCCGCATTTGTTTTTTCCACTGGTGAATGAACCGACTTACAAGTCGGCGCATCACGTCCTACGGTCCCGAGCAAATATTCACAGTTAGCATTCCGTTTATCATGAAATATCACATGATTATTATGGTGAAAAGCCTAATTACATTAATTTTGACGTGCACTCTTTCTCGGTTTACTAATTTGGACTCTATTAGATAGCTCGCAAATGTTTTGTTTTTTTCACTTTTCTTTTTCTACTTACTTCTTTTATCGATAATTTGTTTGATGTTTCAGTAACATTTTTATATATTGTTCTTCAAAAAAAAGCGTATTTACTCAAGGTTCTGTTTCAACCTTAAAGAGAGGTTTGCTCATCATGCTATGTACCCGTATTTATGTATCATTTCACCTTATTTCTTATGCATATGTTAATTATGTATGCATATGATTAATTGGAATGTAGAGGAGGATCTACCCAGTATGATAAACATTGTGTACGCCAACCATATTGAACAGAGCTTCAAAAGGAGAAAGGGCCCATTGAGTAATTAAGAGGTGAACTACTTTTCTGGGCCGCTGGGTACCAGTAATAGTTTATCAGTGTAGCACATCGGGAACTTTCTTGGCCGCTGGTGCCCTGCATGTACACCAATAACCAATGACTGGCACCTAGTGGCCAGGAAAAGTCGTTCTACTCCTAATTCAACTGAAATTCTAGTTATATTACAGATCTCTCGCATCTAGTATCTTATATTGATTGATATTTCGAAGTCATTGGCCACTTTTCAATATATTTCTGATCGAATCGATAAATGAGAACATATGTTCTGGCCTACACTCTGATGCTCTAAACTCACTCTAAAGGCCCATTCGCCCTGGCTGACTGAGATGCAAGCAATGTTATGCGACATTTGTCATTCATGATGGTGTTAATGTTCAAAATCGCAAGCACAAAAACCTATTTTGCCTAAACAATTGTCTAACCTGATACATTGATGGCTCGTTAGTACGGCAGCACCATATTTCCCAAAAGTGATAATTCTTATCACAAGTAGATTGCATTTATATCTCAGATTGCAATGAAAACGTACCCAGGGTGAATGGGGCTTAAGCTAGCGAACTAATCCGATCAATTTAGTTGAATTCCAAAAGGGTTCTTAGCTAGAAGTACTTGAGAAAATGATCAGCTGTAATTGCCAGGACCCCCTTTTGTCAGTATGAATGCAATTCCTTCAATATCACAGGCGTACGATCATTTGATCGGCCCCTAAAATTGTCTTCTCAATGACATAAGTTTATTGCAGCTCTCAGTGACAGAAAGATCGGCCAGGGTGAATTGGCCTTAAAGGACCCAGAATTTTGGTTGAATAACTCAATGGGTAACCCCCTCCTCATGGTTTACAGTATGTAGTATGGGAACACGTGCATTTTCTACCACTCTGATCGATAAAATGACCCAGAATTTTAGATGAATCGCTCAATGGGTAACCCCCACCTCATGGTCAATGGTATGTATTATAGCTCCCAGCCAAGGATGCGACATTATTATAACGTTGCAGCAATGTTCTGGTTGGTTCTGTATTTGGTTCTTGTTATGTTCTTTTGATGACTCTAAATTACGTCGCTGCAACATACTGCTGTGATGTTGCAATGTGACATTATTACAACAATCTGGTTATGTCCTTCAACCCAAACAGAATATTCTTATAATAATCAGTTTTGGTTTGGTCCTAACCTCACCCAAAAATAATGGTAAAATAACATTCTGATTTGGTGAGGTTTCAACCTTATCATTAATAACATTATTGTTAGTGCCATCTTAGTAAGAACGTTTCTGTTATGTTGCAAGTTGGCTGGGAGGTTCAACCAAGGTTTACTAGAGGGAACTACATACCATGAATTATTTCCCTAAAATTTATACCTATATATTGATCTTTTAGTCAAGAAAAGACACACGTGATTTGGTAGTGAGTGGTAGGACTCGAATAGATTTTGATTAAGGGACAATAATGTGTTCTATATTCTTGATATAAAATTGCATTCCTGACACTGAAGTACAGCATCAGAACTCTAATTTAGGTTCGTTATGGACAAAAGATAGCTTTTCAATACGATATTGTATGTGGAGGCACTATATGTTTACGTGAGTGAAGGTGTATTCTATTAAAGAGTTGTAAGTTTATATGTTGCTACTTCATTTCTTGTTTTATACTAGACTCACTTATGTAAGAAGCTTTAGAAATCAAATCTGGATATATCATAACAGATGTCTGAAACAGTATGTTGCATAGACAGAAAGACACATTTTCTTAAATTTGCCTTTCATCATTTGTGTCTTTTCTTTATCATATCTTCAAATGTTCTTGTCCCAAACTCTCCCCTGATATGTATGTACTTAGTGAAGACCATGAGGGGAAGTCAGTGTTGGTATGTAGACTTAAAGCCAGTGTATCGTCCGTCACACAGGCTTATTTTGATGGGTTGTAACTCCCCTACAATGGTGCTAATTTCATGATGTAACCAATAATGCACTGGGTTACGTTCTAACGTCGCAAAACACGTCGCCAGCTGCAGCGTTGTTAGGCTTAGGGGTGGAGTCCCTAACGTTAGAAACACAAGGACGATACTCCGGCTTTAAGTGCCATACCCACTGGGCTGAAAAGGTGCACAGATAGTTGAGTACTAGCAAAGGAATAAGCCAATATTAATGGTTGGGCCAATTCAGATCACTAACCAGTATGCAATATTGAAATATACATGTTTGATATGAATCAGTGCTAAAATCAGCCAATTACGCTGGTAGAATTGGTCAATTTTAGCACCAACCAGTCGGCCAATTTGGTCAAAATTGCCTAGTGGGTATGGGGCTTTTATCTACTTTACTAAGATGGGGTGAGGTAAATAAAACAAACGCACCTGATATTTTGGTCTCTCTGGACTTGGAGGTATAGATTTTGTTTCTCCATTATAAGTTGGACGCTAAGAAAAGTCAATATTATGTACATTGATGATTAGAAGGAAATAGGAAGAGGGTGCCATTCAAATGAAATTGAGGATGACATGTGAAATACAGAGAAGGAATTTAAGGTAAATGGAAAAATGGAAAATTTGAAGAGGAATTTCAACTACAACAACTAGTCTACGTCGTAAAGAACCTTAGAAAATAGACTGCTTTATTAGGTACTCTTAATTCTAAATTCTCAAACTCTAAACTATATATGAAATTCTTATCAATCTTATCTATGTTACTCATAGTATGTGTCATGCGTCTATTATCTTTTTCACAATTTCAAAATATAAAAATTTGAAACAATCATAGCTTTAAATCATAACATCAAAATCCGAAATAAATATAGATTGTAGTAAGAGATTTTAGTGCTTTTCATCAAAGATGGATTATCAATGTTCAATGCTTTTTTATCAACAAACTTGTAACCTGTATATATCTTCAATATGGAACCAACAAAAATGGCAGGCATTAGACAAAGTATGCTTCATTCGGCGTGCAGGACCCAGTGGTGGTCAGATCTATGGACACATACTGACAATAAATGTTCTAGTTTAAAAAAAAAAAAGTGTTACAAGCAAAAATAAGTGACCCAAAATTATTGCAAATCAGAGACCGTTTCCATGGTGTGCAACTGTGGGTAGGAGAAAGTGTTTTTGCATTGCATGAATTGTTGTGGGCACTAGCAGTAATAACACTAGTTCAGTGTAACCCTAAACATACCAAGTGTCTTAACTCATTGTCTTTTTTTTTCTTAAGGGAGAAGAGATGCAGATGTAGGATTGTGAGTTTACCTCTTTTCCTTCTGCAACAGTGGCATTGTCTTGGTCAGAACTCCCCAGGTCACCACCACCCCCTCCCTCTGCATGGTTGTTAGTGTAGGCAACCACAGAGCCTTCTGAATTACCCTGCAAGCAGGAGGCAAGAGTCCCTCTATCACATCAAGACCACCAAAAGGAGAGCAAACAACAGAAGCAAGCAAGTTCAGAAGATCTGGTGAGCCTTCCTTCCATCCTTGGAGGCTGCTCTCTTTTCTTGCAGCCAATTCAATTTGAATGTCTGCCTCACTCTCTCTGCCCTTGATGCATTTGTCAGACACTATTATTTCCTTAGGCAAAAGAAAATTCACTTAATCAACATTAAGCAAGTGGCAGCAGTAGTAGCAGTACTTCTGCAATCTATATAATATGAAGAAAGCAACATGAATTTATGTACAGAGGTTACTGTGCATTTTCTATGTGGGATGTGTTCAAGGAGAGGAAGCGAATAATATCGGAAGGCACCCGATTATTTCAGGTTTGTGCATATACATTTTTTAATGTGACCTGCTTATTTCAGATGCTCAAGCTGTTAACTTTTATTCTCATCATTTACAATTCTTAAGCAGAAATCTGTAATACTTTCTTATGACATTGATGAAAAAAAGGTTCCAATTTCTGATGTTGTTGTTAATGATGACCATAAATTCAAACAACTGAAACTTCTGAAAAGAACTGGTGATGTTGAGGATGGGTTGAGGAGGTGTTTGATAGGAGATAGAGGGAGGTGTTTCAAAGGGTCTGCTGCAGAATGACAATATTGCAAAGCTCAATAAGCTCATTGTAATCTCAGACTGACATGGTATGATGATATGCCACTTCTCAAAGCATGTAAGGTGTTTCACAATACGGAGACCGAAGCTTCCAGAATGGAAACACAAGTACTGATGTGGAAATATTGGAAGCTGCTTGGACTAACCGAAAACCAACCACAAGTTCAGGAGGGTATGCACGATTGTTTGCGTGTATAATATCTACCGTGTTTAGATAACTGCATAGGATTTTAATATGATTATAAGCTTCTCTGTGACTAATCTTTTGTTCTTTCTCACTGTTTTTGTTCATAAATAAGGCATGTATTAGTAGAATACAAGTGCAACACTCACTTTTGTACTATTCGGACCCACTGGTAGAAGCTGAAGAGAAAAATATTCTGGACATGTTGACTGAACTTTGGGGCACAATCAGCAAACATATCTACATCTTTTCCTAAGTCTCCCATATAAAGTACCTAATCAAATCATCATGTCATACTTCCACAAATGGTTGGTTAGGAGAGAACGGAAGGAAACAAGGAAGTCAGGGTACTTAATGTGAGGGGTTTTGACATGCTTCATGCACAATAAATCAGTGACTTTATTCATACTTTGGAACTAAAGGGAACACTCAGCCCAGAGGAAAAAGGGGAGATATCCAATTCCTACAGTTTACTTTTACAATCGCATAAGTGAAATGCCTTTACCTGTAAATGATTTCCTAGATTCATAAGGTTGAGAAATTTCTCATTTTTATGCCCCTGCTGTCCAATGTTTGTTTTTCATTTAGCACTGGGATAACTAAGTATTGCTATAGGAAAGCAACAGCTGCTGGAAGTTGTACCTCTTTCAGAGTTCCAACTGACCTTCTGCATCTATTGCAGTGAATTTTGATATCTCCCCATAATCTTAGGCGGAAGTCACTCTAAAGGAGAAAATCAGTTCAAGCAACAAATCATATCAAAGCAGGCACTGAATCTAAAAAGGAAATAAAAAGAGCAAAGTTAATAGGAATATCAGGGATAAATCAATTTCAACAGTTTCTGCTTTCTTTTCAAAATGACTATAGGTCTGACTATCAGAAGTTGACATGGTCTGAAAATTCTGCAATATAAAGTTGTCACAAATACTGCTGTTGATTACTAAAGGGATCACTTCATAGAAGAAATGTGTCATTTATCAAAACAAGATGGAACCTTCAGAGTATCATAGTGCTCAATATGAGCCAAACAATGTCCTGTTCAGTTCTAGTGTGCCCTCTTTTGTCAACCAAATTGGACAGCAAGAGATCTAGTGTAATTGTTGGCAATGGGATTTTACACATAGATTCATGAGATGCAAAGTTAATAAGATATCGCTCTACATGATCTGACATACTCCTATGATTCACTGATTTCAGAAAAGTCCCCAAACGAATAAAAAATTTCTCGGCAGGATTTTTATACAAGGCATAAATGTGATCAGAATTATTGAAACATTTCACTTTTACCATATAAAGTTAGCTGTGTGCTGCTCTCATCAAGTTATATTATATGATGTATAGTTACTTATCCAGGACAACCTGTTGGCTCTTTCTTTTCCATCCCACAAAGTCCTCATTTGCTGTACCTATCTGTATCTTGCCAATCAGTTTGGATTTTTGCACATTGTCTGCATGTTTCTATGATTGTTTGTGAAGTCAAGCAAAGTCTGATTTGTTATTTTTCTACAGTGTGTATCATGTTTGAACAAATATTTTGTTACTAATATTGTGTTTGTGCTTTATAACTGTTGTTTTCTAACCATGGTGTGGACTCTGAAAACAAAATGAGAAGTCTAAATAAACAAACAACGTCCCTTGGAAATGAAACTGAGATATCTAGCTAGGGCAAACATGTCTGGAACAGGAAGAGCACACTAGAAGCCAACAGAAGACACATCCATTCCAGAAAAAGCAAAGAAATGCTAGACTAAAAACCACCATTTTTCAAACTTATCTAGTACATTATGTTAACTTGATGTCTAAAAGGGACATTTTCTGGATATATTTGCTAAGCGACTGAATGTTATTGCAGAAAGACTATAAATGAAATGGCTGTCATTGGAAAATGAATTCAATTAGATATGCAAAGTACTTGTTTCTCTCAGAGTGTAATATATATCTCCTTTTACATTTTATACAAAAAGCATTTTCTACAATAAGTCCCCACCCTTGTGCATGACAAAAATGTAACAATACTCCTACCACATCATTATAATCATAAGGTACAGACAACAGAACTGCCAATCAATGTTAATATTAAAAATGGTGTTCTGAACAATCTTGGCAGCACTACACCTACCTTAATAGTCCCTTCGATAGACTTCCTTCTCGGTTTCCCAGCACTTCTTCGACTGAAACACTTCTGAAGAAAGTTTTTCACTCGACATAGAAAATAGTATGTAGATTTTGGACTGATGATGAGATTAAATGGTGGAGGTAATGTACAACCCTCATCAAAATAGCCCATCCATAATTTGGACCTCGCGAACTTCCACTCTCTGTCTGCATGGTCCTGAAGCCAAGAAAACCAGACTTAGGGTGCATTGAAATTTACCGCATCTAGAATTGATGTACTTAGAATAGATGCAACATTTAAGGCATTGAAGCTAGAGTGTCATTATCTGCCACACTACTGATAGAAACTACACCAGTTCTGCTTTAGATGTACATATTTATTTTGAAATTTATTTATACAGTTTAAACATATAATGACATGATAGTATAATTAAGGCTATATAAGATACAGACATTTGTGCTTAACACTCTTAAGAAATGATTTTGTACAAATTCAAGCTTTAACAAAATTAAATTGCAGCTTTAGAACTATGCAAACATTGTTCTATTTGTACATTTGCAGCAAAACCGTATCTGATTGTGTTGTAAAAAAGGTTGAAAGGTACGCTTAGGTTTCTTGATTCAAGCACATAAGATTATATACAAAATCAATTTAAATCAGTATCGTTCTTGAGTTATTGTGCTTTACAGTTATATATGTTCATGGCCAGCATAATTATATGATGTTATACAGTCTAACTTTAGGGGCCTTCCAATATGCACATACACATCAGGAAAGGGAGGGAGGTCTGGTTATTTTTTGTAAATATGCATACGTTCCTGTGCAAATCCAATAAGTACTTTAGCCCAAAAGGGAGTGGGCCTGATGATTGTTTAAGTGTCTGTGTGAAATCAATGGAAGGCCTCTAATAAAACCAAACTATTATACTTGATACAAAGTGATGATGTAGGGATACCTCTTAAATATCAATACAGTGGTTCCATGAGCATACATATTTGCTACCATTCAGAGTAATGTGAACTTTTGACATTTAGTATTGTTAACAAAGGAATTGTTTCAACTACGTGTTCTGAATAAAGTCCACTCATAGAGTGAAGAATTGATGTTGGCTGTAGACGTGTGGTCAACTTTACTTTCTTGTTCAGAAAACATGAACATCTCTCTGGAAACTTTATTAATGAGTTTGTCATACGTTTATTTATGTCAATCGTCACTAAAAAGTTATGTAAAAGCAAAAGGCTATGCCCTAGATTGTAAGTCCCTTACAAAAGAGTAATCAAAATCAAGCAATAGCTTACACATAACAAAACAATTCATAAAACAAAACATAAACTCAGATTTAAATCTAAACCCTTGGTTAAGTATATTGAAAAGTAAATAACTAAATAAGAAACCTACTTATTATTATTGCCATTATGGAAAATTAGTGATCAACTTCCCGTGGCAATTTTTAACAGAAATCTAAATGTTACTACACCTGATAATTGTTACAAACCAAAATGTGCTGTCTTTTGTTTTTCTACTTGTATTTTCATTCCTGTTTCTTTGCATACTTATTTACGTATTTTGCTCCATTATCAATATTGCTGATCATTTACTTATAACTTCATTTTAAAACTTTAGTATTGTGATGAGTGCTCGATTGAATAATAAGTTAAATGTAAAAGCAACAAGCCTAAAAAGTATACTTCTAACAAAAGCCAGAACATTGTAAAGTGGTGTAGAAATTCAAAACTCCTAAAATGTGGAGATAGTGTGATGTCTATACAGCCAATACAACTACGGTATATATATGGAGGAACAACGTGAGACAAGACCTTCGCTGCAGTGCCCCATCTCTTTATGATTAACAGCTGCTAGATCTTTTAGAGGTCAGTGCAAAGCCATCAGAGGTCAATAAAACCGAAATTTCTCAACCCTTGTGGAGAGAAACTTTACCTAGCTTTAATTTAAATCCCACATTTTGCACCTTTGATAAACTGATGATTCATTTACAATCCTTTTTTCACAAATATATCCTTCCTGGTATGATAAAGAAGATCCTTTTCAAATTGGTCAGTAATTTAATGATATCACTGGGCAACGATGGGTATGAATTACGTTACCCTTCATGACAGGCTGTTTGTATTACAATGTGACATGAAGCACCAGTCATGGATGGTAACTGCAGGAGCAGGTCCAAGGAATGTCAAGACAGTCCTTCTCAACACCACCCCCCACCCCCTATTTATTTATTTTCTTATTTTCTTATTTTGACTAAACGTACTATAGATTTCGTGTATGTGATATTACGCAATATTGTACCAATAATCTATATAGTCATAGATATGCAGATTCCGCCAACCTTCTTCTTCTTTTTCAAAATCCTGGATCTGCTCCTATAAGAGTAGGACACTGCTGTGAAGCACCAATAACATAGCGTGTTCCCCTTGATATACACCGTGGTCGTACCGGCGACGCTACATGCATACACGTTGTGAAAGGCAATAGTATGCTTACCACTATCGTATGAAAAGATTTGGACATCATGGCTATGAGCATGTTCAGGAGCAAGATCTTTGCAACCACATTATAGACTCCGAAGAGTAACTTGCCAAACACTTCGACGTAGTACAAATTGACCTCCAGGGTGACTAACGATATCAATCCAAACATGGACCAAAAGAGGGTGATAAATGACTTATCAAGTCTGAAACGAAGACAAAAAAAGTGCACGTAACTACTCAGCCACTGACCTAGCGTCAGCCAAAGCACTGATCAAGCACAGATTGGGCAGAAAGTGTCATTTCTCTCGCTTTTTAGGTCACTTTTTTCCATTGCAGATAATTTTGATCACTTTTTTTCCAGAAGTGAAAAAAGTGACTTTTTTTTCAAACTAAAAGGGTCGTTTTGTGTGTGTAATTTTGAGGAGAAGGCCCCATGCACGCCGATCTTAAACTAGTTGAAAACGACGGATTTCTCCAGTCTAATACATCAATTTTAGGTTTTCTTAATGCCTAATCCTTTAACTCTACTTAAGGTTAAATTTTTGCCCCGCCGTTTCTTGATACAGTGCTCTTCATTGCAAGCAACGTAAAGCTACTTTTGCTGGAGCAAGCACACACAAAATCTGTGAATTTGCGTACCTCGATATCTTGAAAACTATTTGACATCATGGCAATGAGCATGTTTATAAGGACAATGATGGCCATGGCGTGGTAGGCTATGAGGAGGTACTCCCCCAGTCGTTTAGTTAGCGGTTGCATAGGGCCCTCTCTAACCGTACTCAGTTGGGTTAAACCAAACAGGGACCAGAAGAGCGTCAGATAGCTGGAGAAAATGCTAGAGAAAGGACAGAGCCAAAACAACACAGATCAGCATTATCATTGCAACAGTTGGTATGTTAAATCATTATCATTGCAACAGTTGTTAGGTTAGATCATCAGCATTATCATTGCAGCAGTTGGTAGGTTAACTTCAATTAAAAACAACACCATTATTAAGTCCAATAATGGTTAAACATGTCAGCGAATTAGTAGAAAAACATTGGTATTAAAACATCATTTTCTTTTCAAATATCATAATGGTAATCAAACAGGGGCACACTTCTAATCAAGTATTCTAGTTGTGAAATAATTGGATATTATTGTGAGACAATTATATTAATCATTTGAATTGAACTGATTTCGTTACTTATTAGTCTAAAGTTCTGATACACAATCATATATCAATCATGATGATAAGGTCATTCATATGACGGGCCTGTACATTATTAATGTTATTGTGAATTAGCCATTAATAAAAGGTTAGAAATCCATGCTAAAACTTAGGATAGCATCCGGAAAGGTGGAGGGACCGACGTCCTCAAGCTTCAAGCCCACTAGAGATATTATCCTTGGATTTGCTAGTGCAATACAACAACAATTGTTTGAAGCAATACTAAGCTTTAATGATAAAGTTGGTTTAAGTCTTACAGCATTGTTCCCACTCTTCCTCATGCAAGTTCTCTTACAAAGATAAGCGTTGCATGGTAAAAATATTTGAAATATAAAACATAATGAACATGTCTCATGAAATCCTTTCATAAAAGGAGAACCAATATTTTGTGGCAAGGACAAGTATTACTTTCAGATCTGTGATGCTAACGGAAGAGCTTTTCATGTAAGAGAGAAGATTCGGAATATAGAATAAATGAAAAAAGTTTGAATCGCTAGCAAAACTAAGGTATTATCACCTGCATGGCCAGCGAGCGGTGTGTACAGAGGTCAGTGTGTATAAACAGGCTCTATGTACCGCTCCTCAGTTTCAGTATTTTTAACATATTTGGAGCTTTGATTGGGTGATAAAATATAGAAGAACCTTAGGGGTCGTCCTCGGGTGCCTGCAAGACCCATAAGGACGGTACGTACCTCGGGCTTTGCCCTCGATATGTGACTCTCCCCTATTGGTCGTACAGGCACCCTCTGACGACCCCCGCAGTTCTTCTTATTATAATATCCCCTAGTGAGCGCCCTGCTTGAGGCAATCATTGGTGGTTACTGGGGGTCAGGGGTTGTCGTTGTTACTCACGGGTCGAACGCGTTCTGGTACTCCGACGTGGCCGGTCTGCCGGTCGACTGAGACGTAGTCGTAATGTAGGTGCCGTTAGCCAGCTGAGAGACCTCGAGCACCGTGTCCCCCTCCTCCTCCGAGTTGGTGTAATAGTAATACAATTGGTTCAGGCCGCAAGCGAATGATGTCAATACTAAGAAGAATATGAACAGGAATTTGCCGATGTCTATGAGCATACACCCTAGGGAGATCTGCAGTGGTCCCAACTGAGGGTTGGCTTGGAACAAATAGATAATCCGTGCAAAACTAAACACATTGGCTACAGCGAAAACTCCCTCCGAGATAAGGGTCGGGTCGCCGTCGGGCCAATGAGTCCGCGGGAGGTAGCTGGGGCCATATTTCTGCTCGTTCTGGGACTGGGCGTAGGCGACTATTCGCAGGCTGATGGTGCATAGGTACAGGGATAACATGATGAAGTCCAACCAATTCCACCACTGCCGCACGTACGCCTTTAGTCCCTCCTCCCAAATCTGCTTGCACTCGGCCCATATAAACCCTGCAATACAAAGGCCAGATGGATTTAGTGGGGGCGTAGTGGGACGCACCACTACCTAAGTAGGCGTCTGAGGGAGTCTGAGAGGGGGGTAGGCAACTGTTGGGGGTTGCCTGGTGTATGGGTAGGTATATAGACCTCGAGTAGTAGTAGTTGTAGTAGTAGTAGTAGTATGGCGAAATGGGGCGATTTTTTGTTTTTTGGTTCATATAAATAAGAGAGAAGAGAGACCAACCATTCCAGTGCTCTGGATGAGTGTGCGGGAAAAAAATGAAAAAAAACCTAAATGACGAGAAGGATGTATATATATGTATATAATATATGAAGCTTAAAAAGAGATCCATGGCTATATATACATAAGGGGGGACTTAAACATGCCTAGACATTGACCCCCCAGACAGGCACCCGCTGCAGTGTTCTAGGTGGCTTGGATAGGCTCTGAACAAGTTCAAGTGCATGTTCCTCTTAGATATTGACATCACACAGGTTGTTGTGTATATCCTTGACTTCTAGAGAGATTAGATCACCCTCCAGGGCGGCGGCAGGAGTGATTTGCAAAAAGGGCTCCAGCGGTGAGAGAAGGTAAAATTCAACAGAAACTCCGCTCAAACTGCAGAAGAAGCCTGAGGCTTAAGAGATTGATGTAGCTTGATTCATCGAAAAGAAGGACTGAAATAATCATGACGTAGTGATTCGTTCCTTGTTTGTAATTGGGGTTTTTCTGTATGCAGAGAGAGACCAGCCATTTTAGAAGAAGGTGCGCCACTTTGTATTATATTTGGTTACTGGGAGTTTTCTCCTGTGTAGTTTCGATTTTCACCACTAGGTTACGCGTCACCGAGCAGTGGCTCCCTCTATGTTTGATGTAGTTCAGTAAATAGTGGCCAGGGGTCGCCACTGTCTTACCACCATATTGGTTTTATCTCTTGCTGTGGCTTACACGTGAGAGCTGGTTTGTCTTATGTCGTTTAAACCCCTGTTACTTAGCTGAGTCTTGAGGAAGGTTATGAAGAAAGTGTGCTTCACTTGTATGTTGTTGTAGTGCTTTGACATTAATCAAAACTCCGCGTGGTGGCGCACGAATATGGATGATGAAAATGTGTGTGAGACAACAGCGAAGGACGAGGTAGAGGAGGAAAGACGTGCATGCGTGCAATACATAGAAGAACAGGTGTAGAGAGGCGGTAGGCAGTGTGTCGAAGGCAGAATATTTATCTGGTAATTTCTCATAATCATAATGTCCTTTTTTTCGCTTACCACGCAATTTTCCCAATGTGTAAACTGGCAATAGCCTTTGTGATGGTTCTTCTGGTAGATGTGCATGATGAGTTTCCTGTTTTTTATTTTTCTATTTTCAAAATATTTTGTGCGGTACTCTCGTTGCTTTTTTAGTTGGCAAAAGTATCCCAAGGTCATTCCGGGGTCATCCCAAGGTCACTACGTCATGACTAAGCTTCCTTCCTGGAGGAATGTTCTAAAAACTACCTTTGGGTTGACACTTTCCATCCTCCAAGAATTCAGCATCAATTGAATTTCCGAAAATTATCATTACCAACGCTACAAAAAAAGGTAATTACCACTCTACCAAAATGCGCTACACTGAAGCATATGTACTAGTAGGCAGTTTGGGGCAAGGATATCCACAACCCAAGCAGTCAGTTCAGTTGGTGCTTTACAATATGGTAGACTACAAGGCCAAGCTACCCAGCAGAACTAAGTAAGAGCACCATGGAACAATGCACTGTTTTCTAAGTTAATTTCAAATCATGGAACAAATGAGGATGCAGCGGTACAAAAGGTTGGAAGGAAACCAAAGAAAATAGAGTTCAAGCACGTGGACTAGGGGTATAGGTCTCTGTGAAGCGGACGGCAAGCCTTCAATGCAAATAAACGGTCTTTGTCGAAATTACTTTAGTATAGGGATTGGTTTGGGAATTTTGTTATTCCTAAATTTGAATGTTTTTCTTTCTATAGGAATTTTGTTCTTGTTGGGTTCGTTTGTCTGTGGGTAGGTTTTGTGTGCTGTGTGTATGTGTGTGTTTCTTCGGTTGGGGTCTTGCCATTTGTATTCACAAAGACCTATCCAACTAATAATGTAACGTTTTCAAACAGGTGCTATACGACAGTCAGATTATGAGTTTATAGACTATGAGATCAGTACGTGAGAAAAAAGAGGAAAAACAGACTGTATCTACCACAAGTTGTCTAGTCTATAGAAAACTTACTAGTTCATATCACTTTGGCCCACAATGTTAGGATCCGAAAACGGGCATTGGCAGTGCCTATGTGTTTATATCATGTTTTTGGAATATTAGGTTTTTGGAATATTAGGTTTTTGGAATAATAGATTAATATGATACTTATAATGCATTAATGTGATACTGATATGGGAATCTTGTGTTAGAAACAAAGTATTTAACCTCTTTTTTCAAATGAATTTATGTTACTTTTACTTTAAAAATCATTACTAAAATTTGCACCCAGGAGATTCCATGTCTTGAATAAAATTGCGGCCAAACGCTACTCTATCAGCTATTTACAGTCTGATAGATCTAGATCTACACTAGATGTAGTGCATGAAGAAATATTACCGCAAATGCATGATAAACTATGTTATACCACATTTCTAATTATCAATATTGTAATTCTACTTCACAAAATGAGAGAGAATTGAAAAAATGGTTCCTTTTCCTTCGCGTAAAATACACCACAGGAATACTGAAAAATAGTCTCAATTTGTCCACAAATATCTCAAAATTGTTCCGCCAAATTTGTTTAAATTCAATATAATTCAGAGATTGTTTTGCTGAATTTACTTTATGTGGAAAAACAGTCTTAAACAAAGTGAGACATGTACAAAGTGTACACAATTATATATAGCAAGTCAAAACTGCCTGCTACCAACCAATACATTGGAAATTGTCTAAACTACTCCATATTTGTACATATTTACATTTTCTCATAAAGAAGAAGGGAATTTCAAAGCAATGGAGGAATCTAGTTTCCAAAAGGTATCGCACATTATTGTCGGAAAACTCTATGCTTAGGCCTACTTTACAAGCATTTCCAGGTCTCTATGTATATACATTATGTTAAAAGAAAGTTCAAACCAGTGTAAGAACATTGTTTTCTCCCATACTTTTAATATCATGTATCGTGAAAGGTGGAGGTCATATATATTGTGTATAGTCTATTGTTAATGAAAAATATGTTTATCATAATACCCTAACTTTACAGAGATTGTGTTTGACGTTCTCAAATTTCTATCGTACTAGCTCTTAAATAAGTATATCAATTTACATCTGAGTCACAGCTATTTCCTTGCCTTTCAATATTTTACAGAGACGTATTTGCTATTTATTTGGCTTTTATACGTTTAAATCAGTTGTGTAGCAGGCAGTTTAATTATTGTTGAGTGCAGTGAGGCGGAACAATTACAGGTTGTTCATCAGATAAAGAACAGTAGGAGGAAAGGGACTGGGTGTACAGGGTAGACATGTAGTCATTAAGGGGACGGGGGACATATTGATGTTACGGAGAGGAAGATGGAGGACGAGGAGGGAGGGACGAAGAGGACAAGGGATGGCTGGATGGACCTTGAGAAGGAGGAGGAAAGATGTGGAGAGGCAAAGTAAGGGAAGGAGGAAGAGGGCAAGAAAGGAGAGGTAGGGGAGCTCATTGAGTGGAGGAGGAAGATGGGGAGAGGACAGGGAAAAGAAAAGAAAGAGAAGAGAAGAGAAGGAAACCTCAAGGGGATGGAGAACAAGAAGTAGAAGGGTGAATGGATGAGTAGGAGACGGGCAGGAGGAGGAGGGGGAGAAAGAGGATCAGAAGGCCGGGGAGGAGACGGTTGTGGGAAGGAGAGGCAAAAGAGAAGAAGGGGACAGGAAGTGGAGATAAGGTAAGAAGTTAAGTGAGGGCAGCGTAATAGGAGGAAGAGAGAGAATGGAGAAAGGTGAGGAAGCAAGATGGCGATGTTGGAGCGGAACTTTACCAGAAAAAAGGAAGAGGAGATGGAGTACATAGATAGGAGGGTTGATAGGAAAGGAAAGGAAGGAGGAGGAGGAGGAAGAGGAGAGGGAGGTGGTGGTGGAGGTTGGGGAAGAAGAGAGGGAAGGAGAGTAAGAAGAAGAGGGGAAGGAAGAGAGGATAAGGAGTAGGAGAATTGAAAGGGGAGAAATAAGAAGAGCAGAAGAAAGAAGATGGGGAGGAGAAGGAGGAACATGGAGGGGGGAAGGCAGAAGGAGGCGACACTTTCGGGAATACATAAGGAAGGGGGAGGTCGAAGGCGGTATGAAGGTACGGAGGTACGAAGGCGGGGAGGAGTAGGAGACGCAGGAGGGGGAGGAGGAGGAGGAGGTGTAGGGGGACGACGAGCGACTCACCAGTGACCCAGAAAACGATGAGCCACTCCAGTGGGGTGGGCGGCGGCCCCCGCTGCCTCTGGCGGGCTTTGCGGTCGGTGCTGCCGGCGCTCACGTTGGCGCTGGCCAGGATGAGTAGTATGAGGAACACCCCAAAGGAGGCGCTGTGGTACATGAACTTCATGAAGGGCGTCCTTAGGACCTGGCCCACCTTGGAGCGGGGCAGGATCAGGTAGTACACGGCCATCAGCGGCATCAGGATGATCAGCCCGATGATGATGATGACCTTGGAGATGAAGTTACGTTTCCGCCAGCCGGGCAGGCCCTCGTACCAGATGGAGGCGAGCAGCTGCTGGCAGTGGGGGTGGGCCACGAACTGTGAGAGGGGGAGGGGAGGGAGAAAAGATAGACTTGTATTAGACATTGGTAAACATATATAAATGTCCCAAAAAGTACAGATAAATGTGTATGTATGCATATGATTATATATATGTATATATAAATACATATATGATCAGATGGAGTCAAGTAGCTAGTTTGTTTTTGGAGCTGTGAGGGGGGAGGGATAGGAGAAAAGACAGGATACAGATATTATTAGACAGTGATTAACATATAAACGTTCGTAAATACAGATTTATATATGTAGAATCAGATGGAGTTGAGTAGCTGCTGGTAGTTGGGATGGGCCACAATCTGTGAAAGAAAGTAGTGTGAGGAACACCCCAAAGGAGGCGCTGTGGTACATGAACTTCATGAAGGGTGTCCTGAGGACCTGGCCCACCCTGGAGCGGGGCAGGACCAGGTAGTACACGGCCATCAGTGGCATCAGGATGATCAGCCCGATGATGATGATGACCTTGGAGATGAAGTTACGTTTCCGCCAGCTGGGCAGGCCCTCGTACCAGATGGAGGCGACCAGCTGCTGGCAGTGGGGGTGGGCCACGAACTGTCAGGAAGAGGGGGTAGGAGAGAAGATAGGAGACTTGTATTAGACATTGATAAACATGTGTAAATGTCCCAAAGTAGGGTTGAATATATATGTGCATAGATATGTATAATGAGATGGAGGTGAGCAGCTGCTGGCAGTGGGGGTGGGCCACGAACTGTGAGAGAGGTGAGGGTAGGAGAGAAGAGAGGATACTTGTATTTAACATTGATAAACATATATAAAGGTCTCAAAGTAGGGAAAATATGTTTGATGAGTTGGAGGAGAGCCGCTGCTGGCAGTGGGGGTGGGCCACGAACTGTGATGGGGGTGGGGAGGGAGAGAAGATAGGAGAGCAGTATTAGAAATTGATAGATATATAAAGGTCCCAAAGTAGGGATAAATTAACAATCAGGGAGGTAGTCTTATTTAGTCTTAGTTTTATCAGACCTCGGCGAGCTATATGTACATCATGATAGACATAAAGAATATGTACATCATAATCAGTATGCCTATATCTGCGGGGCACAGACATACAAAAACCTTACTGGCGTGTTTACCCTGTAAACAATCAAGCTGATGCAGCAAACCGCAAAGGTTCTTCCGGGGGCAGTTAACCTGGATTTGGGGGGGGGGGGCACTAAAAAAAAGCTTGTTTGGGCAAAACTACTACTGCAATGAGTCTCAAAAGGGGACATAATCTGACCGAGACTGTCTGTAACACTAATCAACCAGCCAGCAAGGATCAGAAGACCAGTTGAAAATGTCTGAAAAGGAAATTGGAATCAAAAGTATCACAGAACAACCAAACAACCAGGCGACTTATTTTGGGCCTGCTTGACCCTATGTCAATCATCATTGATGTTGATAGCAGTAAAGTTGGACCTAAGTGCGATGGTATGTGACATCTGGATGGCGATCCAGGGACAATTTACGAAATGCTCCATATTTCAAATATACGAAGCAAATTTTCTAAGATTTTTCAACCAAGGACAGCCCAAATTCGTAAAATATGCAGAAGAAATGCTTCATAAATGCATTGTAGATGCTTTGTAAAGTTTACAAATCAGAATTTGCAAAATTAAAAACCTTAGATAATTTAATTTAGAGCTCATATATATTGAGGTACTCTCTTTAAACTAGTAAAATGAGATGTTTCTATCCTTTTAGAAGAGTATCTTTGTCTTATTTTGACACTTACAAATATACGCTCACAATATTTGTGATCGTATATTTTAGCATTTACGAAGCATTTTTGGTGCTTTGTAAAATTTATTAATCATAAAAAATGTACCGTTTTTGCTTCGTAAATGTTCCCTGGTTGAAGAAATTGCTTTGTATTTGATGGTTTTCAAATACGAATGCTCCGTAAGATGTCCCTGGATCGGCACCCAGGCCTAATAGTGTCCCAATGTTCGGTGTAATGGTCGACCCATAGTTAGAAAGATCATAAACCAGGAAACGATGTCCAAGGGCGGATCAAAGGGAGGTCCTGAGTGTCCTGATCACTCCCTCCCCCCATTGATGGACCCCTAAACTACAAAAAGAGGGGAGAATGCCGCATGTGTCTGTGTACTTAGCCTTTATGCTCACCCCACCAAATTCCAACCAGTATTTTTAAGGGACTAATGCCTAAATTGTGAAGCATCTTCATGTTGGTTAGCTTCATGGATACGGGCTGAGTGGGTACGAGTAGTTATAGGCCTGACCTATACCTCCGTGATGAGGCCTTTTTTGACGAGACCATTAGAGCTGTACATTTTATAGGCCGACCTCTAGCCCCGAGCAATACGACCTTACACAGGCCAATGAACGTATAGCGTGTATACAGGTTCTCATATTAAGGCCGAAAAAAACGGGAATAAAAGTATCTAGGAACCTCCAATTTAAACCAGGTCAATTTCTCCCAGCCATGGATAACCAGCTTTGTGAGTTGTTCCTGCAGGTTAGTCAGAAACAGGATGCATGTTTGGTAATATGTCGACAAAAATCATGACTTTAGTAAATTAACATTATGAAAAACTAGCCATCATTATTTTTTAAATCAGCTATCCGTGGTAGGGAGAATTCCTTTACTTTAAATTCTTTGCATTGATGTCTTTTTTGTTGTTGTTGTTGTTGCAATAAAAAGATAGCAACATCCTGTGCCACAATTCCAAAACTACTCATTCAAGTTGACCTCATTTTAGATAATTGTTTCCTCTCTTGCAGAACCATGCGTGTTTACAATATCCAACCTTTTTGTTGTCCATTTCTGGTCGTTAATGAGTTTATTGATTATGGTAATTAATTGAAATTGGGTTGGACTAATTACAGCGATCATTATGTTATTGATTTTCACATGATAGACGCTGATACTCATACCACAATGATGCCAACAGTCTCATTAGATTTTAGATGGAGCTGCCTAATTAATTCTAGACTGCGAATTTAATTGTAACATTTATGGCTTGTTATATTCAAATATAGCACCAGACATATTGATTTTTCCCACAACATACAACCAGACAATATGTTAGATATATTACGTAGAGTCATGTTATCGAAATTGTGGAGTGATATGATCAATTTAATAGTAATTTATTTCGCAAATAATATATCTGCAAGGAGGTTTGTTAGAAGGATGTATGATTTATCTGAAAAGAATTTTAACAAATAATTATGTCTCCATTATGCGGATTAAGGGGGCCTAAGAAGGTGTATGATTCCTGGATCCGCTCCTGCCTCTGGTAAAGTGTTAAGTACTTTCTCCTATAGAGACAACGTAGCTATCATAGAATGTTGTGTGGGTAGCTGCCATACAACATGGCCTTTGGCAAAGGATAGAATATGAAGATTGAAGAAAAGAAAACCATTCCGAATAGACATCGGGAGGAGGAGAACAACTCCTCAGTGTTGCAGTCTATGTAAATATGTATTCATATGGACTGGACTTTCTGGGTTATTCCTTTTATGGTTTACAATTGTACCGCCTGGTTGCAGGTATTTCTCTATCTACTTCTTGATATTATGACAGTGGTTTTTTAAAGGACAAATGGTGGGAATATTTATAGGAAAATTGACAAGAAGATCCCAGGCCATTGCACCAGAGCTACTTCGAATATCATTATTATTAAAATACCAGTACTAGTTCAAGGCCATGGCTTTAAAGCTTTCTTCATGCAATGGTTAAACATCTTATCATATAGTCCCAAAGAGATAGTCTGTCTATATAAATCCGCAGTCTAGCAAAGCCTGTGATACCAAGACTACTACAGCTATGTGGACATAGCAGGACCCACCACTTGGTAAGCTAACCCGATTTGGTGGACTTAATGCCATAAGGCCCCCGCCAGCCAAGGTCCCTAATTGTGGGTATAGACGACATGTGACGCCAAACAAACTAATCATCAGGGACCAGGCCGGGCAGGCCGGGCAGGCCTAATGGTATATGTCTGAATGAATACTGTGTCCTTGGACAGGGGACGAGGGAGCCCGGGAGAAATGTGGATGATTTGATTTGTTAAGAAAATATATATTAGATACACTACTTATGAATAGGCTATACGGACATAAAGTCATGTGTATGTCTTGCGCATGTGTGTCAAAGCCACTGTGTTGGTAATCACTTAAGGGTGGTTCTTAAGATTATGTTCTGTCAATTAATCACCTGCTCTTCTAACGAATGGTGCATATTGTGAGCAGTGCGAATTGCCATGCCGCACACACAGCTCACTGAACACACTTCATTGTCAGTAATTATCACTTGGGTGATGAAATAAAGAAGGACATAAGGGGCCATCCTTAGGTAAATGTACAACCCAAAGGGATCATACAAATCTCAGGCTTTGCCCTCGGTATGTGACAATCCCCTATTGGTTGTATGGCCACCCTCGGAAGCCCCCCACAGTCCTTCTAATCATACGGCACACTGGTATATACTGCTCCTACACTTTTGCCAAAACAAATTTTCTTTTATAATTTTGCAATGGCCCATAGGAATGGTTCCACATTCAATGGCTATTGTCAATAGGTTTTTGATGATCTTGTCATAACCCTGTCGTTTACCATATTTGATACCACAGCAGCGGGATGGAGACCAACAATATGAACCAACAATACTTTAATAATTAAGCCATCACCTTACCACTGGGGTTATAATCTAAAGACAAGTAGTCATATCTTTCAATCTTACCATTATATTAATAGCAAAAGTGGAGTAATATTGGAGAGATTTTTCTGTAGTTGAATAAGAAAAGTAGAGGGGCTCTAAGCGTGGGAGTGGGGGTCCATCTGAATATACTTCTACCCCCACAACGCCAAAATGTCTACGAGTCTAACTGGGAATATTCTACCCTCACGTCAGCTGGTGCTATATCGCCCCTCCCCCTCCCCCAGCCCCCTCCAGGCCCCTCCAGCCCGCCGGCTGAGTGGAGAAGTCGGTACGTGGCTCGGGACAGGGGTGGTGGAGGAGGGGAACATGGGGCGAGAGTGTGGACGAAGTGGTTAGCACTCAGGGGGTGGTGTAATCCATGTTTCCTGGGTGACATATTGGCTCCAGCGCCTAAAGGCCATATTACACTGCGCGTTGAGGCACGTTCGCGTTGGGTCTCGTTGCCCAATGCATCTGACTCGTTATTTTACAGACATGTTTGTAAAAACACATGACCCAATGCGACCCAACGCGTAAATAGTGTGATATACTCTTAAAATATCCGAAACGCGAACCAGACACTTTGGGCCGCGACCCAACACGTCTTTCTACCCGACGCATAGTGTAATTCCCTCTAGGAATTGCTTCACATATTATTTCTAAGATTACCATATTATTCGTCGGTTTAGCTCTGAACAGGACACAATGAGTCCCCTATATTTTTCCAAAGATGAAAATCATTTCTTGCAAACTAGACCTATATAGTTCGGGTAATATGTAGATATATGTAGTTCAAGTGACCTACACATAGATGAAAGTACATATTAATTTTTCTATTGAAAAATTATACTTTAGATGTACATAACAGAAGGCTAGCTAAGGTGCACAGTCATACCCTTAGCAGCAGCAACCTCTCCCATGCAACTAGAATGTTATGGGCAAATTGATATGTATATGTATCCACATGTATAGATATATGTCATGTCCTCCCTCATAACAATGTGTGGGAGGGTTTTGATTTGAGTACAGACACGAAAGCAATGCTTCTGACTATGGGGATATTAGGAGCAATGCCAATTCTATATTCCCCAAATAGGGAGGTTTACGTAACATCATGACACATCGCAATGACTTTGGTATGGCATATAGTGCCTGCCAAAGCCATCTCAGTTGATTGGACGAGTGATTTGGAGGTGTTTGACGAAATTCTCTGCTTTAAAGCAAAGCTAATAATGTAAAATTGACATTTGCAATAGATTGCTAGTTTCCAATGAATCAACATATTTGAAGCTCCGTGTAATCTCGATAGAACCTATCAATTGCAACAACTGTTTTGGAAATGGATTTGACATCTATTTCAGATATTTGTCATCTATACCACTGAAATGCTTTGAGAGATTACGTCAATTATTGGTTCTAGCATCAATGATTTCATAGCTAAAGCCCCATACCCACTAAGTGATTTCACCGGCGACCGGTAACGAGCAACTGACTAGAATCGGCTGATTCTTATAATCGCATGTATTAAAATGTGCATGCTTGATATAAATCCCTGCTAAAGTCAGCCGACTCTGCTGGTAGAATCGGCCGACTTTACCGACGATTAGTCGGCCGACTTTGTCAGAATTGCCTAGTGGGTATATGGGGCTTTACAAATACCTGGTGGGTATATGGGGCTTTACAAATACCTGGTTAGATGATTATGTCAATCTATCAATTTAGTGTTTTCTTAAACTAAATCAATTAATTTTGGTAGGGCTGCGTGACGGAATCATAATATGCATCTAGGCTGCTGAAACTACCACTAGTTACTGAAGACCGTTACTGAACTATATTTGACAACATGTATCAGGGTGACACCTCTTAAATCACAAACAAGCGCATCCCCATATCCAAACAACCCTGGGCTATATTTTCCGTATTATACCGAGAAAAATATAACACCCAGGATTGCAACAGGGTACCTTTTAAACATCCCAATCATTTCTTACCCTTACAAAATCACAGGTTTGATAACACTAACCATCCACAAACAAAGCAGAACCACCATGCAGCCCATTCAAACCAAAGCAGCCTTGTAATTGTGATGAACGGCTATTCAGCCAAAATACATAGAGATTAAAATAATAGAAATAAGGTAATAATGAAAATAGATGTAAAGAACGAATATGTAAAGAACGAAGAACGAAATAGATGTAAAGAACGAATATGTAAAGAACGAATAACGAATATGTAAAGAACGAATAACGAAAACGTAATGGAACGAAACCCGGAAATATGTAAACCGGAAGTGAAATGTAAACCGGAAACGGAATATATAAACCGGAAGTGACGTCAATTGTAGGTCACGTGACCGAAGGCAGCCAATCAGGGCTGACCTCTCTAGTATATAAAGGGGCGGTGAGGCCCGAATAAACAGAGTTCTTCAACAGTTCTCCTGGTGTCCAGACGTGTCCTCTTTCCTGAAACAACCACTAAAGATGAGCCGAATAGAGTAATTAAGTCGAAGTTAGGACAAAACAGTCGAAGTCCGAGATAGGTAGTCGAAACATAGGGGAAGGGGCCCGAAGGCCCGAAGAACGAGGAACGAGGGAACGAAGTAGGGCACGAAGGCCCGAAGTAGTACCGGAGACCGAGGCATAGTATGGTACGAAGACATGGGGAGCGGAACGAGGGAGCGAAGTCCGCGGGGACGAGGGCGCGGCGTGCTCGGCCCCACGCTACCAAACAATAGGCGACCGTCGGCCCGTCGCCCCCGCGGACCGGAACTCAGGGGTGGACCGTTCCCCGGCCGACCCGTACCCCTGCCATAATTTCCCTCCCCCGCAGTCCTCCGTCGACATCGAGTGCCGATCGATTCGCTCAGCCCCCCCTCGTGCGCGAGGCACGACTCTAGAAACACATCTCGGTTCTTGGCCCGGATTCCCCGTCCGCCCCGAGACCCGAACAACCCCCACGTTCCTCTGTCGTAAGAATCGGCAACCCCGACTTACCAGAGAACGTCACACTGGTGGCAGCGGTGGTGCTGAAATAGGCACATACGGACTTGTGGATCTTGGGTGTTTCATCGGTATTGGATACTCATGGCGACTGCGGCAGTCTTCGAGCAGATGGATTCTGACGTCGCCTTCAAGGAAGGTGGGGAGGAGAAAGGAGGTGCGAAAACCGAGACCAAAGGGGAGGACACGACCATCATGGGTAGGCAGTTTAATTTTATGGGAACGTCCACCCCGACGGATGAGCAGAATGTGCGGGCTCAACAACAACAGACCGGCCAGGAAGGAGCGAGTTTGAAGAAGTTCAGTTTACGACCAGAGAAGTATGACGGTAAACCGGATTTCGAGGGATGGATCAACCAGTTTGAGGAGTACGCAACATTGGGACGCTGGACGGCCGAGGAAAAAGCGGCGATGCTTTTCCTCTCGCTGACGGGAACGGCACGAATGTACTTTGTCGGACTCCCGGACAGGGAACGACTCCGTTACTCGGCGAGGGTGGATGCGTTGCGCCGGAGGTTCGGTCAGGAGAAGGACACGTGTAATGCTCTGCAAGAGTTGGCGGGCTTGAAACGTGTAAAGAACCAGACAGCGAAGGAGTTGGCTGATAATGCCCGGCGACTGGCATCGAGAGCCTACTTCTCCAACGACTACGCTAGCCAGGAAAAAGCAGCATTACATGCGTTCCAGGCTGCAGTTGGGGAAGACCTTCAGCTGAAGTGTGCAGAGAAAGGATGCAAGACACTAGAGGAGGCGGTAGAGGTGGTAGAAATACAGGAACGATACTCACGCCGCCTCCTGCGGGCAGTGAAGCCCGAGGAGGACGCCAATACACAGATCATGGCCTTGAACGGTAAGTTGGAGGAGATGATGAAAGAATTGGCAGAGGAACGGGAAGCTAGAAGACAAGCAACGGCCCGGAGGGAGGCGTTTAAGAAGCGAAAAGAAGATTTAGAGTGTCATCACTGTCACCAGAAGGGCCATTTCGCAAGAGAGTGTTCTCAGCGTCAGGGAAACGGACAGTCGCCGTCGCAGTAAGCGCGGGGCCCCCTTCGGGCGCGGCGAGAGAAGTAGTAGGCATGGGAGAATGTGGACTTTATGTGGCCGGGACGGTGGGAGAGAATGTCGTCCGTTTTTTGGTTGATACCGGATCTATGATCAGTCTGCTGTCGGAACGCCTCTGGAGAGAGTGGGGACGAAAAAGAGAAGAACTGGATGGATATGAAGGACGTCTCTGCTCGGTAGATGGTAGTCCGTTGCGGTGCTATGGATGCACGAACTTGCCAGTGAAATTGGGAACACGCGTGTTGAAGTGGATGTTCATGGTGGCAGACATCGGTAGAGATGAAGGGATCCTGGGAAACGACTTCGCGGTGAAATACCGGCTGACAGTTAAGCCCCACGCGAGTGCCATCTTCCTGCCCGCCGAGGGGGAGGGAGAGGGGGAACGAATCCCAGGAGTAGAACAGAGAACGGATGGGATTCGGGCAGTTACCGTCGGAGGACAGGTCGTGCGAATCGAGAAAACGACGGAAATACCCCCACTCCAAGTGACCCGAGTAACAGTAGTAGCGAGAATGGACATAAGACAGGGTGGACAGCTGGCTGTCATCACCGGCGCTGGATTACCTATGGGACTGGAGGTGATCCCAGGAACGGTGACATTGGGAGAAGAAAATGAAGTTTGGGTGGCCAACCGAGGGACCGAGAGCGCGAAATTGGAAACCGGCGGGGTACTCGGAGAAGCCACCTTCATACAAGAGGTACGAGGAGTAGGAAGTGAAGCAAAAGAACCCCCAGGAGCGCTCGCTGAAATGATAGGGGAGGCTAAGAAAGACCTGACCACGAAGGAGGGCGAAGAGCTGGAGAAAGCCATCATGGCCCGGGAACAAATGTTTGCGACCTCGAAACATGAGTTAGGACGGACAGATTTAGTACAACATCGAATTAAAACGGGAGATCAGATGCCGATCAAGCAGAGGGTCAGACGGTATCCGGCCACCAGGAGAGAGGAAGAACGAGCACTGGTGGAGGATATGTTAAATTTAGGGATTATCCAAGAGAGCGGGAGTGCGTGGAGTAGCCCGACCGTTCTAGTCAAAAAGAAGGACGGAGGAACGAGGTTCTGTATTGACTACCGAAAACTGAACCAGGCTACGAAAGTGGACGCCTATCCGCTCCCGCGGATAGAGGACAGCCTCAACACTTTGGGAGGAAGCCTATTCTTCTGCAGTCTGGATCTCGCGAGCGGATATTGGCAGGTGGAGATGGCACCGGAGGACCAAGAAAAGACGGCCTTCGTGACTCAAGGAGGATTATATGAGTTCAAAGTGATGCCATTCGGGCTAGTGAACGCCCCAGCCACCTTCGAGAGACTGATGGAAAGAATCCTCAGAGGAATCGTGTGGGAGGAGTGTCTGGTATACTTAGATGATATACTGGTCTTTGGACCAACGTTCAAAGTGACTCTGGAAAGATTGGTACGGGTTCTGGACCGACTGAACGCTGCAGGACTGAAGTTAAAGGCGCGAAAATGTAAGCTGTTCCAGAAGAAGATTCCGTTCTTGGGGCACGTTGTCTCGTTCAACGGGATCGAACCCGACCCCGAAAAGTGTCGGCAAGTAACCGAGTGGCCGGTCCCGCGGGATCTCCACGAGGTACGAGCCTTCGTGGGATTATGTTCGTACTACAGAAGGCATATAAACGGCTTCACGGAGTTGGCTGCCCCCTTGTATGAATTGGCAACGACGGAGGAACCATTCGTGTGGAGCGCGAGACGACAAGAGGCATTTGATGCGATGAAGAAGGCGCTAACGGAGGCCCCGGTGTTGGGATTCCCGGAGGAAGAAGGACAATGGTGGCTTGATACAGACGCCAGTGACGTGGGAACGGGAGCCGTGCTATCACAAGAGCAGAGAGGGGAGGAACGGGTGATAGCTTACACGAGCAAAACCCTGGAGTCAAACGAACGAAAGTATTGCACCACGCGGAAAGAACTGTTGGCGGTGGTGCGAGCTTTGAAGCATTTTCGGTGCTACATCTATGGCCAACGCGTGATAGTCCGGACGGATAACAGCGCGGTTAGTTGGCTGCAGAGGAGTAAGGAACCGATGGGGCAGGCTGCTCGGTGGATTGAGATTATCGACTCGCATGATGTGTCGTTCCAACACCGACCGGGCAGGAAGCATGGGAACGCTGACGCGTTGTCCCGGTATCCGTGCAAACAATGTGGAGAGGAGCACGAGAATACCGAACAAGTGAGAGTAGTGACGCGGGCCCGGGGGTACGAGCCCGGATGGTCCCCGCAGGAGATGAGAGCAGCGCAGAGGAGGGATCGAGATATAGGGCCGATTGTCGCACGGATGGAAAAAGATGCGGACCGGCCGGGTTGGGAGGCCATATCTCCGGAATCCCGGGAAACAAAGATCCTATGGAGGCAATGGGAACGATTAAGCCTCAGGGATGGCGTGCTGCATCGGAAGTACTGGGAACTAGAAGGACATGGTTGGAGGAACCAGTTGGTCGTTCCCCGAGGGGAACGGGCCAAGCTGGTAAGGGAATACCATGGAGGCGCGGCAGGAGCGCATTTAGGAGTCGCCAGGACGACGGCCCTGTTGGAACAAGGGTTTTACTGGCCGGGACTCCGGGAAGACGTGCGGAAGGAATGTCGAGAATGTGATTGCGCGTTGCTGAAAAAGGGAAGAGGAAGACGGGAGCCGCTACATCAGTACATAGTGGGGGAGCCGATGGAACGGCTGGCCATGGATGTTTCGGGCCCGTACCCAGTCACCAAACGAGGAAATAAGTATTGCCTGATGGTGGGATGCTATTTCACCAAATGGTTGGAGTGTTTCCCGATCCCGGATCAAAAGGCAACGACAGTGGCGAACAAACTGGTTGAAGAAGTAGTAGCACGGTACGGCGCGTTTCGGGAACTACACTCGGATCAAGGAACGAATTTCGAATCCGAGGTGGTGGCTCAGGTCTGTGCACTATTCGGGATTCACAAAACAAGAACGACGCCGTACCACCCCAGGAGTGACGGGTACATAGAACGAAGTTTCCGTACTTTGGGGTGTTGTTTGAAAGCCAGCTGCCGAGCGACAGGTCGGGAATGGGACGAGATGGTCCCGCTCGTGATGATGAGTTATAGAGCAACGCCGCAAGCCAGCACGGGAGTGACACCGAACATGATGATGCTGGGCCGACAGACCATGATGCCGCGACAGGCGATTTATGGGAGACCTCTAGGACCAGAGGAGGAACCCCGACGGGTAGGCGACTATGTGGAAAGCCTGGAGGAAGGGCTAGTCGCGGCCTATCGGGAGGCCCGGACGGGGCTGAAACGAGCCGCCATCCATCAGAAACACGAGTATGATGGGAAGGTGACTCGACGGGAATACCACGCCGGAGAACTGGTCTGGGTGCACGATACGGTAGTGGATAGGGACAAGGGAACGAAGTTGCGATTTCCATGGATAGGCCCTGCACTGATCGTCAAGGTGCTTGACCGAGGACGGGTGGTAGTACGGAAGAAACGAGGGAAACCGGGGGGGGTGGTCCATGTGGACCGCCTGGAACCCTACCGAGGACACGCTGCGCCAGCTTGGATGGTAGCTGACCAGCAAGGATACGAGGCTGCACAGTAAATGCTTGGGGTGGGGCGCGCTAGGGCACGTAAGGAAACGGGGTACCCCCTTTTTGTGATGAAGTCGTTTTCGTGTCTCGATTCCGCAGGTGGAAGAGGACCAAGGGAACGACCAAATCGGCGCTACACAGAAAGGCTTTGGCCAAAAAGGACTGATCAACCTGGGGCCATTGAGTCGGGGCGGTGCGTTGACCACTACAGTAGGAGTGCAGGTCGTTAGGCTGTAGAGATTCGCTACCTAGCTGAAGATTGGTTCTCTTGCGGATGTAATATAGGTGGGAAATGCGGGGTTGGAACGAAAAACGGCGTTCGGGAGCCACGACGGCCCGAATGTCTAAAGTAGTCCCACGGAGCCGCTTTCCGGTCAGTTCGGAGGAACCACAGCGTGGAAAAGATGGTTGGATTACAACGGAAGACAGACCCGGTGGCAAGCTGGTGAAGACTTCTGAAGTAATGCCGACTTGGTAATACCGCTTTACAGCGTCCAGGAGACCGGAGGAGAGTAGATGCGGCACTCTCGGGAACGCCGGAGGAACGGACGGACGGCTGTAAAAGGCGAGGCCTGAAACGAGGACGGGCTTTAAAGTAGGTCGTAAAAGGAGTAAAAGAGGATAAAGAGAACGGGGCGGCGGCGAGGAGATGATAACGCCGAGCCCCTGTGTTCTCCGGGAAGTGTGCGGAAGCACTGTGAGGGCCTAGATGAAAAAGGCAAGAAAAGGCGACGAGGGATGAAAGGACCGAGTGCGTCCGGTGGGGCAATAAAAGGCCTAGGAAAAACGCGAGGACGGGCGAAGGGCCGCGAGGTAAAGAAAGCAGGCGAGGCGGTGACCAGCGGCGGGCCCCGGGGACCGGAAAATAGTAGGGGGCGCCACCGTAGAAGTGGATGGTGAGTCTGACGCTAGGGGTCGCTAGTGCAGGCCACGCCCACTTCCGCCTGCGGCGGCTATAAAAGGCAGAGCGCTCGCCGGAGCAGGTCATTCTGGTCAGCCGACCAGGATTCATCGAATCGCAGACGAGCAGACTGAGCTAAGGAGAAGAAAACAAGAAGAAAAGCAGAGAAGCGAGACGAGCAGCATCACCACGAGACAAAAACGGAAACGGCTGACGGGACGAGCTTCAGGATTGGAACGAGCCCCGAAAGCCCGGAAAACAGACACGATGAGCGGACAGTGCTGGGAAGGACATTGTCACGGAAAGGAGTTTAAGCACTTGGCCAAGCATATTAAAGGCCAGCACGATGGATTACGGAAGCAGTACTACATGTGCCCGGTGTGTTCGAGTCGAGCCTATTCGACACACCAGGACTGGAGAAAGCACATGACGGAATCACACGAAGGGAACCTGCAGAGGGGGATGCCGAAGCAAGACCCCCTTCTGAGGCTGGAGTATGCTGCGGCGTTCGCCTTGGACCCGAAAGGACGACCGCCGTACACCAGTTTCGCTACTGGGGATGAAACGGCGGCCCGGGTAGCCAACATGGAACGGGACTACGCGGTGCGCCATCCAGAGGGGTTTCAACCCCCTGAGAGGGCGGTGGATAAGGAGGCACCGGAGAGGCCGCGACGGCAGATCCGCATCCCTTACTACCCGAGGGCGTCAAGAGGATCCGAGGACAGCGACGCCGAGCAGCTGGAGCAGGTAGCAACCGAAGAAGGATCAGAGGCCGACGAGGCCGGCGAGGGAGCCCAAGCAGCCAAAGCAGCAGGGAAGGGACCCCTGGCCGAGGTGGCGGAACGATCAACACCCACGCGTCGTTCCCCTCGGAGGGCCGCAAAAGGAGTACGGAAGGAAGACACCGAGTCGCCGCGAAGCGCGAGCCGGGCCGTGGTCAACCCGAAACCACTCCTGACACCAGACCAAATATCAGGGTTAGTACAGAGCCGAATTAAGAAGTTAAACGCCCAGGGAGAACCACGGGAACCGAGAGGACGAGGACTCCCAGGCAGAGGAAAAGGACGAACATCCACACCCACCCCGAAGCCGGGTTGCTCAGGAATACCACCGGGGGCTGAGGTGGTGGAATTGGTGAGCTCGTCCGACGACCAACGACCGAAAGTCAAAGAAGAAGAGGAGCCGCTCGCTTTCAAGAGGCCCCCGACGCAGGGATGCCCGACGGAGGAGCCGTCGCGAAAGAAGAAGTGGAAAAAGGTCAAGAAAGTCCCGAAAGAATTGGAGGAGGGAACGAGTTCGGACCAGTCGGAGTCAGGCAGGAGTATGTCGGCCCGAAGCGATCGGTCTTTGATTATCGCTGAGTCTAGCAGCACGGGAGAGCTGGGACCATCACAGCCTGAGACCTCGACAGGAGTCAAACGGACCACGGGACTAGAACCACCTTGTAGCGACGCACAATTTACTATGATGACAGTTCATAAGAAATCGGTGATATACGAATCACGACACCCGAGGTACCCCGGGTATTTAAAAGGAACAATGAACCGGGAGGGATCGTTCAGGGGTTACCACGAGGCGAGATCCGACCGGGAGCTGGAGGACAGCATTCGGGAAGCACAGGGAGGCCGGCTGGTGGAAAGAGAAGCATTGTACCTAGGGAGGTTTCTACGCGAGATGGCAGAAAGGCAGGGACTCAAACCGTCGGGGCGAGTGGAGAAAGTAAAGTATGTTCGGCATGCGGCCAGGCCGGAGGACACGGCGTCGACGGCCTCGACACAGCCGCTGTTCTCTACCCCTACCCCGACGAAAGCAGATTCACCCCTGGAGAAGATGGTATGTAAGCAGCCGATAGTGCCGCCCCCAGGATTGAAACGAATGAGAGACATTACGGTAGCACCAGACACGCCAGAGACACGGGCGGCGGTTGACAACCTGACTCGGGCCAGTTTGGGGAGCTCGTTTTTCGGGTCGCAAGGATCGGAGGAGACCCCGGGACCACCGTCGCCCGAACGTATGGGATCGCCGCCAGGACCGGATACCCCACTCAAGGACGAGGACAAACACGGGCGGGCGCTACAACCGCGGGTTGTGATACACAGATTACAAATGCCGGCTGCCCAGTCCATGGACGAGGAGGTGGAAGACTCAGAGGACATGGAGTTGGGGCAGGCCGAGACCAGAGGGTACGAGCCGGAGAAACAAGAATTGGACGAGTCGGGAGCGGATTCAGTGTTCGGGTCTATCGGAACGGAGATGCCGACGGCAGGACCATCTAGAGAAACACCGAGACTCAAGTTATTACGGACACAGGCCGTTCACCAGGTCTTACAGGGACACTTTCCGGTGACGGCGCGAGCGGTACGAGACTGGGACGCGGAAAAGGCCATTCGGGTGCAACTGACGTGGCCCCCGAGAGAGGTGCGAGGAATGACGGCCAAGACAAGAGCAATGGCTTCGGCGTCTATGGCGTTCCTGATGGCACTAGAAACGGGCCGCAAGCCAGAGACATTTGAAGAAGCGATGGCGCAGTTCCCGACGGCGGCACTGGGGCCGTTGACCAGGGAGTTCCCGGGGGTCGACCAGCTAGTTAACGAACACAACCGGACCGTCCAATTGGCTCAGACCCTAGTGATGCACAAAAACGAGGATCAACTGGATGACTTGTTGAAGGCGACAAGAGAGGCGGAAAAACAGAGCGGAATGGTGGATCAGCTTCTCGAGCTCCCCGCTAGGGAGGAGAGGCTGTTGCTGCCGATCCGGCGCCAAGAAGAAGGGTGAAGTAGATGCTGCTCGAGGTCTTGCACGGAAGAAAAACAGCGCGACGGAACCAGAGGCGGAAGATGGCGCGTCGCGAGTCGGGTGGGGAGGGATTACGGGGCGTTGGCTCCTCACCCATAGTGTCAAACCCCCAGGGAGAGAACCGGGCCGAGGCGGAGGTACCTGAGCCGCACAGGAGGCCGAAGCCTGGATAAAAGACTCTCCTGGAGACCGCTGGACGGGCCTGAAAACTTTACTTAAACTCATCGGGAACGGACTGGCGGGCTCGAACATTCTTATCTTAATTTATTCTTATTAGTTTCTTTATGGAAACCTTCTTGCGGAAGTGAACGAAACCACATGTGTTAGGAGGTGTTGAGCGTAATCAGCGAGCTGGAGGGTCCATGACTGGAATGAACTTACCAAGCCTGCGGGGCGAATACGGGACGGAAGGAGGCGCTAGGAGGAAAAACAAGTTTGTAGCTGTTCCTCTTCTTCCCTGGAGCCCGCTGCGTTGGTTGGGACCGAGCAGATGGAACGGGATCGTCCGGTCGCGGAAATGGATAACGGGCCGGGCGACCCGGGAGCGAGAGTGAAAGTTGGGAGGCGGAATCGAGGAAAGGAAATCAGAAAGGACGGATAGTGTTGTCATTGTAGTCCTTGAGTCGACGGTCGTGCCGGGGTAAATAAGGTACCGGTGGGCCGGCGACTCGCCGCTGGAGGAAAGGCTGGCGCGGGCCAGACTGAAAACCCTTCTCCCGCGCTGCCTTGAGCGATCTGGAGGCGAGGAAGAGACGACCTCTGTCCTCTAGCGGCACTTCTACTTCCTGCAACCTTGTCTTCTTGATCTTGGATGGATCGATCAGAATGTGGATGAACCCGGATTCATGTACCATCATCTTCTGAGTTTCCTTGTCTTCAGCCTCTTACCGCATACGAAGAGCGGCAAAATGGAACTTCTCGACCTGAATGCTGGTTTTATCGTGCCAGAGTTGATGCAGCGAGTCGTGAAAGGATTGCGACAAGTCGTAGATGTCTCCCGGAGGACCAAGGCACGAGCAGGGACGATAACTTAGGGGCCCTGGCTCGTGACCGACCGTGATATATAGTAAAAACAAAACATGAACGAGAAACGGAAAAAAATTTAATAGACTTACTAAAAACTTATATTAATCTCTCACCTGCTGTAACGACAGAGACTCCTTCCATGTCGTATTTCCTGATGTCTTCTTCCCAAGGAACGAAACAAAATAGTCTTTGAAACATATAAGGAAGTAATCTTTGCAATATACAGGGAGGTGGTGCTTGGAACGTCGGCTGCGGATGCCCTGATAGACAAATCAAGAGGTCTGCAAAGAGCGACGAGGAGCGATCCTTCTTGGAGTTCATCGGATGAGTTCTCTATACATGCTATTTTATTGTGAATGGGCCCGTTCCGGATCTCAAACGTTGACGTTGGGTGCAGGTCCCAGTTGATGTCGTCCATCTTCACTTTCTACGGCTTCTTCTTCTCCTTCTCACTAATATCTTCAACTTACCAACTTCGAACCGTCGAGCAGCCCGGAACGGCTTGGAGCTGTTGTCTCGGCGTTCGTCATAGGCATAGTGTCTCCATGCAATGTGACATGGCACCGTGGACGACTGTGGCCTTACTCCAAAATCAAACCAGACCGGATCTTAAACTTACCTCTATTAACGAATTATTTGTTGGTATTACAGTCTTAAGAAAATCGTCAATAAGCACGGTCCTCCGGGAGGACGAAGAGAAAAACTTAGCAAAAAGAGCGAGGCCCGAGAGCCTAGGAAACGAACGAGGGCCCGAGTGCCCGAAACAGGAATCCTCTTCTTAGGAAAATCATCTCATCAGTAGAACGAAGGAGCCTCCCTCTCGCCCCAAAGAGGACTGTCTTCCTGCCGTTGCTTACGGGGGGGGGGAGGGATGAGAGGCACCAGCTCCTGTCATCAAAAAAAGAAACTTCATCAAAACTATCTTCTTAATCAGGTCTCCGTTCCGGTTGTTGTCATGCCACTTGGGCCCGGAACGGTGACGGAAATACTTTACTATGGTGGACTCTCTCCGACATCTCTATCTGAAATCCTGAAATCTTCAAATGTGTCGACGTGGTCGAGGACGGAACATCTTGATGCTGGGTTAACCACGAGGACATGTGTCGTAAAAGTCAAACTTCAGTTCCTGTACGGAAAACGGACACTTCATCAATAATTAATGATTCTAATCTTCTCAGTCTCACCTTCACCTGAACTCCATCTCAAAGCTTCACCGTGACAAGTAGCACGAAACCCGCGACGTCGTCTGCTGAAGCTTCCACTCTAAGCTTTAATGAATGAAGTTAAGTTCCTTTCCACATACAACGCCATCTTCTTCTTTGGGTACCTTGGCCTCTGGCTCGAACATGTTGTCCTTGCCAACCGTGAAAAAGTCACTGGGGGGCTCTGAATGCCGAGGCGACCGAGGGTGCGAAGTCCAAAAAGAACATTCTATCTACAAAAGCTTCAGTCTTTCTTCTTCAACTCATCCTTAAAATCATCATCATCACCTAAGAGAACGCAGAGAAGAGTAACAGTTACGGAAGAACGAGGGGTCACGACCGACCGGGTAGGAGAATCACGACCGATTCTCTACCCAAAAACAAGGGAGAACGTCTGGACGACGGCAGAACGGACCGAGGGTCGAGAGGACTAAGGGTCACGACCGACCCTGGCCTCTGGGTGGGAGAGTCGCGACCGATTCTCCACCCGAACTAGGGGAGAACGTCTGGACGACGAAAAACGAAGGGAACGGGGGCACTGCGGGTCACGACCGACCCATGGCCCCGGGCAGGAGGACCACGACCGGTCCCTCTGTCCTAATGAGGGTAAAGAAAAGGCGAGGAAAAACGCGCCGAGGGGCTAAGTAAACAGAGCCCAGAGGAGAGGAGCGGGGGCGACGGGGTCACGACCGATCCCCAGTCCCGGGTGGGAGAGCCACGACCGGCTCGCTCATCCTAAAAGACGAGAAAAACAGGAGGTCCTAAATAGATCAAGGATAAGAGAACTCTGACGAAGATAAAAAGAGACTAAGATATATAAAAACGAATTATATGAACTTTTAAAAACGAAGAGAGAAAAACGAAGAAAGAAAAACGAAGAAAGAAGAGAAATAATAATTAGCCGGATAGGCCCCGGGGGCCCTCCGAAGTAGACCGGGGAGGACAGAGGGTGACACCTCCTCCTCTGCCGATAAGGAGCGTAGGATTGAAATGTTTCTGGTTCTAGAGTATGTTCTGTTGTCGTTGCTGTATGAACTGTGTTGAAATTTTGTATAACGTGTTTTCCCACCTTTCAAGAAGGTGCGGGAGGGTGTGATGAACGGCTATTCAGCCAAAATACATAGAGATTAAAATAATAGAAATAAGGTAATAATGAAAATAGATGTAAAGAACGAATATGTAAAGAACGAAGAACGAAATAGATGTAAAGAACGAATATGTAAAGAACGAATAACGAATATGTAAAGAACGAATAACGAAAACGTAATGGAACGAAACCCGGAAATATGTAAACCGGAAGTGAAATGTAAACCGGAAACGGAATATATAAACCGGAAGTGACGTCAATTGTAGGTCACGTGACCGAAGGCAGCCAATCAGGGCTGACCTCTCTAGTATATAAAGGGGCGGTGAGGCCCGAATAAACAGAGTTCTTCAACAGTTCTCCTGGTGTCCAGACGTGTCCTCTTTCCTGAAACAACCACTAAAGATGAGCCGAATAGAGTAATTAAGTCGAAGTTAGGACAAAACAGTCGAAGTCCGAGATAGGTAGTCGAAACATAGGGGAAGGGGCCCGAAGGCCCGAAGAACGAGGAACGAGGGAACGAAGTAGGGCACGAAGGCCCGAAGTAGTACCGGAGACCGAGGCATAGTATGGTACGAAGACATGGGGAGCGGAACGAGGGAGCGAAGTCCGCGGGGACGAGGGCGCGGCGTGCTCGGCCCCACGCTACCAAACAATAGGCGACCGTCGGCCCGTCGCCCCCGCGGACCGGAACTCAGGGGTGGACCGTTCCCCGGCCGACCCGTACCCCTGCCATAATTTCCCTCCCCCGCAGTCCTCCGTCGACATCGAGTGCCGATCGATTCGCTCAGCCCCCCCTCGTGCGCGAGGCACGACTCTGGAAACACATCTCGGTTCTTGGCCCGGATTCCCCGTCCGCCCCGAGACCCGAACAACCCCCACGTTCCTCTGTCGTAAGAATCGGCAACCCCGACTTACCAGAGAACGTCACATAATTAAGAGATCGTCTAATGTTTAATTAAGCTGGCCCTTGGTGGGGAGTCTGTGGGGGCTGATTGCCCACATCCCCCTGTTCAGCCCTCCCTGAGTGGCTGGAGTTTTTCCTTTGTCCGATAACAAATCGCACAAACCCTGGAGGAGGGACTTTGATGCTGATAAGGCCCGCAGGACTGAGGAGGGCGCTGTCGGCGGGGTGTGGGGAGGGTCGATAACCATCTGATATGGGAAGCCGAGTGCCAGCGCTTATATTTATTGCACGTTTTTATATAGAAATCGGTTCTTAAAATCAATTTTATGGTTTTGATAACCTGACACTTAGCATGCAGCACTACTGTCTTCTGCCACATATTGTCATGGGGTTATTACTATCAGATTTTTGGAAAAGAAAGAAAGACCAGGATTATCGTGGGTCGTTTACTGCTGTGGTCAATCTGTGGTAATATTTTTAACTGTTTTTTTATGTGTGTGTTTTTATTGGATATTGAATATTTTGACATGACAAATCTCGTCCAGCGTCAGTAATGTAGAGGACCTGTGTGGACGTACTGCCAGATCATGCAATTAATCAATTTGACAGTGGAAATAACCGGGCAATGTTTGAATAGTGTCTTACGAGACTTTTCCCGTAATCAGCTGGTAATAGTGTGATCTCAAAGTCATTTCACAAATTTGGGCAATTCTCCGGTGGGTTTGTGTTAAACACCAAATTAAAATGTCTCCACCAGGCAACCCCTATCTCCCCGTCTCTTCCAGCCGCTTGCCTCCCTCCTCCGCAGATTCCACGCTCCACTGATTGGCGTCACTCTCCCAGCAGAGTGCTGTAATTGTGCTGACTTTATCGGGCGCTCACAGAAGGCGGGTAGCGGAAGTAAACCTTCCCCACTCCTGCCCCGCCGCCTTCTAAACCCCTCTCCTGTCCTTACTGCAGCCAACCCTTTCTTCTCCCGTACCGGCCTGTATCCCCCTTCCTGCCATCTCTTTCATTTTTGCATGGACATTCTGGTTGCGTTATTCCACAAACATAGGCAAAGCCCTGACAAATGCAGCTACATTTTCGTTAAAATGATAATTATTATAATGTTCTTGTCTTATTTATCTCAAAGCCTTTGCTTCCCGTCTATCGTGTTTTCCAATTTAGTATTCATAAGTGTCCATTGTTTGCCCATTGTAAGCCCTCAACCTTCAGTTCCGGTTATGGAAGTACGCCTACGGCAACACATCTTCCAACGTTACGTAGACCTTTCTTTACAAGCAATTAAAACCAAATGTTCTCACCTGGAATAAGAGTTCCTCTCCCCTTCTATTTCAAGGCGTTCTTTTTATTGATCTTCTTTAATATGTTTTCCATAAGACTAGTTCTTTGAAGCAATGTTTACGTCACATCCCTGAAATGATAACCTCTCCTATCATGAGTTACAACTTGCCGTGTAGCCACGCAATCTACGTGACTTGGCGTATCTCAGGTATTTGAGATCAATCACTTTAAGTCTAGCCACGACAAAAAAAAGGGGGGGACCACCAATCCAGCCCTTACCCACCCTTAGCCCGCCCTCTCCCAGTCATCCATCTCTCTCGGCAGGGGAAATATGACCGCGACACCGCCCCGATCGCAGCGCCCTCTCAGCCCCTGGTGGCGCCGTCTAGCGGAACTGGTGGCAATCATCGATCACGTGATTAAGTGGGACGCTGACTACGTCACGACCCGTTGGCTGAATAGCAGTCTGTGGAAGGGGCATCGGCCGTGAACAGGGTGGCGATAATCGGGGAGTTGGGGAAGGGGGATGTAATCAGGTCTTACAGATAAGGTTACTGTAGTTTAGGGGTCATCTGAAGGTTGACCGCCGCCTAAATCAAGCCTAAACGAGGCGCGGAGTCAGCGGGGGAGGGCATCGGGAGGGGATCCGTCACTCCCAACCTCCGGTGACTTTCCCTTTAATGACTGACCACCAGCATTCTTCTCTGAAGAGGCCTGAACTTTGGTCATTTTTCTCTAACCCACCTGTCTAGGATTTTGAAAAGGTGAGGGGTCCGTGTAGAAAGGCTAAAGCGCCATACCCACTAACCGACTTTGAGACGAACCGGGAGGATAAATCAGCGCCGACGTCGGCACGGCCGTCGGCTGACTCTGCTTAGACATACCCACACATGATCGGCACCGACTTCGGTGACGACAGCTCGAATGTTATGCATTCAAATACCCATGTCCCCAAAAGAAGGAGTCCGGTCAGGGCCCCTGGACCCCCTGTATCCTAACTGACACACTGCATACCCTGTACTGTTCAGTACCTACAATGCATGGATCGACTCACCTGGACGAATGTACACTTGACGCCATTTCAGGCGAACAGTATGACGTCATAGAATATTCGAGTTACGTAGCGGATTCAATGTCACAGGACGTTATAAGAATGTCTTCTGCGTCGTCTGAAAACTTTCTTTGTAATTTTCCATTTAATAAAATGTTGTCATACATTCATATAGCTTCAGGTAATTCAGTGACTCTCTGTCACGGGTACAGGCTTTATGTACCCTCAAACGCACTAGCTGTCACAACTTGAACTCACCATAGAAACCCTTACATCCTCCACTCTCCATTCTCCACTCTCTGCCTTCCATTTTCGCTCTCCAGTCGCATTAGACACTACGTCGGTATACCGAAGTCGGGAGTTTAGGTCTGCGCATGCGTGATGCTTTGGCGCTAATAGATTTCGGGGATCAAGCCGACCTGCCAGCCAATGAGGAGTGTTCCTTTGTACCACGTGATACAACATGGCGGCCCCCACTGCTAAACTCCTGATTGCGGTATATCATCTTGGTCAACTAGCATCTCTCAATCACGCGCACTGGCATTATGATGTCACTTCCTGATCTCATAAGGAGTTCACCAAGGGAAAGATTGACGCATTCATGGCGTAAGTATATTAAGGTGTGATATTTTGCCTCAGTCACCAACCCACGCCTATAGACCAGTTGGTCTAGTTGCCTGACTTTTCCTCCCAAAGGTTAGACATGGATGCAATATAACTCAAAGTTCTTTACAACCAAATATAAAACACCGTCCACAGCAGGAAATGCCCGGGGCAGCCTTCGTTAAGAAGAATCGATAATTTCAATGGGCATTGCCTGAGGCCTACTCCCATCTCCCTATGCTACTTACGCCATGACTCTAAGTAGTAGGAGGAAATGGGAATTTGTCACACCACTATGGTTGATTGGTGAAGTTGTATCCCGACTGCTCGCTTCAGCTCCCGAGTGAATGCGAGCAAATCAAGGCTTAAGGAGGGGTGGGTATTTGTGTGGGAGAAGATGGGGACATTACTGTTTGTTTTAATTAAGGTGCACTCGTTCAGTGTTGGGGTGCCTACCTCAGGCCTACCGGAGGAGTTGTGTATAGAGGCCTGAATAACAGTATTAGCCTGGCGGTTCCTGCATAGTAGTAGAACTGGGCGGATCTACTGGGATAATCAACTCAAGTAATTGTGTCTGTCGACAGAGCAATCAAGTCGGATTCATAGTAAGCTTAAGGGGAGAGAAAGAAGGGTAATCCTTTGCCATAATCTATGGTTTTAGATAGTACATAACGTATTTTCTCTCAGATGATTCTTAACTTATAGTAGAATGCCAAGTAAAAGGTTCTATAACAAGTTCCCTAATTATGTGATGCGTGATGAGGGCCACCAGTTGTATATCCCGCTAAAACTTGAAGTTACAAATGGATTCTACATGTTTGTCACTTACTTATTCCGTATATCTTTTTTAGTGTTCTATGCTTCATAGAGGTTGGTGAAAATGGGTAGATTTAATTCTATATCAAGGATGAACTCGTTATGATTTTTCTCAAATTCAAATTTGAAGTCCTATTGGTATATGAAGAATATATATCATTTATACATTTTCAAAGGGTCGATAGTCTCATTAATAATGTCCTTATACTTCCATATTCTGTTGGTTGACCTTGATGCCCGTGGTTTCATTTTTTAGTTATTCTACATGGGTTCTATTCGTATCCACTAAAGCTGCAAGCCAAAATAGTAAACCAAGATTGTGATCATGTCAACACGTCAACAAATCTGAACTACTAAAGTAGGTCATAAACAGACGAGCACAGACCCTATATTATTAGTATTGCCCAGATCATAATTATAACGGACGATCTAGTTATAAACCGTAGCAAATATTCTCATATACATGTATGTGCAGTGTACTTCACTGGCACCAACATTTGGTATACCTAACCGGGACGTTCAATATGGCTAATATACTACTAAAATGGTTTTGCCCATGTGCCTATAGATCTGGGACACAAGAAACAGCTCAAAAACCTGGACATTTTCTGTCACCTCCTGTTAGTTTGTCTTTTCCTAGTATGTTCTTGTAAATTCATCAAAATGTGACTCTATTGGCACATTCAAAGTGTACTGACAATATGTGTCCTGTTAATGTACAACACTTCATATAAAATAACATTTATAATATCTAGCCAGAACTCTTAACCAGCTCTCTCTTACAATAGAAGGAACACAAAATGAGGTATTTCCAGCTGACCAGATCTATAAGTAATCCTGTGTATCATAATGTATGAAAACCTACATATCCTAGGTCATATCAAAACAGGAATAGGAAAGTCAACACATTCAAAACATTGTGTGTTATAATAAATTATGTCAATGTTGTATACAATTATTTTTATCATAAAAAAAAAGATCAACATTTTGCATTGAATTATAATGCATCTCAAAGGCAAAATAATTTTTGTATTCATTTTTACAACTGTATAGCAGACCTAGAATACACCCCCTAGGCCTATGTGTCGGTGTGGGACACGTAATACCCTCCAGGGCGGGCGTCCTTGGGGCCGTCCTCGCCCTACCTGTACACGTTAATCCGCTAAGCCGGCTCACCACCACAGTATCGGCCTTAATCAGCGGATTAAGTAAGGACATGTGTTGGGGGAGGGGGTCAGACGGGGGAGAGAGGTATCACTGACAGCCTATAACGCTTAGGTAAGTCCCGCCATTTTGTTTGTTTTTGTTTTTTCTGCAACCACATCTGCTATTGATAGATGTGATACAGGAGTAGGGTTCCAGGGGCAGATACAGAATTTTCTAAAGGGAGGGGTCAGGATAAAGGCTAAGTGTACTAAAAACTGTGTGCAATCGAGCATATACATGCACGGCATTTTACTCTCTTTTTGTAGTTTATGGGTCCACCAAAAAGGGGGAGGGTCAGGAACCCTAGGACCCCCCCCCCCTCCACCCCACCCTGGATCCTCCCCTTGGGTATATATATATATATATATATATATATATATATATATATATATATGTTGTTTGCCATCAGGTACTCCTGTAGATACTTGTAATCCCTTTAATAGTTTGATCAACATTTTTATTTACGAACTACTGTCATAGCCTATTTTCCCTCTCACTTCCGGTGACAAAAATTGCAGTCACACAATTATAAGAAATATAAGATGTCGAAAGAACATTTAGTCAATATGACGGCTAATAGAACAGGCAAATGGTACAGATATATTTTCCACCAAGCAGAGCCAATAATGATGTACTTGATAAGCGCATTGGAGCTATGAATGACGAATATATGTTTTGGTTAGTCATTTTTTCAATTACTCTTTTTTAGGAACCCAAATTGTTTTTAAAGATGGCCACATAGCTGCGTAGCTGAAGTATGTGTCGTCGTGCCTGGAAAAAGGTTTGGCATTATTTATATGTCAAATTTGAATTAGACAAATGATGTTCTACTGAACACGTTATGCAATGTGTGTTATATAACTGTAATGTTTTGTCTTTTTCCATTTGGCAAGATGATTACAGAAAATGGCCTAAGTCATTTATTTAATTGACACACGTTATAGGTTTATTATCTCATTATAATTCCCAGCTAAGTTGCGACGTAACAGAAATGTTCTACAACCATACTTTTTTTAGTAAGTTTGTTACTTACAAAGATGGCACATAACAATTATGTTAATGATGGAAAGGTTTCAACCTTACCATAAGTCAAAACGTTATCATAACATTATATCTTTAGAAACAAAAACAGAATGTTATAAGAACATTCTGTTTAGGTTGAAGAACATAACCAGAATGTTACATTAATGTTACAGTGCAAGGTCACACCAGTACGTTGCAGCAACTATTAGGAGATACTAGAATAACATAACAAGAACCAATACAGAACCAAACAACCTTGCTGCAACATTATAATGTGTGGCCAGGTTAGTATTGTTTTAATGGGCATACGTTATGATAAACATATGGATAGATATATGGCATAGATATATTATATGTTATTCCCAACCCTGTTGGAGTTAGCCTTAGGAAACAGTTGATGTGATATGTATCTGGTATATGTTTAGACATAGCAGTATCAAATAGACCAATCCCCTAATAATAGCCTACAGACAATACTTGGGCTACATTCATTAGAATGCGTGGGATATCCCAATTTTGCATAATATTGTTATATACTAATAGGTATATTTTGATTCCAGAAATGTTTATATTTACAATCTTGCGTAATCAAGGCCCCGAAATTCAAACTTTAACCGTTTTGTTTACATTAGAAAGTAATGCTCTTCGGATTATAATTTGTGTCATCCGGTGTTCTTGAATCCCGACCCTCTCTGATTCACTTCTTAATTGACAATGAAACGTAACTGACTATGATGTCATTAATTCACTGCTCTGCAATTCTAATCCCTTATGTTTCTATTCAGACTTTACAGTGAGTTTTAACCGATATATTACTGCTATTGAGCCATGGTATCATAATGGCAGCTATACGAGTTCTTATTCACGTTTGAGGTTTAACTTGACGTTTAAATTGTGAATTCAAAATAATGGGTTTTGGTTAATCTCCTGTTTCTATCTATAGTTAAAATGGAGAGAAAAAAAGCTCACATTGATTTTAGAAACACCTGGATCTACAAATCCAACATTGTTTCTGTTTGTAACTATGGGTCACGTATAACTAACAATCACTATTCACACATGGAAGATCATGGATTCCCACGTGAAGATGTTAATGTTAATGAAGATGTTCTGTCCATACTTGAGGGCGAATTTTAACTGATATTTTTGTCATTAAGATATGGTATTGTCATTCAAATATGGTTAGATATTTACAATCTCACCGGTTCTTGATCTACTAAAGATCCCTATGCACACTTGGTTATAAATATATAATTGGCTCCCTACCTGTTTCTGTTCATACTTGAGAGCGAGTTATAACTGATATTATTAAGATATGGTATTGTTATTCAAATATGGTTTGATAATTACAATCCTGCCAGTTTTTCTTACCCAATATTGTGAAAGCTTTACCAATGGAATTTTTGTTTTTATCAAATCCTACCAGTTCTTTTTCAACTAAAAATCCCTATTCACATAAGTTGCTGCCTACCTGTTTCTGTTCATACTTGAGGGCGAGCTTTAACCTTGACAAGGTCAGCTTCTCACAGTCCACCTCGTCGTTGTCGTCGTCCGAGTCGCTGTCCGTGTCCTTATTCAACACGGCGATCACCTCCTCACTGCTGCGGCACTGGTCGAGCAGGTCGCACGCGTACTTCTTACACTGCTCGCTCATCTCCGTGTAAAAGTCCTTAAACTCGTTCTCCCGGGAGGCCAGGATCTCCAGCTCCCAGGAGAGGCGGAAGGCGCTGAGGACGGGGTCGGGGGAGGTGAGGGAGATCCAGGCCGGGCTGGCCAGGGCCTTGTAGGTGTTGATTCGGAGTAGGGAGTGCCGCAGGGAATCCTCCTGGGTCTCCTTCGAGCACTTCTGGCACGAGCAGATGAGGTGGTGAGGCCGGTCGATCTTGGCGCCGCGCGACAGGAGGAGTTGGAGGATCTCGAACTGGTTGCAGTGCGCGGCCAGGATGACCGGGGAGATGTCCGGGGAGTAGTCCGAACTCTCGTCGCCCAGCTGCTTGTACCTGGCCCATTCCGCCCCCAGCATCTCCCGGGTGATACTCGGGTGGTCGATGAGCATCTCAACAATCCTATACACCCCCTCGCGTATCGCGTACAACAGCGCGTCGCCGATCTTGACGCCATCTTGTTTGAGGAGCAACTCGACGATTTCCACGTTCTCGTTGTCGACGGCGATCTGGATGGTGGAGCGGCCTAGGATGTTGGTGCAGTTGACGTTCACTGGATTGGGCCCCTGGAGGCAGCGGATCATGGTGTGCTTGTCGCCCTTCTCCGCTGCTTCCAGGAAGAGCCGCTCCTGCGGGTCCATCCTGTGGCCCTCCTTCAGCGGCTCCAGCGGGATGGGGATGGGCCGGCCCGAGTTGCGGGAACTGTTTCGCATAGTTCGCCGGGAGCGCCTATTGCCGTAGTATTGACCGCTACCGCTCATGGTCGTCGGGCGGGCTCAGGGGGAGGGTCGTGGGGGGGGGGGGTCAGGGAGGGGGTGGGTGGTCAGTCCTACTGCTGCTGCTGATGCTGCCGCTGGCGACAGGACATGGGCAGCCGGGGGCTGACCGGGGTGGTGGGGGTGGTGGTGGTGGTGGTGGAGGGAGGTGGTGGTAGTGGTGCCCAATGGTTAGTAGTAGCGGACAGGACGGCGGTGGTAGGCCTCAATACGTTCTCTTCTGGTCGCAGCAGTGGTTCTGTGATTTTTCTGGAGCAGCGCAGCTCGTTGCAGCCTTGTGTTAAGGCTATAGCCCTGTGGCTGTAGTTGTAGTAGTATTCATAGTCGTGGTCATGTACTGGAGGGGCCGATGGCTGAGACAGCAGTGGCAGGAGGAACCAAGGAGGGTGACGACCGCAGTCAGCATGGTCGGAGCAGAGGTCTGGCCGGACCTGCAACCACAAGAAAAAGAAGAAAAAATCAGTGAAAATCTCCCACACTGTTCAATACTGATTAGCCGGGGCAGCCAATGACGAGTAGCCCCCCGGCTGGCCTAGCGTGATGGGTGGGGCGCCGGGGGCTGCGTATCTACGTATTGGCAATGACGAATTATTGCAGTTCGTGCAAATATTTATAAAACATCATCCATGAATTATCAAAGTCACACTGTAAACATGACTTTAAGAAATTAAAAGTGTGTTTAGGGTCTCATGTGTGCTTGATATCTAAACGCATGCATTTCACATTTAAACATCTATATATATATGGATATTCAACACATATAAGACCTATGCACTTGTTTAATTTATAAACTTCATTTTACAGTGCATTACTAGAAATAATTAATACAACCTGTAATTTTCTTTCGAGGTTCAATGACTGTCATATTTTAATGTAGTAACAAAAATATAACCAATAACTGCCTTGATTGAGCACTAATTGTTAGTAGGGTCATTTCCACAGAGTCATCATAATCATTTTAGTCAAAAGTAATGGGTCTATATGCAATATAACACAACTAACTTGGTCAATGTAATAGGTAATTGAACACAAAGAAGATACAAATGTGATTTAGCTATAATGATCTTATATATAATGTAACACAACTAACTTGGTAAGTGTAATAGGTAGGCCTAATACATATACAAAAAGGGTCAATTTTTGTTATAATCGTTCTATATGTAATATAACGCAACTAGATTGCTCTTTGGTATAGGTAATACATGTTCAAGAAAGATATAATTATAGCTTTTATGAGCTTTATGTAATATAACGCGAATATGTAATATGTTATACAGTACGTATTGAAAAAGAAAATAACATCACGCAAATCACATTAGGGATTTATACAGTACAAGCGAGAGGAATGATGGTAACGTAAACACATAATTCAAGCCAACAAGCCCATACCATATTGGATATATCCCTGGGTTTGACAAGGGTTAGACAAAATAGACGTATAAGTCATCCTGTTCTCCTAGAGTCTGGTTTGCTCGAATAAGCAAGAAATATATTTTTTTCTTTATCCCCAAGTACTGCTGATTCATTATGATTTCTTAGATTTTATCAATTAACAGATTTAGGTTTGTCAAAATGATGCATTTAAGAGAAAAATAGGACCGGACATTATAGGTTTGGCTGACAGACTTAACATTGGTTAATATGGGGAAAAGTCCAAATTATAAGGTCACATTTTACAAATGTTTGGAGCAATCTTGTCAACCAAATTGCTTAATTTAAGTTTGTATTATGAAACTCTCTTCAGGGAATAAGCGGAGAAGCAATTTTGATAATATTTCAAGGTAAACTTTGTTGTTAGTATAAACTGGCTTATTAAATGAACAGAAACACCACACAGCTACGCATCTGCCACACCAGGCCCATGGCGTGCCGTGACCTGGCCGTATCAGGTCGGCCCACACCCTGGAGTCAATTAGCCTCCTCCCGACCACGCCCAACTTAAACCACTCTACACCAGGTATAGGCTATACACCTAGTTCACGAGTCTGCGCAGTAAGTGTAAGTAGGCCTATACACCTAGTTCACGAGTGTGTGCAGTAGGCACCTTTACCCAGCTGTAACTAGGCCTATACAACTTTTTATTTTCCGGGAGTCTGCACAGTACATCCTCCTATATAGACGTTGTGCAGATGACATCACAATGCAGTAAACTGTTCTGGACGCCATATTGGGGATCATTTTAAAATAACCAATATTCATATTTCAAAAAACAATTTAAAAAAACATATTTCTATGCCAAATCCGTCTTGCATTATCTAAATCAGTCACTACCTACCATTTTTATTATCCACAACTAATATAATATGGAGTTTTCTAAGGACTACATCGCCCTGCTGAGCACATGGTGATCACCAGAAAGTGATCACGTGGCCATGTCTGCACAAGGTCTATAGATGCATTGAAACCAACTATTGGAACCCAAACCCCCAACTCAATGGTTCAGGCTATAGCGCCAACAAGGCCCCGCACTATTAAAAATGCTTTATAGCCCTATGGATGCCTTGATCCAGTCGCATGAACTTGCCTATGCACCTTCGTGTATGTACCCTATTACAAATTCTAAACAAATTAACCTATAATGTATTATATTATAGCACAAGATCTAGAGCATCCCCACCTTAATTCCCCCACCCCAACCTAGCACAATTGGCGGTTACGTCACTGGAAAACGATGACAATAGTTTAACGGTGCTTTGTGATTCCCCCACTAGAGGCGCCACAAGCGACAGTCTCGCCAATCCCCGCGCAGCGTGGCGAGAGAACACTCGAGGTCGCGTGAAGGTCGGACCTAATGCGACTAATTGGGACGAGGACGCTGATTGGCTGATGTATCTGTCTGTGCTAAACCGGTCCTAACAGAGTAGCATCGGGTTCATAAACAAGCTACAGTTTATAGGTCCTTTATAAATGTTTATGTTAATGAGGTGATGTTCTCATCATCCAGGCTTGTCAATTTGACAAGGTGACGAGTTTAAACTTGTCAATTTGAAAGGTGACGAGTCTAAACAAAGAATATGGAGCTTGTGATGCTTAATCACAAGAAGGACATGATCGTTATGATCGTGATTATGTGGAGTTTCGATTGGAAAATCACTTACAGGTGCTCTTCCAACAGATTGTATTGGTGATGATGTAATATTTTGATTAATGATATGATTGAAGAATGCTTCGGCTGCAGTATTTTTTGGGGAGTAGTTCCACAGAAATGCGTTTCCAAAAGGAATATACCATACAGCACCCGTACGTGTATGTGTTTTACTCTGTACATGACAATATAGCCTACATTTCTACTATTTCAAACGTGGCAAGGAAGCAGTATACCGGAATTGGAATTTGTCGCTTAGATATGCGTACCCCACGCGCAAACTGGATTGGTGAGACAGATATTTAAGTCTTGAGCATCTCTGATATTCGCCGTTTAGCTAAATGGTTTGCAATAAGTTTTGTAACCAACGTGTTACATAAACGAAAAATATGCTAGATGAGGCCACAGGGGTAGGGCGGAATATTTAGATACTCTCTTTATGGTCAATTAAACATATATATGCATTCCATAGACTGTTACTTCAAATAGTAAATAGTTTTGTGCACCTTCGTTTCCATTGTGCAATTTTCAATTCTGGACCATCCGTTTAGTTTATTATAGTGAATCACGTTTGAACATAGGAAACTTATAATATGTCGACTAGATGATAAGAGAACAACATGGTCAATGTGATTAGGCCTACAACCCAATTACCGAAATATGTTGTCACGTAGTTTTCTCCTTGCAATATATGTTGTCACGTAGTTTTCTCCTTGCAATATATATATATATATATATATATATATATATATATATATATATGTTACTTACTGCACTGATCCAAGTATTGTGGTTAACTGTTCCTATTATGCAAGAATGGTTGTTATTGACTTGTATCTTTGCATTGCCAATAATTCTATTTATACATATTCATATATATAAATAAATATAATATCATAAAATCATTACTGTAATATCACTGAAAACCAGGGGAAACCCTGACGAATATTGCTAAATAAAATCCTTAAAAAAATTATGCGTCTCGGAAGAAGACTTGGAGGTGCCCCCAGTGGCGGCCGGGTGAACCATACGTGAGCAATGTCGCTAGGTGTCGTGAGTGAGCCGGCCGGCAGGTGGCGCGTCGGGCGGCGGTGGTGGCGGTGGTTCTGTACTGCAGTGTAGTGGTGGTGGTGGTGGTGGTGGTGGTGGGTGGTGCCGCACGGCGGGGCCGGAGATGGGGCACGCCTATTGGATTAGATTGATTTCCGCCTTACCCCGCCTCCCCGATTATCCCAGGCTTATCCCAGCGAGGCGGGATCCCCGACTCCCAATATAGGCCCGGGGAGACGCGGGCAGGGGGAACAGCACCCCGAGTGGTATACCAGGGATTCTGACCCCAGAAAAATAGATTTTAATAGATTGTTTTTTTCGGATAATATGTTTATTGTATAATTAATCATTATAGATTATTCATAAGTTGTGGCTGGATGATGGGGGAAGACTGGTAAAATCTGACCCATCGAGAAGATGAATAAAGCCTGAAATAACGAGAACAAAACGAAACTATTTCTGACATAAAGAAAATATTACCAAGTATTACCTGATCCATGGCCGACTTATTACACTTCACATTCTTGATTAAAACTTCTTCGTCCCTCCCTCTTCTTGTTTATGCCTACAGTTTACACTTACGTGTACATGCACTCGTCGAATGAATAGCATTACCAACCTTCCCGTAGCAGAAATGTGGCCTTATCTAGAGGTACAACAATAATCAACCATTGACCTTCCTGGACTAACTTGGTTTTGTAACAGTGCCTTAACTATATATATATTCACTTTACATTGTAATTTAACTATATCGATTAGTTTTGTAAAGATGGGTGGTTTGTGCCTTCTAAAAAAAGAAAGAAGAAAAAGTACAGATTCCCAAAAGAATATGGTCTCTACCCCCATTTAAGAAACAGCGGTTAACACTTTGCATGTCATACAGGCAGTGTGGTCTGTTTATCAGTAGCTCCCCAGCTAAGGCAAGGACCCAATAGGTAACACAATAGATGGAACCTCAATGCAGTGACATACAGGGGTCCTTAGGCCGTAGAATGGTCATGTCCCGAGCCCCTTATCAAATAACAGACAGAGGTCGGTAGCATACTTTTGGTTGGGATCAAACCTTACAAAGGGAAGAGGGAATTCAAAAGGCTGTGTAGGATAAGTGATTCAAACAGTGTATTGATATGCAGAAATCTATGCCATGTGAAATACAAGAACATCTATCTTCCTGCCTTTCAGATATCCATTAAGCCTGTGTCATTTTGTATGGCAAGGCAGTGATAAGTGGCGCTGTCCTGTTTGCTGCTTGAACCAGCAGGTCTGTTAAAACTGCACATGCCTGTTTCAAATGCCGTGTCCTACTGCCAGTTCTGGAATTGATACAATGCTAATTACCGTTAGTATCCACACTTAGACTTAACCCTGGCACCCTAAACAGCAGCAACTGTTTCACTCACGGAAAATCAGAATCCCATAGAAAAAATCTTGAAAGTAAATTTACATTACAATACATCATGGAACAATGGACTTGAAACGACTTCTATATAATTTATATCGCTGTTGACCTTATTGTCCCTTTCCTATAAGCCAGTATTGGTACCAGTATCAGAGTCAAAGAGCTGAGCTGCTCCGTATAGTCCAAGTATTAGGATAGAGCGATTAGATTTTAATCAATAAAACTAATCCCACTCAGACCCTAACCAGACAGAAATGCCACAGGACCTTTGTGTCCTAATGGTAACAGCCATCACCCAGCCGCGAGTGGAGGTAGTAAACCAGGTAGTACTTGGCCTTTCTGTGCTGACAGTATTAGGCTGGACTCACCACCTATTCAGAAGTGGAGGTAGTATACCAAATAATATAATTATGACCTTTGTATGCTGACAGCATTAGGCTGGTTTTACTACGCATCGGGTAGTGGAGTGTATATATTGAGTAGGCCTAAATAGGAAGAGATAGCCATGTAATGAGACAAGGTGATAAACGATTAAAGCAATTTTCCACAACTCTATAAGTGTAAGAGTGCCCTTGGAAATAATGGTCTCTTTCTTACACATACCCTTAGTAAACCCATCCCACATAAAAAGTCAGAAATTGATTTTTCACGTACCCTTTGAAAATAATTATTCAAATTTTGATGCATTAATAGTATGCGCAGTGAGAGTTAACGGAAGAAGACGTCACATGCATCCATTCCCTTGTCCCTCCCCCTCCTTCCTCCCCAAAAGCTTTACATATCCCACGAGGCATATCTCGTCGCGACTTCCCGCTGTATCTCTCGGTTTCTCGCGTTCAACGAGAGTGGGTCGATTGTCCCCGGAGAACTCCCATGATTCCCGGCGGGCGGGGTAACTTCCTGCGGAAGCTGACATGCGCAGTGGGCTGTCAGAGGACCCTGCCCCCTGAATGATTCAGTCGTTCGCCGGAAGGGGGCGGGTCGGAGACGTTTGATACCGTACCTCCTGCTTCCACTGACGGATTGGTGGGTGTCTTACAAAGGGAGGCAACATGTAATATAGACAATATAGGCCTGGGTTAGCAGAACCTGAATTTGATAATATTAATAATGAAGATCTGGATAGAGTGATGGCGCCCATTAGTCCAGGAGCCAAATCTGAAAATCATGACCTACCCTACATGATGAGCCCCCTGGGTTTTATTGATTTATTTTTTTCATCTAATTGCATCCTAGGGACCATGACTCAAGATGGTTCCAAAGAAATTAGGTATGCGAACACTGTCTAATTACGCAATTTGTACTTAATTCGCAAAAATTTAAAAAACAAACCTATGTAAGGTATGATAACATACCATATGTCATCTGAAAGGTTATGTTTTTTCTTGATTTTCTGATATATTGTTTGCTATTGTCATTAATAATGGCCATGAGTACTTAGAGAAAAACTGTTTATTTGGGTCAATATCATTAGAACTTACACATAAAACATCTGCCTGTGGCGTAGCGTAGATGTGTATGTAGTAACGTTTTCGTTTTAGTCTCGATTTTCGCTGTTTTTCTCATATCAGGCAATTTGAGTTTGTAAGCTGTTTTGTTTTAGTAGTCCTTCAAAAACACTATAGAGGCTCGTAACAACATAAATGTACTTTTATTTACTTCTAGTTCAAGACGCCCAGTCCCCAAAAGTGAAGCCGAGCATGAAGTGGTACATGGATATTGCTCCTGTGCACCCCATATGGTGCTCAACCCTGGGACTATTCATCTCCATCTCGCCTTTACTCTATAGAAGGATTCGGATACATTTGACCATAATGTTTGGTTCTTTTCTTGAGTTGAGTGTATTAACACGGCTGTTTCTGACATGACATCCCCTAAATTCTGAGTTATCCCAAAAAGACTGCCACATTTAATCTGCGTCAACTAGCTTTATTGACAGCACCTAGCTTGATAATGTCTGTCTCAATCATAGACCGGTTTGCCCTCGAACAATGAGAAACGGTGGGATCTCAATCATTGTGGGACCACCACACACAGAGAGCTCGCTTCAGTCCTAGGTAGGAGTCCTGTTCAGGGATGGGGGTATAGGAATAAGCCCATCCCACATTAGTCATATCCCAGGGATGGACAAGGGTTGGACAGCATTACAGCAAAAGCCTTCCTTGTCTCCTAAAGTTGGGGTAACTGAAATAACCAAGAATTATGTTTTTCAATGTCCCCAGATACTAATAAAACAGTAAGATTTCTTAAATATACCAAATGACAGATTTCCAGATTTGCCAGCCAATCAGAATTCTGCATTTCAGGCCAATATAGGGTTGGACATTACAGGTTGGGGTGACAGGCTTTAACATTGGTTCATATGGGGAAAAGGTGAATACATGAACCTCAATTTTACAAATTTTAGGGGCACTTTGTTAACCAAATTTCTTTGATTAGTTTTGTTTTATGAAAATGTCATGAAATATGCATGGTGGCAGTTTTGAAAATATTTCATGGTAAACTTTAACGTTGGTGTAAACTGGGATATGGGCTTATTGGTGCCCGGCCCAGGACGTCAGGCCGACGTCAGTCCGCCAACGTTGGCCGACACCAAGCAGGGGTAGGGGGGCCTAATGTCCGCCCCCTAACTCAATTTCCATTCACCACACCCTTCAGCCGCCCAGCTTTCTCAAGGCAGGAGTGGACAGGACACTCATAAGGTATGGGGCGCCGGATGATAGATCCTTATTTTGTCCTGGGAAAGTAGATTGGTGATCAAAGGAAAGAGTACACAACATTACTAACAACGAATAGGTAAAACACAAAAGAACTAAAAGAAGTTTCAGCAACCTTTTTTAATAAAAGACTTGGTAAATACCTTTAATTCCGTCATAACTTAATAGATAGGATCATATTGATAATTATAATTATGATACTTTGGTGATTCGCAAATAAGGAAGTATGTAATTCGTAAACGTTTTTTATTATATGTTGTGTCAAAGCAATCAACTAAAATATCATAGTCAGAATGTCTAGTGCTTACACTCAGTGGCTTATAATAAGTAGCTGGTTATCAGCAGACACCCACACTCACAGGCAGTGGCTTGCCAGAAACCAGCCTCCAGCTTCTGCTGGTTCCTCGGTGGTGGCCTAAGTAGCAGGTTTGGTAGGCTGGGCACCGGCTCCTTCTCCGGGGCTGCTGGGAAATTGATAGTTCGGCGAGGGGCGTGAGGTGGCGTGGCAATCGACATAGGCCCTAAAACGGTCGTCAGGCGCCAATAGAATTAGCACTTACAAATTATAGAAATAGAAGGGGGATGGTGCTGTCCCTAAACTTGCTGTTTGTATCACGTCCTTGCTAATAAATTCAGTTAGCGTTCCCGATTAATGTCTGATGCTATGAGGATAAGTTGTAAGTGTCCATGAGAACAGTTTATCATGTTCATTCCGCCATAGATTTGACCAAATTCAAGTGCCGTTTCAAAGATGGGAAAAGGAGGTCCCTGAAACCTTGTCAGATTTCAATATCAGAATATAGCAGTAGTTAGAGCAAATTTCGTTAAATTTGTCTATTGGAGGCCTCCTCATCCCCCGGCCTGTTTAAACCTCCCCATGGTTTCTTATAACACCCATAGATTGGTTTCTGAACCCGATTTCCTGGCTGAGTACGGTACTGAATTTGAATGTAAAATGTCACTTATTATAATGTCATGCATTCTTAGTGTCAGTTGTGTAGCCACACTAATACCATTTGATCCATAACTATATGTAATGGTATCCCTGGAATTCTAGAATCGGAATTTAAAAACGCCCCAAGTTATGTGTTGTGCTAGGACAAGCTGAACGTGTAACTGCAGCCATGATGTTTCCTCTTAGCAGAAAGCGATCTGTTTTATGTGCTTTACCACAGCCATCGTCAATGACCTTGCCAAAATAGTCTGACCTTCACATTTGACATTGAACCATTCTGACCAATCAGCGTGCAGTACGTAACCCCTACTTGACCCAGGTGGTCCAATTATATGGGCCGGAAGTGGAGACAAACTCCAGGTTTGGTGCATGCGCACTGCGATCTGAGTGAAGGGCGTCCCAAATGACCTTCACTGGTATTGCTGTCTGACCTGACATAAGAAATTGATGGCGCCATGTTATTGATAGATGGCTGCGGAGGTTGTCACAGCTTGATGTGGTGTATCACAGGCCTCGCCACATCTATATGAGCAACTATTTTTAGGCCGGAAAAGCAATGGTAACACACACGGGAATTGGTATTGCATCCCACCCTCCAAAACATTCATATGCATGGCCAAATCAACCCAGTGATTTATTGCGATCCTATGCGATAAGAGTATGTATTCATATATATGGATTATGAGTCTCTCGCCACTCTCTCATAGTCATAAAAACAGTTCCGATTCGCCAAACAGCTCTGATTTAATGCTTCTTCAATGGAAAGCCTTGGCCATAATGCAAAATAATCCATTTTCTTTCGCTGCAAGGCAGGAGAAAACAGACGGGTTGATGTTATCGGCCTTCATTGATTTCTTTGCAGCTTTTATCTTGGTTATTTTCGGCCCATCGCTCAATGTCACCGCCCTCCCACTGGGTGTGCGCAGTGTCGCTCTGGTTGGAGCTGGTTCCTGGTACGCTTTTGGCGGGAAAAAGGGTCAAAATGTCGTCTGCTGCATGTGTCACATATACAACTCCCTATAGACGTTGTGCAAATGACGTCACAACACAGAGAAAAGGGACTGGAAGCCATATTAGTGATCAATGGTAATGGTGGGCCCATGGTGATCACTATATTGTCGTCACTTGACAGCATTTGCACAAGGTCTATAGTCACCTTACCACGAACCCCGATCGATATAATCTGGTTGTGTTGTCTCTATTTTTCTCTTGACATGTGTTTTCTTTCTTCGCTTCATCAGATTACATAACAAAACTACCAACACATGAATATGGTTTCATTGGACCAGCAAATGAGATCTGCTCCGGTTCTTAGTTTCTTGAGAGCATAATACATTGTTCGACCAATAAAAAGTTTAGCGAAATATGTATCTGTTCACAAACGATGTACCTATTTGGGTGTGTTAATAATTTGCTATACTTTTGCAGAGGCCAATCAAGGATTTCCAGATATAGCGCTGAGTTTTGGTTCCCCATCATTAAAGAAGCTGAGTTTTGGTTCCCTATCATTAAGGAAGCTGAGTTTTGGTTCCCTATCATCAAAGAAGCTGAGTTTTGGTTCCCTATCATCAAAGAAGCTGAGTTTTGGTTCCCCATCATTAAAGAAGCTGAGTTTTGGTTCCCCATCATTAAAGAAGCTGAGTTTTGGTTCCTCATCATTTAATGAAGCTGAGTTTTGGTTCCTCATCATTTAATGAAGCTGAGTTTTGGTTCTCCGTCATCATTAATGAAGCTGAGTTTTGCTTGTCCGTCATCAAAAGAAGCTGACTTTTGGTTCCCCATCAGTAAAGAAGCTAAGGGTCTAACCCCAATTTGAATTGGTAACAGTATACATCAATATTGGTAAGATTTCTCCCGCAGCACTGCTCCTACCCACCCTTCTTTGATCTAAAAACAAACAGAATTTTGTTGTTGGGAAAGTAAATCATAAGAATATCCAATTACGAATTCTGTCACTGATGATTACAATAAAGTACTTTGTAATATAGATGAACATGGTAACCGTAGGGAAACCCAAAGGGGCAGGTGACTCAGAACGCTGATCACAGGCGTATGATTGGCTGTAGGCTACTAAACTAAACTGTGTTCATATCTTAAATTTAATGTATTCATTCGCAAAATTGCACGACGGACTCAATAGGGTTATAAGATAAAAGTAGAATAAAGATAACAGATAGATAACAGTATTTCTACAACGCATGAGGGTTTATCATATAGAAACAACTCATAATCTAAGATTTGAAAGGGTACATACATGATTATTTCTAAAATTTGAAATAGAGTATACGTTACCTGACATATAAGGCCTCAGTCCCTTACTCTTATCTGGATCGATCTCTTGGTATATATAACAATAACACCACACCCTTTACATGTTTTGTTCTAGGTCAACAAAACAGACCTATTTCTGTCCCAGTTATTGTCAAAGCTGGAGGCAGGTCTCACCCCTACTTATTGTCAAAGCTGGATCAGGTCTCAATGACAAAGCTTTTAGAGGGTGCTTTACATGTGGGTTATCTCAGGACGGGGGTGTTACAGGGTGCAGGTCATACAAGCCCACCTGGATCAATAATGGTGTTATGTAGGAGTGGGTTGGATCAGTATTATATATATGTAAAGACTGCAGGATTAAACCCTCAGAATGTCTTGCTGGTTTATGACAACGTATGTGTAAGCAGCTTTTTTCTCCTACTCCCATTCAAGATGTTATTTTTAGGAAGTCTCAGGAGTAAAGAATGATATAATGTGAACCATATTATCAAATAACATTAGGGGGAAAATATTAGTCACAGGCCGATTACAAGTTGGCATACAGAACAAAATCTGTACAAAATAACTATTCTTACAAAAATATTCAAAATGACACATTCACCACAACAAAGTATCTTGCATTGTGCCCCCACCCCCACCCCAACCCACCCGAGCACCCCTAGATCCCTAGCATATTGACCCCCTCCACCCTGGCTGTGGGAACCGGACCCTGGGTTCCTCCAGGGGGTGACTGATAGTGACCAGGCCTGGTTAGGGGATAGGGACCAGGTCAGATGAGGCAATCACTTGGTGTCAGCTAATCAGGTTAGCACGGCGGCCCGTCCATCCCAGGGAAGGAGGGGTAGGGTAGCCACCTATATAGACGTTGTGCACATGACGTCACACTTCCAAAATTGGAATGGACGCCATATTGGTGATCAACCTAAATTACTTGTTTTGCACAATTCTTTAGCATCTATAATGTAGGTTTTGGCCTATTCCATTACTAGAATCCTCATAAAATCAAAATAACCAATTATTATTTACAAATAGTAGATATAATTCATGACCACGTGGGTGTGGTGACCACGTGGTGATCACCAAAATCTGATCACGTGACCCTATCTGCACAAGGTCTATAGGCAGCGTCTATAGAGGTCACTTCATAAGTCTCACCTTGAACCACTGGCTCTTAAAGCTAGCTATTGAAGTAAGTAAAGTTTTGGGTTGGTTGTTTGGTTCTTTACGCACTTGCTAGGGTCATATCAAGGGTGGTGGTGGTGACCAAATCAATGAGATGAGGTGCCTATTTGTAGCAGCGGAATAAAGCACCCTCGATCAAACCAGCCGGCTTACGACGTAACAAAAACGTTCTGCAACCATACTTTTTTTTGTCACTTTGTGACTCACTAAGATGGCACATAACAATAATGTTATTGATGGTGAGGTCGAAACCTCACCATTTTATGTTATTATAACATTATTTTTGGTGAGGTTAGGACAAAACCAAAGCAGAACACTATAAGAACATAACCAGAATGTTATAATAACGTCGCAGTACAATGTCGCAACAGTAGGTCGCAGCGATGTAATTGGGAGTCATCAAAAGAACGTAAAAAGAACCAAACCAGAACCAAATAGAATGTTACTGCAACGATATTATAAAGTCACACCTCTGGATGGGTATATATTGCTGCCTCACTGAGAACCAGGCAAACCAGACATGTTTCGTGGTTCTAGATCTTACTTCATACCAGGTGCTAGGCAAGCAGCAACTTGAAGACAGTGAGGTATTGTATCATCAATGTACACACATGTGTTTTACATAATACAATCTGCATGACCAAGGGGTCACTCTGGTTATGAGTCAAAGAAAGAATATTAAGTCTTTGAGTTACCCCATTTTTCTAACCACTCTCATCAGCGGCCACTTGTCATGTACAGCAATAATTCCAAGGAACACGCCTTCAGCTATTAGCAGGTTATGTGCTGCATGTGAACATTATAGGTAATGGAAAGTGAATAAAAATATGATCATATACCCCTCATGGATACAGAACAGGAACCATAACGCTATAGATCTGGAACACAAGATACAACTCAACAACCTGAACATTTTCTGTTGTCTCCTATTAGTTAATAATTTCCTATGTTCTGATGAATTCAACAAAATGCAACTCAGATGGCATATTCAAAGTGTAATGGCAATATGTGTCCTGTTAATGTACAACATTTCATGTAGAATAACATTTATAATATCTAGCCAGAACTGTTAACTATCCCTATGTCACAATAAAAGGAGCACAAAATAAGCTGTTTCTTGCTGACCAGATCTATAGTCCCTTTGTAACGATCTTGGTCCCCTACCTCAAATCCAATTGGCCATTTGATATGTTCACTAGGGATTAACTCTATAATGTATACTTTTCGTCCCAACTCCCAACACTAATTCTGAATCGTCTGAAATGCGATTAGGATATATACCGCAGTAGGGAGTTTGGCACTGGGCGCGGCCATATTGTGTCACGTGGTACAATTAGATACTCCTCATTGGCTGGGATGTTGGCTTGACCCCCGAAAACTATTGGCGCCAAAGGACTAGGCATGCGCAGACATAAACTCCCTACTGCGGTATAGGCATGTCACCCCTGGGTTTGAGCTGGTGCTTTCCCGCTGCAGGCTACATCCCCTCCGGCCCTGAGGTCTCCCTAACGGAGTAGTATGTATGCTGGGGGGGATTCCACCTTGAGGGGGGAATAGCGAGGCGGGGTATAAAGAATGAATAGAAGGTGAATTGTACCGATGACCAGGAATGACCACGTTTATACCAAGGACTTTACTGAGTTCTTGTGAATTAATCTTAAACTCATGTTGGGTGTTTATGTTTCTCTTGAATATATACCCAGGTTGGCTGACTAATCTGTTAATCATTTGGCTAATTAAATTTAAAACCCAATAGATGTTATTTTTCAACAGGACTTGACCAAACGTAATTTTTGTCTTTAATAATGAAGTGAGGTTAACACATAAGAAGGCACACTGAAGACCACACCTCAACGGATCTGAGAAGGCCTTATTGAAAAGGGGGACTAGCTCAGGCTGATATAAAGAGTGGCAGTGAACGGTCAGGTCTGCTGATTAATGTTTACTGAAACCCAAGCTGTAGGGACCACATACAGGGGCTTCAAGGGGGGAGAGGCCTGACACATAGTGGACCCCCGTGTAAGATGGTCACCCGAATGGTGAGTGTGCTAATCGATAACACCACCACAGGAAATTTACAACCCTCTGAGCGACATTTACAGACCTCCAGATGCGTGGTGTTTGATGTAGAGGTTGTAGCCAGGAGTTGTCATTTGATGTAGGTTTATGGTTGGGTGATTTTGTCTGCAATTGACAGTTCCTAGAATCCAGGTAAAGAAGCATTAATAGCACACAAAGAATGTTTGGATAGCGGCAGGATGTAAAAATGAAAACGGAGATGTGTATGCATTTTGGACAAATTGAATTTGAAAAGGGCAAAAACATGTACTGGATATACATGTACATCTAGGCCCTATTTCTAGAAAATGTAGGTAAATTTTTCCGTATGTTGGGTATGTATTGTCTTCTTGTATACCACCTAGGACATTTTTTCATGCCTATAAAAGCTATGCCACACTAATGACAGCGGTCTATACCTCTCTGGAGGCAAGGTTCCTCAAAGAACGTCCACTTCCGCCCCAGGTTGTGTTGGGGGTTAAAAGAGGTCGCGATCACCATGTAGCCTGTAGTACCCTACTCGCTCTTCCCTCACTAGCCCCCATGTCTGAAGGCACCCAACCCCTAACCCCCAGTACTCTATCATCCAGCCAGTAACATCCCATCCCCCCACTCCACTGTTTATGGTACGCATAGTGCAATGGGTCGATTTATCAATTTAAAATACATGTTCTTCCAAAACGAGTATTTTACTATGACGCCAGTCGATCCTAGGACTCTCATTATTCCTTATGAATACTCCAGTGGGTAGGGGAATCAAAACGATATTATGATTGAAATATAAATGGCACAGGCAATAATGCAAACTTATAAGGGGTAGGGGGGGTCCAATAGTAGCATGTGGGACTTCTGCATGGTGGGCCTCGGTTTTGATTTCCTGGGCTGTCTCTTGGACCACCTTACCTTACAGTTATTCCCATGACATAGATTCTATCATAGTACTTTGTACAAGTCAAAAACATGGCCTGGTCCTGATAAAACTGAAATACCGCTGAGCGGACCTTAAACTCCCATAATCTACATCTTCCAAAACTAAAAGTAGGCCGTCAAAGAATAAAACCTCTGGTGTAAAAATTGGATGGAAAAGGTGAATCACACAGAAAGAAACCAATATTTATATAGAATAAGAGACGTACACTTGGCATCTTAAAGTATTCAAAGACAGCTATTGCTGCATCTGTCTGGCATGTAGCCTACACACACCGGCTGCAGTATAGACTGGGCCCAAATGGGCTCTTTCACGTCCAAATCAACTTATTTACGTCTGAGTGACCAGCGTATTGTGCATACCTCCTCAGCATGCCAAGTTAACTTTCCAGTTAGCTCTTGATTAATAGGCGAAAGTAATTGTGCCGTCATCGCAGCGGGTGGTTTTTGTTTTAATTAATTACTTAACATTCAGTTAATAATGGCCCAATGTCCAAAGGGTGGGGAACATTGACAGAGTGATCAATCAACTCCGGATTGGTGTGATTTGAGATTGATGGATCTGGGCATTTTAGGAATGAGTGGCCAGATGGGTTGTGGCCATTTCTATTTCTGCAACAAAAAGTTATTTTTAGAAAATTATTACAGAAAAAGAGAGGCAGTTGCCCTATTAATCATTCCCCTGCGTTTTTCTTGTGTAAACCTATTAGGAATAAAATGACAATGAAATATTATGGTTGCCCTAATGCATGTTTTTTTTAATCCATTCAACCATCAATTAAATCAGAATTAATCTTTGTTCCTCTCTATCATTCATCGTCCGATTCTGATTGGCTTTCATCTACGGTGAATTTAGCCTGTTGTCTGGAATGAAAAACCTGCTTGTAAATCTCTTTCTTTTCTCGGAGTGAGATGTCATTCGTGTAAGGAAAGTTGTGCTAAGAAATTAAGCTGTATTTTACCCTCATTGAATTTTCTCACTTAGTATGAGAAACAAACCATTGGTGTACAATATTTGTATGCTATATTATTCCAGGTTACACCTAAAGGTAAGTGTACTGGTTTTAGGCTAGGCACACCTACAGGGGTCTTCTGCCACCACTTATCTGGCAATTGGTGCTGCATTCTTATTGTATTATATAAAAACGTTTTAGCCACCCGTAATAGTTAATGTATCAAAAAAATTGATATATCTTTTTAAATCAGTTTCCGTAATTCATTCAGAATCGTCATATAGTTGTATAAAGGATTCCCGCCTTGGCTCAGGTAGGATTTGGTGTGGCCTGGTTTTAGCCTAGTCTTGGCAAACCGGGTCGTCTAGAATTGGAATCCCTTTGTGATCTGCTGGAGTGGGAACCCCTATCCCGTTTGGTTCAAGGTCCATGGTATACGCAGCTAGGACGACTGCCAGGTTATCGACTATTTGTGATGGAGTATATCAATCAAAACAACCAGATATATCACAACAACCTTGAGGGCTCGCTGTTTATAGAGCATTGAAGACTGGCCAACCAAATGAACCCTTTGTAGTACGTTTCACATTTGGGAAAAAGCCTAAGGTTGATGTTCATCTATGTTTGAACCGTCGAAAATCCCCTGTGTTGTGTTCCTGATAACTATCATGCTCTGCAGCACTTAATCTGCTGGTGCATAAAATAAAGAGAAACTCATATCCGCAAAGGCAACAGATACGATTATTAGGGTTATACCCTCGGACTAATAGGCTTATCAGCGCTAAAATCGGCTGAATTTACTCAAATAATTGGTTGGCTTTGGTGCAGATTTTCATCAAACATGCATATTTTAATACCAAATACTAATGGTCGATCACTCAAAAATCACGATTGGTAGATGAGGCTTAAAACCTTGTTTCCACCAGGCGATTTTACTACCAATTTCAAAAATCGGCACTGGGAATATTGGTTAATCATGAACATGTTATATACCATTAGAAAAGATTTTTATTTCTCTTTCAAATGGTATGTAAGATATATAATCGTTTGCCATATTACCACTCAAAGGTAATGAATTACCAATAAATTGGCAGTAAAATCGGCTGGTGGAAACCAGGCATATCCTATTGAGTACTATTTCCTGGAGGTTTCCGCCCATTGGCCACACCAGAGGGTGTGATGTGTGGGCAGTTGACCAAAGCCCACAGAGGTTGGGGAGTGGTCAATAGTCTGTGAACGTGGCGGGATGCCACCTGGACACTGGCCAAACCTGGGCACCAATAGGGGCATTTACATACAGCGCCACCTCGTGGGATCTGGGCAGTAATAGAGGCATTTACCTACAGCGCCATCTCCGGGCAAATATGACATAATCAGGTGTTACTGCTGAGTAAGAGGCCATTATAATAATTGAGAAATGTCGTTTAATTGAAATCATTAGGCATAGGTCAAAAATTACTTCAAGGGCTATTTAAGTGAGTGTGAAGGAATAAACCTCCTCTAGTCTCCTCTAGTCCATGAGCGGCTAATTACATAAAATAAAGTATACCTTAAGTCTGCCAGAGTTAAAAAGCGGGAAAAGAGGCCATTCAAGCCTATCCTGGAAATACTTTCTTCAAGATATTGGAAATAATTAAGCCTATATTCAACAAATCAGTTTTAATGACGATTTTAACCATTTTGGAAAAAAAGCTTTATCAATGTAAGCAACGACATATAATCAGTATATCACCATATCTCTTCCGAATGACATGTGGGGTGTTTCCTCCAATATTTTTCGGGAAAATATCAACAAATACAAAATTGGCAGCATCAAAATCGGCCTGTTGAATACAGACTTAAACAGCCTATACTTACATTTTCCACAACTTTGAGCCTGTACACGTCTCTAAGTTGCCACCACGTCTTTGTAATTGAGTACTGTGGTTATTATAACCTCAATGACCCCACTATTTGGCAAGACTTAAGTATGACATAACCTTAATATGTTCCTGAATAGCTGTCACATTACCCTGTCAGTATTAGACAGGTAATCATCTTATACAACTCTATTCAGGTAGGGCGCGGCCCGTGAGAGACAAGACAAACTCACCGTATGTCACCTGACACTCATTGTTTGAAGGTGAATCTCAAACCAACTATAAAGGCCTACTCACACTGGGCGATTGTTGCTGCAATAAGCCCATCCCACATTGGGTATATATCCTAGGGTTAGACAAAGGTCGGACAAAATTACAGTATAAGCCATCCTTGTCCCCTAGAGTTGGGATTACTGAAATAACAGATTTGCAGGTTTGCCAGCCAGTCAAAATGTGTTATTTCAGGGCAAAATAGGGTTGGACATTATAGCTTGGGCTGACAAGCTTTAACACCAGTTCCTATGGGAAAAAGGCCAATATATAAAGCTGCATTTACAAATTTTAAAAGCAATTTGTCAACCAAATTGCTTTCATTAATTTTGTAATATACAACTATCTTCATTGAATAAGCACAAAGGCAATATTGATATTGAGAATATTTTATGGTAAACATCAATGTTGGTGTAAACTGGGAAGGGCTTATTTCTTCAAGTTGCAACCATATGCATGTGATTGTAGACTGGAGAGAATCTTGTCACACCGGTAAATAGGCCTTATACCTTCCAATATGCCATGGGACTGGCAGTGCCTAATGACATGAAAAGCAGGTAGGGAAATACGCAATATACTCATCTAGTGAATAAACACTTGTATTACTCCCCCCCCCCCCCCCTCTGACCCTGCAATCAGTTAACTTTGTGTCAAATCAAATGTGCGCAAACAAGATTATAGAACCAACATGACCGGTATAAAAAGAGCAGAGATGTTGTCAATTATTTGACTGGTGCAAAACCCTAGCTAAGGTTCCTAAGGAACCGCGAATGAATCAAAGATCCAACTGCACCACCACCCAAGCCCTCCATAACACCTCAAACACTAAAACTCTCCTCACAACAAGCTGTCCTTTCATTCCCCCCACGTGCACTCTCAGATCATATCTGTTTGATTCCTGCCCACTCTCATCCTGTATACCCCCCTTATAATCTCATAAGCCTCTGATCCCCTCTTTAATCCAGGAGATTGGTAGGGAGGGCAGCAGAGGGAGTGACCCTTCAATCTGGTTACCCCATGTTCCTGGACTCCCTCCCTGCCTATTGAACACAACCTGGGCTGTAATATAGACAGATAGAGGGTTGTTGTGTGCCATACAGACAGCCATAAACAAGTATGGGGCGCCAAGTGTCCTCGGTGTTCCTTTTTCATCATACCTAAATGGAGCCAAAAGGAATGTAGGGTCACAATTTTGCAAATTCTGTTAACTGTTGGAAATTATATTCTATGGCCATAGCCTAAGCCTGTGATAAAATATAGACAGTGAATAACAACTTTAACTAATTAAATCAAAATACATAAAAATATGTCCCCAGTCAATTTTGGTGGCCCACCAAAAATGGTTTGTTTACAAACATTGCTGTCTCCAGGCATGTGTGACATGAGTATCATGGAATTCAAGTGAAGTTGTAGCTAGTTATCAGGATTTATACTGTACCACTGGCTAAGGTTAAACCTTAGAATGTATTTTTATAGTTATTTGAGTTTGCACAATTTTGCCATATTTTGACACAACATTATATTTGGCTCCCTTTAACCCGGTGGTGTGCTCAACACGTTGGATGGCTCCCTACATAATGCATTGTGCTGAGTCAGTAAGCTCACCAATTGTTTTTCCATATGCTATTCTGAATAGTAATCTTAGGATTTTTTCTAAGCCATATTAACGGTGAACATTCTGCATTACTTGCGACAGAAAGACTTCGATCGTTGCCATTCAAGATAGACTACATGCTAAATATAAAACAATCATTAATAGTGATCTATGGTCATTGTATAAGTCACCCACAGTAGATACAGATGTAGTGTTTTGGTTCCGTGTAAACGTGGCAATAAAAGAAGGTGATATTTGTAAAACGTAATAAAAGAATAACTGGCGCAGTTCAACCAGCAGAGAGAACTAGAGCCTAAAATAGTCTTATGCAGCATTAATTGATTGTTTTTAATTATTTGTTGCCATAATGCTTTCAGGGTGAATTGTTCTTCCAAGCGGTTACTATTAGAGTCCTAATTTCAGGAGTACAAGTGTAATAACATATTGAAAAATAATAAAAGCATGAGAAATAGATGATATGATAAGTAACATGTACAATGTACTCAATTCTGAAAACCATCAAGTTCCGATATGCCTAATTTCAGGCTTACAATTATTCAGAGTATAATTTATATCTCTTACTTAGAATATTATTGAAGATACATCAATTGATTAATAGAGAACAGAAGAAAACTGCATTGTTAAAACAACCCACACACTCCCTACCTTTTATCCATAGGCCCCCCCCCCCCCCCCTAAAAACACGACAGCTCCCAAAGTTCCCACAAAGATTGCAGAAAACACTGTTGGTATTGATTAGTTAAAGTTCTACGGCTTGAAGGGCGCGGAACAAAGGTTGTGAGGGTGTTGTCCGACATGGGAGCAGCTCATGTCGGCCTACTTTGGGCGCGGTCCACACGCCCTGTGAGCTGAGCAGCTCAAGGGGCTCCCTTTGTTACACCTAATGAAACCTGGACTGGATTAATCATTCAGGTGAGAGAGGTGAGGATATATATATAGGATATAAATATACTTAGGAATTATAATTAGGTGAAAAGGTGACGGCTTCATCTTGAGGTATGCTTCATATGTGTATGTACATATTAGTATATATATATATATGTGTGTGTGTGTGTGTGTGTGTGTGTGTGTGTGTGTGTGTGTGTGTGTGTGTGTGTGTGTGTGTACCTTATTAAACCTGCCCCAGATTATTCATTCAGGCTTCGCTGTGGATATTTCATAAATAGCCCTTCTTTTTATCATTTCAACAATCCTACGTACATAAGTTCTGACGTGTTGTTGTAGGAATGTATGAGATGAAATAATATGATATATCACGGGTTCGTTATGGAATCTATGTAGGTGTAATTGGGACCATTGACGTGAATATTTTGACCTGTACCCTGATCCATATAAATCATTCAGGCTTTAAGGTGGATATATGCGTATATATATATATATGTGTATACTTATATATATATATATATATATATATATATATATATATATAATCAGGTACAATTAGGCCATTTCATGCGACTGTTTCATCCTGAAAATACCTTTCTCACTTGCCATAGGTAAATTCAGATGTTCTAAGATATATGCTATACGGAGTAAATATGTCAAATCACTTGTCTTGATAAGATCAAACTTTTCTCATCTCCCGATTTTCCATTTGGCTGATTTTCTCTGAGAATATGATATGAAATCTTACATCCTATATCATTTGAAAGAGAATTATGAGACCTTGCTAAGGTCTTTATTCCCTCTGCCAAATTTCAAAATCCGATGAACATATGAGTACTAAATCTGGATGTATATTTAAACAAGTGACCTCTGTAAGACTACCGTGTTCAACTTTAAAGTAACCCTTTGAAGTGTGTAACTAAAATAGCCTCAAAACAAACTTTCTCTTCTTTCCTAGCGTGAGTATTTTGAGACTGGTCTTTGTGTAGGAACATGCACGGATCAAAAACATCAAACTGGACAGAAAGTACTAAAACAATATGAACTCATGTTCTATTTTTCATATTCAAATCCGTGGGTATTGTATTATCTATACTACCACTATCATAATGGATGATGATGTTTGTTGGAGTTTAACGTCCACTCAGCAATCGTTTGTGTGTACCAACTGGCTGACCGAATCTATGGGGGTGGGAACGACGGCAAGGCAAGGTGGTGTAGCAGGCTGTAAGATAGTAGAGGGTTTATGGTAGTTGTTTACCCTCTGTAAGAGTCCCACCAGGGACTACACAGTTCCAAGCAATTACTCTTTGTCATTGTTAGACACATATCTTAATGTCTGAACTGCATACTAGAGGGCAGGGCCTAAGAGCAGAGGCCCCTATATATACCCAACAGCTCAGCATGTGAGCAGCTCTGAGCTGGGGCCAAGTGCCAAGGGGAACCCCTGTCACTCTGTATCTTGACCACTGTATACTGAATAATCACCAATCTCCAACACAGAGAACCTGAGAATGTGTCTTCTTTTGGGCATGCCGCACGCCATGCATGCCTACAAGGCAAGGCCCAGCCTCAAACCCGGGGTAGCCACAACACCATCCCGCCCCCCTCTATAACAATGGATCTTTACGTTCTGACGAATGAAGCATCAATTAATGTTACCTATGCAAAACTGGACTGGATTATGCTGAATTTGTTAAAACAGAAAGAAAAGGAATTCATAGTGATCGGATAATCATTTGTTTGACAGGCAGTCCATGGAACCTTCCATCCGTTTCTCAGCAACAATATTAAGCGAATTATGTCATTTGATATGGAAATTCCTTAGAATAAAGATACACCAAGTTTAAGTGTAGAACATCGCATATTGATGGAAAACGTGGGAAATATCCGGATGCTTCGAGAGTTTTAGGGATACACTGAGAATGTGTGAATACTTCTGACTGACATGTCTAGAATGGCTCATAGGCGTGCAAACTCACCATACCGACAGGGCCTCTTTCAAGGAGCAGTTTCCACCAACGAGCACCTCTATAGCACTTCAAAGCAAGGTATCGATCAATTTTCCAAACTCAATTATTTTTCTGCCCCCTAAGCAGCCCCCCCCTGGTCAGCCCCGTTAGCGGCTGCCTGCCCTGGAGGACGGGGGGGGGGGAACCCTTAACTACAAACTATAGACGATGTGCAGATAGAGTCACACTTTCCCGAAGAAGAGTTGGCGTCATATTGGTGATCGATTTACATGTGTTATCATTAACAATCAATTCGCATATAGATCACATAATTATACCAATATCATCTTATTCAAATCTATACATTGAGTTTATATGATAATATCATTCACACATTATGAATTTCAAATTCACAGTGTACCCCCATTGTCATGATCACCACATGGTGGTGACAAAATGTGATCTATGGCCTGTACTATCTGCACAACGTCTATATATTATATACTGGTTGTGGGATGTCTGGCATAGGCTCGCAGACCAAAAATATCTTTAAAAATGTCAAGCTTTGGCAAATCGCATTATTAGAAGGATGTTAAGAATAAGGGTCTTCCATAAATAATGTAAGCAACTTTCCCCGCAACGGATAGCTGATAAACCGTATTTTAAGCACCTGCAGGCTAATTTGGACTGGTTTTGTAGACAAAAGCCCTTGAAAAACTATAGGAAATACACATAAAATTGTTAGATATCCATAAACAAAATAATGCTTTTTCAAACAGCTTGAAAAATATTAAATATATATGGCTACAAGTCAAAGAATATTAATTGCTGGTTTTTATCATCTCTGATTATAAATAATGATATAATTAAAAAAGAATAACATGCTAGCCTTGCAATTCATCGACACATTACCCAGCGTGCATCCTGATCTAGGCTAACCTGCAGGTAGAACTAGACGAAACGGCTATCCGTGCTTGGGAGAATTGCATTGGGAACAACCTCTAACCTTCCACTCTTTGGGGTATGTACGCAATAAGTCAGGGACGTTTGCATTTTTTAACCATTTAATTTATGAACCCCCTCTCCTTATGTGTATATAAAACACATCACACGAGTGCAACGTCCCCCTTCTCCGCAGATGCGTAGAATTAATGAGACGAGAAGGTGACATAAACGCCAGATTCCTTCAGTGAATAATCGTAACACTATGTCACTGCTGTTTGCTTCATTAACCCTTATGGGGCCCCAGACCCTTGACTGTAAAGTATGAATTGAGCATTTCCTAAAATGTGCAAAGCTAGGGGCTATCATTCTTAAAGAAATAAATGACCGAAATTGTAATTTTGGTACTATGCACACAACGGGAGATATGACTACGTTTTTTACTGAGAGAATAAATAAAACGATTAATGGCAAAAGATGATTATTCATTTTTTAAACTTGACATGAGACATAGATCCCCCTCACCCGAACCAAACGACCCGCACCTAATGTGATGGTCAATTCCACGCAGCTTTAGGCCCGCCTTATGGGAAGCCTAAACTTAGCCGTATTCATGAGCCGAGCATAACTCTACAAGCCCCTGGATTATGGTCCTGAATAATTTAGACAGGGCCACAGGAACAGTGCGAGCCGTTAAGGACCAGGAGGAACCGTCAAAGAACCATTGAAAGACACCCATAATGCATTATTCTCACTTAATGACGTCATTATTCCAGTTCCGGTCTATGCAAAGTAAAAAGATACCCCCGCTGCAAACAAAATGAACAAAGGGAATATCGGGTAGATGCATGGTGGTGATCTCCATATATATAATACTATAGGGTCCTTGATAAACTCGTGTTTTGGCTACTAAAGTACTGGCATTGCCGTGAGACCCAGATCTAATTAATTAAGATAAAATCAATAAATGAGAGGAGAATATGGGGTCTTTTCTCTGGTGGAACAAAAGAGGTAAATCTGTAAGCCGCTTCCTGAAAAGACTGTCAAAGAATGCCATAATCTGGATATTGTGATAATCTTTGAAGTATTCTTACAAATTAACTTTCCTAATTATAGTCGACTCTCGCATGACCCACAAAGGCAATGCTGTAAGAACAAAGTTGGTTGGAGCGATGCTTGCATCTATTCTTACCCAAAGATTCTAAGGGGAAAGCAGCCCAAGCAAGAATATTATAACGTTTTGTTTAGTTCTGCTTTGGTTCTTGTCACATTACTTTGATGGCACCCAAAGTTGTGTTTAGAACCTAACATTGCGACATCGCACTTTGACGTTATTGTGACATTCTTGTAACTTTTTTCACGTTATAATATAATGCTATCATAACATTCTCTTTTTAGTAAATCTCAACTTTACCTAAAATAACATAACTGTTACGTGAAAATTGGGCAGGTAACAGAGTAACCAAAAAAGTACGGTCACAGGACGTGCTCGCTAGTCGCTGCTCTCCTGGGAGCCTTTCATACAAAGTTCCCCTGGGACAAAGAAAAACTGTATGTCATTGATATCTTTTCATTTAGAATATTCGCTGAAGTAGTTCAATCTGCATTCACTTATAATTTGCGGAGACTTTCAGACTAAAACGGAGTCACATGACTCACTTTAATTTATCAATAAACTCAAGGCTGTTTACATGCAGTTATTCAATAAAATTATTCAATTGCAATGACACTACACTGACAGAAAACGAGTATGAAACCTGAATATTGATTCTCACCATCTTAGCTCAGGTGAAAGATAGACATCATTACCACACAGAACTCCTGATCTCTACATTTACTCCTAAATATTCAACCGCAACTTAAAGATTCAACGCTATGTGGCATATTACATTCTCAAAGGGTGGTTCGGAAAACTAACTTTTCCTATGATTATCCCTACTCATACTTCCTAGTAGAGCATATCTGTTCTCCTTTGAGAAACCAAGGACTCCAGTCAGGTAGAAAATCATTGCATGTTTTCTGTCCACCAGCCATTGATTGGTTTGCCACTTCTATTACTTCTATATCCACAAGGGCACCTCATGTTGACCTTTGTGCACCTACTAAAGGTTTTTTCTTTTAATTCTGTTTATATGCATTTTAACAAAAATCATCTGCTTGTGGTATTTGCCGGGAGATTACAATTTGATGTGTCTATCTATCATACCCAGATGTGGCCATAATAATCATCAAAGTTGAGCTGATGTGTCTTTTACATCTTTTTTGGGCTTCTGGGTACCAGCAATAGGTTATCAGTGCTACACGCTAGGAACTTTCAAGGCAACTGGTTCCCGGCTAGGTACATTAATAGCCAGGTGCTGGTATTCAGTAGCCAAGAAAGGTCGTTCTCCGCCTCATTGTTGTTTATTTTCCTTCTAAAGGACCTTGCCCCAGATGATCTCCATGTAACCTCTCAAAATTCCGTGATATAAATATATAAATATATGTCATATTTATTTATTTATTTATTTGTATAGTATAATATATATATATATATATATATATATATATATATATATATATAGTGTTCCACGATAGGATCATCTGATACTCTGACTTCATTATGTATGATGAACCAAAATTATAATTATCTTAATGAATTTGATGAAGGAACTTTATTGTACCATTTATTTCTCTACTTCCCTGTGACTTTTGGTCCAGATAGAAACTTTTTATATCCAAAGATGTTAGCTGAATCGGAATTATTTATGAGACGTTCCGGGAAGACCCGGTCTCTATTAAGTATTATCCCCTGCTGATCATAAGAGCTGATTATATTAGAAGCTCAGGGGCCCAGAAGTAGCAGAGGGCCTGTGGGGTTCGACTCCCTGGTGCGTCTGGCCAAAAGTACACAAGGGATTGCTTGAACCGGGGGTTTACACCAAAAGCCTGTATTCCACTAGGCGATTCTGACTATCGGGAACTTGATCATTTCTATGTTTTCACTAATGATTGGAGAGCAACCCATGTTACATACCATTTGAAAGGGGTGGGGTAGGATAATGACGATTACAACAACAAAAAATAACAAGGGTTAGAAGTATTGGACGTAATTCCCTTTTCATTATGATGTCGAGACTCGGGATGATTTTTCCACCATTCTGATATATATGTTAATTTTTTTTAATTGGATCCAAATGTCCCCTTTTCCATGCTGCACTGCATGGGACTCGAGCCCGTGCAGTGCTAATGCCAACGAGTGGTACCAACGCCTCAACAACGATGACCACCCTCACCCCTATCTACGAAGATCACGACAAACGTGATAGGTGAGATAAAACAATAAGCTACATGTCTCAGAAACACATCATTAAACTTGGCAGTTTACAGGTGATATTTCATTTATAGTTGTTCAGTGTCACAGTCAATGACCTCTTTGGAAGTTCTTGTTTTTTTAATCTGATTATGTTAAACGTCTTTATCGTATCGAGAAATATTTGTCTTTACTATGTTAACTTGTTCGACTTATGGTCATAAATGTGTCCGTAGTTAGCTATATCGTACATGGCGTTATAAATTTTAAAAATCATTTTAAATTAAAATTTAATTTGAGAAACGTGTTTATAATATAACCAGTGTAAAACCCACCCATTGTCTAGTGTGTGTTTAGATTGATCAACCCCAGACAACGCCTTATGTCAATTATAAGAATGGAGAAAATTATTCCTAATTAGCCACTGGTCTATAAGGATATGATGTAATTTTCTCTGATTCTGTCACTTATTTCAATTGGACCAAACCAACTGGTCTTTCATAGTAGGACAGAATTAGGTAATATAACTGTGATGTAACAATTAGATATAATAATGACAGTTGTCAGAATATTAATCTAAACGTGACAGGCCTGGAAGGTGTAAACTAATTGAAGTATATACTGTATGCAGAATTAGTGTTCAGACAGGGCATATGCATTCGATCAATAGTACCAATGGGTTTCTTTTTACGATTAAGCACAACACAAATTCATAGGATGGGTCATAAATTATTTTGTTGTAGCTATACACCAAGTCCCGTTTTTGGGGTGTTTTTTTTCGAGTGTGTGTGTTTTTTTGTTTACAAAGTATAATCTGTCACATCTTGTAATCGACGTGACGGAATTCTATGACAGTTAAATGAATGCTTATGTGAATACAAATACAAGTAAAAAAAAGTGTGAGTTCAATGACCTATCGACTAAGAGACCATTAACATTTTAACTAATATTGACTCATTCTCTCCATGCTGGATGTTAAAATATATTCGCTGAACCAAATTGACGCTTATAAAGCTGAGATAGATTATCTATTTTATTAGTTATTTCTGCTCCTGTAATTTTTGTACGGTCTAATAATTATGCTATCCAATATCAAACGTATCTGGCGTCTGGTCACGAAAGGTGCAACGAAAGGAAACTGATTTAATTTTCCTAAGACAGTTTTCAGATCACGACAAAACGTGGAAGATCACGACAAACGTGATAGGTGAGATGAAAAGAAGCAACTACATGTCTGAGAAACACCTCATTAAACTTGCCGTCTTACAGGTGACATTTCACTTATAGTGGTTCCGTGTTACGGTTAATTCCTCTTTGAAAACAAAGACGCTGCTCTCCTTTTTCCATATATAACCATATTTAATCTGCTTGTAGCTGATCCATAACTAAATCCACGGAATCTCGTTTTTCCATGTGTTTTTTCCTTAAGCTTTAATATGCGTCTACGGGCTAATTTTGGCATGTTTAAAACAAAAATGTGATAAATTATCATTCCGACATATTTCGATTTTATATTAGGATATTTTATAAAATGATTTTCAAAACCAGACAAATTATAGATTTTAATTTACATTAATTTTGATTCATAACAAGATGCTCCGCATCTCGGCTCAAACAGAGTAGGCAAGTTTAGGTGGGTTGCCATGTATTAACCCTTTCTGCCCACGGCGACCAGTGCTAAGCGACGGCACTTAGATCTAGTCGTTCTGTGGAAACCAGGCCAAAGTTTCACCAGCATGCCGAAAGCGACGGCACGGCCGTCGCTACGTTCATTGCCTTAACGACAATGCCATGGTAACGTGCTGTGATCGCGTCACGAATTTGCTCTCGCAGACATCTGCTTGGAGAGCTGTGAGTGACGCTTGCCCAACGTGACTGTCCTGTCGAAGTCTTTTTAAAAACAAACCTTATCACAGTATTTGTATTGAAAATAAATGGCAAGATATTTTACAGATTCTGAAAAATATACTAGATTGAAATGTGATTCTCATTTTGCCGTGAGATCCCTCCGCTGGATACAATGCGGCAGGTGGTCAAGTCTAAGCATTAAGATATTATGGGAGGCTGAAACCAGCGTAAAAACATGGCGGCACATGGAGCAAATCTCGTTTCAACAGCGTTTTTAGAAAGGGGGAACAAAGTTGTCATGGTGATACCATGGTGGCCACCAAATATAGTAGCGTGACCATATATGCACAAGATCTATAGTATACGTTTAGTGAGCTGCTCCTAGCCTGAGCTGCTCAGTCTGAACTGATTACTCGATCATCCTCAAGGTAAATTGACCGGAATAATCACCCCACAGAATCCAATTCTTAGCTTATCAAATCCCTCATTTTATTAGATAATAATCCTCTCCCTTCAAAGAATGGAAACTAATATCGACTTAAGGATAGAACCCTCCCTTCTTCTCTGGCAGGAAAGACGTTTTGTCAAAGTGCTGAGTAAATAATAATCAATATGAGCTCTTTGTTCAAGGGGAAATTGTCAAATTCAATTAACAAAGGAAGGCTTGTTGGGAGCCCACAACCGTATCTTTTCAACCTCGCCAACAGGGTTTAGAAAAGGACAGTATCTGAGGAGGGATATTACAATGGGAAATCTTAATGGAAATACTTGTTGTAATTTCAGGATATTCCACTGCACAGCGGTTCGTCTCAATTTCGCAATAATGCATTGTATGGAGCCACATTTAGAATTAATTCATTTAGGCACTCACCAAGAGACTATCATTTATGGTGAGGGGTAGTTATATCATAAGTTAAGATTTATAGCGTATCATATAAGGCTGTCCTCCCCCCATATATTTCTATGTGACCTTCTCAGCCAAATACAAGGTCATCCTATTTTTTCACCATCTTAGCCATTTACTGAATAATACAATACAAAATCATGGCTTGTGTCAGGCTAAAGAAACCTATCTCTCAGATAGGTGAAGACACATTTTAAGACGTCCCTCGTTTGTGTTAATACATTTCTCCTATTTGAGGAGTCTAGGTTTTCCACAAGAGATAGAGAGGGGTTAAGGACCCATCGAAAACCCCAGGTTTCCCCCTGGGTAAGTACACACGTAATCTGATGTTCCAAGGAATCAATAGGGATCCTTCCAGACTAGCAGGCGCCTTCTCCTGGGTTGGAAGAAGGGCAGAACCATGTCCTTATAATGCAAATTAGATCCCACCTAACCCCCACAGCTGGCCCTTTCCCACACCTCCAATGGCCTGGAGTGACCAGGCTTACGTACCTAAACCACTCAAAGGTGATTATATAATGTACTCGGGGGGTACTCCAGGGCAGGCCGATCTGCCAACTACGTCTCCTTTTGCCTCCAGGGTTACGCTGAACCTGCAATGTAGCCTGTTCGTGATGGGGGCGATTTCCACTCAGTTTGAGCCCCCCAAAGTCCATGACAAATAGGCATATATGCTATGCCAGGGTGATTTACATTTCAAGTGGACCTGAGAGTTGGCCCTGAGGCAAGTGTAACATTGAGGTATTATGAGTTGTATGTGTGAGTTGACCTACAAGTCGATTGCCTCGGGCAGTGGATTTGTAGTATGATGTTATTGATCACCTGATCATAATTCACAGATATGAATCTATAAAGGTCCATTTATCAATCCGATGAAGGCTCTAATACATCTAGATGGAGTTATAAGACCCACACTGCCTATTTTGCATTGCCTAAATCCAACCACAATTTCTTATAGATGTATGAATTACATAGATCAAGTAAAGCCCCATACCCAGTAGGCGATTTTACCGGCGACTGGCGACGGGCAACAGCCAGAATAGTGGTTAAATTGTTCCAATTCAGATCACAGGGTAGTATGTAACATTTCAATATTACATACTAACATGTGATCAGAATTGGTAATGATTTTACCACTATTCTGGCTGTTGCCCGTGGCCAGTCGCTGGTAAAATCGCCTAGTGGGTATGGGGCTTAAGTCTTATTCCATAAGACAGGAGCAATAGTAAAGGCTTATTCAAGGACAAAACATTGCACTTGCATCCTAAAGCACCATACCCACTAGGCGATTTTACTGGTGATGAGCGACGGGCAACTTGGAGAATCAGCCGACTGTATGATCACCTGTCAGTATGGTATATTGAAATGTGCATTTTTGATCTGAATCAGCCCTAAAATCGGCCAATTCTACTCTTAGAATCGGTCAATTTTAGGGCCGATATTAGGGCCAATCCGTCGGCTGACTCAGCCAAAATCGCCTATTGGGTATGGCATTTTATAAAGACGCCCCCGATAATCTATCCAATTGACACCTACCCTTTAGGTAAATATGCCCTACGTAGTTGCGGATTGACAGGAAAAGAAATGCAGTTTGGCATTATCGAAATTCTATTTTGGGTAACCCAATTCCTGAGAAAACCTACTTGTTTTGGGTCTACAAGAATCGCTTTACTCTTCCCCACAATGGGATTTAGTGGACACATTTAGAGAATGTATATGGAAGACGTCACTGATCCATTTTGCGAAAATAGAGTTTGAGTTCCTGATGGGATATCTCCTGACACGTGGGCGTATGAGGTGGCTAATGTAAACCAACAAATACGCGCCTTTCTCGAACCGACTATACATGCGACGAACTGTATGTCACATCTCGTTTATACCACAGGCAGTGTATACATGACATCGCTGTATAAAAAGGGCAATCTGTGCACTAAGTATTAAACTCCTATTTCCATTTACTACTCATGTATCATAAATTGTCGTGTATACAACAATCCTTGATACACGCAATCTTGTTGTGTACATAGAATGGCTCGTAAACGTGACCTCGTGCGTATAGGCAGCGCGAGTGAACCAACTATATATATATGGATGCAACATCGCATATGAGTGCACGTGACAAACCATACATTTCTATGTTGGTGTACTACTAACATAATCCCAAATGACCGTATATATACAGCGGATTATATACATGTAAAAGATGCGACCTCTAAATTCCCATTCTCGTATACTACTTACATGTACCGTGTATAATAGAATGATGTTGCATAAATACTGGAGCCTATTGGGACGACGTCGCGCGTTTTCCCGGGCAAGTACAGACATTTCTGAGGGGGGAATCTATAAAACATGTAATATTAGTGCATTAAAATTAATGATGCGAATGACTTGGTTCAGCATTACAGAAAAATCCCATATAATTGTGTCCGCTGAGAACTATTGACTGAAGGTTATCTTTCCATCATCAAGATAAAACGAGGTAAAGGTATCAAGATATAAAGTGCGTCATTTGAATCAAATATAAAAAAAAAGAAAAAGAAACGTATCATCTAAGGACCAAAATGTAAAATGAAATAACAAACTTTGTTATCTTAGTGCGATGTCCGTTAATATAGTTGGCGCCCCATTTAGAATGAACCTACTACTGAGATGCTCCAGGCCCTTTTACCAATCACTTTATTGGTCTCAATACTGTTAGAGCTAATCTTATACCAAGAAACCAGGCGGGTAGCCAAAGGAGCCACTCCTCAACTTCATATCTTTTATCAGATTCCAAAAAAAATGGAGATATTTTGCAACTTGACATAGTTGTAGGCCTAAAAGATGCAATTCCTATCAAAATGATATCCCCAGTGGTTATGACTATAGAATCGAATCCTTTTCGAAATTGATATATTTTCCAAAAACATTGTATCTTTGTACTATTGGAAGAGCTTTCAGAAATTCAGAACGAACAATATAAGTCAATATATTTCAATAACATATTTTTTTTCAAATCTCAAAATCTTGGAAATACTTTTCAATAATATAAATTACCATTCTAATCCGATTTTCCCTCAAAGAATGATCATTCTAGGTTTAAAAAAGATGTTATATTCTATATGTTATCTGCTGAAATGGTCAGTTCTGTGTGGGCCTCTCAGCCAGCTTGCGACATAACAGATACATTCTGCAACCATATTTTTTAGTCAGTTTGTTACTTACTAAGATGGCATGTAACAATTATGTTATTGATGGTGAGGTTGAAACCTCACCAAAATAGAACATTATGAGAACATTCTGTCTAAGTTGAAGAACGTAACAATAACCAACCCAGAACGTTGCTGCAATATTATTATAATGTCACATCTCCGTCTGGGCTTGCATGTATGGTACCAGTCGAGTCCGATGACAGGTAGGTGTTGGATAGGTGTGGTCGGTCCAGCCCCAGTCTGATCCCGACTTAGCCTCCTGTGGCCTTAACCTACCCCCTGATCCCCCCTGAGGGATGCACTTATTGTGGAAGGTTATACCCATACAATATGCCTCAAGGTTATGGAAAGGGGGAAAAGGGAACATACATTCCCAAACATATTGGTGATTGCGTTAATGCTTAAACATTGTGCTATAACAAGTATAAGAAGCTCTGATATATCGCGCAACATAATCCCAACATAATAAATGTTATAGCATAAATTGTAAGTAATAAAACTATGAGCATTCATTTGACAAACATTTCAATATATAGTCATATTGTCTGGCCTATATTGGGACTTAACCTATTCTCCTTTGTGTGAGTGGAGCTGGAGATGGGTTTATTCAGATATACCAATGTGCTGTGTTATCTGATTCAGCAATTTGATGAACAAGATAAGGGGTCAGTGTGGGACAAGGGAATGAAGAGCAATTAACTGGAAGGAATTTAAAGGGACAAGCAGACAGACAGATTTGAGCAGGGAAGAGGGGCAGCTTTTAGGCCTAACATTCTGATGTGAAAATAATCAATATACATGAATGTAAAGTTGCATCCAATGGGGAAAGATGGAGTGAAGGGACCAGAGGAAAGGAGGAGGAAATCAAGGAAATGGAATGTGAGTGTCTTCTCTGTGTGGAAATGTCATTTGAGTGGAAGGGAGAAATTCTACATTTTCCCATAGAACTACTTCCCACCCATGAGCAGCTCACACAGTGTAATAGGAGCAGCTCGACCCATGAGTGAGTAGTGAACCTATCTACTAGGGTCTGCCAGTCGTAAAGGACGAATTACTCAAAGTGTGTCAATTGATTTCTGTCTAAGACTTTTAGAGATATGCAAACGTTTTAATATCACATATGAAGGTATTGTGCTAACGCGTCTATTATGCAAAGAACAGCAAACTAAAGGACCGCCATCCAAAAGCAGAGGGAAAAGCACTTTGCCCTGGTGTAAAAGCTAGAAGATTCCTTCACAAGATGGACTTAATTTCAGAATTATTCAGCTCTTTTTCACCGTCTGCGAGCCCCCAACCCTCCAACCCCCCAATCCCCTCCCGAAATAATTCAATGTTTAAGTATGTTGATAAAACTGTTTTATTTTATCATATAAATTGTTACCAAAACTATAGTCTAGAAGAACGGCTAGAGGTGCGTATCTAAGATTATACTGTCTTAGACTTGAGACACATGCAAATGTTTTATAAGATTGATAATGAACTGAATGAAACATTGAAAGGCATTGTTGTGCCGATACAACCATTGTGCAAACAACACCAAGGATTATAATCTGGAAGTAACGGAAAATAGCACTTCGCTCTGGCTTTAGAGCTACTGTGGTTTGTTTCGTCCAGAACATTTCTGCACATGGTCCACTCAATTTCAGAATTATTCAGCTCTTTTTCACCGTCTGAGAGCCCCCCACCCCCACCCTCCTGTCTAACCCCCCTCCTCCCTGACGGCTGGTCCTCAGCTGGCTGCTACCACACACCCCACGTCCCGCCCAGAATCAGCGGCCGGCGTGATCTCGCGTCCCCCGACGTGATCAGGTCGCTAAGCAACCAGTAAAAACCAACATGGCGGCTCCCCGAGGGCAGGGGTTCTAAATGGAATATCGGCGCGATGTGGCCCAACGGAGTGGGTGCTTTTTTGCAGGGTCTAAATTGAATGTATCGGTGTTCTACTTCAATATCCGCTTCCAACTACGTTTTATATTTCGATATTATTCATCACGAACATTCTTCATAGGCCCTAAGTCTACCATATGCCTTATGACTACTTCTCCTGGCTATGCAGGCTGGTTGCTCTCATCTGAAGGGTTTTATATACGCCTATAGTGCAATTTAATGTCCATATCCCTACAAGGCCTACAAATAAATTCAGTGTGCTGGTATGGCCTCATTCTAGATTGTAATCTACCACGCTGAATATAGGCATTCTATAGGCCTTAGGACTAGTTCTATGGGTAGCCAAGCTGTTTGATCTTATTGGAAGGGCCTTACATAGAGCTATGGTACAATTTAAGGTACATATTGCTGCTAGGCCCTAAAGCAACTCTACAATGCATATATGTCGACAAAATCGTATATAGAGACTCAATCTTCCTTTCTAACCATAGGCCTATATATAATCTTTGGATTGCATACATGAAAAGAATAGAATTCTATTTCAACTATTTATCGATCGTGAAGGTTTCGGTAAAGAAATGCTCAAAGATATTTCAACATTAATTTTTAGCCTTAGATTCCTTAGTGATAGGCCTACAATACCTTGGAGAAAGTTACATGGATAGATTGGGACAACAGCATTTAGGGCCGGATCCTGGGATCCAGGCACCACAAGCGGTAGCATCTGCAAACCTTCCATCACAAAAGTAAAATAAAATATGCCTCAGGGTGTAATAGAATGAGTAGTTTACTTACAGAATTAGGGCCTATACCTAATTCACTTTGACAAATCGTGTTCTTAGAGAGGTCAATGGTAGTCAGGTTTCTTGGGTCAAAGCAGTTATGCTCAGAGCTGCTCATGTAATAAGGTGGGAGGTCCAACCCGGTTGACCTGAATCCTACAGCGGCAAAGGCCGGTGGCATCAAACACCCACAATTCTTCTCAACAAAATACCCCTAAAGCCTCTCCTAATACCGACAGCACGTACTATTTCCGATTGAGGAACCTCTTCTAGTTCTATGTTGTCAACAGGGAATCGAGTGGAAACAAGCCACACGCTCGGAAGCACTGCTTCAATACCCTCCCTGCTAGCTCATATAAAGCACGGGAAGAAAAGGTATATTTTTCTTCCAAGGCCCTGATTGATTTTTTATTGATTTTTTTCCCGTCTATTCGCTTTTTTTCTCATTCAGCCGCTGTGACAGTTGTCCGGGTGAATCAAGAAAAAATAAGAAGGAAATGAAAAGCGCGGGTCCCTTGGAATCCTCTCTACACTCTGCAACAACACGGCGGCCATGTTGAATTTGATGTTGCCATGGTAACGCAATTTCTCCCAGCAGGCTGTGCAGGGTGGATGAAATGAGAAGACGGGCGTGCTTAGGTGGGTAGGGAGGTAGTCTGTCTAGTCAGGCCCACTGTTTTCCAAAGTGAGTCTGTATACCGCCAGCCATTTTAGGTGGGATTTCCCATCCAAATCCCAGCATGTTTTGCAGCCTCTGGTTTATGGTAGGTTGCACCATAAACCAGCCCACACCAAAACAACCATCCAAGGGGTTTCCCATGTCATTTATATAGGGTCAATATGAGAATTCCTTACAAATTTTAAGTGGCCACTAGTAGCCATGGACTCTTGTGGGTGTAAGGACCTATTGTGTAGGAGGTATCTAGATCATGGAAGGACTAGTAAGGAGGCGGGGGCTCGTTGGGCTGAATCGGGAGGTGGCCGGCGACAAGTTTGTTGACAGAATGTGTTCATGACACTGAAAATAATGAAGGGGTCCAATACAAACAGATGGGCGGGGCAGGGAGGGGTGGGGAGGTGTTGGAGGGAAGTGGGGCTGTCAGCACACATGAGTGTCAGGAGGGTAGAGAGACGGCCTGATATAGGCCTGTAGGGAGATGCACCATGGGGGCGGCCATGTTGTGTCACGTGGTACAAAAAGACACTCCTCTTTGGTTGGAAAGACGCGCTTGACCCCCGACTGGTAGTGGCGCCAAAGGAACACGCATGCGCAAACATAAACTCCCTACAGGCCTTATGGGAGTGTCTAGGGCAATGTGTGTTTTGGTGTGTCTGTGTGTGTGTCTGTGTGTCTGTGTGTCTGTGTGTCTGTGTGTGTCTGTGTCTGTGTGTGTCTGTGTCTGTGTGTCTGTGTCTGTGCCTAACTGTGTCTGTGTCTGTCTGCGTGCGCGTGTGGAGGTGGAGGTGGCGGTAATAGGGTAGAGTACAAATGGGATAGATAAGAGGAAAAAGAGGGAAATGGTAGGTGATTATAGGTTGGAAAGATGCCAGGAGACGGGGGGGAGGGGTTTGAGTGATTGGGATAGGATACCCAAGGAACCCAAAAAGGTAAAAAACAAACAAGTATGTAAAGGACAAAAGTATAGAAAAAAGAATTATTAAAAGAACAGATGGAAGTAGCGACGGAAAGAGGCTGAGGAGAGAAGGAGAATACTGGCGCAGATACAGTTAAAGGTGAGGGGGGCCATGCTGCCCCTGGAGTCCCCTCGTGTATCCGCACCGATTATGACTGCTTATATTCTACATACATAACGCTGTTCGGGTAATTTTCTTCCTGGCACAGTACAACACCATTAGCCTGTATTCGGGAACGTACACAATGTCCTTGGTTGTCCTTGAGGAGTAGAAAAGGAGGAGGACATGAGAGAACGAGGGAGGAGGGTAAGACACGGCGACATGGCCATTTCTTAAAATCGACATGCGACATGAGGTTAAGTGACATGAGTGCAAAAAATAAACAAGATGACATGGCTTGTTTCTTATAATACATCAACGCTTTCCAAACCAAGGTAAGGGGTCAGCGTGGGAAAAAGGAATGAAGAACAATTAATTGGGAGAAAGAGACAACCAGACAGACAGATTTGAGCAGGACAGAGGGAGGGCCAGCTTTTAGGCCTAACAGTCGGACGAGCAAATAATCAATATACATGAATGTCAAGTTGCATCCAATGGGAAAAGATGGAGTAAAGGGACTGGAGGAAAGGGACCGGAGGAAAGCAGGAGGAAATCCAGGAAATAGAATATGGTCGTCGTCTTTGTGTGGGGATGTCATTTGAGCGGAAGAGAGATACATTTTCCCATAGAGCTACTCCCTATCCATGAGCAGCTCACGGGGTGAAATAGGAGCAGCTCGACCCATGAGTAAGGAGAAACCAGAACCAAAGAAGTCACAGTATTTACTTCCAATGAATATGCAATTCATGACAGGAGGCAAATGCTGCATATCATTCTAAATAATAAACTTAAACAGAATGTATTGCCCTTTCTAATGGCGAAGAATGTATATTTAACCAAACACCCCAAACGCGAATCAGACGTGTTGGGCAATGCGACCCAACGCGTCCATTTACCGAATGCGTAGTATAATTAGGGATATATACTCGGGCCAGCCCGTATGTTTCAAAGAGAGTACCTCCATAACGCTAAATAGTATTGAGATAAGCAAGGAAACCACTATTCCCAGATTTGGCCTTTTTGTTCATGTCAAGCTATTAGATTGTAGTCTTGTTGGGTGTATTTTTTCCATAAAGCTGGAGTCTGTAATCCACTTTCCGATTTAACACCCGATTTCAAAAATTGTGAGAAGAAATAAGCACTAATCGGTTATATTTGATTAGAAAGGATTTTAAATCATCTTTTGAATGGTATGTAACATGCGTAGGTTCCCTCCATATTCCTGATAAAACTTAGAAATTTCCAAATTCCCGCTTTTCAAAATCGCCTAGTGGAATACAGCCTGAACTCATCGTCGTAGCCAAAAAGTGCCTGTCATAATTCACGACGCAATCTTAAATCCATTTCCAAGAAAAACCAGAACTTAGAGTATCTCCCATTGACCTAACCCCTACATTAAATCATCAAGGCAGCGTGGACGGGTGTCTGGCGCCCATTAGTCCAGTGCTAGACCACCCCTAGTCTCCTTAAGGAAGGCGCCGTGCTAACAGAGGGTTACGGACGGACGCCCCCGGCCCTGGGCCTTACGTCACCACTACCGGCTCACTGAAGCCTGGTTTCCACCAGCCGATTCTGACCGCAGATTATATGGTAATTTATTATTTTAGGTTGTCATATGACAAAAGATTATATATCTTACATACCATTTGAAAGAGAATTAAAAAGGCTTTCTAATGGTATATAACATGTTTGTGATTAACTAATATTCCCACTCCCGCACCTACTTGCAGAGAGAATTTAGGATAATTATTTTTCATGCCGATAATTATTTTCCCGTCAGAGAGAAATTCAGGATAATTATGTTCGATCCAGAGAACATTTGACGATAATTCACAAATAATTATCGGCATAGAAAAAGTTATCCGGAGAATTATCTGCTGCCGTTAGTAAAAGTTGCTAACGGCACCATAATAATTATCCGCACAGTCCCCCCTCAGTCAGCTAGGGTCTATCGGCGACACAGTCCGTCGGCAAACCCCGTTCTGACCGTCCAACCATGAGCAATGCACCAGACACCCCACCCCTATCTCTGAACCTTGCAATGTCTATATGTAAATTGGCCCATTTGTCGTGGAGACTTGCGGCCTGAAACGCAAAACACTTTGGAACGCACCCCTGACGGGCCCATAACCACGGCAGGCCCTGGGAACGGGCCTGCCGTCAGTCTGTGATTCTGCCCGTTCTTTGTGTACACTTTTGCAGTAATGACCCCCGGTCAGGGCTGCGTTCCAATCTCTTCAGCGTTTCAGTGGCTGCGACCGGGGGATCCTTTTACACACGGACATTGCAAGGTGCATACATACGGAGGGGGTCCACGTCGTATCTCCTCTGTTGTAGACTTCTTGTGCTTGGTGTATATTTCGTGAAGGACATGTGAATCCCCTATGCTATTGAAAAAAGAGTCGTAGAGAGTAAAAATCAAATTAATCAACTAAATCATAATCATTTCCACCCAATACTAACCTATAGCATAACTGTATCAAATGTCTTTGTACCCCTAAAATATAAAGTATAATGAATGTAATTAGAAAAAGTTATAGTAAGTATAAAAATTGAATCGAGGTTACTCAAGCATAACAGGTGATAGTAACCCTTGAAGTCTAGGTGGTCACCTGATTGTATTATGTAACCTTTAATGGCCTACTCAGTGTTTCCCAAATACCGCCGGACATCCGGACATGTCTGACAATTTTCCGTCAATGTCCGACGATTTACCCTTTGACGTCGGTCATTATGTCCGACCATACTGGCATCCTTTGGCATTCTAAAATGACATTTTTGTCTTTTTTATTTTGATGACTTCTTCTATTAATTAAAGTATTTATGACATGTCCGGTATGGCATGGAAATGTCCACTGTAACCCCTTTACATGTCGGACAATTTGTCCGCCGTTTCTGAAAATGTTTGGGATACACTGCCTACTGAATAGCCTGTTAGTACTGTCACCAACCCGGCGCCAACCATGGCGCCAATAATCGTCCAGATGGGGTCTGCCTGACTATGGAACCCAATTTGAAAAATAAATCATGAAAACCTACTTTTTTGTGTTTAAAATAAGTCACAGATACATAGTATTATTGTAATCATACACATAGATTTTTGGTTGAAAACACAGAAAACATTATCTACTTTGATTGACTATTAATATCTATATATATTGTTCAATTATTATAGGATCGTTTGGACTTGTAGTAAGTATTACGATTACAAAAATAGTGGTCGTAGAATTCTGTCATATCTCACCTGTCTACGACCAGAATATGACTACGACAAGTAGACCTTGCAATAGTTTATTATTGAATTCAACTGTAGGGGGGTCCAACAGGTTGCATAACACGACCCCTTCAATATGTAGTTTGGAACACAACCATCATAAATCTGTCGTATATCAGATATGACCAACGATACGACTTATTTCTGCATGCATATGTCACTTTGGAACGCCCCCCAGGACGAGATCTCTGTGAGGTGGTCGCACATCACTTTTGCATAAATGACAAGTTTGCCGATAATTATTCTTGTAATTTGCCGATAAATATTGATATTTGCTTGTACTTTTCATGTTAAATAGTTAATCCAATTGTCCTGCCGGGAACATTCTCATTACTTAAGGCCTATTTACACTGATTTGACGATAATTACTTACCAACAATTACATATCAGATACAAACCATTTCCCGACACAAACCACTTTACGATAATTTCTCTGGATTGACTGAATAATAATTATCGTAAATTGGTCACAATATAATTATCGGATTTACCTATATCTCAATTTCTCTCTGCAACCCGGTACTGATTTTTTGAAATCGGTATTAAAATCGGCTGGTGGAAAGAGGGCTCAATGGCTGTATTGCACCAGCCGATTTCGCGATGAGATCTCGCGATGAGAAAATATCGGCAATTGGATTATTGGTTAATTATAGACATGTTACATACCATTAGAAAGGGCTTTAAATTCTCCTTTAAATTATTATTGTATATATTGTTATCATATTGTTCCCCTACATCGGAAGAACTTCCGTAATTAAAGAGATGTTTAAATAATAATAAAAAAATATATATATAGGATGTTGGGTCTTTCTGCCATATCACTGTGAAAGGTTATAGATCAACAAATTACTGGAGAGTCGGAATCGTCTAGTGGAATACAGGCTTAACACTGAGAGCGATGTAGGCCCCTTCTCCCCCTTTCCCCAACCTCCTGCCTCCCTTCCTTCCCCTTCACAGCCTCTTCTACCTCCTTGGACATGGTGTATTTGCGCCTTATCCAAGGTTATACAATGTCTCGTCAAATACACGGGCTGTTGGGTACTGAGTATGTCAATGATAATGCGGTTTGGCCGAGGAACCTGGATGGGGATTTTAAGGGGTCGATATAATGATTACAGGAAGGATAAGTATGTATAAGAGATATAGAGGAAATTATATGGAAATAACAAAGAGTTTCTATGTATAGCTTCATGGGAGGAACAGGCAATAGGAGTTATGCTATGAGAGTAAACAGTCCTATGTCAAAGAGGTTATTCTCTGCTCACATCAGGCTGTTTATACTGAAAGCTGTGTATGAGGGAAGCCTGGGTAAAAACTAGGAACTCAACATTAAAGCCTCTATTCCCCACACCTATTTTGGTGCTATCTACATGTTTAATTTTCTCCAAGAATATGGCATGAAACTCTAAATCCGTTATGCTATTCAAAAGAGAATCGTAACCCTTTCTAGTGATAAATAACATGTCCATATTTATCATTTATTCCCACTGCCGATTTTAAAAATTAGAAACAAAATTGGTATGTGGAATATAGACTTAAGATATATGGCCCAATAAGCAACAGATGATGAGTCCGAATATCGAATGGCTGACTTATAACTAAACTAAAATCCCACTAACATACTTCCAGAATAACCAAATAATTATTTTTTACATTGAAAGGCCTAGAACATTAGGGAATATATTTAGCGGACATTGAACTGCATTGGGCTGACTGGGAGTAGGAATGTCAATGGTTTTACCTTTTTTTATTCATTTTATTGTCAACTTCGTTAAATTGCATGGTCTTCCAGCTGATAGTGATAACAATCATGTAGTCAAGATCATATTTCAAGATCATAAATTCTGCCTTTTGTCTCATTTAATCTTAATCAAGACATGCTTTGTAGCTTGCTTAAATATTACTTTAGTTGTTGGACGTTGCAGTTCTTTGGGTAAGGTGTCCCAGATTGATAGCCCTTGAGCAAAATGACCTTTGAAGTACTTTTCATATGGCCTTTTGTTGCTTTTAAATTTTACCTTATCCCTACTTCTAAGGTGTATTTTTGGCCTAGAGGTGTCCAATGGAGGTGATAATGGAGTTGGCCAGTAGTGGCCTAATACCTGGGTGTGAATTTCAAGTAGTTGAGATTTCGCGGAAACAATGTGGTCTATATCCTTCACTTTGTGATATAACTCCAGTAGTAAACCTATAGGCAATGGACTCTGCAATATCCTGTATTCCACACCCTGTATTCTACATACAACTTCATTGGCATACATAGCCATTAGACAAAGCGCCGATATGAATAAATAGAAAACTATGTATTGGGGCTGGCTCGGAGACAGACTGTGCAGAGTACGGCCGAGTGCTGCATTGAGCTGCACGCCTGGCGCAAACCACCATGTCCCTGTGCTGTTTACAACCCCCTCCAAGCCAGCCGCTCCTACTACTAAGACTACTACTGCTACTGCTACTGCTACAACTGCTGCTGCCTGAAACCCTGGAGGAGGAGGGGCTGGAGCACATTCAGCAGTGTCGGGCCGGTGGTTCTGGCGGGTTCCCAGCCCGCACACAGACGTTTAGGGGCCTCCGGTTATAGCAGTGCACATTCCGAAACATTTTTCTGCAGATTGCATTATATTCAGCAATCTACGGTGCCCCTTGTTTTCCTTCACATAGTTTTATGCCTCCCATTATTTGATATAGTTATATTGTCAGAGGATAATTTATTGCCCTGTGTCGACGTAAAAAGAAAACAGCGTGTGTTTTTTGAGGGTGAATTTATATTTATTAGAAGAGGCAGTGGACTACGAAGGCACCTTTATACATATGTCATATATATAAATGTAGGTGTAAAGATGTAAGTACATGTACATGCACATGCACATACATAGGCCTATATGTCTGTCTATGTCTGTGTCCATGGTTTTGTGCCTTCATTGTTGTATCTATCTTTATTTGTCAGGTCTGTACGTGACAATATTAATATGAGTCTGTGCTTGCTCATTCAAAATGGCAAAATGTCCGAACATAATGTTGGATAATTGTAATAACACCCTCAAGAACCGTATATCGTAGCATGTATTTTAGTCCATTCTGACCTTGTTTACCTGTCCCAGCCACCCAACACGTAGGCTGATTATTTTGTTACATGACAGGAGGTCAGGGCCTGACTGATTGTATCGTTATCTCAGGTCAAGGTCTGACTGATTGTATTGTTATCTGGGGCCAAGGCCTGCCCCCTGCCCACCTCCCCCTGCCCCCCCCCCCCCCCCCACCCACCTCCCCCTGTTGTCTAACCACGGCCAGGCGCCGGTCAATTGGTCATTTACCCTGACCGGTGATGGCCGGAGACAGCGGTACGTGGAGGAGAGTGAGTGGTCAAGGGGGGAGAGTGTACAAGTTGCCTCCTTGTTAAGGGTGGCCAGAGGTGATGACCGGTACAGGCAATGTTTCAAGCTATTAGTAGATATAAGCCTAGACAAGTTATGTGTAATATAAGATATGAAAAGGTAGACTCTGACACAGGTATTGATATGTTTTAAACTTACCAAGTGGCATGTATTCGGTAGACAACGGTAAAACAAACCGTTAACGATAACTCTCTCTTCTTTACTTAGAAGCTGCACAAAAAGCTTTATGTCAATACGTCTATGATGGAAGCTATCACACAGCATGTAGCATGGTCGTTTCATCACGTCAATATACCATTGTTTTTCCTGATACTTCTAGATATCCATCTAAACAAAGTTCTAGGGCGTTGTCTTTGAATAGGCTTACCCAAGGAATAGTTTCATATTAAGATAACATGGCCTTAAGGTTGCAATTGCATCTACTACAAATGCAATTTTATTAATCATTAAAGAGGACAGGTAAATATCCAAGATTAGCATGGAGATTATTAAATTTCTTACCAGTTTTGGGGGTTAGTGAACTAGGCCAGTGTTTTTAACCATTAGTCATTAGGGTGCTGCGGCCTAGAATCGAGTTATGTCTGATGGCCTCCTTCACACATAACTCTCCGGGTATTACCTGGGGTTATATGTAGGGCTCTTTCCTCTCACCTCTAAATGACCTGTTGTATAACAACTGTTGTCCTTCGTTTTCCAAACCACGTTATGGTCATGCTTTTATTTTTTAATTGAGTATTACTTATTTGTTCAAAAGCGCATTTGAGCTATGTCAAACTATAACTCTTTATGGTTAACGGGTGAGCGATATTTAATTGTGGGTCACTGAACACAGATTATTTGTTTTCATATTATATATATATTCATATATAATATGATAAATTAACACTGATCATAATCTGTATTCGGTAGACCACAAATGTGATTGACAAGAACAGTTCTACTAAATGTTATATAGAAGTGCAAAATGATGCCTTAAGCCCTGTTTCCACCAGCCGATTGGGAATATTAGTTAATCACGAAAATGTTATATACCATTAGAAAGCAATTTTAATTCTCTTTCAAATGGTATATAAGATATATAATCTTTTGTTATCTTACTAGTTAAAAGTAACGAATTACCAAATAATCGGTGGTTAAATGAGTTGGTGGAAACAGGGCATAAGAAGAATTGATATTAATCTACAGATAACTAGGTGTTTCATGGGCCTAAAAATGGTGCCTACAAAGGGTTGGTTGATCTATAGGTAGGTAGGTGTGTTATGAGCTAGTGTGCAGGTAACTATAGGTGTTCCAAGAACAATGTGCCGGGGTAATGAACTATGCGGACCAACCTTAAGTGGTGACCTCTCCACAGGGGGCATCCTGGACCCTGAAGTGGGGGCTGAAACGGCAACGACTCAGAGTGTCAAGGTTCTCACATTAATTCAGGCAGACGCAGTTCCAAGTTTTCCTGTATTTTTTGTACCTGCAGGCTAATTTTAGCATATTTTGTAGACAAAAACATAGAAAACCAATAGAAATAATGCATCTCATGGCAATATACAAATGTGTAATGTAATCTCAAACAAAGGAAAATGTTGCATATGACTACTTATTATATGCTAAAGGCTTAAAACTGGAAGCAGACTTGTCAACGTATTTCCCACAATGCACTCTGATTTCACCTGCAGGTAGGCCAAAATACAACAAACCAGAGAACTGCGTCTGGGAGAATTGTGTATTCTGTGTTTTAAAGGGACCCAAAACCAATATAATTGACAACATTTTCAAGACTCAGATAATTATAGAAATATGTTAGACGAGGCAAGTTAAGCTCAATGGTATAGTATTAGCAATGGAAACTAGCTCAAACCAAAGTAGAATTCCACAAGAGATGGTGATATTTTGTTTATAAACAAACCCTATTTTTGCAGATCCACATTAATTCAGTTGAGTAAGGAAAATGTTTGAAATTTATATTTTCTGCCATATTTCATGGATTAGATTTTAACACAGGCCAGAAATAGGCTCATGGAATGAATGTCCATGATTATTGGAGTTTGGAAAATTGTGTTGAATTTACTCCCTTCAAGACTTATGGGTATTGTATCTTTTAACATATCACAGTAACAGGTACGACTGAAAATGGAATCTGACGAAAATATCAATCTCAAGAAGTCTTTTATTGCGTTGACTCATAGTGATAACAACTGGAATCGATAAAAAAATATATCAGGCTTATTCCACGGAGGTAGAGGCAGACTGGAGCAATTTAACTGGTCCCAGATCAATTTGATTGCTTAATTTCATTAAAAAAAACATTGACTGTTACAATGTGAGTAGTGGCCTTATCGGTCTATCGGCCCCACCCAACAACCAATCCCCAACCCCAATGAGCAAAGATATCCAGATTTTAGGTCAGCTTTGAACGAATTCCTGTACAGAATTCCTGTGCAGAATAAAACAATGAGACATTTCTGAAAGTTAATTATTCAAAATTCGTAAAATGGGTTTTAGCCATTACAAAGATTTTTAAATTTCTGAAAGTTAATTGAAAAATGAGCTTGCAGGCATTCAGACACAGATATGTAACTGTGTTCTTCACCATTCCTTTGTTTCACTAACTAGGCTGTTTAATAAATGAAAATGCAGTGAGACTAATTACCTGATTACAACTAATGCAAACTTGATTTCTAACTAATAGACACAAAGCACCAATTTTCCACCACTTCTAACAGTGTGCACTTTAAGTATCATTTCAATTTGTCTAGCGATCTCTATTACACCAGAGATTATAGCCCTGTTTCCACTAGCTGATTTTACTACCGATTTCAGAAATCGGCAGTGGGAATATTAGTTAGTCATGAACATGTTACATACCATTAGAAAAGGCTTTTAATTTTCTTTCAAATGGTATGTAAGATACAAAATCCTTTACCATATTGCCAGTTAAAAGTAATAAATTACCAACAAATCAGTAGTATAATTGGCTGGTGGAAACAGGGTATTAAGAGGAAACCAGCTATCTACGTCGGCCAATGAACCCATTTAATGAAGGTAATGAAAGTAGACCCGTCAGTTGATCCCGTGCCAATCTGAGGGGGGATAGATCCTCTACGGCTTCTGGTCTGTCATCAATAATTGACCCAGCGTTAACCAAACTCCTGCCAACCACAGCCATTCAATGGCCGGTCGGGCTGAGCTGGGTGAGAGTCAAAGGGGTACTATATGCCTTTTCCACGAGTATGCGCATAGAACCTTTCCATAGACGCTATCACAGACCCATAGGAATCCATAGGAAAATTCACTGGTTCGGGTCTATATTGCTATCGGGGCACCACACTAGCGAAAAAGGTCTAATATTACTATTCGAGCTATTGGAGCTATGATCCTTGTATGGTATCGTTTACGTCAGAGCTAGGACGGAAGCTTCCCCGCACCTCTCTCCTGTCTTATAACTTGTTTTAAAGTCGTGGTCAAATCATATATAAGATTTTTCCAAAACTCGAAATTAAATGTATGTACAATAACATGAAAGAAATGTAGGATAGTTATCAATTGCAGAAAGATATTCCAAATTATGTTAATAAGTTGTCCGTGAAATCACAAAGAATACCTACGTAAGGAGCAACGTTATAGCAATGTTCTGCTACATCACTTGGCTGGGTAGTTCTCTATAACCTACCACATAGAAACGCATATTCCTTTATCTGGGAGGCTTGCCAGGTTTGCTTTTATAACTTCAAAAAGCACAAGGCCGGCCTTGGCATCTAGCTCTCACGCCTGGTTTAGTTCAGGCCCAGAGGTTGGCTATAGAGTGTCCTAGGGAGTGTACCAGGGAGGTGCCTCTGTAGTTTTGTACCCTGGGGGATGGAACTGTACCTACAACAAGGCATAAAGAAGTCCCTGATCTCCCAACAAGGTCACTCCACAGAGTGGGACCAGAGAAACACACCACAGTGTAGGGCCCCAGGGAGGGAGACATGTGATGGGAGTGGAGGGTGAGAGAGGGGAGGTAGTCACAAGGGGTAGTGGAGGGGGCTGTGTAGGTGGGTGGAGGGGGTGCTGGGCGAGTCGTAGTGACAGGAGGGTGGCACGCTAGGCCATGAGGTATAAAGGGGGTATAGCAGGGGTAAAAGGACATCGCTACATCTTGTTGTCTTGTTATTGTGTTGGTGAGTTTTACATGCATTTTACTTTATATGTGAAGTAAAATGCATGTAGAAATACGTTAAAATGCATGTAAAAGAATACCTAGAATCTCGGTACGTTTATCCACCTGGTACAATACGCATGCCCTCAGTTTTCGTTCAAGTGGAAATGTCATTCCCTTATAATATGACGTGATTAAAGTTGTCTAGACCTAGAACGTCCACAAACTTGAGGAATCTCCGTCTCCTGTCCACCTCTGACTGTAACATGCTGCCCTTCTATTTTACATGGTAATTTCTTCTTTTCCATATAAAGGTCTAAGAACATAATTCAATACACAGATTATCTACCTTCATATATATGTGCCCATTTCTAATACACTTTAAAGGTTGATTATTGCAGTGGCTATTATATATATGTACTTTTGTCACCACAAGAACTCTTTCATAAGGAACGGATGACCATTTTGACATGGAGGATGTTAGACACCTTGGCACCTGCCCCCACCGGTCAACACCTGTCCAGTAAGGCACACCTGTCCTTGTGTCTGGGACTTCAAACGGCAAAAGATACGACTGACTTCACCTGTCAGGTGCAAATCAGAGAACCTAAGGGTCAGTGTATGCATCCTCATCACTACTGCCTCCTTTGAAATGTTAAAACATCAGTCAGTCTGGTTTCCACCAGCCAATTCTGACCGCCGATTATTTGGTAATTTATTACTTAAGCTGGAAATACTAAAAAAAAAGATTATATACCACACATACCACTTAAAAAAGAATTAAAAAAACCACTTGCTCATGGTATATACGATTTTCAAGATTAACCAATGTTCCTATTGCTGATCTTTGAAATCGTTAGTAAAATCTGCTGGTGGAAACAGAGCTTATAATGCTGAAAAGGGGGCTGGTCCGGCATCTGGGACTTCTGTGTGTCAGGTCTGGGTTCGATTCCCTGAGGAGTCTGTTAGACTACCTTTCTTTGACATTGCTCTAATCCTGAGTTACCCTCAATGTGGCTTTAAAGTTGATGTGCAGACCTTAAAATCAAACACATCATCATCATTAGGGATGTCTAATACTTGTCAATTTTCAATGATGATTTCATTTATCGCACGTGAAGCTAAGGAATAATTGAGTAAATAAAAGCATAAGAATGGCCAAATTGGTAGTTGTAAAAGAAGATTCTCTACCGACGGGCGATTGTCTAGAGCCAGGTGGGGGGCATTCTGATGTTATCATTGAATTTCGTCTCAGGTACAAACATAATTCCATTCCTAATAATCATCCGAATAGTAAGATGTATTAAGACCATATGAGAAGGTTGAGGCAGAAATTAAATAGATTGCGTAAGCTTCTCATCTCAGTAAAGTGTTTTTAAAATGGTCCCGTGGTTATTTCATCGGGAACTTTGAAAACGTGAAGTAAAATTATTTACTTACTCTCGAATATAACGGTATGTCTGGCATAATTGAAAATGTATTATGGTGTGAACTGCCCTTGAGAAGCCTCCCCATGACATGATCTATAACTGATAGGTTCATGAGGCACTCACTTCTACAAACTCCCCCTCACGCACCTGGTCGCTGCAGGTGGCCTTATGAATGAGTCCCTCTTCCTATAGATCAGTAATCGCCTCATCTGGACCGATTAGATCAATGAACGAGGATGTTTGTGTGCCAATAACTGTCACTCAGGGTGGCACACCAAAGGATAAGACCTGCTTGGCACCCAGCGGGGCTGTGAGCAATGGAAGTCAGACTAGATAGTTGTAAATATCAGCAAGTTTGTAGATAGATCTTGTCCTTAAGAGGTTTAATCTATATCACAATTCCTAACCCAGGGAAGAGGCGTTCTGAGAGTTTCTCAAAACCTATCAAATTCCCCCTGTTTCTGATAGGGTCATCCAAATCATATGAAATAAAGAGAGGAAAAGCTGATTTCTAGACAGGTTGATTTCTAGATAAGCTGTAGAAAAGTACACATTCAGAAATATGTAGAATCGTATGAGTATCCCGAGACCAGCATAATTATAGTGAGACATCCTGAACAATTCAGTATGGAGGTGCCAACTGATTTCCTAATTTAAATTTAACATAATAACAATTTGTAAATCTGAAATATGCAGACACTAATACCCCTCAAAACAGCCCCACAATGCGCAGTGTGCATGTATTGAACTGCCAATAATAATGAGAGCATTTTGAGGTTAGTCTGATAAGCCCCATACCCTCTAGGACATTTTTACACAATTGGCCGACCAATCGGTGCTAAAATCGGGGGATTCTAAATGTAGAATCAGCCAATTTTAGCGCCAATTCACATCAAACATGCACATTCCAATATACTTTACTAACAGGCTACCTTGAGAATCAGCTGGTTTTGGCGCTGTTTACCGACTGTGTAAAGTTTGCCTAGAGGGTATGGGGTTTAAAGGTCATTAATTGCCTTGATGACGGTAACTGTGACACGTGTCAGGATCTGATTGGCTTGACCCCCTCCATACTGACCACTTCCTTCTCCTCCATTGTCCCATTGATACTACTGACTTGAAGACCAATAACCCCACCCCCCTTGAATGCCCCACTACCCTAACATCACACCTTGACCTAACCTTATCCATCCCTGAAATCACCCCTTGACCATCCTCAAACCCACACCTTGACCCTGCCCCCACCTACCCCACCACTAGACCACCTCCAAACCTTCTCCTCCCAAGCAGGATTATAACGTTCTGTTTAGTTCTGCTTTGGTTCTTGTTTCGTTATTTTGATGGCACCCAAAAACGTCTTTAGAACCTAACAATGCGATGTCGCATTGTGACAATCTTGTTATGTTCTTTCATGTTATGATAACGTTATTATAATGTTCTTTAATAGTAAGGTCTCAACTTCACTAAAATATAATGTTATTATAACATTCTTTTTTAGTAAGTCTCAACCTTACCTGGAATAACGTAACTGTTTTGTGAAAATTGGGCAGGTTACGGACCAACCAAAAAAGTATGGTCGCAGAACGTGCTTGTTACATCGCTGCTTGCCTGGGCTATTTAACCACTCAAACCCAAACCCAACCTTTGTACACTCCCCACCCCCCGTACCCACCCCATGGCTACCCCCTCACGTGTCAGAATAATCAATACCCTACCACGTCCTTCAGGGCCATAACTGTCAGTGGTACCCGTCCAGAACGTCCAGTCGCCCCCAGAGGGTCTTCAATGCTAACACGCCGTCTTAACCTTACTGACCCGCGTTATTATCTGCAGGTGGAGGCTGCTGCCACAGACTGTTGAATACGTTGGTGCTTCTTGCGGATGTACCATGAGGATAAAACGTATTTTTATCACAATAATTATGCTGATATTGCTGTTGGGGCTTTCCATTTAGTGTAGACACATTAGGGTAGGTGGCAGGGAGATTTGTTAGTGTAGTGGTCAGCATGTCCGACTTGCATGGTGGATCAAGCCTGGGCTGTGCCTGTTACACAACCCCACCTTCTGAAACTTTTGATGATACTAGACTTGAAGTCAACAACGAGAGTGGTCCTGATATAGCTGAAATATTGCTGAGTGGACGTTAAACTCCAACAATCATGAGAGTGGGTAGTCAGAATCTTTTGTACATGTGTACACAACAACCTTTAAAGTCTCATTTTCATATACAACTACTAACATATCATATGTACACTTATAGAAATATCCACTTGACATTGTTTCGTAAATTGTGAAACCAACCTTTAATAACGACGTACATGGAGTGCTTCACATTCCTGTTTCTATATACTACTTACACCATTATAAATTGTCGCGTATACAAATGAATACACACACACACACACACACACACACACACACACATATATATATATATATATATATATATATATATATATATATATATATATATGCAGCGCCCCTCTGGGTGGCCCAAGAAGTCTGCAGTCATATGCCAAGGCACACTCCACCATCGCTTCAGATTCCTCCGTAAATCATCTCTCCAAGTATAGCATTCTGGGTTTATGCGAGTCCACGGATGTTGGCTTGACCCAGTTAACTACGGCACGTAGTGATACCAACTTTTAACCGGCTATACTCGGAGCGATGATTACTGCCAGAAGCGACGGTGGAGTACGATGCCAAGGGCCAAGGTGGTCCTCGGGGTCATGGAGCAATGTCAATCCTCCAAAATACCACTGAATGTATTTATCTATTCTATTAAAAAATTGGAAATTTTAATTTGTATATAAATTATGTTCCCTGCGATGTCCTCAATAAACCCCCTGTGCAGGTTTGGTAGGGACATATAAATGTTTAAGTATATTAAAAGTGTGTGTCCTTGAGCACGCATTCCTTACTTATTAATACCATATACAGTAAAAACTCATCAAGGTAATTGACCCCCTTCAGATGCAGAATACGTGCATTAACTCTAGGCCTGGGCCTTGTTGGCTTATCCTCAGAACATACTATGGGCAAACAACCACTTGAAAGGCATTACCCTCCCCTACACACTCCATTAAGGACGCCTCACATAAAACACTAATGCACCATTCTGAGGGAAAAGGATTATGATAATTTTTGTTTCTATAACCTGTACGTCCTCGCTTTATGCTTTTCAGTGTATCTCAGTGGTTTTAATCGATATGCTTCTCTGAGAAGGAAAAATAACAAAGGTTGCAGAGTAGAATCGACTTACGCCCATCATGTTTTTATTAGTGGACTTCAATACCTCCTGCTTATTTAAACACGCTTCATTTGCCGAGCGTGATTGTGTGTTTTTTCCTGAGTTAATGATGGAGTTTTCTTGGGTTGTTTTTGGTTGCTCATCTTTAAATACATTTACTGCCGATACAAAAACTTGCTTAAAGGCCGTATTCCACATGCCGGAAGTGCACTGCCGATTTTCCGCCGATACACTTTCGGCAGTGCCGATGTACTTTCGGCAGTGTTGCCGATCAAATTTACCGACATGTTGGTAAATATTTGCTGCCGATTCTGTAAGGGTTGCCGATATTGTAATTTCGGCCGCAGATATTGTAATTTCGGCCGCCGATAATGTAAATTCGGCTGCCGATATTGCACCGAAAGTGGACAGTGCAGATAAGGAACGTTTCCATGGAGACACTCAAATCGGCAGCGCGTACTTTCGGTATGTGGAATACGGCCTTAAAGCATCATCATTTACAAAGTGTCCTTGGGACATTCAAGGTCACTCTTCGTCCTGCATTCATTACCCTGGTTTACACAATACCAGTAAAGCCCCCATTCCACATACCAATATTGAGCGCCGCCGATAATGACTGTCTCCATGGAAACATTCTATACTGGTGGCCCGGACTTTCTGCGCACTTTCGGCTGCCGAAAATGCAAAATCGGTCGCCGAAAGTGCAATATCAGCAACCAGTCCAAAATCGGCAGGGAAAAAAAGATTACCAACATGTTGGTAAATATTATCGGCAACACAGCCGAAAGTAAAGCAGCTGCAAATCGACAACACACTTTCAGTATGTGGAATACGGCCTTAAGAGTACAGTGGTTACCAAGTATTTACAGATTTGAGCAGCTTTCAGTGTAAACTTTACCATATCTACTGGAAGATGATATTCAATTGGGAAAATACCAAATTGTCAAAATGTCTTGCAGCTAGACCAAAATATTTTGTCGTTTCATTTCATTTACGCTTTTCATTTCCTTTGATGTTGTTGCAGACAACAGGCAGCGATCTAAAAATACATTCCGCCAAGCTGGAGTTGATATTTACGACATAAAGTGACAATAGGGCGAAGTGCTTCTATAAATAGACCCCATTTTAGTCACGTGGTACTTCAGAGATTTGACACCAGGGGGCGTAAGGGGAAACCCCTTCCTGCAACCTCTCACATTCCACATCACGTCTTTTCATCCATCATCGCCCACCCACCTTCCTACATGCCAGCCGTCTTCCCTCCTGTTTTATTTAATAGATGGTATTCCAGACAGCTCAACCTTGTGAGAATGCAAGAAACTAATTCGATGTTTGCCTCATTGCCCCGAGTCTTTAATTCCTCTGCCCCCGCCCATTCTGCTATCATTCTACATTGATCGTTTAGCTTAGTTGAGGTAGATATTAGTCAACTATTTATATCAATAAAAATATGATCTTGAGTAGATTTGTCAAAGGTATTATACAGAATCATCAGGTTCGGGACAAGACTGAAACAAGCCTCATTGACATATCTTGCATCGTTGCTAATTCTTGCATCGCAGGTGTATTGTTATCTTGCATCGCTGCTGGCAATTTAACTTCTAATTGAAATAAATCATCATATTTATGTTGCCGAATTCTAACAAATGAATGCAAAAGTAGAATAGTTTTATCTAGATACAGTTTGAAGAGTAGACATATTTTTACCTTACAGATTTTCTAAAATCTTTATTTAAGTGTTTTTGACCAATGAGGTTACAGTATTTATACCACGTGATGTAAACAAATGTCACAAATGTTAAGAAAATTGAATTAAATCATCAGATTTATGTTGCCGAATTCTAACAAATATATGGAAATAAAGAATGGTGTATTTAGTTAATATTTGATGAATAGACATAATTTTCTACCAGAAAGATTTTCTCAAATCTTTGTTTAAGTATTTTTGACCAATAGGGTTACATTATTTACACCACGTGATGTAAACAATTGTCAACAAGATGACGATCAGTGTTGTCATATCTTGCATCGATGCACAATGCTGCATCAGTGCAAGAATAGCCGTCCGTCCCTAACCTGATTGACCTAAACCTTTGCCAATGTATGAGTCAACTGAATTCCGTTTCGAGAATATTTTATTAAGACTGGACAGCAAAATCTACTCAAATAGATATAATTATATTGTAGGTTCCATATATATACGTTTTACTCATATATATATATAACAACCACCTTAACCCTATCCATTACAATATATATATATATATATATATATTTTATATGTTTTAACCCTTTGAATTTCCCCTCTTCCCACTTTACACTGCCTCCTCCACCCCCACCCCCACCCCACCCCACACACACACACACACAAGCACTTTTTTACTCTACAACCCCACCCCCCGTTTTACCCTGGCCCCTCTTTTCCAGCATCTACCCTTCCCCCGACCCCAAACCTTTACCCAGCCAACCCCTCAAAATGCCCAGCACGTGCGTATTGATCCTACACTGTGCGTCTCGTTACCCCGACAAGTGTTTTCAGAAAACAGGCCCAAACAATTAGTGGTGTGCCTTATGTCGAAAGGTGTTTTCGGAGGGGTAAAGTTGATTTAAAAACAGTTTTGGAAAGCTCAAGACTTCCATATTTCAAAATGATTTGTTGTCCAAAATTCTTTTTGGGGCAACATGATATTTAGCAGCCATCTTGAAAATTTCTGAAAAAATCCATTTTTATTATTCAATTAATATGTTGCATCACAATTCTTCATACATATTGAGGAATTTGTAGCTGCTAAGGTTTGTAGATGACCATTTTGATCCAAGGAAACCTCAGACATTGAAATGAATAGATAAAAATGCATATGCATGGCAATTACGCATATTTTACTATAGAAATCATGAAATAAATCATAAGGATTATTTGCTTCTCTTTACATTTATCCCTTTGATTAACTATTAATATATATTGGGGAATTTGGGTTGAGAAATAAGTCACAAGGTTTAAAGGACTTTTATGGGCTCCCTTTTTCACTTATCGAGTCACACAAGCTAGTTACTGTATGGCATTATTTTCATCAATTGAACATTAGGTTTTGAGACCTTCTAATGCATTACACATTAGACCCTTCCACCTGATTGGGATATATTTCACCCCTCCATGGGTATCCCATATAGATAAGGCCATTTCTGTCTGTACTTGTTGATTAAACAACAGATATTTTAATTACATCTTTGAGGGAAATATGATAGTATTCCTAAAGCTCAAAGGATTTTCCTGCAATTCATCTTTACCACGTTATCTCAATTACTCCCTTTAGTATCTCATGTATAATATAGGCAATTTTGGGCAATTTTGGCCGGTTTTAGCCATATCTGGAAATCAACCCCATTATTCTATTAGTTAGGAAATTATTGTGAAAAAACACCATTTAGATGCATTTGTATAAAAATTACTTGGAATTTCTCAGAGCTTTTAAAAGTATTGTCAAAAATTTATTCTTTAAGAAAGTATTGCATTATGGGAAATTTATAATGGAACATTCTTTTTCAGATAAATTTGGAAGGTTACCAGGTTACCATGGTTACAGATGTTTTATTTATTGACAACAATGTAAGAGTAAAAATCAACAGGTCATGACTCTTGGTGGTGAATTGAAACAATGTTCGTAATGCTCAAAGACTAGCAACAGGTCTTAGCAACCCAGTAGTCACGGAGTTTATCCTAGCAACAAACTATGTTATGGCCCAATAATATATCTCATAATTTCTTTAGAACATGTTTTTGTTTTTTAAGCGCTCGTACCATGGCCAGTTACTAGAATAAACAATTCTGCCAAAGGTTATTGCAATCTTAACATTTCTTGTCATTAAAACACATTATTGTTGTTTGAATATGGTTAAATTCAAGTTGCAAAGGCATTAAGATATTGAGGATATATAGAAAGAAGGGGTTTCTAGCATATATACAAAGTATTGAGCTTCATACAACACTTGTGTGTCACCCTGCTAGCAGATAGTCCTAAACCACACGATTGGGATGTATACATGGATTCTTATTAGTGGGGTCTGTTAAGGTCATTTTTTTGAGAAATCGTTACGCGGTGGATAAAAGCACCAAATTTGGTATGAGGTACCTCTGAGGCATAACCATCAAAATCTGGAAGGGGAGCCACGTTGAAATATCAATAGGACGGATGTGGGGGCCCAAAAACTAATATGGCTGACTTTTACTATAAAAATTCTTATATCTCAGCTTCTAAAAAGACTAAAAAGACATGGTTGGTGTCAAAATTGAGGGATTATGGGTCAGGGAATTCAATTATTTATGTTTCAAGTCAATGCGGAAATCCAAAATCCAAGATGGCTGACCAATATTGAGAAATATTATGATTTTTAGCTACTAAGGCATAAGGCCAGGGGAAATGGTTCCAATATCAGTTGCTAATAGCCTAGAGGGCTCAATAAATATGATATTCATCCAATACAATACCATAAATTTCAAAATGGCTGAATTTATTAGCATGATACCTTTGATAATGACCGCTAGATTCCAAAATAATTCAAAAGAAAGGATATAGACTTTACTCTTTTGCCACAAGATTTCTTGATTTCATTTGGTATGACGATCCCCTGGGACCCCTTCATTGAATTTAAAAGGGGAGCCACCTTGAAATATCAATATAACCCGGACGGAGGCCAAAAATCCAATATGGCCAACTTTTATTGAAATAATCTCATATCTCAGCTTCTGAAATGCCTATAAACACATTGTTAGTGTCCAAATTGGTATTTTTGTATTTCAAGATGGCTCCCCTTCTAGATTCAATAGTTATGCCTCAGAGGTGCCTCATGCAAAATTTGGTGCTTTTATCCGCCACGTAATGAAAATGTTGTTAACAGACCCCACTATATGTGCCAAGGTTTGAATGGTTGGGAACAAGATGTCTATGGACGGGTTCACACTGCAGGTTGGTGAGAAAGTTGTATACAAAATAATTCTAGGTTCATCTTTTTGTTTGGCCAAAGCCTTAACCTCATCCATAACAAATAGACTTCTATGTTCACTCCGTGTATAAAGTAAAAGCCCTTTAGACCTTTTAAAAGTCTTTTTCCACAAACTCTCATTACAAGCCCTGATCCTTGTCCCCTACCCTCGAGCTCCTTCCTGAGGGCATCAAAAGAAGCCATGACACACCAGCAAAGTCAAGCTCACCCACCCTCACCCCATCACCCTTCCCAGGGTGGGGAGACTTGGAGCAGCTCAGGGGACCAGGCCTCAGTGTCTGAGCAGCTCGAACCTGCTCAGGTACAAATATCAAGCTTTTCAAGGCACACACCTATGTTCTGTTTACAAATGATGTGCCTATTTGTAGAAAATCACATTTCCTGAATTTTATACCCCAGATTAAATAGTCTGTCACTCTGCTAGATGGCAAGGGATAAAATCACATTTAATAAATTTCCTATTACCATATCATAATTCAAAAAGATAGCAGATAGGCCTGAACCACACGATTGGGATATATGGATTCATATGTGCCCAGGTTTGAATGTTTGGGGACAATATGTCTATAGACAGATTTACTGTGCAGGTTGGTGAGAAATATGTATACAAAATAACTCTGGGTTCATTCTTTTGTTCGGCCAAAACCTTAACCTCATCCATAACAAATAGACCACCCATGTGTACACTGTGTATAAAGTAAAAGCCCTTTAGAACTTTAAAACTCTTATTCCACAAACTCTCATTACAAGCCCTGATCTCTGTCCCCTGCTGCCCTTCCTCAGGGCATCAAAAGGCACCATGACACATCAACAAAGTCTGGCTCACCTACCCTCACTCTATCACCCTCCCTGGGGTCGGGGTATGGGAGCAGCTCAGGGGGCCCGGCCTCAGTATCTGAGCAGCTCAAACCTGTTCTGGTCCAAGTACCAAGCTTTTTAAGGCACAGGCCTATGTTCTGTTAACAAGTTATATGCCCATATTGGTAAAACCACTTTTCCTAGATTTTCTTTGGATATACCCCATATTGAATAGTTTGTCACCCTGCTAGATGGCAGGGGACAAAATCACACTTCATAAATTTCCTTTAACCATATCTTAATTTGAAAAGTGTGTCACCCTGCTAGCAAATAGGCCTGAACCACACAATTGGGATATATGGATTCTTATGCCCACGTCTAAATGGTTGGGAACAAGATGTCTATGGATGGGTTCAATGTGCAGGTTGGTGAGAAAGATGTATATAAAATAATTCTAGGTCATCCTTTTGTTTGGCCCAAAAACTTTAACCTCATCCATAACAAATAGACTTCTATGTTCACTCCCTGCATGAAGTAAAAGCCGTTTAAAAGTCTTATTCCACAAACTCTCATTACAAGCCCTGATCCTTGTCCTCTACCCTCCTTCATCAAAAGGCGCCATGACACCACACCAAAGTCCGGCTCACCCACCCTCACTCCATCACCCTACCCGGGGGTCGGGCTCAGGAGCAGTTCAGGGGGCCCAGCCTCAGTATCTGGGCAGCTCCTGGCTGCTCCAGTATGAGTACCAAGCTTTTCGAGGTGCACACCAATGTTCTGTTTACAAAAGATATGCCCATCTGTAGGTAAAATTACATTTTCTATATTTTCATATATTATGATACAATTTAAAAAGTGTGTGTTCCTGTTAGCAGACAGGCCTGGACCAAGTGAAATCTAAGGGATATGGGTTCTAATGGCCAATGCTTAAACGGTTTGTGATAGGGGCATTTATGGGAAGGTTCCCTTCGCATGTACATGAAAAAGATGTATACAAAATAACTTGAGATTTAGCTCAACCACCTTAACCCCATCCTTAACAAATAGACCTCCGTGTTTACTCTGTGTATCAAGTAAAAGCCCTTTAGACCTTTTTAAAGTTGTATTCCACAAACTCTCATTACAAGCCCTGATCTCTGTCCTCTGTCGTCCTTCTTGTGGGCATCAAAAGGCACCATGACACACCAACAAAGCCCGATTACCACCACCTCACTCCATCACCCTCCTGGGGTTGGGGTCTAGGAGCAGCTCAGGGGACCTGGTCTCAGTTTCTGACAGCTCGTACCTGCTCTAGTACAAGTACCAAGCTTTTTAAGGCACAGGCCTATGATCTATTTACAAAAGATATGCCCATCTGTAGGTAAAATTACAGTTCCTAAATTTTCATATTCTATAATCAAATTTAAATTGTGTGTTGTCCTGTTAGCAGATAGGCCTGAACCACGTGAAAGGCATGGATATGGGTTGCCATGGTCCAATGTCTAAACAGTTGGGAACAAGATGGGAGGGTTCATTGCGCAGGTTCGTGAAAAAAGTGTATACAAAATAATTCGAGATTCATCCTTTTCTATTGTCCTAACCATCTTAACACCATCCATAACATAAACAGACCTTTACGTTTACTCTGTGTATAAAGTAAAAGCCCTTTAGACCTTAAAAAGTTGTATTCCACAAACTCTCATTACAAGCCCTGATCCTTGTCCCCTGATGTCCTTCCTCAGGGCATCAAAAGGCACCATGACACAACCACAAAGTCCGGCTCACACACCCTCACTCCATCACCCTTCCCGGGGTCAGGCTCCCAGGAGGAGCTTCAGGAGGCTGGCCTCAGTACCTGAGCAGCTCACCCCAGCCCATGTAGGGCCCAGTATCAACATCAAAAGCCCTCAGGGTGCCCTGATAAGCAGGCGGTGCCCTCTAACGGCCGGGCACGGGGACGAGACACCGCCGTTAAGAGGGGTGGGTGAAATGTATGGGGGTCGGGGTGTTGGCGGGATCATATAGTTTGAAAACAAACTTGATTGTGGTGAAATTCCTTTTATTTTCCAGAGAACTCCAGTCTGTTGTTATTGGACTATGTCTGCCCCACACTGGGCTCTGCTAGTGACCTGTCTTGTCCCTCTCTCTGCCGCCACACCATCCAGAGACCGGACCCGGCAAGTAGAGGGACGCTAGGTCACCTGGGGATCCCTTAATTAATATTCTTGCATGGATCTCCACATACCAGTCATATCGAGGTAATAAAAAGAGTTAGTAATAAAATACACAGTAAAACATACATAGTAAAACAGGAGTGTAAGGGCTGTCAGTGTAGAATTGAATGACAGATTCCTTCAAAAACTTATGAATTATGATCGTGAATTTCGATCGAGATTATGAGGGCCCTCGGTACAGATCTAACTGGTGGAATCTGGCAATACAGATCTTTTTCAAATACCTCAAGGAAAAACCAAATGGTCCGAGTATGACAGCCAAGATAACTTAGTCTGTTGGTCTAATTAAATAGACATCGTGCCTAACGCACCTGTACCCAGCATGTGTGAGTTCGTGAGAGTAGTTATATTTTCTCAAGCAATGTGACATATAGAGTGAAATAGATATATTTCTTAATGAAGGGGTAGTGAATAGTCCTAGTTAGATAAAGTGTAGGTACTTAATGAGTTGTATGAGGGGGATTTCACCCAAGAATAAGAACGTTAATTTTTAAAATAGTAAAAGTAAAATATGACACTCTGCGCTGCATAGGTCTGTGGTGGTGATTGAGCACCGTTTTATTCGGTAAGGAGGAGGGGGAGTCGTTCTGGTACAGTGTTAGGGGGGAGATTGACGGGGGTCAGTCTGATACCGTGTTGGGGTGAAGATTGGAGGCTCCAGGGCTGGTTGGGGATGGCTCGGGGGGATACAGGGGACAAAAGGACAAAGATAAGACCTGAAGGGGACACGGGGTGGAGGGGTTGGGGGTTGGGATAGAGGGTTGGGGTTTGCGCAAAGGGGGATTGTTGGTTTGGGGGGGGGGGGGGGGTGATAGTGAGGGGGTTTGTGGTTTGGAGGGAGGGGGGTTGTTCAGGAGATAGATAGTGCCAGGGAGTTGAAAGGGCGCTGCTGGGGAAGGTGGATGAGTGTCGGACCAGTGGTAGGATGTTGAGGTAGGAATCGGTCCTGGAACATGAACTGAAATTCAGGTAAAGACTTTGGACAAGAATATAAAGTACGGTATTAAAGCGAAATACATCCAAACAGGTAAGTTGGCAAAAACACATAACATTTCTCCTAACTGAATTTTAAAAAAGAATTAAATAAGTACGCAGTTTCAATCTAAGAAATCAAAAAATACATTATGGAAATATCTTTGTATTTTACCAGTCCATGAGATGCTTATTGGAAGGAACCCAAATGTATATTGCGAAAGAGTCTATTGCTATAAAAATGAATGTTGCTACTCTTGAGAGTGCATATACAACAGCTCGAACAACCAATGAATATTCAGAATGTTTGGCGTTTGAGCTTTCGAAGGCTTGTGAATAAGAATGATAAACCCAGATGCAGAAACCCGGCTTAAACCAGACATTATGAATGAAAGCGAGGCTCTATAGAGAATGCTGGTTCCCTCAAGGCAGCCCTGATCCCCTTATCTGGTGAACCCACGGTTGGGTACCAGCGCCATGACGGAACTTCCGGCCATTCTACAATGGCCGGACGTCCTATCACAGACCATAAACGGACCTTCCTTCCCGGCCTCCCATTCAAAACAGGATATCAAGATAGCAGAGTATTGTGGGCATTCCTTCAGTGACATTCTATAGTTGCAATAAGGTTAAGGCGGGGAGGGCAGGGAGGCGGGGTTCTAGCCAGTCGACAACCAATAATGACAGATCGATGCAGGAAGCCCCTGGGCGCATGCGCAGAGAGAGGGACGACCGGAAGTTGCGGGGTTATTTCAGACAAGCCCTCAAAAGCGGTATACAGCGCTCCACCACAGCTTAATGCTTTGCTCAATAAAATCCAATTTGTATTCAGAGAAAGGTAAATTTGTCATTTGGGGGATAGAGGTTGGTAGAAACGATTCCCGGGGCTAAAGGCGCCTGTCCCCAGGCCCAGACCCGTGTGCCCAAAACATTCGCCGTAAATTGTATATTGATTAAATTCCCCCCGGGCACAATGGACTGGACGGGAGCTGGGTCCACTCCAAAGGCGGGGCTGCTTTTTACAGAGGAAGGGGAAATCTACGGTATCGATTCTGTCCAGAAAACACTATTGGCAGCGAACCTTCTGTCAGCGAAGGGTAATATGTTTGGGTGGAATCTGGTGGGGATTTGGCTGGGATTTGGACGTCATACACTGCCAAGAGTGCACATTTAAATATGAAGATATTTCGGACACCCCCTTTTCGAGTTATCTAAATCAAAAGCCCCGTAGTGCATTCTGGGTTTCTATATATAGGGAAAACATTGTTTCTTCCAGATTATAAGTCAAATTACGACATTACCATTTGTTTCAAAAAGGAAATGCATCCCTCTGAAAATAGTAGGTGTTGTATCTTAAGTTGACTTAATAGTAAAACTGCCAATAGTAAAATTGTTTTATGTTCATATATCACTTAACACCTAAGAATGATTATGGGAAATTTATGATGAATATTAAATGTATCATCCAGAATTCAAAACTCTATAAAAACGGGAATACACCCCAACAGAATCTCCCATCTAGCTGTAGGTTTTCAAACAATGTTCAAATGGCATTGTCAAGTTGATGAGAATATCAACGGAAGCTCACCAGACCTTTCAGCAGACAAGGAAGTGCAAACAACTTTCTTTTTATAGTAACACAAAAAGCAGTTACCACTTCACGTTGACCAGCGACCTTCTCATTTATAGCTATTTAGTCCCGCTGAAACTTAAAGGCTTCAAAGAAAAAAGCATACAAAGGAAAGCTCTCGGTAAGCATTGTGAGCCGGCTGTGGGTGCGGCGATGAAAGTCAAGTGGTCGTCAAGACAAGTGCGGTAATCACGTCAGTGACCACTTAGATGTGGCAGACTGTAGGCTATGGAGCGTCAAGTGTTAATCGACAAATATTCGGTAAAACGGTTTGTTTTAAATAACATGTTAAATGGCTAAAGCTGTGTCAGTTGTCCGGCCAGATGCACCAGGTGCTATAGAATTGAGAAAAACAAATATGTATTAAGTTATATGAGATATACGGTGCCAAATAACATTAACATGTTTATTTCATGTTTGGTGGTTTATTTGTTCAGCAGTTTATCTCAGTTGGCCACGGGGGCACACACTCCCGATTTCTGGGAGGAATTGTCGTATTATTAAAGGTATCAAATCTAGAAGAGAACGTTGGTTTATTAAACCTGTGTTAGACACCACTTCGATGTACGTATATTCAAAAGCATCGCCAGAAGTTGCACTAGAGTTTCGTTCATGCACAGTTAAATTCCCTCTAAACGAGTGATGTAATTGCACTGCGATTTCTTTCATGTACAGTAAACTTTCCTCAATGAGGAGTGATGTAATTTCCCTAAAATCTCTTAAATGTACACTAAACATCGTCAATACGGAGTGATGTGATAATCCCAAGTACTGTATCTCCCCCCCCCCCCCCTCTCTATTACATGAGCTGCCCACTCTTCCCCTGACGTGCCGAGCTGCTCCCTTAAGGCTGTACTCCACTATACGATTTTACTCGCGATTTCCGCAATCACAAGTTACAATAACACCCTCTTATAGACGTGTTACATATCATTGGAAAGGTATTCCGATTTTCTTTCATGTTGTAGTAACGTGTATAGGTTCCTGTAAAATTCCTATTGAAAATTTAGAAATAACAAAGTTTTGGTGGTGAAAATCGGCTAGTGGAATACAGGTTTTAGTACGGAGGCGTGGGGGGAGGCGGCGGTTTGAGGACAGTAACCTTTCCCCGACAATACAACCGACCAATTACAGCAAACGGTTTTAACCACTGCCTCCTATTTTTTATTGGTTGGCAGACTCTAGCAACCACTTAAGTATTAATACACGGAGACGGCGATTAGATGGTGCGTGGTGTTAGAATAAGGAGGGTCTAGTGTAGAGTGTGATAGTGATATCTACCGAAGGGGGGGAACTAACTGAAGCCCTTATGCCGAGGTCATTCAAATATGTATAATGTTTATAAATAGTTATATTTCTTGCGGGTATTTCCTGGGTACTCATATTTAACTGTGTCAGTTTGAATAATCTTCTAATCAATAAAAGGCTTACGTTTGGTTGGCTATCTGGATAGTATTGGTGGCTATACTTTAGCGTTTTGAGGATGATAAGTAAAACCCCTGCTTTATTTCATATCAAAATAATCTTCTGTATATATTTGATAAGGAAGGTTCTAAGATACATCATGCTTCTCATACCAGTTGCATATATTTGCATTATGTTGATACGCTTTGATAAGAATACGATTTTTTTTCTGTCTGATAATTAGAAATTGACAGTCAACACAGAGAACTAACATAAACTAAGACTAGCAGCAGTTAATATCAAGAACAAGCGGTGATGTCCTTTGGGAACGGCTTGCAGATCCGGAGTTTTTGTTGTTTTTTGTATGTTTTTGTTTCGTGTTTTTGTTATTGTTGTTGTGTTTGTTTGATGTCATTGGTGTTTTTTTGTTACTTTGTTTGTGTGTTTGCTTGTTGTTGTTGTTAGTTGATGTAGTTGTCTTTCTTTTCTTTTTTTCTTTTTTTTTCTTTTTATTTTGGAGGGGAGGGGGGATGCTGTCAGCACATGTGTATATATGGATATAAATGATAGTGTAATAAGAGTCAATAGAGTACGGCAATACATTGTGACCTTATATCCGATGGGCGCTTGGACTGCTATCTCAGTAAATCCAAGCTACCTACCTAACAATTAGCTAATTAAAGACTAACAACTGATTACCCCAAACCTTATCCAGCCCCCCGGTCTGTGCCGTGAGCTGCCTAGACTGTAGTACCATCCAAATCCACTAGTCGTTCAAACTAGGACTGTAAACCAGAAACCATTTTAGGTGGGAATCTCCACCTAGATCCTAGCATGCTTTGCAGCTGCTGGCTTATGGCAGGTAGGACCATACATCAGCCAGCACACAGACAACCATCAAAGGGGTTCCCCATGCCATTTATAGAGGGCCAATAAAAGAATTCCTTATAAATTTTAAGTGGCCACGAGTAGCCATGGACTCTTGTGGGTGTAAGGACCTATTATGCAAGAGGTATCTAGGTCTGCTCGGCTCATACCCTGGGGAGGTGAGCTGCTCACAAGGCCCACCCACCTGTACAGGGAGCCCCTCACCGCCACAGGTGAGTTAATTATTCACCTGAGGAGGGGCCTGCCCCCACTCACCTGTTGCTGGATAGGTTGGGTGGGGGGGGGGGGAGACTGTAACAGGTCTAGGGTATGTGGGTATAGACCTTTTTCATTATTGTGGTGCCCCGCTAGCGGATATGTCTGGACCAATAAGTTGGGCAATAGTTTTCAACGTATCTAATAGGATAGTATTGCCTATAGACCTTTTTATTTGTGTTGCACCTCGCTAGAGAATATACCAGCCAGCTTGCAACGTAACAAAAAAGTTCTGCAACCATACTTTTTTTGTCAGTCTGTTTCTTACTAAGATGGCCCATAACAATTACGTTATTGATGGTTGAAACCTCACCAAATGAGAATGTTATTATAACATTATTTTATGGTGAGGGTAAGATGAAACCAGAGCAAAACGTCATAAGAACATTCTGTTTGGGTTGAAGAATGTAACCAGAATGTTGTAAGAACATCACAGTGCAATGTCATGGCAGGACATTGCAGCGATGAAATTGTAAGTCATCAAAAAACGTAACAAGAACCAAATACAGAACCAACCAGAACTTTGCTGCCACGTTATAATAATGTCACATCCTTGGCTGGGATGTTTGAAGCAATGAATTGGATAATTGGTTCCAATGGAACAGGACTAAAGCGTACAATGTGTCTGGGGGAGCCACTGCGCAGACTCATGAGAAAGGTGTATGGTACAGTGTCAGAAGAGTTCTGGCTCAGGCGAATAAGATATATAAAAAAAAAGGGAATTTGTGGTAACACATTTAAGAAGGATATCATAAGATCGTGTGTCGAATGCATCTAGTATGGTATAATTGGCTTATTTGGCCGGAATTGCATATAATATTCTATCAGGAATATGGTCGAATCATAAGATGTACTATTTGTTAACTACCTACTCCTCAAAGTTATTTACACGATGAGAGGGTTCCGGAAAAATTGGATATGGTCTATTATTGATTTCCCATAAAAGCCTTGAGAATTGGGAGGTTATTTATAATGATGCCCACCAATCCCTATTGACTCTGGGTTTAAGACGGAGTGCATGTATAATATTTCTAAGAATTTCCATTAATGTATACTCTCATTGTGTACACTGATATAACGACGTTTACCATACAGAAGTTAACCCGTAGGTAATTCATGTGTCTGCATGGCAAAACTCGACCCCATCTTTCCCTATAATATATCTATGTGGAAGTCGTATTATCTTAACATATAATGACTCATTGGCTTCTCTCTATCCATTCAGCGTTAATCTGTTACGGTTCTCCAGGGTAAGACAGAGGGAGGTAGGCCTATACACCTATAGGTTATAGATTATTCATGTATGTGGAAAGCACACTTTGAGAGGTGACCTGCAGTATATACAGAGGTCAGAGTCTATATACCTGATAAGAGGAGTGTAGTGATACAAGCATGTATTTGCCTGGTAAACAGGTACCCCGTCACAACACTGCCCCTTCCCAACCACCCCACCTCCTCATCCAGCCCCCCGGTCGTCAGTGAGGAGATACAGGAGGAGGTGACATTATACAGTCCTGTTATAGTGAATAGGGAAAGATAGCTCGGATATAGATAGGGTTATTACATTGTGAGAGATATAGGAGTGGGTATTTTGTTGTGTAAAAATGTAAACAGCCCCCCTAAAACCCCACCACTACCTCCCCCCTCTTCCTGCCTCCTCCAGGGTGGGTCGGCTGGTAACACGCCGGGTGCCTGGTTCGACGCCTATGTTAATCATGCGCAGCGCACCAGTCGCGCCGACAACCAGCTCCACTCCACCCCCACCCCCATCGCGCCGACCATCTAGACCCGGCCTTCCCCGTCTAGATTCGCCCACACAAAAAAACCCTGAAAAATAAATATAAGAAAAAACGGTCTTTCCTCCAGGGGCTGGCTTCCTCCCCACCCTAGACCTGGGTGGTAGTTAACCAGGGTGTATATAGAGCCCCCTGTATAATGGGTGGAAGGGACCCAGGAGGAGATGTGATTATCGCAATGCAAGCAGTGGGTCGATGGAGAAGGAAGGAGGGAGCGTGTGTTTGGAGAGGCATAACGCTACGGCCTATACGTTATCAACCCTAACATAATGCCGGCCGCGCCTACTGAGACCCAACCCCCACACCCCATACCCTATACCTCCAGCGCTATCTATTAAACCACTGCAGCAGGCTGCAGCAATACCCAATATTTCCCCACCCTATATAGGCTTAATGTAGGAGATCTAGGCCTTACCTTAGGCGTATGGCGGCGGGTAGAACCCCGGCATGGCTAGTCCGGCAGCGGCGGCGGCCTCGGCGGCGCATTACTGATGAGATGTAGATGAGAGGACTGGGGCTGCAGCGACGACCGCGACGGCGGAAGAGGCAGAGGCAGGGAGGCGCGGCGGTGGCAGCGACGACGGTACAACGACCACTGCCATCTTGGTCGGTCCCTCCTCCAGTAGGTTGAACGCTGGCTGAACGCTGGGTGAACGCTGTGCGCGACGCTAGGCCCGGAAACAGGCCGCCGCCGCTACTGCCGACGCCCTGGGTATCACACAGGGGCGGGGATGGATAGATCTAGATCTGCAAGCCGCCAACCTCGCGGGAAAACGCGCGGGAATAAGATCTAGAGGAGGCAGATCTAGGGTTACATCTCCAGTGTATCCTGAGCACACCACAAAGCACGCAGCCCCCTCCTGCTCTTCCTCCTGCGCCTCCTGCTCCTTGTCCTCGAGCTCGTCGGTGGTTGACCTGCCGAGCTGCTCGCCGTGTAAGGTGGTGACCAGGAGCTGCTCGCTGTAGTAGGGGTATGGAGAGCTGCTCGTTGGCTGTAGTGGTAGGGGTGGGGACGACTGGCGGGGCCTGCCCCCTGTGTAGGCTTCTCGGCGTGAGCTGCTCGCTACAGGACACTCCCCGGCCGGCGCTGGGAGCAGCTCAGGCGGCGCTCTGCTGCTGCTGCTGCTCCTACTGCCAGCAGTGGGGGCGGTGGGCGTAGGGAGAACCGAACGTTGATGGTTGATTCACATTGAAAATCGGAGAAATGCACACTACAATACACGATTTTATACGTAGATAGTACGCGTAAGCATCTATAGGTCTGATCATCCACAGAATCATCCTTTTAAAGATTAGCTCAGGGTCGTCATAAAATGAAGAGTCGAATAATGCTTCCCTGCAGAAAAGGGAACCTTATTATAAGATTTAAGGTGTTTAGTAACACCGATAATATGCGTTCATATGACAACGACAATCTTGATATATCAGTGTGGCAGGACTATAAAGAGGGCATAGGGTCCGAGTGCTACAAATAGGCACCCCCGTTGATATGACCCTAGCAGTTAATTGGGGCATAAAGCAACCAATAACTAACCAACCAACAACGATAATGTCATATAACAAGGTATTAATGGGCTTTCCAAACCTAATTTGACCACATCCTAATTTGACCACATAAGCACATCCACGTTGAACTCAACACATGAGGCTTTCCATGGAACATCACTTCTAACTAATAAAACAGATATTAGACAAGCGTAACGTATTTGATCCCTTCACTCAAAGTTATTTTATTAACAAATATCACAAAATGTACTGACATGATATTTTTCCTAAACGTCACTGGATTAAAAATTGCAATAGGCCTAGTAATCATTTTTTATGGAAGGACTCTCTCACCAAATTTTACCTCATTTTACCTCATTTTCAAATACTTAAAAATATCTATAATTACAGCTAGAAGAACATGTTTACTTATGTGAAGTTGCTTGATAATAAAAAAGAAAAATCTTCAGTTTTATACTTCCACAAAACACTGCTGCAGGTTCACACCCGACGCCCCATACGCCGCTGGCTGCCTGTCGGTGGGAGGGGTAGTAGCCGTGGAGGTGGTGCTGAGCCGGTCGCCTGCCGCAGACGCCCCTCTCCCCTCACACCACTACTTACATCCACCCCCACGCCGTCTGGTGGCAGACAGACGCATATATACACCTCACCGACGGAGCGCGTCTTTCCTGTAGTCGCACGTTGTCGGTACCCGGCCTTTTCTACCAGCTAGAGACTTAAGGCCTAGGGTCGAGGTTGGGGGAGATGAGGGGTTGGGTCTGAGACTATCTGTAATTTTGGATTTTAAAAGGAGTGAATATAGTTATACTGCCGCCCTTGCTTTATGGTGTAAAATGTTTTTCTCTTTATTTTGTGAATTCTGAATGGATTTTCATGATTATTTTTTTAATGTCAGGTAAGATAATACACTCTGTTTAGATGGAGATAGTAGGGAAAACTGCTTGAGACCAGTCAAAGTGTGTGCATAGTCAAGACATTGTGATATTGCCCACTTTGCTCCACTGATAGTTTCCTTTCTTTTTTGCTTATAACTTACAAAATATGGAATATAATATAAGGAAAACTTACCTCGGTTGATAGCATGACCCTGGTGGGATTTCAGAAAAATTACAGCCCTCAGCCTAATGGCCTCGGGCAGTAATTTTTGGACACCCACCTGGTATTCAGGGTTGCACTGTCAACCTCTGTATGTTTTCCTATAATACTTACTTTTTCTGGTTGATAAATACATATAACCAACCGAGAAGGGAGAACAAGGCGAGGGGTGATAACTGCCTGAGTACTCCCTTCGAGGTTGGTTATGGATTTATTATACCTTTTAGATATGAGCTCTCAAGAAAGGATGCACAGCAATCAGTGATGGTGGGGCTGTGATACTACACATTCTTTTATGTTTTTGAATATATCCATCAAATCCACAAACAGTAAGCAAGTAAAATGTAGCTAGGAAAGTTGTGCAGATAATGCATATAGTCCAGGAGCCAAATCCTGAAATCAGTCAAAATAAGGATTTACCCTCCGCGGTGAGCCCCCTGGATTTTCTTAATTTTTTTCATCTTATAGCATCCTAGGGACCATGAATCAAGACGGTTCCGAAGAATTTAGGTATGCGAACACTGTCTAATTATGCGACTTGTACTTAATAAGCAAAAATTAAAAAATGCGTTATTTCTAAATTTCTCAGGAACTATGTAAGATATGATAACATGCTATATGTCATCTGAAAGGTAATTTTTTTCCAGATTTTTTGGTATATTGTTTGTTATTGTCATTAATCATGGCAATGAGTAATTAAAGAAAAACTGTTGTTTCGGTCATAATCATTAGAACTTGAGAATCCAAGATTAAACTTTGGAATTGATAAACCAACTGCTAGGTTTACTTAAAGGACATCATTAGGCAGTTTTTAAAGAAGGTTGCATCTGATTTCATTGGAAATGTAAGGTAGAAATCATTTTTTTACTGATTAAATTCTAACCGACTACGGGCTCATTTTGCACTTATATTTCAAAAGGAGAACTGATATAATGAAAATAACACAATATATCCTAAAGGGATGGGGAAATGATAATCACTGTCTCCCTAAGCTGGTATTTCAGTACTTTCTGAGCCATATAGTCCATTGTACACAACACTGGAGCTGTAAAATAAGTATACCTTAGCTAGAAATATGACATTGTGTCCATGTAATTTGCAGACAAGCTCATCTTTGTTGCCTGATCAAACTAGAAAAGTCATTTATTTATTTTCTTAAAAGGGTATGGATGGCTCCTTATATTGCCAAAGATTCACACATTGACATAACAATATGCAGCAAACGTCTATTTACATACCCCTGTACCCACTCATCTTTAAAACCTTCCTTTAGGGAGAGTGGGAGTTCTAGGCTGTAATACTCTTTTAAATCCCCCCCATTGCTGGCCCCAATGTCTAATGTTTACCTCACCCCTGGCAACAGATTAGGCCTGGAGAGACAGAGGAATGATAAAGATGGCAGACTAGGTTTCTTATCTTCCTGTTGTGTGAGTTAACCCATTGGTAAGACACTGTGCTTACAACCTAATAAAGGATCCCTCAGAGGGTGGAGCAGGCTTAAAATTTGGCTACTTATAACTGTCTTATTATTCAATTTTATCACATAATTCCAAGAGGAGCTGGGGGTTCATCACTGCAGCTGGTGAGAAATGATAAAGTTAACTGTTTAGAAAATGTTGTCTTACAGCAGTAAAATGAAGGTAGTGGATCTTCAGAAGCTTATCAGTGGTGGAGAGGTCTAGCCTTTCCCCTGAATGACCTGAACTAGGGGATTAGGACATGCATGCATGCAGCCTCCCATGGCACAATCACTGCAGGCCTATATAAAGTGTGCCATAAACTGTGGGATTGCTGACCACCTGCTGTACTTTTGTTAACATCCTACAACCAATTTACCAAATTAAACTTTGTTATCTTTTTGCTAGTACTTTATGGTTCACAGTTCCAGGTTGTATGGGTTCATTGCTCAGTTAGCTTTATACCCTGTTGTATTATGGACTAAGTATTCAGTGTTGTATTATAAGAACTGATCATAGACATTATTTATATATTTTATATTTTGATAAGGGAATAATGTTGTTTCTGAGGTTTGAGGAACAAAAAGTTTGAGGTTACAACCAGAATAACAGCAATTTGTTGCTCTTTTACATTCTCCTAATACCATACTGCCTTGGTTATGGCTCCACAGAAATGGTGCTGTGCACATGCTGCTCAATGTGGTAGTGCTACTAGATAGTATTAGAAAACCAGTAATGGCTATACCAAAAGTTTGTAATTTTGAAATAGAAAGATATATCAGGTACTTCTGTATTGTTTCAGGTTTTGATATTTATTTGAGGTCTTGCCAATGATATTGATATGTATATACACATGCAGAGGTCTCAGTCCCTCTGGTACACTTACTGATAAAATTGGATATTATGGCAGAATCTTGGTAGTTGATAGGATTAATCTGAGTGAAGCATGACCAAAGGCTGGTCATAACTTGTATTGGTAATTTGGGAGGATTGGAAGTTTGACTCTTAGGAAACAAACTGTGACTATGATCATAATTTAATCTCAAATTACTTATACCCGTAACCCATATATAGAAAAAAATATAAAATATCCATTTTGTGTATGGTCAAGCCAAGTTACTCATTTATATAAGCACATGGGTCTAGAATCCTAGAGTGCAATCTAGTAATTTGTTAAAACTAACAATTTGACAGAGGTAGCACACCTATCAAGTTTACAAGTTTAAGAAATAGCACGCTTGGTCTTTTTGCAGTTGGCAAATTGATACAAGGACTCTTTTCTAAATTCAGAACCCTTGATATATGACAACATACTTTTTGGGATTCATCTCTTCTTAAAGTAATACATAGAGGTTCCCCCTGTATACCCTCAGAAATCTGGATTGGGGTTGGGTAATGAGTGAGTCTGCTATGAGCTATTCTTTTCTTTATGTAAACAAGAAGTAGAGGGAGCTATAAGGGGCATTCCATTTAATAAGTACACACATTTTCAAAAGCCTCAGATCCCCACCCCCCTTTGGTAAAAAATGTGCGTTGGCTTTGTACTAGAAAGTACACACTTTTCCAAAGACTTCATACCTCTCCCCCCCCCCCTTGATGCATGTATACTTAATGCAAGGGCCCTAATAAGATGGTTTGTAATCAAACTGAAACATTATCATGGTATTTTGCTGAGGAAAAAAATCTTGCTCAAACCATAGTTTTATAGTGACACATCTTTCACTGTGATCCAAAATGCTCTCCAAACAGCTACCATATTATATACATGTGCCCAAATGGCTCAGCAAGCACTGAAATACCAGCTTAGGGAGACAGTGATTATCATTTTCCCATCCCTTTAGGATATATTGTGTTATTATCATGATATCATCTCTCCTTTTGAAATATGAGTGCAAAATGAGCCCGTAGTCGGTTAGAATTTAATCAGCAAAAAATGATTTCTACCTTACATTTCCAATGAAATGAGATGCAACCTTCATTAAAAACTGCCTAAAGATGTCCTTTAAGTAAATCTAGCAGTTGGTTTATCAATTCCAAAGTTTAATCTTGGATTCTCAAGTTCTAATGATTATGACCAAAACAACAGTTTTTCTTTAATTACTCATTGCCATGGTCAAGGACAATAACAAACAATATACCAAAAAATCAGGAAAAAAACTACCTTTCAGATGACATATAGCATGTTATCATATCTTACATAGTTCCTGAGAAATTTAGAAATAACGCGTTTTTCATTTTTTGCTAATTAAGCACAAATCGCGTAATTAGACAGTGTTCGCATACCTAAATTCTTCGGAACCGTCTTGATTCATGGTCCCTAGGATGCTATAAGTTGAAAAAAATTAAGAAATTCAGGGGGCTCACTGCGGAGGGTAGATCAGGATTTTTAGATTTGGCTCCTGGACTAATATGTTAGATTTTTGTATTCCTTAATGATTTCATTTTGTTATGAATTTTAGAAAAATTAAAAATTTCTCTTTCACCTTGCAGGGTGATACAAGGCTGGTTATCACCCAGGTCTGTAACGCCCTGTGTTAAACTCTTAACTGCTCAACTTGTATCACCCTAAGATATAAAAAATAACAGAATCTCTGTGCATTTGTTTATGGTGCTTTATATGTACACGCAAGCTATCTTAAGACAACCTGTTCACTGCCATTTGAATTTGCAAACAACGCATGAAATCCATCGCATGATGTTTTTAAATTTAGAGATATTGCCCCTATTTTTATATAAAGTTGATGTACAGCAGACCTCCACTGGCAGCGGCATTGGGCATTATGCATTAGCCATTGAGGTAGTCACTAACAACTGAGCTCGACTGAGACAGTTTTATGTATATTGTTTAAGGGAGTGCCAATGGTGATAATTTACCAACATGTGGGCTAAATGATATGATGAAGTCGCGGATGCGCCGAAGAGAGTGGAAGAAAAGGGGGGGTGAGGATGGAGAAAAAGATAATGGGGTGAATGCGGAGTAGCAAGAGAAGAAGAGAAGCAAGAGAGGGAGGAGGGTGAGTAAGAGAAAGATTTTATTTAAAAAGAAAATAGATGGGGAGCAAGGAGAGCAGAGTTTTTAGGATATAGGACAGGGTAAAGAAAGATAAGATGAAAAGCGACAATCTGTTGGACCAAGTTGACAAAGGAATTCTATTGTGATTCCCATTGTTACAAACCAGCTATACACGCAATGTAGTTCGTGCGACGTCGTTTAAAGTAAAGGTAGTGCACACACACAATGTCGCCTGTATAAGACGAACTATGCATCTTACACGATTAGTAACACTTTTTTTTTATACTACTGTGATTATGTTGCACGCGTCGCTCGTTTGTATAATACTATCTACACAGTGCACTGAGGTACAGTGCAAGAAAAACTAGAATAGTATATAATAAAATATTGTAAACTCGTTTGTATTGGCAAGAATATTATAGTGGAACTTGTAACGCTGATACGTGTGCTAAACGCCAGGCGGCGACATCGTTTAGTGGCATAGTTAGAGTATATGGAGAGTGGCAAAGTCCCCAGGCGTAGGGACTGCAGCCGGGCTGAGGCACGTCCTGCAGGTACGCACAGGTACGACGAAGGACGATGGAGATCTGTAAGGGTACGTTATGGACCGAAAACATCTAGCTAAAAGATGCTAAGGACAGCAGGCCTTGCCGTCAACATTAGTTTATATGATAGCTAGAAATAGAATTAGTTTATGTGAGTAAGAATGGGCAGTATGAGAGATAAGCAAGACTTCATTAAGTAATAGTGTAAATGAGCATAGCGACAAGCCTTTTGGCTGTCGCTATATAAGTGGTATGAGACTTGAGATAGACGAGCAGACCAAGATAGAGTTCGAACAGAACACATGGAGCAATAGTCAGACATACGGATCACACGGGTAGTGTTAAGGATGGTAGTAACCACAATGAACAGGTGATAGTAAGGATTGGGACAGCTTAGGCTTAGCCTTACGGACTACGTGCTGGAAGTGACGGAGATCCTACCGATGGTCTCCGTTACCGGTAGACGAGAGGTGACTCTCTCAACAGTGTAAGAGCGTATATACCTTGCGAAAGGGGAAGCTTGACCAAAGCTATACCTGGTTGGATTGTTACTGATGTGTTTGAATTGTGAAAGGAAAGGAAGAACTGTATGGATGGAGAACTGTATACTTGTACCTTCGGAATATTATCATGAATGTAATAAACTGACCTCTTGCCAAGCGCGTGTTCTTTGTATAGGATTGAGCCCCTTTACTTAGAATCTCTACCACTAAGAACTGAACTTTGATCCAGGATAACATCTATCTGGAGAAAGCTAGCAACTTCAACGAATAATCACTAAGAACTCCCCATTATCTTAGTATAACACTTTTATTAACATCCTCAAGTAAACGAAAGATCCACGATAAGCGATATAACATCACGCAGTCGAATAATGAATAAACGAATCAGTACAGGATATGAACAAGTACGAACTTTAATAGTGATACTCCCCAATAAATAAACGAACATCAAAATATAACCACCCAGCTCAACAGTGCCATTAATTTCCATAGTCTCTCAAGTTTTATTTATGTGATGTCATGTACAGAGTTCATACAATATAAGTGACGTAGCGTGTATTTCTTCTGTTCAGAATGGGAGATGCCTAAAATTACCTTTTTATATACTACTTACGTAATTTTAAATTGTCACGTATATAATTATACCAATCTAGTTAGTATTGCCATGGAAATAATTGAGCAAATTGGAGCAAATTGACGCGACGTCATCGTATAGGCAACAAATATTTACGCGAAAAAATTCCACAGAAACAAATAGTATGGAGAACACAACACCAATAGTTGTGAGACCAAATTTATATAATAATATATTTACGCGAAGTTGTATACGTATAGGATGTTAAGGATAACTAATTCCAAATCATCAGTTGTCCATACTACTTGCATAATTTGTCCTGTATACAATGAAGTCAATTCACGCTATATTGTCGCATCGATAGTGGACGTATAGATCTTATGCAGACGTGGTCACGTGACCACTTTTTGGTGATCACCATGTGCTCTCCCTGAACACGTGGCCCTCACATACATCCAGATATCATTAATTATATACAATAAAAGTTGTTTAGTATTATTTCATGTGATTATTTCAGACACATTTTACAAGTTTGTTGAATGTTAATATAGGAATTTCAAATTGATCACCAAGATGGCGTCAGGTCGATTTCTGGTGGTTGTGACGTCATCTACACAACAACTATGAGCAGCGACCTCACTCGAATGGAGAATTTTACGGATCCTGAAACTGGTTTGAGCAAGGGGAGACATTGTGGGAACATAGCAAATGTCACATCATGCTGAATTAAGGTTTCACTCCCAGCAGGTTTAATTGTTTCAATATGCATGGGTACAATGTATATGGAAAACGGAAAGGTGTCACTTTTCATAATGCTTCGCTAAAGTATCTGTGTCACAAACGCTTAAGCCACGTTTCCACCAGCCGATTCTGATTGTTGGAATTTTGGTAATAATTTTATTTTTCACAAGTAATATGACAAAGGTCCATGCATCCTACATATCATTTGAAAGAGAATTTAAAACACGGTTTAATAACAAATAAGATGTCTATGATTGACCAAAATTTCAAATGCCATTTTTTTGAAATCGGGCGCAAAATCAGCCAGTGGAAACCAGCCTTTAAGCCCCATACCCACTATTACCGAGTCGGCCTATAAATTGGCTTACAAATCTATGGAATACACTGGTTTACCACCAATGCTTGTACCGATTCATAGGCTGACTGTGTGCGGGTAAGCCCTTTTTAGTCAGGGTCAGCCGACGGGAGTACCGCCCTATGAAAAGCCTTGATTCCACAAGCCAATTTTACTACCAATTTCAGAAATTGGCAATGAGAATATTGGTTAATCATGAACATGTTATATACCACTAGAAAAGGTTTTTAATTCTCTTTCAAATGATATGTAAGATATGTAAGCTTTTGCCATATTACCAATTAAAAGTAATAAATTACCAACAAATCGGTAGTGAAATCTGTTGGTAGAAACGGGCTATATTTGACACCAATCACTGACTACCGTCGGCCGACTCTACACTCAGGCTGTCATCTGTCGGTCCATCGTTTAGTGGGTATGGGGCTTTAAGCCCTGTTTCCACCAACCAATTTTACAACCAATTTCAAAAATCGGCAGTGGAAATATTAGCTATTCCTGAACATTTTATACACCACTAGAAAGGGTTTTTAATTCTCTTTCAAATTATCTGTAAGATACATAGTCTTTTGTTATTATTGCTAGTTTAAAGTAATGAAATACCATCAGATCGGTAGTAAAATCGGTTGGTGGAAACAGGGCTTTATGTGACCCAGGACAATTAACCTAGAGGGTTTGCTAGACTTGACATGCGCACGTGACACTGAAAATCCCAGCACACCTACATCATGATGGTTTGAGTGCTCTTATGGGGATTCACAATAATTGAACCTCTAGGCACCATTGACCGAATTCTGTCTAATAAAAAGGCAGCCCGTGACAATTGACGGTGGCTGTTAATTACTCCCCTGTGAGCTTAGATTTATTTGTGAATTACAAAAGCTCCTGAGTTGTTTTGAATTTGCTTGTATTAACTGCCTATGAAATCACAATTTGGTTGTCACAATTTGGTTTAACATAAGGGTGTCGACGATTGCCTGTCAATTATATTATATAGTATGCAAACACTTGTAGCAATCAATAGGCCTTGTGCAGATGTGTCTCATGATCACATTTTGGTGATCACCGTGTGGTGGTCATGACAACGTGGGTCTGAAATAGTTTTGAAATTAAAATTATGGCAATTATTAATTATGATTCAGTGGGATTGGCTGGGAGAAGTTGGTATGGAAAGACCCTACAGTTCATATACCTTAATATTATGTATAATTCTCATGTCTATGTATAAATCATAGGCAACTTGAATGATGATGTGTACAATGTACTTGACGTGATTGACAAGGATCCAATTTTAGATATTGTCATTGTTTTACTTGAATTTGCATAAAATGAGCCGCCATATTTTATTAAATTAATGTGATCCTGCATATATTTCTTTACTTTTATAGGTGCAATAGCTCTGAAAACCAAGGGAAATCTCGATTATTATTACTAATAAAAACCTCAGACCTGCTTTGTTGAGGCCAGTGGAGGAGGTGTGACATTGTAGATGGTGTGTGTGGAACACACTTCACTAGGCGATAATAGAAGCAGGGACATCTTTGGGTATTGGGGGCCTCTCCGCGAAGCGCGCCACATGCAATGGCCGGAAACCTACGGCCCCATCCACAGAAACCTCCCGTGCAGAGTGGATCAATGTTCCCTGAGGTATTTACTGGAGGGGTGGGAAGGTGAAATAGGTGAGATTGGTGGGGTAAGAGGTGGAGGGAGAAGGAACTGGATAGAATAAGAAGCATTGAAAGAATGTACACAATGACAACGATGTCCCGCATGGAGTTACCATAGGGGGGCGTTTTCTTTGACATCATATAGTTTCCCCCTAAAACATTGATACATACACACATTTATCCATACAAACAGAAAGACAGACAGACAGACAGATAGACAGACAAATAGATAAATAGATAGATAAATAGATAGATAGATAGATAGATGGATGGATAGATAGATAGATAGACAGACAGACAGACAGACAGACAGACAGACAGACAGACAGACAGACAGACAGACAGACAGATAGATAGATACATGTAGATAGAATGACAGGCACCGAAACAGTCATACAATGCAAGTTCTCGATGGATATTATAGTTATATGGGCAGGTAGCTTTTCATTTAGATATTGCAATTTCACCCTATTGTGTGATTTTTTATCAGAACTAATTGTTCAATTACCACCTTCATGGTGGTTCTGGTGGTAAAGTAAACTGGCTTAAGATCTCATAACACTGCATTTTCCCAATATAAATGTTTTACTTAATCTAAAAATAGAACAGTTAGCCAGGTCAGAACACTTTGTGCTATCTGTGCCAAATACCAGCCTTTACAGACCAAAGGGCAGCCCCTCAGAGACTTATAACCGGGAAAAACTGCCAAATGACAGGTTACTTTACTACATCAGGGTGGACCCTGGAGGACGCTGCCCTGCGTCCCTCCAGCGTCCCTCCAGCGTCTGGGGACTGGAAGCGGCCTATCAGCGGGCAGCAGGGGGCGGGCTGTGTCAGCTTAATCACCTCAAGACTATCTCACCCCCACCCCCTTTCACCTGTACCCGCCTAGGCCAGCCGGCCACTAGTAGGGTATGGGGTGGGGAGGGGGGTATGGGAAGGTGTGTGTTTTCTTCCGTCTGAGCAAGGCTTAGATTATATGATAAAAGTATCCGAATAATTCGTAGATGAGTTCCTGTTTAGCTGCGAAATATCTAATTTCTAAGTGGGGGCCGCCCATTGATTACTTAGAGACTATATGGGGGGTCTGAAATTCTTCACGTCCATGTATAAAACCAATGTGTACGTCAGGTTATGGGATGGGGGAGGGTGAGATTTCAGGGAAAAATTGGGTATGTAACCAATGGATGGTCCACTACCGTTGCAGTAAAACCCAGTTGGAGTGACCCTCTCCTCCCTCCAAGGCACCACCTGCCAAATACCTACCAACCACAAGGTCTGTTGAGGCTCAGATAATGTGAGGTTAAACAAGCATAAGGATCGTTTCCCGAAACACGAAAGGGACGTCGTTCTCATGAACCAAATCACGTATATCAGTACCCGTAAGCGTAGCCGGTGCAGAGTAGAGATACCACGAGACACAAAGAACATGCCAACAGTCTGGCAATAGTCTGAGTGCAACTATTTTCTGATTTACATCTGGAAGATACCCTGGTATTGAAGAGAATAAGCGTATTCCTAGCCAAGGATATGACGTTCTAATAACGTTCTGGATTGGTTCTTGTTACGTCACACTGTTAGGTTACAGCGACGATTTCTTTATGACTCCCAAATACGTTGCTGCAACCAACTGTTGCGACGTGACATTGTGATGTTATGACAATGTTCTTGTCACGTTATTTATAAGGCTGAGACTTAAGGATAGACAACACCTCTCAGGGTGTCTTTTGCGGTATTGCACATTGCGTGCTTATTAATAAGAGTACATTGATATAGTAAACATCAAATTATAAATCATATTTTTCTCCATCTTTTGATATAAGGTACATTATTTTCCCTCAAAGATTCAAAATAATAGAGATGAAAAACAGATTTTTTTACTTTTATTTTTTGAACATGAATATCTCACTTAATAATATATGTAAAGGCCTGACATTTTCACAGGATGTAGATAACATTCATTAGGAGGGAACCGTGTCTCAGATTTTTGATTTAGGTCATAGTTTTAATTTTATGTCAAAAAACGGGAAACTTTTTGTGATTTTTTTCAACATTATTTTCTACATTTTATAAAATAAAAACTAAGGACCTAAATCAAAATTCTGAGATACCGTTTCCTCTTAACAAATGTTTTCTATATCCTGTAAAAATTTCAGGTCTCTATGCACAGTAGTAAGTGAGATATCTTTGTTCAAAAAATAAAAGTTAAAAATGCATTTTTCCAATTCCTTACACAGTCAAACAGGCCTGATCATACATATTGTAATATGATTTATATTGACAGATAGGTTAATCCAATGGGATTTTAATCATATAAGACCAACATTTATGCCATGCACTTCAGATAATTTATACATTTTTAAAGGGGGGCTCGGGAAATAGCCCCCGAGAGGTGTTGTCTATCTTTAATAAGAATGTCACAATAACATTCTGTTTAGGTGTGGTTGAGACCTCACTGAATGAGGATGTCACAATAACATTCTGTTTAGATTAGGGTGACACCTAACCTAATAAGATGGTTACAGTAACCTTCTGTTTAGGTAAGGTTAAGACCTGACATAATCAGAACTTCACAATAATGTTCTGTTTAGATAAGGTTGGGGCCTCCCCTGGTCAGGGGGTGACAAAAATGTTCTGTTTAAGTCAGGTCTAGACTTCACCTAATCAGAATGTCACAATGACATTCTATTTTAATTTGATCTTGACCTAACCTCACCAGAACGTTATAATAACATTCTGTTTTGGTTAAATCACTACCTCACAGAAAAACAATGTAAAAGGTGTGTGACATTTTAGTAAGTAACAGACAAACCAAAAAAGTATGGTCACATAACGTGACTGTTACGTCCGCCTTGGCTGGGATTGTCATTGTACAGCATAGTTTTAAATATTATATATTTACTTCATCGGCTAGAATAGATATAGAGCGATATTAAATAACAAGGAAAGTTAGGATTTGGTTTGGACATATATAAATATCTACTACTTGATAAATCCTCATAGATACGTGGACTCTAAAATCTTAAATTCTTGGCAAAGAGTATCATATGGCAGTTGAAATGCGAATGAGGTGACCAGGCCTTCTTACTTTGCCAGGAAGTTCCATACTCTTAGCCGAGGCAAACTATTGGGGGACAGATAAACATCTTCTTCATCCCTGACTGACTGTCACCAGTTACATGTACAGGGGCTGACAGACTAGGTAATAAACGGCCTTTATGATACTGAGTAATAATTTTTTTTACTACCCCATGAATCTGACGTGACAGGGCAGATAGAGGATGGGGACATGTTTTATGTTTGCTATATCTAATTCTATGGCTACATGTCATTTCCAGGAAATTGGGCTGATTGGAAAGATTTTAAGTGCATTGCATGTGTATTGCAGAACAAGTTAGACATATCAAACATGTTATAAATCAATTTCATATTTCAAAGTCTGGAGTAGATTTGATGGTAGATGGGGCTGGAATAGTGAAGCAGCAGTCACAGGTCAGTATAGGAGGGTAATAAATTATATGAGAATCCTGATACAGCTAATAAGGGTGACGAGAACTAGGTATGGCGGGAGCTAGATATGGGGCACTGAAAGTGAATTATGGATTTATAGGAACTTTGAGTAGAAGTCTGGTTAAGTTCAAGGAGGAGTCTTGAATGAACATGCAAGAAAAATATATTATTATGCAGTCAAACTTAAATACTAATTCAATCCTGATGAAGGATGTAACTATCCGAAACATGTAAATTGACCAACTTTGAATGTCTATAATAAATTTCAAAGTCTACAACAAGCCGTCGTTGAGTTAGATGTTCTCCACAATATTTTTTTAAATACTTATGATATTAAATATTTACAAATAATAGGAACTGGCCCCGAGCAAGAATATGACATTATTATAATGTTGCAACAACATTCTGTTTAGTTCTGCTTTGGTTCTTGTTACATTATTTTGATGGCACACAAAAACGTCTTGAGAACCTAACATTACAACGTCACACTCTGACGTTATTATGACATTCTTGTAACATTCTTTCATGTTATAATAATGTTTTTATAATGTTCTTTATAAGTAAGGTCTCAACCTTACTAAAATACAATGTTATCATTACATTTTTCTTCAGTAAGTCTCAACTTTACCTAAAATAACATCACTGTTATGTGAAAATTTGTCAGGTTACAGACTAAATAAAAAAGTATAGTCATATAGAACATGCTCAAAAGGACGCCATATGCCTCAGGGATACATTTTTAGGGGTTTTGATATACCTTAACAGGATACTTTAAGTAAATTATAGCTTAGATGACTGCCTGCTTTTTGCATTTTTGAATAAATGATCAACAGTTTTTCTATCACATGTTGCAATTATTTCATTTGCCTATACAAATTTTAATAAATGGCATGGGCATGTCAAAGATGAGATTTTAGGTAATTGTTGCCATCTAATACTAATATTTAGTAGGGGAATGATAAAAAAGAAAGTTTGATGTTGAAATTATGAAAAAAAAATTGTTAGGACAAGGCTCATGCTGAATAAGATAGTGACATAATTTTTTCATATATTCTCAATCTGAAAGAACATCCCAAATAGAATGATTATGAAATGTTCTTAGGCTGCTTACCAACATATCCAAGGAACTGTGTTTCCATGGTAACCAAGTAATCAAACAAACTAAATACCTCATAATCAAGATGGGGGAAATTTCTTTTGCAATATTTCATTAAAACAGAATGAAAATATCTTACAAAGAAGCAGCGTTATAAATGTTTAAAGATTTTGAAGCATTTTCACATAGGAACATTGAATAGGTCTAATTAGCTGTAATTATGTTATCTGTAGAGTAGGTTAATTTACCTCATTTAAAAGAAAGCAAAGTAAGGTAATTCAAATGGCCTGAAACTCCAGTTCTAATTGATTTTCTTTATAATCTTTTTTTTTTTTTTTTTTTTTTTTTTTTTTTATTACGATTTCTTCTTACATGACATAAGTTCTTCCAGAAAAAGGTGATAATAACAAAGAAACAAATGATCAAATCATGATATCAAATGAGCAAAATAATACAATAATCAATAGTCCAGTTTCTAATGTTCCATGGTTTTACCCCTCTACGTAACAATTCATTCAGTAGCCTTTTTTACAAATACATATCCAGATGTATTTTAAATGAATGGGCACAATTACTGTAATATACCACGAATCGATCTCTTGAACATTAATTTGTTTTCACTTAGTTGTACATCCAATGGTAATGTTTCCCATAGTCTAACCCCCCTGTAATAGGGGCTTTGTAGCACTTTTTCTTTTTTAGTAACTTTCATTTTGAACTTAGTGCCATAGTGTCGACGTAGCATCATATTTGGTCGTTTATTGTCAACCCATTCAATGTTATTTCTATGAGAGTACATTAAGGACAGCAAATGTTCAGATCTTCGCTTGTTCAGTCTTTCTATTTTATATCTGCTCATGATATCCTCCCCAGTAATATCATTTGGCAGACCATATTTGATCATCCTTAAGGCACGTGTTTGTATTTGTTCCATTTTACCTACATGTTTTTTAAGTGCACTGTCTACAAGAAAATCACAGTAGTCAAGATGAGGAAGCACTAGCTGTTTATACAGTAAGGCAGCAGTACTTGCCGAGACATTTTTCCGTGCCTTTTTTATCATGAAAAGTTTCTTATTTGCCTTCTTGACACAGGTGTCTATATGCCTTTCCATAGATAGGCTGTGGTCTATATCTACACCTAGATATATATAATTATTTACATGTCCAATTGGTTGACCATTACATTCAATGTCATATTTTAGTACATCATCCTTTGCACCAATCAACATTTGCTTTGTTTTCAATACATTGATGGTCAATTTGTTCATGTTGCACCAGTTCAATACTTCACTCATACTCTCCTTTAGATACTTATGTCCCATATACGAATCATCTGTTATTGTGTAAAGAACTGTATCGTCAGCATACATTAACAACTGGGTATTTGATGTTTTCTTCATTCTTAGAAATAAGTCATTTACATAAATGATAAAGAGCTGCGGTCCCAAGACAGAACCCTGTGGAACCCCTCTCTTTATTTGTTTTGCCTGTGATTGAAACCCATTTATTTTTATTTGTTGTGTTCTATGACCGAGATAATCTGAGATCCATTTCAATGCATTATGGTCAAAACCATATAATCTTAGTTTATTTATTAGTATTCTGTGATCAATGGTGTCAAAAGCTTTACTGTAGTCTATGAATATGCTATTTCCAATTTTTTGTTCATCATAACATTTAAAAAGGTCTGTTGTGAATTTAAAAACCGCATCTGCTGTACTCCTTTTTGCCCTAAATCCAAATTGATTGTTGTGTAAAAGATTGTTGTTGTCTAAATAAATCTGAATCTGCCTATGGACCGCTTTCTCAAGAATTTTACCAATTAAGGGTATTTGTGATACAGGTCTCCAATTAGTTGCCTGCAGAGGGTCACCCCCCTTTGGCAATGGTGTTATATATCCTATTCCCCACTCTTCTGGGAATATTCCAGTGTACAATGATTGGTTCAGCATATAGCATAATTCATCAATAACAATTTCAAGAGAGAAACCGAGGCTCTCTGTTTCTTTGCAAATGTAACAATATTATATGCTCGATGAGGTGGATTCTAGAAAGGGTCAAAAGGTGCTCAGGGTAACTGCCATATGCTAAATTCTAACCAATTGTGTATAAGGCAGGTGAGTCAAATATGAATATTAAAGAGTAAAAATCGGATGTATTTAACGAATTTTCTCTGGACAATAATACAAAGATATTGCTTCCACAGCTCTGATGCCAAGCATAATGATTAACATGCATATATTTCACACATACCAGATTCCAGTATCCAGTGACTGCCAAGTTAAGCCTGACTCGTGTGACTTTAATTCAATGCCATTCACATGGTTATGATGTTAATCAGGTTATTTTTGGTTGTATTGAGCTATTACTGGTATGGCTGTGTTTCCTGACCTTCTTCCAGTGGTAGATGGTGATTGAAAGTATTTTATAATATTTGGATGGCTGACATTACTTATGAATGAATCTAGTTTGATATAGTGGTATTCTGTAGTTTAAGAAGTTATCTACCAGGTGGCACCACTAGCCCTGGAATGCTCCATTCTGCAAGCAGAGTCTTGTTGCCCCTCTGGCTTCTTGATCAGTGTTAAGTGGCATGCTGTTATTTTAACATCACATGCTTCCATGCTAGTACCCAGACATAAGATCATACAGTTGCCTGTTTTTGTGCATTCATGAATAAAAACTGAATTGTTCTTTTTTTATTGCTAATTCATTTCACTACATAAAACTTCATCACATAAATCAGAGGCGTTTTTTAGTTTTTAACAAATTTGAACCAGTTGTCAATACTGATTACCAAAATAAGATACCTGACAAGTCTCTCCACTGGGTGTGTCCATATACATGTGGATGAGAGGAGATATGGTGGAAATATCAAATAGAATGGCTCTTTTATTATCTGGTAGTTGACCACTAACCTTCTCTTCCTTGTAACTTTAGGTCAGCAAGAAATATAGAAGAAAGTAATTTGGTTTTTCTTCTTTCTGATTAAACCATGTCATGAAATCCGACATTCCCAGTTTATCAAATCTGTTTTTTCTCCAAGTAAATTTCATGTCTGGAGCAGAAACATAACATGGCAAAGAATGAATAACTAATACATTAATCAAGAAAAAAGCCATCTCAAGGTCTACAGAAACTAGTATTGCAACAATACATTTTAAAATGATAAAGTTAAATAATAATTACAATAACTGCCTGTTTTGGCAATAGTGGATGGCGACAAAGGGAGATGAGACTGTAATCGAAAGAGCACATGTCTGCCTCACCTACCTTTGGCAGAGCTGTACCAAGAGGATATGTAAAATCAATACGACCGAGTGTTTATCAATGCAGGCCAATCATGGGTTAGTCAGGAGAGATAGAAACTAAAGTGCCTCGCACACGACGACGGATATATCGTGTGTACATTATTATCATAGTATGCAATTGTTGTACACTTTATCACAGGAAAAACTGAGCCTTGTGTCGTTTTCGATATTTGCTGCGCAACAGCACATTATGTAAGTCGGGCACAGTCCATGCCAGTCTTTCTTCGCCAAAATCATGAAATAGTCATAGTATGACCAACCCACTGTTTGGTAATAACCTTATTTTGTACCCCTGTCCCGTATTGCATAAACCTAATTCACGCCCCAAATGCACAGTCCCATCACGCCAATAAAGCACAATGCTCCCTTCTCTCAACACATGCAAAGTTTTAGCCAAGCTCAGCTATGTTTTTTGGGCATTTATGTAACTTCTCCTACTGTGCGCAGCGGTTAGCGCAAGTTAGACTGGTGCGCCTTTACTCACGCTCCGTGTGTGCAAAGAGCTTTATGGGAGCACTGTGCCTCTTATAAAACTTTAAATGGTAAGCAGTCTATATCTCCTGCCCTCTGATCATGGACCAGTGCCTCTTATGCTCATAGGTAGTCGCTATTTCCAAGCAAAGGGCACCTGATCTTCCAAAATGTTATGTAGAACCCCCTCAATTTGTAGGAAAGTATGGAAAAGTCCCACATTTTAGTTTTATTTTCTAATAATGTCCACCTCCCTTTCCAAAATGTCATGTAGACGCCCCTAAAGTTAGCAAGAAAAAATGGAAAGCTCCACACTTTACTGCTTTCCAACCCCCCCTTTCCTTTACAAGTTCTGACAAAAAGTGTGAACAAAATGTTTTGGAAATCCATCTGTGCAATGGGACTCCTCATATGAAGTCCCACCCTCGGCTTTCTCCTTTTCCAGTTTCTACTTGAAAGGGGTATAGTACTGTAGAGTATGGCGCATGTTCCTATAACAACCGCAAAGTCTGAATGGCTATCACATGAAGGACAACGTCTTTTCAACGGAAAATCATGACATTTATTAAATAAAACCATTTAAAACTCATTTTTAGACAAGAAAAACACGACCGTACTGAGATAGGATACGGAAATTTTCGACGATCTGAAAAAGCTTTCAGCCGACGTAAAACCAAACTCAGGATTGTTCTTTAGATATGCATGATTTATTTTTCAGACAATAAATCAACTGGGTCTTAGATCAGGGTTGATGTGGGGGTCTTCCTAACACGACGGTCTTAGATCAGTTTTACCACTGTTAATTTGTAAATTATTGCATGGGCACTTGCAGGAAAATACGCCAATAAACTCACAATTGCAACATTTCCATATTTATTTCATTGGTACTGAATTACGCAACACGGAATGTTTTACTGTACATGTATAGTCTGCTGAATTTATATATCCATCTTCTAATCTCTTTCCACCTTAATATTCATGCGAAACAAAAAATGCCCAACTAATAAACTATACAACACTTTTGAAAAAACTCCTACATGTTTTTAAGGGTCTTAAACGCACTATATATATTTCTGGGCACTTTGTCCTTGTGCATGAGGTATATGTATATGTTGCCCGCATAATCTCCTCAAAAAGAAGAACTTAATAGAGTCATCTCCAACGAATTAAGGTCAGCAGTCACGCTTCAGTGGAGGCTGGACAAAGGAACGTGTTGGAGCAGGCTCAGCGTTGGAGGGTTATTACATAATGCTGATAAGGCCTGTGCATACGCTTCGTGGTCGGGGATGGTTCTTTCAATAACAGGCTCTGTGGGCGGGGCACAGTGGGGCATTCTTATAAGAGTAGCCACTCGATTGTATTTACTTTTGTTTAAGAAACTGTAGTACTCAAAGTTGTGCAATGACACTACTAAATACTTGTTCATCATATTTTCTCCAGGCTTTGTGGACCGGGCCCCGGTGGCCAATATGGCAATATTAGTCTGTCGCCTAACGTGGAATCTCTACGTATACCCAAACAATACTTGCAATATAAGAATGTTCTAAGTCATGAATTTAAACCATACAATCCTTTTCATACATATTACTTCCATATTATAAGTATTCTTTTACGCAACAACTTAAATAAAGCCGGGTTGGAAATTGTACATTTACATCGTCCCATTCACGATGGAGACACCTTATTAGCCTGGACTCTATGAAACAAACAAACATCAAAGAGTACGCAAAACCTATCTAATTCTTTTTTTTTTTTTTTTTTGAACTTAGAATCATCATACAGTCCTTCGGCTTCCAAAGCCCATCTTCCAGGAATCGCCAGCCTTACAATTTGCTGGCTTAGATATAAAAGTGAAGTGGAAGAAAAATGAATGAACAGTTAAGTAATGCTGTTATCCAATACTACTACATTATTGTTATGTCACTGCATGTATAAACTTTAGTCATATCAGTTATGGTACAACACGAGTCACATCCATTCAGTGAATGTTCTGGTTATGGCATGGAAGTCTATCGCTCACTGGTATTTAGGCTCGTCACAGAGCATGTCACAGACGTCCACGTCCAGCGAGACAAGATCTCCTTCTGGTATAATATGAATACTTCAACGGACCAGGCGTCCCCCATGGCACCGGTATTTAGGTGGTAGTGCCTACTTTGAATTTGCCACATCTACTAATCGACCTTTCACATTACATCACAGCAAAAATGATCGTTGGGTTTTGATCCCCTGCTGTTTGCCCGCCCTGTCACCTTCATCTCATAGATTCGATCACCAAAGACAGAATTCGTCCCAACTGGTTTTCGCCATGAAAATGACCAAGGCTGTTGGTATGGCGTAAAACACCCAACTCACTCACTCACTCATATTACATCACATTTGGTGGTACCCCCTGCAGGCGCGGATTTAGGGGGGGGGGGGGGGGCGTGCCAGGCGTCCCCCCCCCCCCCACATGTACATGGCATGGAATTCCATCGCTCACTGGTATTTAGGTGGTAGTACCTACTTTCAATTTGCCACATCTACTAATCGACCTTTCACATTACATTAGACTAGTGGACACTAGCATTTGCTTTTCACAAACATGTTCTCCGTTTATCACGCATTCATCTTAGCCTTGTTACATGTTACTCTTACTATCAGCACGTTACATCTTGATTACGAGTTACCTCTGTTTCCTGCACAGCCTAGTGTCTGTGCCTCCGGGCCACGATAGCGCCCTCGTGAGGTGGTCAGTCTGACGTCATCGATATAATATTTGTTGTTGCCAGTTTACCACCACGCTGCATCGTCGCTCCCCTGCCGGGTGTCCCGGCTTTCATTGTGGCGTTGCCGGCGGGGCAGGGCCAAGTCATTTCTGTGTGTTGTGGAGACTCTACTGGTGTAGTGGGCGGGGGCTGACCCAGGAATTTGTAGAGGGGGGGGGGCAAGAACATAAATGTGCAGGGGGGTGGGCCCTCCATCAAACATGATTTAACTGGGCAAGCGTGTTGGGGGTGGGGGCAAGGACCGTCCGCCCGCCCCCAACCGCCCCCCCCCCCCCCTGGATCCGCTCCTGGGCCGCCTTGGAGACTTTTTCCGAGTAGCGCCATTCTGGACTTTGTAGCTTGCACCGGCAACTGTCTGTCTACTGAGGCCAAATCAGCGATTCACTTCCATTATTCTGAGCGACTGGTCTCTCCGTAGTCCTGGAGGGTATAAAAAAACAATTAAGACCAGGCTTATATTAATGTCTGCAAAAATTTAAATGTACATGGCTTTATTATTTGGTTTAAATGGTATAAATATGAATATACGGGTGCAGGGCGCACCTTAATTTCCAACACTAGTACTGCACAGTTGAGTTTCTTGTAGCTGTGCAACTCACCTTCTGAGTGTTAGCGGAATTGTTGCGTGAAGTGCCGAATGTTCTCGGTGGAGTCAAGGTCCGAAACCTCTTCTGAGGAGGAGGCCTTCCATGACCACCCAAAAGATGATCCTTCTCGCTTTGTAGCTGGCCCCGGCAAATTTCTGTGTCAGAATCTATGAGGAACAGAATAATTCGAAGGGAACAACAGGACCGGTGTGATTGCGGGCGGCGGGAAAGTGCCACGTCTACGTCATCAAATTCAGGTACGCGGGCGACAATTTTTTTTTTTTTTTTTTCTTCCGGTAAATCTAAATTATAAGCACAGTGCTTTGCCCATACGTCACCACAGTTCAAATTAGTTTCCAGATCCCTTCGTAATTGATGTTTATAATGTAATGAAGTTGGCCCTTCGAATTGATTTTAACACAAAGACTTTGTTTTTACTAGGGCAGGACCTCAGCCACTGTCAGGTCACATGATCAGAAAAAAACAAAAATGGCGCAGGCGATCGTGTGAGTATGAAACCTCTTTATTACAATAACACATTTCAGACATTTGTAGGCATGTTTACCCCCAGTTTTGTACATCTTAGGATGGAATATGATACAGACCACAACCAGGATCATTACTCCACCTCGGAACGTGATCAAATACTAATTTTGCTCGTAAGAAAGGTGACATTTTTCATAGATTGGTCGCCGGACGGTGGATCGTGGAAAACCGACGCCAACCAGTACAACTCACTCGTACAACTCCACGTAACCTCTGCCTCTGGGGCTGCTGGTCAGATAAGATATCAAAAGTGTGTCGTCAGGCGGCGGCGGCCCACAACCCCGCGACTGTAATTTAGCTAGGTCAGCCATCCTCCCGGGGACCCTCCCCTGCCAGGGGAGAGTTACCACCCGACACAGTCAGGCAACAGGGCCAGTGTATGGGTCCTTCTAACTCCGAGTGAGGTAACTACTGTTCATGTCTGCATTGAACTGAGAAGTTGGCCACCCTAAACTACCTGACATTGGTCTTTTCTTTTTCCAGCGATGCTGCTACGTATCATGTGCCCCCAGGGCACAACATCTTGGTCCGGGCGGCGGGCGAGGAGGGGGCGCCCTTACAGTAAGTAATACAATATCAGTTTGTATATACTGGGATAACATTATGGCTTTCATGCCTGGTACATTGTCCTCCAACAGGTCACCTAACTTTCATGTTTATTTATAAAAGGGTATCCCCAAGTTGGAGTGAACTAAAGCTGAACTAAACTTATCAGTCTGGATATCGTGGAATTACTGAAAAGGCAGGTGATACTCAAGTAAGACGGACAGCTGATTAATTATAAAAGGCCTATTGAACGTATGTAACCTACAGGCCTACGCACTCATGAATCCTAAATTAATATTGAATATATAGTTGTGTGTCTGTATTTTGCTCATTAACGACATCGAGATAATAATTGTTGTTGCCAATTTACCACCACGCAGCATCATCGATCCCCCGCCGGGTGTCCCGGCTATAATGTTGGTTTTGCCGGCGGGGGAGGGCCAAATTTTTGTTCCGCCCCCTGCTGGCCCACCACCGTCACCGGAGGGGTCTCAGTCCTCCAGTTCAGGGGCTTCTTCTGAGGCGGGGGCCGATGCCCCACAGGACGGCCAAGGGGATGGTGGTGTTCCCCTAGACCAACCCCTGGTTAACGGGGATGTTGGTCCAGGGGAACTTGACCATCCTGCCGTCGGTGGGGATGAGCCCCCGGCTTAGGCGGGGTCCCTGAACTCGAACAGCCATTAACCCTGACCCCTAGCCTGACCACGGACACCTTTTTTTTTTCTTTTTTTTTTCTTTTTTTTGTTAATAGTTTGAATTGAAAAAAAAAAATAAAAATTTGGTTGGAAGTTATTTATACGTAATTTACCCAAATTCAAATACTAATTCATTGAAATTATTTTTTTTACACCAATAACTACTAATAATTTTGTCAATCACATCGAATCTACTTTCATTTAAATACTCCAGAAGTTTTCAAGATTGTTTATATTTGTAAGGATGTTTTTTTATGTTTTTTTTGCATATATTATCCCAGAGGTTTTTTAGGATTGTTTAGATTTGTACCTGTAGGAACTTATTTTTTGTATTTATCCCAGATTGTATTCGCTCCTTTTTTTTTGGTGGGGGGGTGGGGTTAGGGGGTTCGGGTGACATTGGCCATAGGACTTAGACCCCTTACTTTGTAAACGACGTACTAGTCGCTAAGATCCATTGTTAAGACGGTGGTGGCTTTAAGCTAGAATGGGAGAATGGGAGTGGGTCCTGCGTATTTTGTGGGACCCCCATAAGCCGGATACACGTCAGCTTGCACAATTTTCTTACGGTAAAACATATCTAGAGCCGCTAAGGGGAAAACCACCCAGACTGTTGATTCCTATAATAGGTTATGCCCTACCAGCCTTGGTACAGTCCGGACGCTGGGAGGGCATAGAGTTTTAAGTTGTTTGCTTTGTCAGGCCTAGGCTTGGCAAATGGACGTCAGCGTGATCTGTTTGCGATGTGCATTTTGGCGACTTTTGGCTTCTGCACACGATACGGTCATAAACCACTGGATAAATCACATCGGTTGTCATGAATAGAAAAGTGGTGCGCATTTGCCCGGCCTGGCTTGCTTTTGTTTAACTACGCCATACAGTGGCACTTTTGAAGAGGAAGTTTTACGTCTAAGAAAATGAATCTGCTAAACAGTGTTGAAAAACAGGACCAATCCCGCAAACCTTTATCTAAGTACGGATTAGCAAAGTTGAGCCCTCTTTTGAATTATACAACTTTTGAAATATCTGTTATTGGTAAGCCATGTAATGATTGGAAGTGTAATCTAGAAGCAACCAAAGATGTAAATTTATATGCTCGTTTTCGTTTTATGAATTAATGCACCTTTGTTTTTTCTAGACTATCCTGAAACAATTACATGATTTATAATATAGTAACTCTCTCTCTCTCTATGTCTGCAACAGCAAGCTGATGCGCGGGGTGAGACATGATACCGCAAAGAGGTGCGTGGCCACTGACTGCACCTACAAGCGTCTGCTCACAAGAGACAGTGATAGACGCAAAATCACGGCCTGGGCCCCCGCCAAGTGTATGTTTAGAAGTCTGTGCTTGTCACAAGCACTGAACCAATACCAGGTGAAATTCCATTAATCTGTTTTGAGTATATATAACAGGTGGAGGGCTTGCGGTTTGGTTAGCAAAGTATTTTTGTAGTTAGTGAGACGGGCTCTGGGGGTCTGGGTCCAGTCGGCCTTCACTTTATGACTAGAAAAAGTCCCGTGTTACTGTAGGCAGAAAGATTACAAAGAACAGTAAAACCTTAAACTGGAACACATGGACATCGTCAAACTATAACTTTATTCTAATCCTGTTTTCGACAGCTGCACCTACAAGAAGCGGATCCGGACAGACCGACCTTTTGCAGAGACTGCCCAGCTGATCATGATCCACAACTCCTCTGCCGATTCCAAAAAGGCATGCTGTAGGCTACCGCTGTAGGCGACCCCACCCCAGCAGAACTGGACTGCGACCCTAGGCCTTCACGCAAAGCACTGCACCAACGTCAGGGGCATCATTTCTCCATGAAAGTAAGGAACTGAACTTTTTCTCCTTCCATTCGCACTAACCATATGCATGATTAGTACAACTTATTCTGGGCTACCCCATTTACTGAGGTGTTTAATCTAACCATACCATGGTTTCGGACGCAACAAAGAAGCCTGTTGACGGGAAGGAAGGAGGAGTGTTCAAGGCCTCATGGGCGGGAAGTCGAGACGGGAAGTCCTAAGCCTGTTGACGGGAAGGAAGGAGGAGTGTTCAAGGCCTCACGGACGGCAAGTCGAGACGGGAAGTTGATGGAGCCTACCACCAAACCATGATTACCAGAGTTAAGACGTGTACTAAAGCATGCATAAGACTATGTACTAATACATTAACTCGAGAATGGTGCATATTAGACTTAGACAGTGTTCTTTAAAAAGGTTAGAACATTGGGAGTAGTCAGGATAGAATTTGTGACCTATGGGAAACACAGCAGGAAGGGTCCATGTTATCGATTAGAACATATTAATGCATGGAGGGAACGTTTATCGTGTTGAAGGTACACCCAAACAAACTCGGGAGTGTTCTTGTTCATATTATTTATTAAGCCAACATGACATACATATATATATTACAAACTTAAATAATATAAAATCGAAAGTTGGTTAATGCTATTACAACTCTTCTAGTTCCGCGACTACAGGGTTGGCCGGGGGAGGCTGGCGCACGGTCCATTTGGCCGCGGCGGCTGGGGGGTTTAAGTTTTTGGGGTCCGTGGTCTCCGACCGCTTGGTGCGCATCTAGACCACAATAAATTGGAATACTTAAAACTAAGTAGGAAACTTCTAATCTTGAAATATAATATTTACATGTACATTTTACATTTTCACTTGACAGTAATATGTCAGGACAGATACTACTAGTTAGTCAAAAAGTAAGGTCGATCAGACACAGAATATTATGTATTCTGGGTTTGTGAGAGTCGCGCCACTAGCCGGGCTATAGGTTAAATGACATATACAATTTCAGTAACACTGTGCTTTGCAATTGGTTCATGTAACCCGCGCCGATAGTATCACATCTTCATGTTTCTTAAATGTTATTACGAATTCAATTTCCAGTAGTGTCAGCCCTCCAGCCCACCAGGCTGGTGTGGCTTTCCGGAGGCACACATTTCCAGCTCACTTATCTACCAGTGCCCAGCCATGCCACTACACACAGCTTCATTCCTGACTGGACGTCCCTGTGGTGTGGACCAGAAGCTGCGGCTGACCTGTGGCTGACTTAACCAGTCTGATGGTCTGACTTGTTTAAATACTACCTTCGTGCAATAAATGCGCTGACAGCAATTAAGGTGTGGCTGACCCGGACCGTACCCCCTCTACACCAGCCAACCAGCTGAAGGGCTGAAGGGCCACGTACACCGTCAAATTTGCCTTCTGCAACCTGCAATTGTCTATAATGTTGGTATATGAACTAGATTGGCTTGAACACTAGCACGGAACTTGGATAACGCACAACTTATATGAGCCTAGTACTTTTAAACTCACTCATATACTGGAGTTGTAAATATTCTAGCCGGTATTATATATTTTTTGCCTGATCTGTATATCAACTTGATTTTGTACTCCATATTACTGGAAAGTTCTATGAGTTCCAACCCGTTTAAGCCTAATGGAACACATGGTGTCCTAGCAGATACTCTGCCTGATGGGTTTATTAACGTATGTAACATTTTAACGGTCTATCGTGGATTTTTTTGTACTCTGGGGTTAGCAGCTGGTCTGCAACTGAAGGCCATGTTCCTTCCTTTTTTTTTGATGCGCGACAAACCTTTTACGACTTGAAATATATATAGTTGGTGCTAGAATTGTCCCTGTGATTGCCCTACAATAAATTATTTTTAATCTGTAGAAATTGCGTTCTGTTTACATAGCAGTATTGTTGGTTTTTTTCGGCCTGTGGGTCTGGAATAAAGTCATTTGCTATTCTCCTAACTTAATTAAGAGAAGCGGAACCTTAAGCCTATATATTTAAAATTCGATGCAACAACAGACTAATAAAGACATGGCCATATAGTAACTTGCAAAACCATATTATACAAATTTTATAACCTCCTTACAAAACCTTACAAATATGACAACCATAGCGGGTAATTAAGGAACAGCAAATCCTCAAAAATACGACCATATAGTCCCTTCTGCAAACAAAGGTCAGAAGTCACGCTCCAGTGGAGGCTGCACCTGGAAACAAAACGCAGTTGGAGTAGTGTAGCCCCAAGTTGGTAGGGTGTTATTACATAATGCCTCTCCTGACCCCGTCATCCGCTAGAATGTAACTTTTAATTTTGAAAATATCTATAAAGTACATACATTAAATCTTAATGTCAGGCAGTGAATCGTCAGTGCTATAATCGTGCGATTCCTGCATATTCTATTATCACAACTTTAACATCTAAACTGTGGGGTCTCCGTTGGTCTGGGGAGGCTGGCGCACCGTCCACTTGGGCGCACCGGCTGGCGGGTTTGGCTTATCCGGGTCTGGGTTCTCAGACCGGTTGTCGGCAGCCGGCTGGCGAGCGACCGTTTCAGGGCCATCGTGCGTTCGAGGCGGTCCAGCTCGGCCTTGACATCCGTCAGCTCGGGGCTCTCCCACACTAACGGCAGTATGTTGCGGGTCCTTGTGCCGTCGGTGGAGTCGCGGTCCTCCCCGCTGGTGTAATCCAGCGTCAAGACCTTCTTGACCCGTTGCCGTTTTTCCGCGTCCCAGTTGGTTAAATCCAGGGCGGCCTTTCGACGACGAATTTTCTGAAAAGTATAAGTGGACCTGTATTACATTTAAATTAATTGATTGTAATTCAAAAAGATTGTCCAAAATACCCTGCGAAATTACTTAATGTCGGACCGTTTAAGGGTCCAAAGTTTACACCTACCAGAGGGACATGTACTACTGTACTACATGTATTTATATATGTATTGGTTACATCATTAAATAGAACCACCAAAATCATAGCCACGTGAAACACTTCAATGACAGTGTTTAACGAAACCAACCTGGCCCTGATGATGTCGCACAAGTGACCTCTTCTTCCTACCAGTAATAAGACCATTACGCTCTTCGCGGGCCCTGGTGTAGTGAGTCGTGTAGTGTGCCTTGCACGAGTCTGAAAAATAGTTAAATTAAGTTCGATTACATTGAAGGAAAGGTTCAACGGCCTGGTATATTTGAGAGTGAATAATCTGCATGTAATTACTTAGACGTAAAGCATAAAATAATTATATTAATGAAACTTAGAGTTATTATCTGCTACAATACTTACTCAGTATGTCTTCCCGGCTGTACTCAGGATAGCACAACTGGACGTTAGAGAGCACATTTGCAGCCACTGCCTGGTTGTGGGGGTCGGTAAACTTCGCACTGAAAAGGGTACAATTGTGAAATTAATTGGAAAAAGCCAAATCGAAAATCAATATAAAGGGTGATAAGGGAATGATCGTAGATGTTCATTTCAAAAATTCAGCATCTTGGGTCGCTTGACTTGTTGCTTCTAAAAACTTACTGATTGCAAAAAAACAAAAACAATGTAAATTAATTGCCAAATAGACGGAAAAATTAATTTAACCATGTGACTTGACAGATGACGGATATATTATTGAACCACCACCGAAACCAAAACCCACCCTTCTGACACGTCGAACTTCAAGTTATCGTGTGCTGAAGCCCGCGCATTGTAGTTGTCGCGGACCCGACGCTGAAATAAGTACAGAGAGGAAATTGAGATTATTTTTTTCATTCGGGTGGACCATGACAATGCTGGTGCATCAGATTATTAAACGTGAATGGAAGCATGAACAACAACAGTAGAGAAGGTTTGAAAGATTTGACAGTTATTGGGTATATATATGGTAAGTATAGCCTAAATTTTTGTGAAGCTAATAGTGGGGTCTGTTAAGGTCATTTTTTTGAGAAATCGTTACGCGGCGGATAAAAGCACCAAATTTGGTATGAGGCACCTCTGAGGCATAACTATCAAATCTGGAAGGGGAGCCACGTTGAAATATCAATAGGACGGATGTGGGGGCCCAAACACCAATATGGCCGACATTTACTATAACAGTTCTTATATCTCGGCTTCTAAAAAGACTAAAGAGACATGGTTGGTGTCAAAATTGAAGGATTATGGGTCAGGGAATTCAATTATTTATGTTTCAAGTCAATGCGGAAATCCAAAATCCAAGATGGCTGACCAATTTGAGAAATATTATGATTTTTAGCTACTAAGGCATAAGGCCAGGGGAAATGGTTCCAATATCAGTTGTTAATACCCTAGAGGGCTCAATAAACATGATATTCATCCAATGCAATACCATGAATTTCAAAATGGCTGAATTCATTAGCATGATACCTTTGATAATGACCGCTGGATTCCAAAATAATTCAAAAGAAAGGATATAGACTTTACTCTTTTGCCACAAGATTTCTTTATTTCATTTGGTATGATGATCCCCTGGGACCCCTTCATTGAATTTAAAAGGGGAGCCACCTTGAAATATCAATATAACCCGGACGGGGGCCAAAAATCCAATATGGCCGACTTTTATTGAAATAATCTTATATCTCAGCTTCTGAAATGCCTAGAAACACATTGCTATTGTCCAAATTGGTAGATTATAGGACAGGGAATTCAATTATTTACCTTTCGAATCTATACGATAGGTTTAATCGAAGCTAGCCAAAAGTTTTAGTTAGATACCTTAAATTTCAAATGCTAAAAATATACAAAATTTGTCAAATTTCATTTTGGTATTTGAAGATGGCTCCCCTTCTAGATTCAATAGTTATGCCTCAGAGGTGCCTCATGCAAAATTTGGTGCTTTTATCCGCCACGTAACGAAAATGTTGTTAACAGACCCCACTATAATAGTCTATTTGCCAAAGCCCATTTTTGGGCTTAACCTTGACATGGAGTCTATACAATGTTTTTTCATTGATTTTTTATCTCCTGAATCTCCTGAATTCAAATCTGCCGGGTGCCAAGCTGAAATCTTTGGGCAACTCAAATTATTGTCGTTTAAAAAAAAAAAGTTGAAAATACAATTTAAATTTAAAAAAATGCATTTTTGCTGTAAAGTTTACAAATGCAGTGTTGTGGAGCATGTCAGTCCATAAAACATAATAGAAACCATGTCATCTAACCTTTTTGTTTTATGTTATTGACCTATGACCTATCTAGGTCACTTATGTAGGTCACAATGATGAGATGTTGCCAATCATTTTAATGAATCATAATAAAGGTTTCTTTGCATGAGAGGACCCAGAATTAATTGTAAATCACTATTGATTTTCACACAATAAAGGTCCTTTAGATAGATAATCATTAATGCATATATAGTTATTCACAATAGACTTGCCCTTCCTCACTCATATGTATTAGAGTCTAATTGCCAAACCCCATTTCTGGGGTTAAACTTGACTTGGCATCTATACAATGTCTTCTTGATGATTATTTATCTCCTGACACTTCTGATTTCAAATCTGCCTGGTCCTAATCTGTAGCATTTGGGCATTTTGAGCTACAAGCATTTGAAATTAAAAAGTGAATAAATGTATTTTTAATCCTGGATAAATCAAATGATCTGAGTTCTCTCCCTTAACACATATCTGATGCCTCACATGGTGTATATGCAACTTGGAACTAGTTGCAGGCCTGCAGAGGGTACAGTGGGATGATGTTTCTGAAAACTTTGCAAATATGTTTTCCACCACAACATTTACCTTGTCTTTGACAGATACTCTGAAGGCTGTATCAAAAGCTATGCAAGATCAGAGAGAGCACAGAATGTTGCCAGCAGGCCTTATCAGTTGTCTCTTAACCTTTGCTCCCCCAACCCTTCTATATGTGGGCCTAGAATACCCCCTGTTATCCCCCAGGCCATCTAAAGACGGGCCTAAAAGTATATAGGTACTTAGGAATGCAAAGAAGATATTGTTGCAATTTTTTCAAAAATACATTGATTGTAATGTAGATTCTGCAGCAATGTAAGATATGGTACTTACACAGACGTATGTAAATTATTTCATTAAGTAATTTGGACTTAAAAGCAATAAACCTTTGCAGATTTCCCTTAGGGAGCCCCTTACAGGGAGGGTGGCAACAGTAGTTTTGAAACAACAGGTTACTACTTGGGCTGTAACAACTCACTGGTCACCTCAGTGGGGCTAATACAATAGAGGTGTGAACTGAGCTGTATAGAGGAAGTGTTATGGTAAGTCGCAGGTGGAGAGAGTAGTGTGGCCCAGCTTTATATGTTCTACACCTATCTTTATATCTCTGTCCCCTTATTACAAATCGTTAATATCAAATTAGGGTACAATTAATAGATACTACATTACTCTGGGTGCCTCTCAGTATAAACACTGACCCACCCCTGGCTGGAGGCCCCCTGAAGGAGCTAGGGGTTGGGAAGACTCTGGGGAGCACCTAGAGAAACAACTTCGGAGAGCAAATAGTTAAAACAAAGCTACCACCACAAAGTTGCTCTGAGTGTCACAAGCAACAAGTCCAGCTCATTGATGTTGTCTGCAAGTGCCTATTCAAGAAAGTGCAAGAACTTGATGATATCTATGCACACAAATTGATCATTACTGATGCCGAGCCAGTCACAAAGCAAGTGCAATCTGGTATTCCATCAATCTGGCATGACCTGCAGACAACACATGAAGAAGCAGATGTAATGATTGTCCAGCAGGCCGTGTGATGACACTGATGTTTTTGTCTTGCTCCTACACTTCTGTGTCATTCTCATCTTTACATGCCAGATAGCTATGGCAGCAACAAGCTCACAGAGGACAGTTGTTGATACAAGACTGTGGGCAAACATAGAGAAATCATCCTAAATATTTTAGCTGGACATGCTCTCACTGGATGCGACGCTGTTTGCATGTTTGGAACAGGGAAGATATCAGCATTGAAAATCCTAAATGAAGGCTCCTCCTTAGTCAGTTTGGGCAACCAAAGATTAGACTTTGAGGAGGATCTACAGGAATGAAGTACTTTTCTGGCTGCGTGTTATGGCTGCAAAGACGTTTCCACAATGAGTGAAGTATGCCTGCATGTATGGAATAAAAAAGACTCAAAGCAAAAACAGCTATGCCCAAATTGAAGTCACTGCCATCCACAAAAGAAGCCTTCTGTGAAAATGTCAAGCGGGCACATCTGCAAGTATGTATCTGGCAAAGTGCTCTGGACACTGGTCTCCCAGAGATGGATCCTACAAAATATGGTTTGGAAAAGGACCCAACATCAAGAATACTCCTGCCAACATAAACACCACCTGACGTTAATCTAGCACCATCAGATGTATTGCAACTCATTAAGGGTGGTTGCTCAACAAGGAATCCCTATTCCACTGGATGTTGTGGTTGTACATCAGCTGCAATGAGCTGCACTACCTTTTGCAAATGACAAATGGGAAGGCAATGTCAAAATGAGCATACAAAATACAGTAACATAGATGAAAATTAAGAGTCTGAGTAACAAACAAGAATCAAAATAACTACAAAGTTTCCCTCATACATGAGTGGTGATCATCTTTCAGTAAACAGAAGGCCTTTCTACAACCAGTAGGCTATATGGGCTATAGGTGCTGACCACCACCACTACTCCTGCTGTCACTCACAGCTTGGGGAGGGTTTTAAGATAGGGCTAGTACTGGGTCCATGCATGCACTACGATACACCTAGTACTGAGTGAACTATCACTCACCCACCTGGGACTGCCCACCTAAAGGTGACAGTGGTTGTTCTAATTTGAAGGGGTGAGGGCTGTTTAGCTCAGGCATTAGTTATGTAACCTACCTCTAGCTTCTCACACTGCCTGATTCTAACAACAATTGGAGGACAATCTCCTTCAACTGCTGAACATAAGATTGTGTAACCAGTCATTGAGAACAAAGAGAATTAAATGACTAAAGGCATGACTGTGAGGGAGTTCCCATCATTAGCTACAATACTTTATAGATAAAACTAGGGACTCCCAACAAAATGTGTAAATCTAAGCTATATGAAATTGAAACTTTGTTGTATATGTGAAGGTTTGATATTTACTCAGTATTATATAGATTATCTATCCAGCGTATTGGTATTCCTGCTGTAAAGATAGACTAGGTCTATATTCTAAGTCCAACATAATTAATCTTATTGTTCATCGAACAGTATCATCATGTAGACAAATATTCATGTGCATGAGAAACTTCTTCATAAGACAGAAAATTCAACAAGAAGGTTTTTTTATATGTTGTAAAAACAATTGGATGGTATATTTGAGACTGTGTGCACATCTACCTTATACCTCTATGAATGACTTAGATACACAATATAAAACTACTTTTGAGTATTTCATGTTTATTATTGTGAATCAAGATCAGTCTTCCATAGTTAGGATTTTCCATTAATTATGTGTGCATTTTCCCTGAATTCCAGAGCCCCCACCCATCCTAAGGCTCACATAGGCATTAGATTTATATGAGGACAATACTATATTTTTGGGGGTTTTCAATCCCCCCAGCCCTCCATAGTGTGTACATAAACAATAGACAGCCCCTCACCAATAAAAAGAATATTGGTTAATTTGAGTCATAAGATATTGCCATTTTGTGACCTAATTATCTTTTTTAAATAGGTCACACGTAAGGTACAGCCAATAAAAATATAAAACCTTCATTACTTACATAAACTATGCCTTTGGGGTCACTGCAGATATGTTTAATACTCAAAAAAAGTATGGTCATATTAAAATACCAATTAAAAAAATAATTTTTAACTTTTTTTTTCAAATGCTAATAAGTCAAGTTGCCCAAAGAATTCAGCGTGGCACCCGGCAGATTTGAACTCAGGAGATTCAGGAGATAAAGAAACATAAAAAAAACATTGTATAGACTCCAAGTCAAGGTATACCTGTTTGGCCAATAGACTATTATGGCACTACGGGCTTGGCGAGCAAGAGGAATATATATACTCACGCTGACTTCCGTAATCGTCAGGGGCGTTAGGGCACGTTTTGGCGCTCGAGCGGGGCCTTTGGCCTGCGCCACAACAGCAGCCATGGCATCAGCCAGGGTCCTGTCTATCTGCTCCTGCACCGCCGCTTTCGTCCTCTCTTTGGCTTCCTTATTGGCTTGTTCCAGCAATTCTTGGATACCTGCCGCGTCAATTTCAGAGGACATCATCAGCTGGCTGCTGCAGGTGCTGGTCGGCTGCTCGCTGCCCCTAGATCGCTCGGTCGGCTGGCTGCTGCTGAAAGCGGCCTGCTCGTACGACACATCAGTCCCAGTCTCTGACGCAGCCGAGTATTCCAGGTGAATGTTGAAGCTGGCCATGGACGTGCTTGCCGTTGACAGGGCCCTGGAAGTACTGGGCATGGGACTGCTGGTCAGGTTTGGCGGGGGCGGGGGCATGTTAAGGTCTAGATCGTGCAGCTGCATCTGCCCGGTGCCCATCCCCTGGTATACACTGGTACTAAGGTCAGGGGCGGAATCCAAAAGGTGTTCCTGCGACATGTTCCTAGATCTGGTTGGTTATGTTCTCTTTGCTGGTAATACCCAGAGTGACAATATGCCAGTTCTTACTGGGTATTTGTACCCACGGGCGACCGGCCAACCGTGGTGGGCACGTGCCTTAGAGAAAAATAGGAAATCACCACACATTCGAATGAAGGAAGCCCCTTCGGTGGGGAGATGGGGCGCGCCTACAGGGACTGTGTAAACGAAAGGGCTGGTGAAGAAATCACTTTAAAGAACGGGCTAGTGCGCGACCCAGCGAAGACAATACACAGGAATACTGCGTTACTTTGAAGGCGCGCGATGCGCTCTTTGACGCCAAAATAACCGAGGGAAGGTGCGACCTTAGAGTCGCTAAGGGGAAACCACCCCCAATCATCGGGCACCGCCGCCGCCTTTTTCATTGAAACCCCTTCGCTGGGGAGGTGGGGCGCGCCTACAGGGACTGTGTAAACGAAAGGGCTGGTGAAGAAAACACTTTAAAGAACGGGCTAGTGCGGGACCCAGGGAAGACAATACACAGGAATACTGCCTTATTTTGAAGGCGCGCGATGCGCTCTTTGACGCCAAAATAACCGAGGGAAGGTGCGAACTTGGAGTCGCTAAGGGGCTCCGTGACTGGATGAAGCCCACTTCCCCAGTCATACAGGTGGGGTTGGCCGGGCAGTCAATGGGTACAAATACACCTGCCTACAGTGGACTCAGACACAACGTTAACCCATTCACCATGGACATGGACGCCCTGCTAAATACTAGTCTGGACACATGTACATGGCTTGCAAAGCGGTCCCGGCCTACGGCAAAACCATTCCCTACTAACCCCGTTGAGACTGAGTTGTTGGTGCTGGCCTTGACCGTGTGGCTCGGGTGGCAATTTTGTAGGAGCTGTTCCAAACTAGTCAAGTCTGTCCGCAGTCTGCTGTGCGGTCGTCGACAGACGGCCCCCGCGGAGTTCTGGTTAAGGATCTACTGCCAGCGGGAGTCCATCACTTTACCACTAGCCCCCATTCCGGCCGGCGCGCAATTAATATTGCAAGTCAATGACAGGGTGGTGAGCCCCCAGATGCTGCTCAAACGACCAGGCCTCCTATCGCGACGAATTACTTGGTCGCTTCCTCGGGCCCAGTAACAATATGCACTTTGCCTCCAGTACACCACCAACCACATCACGAGTCAGTTGATCGGAGCTCAAAAACAATACTATATCACCAACATAGACTCGTGTGTTGGATACTAATTATAAGAGGACTGGTTACCAATTACCAAATAACAAGCTTGCGAGTATGTTTATTTAAGACGGTCTGGTAGTTGCAGCAGTAGCCTGGAAGTTTTAGATCTGTAACGCACTGTTTCGCTTTGCGGAAGTTGTCTTTATTGGAAACAAAGTCGGTTATTTGAATAAAATGGTTTGAAAATAAACACAACTTGCATTGATTTGAACGAGGTCCTGAATTCGTGTTTTATTGCAACATTTACACAAAAAATGTATAGTTCGCGATTTGTGGGTGTTATTTCGCTCAGTTTTTAAATAAAATTCCCAACTTCAAGGAAATTAGTCCTAAACCATAAGACGTACTTTGCATTGACCCCGAGCGACTGCATATAGTGTGGCCAAACATTGTTCTCATATCCTTCCTGGTTACAAAAGTATGCGTTTATTCACACTTAGATGCAGAATCTTTGCAAACGCGTACACTTTCAGATTATGCAGAACAAATCACTTGATCAGTGTGTTATTTATACAGAGACGGCCTTCATGGTGCATGCACGTGCTAGCCGCCGTTGTCTTACATGTAAAATTAACAACAGCACAAACATTATCGGTGTTAAAACAAAGGTTAGTCCAAAGTGTATTCTGTCCACCACGCTATGCACCCCAGCAGAATCAATAGAAGGATTCGAAAGGTCCAGCTCCGCCCGATGTTTTTTGAACTCTTCGGTGTTCATTGTCATTTCTTTCATGTACCTTTTGAGGGAAACAAAATTCTGCTTCGCCTGCGCAAACAGGTTTTCCTGGCGACGCCTCATCTCCATGCTGAGGGGTAGGATTGGAAACGGTTTTGCATAAAAATGGTCCGGACTAACCAGTTCGCTGAGTGAGACATTCAGGTGCTGGAGACTGGCCAAGTTCACCGGATACACGGTACGTAGAGGACCTTGAGTTCCAGGAAGACAGTTAACATTAGATCTTGGAATGCTCCATTCGTCTGCTTTCACAGAGCAGCCACATTGAAACGCGCGAACGCATGACTCACATCCGGGGTGCGTTGTCGTCCCGTTTGGACAGGTTATATTGACTTCGTCTATGTGCGACAACATGTACGTCCCTGTCGAAAACACTTCAATGTTAGACCTCCTGAAACTCGGTTGAATAAATAGTTTAAAATCACAAAGTTGTTTCACGGAAGCGTGATCACGTAGGTATATTGCCATTAAGCAAGACGTCGGTGATATGCTTCTAAGTGCAAAATCATATTGGCAAAACTGCAAAGTGCACTCGTCTAGTTTGGGGTTTGAAGACGATGTGTAATGAGTTGGGGAAATTAGTAAATAAGCCGGGGTGTTTGCGAGTAGAGTAAAATGGCCATGGAAAGCCAAAGGAAACGAGTTCACCTTAAGAACCTTAAACATCTGGTCAAAAGACATAATAGGAACCTTTAAAATTATTTTTAGCACATTACCATGTAGGGTCGGAGCCCCATGAACAGTTACACTCTTATACATGTCGACAGTATTAGGGATATGAACCTTTGAATTATTTGTTTTGGACAGAAAAAGCTTGCGTATCTTGTTCATTTCCGTCTCAGTTATCAATGAAGGACTCAGCTTATTTTCCTGTAGGTTGCGAATATCCTTTACAAGAGTGTCAATGGAGTAGTCCAGTTGATAATGGAGCAGGCGCAGTTCTTGCAGGTCGTGCAATAACCCTACAATGTAATCCTGGGTGGTCATGTAAGATTGGAGTCCTTTAGAAATATTGTAAATGTAATCGTTGTTTTCCATAGTGGCGCGAAGTTGCAGTTCCAGGCTAGAGTCTACTACCTGCAGTACTGCAGTAATTTTCTCATCAAGGAATATGAGTTCGTCAGCGGTCATCTGGTCCGCACGAGCCAATTGTTGGTTGAATACCTTCTGTGGAGTTAAGTCGTCGAGCGTGGCAGTACCGAATAGAGCCTTGGCGGCCGTGCCAATTTCTGGTATGAGTGCCCGCGCCTTCCTGGACTTGCGTGAAAGATTGGTTGTGCGAATGTGCGCTTCAACAATTTCTTTCACTACTTTTAGTCCGCGTTCGAACTTAGCGACTATTAAATGCCAATGCTTTGATATCTTTTCAGCGATTGCTTGCATTTCTTGGCACTGGTTTCCCAAACCGATTCGTAAGGTGGAGTCCCGATTGCAGTGGAAGGGAGGTGCTGACGGAGGAAGGGGAGGCTGAGGTAGAATAATATCGACCTCGGTGGTGAAGTAGTCCTTGCCAATGTACACGTATGGTTTGGTCTCAAAGACAACCCCATAGTTGGTTTGTAAGATGTTTTTTCCAGTGGAATGGGCAGCGCCTAGGCTAAGCAGAATAGTCAGCATGAGTGACGGTACTCTATCCATATCTGGGTTAGTCTGAAGCAGGTTAGAAACCACGGGGCTCTTTATACGAGACTAAAAGGTACAGCGCGTAGAAAACCGTGAGCAACAGCGTTCGCGTTAGTGTTCACGCTCAAGGAATTTCGTTAGCGTTCACGCTCAAAGAATTTCTTGTTAGGTGGTTTTCTAACGCCGCCCCCCCCCCCACCCCTCCAATCAACCTCCCAAATCCACCACTTCCCCATTCTCAGGGTAACGGTATGAAATCATTTATTTCAAGTGGGGCCATTTTGTATTCTTCCTTATGCCCGCCCCCACTGCAAAACAACAAAACCCCAGGTATGCTCCCGGACAAGTTAACAACTAAAGCTTAAACGGTGAAGCCCACGTGCTTCAGTGTTTACAAACAGTCCACGTGCGCAGTGTCAACATACGGCAAAGCGACCAATCGGAGCAGCCGCACTCCGCGAAGCTTAAAAAGCAACATGTCCGACCAAGCACAAGAACAACGAAGACCAGCCGGGAGAACAACGCCTTCTCATCGACCGAGGTCTCCTGGCACCGAAGAAGATACCTGTAACAACACCCCGGTGACCTCGGCGGCCGGCATGTGGCCCCCGACATATTTCACCAACCTGAGCAGCCCGGTGGAGCCCGTCACGCAGGGTGCACACAGCCCGCCCCTACGGCCACCAGCCTACCACGTGCCGCCTCGGATGCTCGCCTCACCGATTCCAGAACCACACCACAACCCCAGCGATCCATCGCAGCAGATGGGAGTACGGACACCATCCCCCAGGAGGTTTCATCCGTACAAGGATGCCGTGGACGCTCTCCGCCGAAGACAGAATACAAACCAGGAAGTACGCCCGTTGATGGAGGTCGGGAACCGTATGCCTCCCCCTTCCGCGGGGACCCCCCCTGCTCCGCTCCCACCTCAGGCTCAGCTGCAGCGAGCTGCCACTCCGACGCTCCCGTTCGGGTCAAATGTGTACACGTGCCCCACCCACTGGCACTGGACGTACCTGGGCTCCCCTGGGATGACATCTCCGATCCCAACTACACGGGCCCCGCCTCCGGTCCGTACCCCCCGACCGACGACTCCGGCAACGTGGGCCCCGCCCTGTGGCCAGACTTTATGGCCTGGGTGGGGTGCCCCTCACCTCCAGCGGATCAACCACATAGGTCCGTATAGACACCCGCGGATAATTCTGATTAACACCTCGCCAACGACCATACCGACCAAGCCTCCAACCCCAACCACGAGCTCCTAGATGACTACTCAGCGTGGCCCTACCTACCCTACACCCCAGATCATAACTCAGCATGTCTAGGCCCACCTAGCATCGATCTCCCGCTACCCAGCGAGCAACAATGTAAGGTCCATGATCCCGCACTGCAGGACGGTCATACCGATATGGGCCGACTCCTGCCTTCAAGGGGGTGGGGCCAAGGTCGGCGCCAGGTTCTACTCCCACCACTACCCGGCAAGGATGCCCGCCCACCACCACATATCTCAGTCGGAGGCGATAACTCTCCTGGGATCGGTACGCGCCTTCATTCGTCTGGCGCGTTCAGATATTAAATTGGATGTATATATGTTAGAAGTCTTAAGGAACATATGGTTGCTAAACCAGTTCGCGTTACCCGCTCACACTTGAAAAAAGAAATTTATTTTGCCTGCTAAACTTTCAACAAGTTATATGAGAAGTCCCTTTTACATTGGTTCCACCGTATGGGATACTTTGGATGTGGAGTTACAAATTTGTTCAAGTCAGATAATATTAATATATAAACGTCGTATCAAAGACATTTACAGACGCTATAGAGATTTTCTCAGCTGAAGTAATTAGAAATAGACACTTAGGTTATCATTCTTTGGTATGGTATATGACATTGATTGTACCGTTTACTGTTAGTTATAGTTTGCTTTGGTATGTCATTTATTTTTGAATTTATGAGAAATATAAATGTTATTGATATAGATCGCACTGATGGTTCCAAAATCATTCTAGATTGCTTGTATCTACTGCATGATTTGTAGATGTTTGCAAAAGGAAGTGATGCTTTAAATTTCATAGAAGTAATTCGTTTTGCTAGTATTTGTTATTATCATGTTCGGATCTGACTGCGCGCTGAGATAACAAACTGGTATTTGCTCAATATATTGTAGTCAATCACTTGATGCTTGTTTCAACTTTGAATGTTCATATACTATTTTTCTTTTCTTTTAATACACTGAAATCCAGGGGAAACCCTGACGTTATTACAAAATAAAACTTTAGAACTTCTGTTCTAAGACATGTACAAAACAACAAATTCGCTAAAGTTCTTCTTGCAAACGCACATACTTTATTCACAAATCTTGTCATGCATAAATAAATAATATTATGTAAACTCAAACTATATATCACACTGTTGGTATAGTAAATACGTATATATATATATATATATATAATTAAATACAGCAGCCATCGGTTTGCAGTCTAAAGCAGATAGCTGCAACCGTCATCATTTTTGGCGCCTAAGGAACAGTTGTCACCGTCAGGCACACGATATAACTAATAACATATAGTATTACACGTACAGTCCTCATGCATGTCCTTAGGTAGGGAACTCACTTTTAGCCACCCTAGTCCGTTTAAGGGGTGCAATTAACTAATACTCCTCTAGATCTAAAAATCACTGTAATGGGTAAACAGCTCTTACTTGTTTCGAGCATGCATATGGGTTCTATCGCAGAGTCGACAGTGTTTTAGTTAAAATTGCCTAACCTTAAACATACACTCACCTATTTTGTTGCACACCTCTCACAGATAACCTCGCTCACGAGCATCGATGCAGGCTCATATTGGGCACACGCCGGGTGAAACACAGCGTTGCAGTAGCTGCACACCAGGTATATTCTGCAAAATAAATCAGTTCACCATGGCCTTTTACTAATGTTTTTTTCCCTTTTGTTCAATACCGAACATCAGTGTGAAAAATACGGACTATAGATAGACGAGGGATGACATGCGCTTTAGATTATTTTTCACCTTACTAGCATGAAACAAATTATAAGACCCCTTGGGATTTTAATACATACCTATACTTCGTGTCGAAGAATACACTTCGCGGAGCAAATACACGGAATTCCCCGTTGTACGTGTCCATGTCGTCATCACGCGCATTTTTCAGGTACTCCCGGTCTCTCTAATATAATTAAATAAATTACAAGTTTGTTTATAACCTTTCGGCATATATGGCAGTCTGTATATATACTGTCTCGGCGTGTCGTTTATTGCATTCAAGTTTAAACTAGAGTTTTAGGAAATAATGAAGGCTTAACAGTTGTGCAGGTACCACTCTATATATCTCTTTTTGTAAATGAACACCCTAAAGCTTATGCATCTAAAATCCATTGAAATAGTAACAGGTTGATTGCCAGTAGTCATTAAATAGTTGGGGGGTCGTCCCTATAATTACCTTTGAGGGTTCTTCTCCGCAGAGGAAGCACTCCCAGTCCACATTACTGTGCACGCTGCTGTCCCCTGGGCTGCTGCCAAATAGGTCCGAGCTGTAATCAAAAATTGAAAGTTAACATCAAGTTGTGCTTCAAGTACTTAACAATGGATGCACGTGCTCATGAATGGCTAGAAGAGGAAAAAAGTACTTGATGTTTGTGTTTTCTTTACCATTTGGCGTATGCTATAAAAGCTGCGCATCTTAAGCTTGTGAAAGGCGACGGTAAGGTGTAGGTCACACCTACACATTCACAAGTAGAGTGTGAAAGTGGAGGTGTCAGTCAGTAAGTGCGCCTGGGTTTCCATGCAAAATGTTACATTTATTATCTGGTTGGTTGAAGACCGCTTGTTTCTGTCCTTTACAATTTGCCTAATGGGCCAGTATTACTGGATATGTTTAGTTGGTATGGTTACAAATCCCATTTATCCACCTTAATTAATCATACCGTCTAATCAACTTTAACGCTTAAAAACACTTGGGTGAATTCCTCCATACCGTCGTGAGCGTATACTATAAGCAACAACAAAAACAATGACCTCGTGAAGCTTTCAGTGTCGGATTGTCTCAGCTCAGGGGACGGGGTTTCATCATAGGTAGGAGCAGCTTCGTCCATCCGGAGCCGGCATGGACTCGCTTTATAACTGTTAATTATTGGACGCCATAGGGTATTGACTTGAATTACTCACCTGGCACTCAAAGAAGATGTGGAAGCTCTGTTGCTGTTTTCCATTCTGTTTGGTGTGGTCGTTGGAAAGATAGGGGAATGTGGTGCTACTTCTTCTGCTCGGTCGGGCGCGTTAGTCACAGATTATTTAGGTCACTCGTGGGCCGAGTCTTATACCCTGCACGCGCCTACTTACCTGGGGTATACCGGAAGACGCCACCTGGAAAAGTAGTACCTGGTGCCATTGGCAACGGTCGCAGCCAATGGTTCTTTACATTTCCAAGGCGTATACATGGTTTGCAATAGGAGAAGGATTAATGCGCCCATCCAGATTCACCATACTGTATTCCAACTCACTTGTTCCACATAGCCCACTTGCGGTTCAGAATTTTTGGGAAAAAAATGGGGGGTGGGGTACGTTATTGGTAAATTAATTCATCAATTGATTTTGTGCCGAGTTTTACTTTAACCACTGACCCCCGGGTCCCCAACTTGAGCCCCACATCCAGCCTGGTCCACATTATTTACGTGGTTTTATTTGTTAACGCAGGGTCATGGGAGCGGCTGTCTGAGTATTAAGTCAAGTAAAGATAATTCATTAAAAAGTTATGTCAATGAATATGTGGCCAATGCTGATGTCATTGCGTTACGTGATATGGTCTATCTCAATTTAATGGAAGTAATGGCTAAAAAGCTATGGCATGGGTCCCTTGTCTCTAGCCGTGGGAATGACCAAACTTATGTCTTTTCCCTCCCCTCTAACTGCCGTCTATCACATGCCTATATATTATATTTAGATAGCTTCTCCACAAAAAAGCAAGAGTAAGATTAGGCAATCCAATCGCCCTCTTATTTGTTTGCGGGCTAGAAGAAGTGGGGGTGGGGGGGGGGGGTAACATAAAAAAGATTAAGACTGGGAGTTACGTCATTATTTATTGGAGACGGAGGAACTTTTTGTTTTTCTTTATTAAGTCGGTACTCTATTGAGTACCTTGCACTGTCGATTGATTATCGGACCTGCACTGGTTTTTAGGCCGGGAGAGGAGTGAAGGTCTGAGAGGGGTATGCGGTCACCAGGTTGTGATGCACCCTAACCTGACCAGCCATAGAAGTTTCGGTCAGCCCCACCACAACAGTGGCAATATAGAGGCAACCGAGACTTCCGTGGCCTATCTCTGTGTCGAATAATTTCTCGACTTTATACGAGTTCCTTTCATTATCATTTATAACTTTATCTGGGAAGGTAAGTGTCGCCCTTGTAACTGGCGAAACAATATCCTGGTGCAGGAAAACAGTTAAATCGTAATTTTCTATTTTGAACTGGTCCTGCTTACGCCGAGAGTCGAAATCCCGATGAGGGATCTCGCTGATGGCATGCTTTTGAATAACATGCCTAACAGCATTTCTTGAAATGTGTACGTAAAGTTTGGCCGAAATTGAGTTGACAAATTCAGCCTCACTGACGAATTGGTTGAGTTTTATCGTGCGGTCTGAATGACAACCAATTTTGTCGAGGAGGCGGCATTTCCCAAAATGAATGTTTGGGTGCATGTACCCATCCTGACACACCTCATCATCTCTACAGATCCTTCTCACCTGGTAATCACGGTTACCCTCATTATAGAGTTGAACCGTGCGGGTCCGATAATCCCTCGGCCCGGCTACCCTGGGGGCAACCGGGATGCCATACTGCTTTGCCTTGGAAGGGCTAGGGCCGGCGAATGCCATGTCATTCAGCGGTTGCAACAGAATTAGCAATGAACCTCCAGAGGAGTTGCTCAGAATCTAAGTTTAATAAACACGAAACTCGTGGTGCAATCGAAACCGTTTGTATTGTGCGTTGGTCCGACGTGGTGCGAAAAAGTTGCATAAAACAATAGCCTTTAATATTGTTAAATAATCGTATCACTGGATTCAACATCGAGATAGTAAATCTACAGGAAATGCCTTATCTTGGGAAAGAACATTTTCATGCCTCTTGACTCACCCCATACCAGACCAAAACAAACTTGGAAAGTCCCTCAGCTCATCCGAATATATGGTACCTCCGACCAACGGGCGCATTAACAAATTTAACATGCTACAAAATTAAATGACCAAAAATAACGTAGACATGGCCTTGCACTCTCCATGACATAGACCATCACCTAGGACCAAGTTCGAATGAACGGCCCGCCGGTTCTGGCCGTGGGTCATTTCCGTGGACATCCCCCCCACCCCATCCCCCCCCCCCGAGCCATCCCCATACCACTCAATATCAAATAGGGGGTTGCTTATAGTGCATTATGGTGGCTGACAAATTCATCTAACATTCCCGGTCTACAAAAAAAACCAACACCAAACATCGTTGGCGATATGAGGAATCACAATTTGGTAAATATCCGTACGCGTAACACACAGCATGTCATAAACAATACATTTACATAAGACGTTCGTCACTCATAGTCCATTTCCTCCGTGACCAGAAATCCATCGGCGTCAATGCCTTGGAAAAATCCACGTGCACACGACTGGGGGATTTCGATGTCCTTTTCTTCATCTATAAGAGCTGCCAGCGCCTGCCCAGTCCGGAGCGCTTCACCCGTCAGGTTGTCAGGTTCGGAGTTTACTTACCCGGCGCCCCAACTTCCTTTCCTATCTTTGTGTAGACTTCCCAGTTCTGGTGTGGAGTTGTTGTCCCGTAGGTGCTCCTCTCGTATAGGCTAGAGTGCAATCCGAACCAGTCGATGAGCAGGTCCTCCTGGTACATTGTCCAGGTGTAAGAGCGACCGGATAACGACGACATGTTGCACGCCATGTTGTTTGTGTATGAGTGGGCCAAGTAAGGTGGTCGCATGTCCCTTCCAGCCTCCAGGAACCCTCCACTGTGTGACGTCAGCCCCCACCCTCCCCCCTCTCCCACCACCCACGCTGCCCAGTGGTCAGCTTTATTACGCAACTGTTACAGAGCAGAACCCGAGGAGACGTGCCCGGGCTTGACCCACCCTTGACTCATCACACCCCGGTACAGCACCCGGTCCCCAGTCCGTCCACTCAGATATAAGCGTATGACATATCAGCGTTCTTCAGACTAGAAAATACCGAATTACCACTGACTTTTGATGTCAAAAAAGAACCCTCTGTTGAAAAACTCTGATTTTTTGAAGCTATAATTTACCCTTTATTGTTGAGATATTAAAAAGTATCACGAAACAAAAAACCCTTTTCCCCATATGACTGACATTTAGGTGGGAAAAGTACCCTTTTTCCCCAGACACAATGACATGAGAATTGTGTAAAACCAGAGCATTTCCTCGTGTTTTTTAGAACAAGGATGTGCATCCTTTTAGTCTTATTTTCCTGTTTAAAGTACAGAATTAAGTGTGACGGTGGGGGGGGGGAGCGAAGATCAAGGGCTTCACTTTGTGCACTGAGGGTGCATGGGTGCGTTAGTAAGGGAGGTGGTCGGAGCGGTTCGTTTTGAGTTTGGTCAGTTCTATGTGTTGAGCAGCTCATGCCAGTTCCACTCCAAGTCCGCATTTGCAGACGTATCCTACAATCACCCGCACTCTTTGTTGTTTCTGCCGCTCAAAGGCCGACACAGGGGAGCGTGAAGAGTCGGGGTATGAGAGGGTATTCGGCTGTGCAGGAGTGCGAGGGGCTTCTTGGTCAGCATCTTGGGGTTAAACGACTTCCCTGGTCGCGTGCCCCAGACCTTTATAAGGCACTGAAAAAATAGACTATGCCATTATATATTGGTCGTCTGACTGCATAACACATCGCCTGTGCTCCTGTTTCCCTCGGTTCAAGATATATAACATGGCCGTCCGGATCCACAGCAGCATGACGGTCAATTTAGGCCATCCCCCTGCCTGTGTAGTTTGCAATTTTATTGTGCGACCACGCCACCAAGCATTGATGGGTCAACAGCTACAGTGCACCCTTTGGCGCCATCCCCACTGTCAGTCTCTCGCCTCCTTGCATACAGACTCTGTTGAGGTTGGCTGCGACTTTGACTGTCAGTGCCCAATGTGCACTCGGCCACTACTCCAACCCCCACGCTCAACCTCAACGTCCTCCAAGAGATCCTTGGCCCGACAGGATAGCATGCCCAGCTGCACGAGTTGCAACTTCTCTGACATTATCTGTGAAGCCGGGGAACTAATGTGCGATGACGTTTTTCTGGACGTCTTCTCAGAGAAGGGATTCCTGACAAGTTCCAGGCAGGAGAGCATGCCCAGCTGCAGGAGTTGCAACTTCTCGGACACTTTGTGTGAAGCCGGAGAACTAATGGGCGATGACGTTTTTCTGGACGTGTTCTCAGAGAAGGGATTCCTGACAAGTTCCAGGCGGGAGAGCATGCCAAGCTGCACGACTTGCGACTTCTCTGACATTATCAGTGATGCCGGAGATCTGATGAGCGATGGTGTTTTCCAGGAGGTCATGGCAGACAAGGAATTCCTGGCAAGTTTGTCGGTGGGTGATTGGACTGGGGCCGCGACCATGGCCAAGAGCGACAATCCTTCCATTTCCTGATCACCTAGGCTTCCCTTGATCAACAATAGCAATGACTTTAATTGATGTAAACTTACCATTGTTTCTTCGGTTTGTGTGAAAGTTTGAGTGCGAGCCTGACACCTGTATATATATTTATCTGTCCCAGTTGATTCTCGCAAAGTTTTAGCCCGGCATCTAACAAATATGCTAATGTTTAAATATTTATCTCTACATCATTTGTAATAAACTATGAGTTTCCACCAAGTGTTTGTTTGCGTGTCTGTTCCAAGTACTCATGCATCGTACTGTTCATACTGTTCTATACTTAACAGCGATATTTGTTTGGTTGCTGACTCTCTATAAATTTGCGTTAGCCCTGTCCGCATAAGATCCATTGTTCCTGGTCTTTTTAAGTGCTAGCTATATAGGTGTCTGTCCCTCATTAACTCAATTAGTTCACATGTAAGCCAGGCTGGCTTGTCCTTCTAAGCTTTGAACTCTCTGACCGGTATGATGTCATCGGCTATTGCTAGAACAGTTTGATACAAAAAGGCCTGATTAACATTTAGAAATATTCATTTTGTCGACCAGGTGGAGGTATGTGCTTTTTGGACATGGGTCCGGCTTAAGCTTGTCCTTCTTCAGACGCCTTCCATGTAAAGACTAGGGAGGGGCCATGGGGACGCGATCGATTACCAATTGCAAGTGACGCCTGTTTTGCCTTAAAAACCAAATTGTGAGGAAACAATAGAGTTATATGCCCAGGCTGGCATGAGTTTCGGTGAAGAAGTCTATGAGGTTACCCTCTTGTCTTCGTCAATGGATTTAATGGATTGAAGGGTCTGGACGCACGTGGATGCATGGTAGACATGGGGAATTAGAATTAGAATCACAAAGACTTTAGTTTTAAGCCAATGACACACGCACCACGGTTGATGAACACGGTTTAATGGTGCGGACACACGGCGAGGCATGGCAGACATAGGGGATTTAACTCGAACTTTACATGATTACATTGATCGCTGCCTAGCACAATTACAGCACAGTAACACCGTGATTATCCTTTTACACTGGCGCGCACCTCTACTGTGCCTCTCCTGTGCCAGTGGCTGTGACTGGTATTGCTGTGGTCAGTGGCCGCCATATACCTTTTGCTCGAGGGGGGACAGTATGCGGGAAAGTACGTGCGCACAAAACAAATTTCCCGCAGGGTGGGGGTCAGGATACAACAGGATACTTTTTGTGCACGTGCTGTCGCGCGACGCCAGCAAAATATCAAAAGGGGAGTTGAGAGGGTGAGCGTAGAGGCTGTACAAAGTTTTACTGCGCTCTGCTAAGCACCTGTTATCACAAGCAGATTGTGAATATACTATACCAGAGACGCACAGACTGATTGCATGGACTGTGCCCGACTTACATAATGTGCTGTTGCGCAGCAAATATCGAAAACGACACAAGGCTCAGTTTTTCCTGTGTATGTTGACATGTGAGTTGGTGATAATTATAGAAAATGTGCAATAAAATATCAAGATCAATGTAAAGATAAAGTGAAATTGTTCGCACACATAAATAGGGTTTTCATATCTGTCTTTCAAGATAGCGCATTAATTTTCTATTACATCATTATGATATCATTCTATTCTTTAAAACAATCATGTATTTATAGTCCTGTATTGATAAATTATTCAGCCTGAACTTCTAGTGAATATAAAACAGGTATTGTAAAAAGGAAAACTATTCAGGGGTCAAAATATCATGGGCCCGGGGGCTCGAGGCTCCTAGCAAAGTGCACCTATGACTAATCAAGGTTCAAAATGATAAATTATTTCATGACTTTTTACATGGGATTTGGGGCAGTGAGATAAAGGATGACCCAAATATTTCATAATTTGTAAAAAAAGAATTTTAAAAAAATAAATAAAAATGACAACTTACACCCCACTCAATAGCCAATTAAAGAGGCAATTAATACTGTGGAAGGCTAGTTTAAGGTTTGTCGGTATTCCCAACAAAAATATCAAACATGTTTGATAATTGTTGAGACGTTCGACGGGATAAAATCGTGAAAAAATTATCTTAAGATGAAATTATCATAGTTATAATTGCATACTTTTCAGTTTCATTCTATTATAAATTCACAATGTTTAATGATGTTTTCTCTATGATAATCTGTAGTTTATTTATAAAAGGAAGAGGTAAGGGAAAACTCGAGACAAGCAGATAGGTTAGAGACAGTTAGTTGTGATCATAGTCTGGCGGCCAAGGACCACAAATGAATGCTTCTTACTATTTTAGAAAAGATAATTTTGAATATGGTTTTAGGGTGATAATTTTGACTGCCTGTACTGGCAGAGGACCGAACTAACTCCGTCCGATCCTTTCTAAGTTGAAGCCTCGAGTGTGTCGTTTCCACGACAGGGCCTCACCATCTCTCAGCCAGTGGTAGGAGAGTGGCCTGTGTGGCCACCCAATCGAGCTGAGGGATGGGGGGGGGGTTTACTTTGGAATAGCTGGGAGTGTCTCCCGTAAACTCTTTAATGTAAATCCCTTAATAAAATATCCCTATTAACTTAACATATGGATTAATCTTCCAGTTTATTGTTAATTCTATGGTCTATGTAGTAGTACCGTATCTCATTTATCTCAAAAGTTTTCCCTAACTTTCACCCTTCCGTGGTGCATGGGTCTATAGTAACTTAGCACACCTAGCATCCTAGTGTATTAGCAGCTAAAAGAAAATAAGATGAAATAAGAAGTGAAACCTAGATCACACAACTTATTTTGGTGTGACCTGTTTACCTTGTGTAGGTAACAGTTATAGGCATAGGAAGACAAGGATGGCCAACATGGCAGGTAGGTGGAGGGGTGGGGTATGGAGTCTGACTGACCACATATATAGGGGGTAGGGGGGATGTGAGGCAGACTGTACACATGGTATAGGTGAAGTTAGGTACCCACTGACTGACCATGGAGAGAGCCATGGAGGGGTCGGGGGATCTAGGGCATGGTGCACAGGTGGGTGACACAGACCCAACGTCGCCATACCATGAACAAGTAGGACAAGCCTATATACAGCAAAACGGGAAGAATAAATGTTCTTTTACGGTACACCAGTTTACTTTCTGTATGTTGGCCAGATTTGTACCCTCTACTATTCCATGGAACACAATGGTATATTTATTAGTTAGATGGTTGTACAAAGCTTACTAGAAGAAGGTTGGATTTCAGATTAGACTTCATTTACCAATTTATGTTCCATTTGATCTATTGAGTCCTGCAAATAAAATACACTTCTGACTATATCTTGATTCCAAATGCATTGTGGTTATTTACTAGGTTCTGTTTTGCTAAGGTTCATACACCAGCTCCTCTAAAAACAATTTTCCAGAAAGAAAAACACTAAAATTTACAACTGTGTATATCGTATTTGATAATGCTATATGATGTAAGGCTCAATGTCACATACAGGAAGTGTTGAAGGTGGGCTGAATGCCGTGAGAAGTAGAGCATGAGAAGACATTTGTCATGGCTACATGAACAGGGACAAATTGATCATAGGACCATTGCAAAAAGAAGATCATGGGAGAGACTATAAATTTCTCTGAAACACTGTTGGATGCAGGCTTTTGAAAAAAAAAAAAAAGGGGGGGTGCTATTGGAAAAAAAATTTCTTAATTACATTTTGGCCAAGTTTTATATTAAAAAAATATAAATTTTTCGAAAAAAAAATGAAGGGACACGGACAACAATATGGGAAATATTTATTAAATCCCAAAACTGAATATGATTTGTCTAATTTTGCCTTTTCTTTTATTGAAGGCTTGATATGTCTACATATATATGGGGTCTGTTAAGGTAATTTTTTAGTGAAATTGTTACGCAGCGGATAAAAGCATCAAATTTGGTAAGAGACACCTCTGAGGCATAACTTTCAAATCTGGAAGGGGAGCCACCTTGAATTATTGATAGGATGGATGTGGGGGCCAAAAAACCAATTTGGCCGACTTTTGCTATAAACAATCTTATATCTCAGCTTCTAAATGACTACAGAGACATGGTTAGCTCAAAATTGGGAGATTATGGGTCAGGGAATTCAATTATTTACATTTGAAGTCAATACGGAAATCCAAAATCCAAGATGGCTGACCAATATTGGGAAATCATATGATTTTCAGCTGTTTAAGTATCTTGACAAGTGGAAATGGTTCCAATATCAGTTCTTTATAACCTAGAGGGCTCATTAGATATAATATTCATCCAATACGATAGCACAGATTTCCAAATGGCTGAATTTATTAGCATGATACCTTTGACAATGACTGCTGGATTCAAAAATAATTCAAAAGAAAGGATACAGACTTTACTCTTTTGCCACAAGATTTCTTGAGGGATTATGGGTCAGGGAATTCAATTATTTATGTTTCAAGTCAATGCGGAAATCCAAAATCCAAGATGGCTGACCAATTTTGGGAATATTATGATTTTTAGCTACTAAGGCATAAGGCCAGGGGAAATGGTTTCAATATCAGTTGTTAATAGTCTAGAGGGCTCAATAGATATGATATTCATCCAATACAATACCATAAATTTCAAAATGGCTGAATTCATTAGCATGATACCTTTGATAATGACCGCTGGATTACAAAATAACTCAAAAGAAAGGATATAGACTTTACTCTTTTGCCACAAGATTTCTTGATTTCCTTTGGTATGATGATCCCCTGGGACCCCTTCATTGAATTTAAAAGGGGAGCCACCTTGAAATATCAATATAACCTGGTCAGGGGCCAAAAATCCAATATGACCGACTTTTATTTAAATAATCTTATATCTCAGCTTCTGAAATGCCTAGAAACACATTGTTAATGTCAAAATTGGTAGATTATAGGACAGGGAATTCAATTATTTACCTTTCAAATCTATACAATAGGTCTAATCAAAGCTAGTCAAAAGTTTTGGTCAAATACCTTAAATTTCAAATGCTGTAATCATACAAAATTTGTCAAAATTTCATTTTACTATTTCAAGGAGGCTCCCCTTCTAGATTTAATAGTTATGCCTCAGAGGTGCCTCATGCAAAATTTGGTGCTTTTATCCGCTCCGTAACGAAAATGTTGTTAACAGACCCCACTAATAAACAAAGTCTGAGATTGCCTAAATTATGTAAATGTGTAGTACCACCCCTCCTGAGAGAAAGAGTAGAATAATTGCAATGTATTTTATACTTACACAATGAATTTGTAAAAAATTGTTGGTTTCTGTATAAGTCAAAATTAATATTTGGTCTAAATCAAATATTCCATCGTATATACTGGGCATACACCCTATTATTAGACCTATTTACAGAAATAGTAAAAACATCACCCTTTTTGTCTATGAGGATGTAAGCATAACAACTTAATCCCAACCATCGGATTTATAGTTAGGGATTTGTTGTTATGATTACGGATAAATCATTGAAATTCTTCTGATGAAAAATCCACCTTCCTGTAAATTTTCTCTCAATTTCCAACTCTAATTGGCTCTTTACTATACAATTCTACATTTTTGGTATTTTTTACCTGTAATAGTCATTTTTGGGTGCATGTCTAACCAGTCTGATATAGGATGATTATAGGATTATTAAAGAAGATAGCAGGTCTACTGTTTGATGCTTACAGTGGCTCTCCTCAGTACCTTAGCTCTGAGAGCTTTCAAATTTGAAAAATTAAAAAATTAAATAAATGCAGCATAAATTTGTAGCATTTTAACTTTTTCCTGGCCTCCCCCTGATATAATATATAATATTATATATATATATATATATGAAATGTGAAATGGTGTTTCCGCTACTAAATACTTTTGGTATTAATAATTATAGTGGAGGACTAGTCTGATAGAAAAGAATTTGCATGTCCAGAACAATTTCCTCAGCCATGCCATACAAGTAGGGTTAGAGCCTACCTCCTTTTTGATCATGTAAAATAACTATTTTCTTGCCTGTAAAAATATTAACACTATAACCCTTTAAATCGGCTAACTATACCTTTATCCCTATCAAACTGGCAATAATTCCAGGTCATTGATATTTGTAATAAACATCACAGGTTGGAGGTCTCACAATGGCTTTTGGGGCAACTAGAACATAATTTGCAAATAAAAAAAGTCCTTGGTGAATGCCACGATCCAGCTTACAGACTAAGGGTCCTAGTTTATTTGAGATATTCATCAATCGTGCAAGGCCTTGTATGTTTGCCTCCTTGTCTGGCTGCTTACCCATTAAATGTGACCAAACAATGAAGGCTTCAATCCTACTGTGATGAATCTGTAGTACAAGTTTTGAGACATTGTAATTTTAGTGGCACAAGTTTTAGGAAATCAAATATGGAACTAATTATGTGTTCAAGTTCTGTACAACCTCTGTACATCTGTAATAAATCTAGTAAATAGACAAAACAATGAAGTTCCTCTATGGGGAATTAGTATTTGCAATGTAGTAAAAAATTATGAGGAAATCACTAAGGTACAAGTGTTTAAGCATGACAATGACATCATAAGGGGTCATATTGTCCATGTGACCAGTATTAGCCAATCAGTAAGAAGCACATGACTATATAATCTAGAGATCACAAGTGAAATAAACAGCTCCTACTTGGTGCATTAACTAATATCACCTTCCTTCTTGAATAGGACCTCTGCAGATCTAGAACTTAAGCCATGTCCCCATGTGGCAACTAAACCTCAGCGATTAGTTGTGTATCGTGGACCAAAATACCAAGTCCATGTATTCACTGGCAACTAGTGCTCTATGGGGGTAATAGGATGGATTTGGTGCTTTGGGCGACCATAGACAACTAATTGCCGAGGTTTAATCGCCATATGGGGATGCCGGTTTAGATGATATAGACATATACCATAAATTTCAAAATGGCTGAATTTATTAGCATGATACCTTTGATAATGACTCTTTTGCCACAAGATTTCTTGATTTCATTTGGTATGATGATCCCCTGGGACCCCTTCATTGAATCTAAAAGGGGAGCCACCTTGAAATATCAATATAACCCGGACGGGGGCTAAAAATCCAATATGGCCGACTTTTATTGAAATAATCTTATATCTCAGCTTCTGAAATGCCTAGAAACACATTGCTATTGTCCAAATTGGTAGATTATAGGACACGGAGTTCAATGATCTACCTTTCGAATCTATACAATAGATCTAATCAAAGCTAGCCAAAAGTTTTGGTTAAATACCTTAAATTTCAAATGCTAAAAACATACAAAATTTGTCAAAATTTCATTTTGGTATTTCAAGATGGCTCCCCTTTTAGATTCAATAGTTATGCCTCAGAGGTGCCTCATGCAAAATTTGGTGCTTTTATATTATCCGCCACGTAACGATTTCCCAAAAAAATGACCATAACAGACCCCACTAAGAGAAAATTTTATAAAAACACTATCTAAACATAGATTTAAGTATTCTGTATAATGTAAAATTGTCGCAACTGTATTTCCAGAGGATAGCCTCTTTTATCACTTGGGTCCTGGCTTGTCACTTTAAAACCTAACATTTGCTTGGATTACCTCATTGTTATTGGCTAACATCCAGACACAAAGTATTACCAGTTGTCATGTTAAGGGATCCATTGGAGAATACAACTTTTGAGATTATATCAAGACTGGCCCCTTTCTGAGAAGATACTAGGGAGATAAACATTCTCAATCTCAGACATTGATCAAACACTCACTTACTTGAACAATATGAGACCCTATTCCTAACTCAGATTTTCTGAAAGGTTATGGTTGATATGAAGGATCCCACAACTTCAGGCAATAATTATTCCTATTAACATTCAAGTTAAATGCTAAAGATATGTCCACTCCCCGTACGGCAACAACATGCAATTTTGTCACAGTAGTTTGATCTAAAGATTAATTATGATTGTTCATCGTCTTTCAGATCCTAAAGTGGGCTCAACGTCAGAGGCTGACCTGCACACCACAGGCACAGCAGCCTCTCCTATGTCAGTCAGGACTGTTAAAAAACCATGGTTACTGAGGTTTTACACGAGAAAACGTCTGTTGGGCTGTTTTATATTCCAAGTAACAGATGGAGTTGCTCTTGCTATCATCCTGATAGCAATTCAAGCTGCTGATGGATTGATAATAGCCGTGTCCCCAATGGTAAGTATCAATATGCTTTGTATGTGTGTCGTTAATTTGGGGAAAGGGACATTTATGGTGACAACATCAATGTTTGCACCAGAAGCACTAGTGATACATGAATTGCACTACAATGTAATAACCTAACCTGATCTACAGTTGTCTTTGCTACCTTGTCACAAAACTGATGGGTCAAGAGGCCAATGTAAAGTGTAGTTCTTTTTCTATTTTTGATACCATCTTATGAAATTGAAAATCATTTTACTATACAGGAGTACCATTTTTATTATCATGAAATGTGGCAAATACTACAATGTGAAATTATTAATACTTTTTCCCAACTTAAGAGAAGAATATCAAAATCATCTATATAGACAAGGTTCAAGCAAAATCACTAAATAATTATCATATTGGAAGTTTGAATTGATTTATAATTGTTTGTTCTGTGGAGATAAAAAAAAAAAAAGTACTTTATCCTGCTGGTCTTTGAAGTAAAATTGAGTGGTGACTGGATGTGTGATGTAACATACCGTTATTCTTTGCAAATCATCACCTTATAAACCCAGTTAGGGATTTTGTAACAAGTGTCAACTGTTAAGTCTCATCATCTAATGCATTTATGACATTCTGAGGTTGTTATGGCAGGGGTAATACACATCCAAAGTCTGTATAGATTGACAGGAATGACATGTCTTTGTCATTTCATTAAGAATTAAAATTGAACTATTTTAGTTATCATTAAGTTCAAAGGAATATCACCACATTGATGATATATTTTTATAATGTCAAATGTTTATGTGAAATAGAGCCTTAACATCTTGTTCTTGCTTTTTCTATATCCTATAGGTCAGGTGGGCAAATAGGGGACTTGGGTAGTTAGCCATTTTGTGGTTTCTTTTTTCCTGATCAAATTGATAAATAGGTGTCATAACATATCAAATTCAGTAAGAAGATGAGTTGGAATAACAATTTTCTTAAAACCAAATCTGAGGAAGATATACAAAAAGGTATTCCATGCTCAAAGGAAGACCACATATAAAAATACATTTTGTAAGAGCATTTCTAGCCTCATTCTGCTCAGAAAAATAACCATTTTTGACCATAATTATTTGGACTTATTCTTTACTCTATTAGGTTTTATATGTAACAACACATTAAATTATGTCTAGAGAAGTATTTGATATTTCTATAGGCAATATCTCAATGCCAACCTTTATAAATGGATAATTTCGAACAATTCTGAAATAAAATCCTAAAAATCCACATTAAATTAAGCCTGGCACGGTGATGAAAGCCTCGGACACTTTTAAAATTTAATATAAAAGATATGGTTTCACAGACCTCATATCTTGTTATTCTTTATTTCAATATATTGAAGGTCAATATATTGAAATAAAGAATCATCTATGTCATTAAGACCCAAAATCCCATGGAATATAACAAGCTAAATAAGTCATTCTAAGGTCTGCAGGGCAAGAAAGGACTGAAAAACTTGAAATATCTGGCCCTTCTATGTTTCTTAAAAATGTAGCGCTGTTAAAAACGTTATGATAAAAAATTTTTTCTATCATTCAATACCAAAATTGTTTGTCAGGCACAAGTATTTTAATAAAGAAATGGCGAAAAGTCTGACAAAGACGGCACAAGTTTTCAAAATATGAACATGCTCCCATGTGGCATTGCTAATGAATATAATAATTATTGGGAACAAAGGGGGGGAAATATAAAATACGTTCAGATGACAAATGGCCACAAATGACGCAAAATATGTTTAGAAAATTCAAAAAGTCATCAATCATGTACTCCCCCAGTAAACTTATGTGATTGATATAAAAAAAACTTATTACAAATCTTTGGAAAGTAGAACTCAAAATAGAACTGAAAAACAAAACCAGCCCTTTCTTGCCCTGCAGACCTTTAGTGTATCTGATTATCATGGTTATTTAATATTCATGATAGTACGCAAAAATATAACTTTTATCTATATGCATAAAGAACAATAGAGCCCCAATTGCATTTTGGAGTGTAATCTATGGTTTTAGTATGGCTGGTAAATGGGCAAAAAAGGCGGAATGAGGGGAATGAAAACTTTTATTTTTAGCATTCAAAACTGAACAACTTTTGATTGGCCCTCATTATAAAAGCAAATAATATGTCAAAATAATCCTTTTAACATATCCTTTCTGAAAATGAATGTTTTACAAACAACTTGAAAGATTAAGAAACATTTCTATAGCCCATAACATTGAATGTCCAACATTTTCAGCTTTTTTATAAAAATCTACTTTCCATTTAGTTCCATAGAAGTCCTGAACATTCCATTTAGGCTTATTATCTATTGAATCCTAAAACGGGTAAACTCTTAGCTTTAAGGGTGGGAGACGTGGCTTGTCAGTTCCTGTATCAGGACCACAATGAAAGAGTAATTTACAAATTTGGTGCCAACTCACCTGGTCACTGCCTAGGTTTCCCTATTCTGTTCCCTGATTGGTCAGATTTTTTGTCTGTTTAGTAAGGTGGCTGCTCATTGGCCACATGAATCAGGGTGGTTGCAAGCTCTCAGTATTTAGAACTACATTTTTAAATATAATGTATAGAAAAAAATTAAAAATTGTTTATAATTAAATTACAGGCTTGTCATTTCTTTGTTTGGTGTCCTACCATACAAACAGGTTGTATTCATTGTGGTTTCGCCATAAGGGGCTCATCAGCTGAGTTTAGGATTGACTTTTTTCATTTTCTCTTAATGCGAGGTGCTGCCCTCTGGTGGGTATTCCAATATGTGGTAATGTTATATACCATTTGGTGGAGCTACTGGTCTTCAGTGTCTCTGCATTGGAATGGTTGGCTATACCAGTAATTGTATGATTTTCTCATTTAATAAGGATAGTTTGAACTCTTTCATTGTAATCATATGATTATGACTCTAGGAGTAAATCATTGGGAAAAATTATTCCTCATCCCCTCATGATTACATGAATTGGATAGAAATTTTCTTTTGACATGGCGTTGGGAGTCTCAACCATATCTATTATCCAGTATATTCATACCCCTTGGGGCTTGGGTGGATAGGCCTTGTATCCAATTGGTTTCTATTGTGTTTCTCAGAGATTTGGCTCTGTCACTTTCCGGATGTGTGTATATAAAGTCTAAAATGTAGACTTTCATTTTTTTATGTGTATGACTGCATTTGTTGAAATGATATGATACATCTGTCTCTTTTTGATTCTTTATGCCATAAATATGTTCTTGTAGTCTGTCTTTTATTTTCCTTTTTGTTTGACCTACATATCTTAAATTCCACTTACTGCATTCGATGCAGTATATCAGATTGGAACTGTTACATGTTATGTTATGTTTTGAAGACATGCTTCTATTTCCATACTTAATTTGACCCGAAGTATCTAGAATTTTACAGTATTTGCAATTCATTTTATTGCATTTGTTTTCTGTATCGGCACAAGTTCCCGTTCCCTGATTTTTGTTTTTCTCGTTTGGATCATAGTTCGTTTTCGCGCTAACTAGATAGCTTCTCAGGTCTCTGGGTTTTCTGTAACCCATCATCAAGTCTGCTCTATGTATGTTTTTTGTAGTACTTGAACGTGCCAGAATGTCCCAATTATTTTTCACTATTTTGGGGACATATTGGTACCCTTCCCTATATGTAGTAGTGAGAAAGATTCTTTTCTCATCAGTGGAATTGTTGCTGACTGTTTTGGGTGTCAGTAATTCATCTCTAGACTTCTTCGCTACTTCGCCTTTGGCCTTGACTAACGTTTCTTTGGGGAACCTTTTTGTATGAATTTTCCCCTTTTCTGGTTGGAATGTTTATCTTAGTCTTCATCTTTTTTGCATATCCTCTTTATTCTAAGGAATTGGCTGTAAGGGAGACTTTGTTTGCACATAGGTGGATGTGCTGAATCATTTTTTCTATCCAATTCATGTAATCATGAGGGGATGAGGAATAATTTTTTCCAAAAACTCTTAGCTTTAAAATGATATATTATTCAATATAGTGTTGACCCTTTATGTGAAAAATAATTCTAAAATTAGTATGGATGGTATAGAAAAACTATTTTTAAGTCCGCTATTTGCCTACCTGACCTATAGGACCTATATATACTGATTACTCCCCCCACTCTTGTAGTGTGCCAACATACTTCCATATCCGTCACCTAATCATAACTTAGATCATGTGACAACCTCACTTTTTTGGATACTTTAAATTTCATGTCCTTATTTCAGCAAATCATGTCTGGGGTGCTCGGCATCATTTCATACTGCCTTCAGGAAAGGAGCAAACCACAAGTAGGTGCTAGCATATCTCACATGTTCACCAGGCACAATTCTAACTCAAGCAAAATCAGTTTGTACTTTCATTTCCAATTATCATCATAATAAAACTATTATAATTAAACTTGTAACTAATCCTGACTGTCCATGAATTAGAATTTGGTCCTCTTTGTCATAAGAATATGTGACCTGTTTTAGCAAAATGAATCGGATGTTGCACAAAATGAAACTGAGATATGGGCCTTGGAAGTCGGAAAACAACCTGTTTAATGTTATTTTGTTTTATTCTAATCTCTTATATTTGAAGTCTTTATAAAAACAGAAATCGGGCCCAAAAGCCTTCTCTAAGTGCCTCTAATCTAGCGTAGTTGAACATTCCAGCCAGTTGAACATTCCAGTTTTGACATTTTTAACTTTATCCAAAGCTATGACTTTTTATGCATTTACCTTAGTGGCTGATCACATTTCAACACACCCCATGACAATCAAGACCTTTTATATTCTAATCTTGTTGCAACTGGCAATGAGTTCCATATTTGGGACCCCCAGTAAAATGGTGTATTTCTATAAAACCAGGTACGAGGTACAGGTAGATCTATAGTCACCATATCATTATTTCTAATATTGATATCTCATTGTACAAGTGGTACGTCTCCCCGATTTATACAGGCTCTGATTAATAAAAGAATTTTACAAATAATATTCTCATTTATGAATTTAACATTGTTAATATTGTGCAGGTATAAAACATGAATTTCTTGTGGATCTTGAATATTCATACAACATCTCAAAGCGTTATTTTGTAACACCTGTAAGTCCTCCTGCTTTGCCTTAGGCGCTGAGGTAGTAAAAACAATACCATAATCAATAACCCCAGCAAACATTGACTTTTACTTTTTTTTTTTTAATTCAAAAAGTTATCCTTAGTGTAACCCCCTGGTCTTCCAGATGATACATGATAGTGTATACAATTTAAGGTAGAATTGAAATAGAAAATATCAAGAGGTAACAATAACAACAATAAACAGCAATGGAAAGAAAAGGAAATAATCTTGGAATTAGAAGTACAATACTTAAAATACAATACAAGACTTAAAAGTAAATATAGCAGCATTCATAGTAACGTAAAGTCTAATTCTCCGCAGCAAAGAGAGTTTATGACCCGCAATCTTGTATGCATTATTTAAATGTGCCTTCATATTCAAGTTTGTATCTATTTCCATAAGACATAATGATTGTGAACCTTTATGCTTGCCATTCGTGGTTAAATCTTTGTTACAGATCTGGACTTTTGTCACTTTTTCAAAGGCCGGCATGAATAAGTTATGTCTTCAAATGCATTTCTGGTATTTATTAGCTAGAATAGTGTATAATGACTTTGTTGAGTTTCAGGACCATTAAGAGAGAAGAAGTGTACGTTGCTAGGGCTTTTCTGAAAGACTGTGGTAGTGTCAAAGTCAATATGAATCTTTTTCTTTTCAGATTGCAGTTCTTCTGATCAGTGGGATATTCAACAGGCTGGTGAAGGTCCTCATCCTTGCATTCACAATCAAACTACTGTATCAGAGCATTATACTCCAAATTTACAGGGTATGTCATGATATGTTTTATATCAAAAAATATAGCTTGGTCATCACATACAGGAATGTCAGAATACCATTCTGATTTTATCCATATTTCTCGGTCACTATAAAAATCATATTTGTTTCCTTTTTTACCACAATCCTTTTCCAATTGTTTGATCCAAAAGAGATTTAGGGAAGTACGACTCGTTCTATTGGTTTGCTATAGTCAGACAATTTCATATTTTTAAAGTTGATATTGCTTGTATTCAAAACTGTTATGAAGGCAAGGACAGTGAATGTTGTGTATTAGATCCTACGTTCCCACACAAGAGAGAAAAAGAACAAAAGAGAAGTGTCCAGACATCTGTAGGCTGCAGTTAGGTGTGTATGAATAAGGTCTGGTTACATCGTACATGTAAATATATACATTAAGGCTTAGACCTCTGTTGGCCAATCCCCCAGATGGGTCTGGTTTTCTTCCAAATTGTCCATTTGTGTACGTTCTATGTACTATACTTTTCTATATTAAGTGCCTCGCCCACGGCAACGGAAATGTCATGCGTACTTTATTATCGGAGTATGCAATTGTTGTACACTTTATGTCTGGAGGTGGATTTGCAATAATTACAGAAATCATGGGGTAAAATATCACGATAAATTGTGAAAACGTTCGCACACATAAATAGTGCTTTGCATTTTTCTTACAGTATATCTCGAGTCCTTACAGGTGTAAACGAATAGTTCAAATGCCCAGTCAATGGTCTATGTAAGATATAGATTATGTGAACGTGCATTAATTTTCTAGTAAATTATTATAGTTATTATCGTAATATATTATATCTTATCGTGCATTTAATAGTTTTATATCAATATATTATTCAACCCTAAATATAAAACAATAGATTTGAAATATATTGTTGTTTTTTTTGTATAAATCGTTCTTTTTTTATGTCATTCAGCCATGAATTGATTTTCCGAATAGGTATGTGAACAATAAACCCTAAATAGTAAGTAGCAAGGTGACAAATGATATGATATACACCTCTAAATATCCAAGCAACAATGTAATTAATTCTTGGAATGCTAGTTTAAAATTTATCCTACGGATTCCCAACAAAATTATTAAACATGCTTGAAAATTTGTCGGGACATTTGTCGTGATAAAATCGTGAAAAAAATCATCGTATGATGAAATTATCTTAGTTACAATTGCGTACTACGTTCGCAGACATTACATTCTTATCGTAGGTGCATTCTCGTAGTTACATTCTATGAGATAAACTCAAAGATTTCACCCTTTTGCGATATTTTGTTCCCGTGGGTGAGGGCCTTTAGTCTGACACCTTCATCATCATTGATAAAGATGAAAAAAAGTTTATTAAAGGTGAATAAAGTTTAAAACCATAAAAAACTTGCCAATACAAAATATAACAATTTGACAATAATAAAAGGATCCATAACAGTTACATCCATAACAGTTACATTATTTTCTATAAGAATGTGAACACCAATGCCACTGCCCACACTGAGGCCCATGCCAATGCATGTGCTGACACTTGTGTCCATTCTAGTATTTTGGTTATGAGTGGGTTGGGCTAATGATATTGGCAGTTCCATGTATCTTTGCAATCATTCCTCTGTCCTTTTTTTTAGTTTTAGGTTATATTTTTCTAGCATGCAATCGCTGATTCTTTAACATGCCTTTTCCCTCTATCAGTCTCTCATCCTCTACAATGGCAGGCCCATCCTCCTATCCCCTGTCCTACCTGGATCTGGCCGTAGCTGCCGTGGGCTTTCTAATTTCAAAGTTAATTGTTCATGCCTCCCTGCAAGGACCAACAACATGTTATTTTTATGGTTTTTCTTTTGGTCACAGCAGTGGTTGAAGGGGATAACTGGTACACTCTCACCTAAACTTAGTTAGCACAACAATCTAATCCAGACCCCTTCCTAGATTCAGATTAAACAAGGGAAAAGTAGATCATCATGACCTAGTTTTCCAATCCTTAGGTTAAGCTATGAACCTATTATTGACCCTAACTAGGTCGTACTGTTTATTTGACCCACTTAAAGTCATTTGGATTTTTCCGAGCCGCATCTAACTACTATATTATATCTACTGTATTTTGATCTGTAACAGCTACTTCATTGCATGGCCTACATCTAAATATTTGAGTAATCAAACATGAAATGTTAAATTATGTATCTATATAGAAACAGAAGGGTGGCCCTGCGTCTATGCTCGTATCTGACTGTGTAGTGGCTGAGCTGGTGTTGCCTCTGATCCTTGATTTTGAACCATTCTCCTAGGTAGAGGCTTGGCTTGTCAGTAGATGCAGAGGTTACACATCTATTATTTGAATTTGCATGCCATATGGTTCTATCATAATAGATGAGTCTGCCATCCGAAACAGGGGCAGATTCGGAGTCAGTCCCCTAAGTGGAAAAAGATTATGTCAGATTTGTACAAGCCAACTAGCTTAGATTATTTGGAAAAAAATTCCACTTGGTCTAGGGGGGCAATTGCCCCTCTTGCCCCCCCCCCCCCCCCCCCCCCCCCACGGATCCGCCACTGCGGAATGAATCTCTAACTCTTAACTTGTATGGATGTAGGCCTGTAAATAGGTTTAGGTAGTTTATGTGTGCTCATTGATGCATTTTTTGGGACTACAAATCTTAGTAGAGTGAATTTATTGAATGTGGAGTTATACAGATAAACATGCTGGGATATCCCTAGAAAAATTATTCTGAGTATCAAAAAAAAGATCAATTTTAATGGGGAGTATTTCTCTATTTTGAGGGGATTTTATGTAATTTATATCCATTTTAGGACAATTTTAATGTAGGAATGGCTCCTCCAAAGATAGTCCAGTGCAAGAATTAAAATCATCATGTGGGAATCCCGCATCCCACACGCCTAGGAAGATCCCTGAACATGTGGGGGAGGAAGTGTAGGGCCAGCTGCAGGGTATTGATGTAAGCAGCTTAGGGTTACACCTCTAAATAGTTGTAAATACATACCCCCTGTGCACACAAGTCTTTCTACAATTTCGAGAGTTAACACTGTTGGCCGATTTCGATAACACTTTGGTGATCAGTCTACTTACATGAACTTGTCTCATGCATCAATTTCACTTTGCATCAGCTCCATGATTTGGTAATGACTAGGGACTCGTCCTCAGGATCCTGTGTTTCTAAAACTGCCACCCCAGTTCCTGTATATATTTCCTTGGCCTCTGAGGTGTCTGTCTCTTCCTAGGCAAAAGAAAGTGGTGCTACTAGTGCACTTTGTCCAAGCCATCCAAGAGATTTGTTCAATTGATTGGGTTCACTGCTGCTGCAACTGCTTCTTCTCTCTCCTCACCTGTTGCCATTGCATCCAGAGTGTCTTAGGATACAACTTGTATCTCCAGGCAAAGTCCAAAAAGTGTGGGATTATGTATTTCACGTTTGACCACGCAGTTACTCCTGACTATCATCCCTTTAAATTTCACAGACAAGTAGAGCTTGCAGGGATGCGAAGGCTCTTGACCAATCAGCACAATATTCCATCACTAGTATCTGACTTGTGATTGGTCAATCCTGAAACAGATTGAAAATCTGATGATGCCTTTGGCTAGATGTGTTCTTGGGCTATCTGTCTATAGCAAGATATCCAGGTTTCTTTACTCCTAAAAGCGATTTTTTTTTTTCCTTTTTTTTATTTCAGCTGGTAATCAGATTAGCTAATGAAAGCTAGTTTACATCAGACACCAGGTTGCAAGTTTGCGATTTTTAACAAATATTGATTATAATTTCTATAGTATAATAACAATCAAACAAGTCAATTAACATATTTACACAGGACTGGATCAACAGGCATGACAGTAACATTTCATCAAATTACAATTTGACAAAATATGATTTCAGTTATAGTTGATTAATCACAGAATATCCTATAATAAAATATAGTTGATGCTCCATCATATAGGGAATTTACATTAAGGTCAATAGTAGATTTTTTTGAGTTCTTTTGAATTTCTCATAAGAATCAATGTTTCTCATTTCGACATTCATAGAATTCCACTCAATCGCACCTTTATATAACACATTTCTCTTAAAGAGTTCACAGGATGGTTTTGACACTAAAAATAATGGTGCATCATGAGCTCGAGTTCTCACATCTCTAAGGTTTTGTATATCTAAATTAGTTTGTTGTTTATACATATATAGTCTTAGAAACATTCTTCTTCTCTGAAGTAAAGTGGCGATCTTGCACAATTCATGTAATCGTATAACAGGTATATGTTCATTTGAGTAAATGCAGATCCTCAGTGCCCTGTTTTGTAACCTTTGTAATTTGTTTAATAGTACCATGTTGGTGTTGTCATATACAATACATCCATATTCAATGACAGACAGGACCATTGATTTATACATCATTATAGCAGTATGTCGGTTGATATAACATCTCAGTTTACTAAGTAGATATAATTTATAAAAGGCATTTCTTATACAGTTATCCAAATGCTGTTTAAAACTGAGATTCATATAAAGTATAACACCTAAATATTTATAAGATGCAACTCTCTCTAGTTTTCTATTGTCAATGCATAAAATGTGATCTCTAATTTTTTTGGTCATACTTTTAACTCCAAAAGTTACATATTTAGTTTTTTAATATTAATAGTTAATTTATTTTTACAGCACCTATTTGTGAAGATATTTAAATCTCGTTGTAATGATTCAGTTGCATCATGTAAGTTTCCTGGTTTATAAATCACAGTATCATCTGCATAAAGGAAATAATCACACTCATTTATACAGGCTGAAATGTCATTAACATATATAAGAAACAACAGTGGCCCCATTATACTTCCTTGTGGAACTCCGCAGATAATATCTCTATTACAGGAGGTAGTGTTATTTACAGTAGTGTGTTGTTTTTTATTTCTAAGATAGTTAACTATCCACCTAAAAATTTGTCCTGTAATACCCAATTTTAGAATGTTAGCCAGCAGAATTTCATGATTTACTGTATCAAACGCTTTTGACATATCAATAAAGGTTGCTATTGTAATATCTTTATTGTTTATACCTTCAAATAATTCATTCGTAAAATATGTAACTGTATTGATTGTGGAATTATTTTTACGAAAACCTCCCTGTCTACCATCAAATAGGTTGTTCTCTTCCAAAAAATTTGCAATATGATCGTGAACTATTTTCTCAATCATTTTAGAAGGAAGTGGCAATTACTAATCCAAGGTTCTTTTAATTGATTAATTTTGATTTTTTTAATAGGGCACATGTCATCAATAATATTTTTGATACAATTTTTAAGACACTCCAAAGATAATTAGGATCATCACCGGCAAAGAAGTCATCCCAGTTACAAATATCTAATTTGTTGTGCAATACAGTTTTGTCATAATTTCTGTATGATCTACCTTCAAATTCACCTGGGATATTATTAGTACGGCCTTTTTTTCTATTAACAAATATCATTTGATGATCACTTATATTCACATCCATTGTGCCTGCTTTAAGGATAATATCACAATTCGTAGCTATTTGATCAATACAACTATTTTTCTGAGATCCAAGTCTGGTCGTACTATTAATGACAGGAAATAATCCATTTTGAGTTAAAGATTCACGAACCTTTTTGACTTGATCGGTGTTTTTTTCTTGAAAATCTATATTGTAGTCACCAACAAAGAATAAATCAATTTTAGAAAGGTCACACCGTTCTACACAATCATCAATATATTGTATAAATACATCCAGGTTTCCTTGTGGTGGTCGGTACAGGTTGGCAATAACAAAGTTTTTTTGATTTTCTAACATTATTTCAAGCCATTGACACTCAATGTCTTTGTTACTGAAATGCAAGTCAGCAACAGTCAGGGAAAATGACGAAAAGCAGTGGGGTCGACAGGCTTTTCCATAATCACTGAGGCAGTGAATGCACTTCAGGGGTGGGTTAGAAACACTTAGAGGTTGCCTACTAGCTTAAGATTTTGGGAAATGAAAGTTGAAATATAATAATAATAAAAAACATTCTGTCACATGATGGTCCTGGAATCATTTATTCAAGCAGAATGTTTCTCTAAACCAACATGGATCATTCGGCCCTTTTGGGGGTTCAACTATGAAATCAATATTTTAGGAAATAAAGTTTTAGATACCATATTTTGAAAGTAATGTGAATACTCAGTTTGACCAATTGGAACTTGGTCTTATGGATATGTGTGTATATACATAAATATATATACATATAAAATTCTGTTCCTGTTGCTATTTTTCCTATTTTTTGCTTATGATTACAATTGCCAGTTAATCCAAAGAAGAATTCTATGTTTTTATTGTAGAGGGTTGCTGGTGTGTTGGTTTACCTCATTTACGTGCTCATTGTTATTGCCATAGACTTGACAGGCATATGTCAAGCAGTGCGTTACGTAAGTAGTAGAATCATTCACTTTATATATATTACAAGCATATAATTTGTGCTATGATAAATGAGAATGAAGACAATCAAGTAACAATATACTTTTATACCTTAGATGGTTGATAAATGTGTAATTTTTACAAACGTCATGTTCCTGAAATTTGAAGAAAATCTAACTGATGTGAAATTCAGCATAAATATCAAATAGCAAAATTGTATATAGTCTGAGGGGGAAGGATTTTTCATACTCAATATAGTCTCAAGAATTAGTGAATACACACAATCTGCATGAAATTGAAATATCATGGGGAATCAGTCTCTACATAATCTTAGGATATGTTATGCAACACCTGTTGGCAGCTTTGAATTAAATGAGCTTAAAGACTTGAAAGAAAAATATGAGCCCAGATGCTTATTATGTTTAAAGGGGAGGTCTAAGTGATCTTTTAGGGAATCTTTCTGCAGAGGAGGTGTTTGTAGCATTAGTGAGGCAACTTTTTGGGAGGCCACAAACAAATCACTGGACAATCCTAAGGCCAGTAGAAAGCAATTTCACAACACATACATATTGAGAAATAAGTTCTTGAAATATGCAGCTAAAGGCACTCTTCGTGAAGTTCAAGCATGCAGGTCCACAGTTAATTATATGTATGTGAATTTTTGAAGTCAAGTCCTCATAAAAAGGACTTTGATGTCTCTTGATGGAATGAACAATTCAAAGAACATACAGTAAAACTATTCTGTTCTGTTGACAGACTAAAGCACTACAGCACCAGTCCCTGAGGCGCATTGAGCAGCTGACGGACATCATGACCTTCATGGCCAAGAAGAATGCCTGGATCCTTCAAGGGGGCACACTTGTTCCCATCAACCCAAATGATGAGGACCACCAGAATATCATTGATCAGGAGTGCACAAGCAACTACACGTATGTACCTTGTATCCTATCAGATCCTAACCCTACCCCTAACCCTACTCTTATGAAATAAATATGAAATAATAGGGATTTTCTGTAAAGGGTGCAGGGTGGTCAGCATGGTCACCTCATGTCTATGGCACCATGCATATTTTAGAATACTTGCCTCAGTAAACAGTGTTAAACAACAACAAACCAAACAACCTTCATGTGAATGGCCATTTCTCCCCATTAGAGGCAATGAAAGTGCAATAATGGAGACCTGTTCAAATTTCCAAATGTTATAGAATATTCACAATATCATTAATTGTTAAATATGGCATTTTTAAAGGTCCTGCTCATGGGCCTTCCCTAAATAGATAGGAAATATATTGTAGCTGGAGTGATTCTGTGCAGGTTAGTCAGTTACCAACACCAGGATATGTTCTATAGCCTCAAGAAATAATGTGTTCAGGAATTAATTTATTCATTCTTCCTTTCAGAGCCCCTGAAGCTTAGAAGATATACTGCACCGGCTGCATAAGAACTATTTTCCTATTGTAGCAAAGCAGTAATAGGGTTGCAATTAATGTCAACAAGGCTTAAGTTTATATGGTTACTACACACAAAAGAGGATTCTAAAGATTTTTGGGATACATTGTTTTATTTTGCACCAATGTTAACTTTAGTTGTTCCAACATTGGAAATCAAGTTAAATAAAACATAAAAATGTGAACTCCTAAACAATCTACTGCATGGTAAACATACACTGATTGACATAACCACTGTAACACACCTGACAGGACCGCTGTGACACAACTGACATGACAACTGTGACCCACCTGACAGGACCGCTGTGACCCACCTGACAGAACCACTTTAACATACTTGACAGGACCACTGTAACACACCTGACATGACCACTGTGACACACCTGACAGAACCATTTTCACACACTTGACAGGACCACTGTCCTGACAGTATCACGGTGACCCACCTGACAGGACCGCTGTGACACACCTGACATGACCACTGTGACACACCTGACATGACCACTGTGACCCACCTGACAGGACCACTGTGACACACCTGACAGGACCACTGTGACACACCTGACAGGACCACTGTGACACATCTGACAGGAGCACTGTGACACACCTGACACGACCACTGTGACACACCTGACACGACCACTGTGACACACCTGACAGGAGCACTGTGACACACCTGACACGACCACTGTGACACACCTGACAGGACCACTGTGACACACCTGACACGACCACTGTGACACACCTGACACGACCACTGTGACACACCTGACAGGACCACTGTGACACACCTGACACGACCACTGTGACACACCTGACAGGACCACCGTGACACACCTAACTGAACCACTGTGACACACCTGACAGGACCACTGTGACACACCTGACAGGAGCACTGTGACACACCTGACAGGACCGCTGTGACCCACCTGACAGAACCACTGTGACCCACCTGACAGAACCACTGTCACACACCTGACAGGAGCACTGTGACACACTTGACAGAGCCACTGTGACACAACTGACAGGACCACTGTGACACAACTGACAGGACCACTGGGACATACCTGACATAACCTTTGTAACACAAGTGAAATAACTACTATAACACAACTGACATAATCCCATAACATGTAACAATCAAGCACTGTGTGTTCTATTTCAGTAGTGTTATTTATTCTAGATTGCATGTGCTTTAGTTAGCCAAGTCTTTTTTTGACAATTTAGGTAGAGAATAAACTGGAGCTACAATTAAAACCAGAACACTTGTACTCTGATGTAGTTCCAGTATAAATAAATAAAATAATTAGCAGAAAGAGACTCATCATAATAGACAATGTACTTAATGGAATCAGATAATCTAAATCTAACAGTGGTAGTAGTCTCCGTAACAGGAATCTGGGGTGTATTTCAAAAATGTTATACATTATTACTTCAAATACAGTAATCAATACTTATTTAGTTAGATTTCTTGAAATCATAGTAGGATATGGAAGCACAATGGTAAAAACACTAAACTTCCTAATGCTATACAGCTATCCATATTTTCCTTAAACTTCTCTCTCTCCCAATTTGCATGATTGCCACCTGCTTCGTGTAGTAGGATCAAGCTAGTCTCCCCTTTTCTTAAATTCTTTGTTTAATTCAATTTAATTTACATACTCTATATAAAGTGATGAATGTGTTCCTATATTGCATATTCGTATGTCATTTTGTCTTTTGAAATTCTTTGATAAAATATTCTGTACAACCCTATTGCCTACATTATATCTATATATTGATAAATCTTTCTTTAGCAGTTAAACTGTGATAACTTCTTTAGCTGAAAACAAGCTGAGAATTCACCATTAAGTGTTGTTAGAATGTTTTGTGTGGTCATTTGCTTGCCTGGGATGTTATACCTAAAATCAAGAACCAGCTTCTTTTGTAATTTTATACTCCAGACAATAAACCTATTTTATTCAATTTTAATCTGTTGTGATTTGGTAAAAAAATAATTGTAAAGAAGGCTAATGAGCTGCCTTGGTGATGCTTGTAAATAACTTCATAGATAATATCCATGACACTTTTTGTTCTGGCACCACAAATCATAAGGTTACCATGAATTCCATATCTCTAGAAGAAATGCAACTCAAGGAAGGGTAAAATGTCTTGTGATGTCACTCTGCTACCTCTATTCCCCACCAAGGTGCAGCATGACAGTCACCTTCTGTGACATTCTGGTGTATGGTGAAAGACATTCTATATTTGGAATGACAGATCACCCACACATGAAGGAAACCCATGCAGAGGTACTTGTCATAATAATCATCTTATCATTTTTCTAATGATAAACCAAAATCCTAGTGGAAGCTTTTAGCTAAGGATAATTCATAGTAAGGGCCGCTGATTAGGGCCTGATTCATTGGGCTGGGGAGGGTTTATTGTTTACGGGCCAGCGGGGGGGGGGCAGGATTCCTGCATTAAATTTCCTCAGGAACCGTCCATGCAGGGTGGGGTCTGAATTTGTTTGCTTAATTAATGGCCGACCACTTTGAATTAAAGAGTTAAAGTAGCTCTGTTGAATAAGCATTTGGGTCATTAGTTCCATTCCTTTTTTCTGATTGTTATTCTCTTAATTTATTAGCGAGATTAATTTTGGTGTCTCTTAAAATGTTTCAAACATTTATAAATATTGTCATCGCGTCTGATGTTGCACCAGCTCCTCATATACTCCCAACGCCATTTACAAGTTTCGTTTATTTCAGTAACGTTTCGTGAGTTTTGTAATTTCTTTCATTAGTGTTTCATTAGTAATAACCTTCAAGGTTTTTATTTGGGTTTTAAGTGTTGTTACAATTATAAAGAAATGAGTCAAAAGCCTCTTGTTTGTTATGTTAGTTGTTATAAGGCACAAGAAATTTCCCCACAATACACTTTTTTATGTGTAGAAACATTTTAATTGAATTCCAAAGTTTTCCCACCTTCCATTTCTATGCGATTTCAAAGGCGGATCCAGAGATTTTCAAAAGGGAGGCGCTCTATTCTAAATTTTTCCGGTGGACCCTCCATGCAGGTCTGAGAATTTCACATTAAAAAATATATTTGATATTTGGCCAGAAATGGGGGGGGGGGTGCCCCCTGTGCCCCCCCCCCCCCCCCGCCCTAAATCCGCCACTGGATTTTATTTCAGTAAAAGAAGATTCCTCTCAACCCCTTCACAACAACTCCTTGACAATTATGGTCCATGTCAGACTGGTGTGTGACAGTGAGTATAATGCTTTCCGACGATTTTGGCCCACGCCCTATCCACCTGAATGACACCTTATTGATTCATCCCTACTTCGGCAGGAAACCCTCCATTATTGTACGTCTTGTTATTGACGACCTCCGAAGCTTCCGTCTGGGATAAAATAACAGAGCTATCTCGTTTGCAAAGGGCCAAAATCATGAAATATGCTATCTGATTTTCCTGGGAATATATGTGTAGGTCTACGTTTGAGTTTTGGAGAATTCTATTGATCCGTGTTTTATGAAAATTAAGAAATACTATTATAAACTATGGCAATGTGATAATCTTGAATAGAAGACGTGGTGCTTAAAACTGAGGAAATGTTTAGCAATTTTCAGAAATAATGACCTTGACCTTGTAAATTATTCTAAGGCCAAGCGGGAGATAAATCTATTGATAAATCTGATAGTTTGAATACGGTTGGTTTAAAGGATTTTCTTTAAATGAACCCCATGGTTGAATCAGAAAACAATATGAGTGAACGTTTAGATTTGGTAGAGATAAGAAATATTAACCAGTAATTAATGTAACACAACTAAAACTATGAGACAATGTTTTAAGCAGTTATATATACACTGTCACTATAATTTGGTAGTTTCCAACATGAAAGGGATGGTCCAAGGATTGAGCTATTTTATATTTTTTAATATGTTTTATTGACCAACTTCAGATGAATCTGTCCTACCAGTCAGTACAATTGAATTGAATATATCAATCAGATACTCTTGTAAATGCACACTTAGCATTATTGTACAATTCTCCCAACCACGGATAGCCAGACTTTCTGGAGTCTTACCTGCCGGTTCACCTTGATCAGGTTGCATGCTGGGTAATATGTCGACAAATCCCAAGGTTTTAGCATAGTAATTTTCATCAATTACTTCATCATTTGTTCTTAAATATAGTGAAACATTTGAGTCATTAGTCCTTATAAAAAAAAATTATTTATAAACATATATGTTTGATATTTTCTTAGTTGTTTGATAATGCATTAGTTAACGTTATAAATTGATATATAACAATTGTTTGATTATTTTCTATAGGTTTTTCAATGGTTTCGTTGACAAAATTAGTCAAAATTAGTCTGCAGGTACTTAAAATAGATCTACTGTAAATCAGCTATCCGTGGTAGGGAGAAGTATCACTGATGGAAGATGATAATAAACTAGTGCTGTTTCTCCTACCCCATTCCATCTTACTTCTCATTGGTTAGTTCAGTCTCAATCCGCTGGGTGCTAGTACAGATTTCCCACATGAGGGGTCGCTCCGGCAGTTCGTTGCATGTTATGGTGTTTCATGTACTAGAACTAACAACATTTTAGTCTGAGAAAACTAAAACCATTCACGATAAGTGGTGCTGACTTTGTGACTTTTGGCAGCAATGTGTGAACATTCTACACGGATTACTGTTGTCACTTGCATTATGCCAGGGCAACGATGGTGCAAAATAACATGTTGAGCTAGCATTACATGGGACGTCCTTCAAATGACATTGGCAGAATTGAACACAGCGCCCACATCAAGAATAATGTGATAGAAAATTGTGTTAACTATGATTTAGACATTACTTTGATGTGGTTAATAGAGCTTGATGATTTTGCAGGGAGTTATCTTTAGAATTCCTCTCGTTATCTATTAAATAGGAGAGAGTTTTTCTCTGCTGGTGCAAAATGGTTTGTGTCGTTTATTAAAAACTATCGTTTTAGGAGTCTGTTATATTTTTTGCAAATACATTACCTGTTTTTGAGAGGGTTTTGGACATAACCAACTGTAAAAAATCACAGTAAGAAACCTATAATATATATTATATTTTTGTTCATGTAAAAAATGAATTAATCTGAGAAACCAATACGTGTTCTGCTTCTCATTGTACATGGAATGGTTAAAACAGCTGATGCAAATACAAAACTGCTAACATATATTTCTTGTTCATGAAGAAGAATATATATCATTTCCGGAGAAATTCTTGATTGAGGGGATACTCAACTCAAAGCAGGGCACTGTGTTGTTGGTCTGAATTACCGAGTTTGATTCTTGAGCCTGTTTAACGTGAGGTTGTGACAGTTGATTACGTTTCTTTTACATTATTTGACCCTTGGATTTTCTTAACTTCTATCTGAATGGATTCATTGATGAGAACAGTAGAAATTCTGGACTCATTCTCCGCAAGGCTAGATATGGGCCGCACCAGTTCTACGTGTAGTGCGGCCTAGATAGTTATGCCTCAGGGGTGCCTCATTCTAATTTAGTGCTTTTATCCGCTCTGTGACGATTTCTAAAAAAATGACCTCAATAGACCCCACTATAATGAGGGAAATGCCCAGCCACACGTCGAATATATATATGAAACCAGCGGTAGACGTACGCGGAAACCTCTCCTCAGTTTCATGCAGACATGTGCGTGGGGTATTGGGGTTCCGTGTCGATAGGTGGGTCGGGCCCCAGGGACGTAAAGGTTGAGGAGGGGAACGTTTGAACACTGAAGGTTCAATGAATAATGCAATATGGGCGCTCCACCTGGAAATCAGGCCGGTTCAATATAGGGTATAGGGTAATGGGTATGGAGAGTAGGGAGGACTAATTAAAAGACATTGTTGCACTCCCAAATGAATGCAAATAGTTCTAATAGCTATATATAGATCACTTCATACACGAACTTTATGATTACACATGATTTTATAATGTTTGAAAGCATTATTCGTTAACCCTCGCAGAGAAATCACATGACTAGGGATATAGGTAACCAAGCATGGTAATTTAATACTAACCAATTTAAAGATTTGGCACGCACTTCATAGACCAAATTCTATGCATTGTCATTGTTTGGATTAATTCATGGTCAAGCTCTCGAGAAGAATGATAATTTACAATTGAGTCAGGTTAGTCAAAAAGAATGGTTATCCCTAAAGAGAGATTTGTTTGAACTAGAAAGGGCAGGCTTTGACTTTTGACTTAGGTTGCCATTGGATAAGGAAGCATATGGAGTCTGTTTGCTAATGGAAAACATTCTTAGGTTTTAAAAAGTACAATATTCCTTAGTCAAAGTAAATGGTACTACCTATTGATAATCGATGCCAAGAACCAAATCTAAACCATAACAGTAATCATCATCTCTTCCCCACACATGTGCGCTAACCTCTCTATAGACACATGTTGATAAAGGTAACGCAGGGACAATTACAATAACGTCCCATTAATTATGGATAAAGCTTTGGTCCGACTCATAATGTGTCACAGTGGTGGACGGCCTCTTTATTGGGGTTCAATGCCAGTTTCACACTAAATGAAAATCTGGCAACAGTCAAATAGGACCAATGTATAGCATTATGTGTGCCCCTAGAAAACAGTTTCTAGATCTACAGTTAAGAATTTCTCAAAATGTCACAGCTTAAGAAATTAGCTTTTTGGCTGGTTTCCAACGTTTCTCACGTGTAGGCCCTACATGTATTAGCATTAAAAATGGCAATCTCAGCGCTTTAATTTTGAATTACAGCTGGTAATTTCGCAAAATGGTACAGCTTAGGAAATGATGTTTGTTGCTGGTTTTCCAAGTTTCTCATGTTCCCCATGCATGTAAGTAGCCTAAAATGTGTCTTGTGTGAACTGGGTCTAAGCGTGTAATAATGACACAAACACACAATAATCGATGGTGGTCATAGACAATGTCTATATGCTGACACCCGTGTCATAGTCAGGGGTGTTTGTCCCTGACGGCGGAGGAGACAGCTCGGGGCTGGCAATGGGGCGGACAAGGTGGGTTAGCAGTGTCACAGGGGAACTCAAGTACATGTAGCAGCGTTAGGGGATGGCGCTCTTTTTCTTTCTTTTCTTTCTTTTTTTCTCTTTTTTTCAAATATGTGCATCATAGTTTTCATCCAAATAATTGCAAAATAAAAGATTAAAGCAACAGGTTACACTTTATTAAACCTAATTGATTTATAACTATTCAATTCATTTTCATAAAATAGTTCTGTAGCCATTCCCCCATCACCACCACCACAACTGCTAACACCCCCAATACCATATCATACCATATCACATATTACATTTGCTAGCAGTAAGATCCCAGCACTAGATCCAATTCCCTTAACATCCATCTGTTTCACCAGGGGTTTCTTTTTGGCAAACTGTAATGAAATACAGGTATTTCATATCAGCACCATGATCAACGTCAGTCCATAACTAAAGCTGATTATATCTTTGAGACGGGAGAGAAAAGGTGGATATAACTTGTCACGAATTCAGCTATCCATCACCCAATAGAAGGGGCAACAACGACTTCAAACCCGAAGGATATTTCAAATGACAGGGAGATTGGATAACAAAGCTATTCTATTTTCTGATTTGATAGTTATGGTCATGCACCATTGCTTCTACTGAGCTTTGTCGTTATTCTGATTACTGATCTTCTTTAATGAGGTTGTTATTTGTTAACATAGATACTTCATAAAACACTGTTATTGTGAGATAAAGTTAACTATTGCAGGTTGAATATCCAATATAGTTAGGGTCTCATTTAAGTTGTACGTTTGTCCCTGGATATTGGCTAGCTCCTATTTGCAGTCTATCTCTGTCAGACTGTTGTTGTCCAATACATAATAATAGTTCCGTATTATGAAAGACATAACACTCACATAAAAGGATATTCTTTGTTGTATCCAGTGTGTGTACTCATGACAAGATCTCTCAATGATAATGAACAATCCAAAGGGAAGGATCCACTCAACCACACTCAGCCAACACTCTAGCCAACTATTCAGTCTATCAACTTCAATTCCAACTCCAGGAACAAGCTCCTAGTACCAACCTTTCCAGGATGTTAAACCAACAACAATTATAACAGCACTCTGCCCAAGTCCTTCGTATACATTGCCTTATATATGGATGTAATAACATACGTCACCAGGCTCCTCCCTCACTCTTCACCTTTGACAAAGAGAAATTACTTTAGCCATGTTTCCTAGTGTAAACACTAAATGGCTAAACTTACGTACAGGCTGACCATCCGCATCAGTACAATAGCTCAAAAAAAAGAAGAATGAATATAATATGATAAGACTCTGGCTGTTAAAACTGGTGCACGCAAATGCTCAACCATCCACCTGATAAAAAGGAAATATGTCATGTCTAACACATAGCACCCCATAGCCTCAGGATCACTGCCCTGGAGCAACACCCCCCCCCCGCAGCCCCGGAGACGTGTCCCGCTAAGTGTGTTATGTCTACCTGTTGCCAAACGTAGAGAGGTGTTTTCTCAGGCCGTGTGAGTCCGCTGATCGGACCGGCCCTGCCCCCCGGCCCAGACCCGTGTTTTGTCTTTGAGTCATTGGTCACCTCCTGGAGGTTCTTCAACAAGATTGACACGGTTTAAGGCGGCTGGGGGACGGGGTGCCAAAGGGGATTAAGGGTATGGTGCGGCGGGTGTAAGATTTATTTGATGTATAGTTGTTTTTTCTTAAAATCCACTTGGAAGTTATTTATTAAGGTATTCATTTATTGTAATAGAAAGTACAAAATTAATGTGTCCATTTATTAAACTGAGTAGGTTATGGACTATGTAAAAGTAGTATGTTATTCCTAGCTTTGTTTGTGGAAGTAAAAAAATAAATATATGCATATCAGAAATCAATAACATTTTTTAGAACCAATGGTCATATATTTGGTTATTCAGGCACAAAGCTGGAAGTTGCATTTTGCATACATTACAATTAAGCAAGATAGCACCGTGCAAATGAAAAAAAATCAAATCTGTTTTGGCCCTATAATAAAAAGAAATCAATAAATCTCTTGTCAACATAGTATGTATCATAAACAGAAGCAATTGCATCAATCCAGCAAGACAACTTTAGATGTATATGTAATTAATACTTTTATCATTATGTCAACTGCTGGTAAAGTCAGGAGGTTACACATGCCCTCCATAATTCTGCGACAAAAGTGCTACACCCCTCCCCTCCCCTCGCTTTCACACGGCGGCAGGTAGATTAACGTTGCCGCCAATTGCCTTAGCCGATTTGGGCGGTAATCGGCGGGCAGGGGGCGGCGAGTGTTTTAATTACCAGCAGTCGGCTGGGGAAGGCTTCTGTGTAAGGCCATGTTCACACTAAATGCAAAACAACTGGTCTACTACAAGTATACTGGTTCAACAGAAGAGTACATGTCCATGAGCCTAATATTCCCCATCTGAATCTGGTTTATTTCCAGGCACATATAATTATTAGCTGATTAGGATGATCAGTCGCTAATAGATGAGTCATGATCAATGTCTCATTTGAATTACTGAAATGAGGGATTCAGAGGGGTAAAAACTACTTATTACATTGGTAATCATGAAATGTTCTTCAGAAAACGACTTATAGCGACGTGTTAGCTCGATTATGAACGAAACTATGGACCCAAACAACTATTTACAGTCTTATTACCCCTGGAGGTTATTTACCAAAGCCTCTAAATGTGATAAAAACCAGAGATTATTATTCATATCAAAAAGAGGAAGAGGAAGCCTTTCTGAAATAACTAAGAACTGATCAATACTCCTTCACATTACATCAGTCAGCTAAAGAAAGAGCCACGACTTTCTAAACTGTCAACTACAGAATACCTTTCGTGCACGCTTTTTGCCAGTAACTATCCAAATTCAAACTTAATGGCGATGCACCATTAACGTCATCTTTTTAGAGGCCTGTTCCTGATCAAATGTAACTTCCTCCCATAGCCCCGTATAGCATTATTCCCAAAACTGACCGCTTCTCCAAACGCAAAAATCGGACAGTGTGAAGCAATCCCCGGGGGCCCTACAAAGACAGAGTAATTGCTTTTTGCCTCCTGAAGTCGGTCGGTCATCGTACTTGAGCGCCGTGGAGGAGTGTTTAACTGTTTTTAAAGCAAATAACTTGGCCGCCACTGACCGCTGGTATTGAGCAAGGCGTTTGGGGACCACTTACCAACTATGTAAGGCCATATTTCACACGCCCCTTACACTGTTGTACGGCAATTATAGTTTAACAGGGTGCTTTCCAGCCAGCTATGTATACGTGCTTTAAGGAAAGAAAGTGCGAGTAGGCTACTCGCTGGGTGTCTGTTGCGCCTCAGCCTCCCATCCTCTCCTGTTCCTGGACTTCCATCTTTTTTTAGAGGACTTTCCCCTCCCCAGGGGGTACCAGGATGGGGCTTCTGCTCCTGGGAAGAATATAGGCCCCCAGTGGACCCTGCTGATCGTGGAAGGCAACAATAGGGGGGACCTGGCACTGACCAAGTGGTTCTTTGGGTTCAGTTCCCCATTGTTTTTTGGATTCACTAAGGGATGAGGAACAGCAAAAATGATTTGATCCCCTGATGATTGCCTGCCCTGTCACCCTCATCTCATAAAAAAAATAGATATGATCCCAAAAAAAACTGACCAAGTCAAAACATGTGCCTGAAAAGTGCGAATTTATCCTAACTTGTTTTCGCCATGAAAATGACCCTGGCTGTCGGTACTGCATAAAACCTCCATCACGCACTCACTCACTCACTAGAAAGTTTCACAAATATGAATCCCTTACATCACATAGACTAACTTATCTCTGCTAAGAGAACGTATTTGAAAATAAGTTATTCTAAAAGTGCACAATTGTTACCATATAATGCATGTCATGAATAGTGGGGAGTCACACTTATCATTTCCTTTACTCTTTAGATGGAATTATGTAGGGCCTATTGAGTAAGCTAGATGTATCCTATATATCATGGATTACCAGGGGCAACCCTGATTGATAATTTTTAGAAATAAAAAAAATGAAAATGGCTTATAATTATATGCACGGCTTAATTCAAAAAGCTAAAGCTGATATGAGAGGCGGACCTGGCCAATCCCTCCCGCCCCCACCCCGGCGCCTCCAGTAGCCACCTCTACTACTGGGCGGATTACCAACACTCGGCCCCGCGCGCCGCGTGTGAAAGCAGTTAACGTCCACCACACCTCCAATAGCTCACTCACCTCCAGTACCTGCCCACACCTCCAGTACCTGCCTGCCTCACCTGCCCACAGCCCCGCGTCGCCGGCTTGTCACCAGTCATACCTGAAGCGACGCCGGCTAGACTGGGACTGTTGGAGCAATGCTGACATAGCTTATCGGCAGCAAGTCACAAAGTGACACTGCTGTGTGGGTAGACAGACCAGAGCAGTTTGCTAGGATGATACATATGGATGTTTGATTTCATATTGAGGAAATATACATAGACGCGAGGCCGGCCCGGCTGGGAACAATGCTGACATAGCATTATCTGCAACAAAAGTCAGGAAATGACACCATTTTTTTAGTAGAAAGACTAGAGCAGTTTGCAAGGATGACACACCCATCTGTACATATAGGATACATATATGATACATATATCATTGAAGGCATATTAGTTTGATTATCTATGGTCGTATACATATATGATACATCTATCTGTACATATAGGATACATAAATGATACACATATACCGTTGAATGCATATTAGTTTGATTATAAATATATGGCCGTATGCATATATGATACATCTATCTGTGCATATATGACACATATGGATGTTTGATCTCACATTGAGGAAATATACACTTTCATCAACTCCATGTGAATATTTGAGGATATTTGAGGATATTTCTATACGGATTTATTAATAATGTTACTGCGGCATCAGACCACCCCTGCGGCCACGGCCACCACCCTCATCACCCCCCGCAGGGTCGCCAGCCCGGAGGCAACACAGGTAAAACGATTCATAGATATCATTCTTAGGCCCAAAAAAATACTGTTACGTTCAGGTTTCATACCTCCCAAAAATGCAATGATAGTCTTGAGTGCTAACTTTAACTTTGTCCCCATATTTTCTTCCAAAAACTTTAGGGTCGGGACTAAAAAATAGGGTCGGTCGGGAACCTGAACACAACCTTTTTTTTTTTTTTTGCCTTATTTTATTTTCTCAGAATTTTATATGAATATAAAGGATTTATCGCAAGAAAAAAATCTTCAACTTGGAAATGATATAATTATATTGTCAGTCTATTTTCTACTACTCGTGGAAATATAAAAATCTCATTTTGGATTCTACATCTACCAGCTGACTCCCCCAGACCCTTTTAATTTTACCCTCACAGAACCCGTGGTATTTCTACATTTGCCTTTATATACTGGTTTTGTCTGATCTGAAATTACAATACCCTCAGAATTTAAGAAATAACAACCGATAAAAGTAGTTTTTGAATTACATTTACGTCGTCAATCATTGCCTGCTCACCCGGAAACTTTGGAGTCTGACCACCAATGCTCCCGACAGTTGTTTTTTTTTAAGTTGAAAAAGTACTATTTTCATTTCCCCAGTACAGAATTGATGGCATATCAATTGCGTTTTTGTCGTTAAATCATGGGGAAAAGTCCGTTTAGTTTGGAGTGTGCGTGTGTTTTCAAGCTAGGCGCGTTGAATAAGGAAGTCGAGTAACAACACACTAAAACAGCACATGTAGAGAAGGAGTGTATACAATAACACACACGTACTGTTTCGAGTAGGAAACAGTGGCCGTTTAGGTAATACCTTGGCTCTGAGCGCGTCATTGTTGCTTAGAAAAGTGTGTTATGTGGAACATGAACAGCTCCCAAGAACTTTCATTGTCAAACATAACAAATAAGTCAGAATATTATGTGACTTCTAGCAATCACCTACAAGAACTGCACTATTGTCATAAAATGGATTGCTATTAATCAAGCTTTTTTTTTTTAATTTTAACCTGTTATCATCTTGAGAAAGCACAGGCAAATACTGTTATCAACTTAGCAAATATCTTGGCATCTGTGGTAGACGTGTTTTCTATTCTATAAGTCCCAGCGCCGTGACTTGTTTAGTAGTTCGTATTGCAGTTAATGGGCTTTAGTAAATGATGGCTAATTTACTGCACTGTGCATGGGGATGCGAAGTATACAATATCTGAAATGGTATAGTAGGTTATAATGTATACATACATGCGCTGTAGGTCAAATATCGGACAAATCCACGTACATGATATTTTTTTTTTTAAAGTGTTGAATCTACACCAAACGAAACGACGGACTGTGGTTGACTTTATAAGACATTGATTTATCAAATAGACATTGAATCAGGGGAGAATCGACTAGTTTCGGCGTGTTACTGCCTTCCATCATATACATTTATATATTTTTGTATGTAAATGTTTAAATACAAGTGTGTGTATATGCATGTAGGTATGTATACATGTATGTCTTTAGACATATAATGATTATAATGTGCTCGAAAACCCAAAATATTGTATGACTAGAACCAATCTAATGCTACGTTTCAGATCATGTACCTATATAAGTTATGCGACTTGCCAAATCAAATAATAGGCTGTAAAATTTTACTTTACCGTTGAATGCATATTAGATTGACTATTTACGGTCGTGTAAATTCCTACCACAAAAGCAAGTAATGCCGAGTCGATACGCTAAAATTGGCACCAACATTTTACCCCTACCTCATATTTAGCTCGATAGTTCTAATACGCAGCGGCATGCCATTCATATACTTTGCTAAATTTCGTGAGACAAATGTGATCTGATCAGAAATCCTAAGTAAGCTGATCACTTATTGTCTAAATGCCATTTCCTTTATATTCATAATAAATACAAAGCGAATTAAGAACAGAATAACAGTATTTGCATTTCTATGTGCTACAAGTCCATTGTATATCGGATCATTGCTAACAATGTTACTCAAGGATCATCCGACCTTAAGTCACTCAGTAAGTAAATGCTTTTCTCATGGGTTTTATCAAGATCTAAGAAGTACCAGAAAAATGCATTAGGTTTAAAAGCCAACGTTTGCACCAAAGAAATGCATTGAGTCTTAAGTATACACTTTGACACACCACGTACATGTACTGGGGGGTGAGACATGCAAAGCACATGCGTTTAAAGCCCAACATATCAGGCAAATAGCAAAGGGCATAAAGGTCGCGATGCTTTTGGAGGAACATTAACAAACTTTGGTGTTTAAATCCTGAAAAAAATCAATGTCAAATATTTTATAGAACAACTGCAATAAGATGTATGTGCAAATTAGTAGAGTAAGCAAAACTTTAACGTCTTGCTTCCAGATTCTCACTTCATATCGAACATTGCGAACCTACATATCAGGCACAATGTCTAACCTAAGAACAGTTTTCATCTTCTGGTCATTGCATCTAATTATATAACTACGTTTACCCTTGTTACCTATGTAATCGTCTCTAAAAAAGAGAACTCAGCTAACATATCTCATATTCAAGATGTAGAATTCTAGATGAGTGATGTGAATATGTTTCTATCAACACATTACCACATATATCACAATCAAACTATTCGGATATTAAATTCCAATTTTCAAAGAAATCCTTGGGGATTTTTAAGGACGTTCCAGGACAGTGTTGTTCATGTTTCTGCTCAGGAGATGCAATTGATACAGTAGTTGTATGATACGTCTTTGTTCGAGGCTATTTACATGTAAACCTATATGTGGTCTTTCAATCGCAATTCTATCATTCTAAACGGTCCGAAGGCAATTTTTTTATCGCACCATTCTGCATTATTTGAAGTTCAATTGATATAATGTAGTATCAATATCGATTGATTCCAAGGTTTACAATATGAAAGGTGTAATTTATGTGTCTATTGCCCGCATTAAATTTCAATGGCGTGATAAAATTTCAAAGTAAATCCCACTTTGCCAAGAGTAACAATTGGATATTACCAACATTTAAGGATAGAAGATTTACCTTCAAAATCAATGGAATAAAAGAACTGAATCGACACTTCCAACATTGGTTATGTTTCGTTCTAGGCTACGCTCATAGAATACTTGTAATTATATCCTTATCTGCACGTAATGTAATCGAAATGGGGATGTGCCTTCTCTAAAAACTGCTAAGGAAAGAACATTTGATGATCTGAATGAAAGGGATGTTTGGAAAATGATTGAGGCATTTTTCAATCAATCAAAGAGCTATGTTTCAAAGCGACAGATAGGATAGCGTCATGAACAAAGCTGATATGCAACTCGTGAAGTAAGCATGCCACTTTCAGATAATGTCTTATGTAATTGTAAAGTTTCACAGTATTGTCATCTTTTCAGTTAAATGAAACTTGACATAACGAGTTAAATATATCATTATTTGTAGGTTATGGATTTTCAGGATATACATGCTTTTTTGCTTTGACCCGTAAATTGAAATGAATTCTATAACAAATTAAATCGGACCTACACATTACATAGATAATGCATGCTAATTTTGATGTGAATTTGTCCCACAACCCTCGGTAATTATAATCAAACGAAGCAATGATAAGAAGGACAGTCGAACAGCTTCTTAAGAATAACCTTAATAACGGTCAGGGCGGATTCATGGGGGGGGGGGGGGGGGGTCCAGAGAGTCCTGACCCCCCCCCCCCCCCCCCCCCCCACACCCTTTTTTTTGGTGGACTCTCAAATACAAAAAGAGGGGAAATTGTCACATGCATCCATGCAAATGCACGCGATTTTAGTACATAGCATTTATCCTGACCCACCCTTTCGAAAATACTGTATCTGCCCCGCTAACGTTACCTTTAGACAAAATCCCATAGGAGGCTATACATGTCAGGGGTATCTGAAACGAACCTGGTAAAACACGTTAGCTGTTGGGGAACCCGAGTCGAACATAAACGCACACTAATTTTAATACGTGACCTTTAATGATGCTCTCTTTAGGTAGAAGGATATTAATGTGAGCAAAAACAAAACAAGTAGCATTAAGTTTGCCCATACCATCACACCACTTCCCTCTGCCCACACCAGCCATATAGTGTGACCACGTAGATCAATGTGGTCAATCCCCGGGACCGGCGCCTTCTGATGGGGGCAAATATTTGAGGCCTCAAAAGCCAAAGGAGTCATCAATGGCTAGGTCCCTGAAAGTAGAATTAATTGGTTTTGGTGTAAACATACTAAGGCAGGAGAAAACAAGGCATATAGGGTAGGGGGTAGGATGTTGGAGGAGGTATTTCTGACCAAAATGATGTATCTAAATGATCTATGGCAGAGATGGAGCCTTCTTGATATTGTATGTATATCTCATATAAAAGCACTATATGACTAGGGCTGACATTATTTCTATTACTTGTATTTCTTTGTTATATTTTCCAAGTATATCGTTACCCAGCAAAATCTTTATGTTCATAATCTGGTACAAATGGAAGCCAGTCCCACAACATGGACTGATTTGTATATACAGCTTTCAATAAAACTGAATAAAAAGAAATTAAAGAGAGGAAACTTTTTCCTGGAGTTGGCAACGATGTGCAATGCTTCCAAATAGTATACAAATTAAAGAAGTAAACAGGCATAATAATATTGTGCTAATACAAAAGAAAGAAGGACGCACATAGGATTGAGTGAAACTATGTGTATTTTGTGATAAAACGCATACTTTCTCATCTAGTAAATATAGTAAATCTTGGCGTTTTAGAGTCCTGCGACAACCATGTTATTATGAAGTTGAATGTTAGCTCAATGCACCAAAACCACAATACAAGCTCATATACAATGTCATATACATATCATGGAGTTAAGAAATATCAACCTAAAAGTTCTTCGGGTACCCAGCCAAGTTGCGACGTAACAGAATCATTCTGTGACCATTCCTTTTTGGTTAGCCTGTACCTTACTGAAACTATAGGTAATAATTATGTTATGTGTTGGTTAAGTTGCAGCTTAACCAAAGCAGAATGGTATTATTACCAAACAGAATGCTATTATCACATATATATTACAAGGTTGAGACATTGTGACATTTTGATTCTGGGAGGTTGAAACTTCCCCAAAAGAACATTACTGTAATGTAATACATACCCAACAAGAACATCATCTTAGGTTGCAGCAACTTATTGGAAGCCTTCAAGATACTGTTGCAGCAACATCACAGAGTAGGCCCCTAATGTAATGGGAATCAAATCAGCTGAACAGAACGTCACTGCAACGATATAATAATGTTGCATGGTTCCCTGGGGTGTGTCGATCCTAGGTGCCTACATGGGGCTTTCATACCTATGCGATATGAGTGCGATGTCGAAGAGAATTTGCATTCATAAAAGAATTATTGTTGCACATGTGTAAAAGCCAAAAATATGTAGCGTAAGATGAAAACCTGTCACCTAAACACCACAGAAAACATGAAAGATTGCCAAGAAGTTATTGCAATAGCTATCCCAGGCAAGCAGCGATGTAACAAGCACCATACTTTTTTGTTCTGTCTGTTACCTGCCCAATTTTCACAAAACATTATTCTATATGGCCTTACATTATTACAAGTTAGGTTGAGACTCTCTAAGACAGTTTTATAAAAACGTTCCATTCTGAGGAAGTTGAGATTTTACTAATACAGAATGTTATTTTTACATGAAATAATGTAAACAGAATGTTATAATAATGTCACAGTGCAACATCGTAATATTAGGTTCTAAAGACGTCATTGGGTGCCATAAAAAAAAACGTAATAAGAACCAAAACAGAACCAAATAGAGCCTTACTAAAACGTTATTAATAACGTTACATTCTTGACTGGATGTGTCGCATAGGTGTTAAACCTCCTTAACCTAAGAGTACACCCCCCCCCCAACCCTCCCCATTTGGTCAGCGTTGCGGTGTAGGTAGCGGCGGTAAAAGGGACGGTCAACACGCTGACCAGGTACATACAGGATTACCTGTCCTCCAGGGTGTAACACCTGTAACACCTGAATAAGCCCCACCCCCTATACTGAGTATACCCACAGCCTTAGCCGCTTTCCTTCTAAACCCTTTTCACTGCTACTCACCAAAATGTCGAATTCCACTGTCCGATTCTACTCCCGATTTTGTAAATCGACAGTTAGAATAAGCTCTAATCATAGACATGTCACATATCACAAGAAAGGGTTTTGAATGCTCTTTCGAATGATATGCAGCATGCATAGGTTTCTATAATATTTATTAAGTAAATTTAGAAATCACTTACTTTTCAGTTGTGAAAATCGCCTAGTGGAATATAGGCCAAAGCCTGGGCCTTTTAGAATGGGCGCAACAAGCTGGGGATAATCTGGTTAATGGCTGGGAGGTTTGTTGGCTTTAAGGCCAGGGTGTGAAGTAGGGGGAGGCGACCTGAGGACTTATGAATGATTTAACTATGTAAAGTGTATTGACAAGTAGCTGTGATTTTATAATTACCCCCCTGTGGTATGACCGTAATGGATTATTCTGTTAATGGATATTTGAAGCCCTTTGTGAAATCTTGAGCATGGTTTTTTTTTACAAAACGTGGACATGGGGCCTCTGAAATACTTAGTGTGCTGAACATTTAATGTGAGTTTTTATTCTGTTTTCCTTTGGTAATACTCTCGACAGGTTAGGCCATATATTTACAATTCAAAACAGTCATACTGCACATTTTCAAGTTACTCGTGATTTAGTTCCCATTGCTACATATGTAATAGGAGAGAAATAATATTAGTGGGGAAACATTTTTTGGAAGGTTGGTGACATCAAAATAATTCTACTTCCCGTTTCGGTTTTGGTCCAAATACAAGACGTAAAACACTCAGAATTAATCATCAGGGAAGCTTGGAATCCTGTCATTACTACCTACTGGTCGTGATTCACCGCTTTTTCGTGTTTTTTTTTCACCTTCAGAAGAGAGGTCAGAGATCTTGTCGAAAATAAATTGTTGCGAAACAAACACATACAAATATTTATCTGATATATATGTGAACATCCAATCAACAGATTTTCAATTGAGATTGATCAAATTTGAGTTAATATTGATTGGGCATTGGGCTCTGAAACTAAAGACAATTTACACCCTTAATACTTTACAGAAGACCCTATTATTGCGTACAGTCATTGGGACACAGGTCCAAACTTATGGACATTGTACAGGTATAATTACCTGATCATTTTAGTGTGATCAACATGTGCTTATCAAGACCACGTAGCTATGAAATAAATCTGAAATTTAAGAGTTCTAATTATTGAAAATGGTAAATCTTTGTTTTATAAATTTCATTTATGCCTATGTGAAAATGCCTTAAGATTATGTTCCGGATGTTTGTTGTGAATGAGAGGTAATTTCCATTGTAGCAGATAGCTGGTTTTGGAGGATATGACGCCATCTGCAGAAAACTAATGTCTTATATATTTCCTCTCTCCCCAGCTGCCCCCGGTGACCCCGCCCTGCCCCCACTTCTACCCCGACATGCAGCTGCTCTACCTGGCGGCCAAACACCGCATCTCGTCCTCCGCCGTCACCAGGGCAACGCGCCGGAAGTGTGAGAGCGCACGCGTGACGCGCAGGCGCCGTAAGACGAGCGAGAGTGACGTCACGAGTACGTCCCTAGCGGACGGCAGCGAGACTGAACGGTGTAAAACGGCCGAGTCGGACTTTTTGTTGGATGGCAACATCGAGGATATTGATCTATCAGGTAGGTTGGGAGGTTTGTGTGTGCTTTTGTTTGAAGGGGAAAGGTCATAGTGCAAGATTTGAGGTTGTGGAATCTTGTCACATAGGCCTGCGGACACATTAATACGTTCAGGTGTTCATACAGATGGTTTATCAATCCATGATCCTACAACAGTACGTCTTCCGCGAGTGGTTCCACCGGTGCTGGGGCTTAAATTATCCAGGTCTATATACACTGTAAAAAAAACCCGTAGAATATACAGGGAATCACCGTTATTCATGCTGGTAATCTACCGTTATTTATTTTACGGACAAAAACTGTATAATCAATGCATATAATGGTATTCAACCGTACATATAACGGTAGTTGATTTTTACGGTAGAGTCCTGTAAACATTTTGTTATTGAAATGTGACAAATCACTGATAGTCTTGGTAAGGCAGACTCAATGTTAACAAAATGAGTCAAGCCTTGTGATCTAAGTGGCCCTGGCCTTAAGTGTTAGAAAATGCATTTCAGTAGGTTCTACTACACCTCAAAACATTTTCAAAATGTTTTAAACACCTTTTCTGTAGGTTTTACAGGTGCACACCTTTTTAGTACAATACCCTTGTCAGCTATACCCTGGTAGGTTTCAATTTTTTTTCTCAGTATTACAGCCTAAAGGGAGTCCCCATTTACAACATTTGTCCATACATAGACCTAGCATTCCCTAAAAAGAAATCAAATAATTAGCTTAATCCTTTAACATTAAGTTCCATATCTTTGTATTAATTATATGAAAAACATTCATTCAGTATGTGCTCTTACTACCACAAAGTATTTGAAGTTTTACAACTTGGTACTGCTGAGTCTTGAACCAGCGACCTCTCACATACAAAGCCTGTACTCTGCCACTGAGCTATGGAGGTTTGTGGTCAGACAAGGACAAGCAGTTTTACTCAATTGAAATAATAGGGTATGAGACTGGGTATAGGTAATAGACACCAACAGAGTATTGGGTCAGGCACATGCATATTAGAAGTCATGGTTTGGTCACAGTAACTGGATCACAATACCAGACCTAAATAGCGCAGTGTTAGGCCGCTCTGTCAGACTAGGAGGGGAGAATGTAAAATTTAGGCTGACCAAGTGCATGGCCAGAGCCACCTTCATTATCCTTATATGTAGTTCAATATCTCTCCACCAGGTGACAGTCTATGCCAATTCTATGCAGTTATTTTCTTCTAAATGTTAATATAGATTCATCATAAAATTCTGAGAATTTCCTTTCACTGTAGAGGATATAAAAAATTTATATGGAATGTATTAGAATGTATTTTGAGTTTAAGGAAAATTGTCTTGTACGAGTTTTGGAGATGTACTTTGTTTAAGCACCTTTTTCACATGTGGACACACATAGGGACCAGGGTATGGGTCTCATGTTTTTGGGACTCACAAGAGCTATCCCAACCATACCCTGGTTCAGAGGTCAACTCTGCATTTGTATATGCATGATGTTGAAAGAGTTTTGATTCTAGCATTGAACTTTACCTCTTGGTTGATCAAATATCATTGATGTATCCAAAACATTGTCTAAGATTATAAGGCATGGAAGAAATAGTGGATGTCACTGTATGTCACATTTACAGTCCTTTCAGGATCCTGAGCCAATTGGCCTGTAATTTGAACAATTCAAAATGTATATACAACGGTAATAAATTGTTAATAAAAATGGTATTGGTCAGTCATAATGAAGGTTGACCATAATTTTCTAAGGTATAACACTGTGAAAATTAAACGGTTTTGATCCGTACCAACTACGGTCATGTAGTAAATACGGTCAACCGTCAAATTAACGGTACTCTACTGGAGCCACAGTTGCCAGTAGAATACCGTAAAATCTACGGGTATTTTTTTACAGTGTATGAGCAATTCCCCCAATTCCACTCCTGTGCCCCTTGCCAGAGAAGGGGAGGGTGTTCCTGGTTACAAACAATGTAACCAGTAGTAGAATTAAACGTCATATTGTTTATCAAGTTACAATCTTTATTACCCAGATTTTTCTTGCTGATCAGGCTTATAAGCCGCTGATTGATGTAATCAATATCTGATGATTAGCCAATCCATTTGTCGCCATCTGTTACCTGGCAATCCGTCTTAAAAGTTATTTCATAACGATGTCACCGTTTTCTCTTACAGATTTACCTGTGATCCACAATATAGATACCTTTATGCCTCTTTTACTATCAAGTCAAATTCAAAAGACTGGGATTATTACCAACTAGTTGTGCCTTAACAGAATTCACTTCTGATAAGATTATCGTTTATTATACACCTTTTTTTCACAAGTCTGCGTTAAAAAAAAACTCTCATTGACACCTTGTTCCCAATCGTTTAGGCCTGGTCCCGTAGGAACCTACCTTTGGTTCGGGTCTATCCACTAACAGGAAGCCACACTGTACAAAAACACATATAGCTTAGATTCAATCTTCAGTCACTTCTTTACAGATGAGGAGATCTGGAGTTTGGACTCAGATGACAAAACCCCCAAACATGACAAGTACCAGAGGGCGTACCTGCACACCTGTAGGCTGGCCAAGGTCACGCCCTCCTCGTCCTTCCTGAAGGGCATTAAGGACCGGCGAATAGCCCTCACCAACTACGAGCTGGGCCCCAAGGGGGTCAAGCCCTGCTGTATAGCACTAGCAGTAAGGAATGACAAATTTCCAATTCTCCCTACCACGGATAGCCAATTTCTAGTTTTGCCTGCAGGATGCATGCTGGGTAATGTGTGGTCAAATCACAAGGCCAGGAATTTCCATGAATCATTTCATTGTTAGAAATTTGGCATGATGTAAAACCATAGATCAATTTCTCTCAATTTGTATCAATATACATTTAATATTTTGAAATATTTTGAAAATTCAGTCATAACAGTTAGATGTATAACTATTATTTGTTTATTTTCTATAGTATTTTAAGAGATTATGTCTACACATTCAGTCCAAATTAGCCTGCAGGTGTTTGAAATACTAAAAACCAGCTGTCCGAGGGAGAATTAATGCATGTAGATTCAAATTTAGTAAAGGACATGGCATAGAAATATAGATTGACATGAATGAGCTAATGCAAACTGACAATTTTCATTATTAAGATGAAAGAGTTAAAAGTGATACATTTCAGGGGCCTCTTTTATTTGTCTTCTTCATACTGAAAACCCTATTTTCAGATAAATGCTATTCATAACCTAATTACTCGATTTTCGGAGAGTATAATCCTTGTCTTTTTTTTAATAAGTATATATATATAATGGTTGTTAAATAGTGGTCATTCTCCTTGCCACTCATGTATGGTAGTTGTAAGGTATCTTGAGGTATTGTAAAATGATGAACTGTTGCATTTGATGTCTCTTACTTTGTTTCTTTTTCAGTTAAATCCCCCAGTAGAGTCATTATCATTAAACGGAAATAACATAGAACCGAAAGGAGCGTCATATATTGCAGAAATGTTGTCAGAAAATCTTTATATCACAGAGTTGGTGAGTGTCTTTCAAATCCCTGCTACGTTTTTTCGTCCCAAGGTCAATCTCATACATCAAAAAGGTCCGCCCATAATTCTTTTTTTATTATTTGTTTACTAACCACTTCCACAAATATGTGTTCTTGCAAGTAAGTGTAATAGTACATGTAAAAGTAACTGACGTATCACCCTTGAACATATGTCAATCTACAATTGTACGGCTAATGTTATTCCTTTATCCTACTCCATTAACAAAAATGGCAAAGTTGTCATTTGAAGGTAAGGTTACCATATATAATGCAACCTATCTAAAACTTGTGTTTTCCCTTTTCATGCAGTGTCTAGCGGATAATAGGTTAGGAAGTGAAGGTGCTCGAATATTATCAAAGGTGTTAGTAAACAATGAAAACATAAAGAAATTGGATCTGTCAGGTTAGTTGCGTTTCCGCTCTGTACATTTGTTCAATAACGTTCCATTAAAAGAAATCTACAACATGTAACCTAATACTTATGGCAATATCTTATGCCAAATGTGTCCGTAATTGCAGTCATTCATGTATGGGAGTTTGAAGGGCTTGAAATAAGCCTTGATCCTAATCTTAAAGGGCGGTTGATTTGACCGTTGTTGAAAATCAAAGACCGTGAAATGTAACATATGGCTTTTCAAAGGGTAGGGTGATAAAGGAATAAAGAGCTATACAGTGGCTATTTCCGCCAACATATTGAGAGTATAGAAGTGTACAATTAATTTCCAATGGACTTTTCCTTTATGCAATGTAGAGCTGAGGGCTTGGGTTCTGAGTACAAAGTAGTATGCAAACATTACACGCATCAGTTGACAGTCTCTTTAAGAGTAATTGAGTAAATTCTTTAAGGAAAGACTCAAAAAGATCTGCACACAAAAAGTGTGATTGATATATAATTCTTGTGTATATATATATATATATTATATATATATACATATATATATATGCCATGATGGAAATACACGCGCTTAGAGTTAGATATATGTCAAGAAATGGTCTTCAAACGTACTGGCAACGCTAAATACATTCAAGCACACTTATGTACGAACTTGCATCTCGGACACAATAATAATTTCATCTTTTGATTTGCAGGTAATGGTTTTGACGAGAAGGATGCCTCCTATTTCGCCGACATATTAAGAGTGAGTTGATACTACTACGAAATATGAATATATACACGAAAATGAAATTACGCATCAATCTCTTCCTTATTCAATCCCAAAAGATAGAAGTGCAAAGCAAAATGAACCTTGGTGGTTTGGTTGACAAATTGCTCCTAAAATCTGTGAAATGCGGCTTTATATTATTGGCCTTTTTCCCATAAGAACCAATGTTAAAGCCAGTCAGCCCAACCTATAATGTCCAACCTTATTTGCCTAAGATGCAGCATTTTGATTGGCAGGCAAACCTGCAAATGTGTTAATTGGTAGAATTTAAGAAATCATAGTGTATCAATACTTTGGGCTATATAAAAACATAAATCTTAGTTATTCCAGTAATCCAAACTCTCTGAGAGAAGGGTGGCGTATAGGGTAATTTTATCCAACCCTTGTCCAACCTTGGGATATACCCTATATGGGATGGGCCTATTGTAAAGGCTGTTTTAGTAAAAAGGCAGCAAAAAGTACTCATAATAGGCAATAATTTTAATTACTTATATTATCTTCATCTCGACTTTGAACACCGTAGTCATTTATCCAAATTTATTCAATTAATTAAGATACATTATTTTTCTGTGTTGCACTTTCCATCAATGACATTAACAATTCTAATTCATTATTTAGTTTGTGTTCCTATTTCCCTTGTTCTAGGAAAACCTAAATTTACGAGAATTAAATTTGAGTCACAACTACTTCAGAGAGAAAGGAGGGGAGCTACTTGGTCCTTCACTAGGTAAGAAAGGAATTGATTACACTTCACATTTGTATTGTTCATTTTTTAAACAATCTTCTTTATAACTATGTCTTATTAGACTTTTGCTCGACTTGCCTCGGACTTCAGCATCTTATGATATTAAACACATCGGGGGTATGGTCTAGATATACTTGTCCATACGTATATTTCTATCTACTGGACTTAAACCTGACCTTAGTAGAAGATAACTTTATTATACATGAATTCATTGTGTTAATACCAGAGAAGAAAGGCACTGTGAACCCGATTCATTTTCTTTTGAAGCCGACAACACCAATTTGGAAACTTTAGACTTGAGTTGGAACCACTTACGGAGAAAAGGAGCAGTTGCTATCTGTGACGGCATCAAGGTAGGTATTCGTGCAGACAATCAAATAAGATATATTAGTATAACTTTAATAGTATATTGGTATGATAAATAGTCAACGTTTCCTCATTTCGGAAAGATATTGGAAAAACATTAAGTACTTGCCATAAGAGAAGCAGAGAATACAAACCTTGTATGTCATACTTGTTCAAATTCATGTGGTTTCCATTAGTTTAATTAGTGGTATTTGGAATTACCCTTTTGAAATTGCTTTTCACTGAAGTAAGCCTAGTATACCTTTACTGCAAAATGGATTTGTACCTCTACCTACCTTATTCATCCAACAATAGCAAAGATAACATCTCGAGTTCTGCCCCAAAAACCTTTGATTATATGATACACAAACAAATCAGACGGATAAAGAAGCACGCACATAAATCCTCTCCACAAACTCGCACAGAATAACCTGGGCCCAAAGCCTTGTTTCCACTGGCCGATTTTACTACTGATTTCAAAAATCGGCAGTGGGAATATTAGTTAATCATGAACATGTTATACACCATTCGAAAGGGTTTTTAATTCTCTTTCAAATGGTGTGTAATATATATAATCTATTGGTATAATACTAGTTAAAAGTCATATTTTACCAGATAATTGGCAGTTAAATCGGTTGGTGGAAACAGGGCATTAGACCCTCAACAAGGCCCTGGTTCTTAGGTATTACAATTATAATTTAATCCCCTATCCAGTCTACATACATAAATCTACGGTTTGTACCTGTACCTACCTAGACACACTTCAAAATTAACCCTATATCCTTTGGCAACAACTAGGTTAACAAAGGTTCCTAGAGGGCCACTGGCTGTTGTGTGTAGGGCCCTGCCTATGGAACCCTGCACATTAAAGAACACCTGCCTCGGTAAAAGTGTAGGAGTATGGTCTCTACTTTCTCATAGATAACATCATTTCATAGATGCGATCATCAAACAGACAGAATTGTTAAAACCTTGTTCTCACCGTGATATGACCATAGATGTTGATACAGTGTAAAACCCCAATAACCAACCAACCTATATCCTTTCACAGAATAACCTAGGCCTGAAGAAGGTGAACCTAGCGTGGAACGGGCTGTACGCCGAGGGCTGTAAGGCCCTCAACAAGGCCCTGGTGGTGAACAGGACCCTGAGTGAGCTGGATGTGAGCTGCAACCGGATAGACCGCCGCTGTATGGACGAGCTGCTCAAGGGGCTCAGCAAGAACGAGAGCATTCTTACCTTTAGGGTTAGTGAGATATTTTATAAAACACATGTATTATAGAATAGATACGGACTGTTTGGTATGTATGTATGTATGTATGTATGTATGTATGTATGTATGTATGTATGTATGTATGTATGTATGTAGGCCTATGTAGGCCTATAGCTATGTGTGTGTGTATATGGATGGATGGATGGATGGATGGATGGATGGATGGAGGGATGGGCTGTTGGAGTGGAATGGGACATTAGAGGTTAGACCGCCACTGTATTGATGAGCTACGCAAGGGGCGCAGCAAGAACGAGATATAGGGTCTTTAGGGTCAGTGAACTATTAATTATAGCAGCAGTCAGTGAACTATTAATTATAGCAGCAGTATGTTAGTTGCATATAAAGGGTTGTATTGTAATCGTTACTGTCAATAAAGTTAATAATCTTTCACCAATACAGACGCAGGAGGTTTTTTTTAGAGTCAAGACAGTTAATATATAGAGTCGTTCATGGAGATCCTCATTTCCAGGACCGGCTATTGGCATACTTCCCATTTTTTTAATTCAACATGTAAATTGTAGTGTATTAAAAATGAAGCAACTGCCATATTGCTAGATAAAATACATAATTGTTCACTACCGTTACGTTCCAGGCAGGAGAGAACCCCCTGACCACGGATGGGGCGGTGGCCATCCTGAGGATGCTGGAGAAGAAGCCCTCCGTACCACTGAAGGTCTTGGACCTGGCCGTAAGTCAAAAGTACCAGCTTTCTAGCAAGAATGCATTGAATTTTGCTCTACAAAATGTGTATCCCCAAATGTCCCATCTACAAATTTATCAAATTAAAGTCGATCAACATTAAATAATTGTGTTATTTTACCTTCCTCAAATGGGGCTTTCAAAATACGGTGAAGTTTGTCTTCCAATTGGTTTTATGGGGAATTTAGGTCAAAATATATTCACGATTGGCTTGACTTTAATTTCTGTAATCGCTGTTTAAACATGAATAACATTTCATATTTTCAAAAATCCAGTAGTACCAATACATCTACCCGTCTCAATCGAGTGTGGAGGAATCAGAAGTTCCTGATCCTGATATTACACAAAAAATACAATTCGCTTTAAATTCTCCTCCAGGGTCAGTGTGTGGACAACACCTTCGTGAAGCTCCTGGAGAAGATCCGTAAGACGCGGGACCTGGAGGTTTGCCATGGTAACCTGCTGCGGAAGGACGACGGGGGCGGTAACCAGGGCAACGCGGGCTACATCGAGGGCGACCCCATGATGGTGCTGATGGAGTTCATGAGGCTGCAGAACCTGCGGCTGGTCGACCTGTTCGCCGTGTTGGACACGGACGGCAGTAAGACCCTGACGAGAAAGGAGTTCAGGGAGGGGCTCATGGTAAAGTATATTTTTCTCTTGTATTGTACCTAATTGCGCTAACTATAATGGCACACCTATCGACTCAAACTCTATCAAATACTTGCTGCGCAATATTCTTATAACTTAAAAAGAACCAATGATATAAACAAGTTTATCATATGTTACGGGGACGGAGATTTCCAAAGGGGGGGACTCTATTGTAAAATTTGTCGCCGGACCCTCCTCGTCCGAGAATTTTACATTAAAATAGTTCATATTTGTCCAAAAATTTCCCCCCCCCCCAAAAAAAAAGAAACAAACAAACAAACAAAGAAAGAAAGAAAAGAAAGAAATCCGCCACTGTGTTTATTATTAGGTTTGACCTGTGCGTATCTCGGATATTGTAAAAACGACTGTTGCCCATCCCTAAAGTGAAATGTGCACTTTACTCTTTCATCTTATGCCCAATTATTTCCAATACTGATAACACTGGCTAGATCAAAGCGCAGTGGCATGTGGCTGAAACACTGAAGCCAAGAGATCAAATATTTTTTATTCAGCTCAAGTTGATCTTAAGTTTAATCGAGGATCTACACGATAACAGAGAATATTGATATGTAACTCTGCAATATATCATATATCCTGGTTGGCATATTAACGGACAATCATTCATTCCAAAATGTCATAGGCATTGAGATACACTAATATGTTGTTACAGCGACACAATTATTATTTTGTATCACTTTTTCATTTTAACATTTTTGTATTCCCACACAGAAAGTAAGCATCCCAGTCAGCCCTGAGGGCCTGGACCGACTCATCAACAAGTTGGACGCCGACGGCGACGGCGAGGTCGACTACGCGTAAGTACTGTGAAGACACTGGAATCTACCAATAGACCCATGTGTACCTATTCAAAAATCAAAACATTTATAATTTGCGATATTCAAAACATGTTGCTTTAGAAAACCTTATCCAAGTATGACTGCATTAGTCATAAAGAATTCTCTACTATATTAGAATAATGACCCTACCTGTTTTCATGTCTCCCCACTGGGAAAATATATACTACAAATATATCTACACAAATGCTATATGTTAACTTGCTAAAATTATTATTAGCCTATGTACTGTGAACGTATATTTTCGCGCTGCTAAATTTTCGCTCAACTGCCAATAAGTGGTATGTTTGCGCAATTATAATTTCACGCATTAATAGTTAATTCTACAAGTTCTATAATTTTCTTAGTTTTTAGTCCAGAGGCTTGTGTCATTTTTTCCTTTTTTCAAATAAAAGCTCCTTTCCAAGAAAAAATCTGTTCTTTAGAATGTTGTGAGTATGAAAAGTTTTGGTGGCATTTTTTCTTTTGACCTTGAAGATGATTTCAAGGTCATCAAAGTAAAAAAAATATGAAATTACTTTAAAAATCAATTTTAAAAAGGTCTTTGAAAATAAATCAAAGATAAGATAAGTTTTATATGACATTGAGCATGCACTTATATCATATAAAAGAACTGCCATATATGAAAGTTCTAAAGGTCATTCAAAGGTCAACTCTCCATTGGCCTTGTATTCTACATAGTAGTTAGGCAACCAATGTCTCAACCAAAACATTCATAGACATTTAATGTACCTGTTAAGCACTGTGGCTAAAAGTAAAGAGTATATTCTTAAGTAAAAGTTTGGGATAGTTACCAAACTAAGATTTGACCTTGAAGGTCATGTTCAAGGTCACAAAGGTCAAAAATATTTTATTTCAAATTTCAATTCTAGCATTAATAGTCTTTCAGGAAAACTAATATATATGGCATTGTGATTGGCCACTGTTCATTTACAGGCGTTTCAACTTTCAATATAAACATAAATGAACAGGAAATCTGAATTATATTTGCTGTTTCCTCAGTTCACCTCAGAATGCATTTATAAGGTGATGTCTGCAGTCATCAGCCATTCTCCACTATAAAATATTTCATAATAATGCAAATCAAGAATTCAGAGTATTTAATGCAGAAAAAGACCATGGAGGACTTCTTCAAAGTTGTGACCTTTAAGGTCAATTCAAGGTCATAGAGGTCAAATTCATTTTTTCTCATGATTTGGAGTTTACTATATCAGGTTTCAAAAACATCATTGCTTATTGGATTTCATTGAACCATTTGCTGCCTGGAGGCATTTTAAATTGCTAGTTAAACATGTTTATGTAGTAATGCCTGATGCAAAATACCATTTTACTTAGTTTAACTTGACATGGGATATGTTTTGGTAAAAATGATGAGCAGTTGACTGAAAAGCTATTTCAGTTCTATGGCACTTAAATGATTAATCAAGAAATCATAACATCCTTTAAAACAAGTTTTAAGGTTATTGATAGGTGTGCTACACAGGTGTTATAAAGCAAAATAAAAAAAGATACAATTTTCCTGTTGTTAAACTGCAGCAGTTTTGCCTCCCCACAAACTACAAGGACTGGTAAAAACATATTTTAGAAGTATGGGTCATTTGCTATTAAATTTGGGATTAGTGGCTACAAATTATCACCAATGTGGATGACATTACTACAGATGACATCATTAATGAAAGTGGAATCAACAGACATAACATAACTGAGCATGATATCACCAAGAACCTTGTCACAAAGATTTAACCACAGAGACCATATTGTCTGCCATGATCTCATATGGCATTATATTAGCAGGGATAACATTACCCTCATGACATCATCTAGGATAACATCATGAAAGGATGATGTCAAAGAGGATGACATAACAAGCAATGAAGCAATTCCCTTTCATGTCACAAAGAATGATGTACCTAGAATTACATAAAAGACAAAAGGTATCATTGGGCCTAACAGCACTGAACATAACCTTATTGAACATAATGTCATGAGACATAACCTCATTGAATAATGATTATGATGTCATGAGCAATGACATCACCAAAACTGACATAACTAGCAATTACTCCACTGAGGGCCACATTACCAAGGATGATGTCAACAGACAAAACATAACTAGGAATTACATCAACAAGGATGACATGATAAGAATTACATCACAGTGTATGATGTTACTGAGGTTGATATAATAGTTAAAAAAAATCAGATCACACAGAGGTACACTTGTGCCCATGTATGATCCTATAACTGATAATGACATCAATGGCAAGGCAAATACTGAATATAACAATACTGAGGATGATATCAATGATGATGACATCATAGGCATGATGTCACCAAAGATGATGTATACATTGCCATAGAATATGCCATGGGTGGAGGCCATTAAGGAATGTTATACATTGATAGTTTTACTTGACACTTTGAGTACTTAGCCTTTTGTGTTAAAACCTTAGTATCTTGGAGTGTTAGTACTCATTATGACTTAAATTATGTCTCAAACTTTGAGAATATATCCAGGAACAATAAATATTATACATGCAACTTGCATATGGTGAAACAATTCTATATCATTCTTAAACACTTTATAATTCTTAGAAGCACTGAACTCATATTACAAGATATCACTGTTATTCTCTTTCTATTGATGAAATCCAGCATTTTATATTATGTAAATGACCTTGACCTAGATGAAGGTCATAAATTTTAAAAAAAATGCAATTGGATCATTTTCTGAACTTTTTTGGAAAGATACACAAGACTGATTTTTTTTCTGTAATTTATGGATTATTTCTTTTTTTAATCATTGGCTTTTTGATATTATATTAAACATATTGTACCAAGTACTCTTGTTTAAATTTATAGTTAACTTTCGTATCTATCATCTCCATTCAAAATTTGCCTTATTGCATGTAAACAATTGGAAAAAAAAGAACTGTACATAATAAGTTTCATTTTTCTACCTACTTTCATCCATTTAACATGAATCAAATGGCCTTGACCTTCACATTTATGGGTAAAAGTGTTTTGGAAAAGGGCATAGCCATAAAATGCTCCTTTGTGCAAGTTTTCTTGACAATTGAAGATTTATTGAGGATACACCAGCTAAATATGGCAAAACAATCAATTTCTTACCTTGTGACCTTGAAAGGTCAGAAAATGACCTTAAAATTTAAAAGAAAAAATGCCACCAAAACTTTTCTAAACCAGCAGGACCCAAGGAACATATTTTTGTGTGATTTAAGGCACTTTGAATCCAAAAGTGCATTTGCCCAAATTCTGACACAAGCCTCTGGACTATTTCACCCACATTATATATTTTCGCGCATTTACAGTGATGCGCAAAATATGCGAAAATATGTCCAGCGCAAAAATTAAAACGTTTACAGTATTTTTTTTTTTTTAAACTAATCACATGCGCCACCTCTGTACCCCCAGAGAGCTGATCCAGGGCCAGAAGGACCACAAACGTAAGCTGGCGCGCATGATGAAGCGGTCTAAGGAGGAGAACATCATCTTCGAGGACACGGAGATAGGCATGATCCAGCTGCAGCTGAAGGCCCTCATCGCCTTCAGGGACGCCGCCAAGAAGGAGGCGCTGACCAAGAAGAGGACGGGCTTCGCCGGGGCCGTCAGCCAGGTAATGAGCGCTTTGAACGAGTCTGGGCAGTGTGGTACTGCCCCATAGACGCATTATGCCAACCCAAAATATATATATATATATATATATATATATATATATATATATATAGGCTTAATACACCCTTTTTATGCGTCTGCGCAGTGTGCCATTCCATAGACGCCCTGTTTAGTGGGGTCTGTTAACAACATTTTCGTTACGCGGCGGATAAAAGCACCAAATTTTGCATGAGGCACCTCTGAGGCATAACTATTGAATATAGAAGGGGAGTATGTTTTTAGCATTTGAAATTTAAGGTATTTGACCAAAACTTTTGATTAGCTTTGATTAGACCTATTGTATAGATTCGAAAGGTAAATAATTGAATTCCCTGTCCTATAATCTACCAATTTGGACAATAGCAATGTGTTTCTAGGCATTTCAGAAGCTGAGATATAAGATTATTTCAATAAAAGTTGGCCATATTGGATTTTTGGCCCCCGTCCGGGTTATATTGATATTTCAAGGTGGCTCCCCTTTTAAATTCAATGAAGGGGTCCCAGGGGATCATCATACCAAATGGAATCAAGAAATCTTGTGGCAAAAGAGTTAAGTCTATATCCTTTCTTTTGCATTATTTTGGAATCCAGCAGTCATTATCAAAGGTATCATGCTAATGAATTCAGCCATTTTGAAATTTATGGTATTGTATTGGATGAATATCATATTTATTGAGCCCTCTAGGCTATTGACAACTGATATTGGAACCATTTCCCCTGGCCTTATGCCTTAGTAGCTAATATTTCCCAAAATTGGTCAGCCATCTTGGATTTTGGATTTCCGCATTGACTTTAAACATAAATAATTGAATTCCCTGACCCATAATCCCTCAATTTTGACACCAACCATGTCTCTTTAGTCTTTTTAGAAGCTGAGATATAAGAATTTTTATAGTAAAAGTCGGCCATATTGGTTTTTGGGCCCCCACATCCGTCCTATTGATATTTCAAGGTGGCTCCCCTTCCAGATTTGATAGTTATGCCTCAGAGGTGCCTCAAACCAAATTTGGTGCTTTTATCCGCCGCGTAACGATTTCTCAAAAAAATGGCCTTAACAGACCCCACTAGTTCCAACCCGTTCAAGCCTGTGCCTTTTGGAACCTATATCACAAAATTCATATATATATAATGTATATTATGTGTATGGTCCCATAGACCCATTGTTCCAACCTGTTTAAGTCTGTGCCAATTGGAACCCATCTCTCAAACCATATGCATATTGGTTTTTTGGCCCCCACGTCTGTCCTATCGATATTTCAAGGTGGCTCCCCTTCCAGATTTGGTAGTTATGCCTTATAGGTGTGTGATACCAAATTTGATGCTTTTATCCGCCACGTAATGATTCCACTAAAACAATGACCTTAATACACCCCACTATATGTTTCAATTGATATTACAGCAATTCATTTACACTATCATGTTCTACAGTATGCATGATACACCCTCAAAGTGTTTAGAAGATAATCGTGATTAACCTTGTACAGCAATATATTGCATCCCTGACAGCCAAATCATAAACACGAAATCAACACAAAATGTACAATGTTTGTTCATAATACGTAACTTAATATGTAGTTTTTGACTTACATTTTGTAATTTTGTCCAATTATTAATCGAATTTTGTTATCACATCGAAGTTCGATGAGATGGAGGTAGGTACCCCCACAACGGGGGACATTTTGTCTGATGTGGTAATTTTTTTTCAATTCTATCCTCTTTATAAATGCATTCTCTCTTGCTACTTTGATTGATATCTTTCTAATTTTGTTGCTTGGCCAGATTTCGAATAAAATGGCCATTAGTTTAGTACACATTAATCAATCATTTGTAATGATCCATAAGTACAACTTTTTATTGTATTTGGATATTTGCTTTGAAATGATGTGTTTGTAAATACGTTTACAATAATTCTATGCATGACCTTACAACTGCACATACACTAATGCCCTGTTTCCACCAGCCGATTTAACAGATGATTATTTGGTAATTTATTACTTTTAACTAGTATTATAACAAAATATTATAGATCTTGCATACTATTTGAAAAAGAATTAAAAACGCTTTCTAATCGTACATAACACGTTCATGATTAACTTATATTCCCATTGCTGATTTTTGAAATCGGGAATAAAATCGGCTGGCGGAGACAGGGCTTAACTAAACTTGACTGCCGATCTGGAGTTTTAACAAAAACAACAATCGGGTAAAACACGGACATTTGAAATACCACCTTAATGTACATGAGATTGGCGTTCTTTTAAAAAAAGACTTCACTTGACTTATATTTGTAGGTTTATAATTGAAACAGTCAACATATCAAACAGTCTATCAATACACACTTCCATTTGAAAAATACAAGTCACCATGCTTTGCTTATCTGTAGTACCTGTTGCCGTACAAGCGCTTTTTCTTGATAAATTTACAAAGATTAATATTAAAATGTTGCTTCTTTAAATAAGGTTACGTTTTTTACGTTGCAGATTCTTGCATAATTTTTGTTTTTGAATCGTTTTAGCTGCAACTCACCTATGAATAAGCTTACTTTTTGATGTGGCATATTTTGCATTATGTTTGTTAGTGAATCATTTTACCTGCAATTCACTGTTAAATAACCTTACGTAGGACGTTTTTTCATTATGTTTGTTTGCGAATCATTTTAGCTGCAACATATATATGTGTGTATAAGATATACAATGTTTTGCTGTGATATAATTCATCCATAGTACCTATTGTTCTTGTTCTTATTCTCACATTATTTCACACAGAAATCAGTGTATTCATAAACACATATCTAAATATACCCGAAATAAACCCATACACTATCTTACAAATATATATGACCCCGGTTCTGAAATGGCAATGCATTGAGAATCACACTTGATAGTTCATGTTCTTACGCCATCAATATGTTTTATTGTGCTGCATGACCATGTAGACGGGTAGGTGAATTCTTCTACACGGTACTTCTGCAAAGTTTGTAGATGTTTAACTAAAATCTTAAAGTTTCGACAATATATTTATCGATATGAATTACGGAAAGAGGTTGCAGATACTAATGTTAAGGAAAATATTTTCAGTATGGCGGAAAAGTTATCATGAGAAATCAAAGAAAATTATTAGATTAACCCAGTCAATATGCACATTCAGAGCCAATCCTCATGAAAGATATCCTTTTTTGATAAATTCCCCTTCTGCTGACTGAACTTTCACTGTGATATTTGACCTTTGACCTTTAATTTTTTTTTTCAGGCAATTGACCTCAACCGGAAGCAGGCCAGTCGACCCTCTAGCGGTATCCCTAACGACAATCCGCTGGTTTCCGCTTCCGCCCCCTCCTTCACTTCCGGCGGCAAGTTGACATCGTCGTCGGTAGTGCTGCGCGCGCCACCGGAACTGCGTCCTGCGTCGACGCCGCTTTCCAAGCTGCCTTCCGGTTCCGGCGGCGGAATGGCGGACCGCGTCCGGAGGGCGCTGACGCCCGCCCCTGGAGGAGGCGCGGGGACGCTGGCGTCTCCGTCGTTGGAGAGTGTTTCCCTAGGGGGCGCCACCTTGGGGTCGGGGCTGGGGTGGACGCCCGTGTCGGGGCTCTCCAGTACGGCCACCTCGGAGGTCAGCACGCCACCTGGGAGACGGAGCCCGAACTACTGAGGTCCCTGAGTGAGGGAATCCGAACTACTGAGGCCAGCACGCCACCTGGGAGACGGAGCCCGAACCTCTGAGGGCATGCCACCTGACGGGGGATTTTAACACTATGGGACACATTCAAAGATTCGATCTTAACTAAAAGGTTGGGGTATAACCTAATAAATCGATCTGTGTTAAAGGATTGGGGTTTAACTTATCCTATTGCGAGTTCAGAAATCGCCAGTGGCAATACGGATGGAATATAGGCATGTTACATATATGATAAGAATTTCCCATTTCCTTTCAAATGACATGTAACATGCGAGGTTTCCTTTCATATCAAAATGACAATTTAGAAATTGTCAAATTCCAGATAGTCAAAATCGCCTGGTTGAATATGGACTTAAGTCGTCGATTCCACGAACGCATGTATTCAGAGTTGATAACCTCAAAGTTTTGTACATTTTAATCATCAATGAGCAATGACTGAATGTTTGTAACACCAGGCTTGTTGTTCATAGTTTTCTGTTATATTTTCAATTTGGATTCATGAAATATGACGAAATTCAGTCTCCATAAATTTAAGTTACATTTAAGCGATACGCACATTCATTGCCCGGACAGTTTATAATCGTATGAAATGTTAAAGTTGTCGGATCATTTCCTTCAAAACTGTTTATGAATGATTTTATGCATGGACAATCACGGTTCCTGTTCTTTTAATTTCAATTATCTTAAGAATGATCATCTTGTGATGCAAATTGTGATATTCTGATATTCTATACTGTTCAGAATAAACAGCTTTTAAGTCAAAATGCAATATGTTTACTCATTCATTCCACAAATCGCTCTTGAATAAAAGCATATTGAATACAAAGATCGAGTAACTATGTAATAAAATAAATATTGCTTCTCCTTAAGATTTTGTAGTTAGTTTCGATTTTTTTAAGTAAGTGTGATTACGGGTACTCTTGTCTATCCACCAAAATATAGTATTCACTTCATTCTATTTCACTTGTGGCCCTGTATCAAATGGCATTATTGGTTGTTTTGTGATTTTGCTTTATTTATTTTACTCACTTTCTATTTACCCCTGGCTTGCTCAGGCACAAGAAATGAGGTCACTGGAATTTCAGTTTGTTAGATTACTTTATAGTGTATTTAAAATCCACAATAGACAATCCGATAGTAAATCATGTATATCCCCCCACCCCTTAACCTGACCCCATAACAACAGTCGGGGGTATCCCCCGTGCTACCCTGGGCCGATCACCCCGACCTCGGCGGGCTGCACTCGGCAAACAGGGAATGTTGATCAACCATATGCACCGGGCACTGATCTGTGTCTACTGTACTCCTTGTACCACAGTCCATATCTGTCTATCCTACTTACCATATCTGTCTACTGAACTATAGGGTTTTACTCTATGGTAAATCATTAGGTTACCAATTATTGTTATTCTGTATTCATTATTCCAGTATGCTAGCCATGTATCGCAGTCTTCCTTCCTGTATCAACCACAGGTCATCTCAGAATGTAGCTTGTCATTTAGAGGCGACAAAGAACGCTCTGGTGAAAGGATAGTAGGCCTATCTATTTAGTCCAAGACATGTAATACTTGTCGATGTACTCCCGTTGACACTATCAGTCCAGAGAGGCAAACAGGGAATGTTGATCAACAATATGCACCGGGCACCCTGATCCTTCGTCTGTCATTTACCTACCCTCCTATCCCAGCCCCTAGCTGTCTACTATATGCACCGACCACCCTAAGCCCTGGCTATGCTACTCCCTATCTGTCTGCTTTATACACCCTGATCTATTCCCCATACTACAGCCCCTGTCTGTCTACCCAATGCACCATGCATCTTGATCATTAGGCAAGAGCTTAGAGTGCCTGGTGCATAGGTTGGACAGATAGGGATTTGGGTAGACAGGGATCAGGATTCTTGGTGATAGACAGACAGGGGTTTTAGAATAGTAAGTGGGATAGACAAGGGCTTGATAAGGGGAGTAGGATAGATAGCGCTCAAGGGTCCTGGTGCTGAAAATAGACAGATGTGGCTGGCATACCTGCTGTTTGTCCCGATATGGTCTGGACACTCCCTATTTTAGCCCCTTGTCCTGATTGCCAAGTCGGGACAGTGTTTGTCCCGATTTCAGGCTTTTGTCCCGACGTTATGTAGTACTTGAAGGATCCACTGTGTCATAATTATGTCATAATCAATGTATTATAATGGTAAATGCACCATTAAATTATTTGTGACAAGAAATGTCACGATTTCGACCATCTATGCATAACATGTGATTTATGAAACTTTGGTAAATATGAGTGATGTTTTTCACATATTTACCCTCTTCCCTTTGCCAAGCCCTTATTTGCCTACTTTATGAACTAGGGTCACGTCTTTTTGGTAGAAACAGGGCATTAGCATCCATCTCTACCATCCATCAAGAAAGCTGCCCTACAACTTGTCCCCTCTATCCTTATCAGTCTGTCTACCCTATCAGTTTGACTTCTCCGTTCCCGTCTATCAAACTTACCACCCCTTTCCCCTTGGTACTTGTCTGTCTATCCCATTTACCTCCCCCAGTATTTGTTTATGCTTTTGTCGTTGTGACCTAAGTGTCATACTCCACGTCGCTTCAGATTTCCTAGTAATCATCGCTTCAACCTTAGCATTCTGGGTTTTCGCAAGTGCCCGGATGTTGGCTTGACCCACTTAACGGCAGCGCAGAGGGATACAGTAAAATTGCATAACGAAAAAAGGCCAAGCTCGGAGCGATGATTACACGGGAATCTGAAGCGTGAAAGGAGTGTGCGAAAAACTGATAAAGAAAGAAAACACATAACCTTCTTTAATTTTACGAAACTCGATTATGAGTGATAGAATGACGGTTAAAATCAGATTATATTAAAACTTGAAAAGATGTTAACTCAAACAAAACCATTTAAAGAGGTCATTTCAAAATGTTAGATAGTGTGTGCGTTTATATGTGAGTGGTTCATGTCTGGATTTTGTATGTTCATATGGCGAATCATCTCTGTATTCCATGACATCTCACTGTTTTTTTATTTGTTCTTATTTATTCAGATTTCGTAGGGTATTATTCAAAGCCACATGTTCGTATTGAATATTTAAATCATTGAAAACAGGAAAGGCATGACATAGGACTTAGAGCCCTATCGCACCATGCAACATATTCCATCTAAGGATAGACCAGTATCTGGGGGTGAATTGCCTTTAATTTGGCTCATGATATAGATTCCCGATAGCATTTCTTTGGATAATGTTTCATTAGATAACCCATTTAAAGATATTACTATTAGATCTTTAAATGATTTTCACTGTTATACATATAACATGAACTACGTCATAAACTGAACAATAAAATTTTCTCACCTTTATCTTTTGAACGCAAATATATCTGTACCTCATCTTATATTTGTCTGAACGTTGTTCCCCTATTATGGAAATAAATGAAAAATCGGACATAAATAATATGAGACACACTTCCCTATACATGGATGTTGTAAAAGTGTGTGAAATAATTTTAGCCATGTTAATAGATCTATAACCAACATAATAATGTATCATAAATTGGACACTGGGTATTTGGCAATGCGTTTTCTAAGCTAGCGTCCCAAATTATCATAAAAGAGAGAAAATGTTTCAGAATAAGTATGTTCCAGCATTATTTCTTCATATGCTTTCACATCCAATAACATATGAAAGTTTGTTTGAAAGAGTTGACATGTCATTTTTAGTTACAATTACTATCAAAGTAACAAAGTTCAATATAATGGCAATTTGCCTTTTTGAAAAATTATTTTTCATAAAATTGCAATTACTTTCAAAAAGAAAAGCGCATTGATTCCAATAGAGAGACTTCTATCCCAATACCTTGCATCATATGGCAGATGCCTGTACCAACCCTAAACCTTGTTCTACAACTTCCACTCTTTGCTCTATTCCTCAGGCTACTCACACCACAGAAGGGGAGGGTGCCTATTGAGGGTCTACCCCCCGTAATCCCTTGTCCCAACCAGCCCCCGACCCAGGCCTAAAACCACACCTGACACCAAAAACTACAACAGACAGCCCAAAAATAAGCTTAAAACTACAAATTCCTCAAAAATTTTCGTCGACTATAACCTGTATTATTCAAAATGAGATAGAGAATGGGGTATTGGCCGTGAGTTTTGATCCCTGCGTTAAGTCTATTAGAGGTCCGATATAAAACCATCTTGGGTTGCTCAAAAACCTCCTCCCCCACCCAAAGCTGTGTAACCATTGCAGCTGCAGTGCTTATGGGGCACCAAGTGTCAACACATAAAACTGTTTCTCATAATGGAAGGCAGGTAAGTCGACTCTCCTACTTAGACTAAAATATCTAAAGATTTTACAGCCTACTTAATAATGTATGCTGCATCTGAAGATTATTAGTTTATATTCTTTCTACATCGTACACACTCCAAGCCTTTGATTTAAGTGTATGTACAGAAATGTTCAATGAATGTGTCCATTCCATTTCAAAGCTTTCCGTTACTGAGATTAATTTTAGGAACTGTATATAATATTATGCATTAACCCTAATTGACATACGAAATATGCATGGAAAAAGACTTATGGCCTGGAATATTGAATAAAGAGGATGTCTTGGGGAATCCAACACTGAAAGAATGATGTAAATATTCTAATTAGATGTAAATATTGTAATTAGATGTAAATATTCTAATTAGGAAAAACGTTATGTTAATTTGGAGACATGAAGGCCAGATATGCTAGATATTGTAAAAAGGACCTATCTTGGTTATTTATAAAGATATAACATAGATATTCTGGACCAAAACTGAAAATCACAAATACAATTTCATGAAGTATACTGCTATTTCCTTTCTATTTAAGATATTCAAAATCTGTTTTTTGCCAAATATAGCCAAGCAGTCCCTTTATGAAGAATTTCCATTTTTAGAAACATAATTGTATTCCATGGTTACCATGGAAACTATCATTTGCATAGCAGTAGTATCAGCAAATTTTGGCATTCTATCAGCACCCCGGTTACTGTGGCAGCAAAATGCACAAAATCCAAATTTGTTTCACTATTAATGGAAACTATGGAATATTTCGTTTATAGCATGAATTTAGCTTATTTTTTATGATTTTTGTGATTTCTAAAGGCTGGAACCCATTAAGCGACTAAACTGAAATTCTGGTCGTTTTCACCAGTTCTGGTCGCTTGGTTCTGGTCGAAATGACCAGAAATGGTCCGAAATGACCAGAAATGGTGTTCCCACTGAGCGATATCTGGAAAATCGCTCAGTGGGAACACCTTTTTTTTGTGTTTTGTGACCAGTTCTAGTCGTTTGTAGGGTCAATCTATTTATGTTTTTTTAAGAAGGCATACTTTTCAAAAATAACTGTCGGTGCTCCCCACCCTAAAAGTTCCCGCCGGGGTTTCAGGAGGCCCCTTGGCCCAGATCAAACCCCGGACGGCAGGGGGAGCTGCACCGTGGGGGGGGGGGGGTGCACCAGGCAGGAGGGTGGGGATTGAATTAGGACGGGGTAGGGGGTACAGGGGGACGGGAGGCCGTGTAGGAGGGTAAATACACGCTGAGACCCGCCAATATTGACCCAGCATATGTCTCCTACCCGCCGACAGGGACACCCCGAACCCTGCTGTCCCCAAAAGGGGGGGGGGGAATCCAGCATGACACCCACCCCTACCCCAGGTAAAAAAGGGAGGGGCTGTCCTTTGCTTGTGGTGAGATGGTTACTGTGGGTATATGGGGTTACAAGGGAGGTTGCGGAAATCTGGAAAAAAAATGGCCTTGGATTATAGGCTGTTATTTGCACAATCTTTAGATTAATTTGTCTAAGTTATGCGAATGCTTTCTTGGTGCAGCTATACCCTCTGAGTATTGTTTATATGATGAGATGATGACGTACGAATAATCAGGATTGCTACCTCAGTAATTTTGAGTATTTGAGTCTTTTAGGTTCTATCAGATAAGGTGTTATCAGGTCGAGTTGTAGACAGGAAGACAACAACAAAAATATTAACCATGCACAGGACATTTATACAACATTTTATTAGATGAAGGTGGGCCGCCTGGTCGCTGGTTGACCATTTTTCAAGCTTGATAAATTTGATCAAACTAATCCCCTGGGGAACGGTCATATGGGCTCAAAGAGGCACTGTCCAGTCTTTGTACATTTATTGCAGGAAGGTGTCGATAATGAAAGGAGAATGGTTTACAATCCAGTGTTCAGGATTACACGTGGCTACAGGAATCATGACGTTTTGGGTGGGGCTTGGAGGAGGCTCATTCCATGTACAGGCATGTGCCGCCATATCCGGCGACACGCCCACGCGCCGGTGCACTGCCCCTGGAGGTATCACTGCCCTTTACATGGTATATAACTATAAACAGAATTTTAAGCAATTCCAAAATATTGTGTAGCTTGAACGTAAGGTATATTGTATCACACCTCATTCAAAACATTTTTGTTACATAGTTACTTATTATATTGCAATATAGCTTCTGGGAAAGATATTGCAGTTTCATCTTGATAATGCAAAGACGTCAGAGTAATCCAGTAACATTATTTCTAGCTTTTCTGTACCAATATTGATCTAATGTTCCGATTTGGCCATAAACTTGTTATAACTGAAATAAACATGATGGATATACCTCATATCGTTTGTTTTCTAAAGTTAATGGCTACCCTTCGTAATATTCTTTTATCAAAAAGGACGATGTGCCAACAGCTCTATACCCTCCTCACTAGGCTGAGTCTGGGGTTGCCTACCGTTTTTGAGAAGAAAGGTGCACTGTCTATAGTGGAGCACTATGGTTACAAATGGTCTATTAGAGCCAAGACGACCTCATCAGGCCGTGTCTGGGACTGTGTGCAGTCCGTGAGAGGGGGGAGCTTTACCTACTGAGATAATGATAGGTCAACACGGGGCTATTTGACCTGAACGTGTGAAGACCTCAGACAGGAAGACAGGCACCTCTCTCATGAACCTGCGTAACTCTCTCCGGAAGCTATGCACCTCACACAGGAAGCCATGTGCCTCTTACCGGAAGTGACCCTCCCCTCTTCAGAAGCTATATTACTCTTACTGGAAGCCACATAACTCTATTGGAAGCCACATGACTTTAACCGGAGGTTGCGTTTGGAACTTTCTCCTACCCAAAGCTCCTTACCACTCGCCAAAAGCTGTGCCACTCTCACTGGAAGCCACATAGCTTTCAATGGAAGCTATACAGGAAGCCAGGCAATTTTCATTGGAAGTCAGACAACTTATTAGATTCTCTATGGAAGCCAAGTGAGACTTAACAGAAGTGGCTCTAACTGGAAACCATTCCCCTCTCACTGGAAGCTATGTGACTTCCATTGATGCTGCATACCGCTCATTGTAAGCTAGGTAACTTTAATTGGAAACCAGGCAACTTTCATCAGAAGCCAGCTAACCCTCGCCGGAAGCCACAATTGTCCTGGGTATCCCAAAGTATCTATAGAATGTCTATAGAAGTATCTATAGAAAGCCACACGACTCTAACTGGAAACTATTACTCCGCAACACGAGGAATAAAAAATGGAAGCGATTAAGAGAACCCCATAACATTCCGGGTTACAAAAGGTTACTGTTTGGTGACCTTTCAAAACTTTTGTTAGACTCCAGATAGTATTTATCGTGGTTTATAAGCTGTACATGATAATCTAAAATTTCTGCTTTTGTTTTATAATGATCACATTGATACAACGAAGAATTAAGTAAAATTGCTTACCTGTTTTTACGGGCTGGCCTCAGAATGTCTGTTTTGAACTGCTGACATACCTCGATCTGTTATGGGTATAAGGTTCTAAAGTGTATAAAAATAACATGCTTCAGATCCATCACTCTGATTTCCACGAATTCCTATCACTATTTTTGATTAATGAACAAAAAGGAGAGGAAGTTGTGGTAAAGAAGGGAAGTGCACTTTGGGGATAGGGTGGCAAGGCCATAATATTTCCTATTTGAATAGACTAAGAAATGGACTAAGAAATGTTAGCACAACAAGCACAACCCACTTCAGACCAGTTCTACACCATTGTTGAATGTCGACCAGTTACTTGGGGGGTAAGAATTGTTCGAGTTGTATACTTCCTTATTTCAGAATTCACAAAAAGAAGATTATCTTATGTTAACCGGCAAATATTGTATTTCCCCACTATGGTTTAGATACCATGTATTATTTAGTGAAACTATAAATAGTTTTCAAGTTTACAATTATAGAATACCCATGAAGATATACAGATTGTATTCCTATTAGCATGTTATATCACCTCTTCTTCAACGCGCTTCTTCAACAAAAGTACATTTACTAATCTATCTAAGGTTATTATATTAGCAGATTAATCTTTGGTACAATAATGATTGCCTTTATGATTAACCCATGTTTTATATACTTTGGAATTATCCTAATGTAGAATTCGCATTTTATAGGCAAAATGTTTAATAAATTGATTAAAAACCCTACTGCTCTTCAGCAATACTTTGATGACTATGAGTTTCAGAGATTATACACTGGTTATATCTATCGATGGCAGGTCACATAAGTTGCACAGTTTACCCTGGTAGATTATTCTATATAACAGATTGAGGAACCCCTGCTCCCCACTACACTGTGCCCGTCCCCACCGACGTGTCCTCGCCGTCTGACGAAATCAGGGCCATGTTTGCTAAGAGTAAACCAGCTAAAACTAGACGGGGTACCCATTCGTTTTTCACCGTTTTTATTGTTTCATTTTTTTGTATGGTCAAGGCCGAAAGCAATGTAGTGCGTAAAGGTGACAACATTTATAAAACTCAAATAACTATAGAAATAATCATTTGTTGATGAGTCTCAAATACGTGGTAAAATATAAACACCTGTACCTGTATTGTTGTCAATGACAATTAATATAGGGCTGCAAAGTTCGCTTTATTTACACGTATAGAGATGACACTATTATGGAATTTCAACAAGTTTAGGTGTAATTATGATTACAGTGATGCAAGTCTTAAGATTAAAATTTTCCGAGTGGCTTGTTCCAGAATCTTGCAATACATTTCTGAAGTGAATTGAGATTGCAAATAAACTGTGTTTTATTTGAGCATTACACAATTCTCTCCCTTAAATTGGATGTGCCCTTGTTTCAATTTATTTAATCCAAATGTATCCGAAAAGTTATTTTCTAATCATGTTAATGTGTTTTAGTGATGCAGATATGTTATATAATGTCTTCTATAGTTTATATATACAATTAGAATAAACTACCTATACCGATCCTGCAACCCCAACTAAGGGACATATAAAATATATTGCATTTGGTGATCTTATTGAAAACTAGTAGACTTGTGGAGGACTATAATTGATGTACCAGTTTCTGGTACGAGATGGCCCTTTTCGACCATTGTATTGCCGCTATCCAGCAAATTACCACACACAAGATGCCAATGCTTCCTTGATTTGCAATGCTTCCTTGATTGGCAAGAGATTTATGTCAAGGGTATAAGTCAAGGGTATAAGCCTTGAGGACACGGCCTGTATGGCCACCAGAAGGCTCGTATCTCTGGCGTTTCAAGAATTGATATACCCATCCAGGACCCCAAAACTGGTTAGTTGCATATCATCAAAACCTAGGCATAATTTTAAAGTGCAGTTTAAGGCTTACACTAACTGAACTAGCAGAACTATTTTCCACTGTTAGAAACACTTTCCAGTATCACCCTAAAGGGGTTATAACACTTTGAATAGCACCCTCCCTGTATCGGTGCTGCATTAAGCTTTTAACTACCAAACCTGTATCAAGATCCTTGTAAACATTATATTATGTAAATAGTTACATACTTGAATATTGAATTGCTGTAGCAGCAAAATTTGTCTGTCCCATTTAACACGAACTAGGTTAATATGCGGTGTTTTCTGCTACTTCATTGTTTTAAATTAGAAATTATTAATTGATACAATATTCAATGTCCAGTGAAATGTTTACTGCTCATTAAAATGCAGTGTTTACTGCTCATTAATATATTGGACAAATATTTCTATTCATATGGGACATATGTTATTCTATAATTTATCAACTACATTAACTACACACTTATTAAACAACTGGTGGAAGATCTTGCATGTAAGAAGTGGTTTTCAATAAAAAATAATTAAAAGAAAAAGTATCACAAATGGTGTTGCATGCATGGCCTGCCCAAGATTTAACTAAATCAGAAAAGTTGGCTAGCAAACTGAAAAATTCTGTCACCCTGTCCTATACCAATGCCATCTCCCTGCTCCTTCAGTATTCCCCTCCCTCAGCACTGCCAGTCCCCAAGCCCCGCAGCGCCCCCTGGGTACGGCCGTCCCCGCCCTACCATCTCCGCACACCTGTCGTTGCCTCCCCCACCCACCCACTCCCCACCACAGCCTCCTGTCCCCAGACCCCTCCACCACACGCACCCTGACCACCGGCCGGGCCCCACCACCCTGCCCACACCTACTGGAGGAAAAAGCAACGACCCTAGAAGGTCATAAGGACAGGGAGGGGCAGCCGCCGTGCAGCAGGAGTGCGAGGAACGCAGGAGGAACGCAGGAGAGACGCAGGGATTCCTCCAGCAGCGTTTTTGCAGTACTCTTTAACCTGGAACCCCCAGGTACCAGTTGGGGACGTCGGAATGCCTACCTTGTCGTGACGACCTTATATACCTGCCAGTGTCCCTACACCAACTCACGGAGTAACTGCTAAGGGAGGGAGGAAAAACATAAGAGTTAAAAAATTCACCACCAAAAAGCTGCAAGACTCTTTCTTGGTGCTTCTGCGATTATTGACAACTGGGAGGCGCGTCGTGCCTCGCTGGAGGTGCATTTCTCTCCTGTGTTGAAACAGGGCCTTGGCGCCGCCCCGGAGAGGGCGAGCTGTAGGTTGTGGTGGTGGTGGGAAGTGGATATTCCAGTTCCCACCTGGGGACACGGACTCTTACCCTACCCCTAAAGGACTCTGCCCCCGTGGACGGAATTAGCTTTTGATTGAGGTAAATATGCACGATATGATCTTTTTCACACTATTCCATATACTAATCTGCCACATAGTATTAAGATATTATTTTAACCAAATAATTGGTTAATATCTTTATTGCAATGGTTCACATGTTTCTCTTTGGGGAAAGGGTGACCTTTTGTCAGGTTTTGTCATTCATAATGAATGTTAATAACTGTTTTACTGAATGGTGACAGATGATAGTTATACTAAACCTAGAAGGATGAGTATATTCTTGCCATTAATTCCATACCAATTTAACTCTTTGTCACCCAAATTTAACACATTTCGTTTGAACTATCAAGGCCAGTTGTATACTTTTTATTCAAGGACAACACGCTTTTAGAATATAGAAAAGAAGAGAAACACACATGTTGGGTATGGCGTTTTTTGCCCCGGTGTTGCAGTGTCTGGTAGGGTGAGGTCGGTGGGTGGGGGTTTAGGTAGGTTGAGTTTTAGGGTGGAGGGTGGGGGTTTGGGTAGTGGGCGGTGTCCTTGTCTCAAGGTGGTCGCATTTCACACTGAGCAAATACACCACGAGGACAATAGACAACGCACCGGGGGACACCCATTGGTCATTCTACACGAGTATGTGTAATACGCCTACTTGTAGTCAAATAGCATATACTTCAGGTTTCTGAATATTTTTCCATAAAAGTATGCAAAACAAAACGGAGATAATACTTGTCTTAATTAAAGAAATAGTTGGTAGTCAATATTTGATGCAACAATCTGTAAGGAGATCGTCTCATTATATTTGATATGCAATCTGTGGTGCACAACTACTAATATTAATCGCAATCAAAATACCTTAATATCTACTCGTGTATAGCTGTACAGAAACAAGTTTTTTTATAAAGTAATGCACCAGTTATTAAAAGAAGAAACAGTAACTGCTATCTATTGCGGACTGCTCGATATAGCGAGAAACAGGCCAAAGCACAAGCCACTGACAGATATGGCAGTTGAATAGCAGCAGTGTAAGTGCAATTGTTAAAATCAAAGAAGTGGGGCATTTTTCTTGTTATTTACTCTTTAAACTAGGCGTCCTTCAGCCCCCAACATACCCTCCCCTGTCGGTCGTGAGGGCCGCGGGCCGACTCGGGGACTGGGCAAACAGCAGGTACAATGAGCACATTGGCACACGCTGAAGCCACAAAAAGGTCCTCTGCCCCCTATCTGACAACAGATAGCACCACTACTGGGGGGGGGGGGCAGAAAGGCACTGTACTCACTGAGTGACCTCAGCCCTTCTGTGTGGGTTAGGTATGTTGCACGAGCCTTGAATTAGGGTGAGGCATGGGTTTGATCTTTAATAAGTGGTCTTAGTTTGTCTTTTTACACTTAGTTTCCTTATAAGGTCAAGGACGTCCCTGTCTCATGTTAACTCGGGACAGAGTTTGGATTGCAACATCTTGGCTTTTTTCATCAATTACTTCCTATTGATCGGAAATAAAGGTATCGTTCTTGCAAAGACAGACAAGAGATATTTATACAATATTGCTACTACAGTGGCAATATTATAAGCGATTAGAATATCGAAGGCATTGTCCACGCAAAGCAGGCAGTCTGCAAGATCAAAATCATGATAACTACTGCTTTAAGTATTTTATTATGAATTGCAATGGCAAATTTATGTAGCCTTTCATGATCCAAATAACATGAATCTCAATTAATAACTATCTTAACTTTAGCAAGACTCACATTCTTAATTTATTACTTGTAGTCTTGCTAAATGCTCAAGAAGCATAGCGTATCGAAAGGCTAACACTGCTGACATAATACCTTACCTGACAACCGGGTAAGCTTCCGGAGGTTACTGCGCATGTCCTCACCCCTTGTTTCCGGTTCCTGCTGTGAGTGGGGCGTCTCTCACCTGACGACACAGGTGTGTACACAGATTAGGGGGTGGGGTGGGGGGGTGTCTACTGGAGGTATGCCAGGGCGGCCTACGTCACGACCAGATCTAGGTGAATACCTGTGGAATCAGCTTCTAGATCACCAACCCCGTGGGGGTCCCGGGGAAGAATAGGCCCCCAAGTAGCCCCTTCTGATCATACATGGCAATGATAGAGGGGGACCAGTACTGACCAAGTGTTTTTTTTGGTTCAATTCCCGGTTGGTGCTGGGTTGACTAAGGGATGAGGTACAGCAAAAATGATTTCCAGGTTTTGATCCCCTGCTGTTTGCCCGCCCTGTCACCTTCATCTCAAAGATACAATCACCAAAGACAGAATTTGTCCCAACTTGCTTTCACCGGGAAAATGACCCTGGCTGTCAGTACAGCGTAAAACACCCAACACTCACTCACTCTAGATCATCATTCCCAAATAAATTCTTCCCATTTCAAATTCATGGTTAAACAATTGCCTATCATCTAGTTTAAACAATGTGATTCAGGTGCGATTATTATAACATTAAAGTATGTTAGGAAAAGCCCCTAATTGTCTCCAGTAGAAAAGGATGAGAGAAAAACCTAATTTACCAAATCATTTGAATGTCCTTATTGAAAATGATTCATAGATTCTGATGGCAATAGGTTGGAAATTGAGCAGAAGATAAATCCGAAAGTGAGGCCTAAAATGAAAAGAAAATGGCCTGGAATGTAATTTGCGATAAATAATAATTATGTGTGGTGGATTTCAAGGTTCTAAGCGAGAGACTTATTTTCGTGAGAAGCTAATGAAGGTAAAAAGTTCAATTCAATTTATAACAAATGAAAACTCGTGTATGCAAATAAACAGAAAATGAAATTAACTTTCACTGAGTACAAGGCCTGAGGTGGTTACTGGAGAACCAGTGAAACCAGTGAAAACCTCTATCCAACACTTCAATTCCAAAACTATCAGGGTGTCCTGGCTTACTTCACTTCAAAAAGTAAATTGCGTCGCACTGGCGGTGTCCTTACAGGGTGAGACTGAACAAATCTTTGTGTAAAAGAAAAAAGATACAAAAATTGTTAAAAACAAAAACAAAATAAGAAAAAAATCATCCCCCTCTTTTGTCTATAATTAGGTTTTGAAATATCACATGGAAATTGCATCAATATATAATATGTACTTCAGCTGAAATAAATATTTATCTTTTTTTCTATTTTGCAAGGAAATGGTTCTTTACCAGTTATTGCACCACTCAATGTGGATGCAAGTGGCTTCTCCCACTGTTTACTATAGATGGCATGCTGTTAGGAGCTTCCTTAAGGAGGTGATCTTGTGGTTAATACTGGGTGTGGGTGTGGGGGAGGGAGACGTGTTTGGAGACAGACAGACCTAGGCACGATGTCAACAAACTTAAAAAAAGATTAATTTCTCCCAACACACACTCAAAAGAAGTAACCAATTCCACCTTCCCTTTGTATCATGATGATCTTCATACAATTATTGCATATGCTTCGTGTCCAATTTGCCACAGGTGGTTGGTTACAATATCAGATATTATTCAACTTTTTTTTCAAATTCATTAAAGTAATAATACTATGCTAATCCTATTATTCTATTCACGTAATTATTTACGGTTATGACAGGTTTATATAAGTCATATCAGTGTTATTTCCCGATTAGAAAGAGATACTACAATTCCTTGATCTCTTCTTTGTCTTTTGAAAATTTTACATTCTTTTATTCCATGGTTCTCTTTTGTATCTCCCTATATTGTAGAAATATGTTTACTTAATAAAACACTCCCAAATACTCCCAAAGGAACGTCCTTTACAAACTAAAAACTGATTGACAAATACTGTAAAATAGGGTCACAAACCACAATTTGATCCAAATAGGATAATCTACTTCGGTCAATCTCTAACTGTTATGCATGAAATGCTCACTAGGACACAAAATACTTTCTATTTTTCACTTTGCAGGCTTGATCATAGCTTGCTTTAAGCCAGCCCTTCGTGAGCTTAGTGAGCATTTGATACCATGATATACCACATTGCATGGGGTTTTCCTGTTAAAGAAAGAACCATGTTTGTTTTCTGACAAAAAGTAGGCTTTAGGTAAATACTGCATGCACGCGCAGATAGAGAAAGGCAAAGCTTCGTTGAAACCAAGTGTATACTATCAATAGAAAGACCGTTGCCTCAATTTTGTATTTTGAAAAAAAAGAAACCTTAAACTAATATAGACTTTCCGAATGACAACACCTTGCAAGTTCAAATAACTGTTAAAATGTAAATTTTATCTTAAACCTTATTTAGGAAGCCTGTTTTTCTTATATTCCCCTATCATTTAGAAACCACTGACTTCTATTTTGTTTACAGTAGAAAATAATGACATGATTGTTACAGGGTTCCCCCACCATCATATTTCACCGAATCCACAGTATGCACAATTTCTGATTCCTTCCATAAGTGATCTGTCTGAGCTTTTCAGTAAATAAATCAATTGAAACAGGTAAATAACTAGTATCTCTACATTCATGTAAAGGATATTGAAAGAAGGGTGCATCATTATGTAGCTTCATAATGAGGTGCAGCTGGAATGGACCAGAAGCTCATCTAGTGTTCGTGTCTCAATGTTGCTTTTTGGTAATGCATTGTCAAAATACTAATCAAAAGCATTTTTGTCTAAAACTTTTTGGCTGCAAATACAATTCACTACCACCTTCTAGTGAATAAGACCTGGAAAAACTCAATGACATACTTAAATCTTATAGATATTTATGTCGATGGAAATACTTTATTAGAAATGCCTCATCAGTCCTTCATCAATAATTCATAAAAATCACCTCAAACTCATTGATGATGTTTTATGATATGGCTTTCCCTCGTGTTAATTTGCTTCCAACATCTAGTTCATTCCGATAGTTAGATATTAAGAAAGGGGGCCTGCATCCAGGCTCCGACTGTCACTTAAAAGGTGTCTCCAAGATAACGATCAGGGATCATAAAGTCGGGGTTGTTGGAAGCAGTAGTGTACCAAAGATCAACAGGAAAGTCCGGAAAACTGCTCAGAAGGGGCGAATCCCAATTACCCCTACCACGGATAGCTGATTTACAGTATTTTGAGGACCTGCAGGCTAATTTAGACTAATTTTGTCGACAAATAGCGTGGGAAACCTATAATGTATATGGGAGATTTGCACTGGGCACGGCTATATTGAACAATGGAGAGTCTTGATTGGCCGAAAAGTCGCACTTAACCACCCACAGCTAGTGGTGCAATAGGTGAGCGCATGCACCATCTAGGACTCCCGAATGCGGTATAGAGAATAAGCAAATATTTTTTTATAAATCCATCTACAATGAATGAATTTTTAAATGACTGAGGAAATATAAATGGATATGGATACTAATTTAAGAAATAATTATTTTGTCGATATATTACCCAGCATGCACCCGGTTTTAGGCTAACCTCCAGGTAAAACCCATGAAAATGGATATCTGTGGTTGGGAGAATTGTGGCACTGATAAGAGGACAGTTAAAAGGTACATGTAATTTCATCAAGTGTATTTATAGGCAACAAACCAGATTAAAACTGTACCAAGAATCATCTTCTGGTTTTTAGTCTTTTAGTGTAATATGATGTGTAATAATGCCAGCTTGCAAGGTAACAAAAACGTTCTGCGATCATACATTTTTAGTCAGTTTGTTACTTACTTAGATGGCACATAACAATTATGTTATTGATGGTGAGGTTGACACCTCACCAAATCAGAATGTTACTATAACATTATATTTTTATGAGGTTAGAATGAAATCAAAACATAACATTATAAGAACATTCTGTTTCAGTTGAAGGATGTAACCAGAATGTTGTAATAATGTCACAGTGCCACGTCACTACAGTACATTGCAGCAATGTAATTGGGAGTCATCAAAAGAATGTAACAAGAACCAAATACAGAACAAACCAGAAATTTGTTGCTACATTATAATAATGTTGCATCCTTGGCTCGGTAGGGGTTGATCAGCACAGAATCGGTACTATGTTAGAACCAATGAGTGGGAGAAGAAATCACCCTTAGTGGCAGGGGGCAGAATGGGGCAGGGCACCAGCCATAAGTTAGCAGTGTACCAGGTAGGGGACCTTCTTTGCCACTGGTTCCTTACATGGCACAAAAGTAGCATAAGACTGGTATCCAGTGGCCCTAAAGAGTACTTCTTCCCCTCATTGATCTCAATTATGAGCATGTTGACTTAAATGTTGACTTTTCACCTGCTAGGTCAGGATCATCTGTTTACATCTGCTTCTTACTCCATAAAGAATTACAGAGAGATCGCCATGAATTATGGGAGTTTCCTTCTCTACCAGATCTTTTAGGTTACCTTAGTGGAGTTTTGGGGGCTCTTAATAGATATTCCGGGCTGTGAACGGATGTTTTGGAATTCTTATATGAGCTTTCCTTTATGTAACATATCCAACACATTTAGGTTAAGGACGTATGAAATGTCTGTAGAAGGAGTTTTTATCAAAGAGGTCGTCGTACATATTTGACAACTAGGCTTTTTTAAAGTGTGACTGGCAAAGCCTTTTTTACTATATGAAATGGGACAATACCTGCAAGTCCTTGCAGTGCAAGGATGTCCGCAGTCTTGCTTTTGGCCTTGACTTAATTGTCGCCCACACTATCAGGTTTTCTGGAGGCTGTCGTTCTTTTGCGTTTTTCTACTGTTGAGCATGAACGGCTTAGAATGGTCCAGTTTACCTATGTTTAGAAACATGTTATCGTGAACCAACGAGAACAGCGTTCTCATTTGATTGTCACTGCTTATTTGGGCATTTGCAGGTTGTTGATTACAGATAATTATCATTGTACCTCAGGGCACAAGGAAAATGATTGAAATCGAGTTTTCTAATTTCAAGTTTGAAAGCAGGTGTCACGGATTTTCTTAGATCTTTCAGTAGACAATTACATATAGAGCGTTGCCTGAAGAAGTAGCCTCCTCACAAGGTGAAGACTATTTCCTTCATCCAGCTAGATTTGGTGAACTGCCTGACCAGTATAAGCTTCAAATCAATTCTAAACTCTATTGGGGTCTGTTTGCAATGTCCCTTTGTCTTGTCTTCTAATACAAACAGGGTAGTTGCCCAAATAAGCACAATTAGAATGCTGTCTCTAGTCTAAAAGTAACATTTTTCTAAAGTACAAGTGGCTTCGCCAGGATTTGAATCCACAACCTTTGGGTTTGGAGGTGAGGGTCTTTACCACTACACCATGGAGGATGAGGCTGGAACTAAGAAATGGGGTCATGACCCAATTTGCTGGTTCCCACAGGTCCTTTTGAAAGCAGTTTAAAAAAACAGCAGCCAGATGGACAGGTTGGTTATGGCCTATTTTGCTGGTTCTTGGTAAGATATGTAGAAAGTTCAGTATGTAGGCAGCAACATGCGAAAGGACATCGTTTTAGAACAAGTAGGGTAATCAACCTTCACCCAATCAGCTAGCATAATGCATGAATGAACAACCATTTAGGGAAAGCATTCTGTCTGCCCTATTACATTCTAATGCAATTTCTTAAAAAGTGTTACACCTTTTCCCCACTTTGGATGGCAATTTTTTTTCTTTTTATAATGGTGGAGGCTATTACTCTAACAGTTTGATGGACTATACATAGATGATGATGATGATGATTGTTGGAGTTTAAGGTGTAAAACTCTGCCCAGACCCGGGATCGAACCGGGGACCTTTAGATCTTCAGTCTAACGCTCTCCCAACTGAGCTATCTAGGCAGGTGGACTATTCACAGTCAGGACAGAGTATGGACCCTCAGGTTCTCAAACACAGTCCCTAAATATTTCTTTATGAAAAAAAGCCGATTATTGCTCATTGTTTAACCCTATTTACATCCCCGGTAACCATGGCAAATGAAATCTCCCACCACCTATTGTTGACCCAATCGGCGTTCGCCAAATACCAAACAGGTTCCAATCGAACTCCCAAACAGGTGTAATCGATCTCAACCCACGCCTCCCACCCCTACCCTCCCCGGGCTCCCCTCCATCCCCGGCTGATCCCCCTCCACGGCCGCTCCCCCTCTTAATCTACATACGGTAAGACAGGCTTAATCTGCGTCCAACAGCGGGTCGGGACTACCCCAATTCCCTTTGCTGAGCACATATTGCCTGTCCCCGTTCCCTTTGGGGACAGTGTATGCCTACCCCGGCCGAGGAAACCCGGCATATATTGACACTCAGGTCGCCCCGGTACAGGGGAAGGGGGGAATGGTATTTGCTCAGTGGTATTACTGATAGCTGCCTCAAAGTACAAGTCCCCATACAGGGCTTCCTCAAAAGATTATAACTCTTCCCTCAAAGGCTTGGGCCTCTTCCTCTTGGCGGCTATGTGGTCTAGTTTTGAATAGGATCTTGGACATGGTTTCTTTGATATAGAATAAGGTCAATTACAATATGACATCCTGTATCGTGTATGTGAAGATGTGTCATTTTAAATACTAAGTTTGATAATAGCTGTAAATTATAATTAATAACTTTTTTTAATTTTGTAAAAAACAACATAAAATTTATATCTTTTTAATGCTGTAAAAGAAAGCAGAACGGCCTATGCTTTTATTAGGGATAGACAGGCCTCGCTGCAATGATAATCCCTTCCTGAATTTATAAGCGGTGATGCCATTCATTGTACATATCAACCATGACATAATTTTAAAGATATATTATATCTTTAAAATTTAAAGATATGTAATGGTTGATTTGTAATGATTACTAAATAAACATATTGATGGTAAAACATACAAAATGTGACCCGTTTTGGTGAATCGAGTCAGATGTCGCAACTAGTCGGATGTCACATGCTGCACCTCGTTTTAAAGCTAATAATCTGTATTTTCTGATGGGATAGGTCTCTAAAATTCGACCCGATGTGACATCCGACTCGATTTGCCAAAACGGGTCACAAATGGAAACTAAATGTGCTTCACAACTAGGAAGGTTGAGGAATTATCATCCACATTCCACATGGCATGCTTTAGCAGTAACGGAAACCTGGATATGAGGCCATCCACCTCTGTAGAAAGAGGCCAATACCAAGGGGGGGCCCTCTCTCCCCCCCCCCCCCCCCCCCCCCTCAAGGAAATTTTCCCAAATGTTCCACCTTTCCTTCCAAAATTTAATGTAGAAATACCTAAAGATTAGTAAGAAAATATTGAAAAGTTCTACTTTTTACTGCCTGCCACCCCCTTTTCAGGTTCAAATTATTGAAAATATAGGCAAAAGTTCCACTTGTGGAGCCTCGCCACACACATCCCACACCCCCACACCCCCGCCCAGCAGAACCTGGGTATGGCCTGTTGGTAGGTTACATTCTCCAAACTCCAAACGTGCTCAGGGACCTAAGGCTACACCCTGGAGGCAGCAAGTCTTTCAGTAGTACCAGCCCCAAAACGTGCCCAGGTCGTCCGGATAACCCACCTAGATCGTGGGCTGCTGGGGCCCCCAAGACTCTCGTCAAGTCTCGGAACACGCGTGGCCTCACGAGAATCAGGTTGCGGTTGTCGCTCCATGTTTGCGCCGTCTGGCGAGAAGAATCGGAGGCTTTGTTGCAGCGGCCCCGTTTTTTACCTGGCGCGTGTTGACGAGAAAACAGCCATGGTGGCTTTAGGGATGGGATCAGGGGGAACCCTAAATCCACCGGTGGCCTACCGCAAGAAGGAAAAGCAATGCTTATTTCTGGTTTGGCTAGAACATAAGCACTGATATGCTAGATGTTCTACTATAAGAAGGATCCCTCCCTCTTGTTCAAGATTTTTGGCCAAGTTCTAATTCATTAGTTTCTGTAATTCAGATATGTAGTGCCATGATTTGAAATTGCAGGATTTCAATTGTTCATGATAGGTCAAGAGCAACACTCTTTTCCAAATTCACTGAGGAATTTTAATAAAAATGTAGCAGTAAATAGGCATTTGCAATACATGTAGAAGATACATTATCATAAATTATCTGCTATCATTGAAATATGGCACTTGTAAACCCTTTTGTTTTGTTTGAGATAACCATTGGTTTAATCCCTTCAGCATTGATACAAAGATATATAGCTCTTTTGCAATCTAATTTTGGGAAAAGGTACACAAATATATAGGTATGAAAACCCTAAAAGTGTCAAACCTCCAGGTATGAAATCCAAAAGGTACAAACATAAGTATGGAGTATGAGGGCCCAGGTGACAAGAATTGTGTCATTGACCAATCAGATTCTTCCAGCAGCTTTACAAATAATAGGTATATTCAAAAAACATGTTATATACAGTGTGAGTATGATATGGTGTGAGATTATCAAATATCTAATCAGCTATTCGTCTGTGGTCATAAGCATGGTCTAAACACATTACCTACATATTGGTTTAATGAAGTTCTTAAATTTTACCTTGGCTGTTGCTCGTTGAACCTCAAATGGGAGCATATACCACAATTTAGAGCATCTCATCAGAGGAATTGTGATAACATATTAAAGGGCAGGACTGCTTGAAATCAATCAGATGCTCAGGGGTATCTAATGAAAGTAGGAAGTGAGAATGGGGCTGGCAGAATGCCGAGGTGCACAAAATGGTAAAGAGATGAGAGTTGACCCTAGATGTATGACCCGCCTGGAGTCCCTAGATGCAGGTGTTTTTCCCCTTCAGACTCCAATTTTTATAAGTCTTGTGTATGTAAGTGGTGTAGAGATTGTACAGGTATGAGAACACTTGGTTTATAATGATAATATAGCCCTGAATTTTGAATCAGGCCAATTCAGAGGCAGATCCAGGGAGGGGTGTCTAGGGAGTCCTGACTCCTTTGGGTGGACCCCAGAACCACAAAAAGAGGGAAAATGTCATGCATATGCATGTGAATGTACGTCTTTTTGGTACTTGGCCTATATACTGACCCACCTTTTTGGAAATCCTGTATCCGCCCCTCCAAACCTATCCTAGTTAAAGTCATCAAAGTTTACCGTAACAATATTTTCAAAATTGCCTCTGTGCTTATTCCATGAAGACAGATGCATCATGCAAAATTAACCAAAGTGATTTGGTTGACAAATTGCTCCTACAATTTGTGAAACGCAGCTTTATATATTGGCCTTTTTACAACCAATACTAAAATATGTCAGCCCAACGTACAATGTCCAACCCTATTTTTCCCTCAAATACAGTATTTTGTTTGGCCTGCAAACCTGCAAATCTAAGAACTCATGATGGTTCATCAGTACATGGGGATATAGAAACATAATTCTTGCTGTTATATATATTTTTCAGTATGATAATCCTATCAGTGGAATTGATTGTTCATCATATTGTCAGTCAAACCAGAAAGACTGTAAAATAAATGGTGTGGTCTTATTCAAAGCCATGAATTAAAGCTTGTAGTGGGAAGAATGGACTAAAAGGTCTTTATAAACTTTTTCCCTGATATTTCCTAAAAGTTATGTTGCTGTTGCCAAAGACAGCCCTCTGTTGATGTTCAGCTGAATATAAAAAGATAACCTGAAGGTGAAATAACAACTTCATATCTAATCTTCACAAGCATAAAACATTCCTCTGTATATTTGACAAGCAGCATTCTACGAAAAACATCTGTTAATGTTAGAAAACCTGCTTCTTCTCCCAAATGTTGAACGATCTTTTCCCCATAGTTCTTAGCCATCATTTAATAAGAAAATGTTATATCAATATGAGAAAAATATAAAAGAATAGGTATTATTGAATTGATTGAGAACCTGCAATTTCTTTAATACACTTAATGTTGATTTACATAATCTAATCATTTTCTATTTTCTTAAACACAGCCACAGGTTCCCCATATATGCCCTCCAAGTGCAGTTGTGGGTCCTACCCTAGTTGTGCCCACAGACAAGGGCTACAACATTTATTCAAATCAGCACTAGGTGTATTTGAGAACTACATCATTTGTGCACATACATACCCTGGCACCCCTTTCCTTCCTTCTCCATACACTGAGCCTCAGTTGCCCTACATCATACTGAAGGACCCTATGTGGGGGCTACTTACTCTTGGCAATACTTCAGCCTGGGTTTATTGTAGCAGACCCATTACTTTTTTGCTGTACTACCAGAGCTCCCTCAGTTAATATAAAGTTCTTCTAAAAACACAACCAATGACACCTTGAATATAACAATTTCAATTTCTAGTTGTGAGTCAGAGGACGGGATCTAGATCTATGAAAATGGAAAACTAAATTAACAAACTGCCCGAATTCTGCTACCTTGTGGTTGCTGTGACGCTCTATCCCCTGACAAAACTGCAAGAATATACATATGCCGCAACCATGTTGACTTTAAAATCAAATAAAACTTTCTTTTTGGAGCTTGTGTGCCATTTTTTTTGTATTGGTACTTGCTGCTTCTGGGGTGATCCAAAGGTGCGTACTTCTAGTGAGCACGTTACCCAAGGGTATAATAGCCCAAAGACACTTTTGCAATGGAAGTTGTCCCAAGCTGTTCCAGAGTATGTTACCCCAGTGAATGTTCATCTCATACTTATCCCATGGCACTTTCCCCTTAGGACCAGACTCAGTAGCTCAGTTGGTAGGGTGCCCACTTCAAGTGTGGGAGGTTGGGGGCTCAAACCCCAGCTCAGTTGCACCAAAGACTTTTTAAAAATGGTAGTGGTTGCTGCTTGCCTGGCACTTGGTATGAAGTAAGAACCACGAAACATAACTGGTTGGTGCCATGTCAGTATAATGTGGCTGGTAGGGGTATCATGTTGGCCATGTAGGACATGATATCTCAGTGAGGCAGCACTATAAAGAAGACATTGAGTACCACTGCTACAAATAGGCACCTCCCTTGATTTTACCCTGACAGTTAATTAGCAAGTAAAGCAACCAACAACCAACCAACTTTCACCTTAGATTGTTTTAATGAAATTATATTGTTGTGTAATAAGTGCCCTTTTCCAACTAAGTACCTCCCCACCCTTAACCTACCTGTGGGGCAGATCCAGGGGGCTGGGGATCAGGTGCAGGGGTAGGGGATAAGGTGCAGGGGGATCTCTGGCTGTATTTGCTCTGTCTCAAACCTACTTGTGGCCCGTCTCCCGTACCGGTTCTGGTGCCCGCAGTGGGTCGGCCTTTTCTTACCGACCTCCACCAACCAGCAGCAGGAAACTGGATACTTCGAGTCAGGATACAATAACCAGGGACCTGTGAGTGAAGGGTAAATAGGAAATACTAATATCATTAATTTTTGATAGCAAAATTAGTGTTTAAAGTAAGTGTATACATATTGGTGTTGCAATGCTTGCCTTCCTTGTTGCAAGTACCTAAAAGGCCATTTAACTTTTTTTCTATTGTGTAATATCTGAACTGCTGTTTTTATCATGTGATTTCCACGTTGGAGGCACATTGGAATGTATATTCTGTTTCAATGTGGCAATTATCATTTAGTCTAGGATATAACAGGATTCACTCAAGTACTCATATTTAGACTTTCCTTCATTTATTCTGGATGGTTGTGTGTGGCTGTAGCAATACTGTCGTGACAAATGCCCTCACAGCATCTAGGCAACAGTATGAATTGGCCTTTTCATACCGACTTCCACCTGCAAGCAGCAGAAAAATGGATATTTTAAGTCAGGTCACAAAAACATGAGACCTGTAGATAAAGTGTAGCTAGGAAATGCTAATGCCATTAGCTTTAACTAGCAAAATTAGTTTTAAAAGTAAGTGTATACACTTTAGTGTTGCAATGAATGCCTTCCTAAGAAAAGGCCATACATCTTTTTCTATTCTGTAACATTTGAACTGCTCTTTTTATCATGTGATTTTCACATTGGCAGACACGTTGGGATGTGTATATTCTACTTTGAAGTGGTAATCGTTAATTATAGTATGGTATAATAGGATTCACTTGAGTACTGATATTTAGATTTTCCCACATTTATTCTTGTTAGTTCTGTGTGTCTGCAGCAATGCTGTCCTGACAGATGCCCTTACAGTATTTAGGCAACAGTATGAGTCGGCCTTTTTGTACTGATTTTTGAACTGACTGCCAGCAACAGGAAAACTGATAGTTTAAGTCAGGGGGACAAAACAAAGAGACCTGTGGATAGAGAGTATAGAGAAAATACTAATTTCATTTACTCTTGCTAGAAAAATTTGAATTAAGTCAGCAAGTACAAACATATTCATGCCGTGATATAGCTCTCTCCTTTTTGGACAAGGCTAAAAAGGCCATACAACTTTTCCTATGGTGCAATATTTGAATTGTTATTTTTTATCGTATGATTTCCACATTGGAAGACACCTAGGGAAGTGTACGTTCTATGAAGTGATAATAGCTATTAAGAGTAGGATATAACATGATTCAAATCAACATTGATATTTAGATTTTTAATATTATTGCTGGTTCTGTACCACTGCAGCAATGCTGTCTTGATAAATGCCCTCACAGTATTTATAGGCAATAGTATGAGTCGCATTTTCCGACCGACATCCACCAACAAGTAGCAGGAAAGTAGTAAGGATACAGTAACAAGAGACCTTTGGATTTAGTTGTAAAGGAAACCTAATTATAATTTACCTTAACAAGGATAATCGGTGTAGCCATAAATCTGTTCAATGTTTAAATGTAGCTAATTTTACCTACCACGGATAGCTTATTTAATGTATTTTAGGCACCTGACTGATTTTGTACACAAAAACTCTGAAAAGGCTTTTTGCATCACCAATTATTCATATGAAATGTCCTGTCACTATATCACAATGTTATTTTGATGACCATTTCGAATTGCATGATTAAATTTTATATTTGTTTTCCTCACTCTTTTAGTTCTGATTAAAATTGTTTAACACATTTTTTGTCATTTTACCGTTTACCTTACATGAATAGTTTTCTTTGGTTGCAGAGATGTCATGACGGGAGTGACAATGGCTGACGACGACAGCTCCGCCTGTCGAGGTCAGCGCCGACTGCGACACCCTGACCACCGCCTAATACATAGAACAGGTAAGGTACTACCACCTAATTCATAAAACAGGTAAGGTACCGCTACCTCTATCTAATTGCTGCCTAAATTGTCTCTGTATGAAACGATATTACGAGCAGAAGTATAACAGCGGTTGCTGTTACAGCTGGCATCTCGATACATATGCCTTCTTCCAGCCATTTAACTGTTTCTGGGAGTGCTGTTATTCAAAGCATAAATTGGCCCTAGAGAAGACTTCTCCGTTGTATGAACAGAACTAGGTGGAGAGGAGGGTAATTGTCAAATCATATTAAATCATACCTATAGACATTGTGCAGATGGTACAACACCAGAAACAGGAGCTGAACGATATATTGGCGATCATTTCATCATCACAGAAAACATGCTCTCTAATAGCAAAAGCATAGAATTTGTGAAGTCCACTGTTTTATATCTATATAGCACATGGACCTAGGAAAACACCCAACCATTCAAATATTCAACATAACGATGGTGGCATCTTAGCCAGTTCCTGTCTGGATCTACACCCGTCCACCCTAGTCCATCCATTTTCCCACACTGGTTCCTGTTATGTCTTGGTTCATCCAAGCTCATCCCAGTGGTCTATGTCACTGTAGCATGCAATACTGACAAGTCAGCTTCCTCTGAACGTGTCGATCCCACCTTTCCCACCTCTAAGATGACAGGTGAGGGGATCCAAGCGGATCAGAAACAGCCCTGGGTTTGTCAGGTGTGTCCCGGAGAGGGCTCCCATGGAGATCCGCACGTTTCATCCCTGCAAGAGTAGGAGGAGGAGGGATATATCTTGAAATATTTCACCAGACGGCCATTGGGTTTGGTTTGTCCAAAAGGCATTATTCCACGGCTCTTTAGCCTTGGATTTGGACCCCAAATGTTTGCATTAATTTCCGCATGATTGAAACTAGTCTTAGATTTCAGTGGTCATTTTTAATTGATTTCCGCTTGGGAGAAAGTAGCGTTAGATTCCAGTGTTCAGTTTTTAATTGCAAAATATATTCTCCAGTGTTTGATTGCAAAACAATATTCTCCAATAGAATATTAGTTTATGAAACTAGAAGTTGCCTGCCACGGTCTAAGTAACAAGAACGGATTACATATTACTCTTAATCCCTAAATACGGTAGTTTGCAGCAAGAACGCCCAGGTGCATGACCTCGAATGGCATTGTTTTCTGAAAACAATCGAACAACTCACGATCAACAAAGTCTGTGATATCTCCACCCAGTGAACCGTGACCTCTGTTGTTTCGTAACTACTCACGCGTGACGGGTTATCCTGATCCTGAGGGGGGATCTGGGGGAGGGCAGAGTTTGATGTTGGTCAGGGTAAACATGGGGGATTCAGCCCGCATACCAGGGGATCCCCTACCCCCTTCCTGCACCCTACTCATTCTGCCGACCCGCGTCCTACTATCCCCTACGTGAGCCAAGCCCTGGAGGGTGCGTGGGAGGTGTGCCACCCAGGGGGGAAGGTCTGGAGTACATTCAAGTTCCAGACTAGATAATAATACCCTTTACAGACTAGCCCCAGAATGCACATTTTGCCTGTATTACCTGTCATTTTAATCGCATTTTGAGGCTAGTCTGTAAAGGGTATAATACATGTACTGTCTTCTAAAAGACCAGAATGCGTACTATGCCTGCATTGAGCTGGCATCATGAACTCTTTTGAGGCCATTATTCCACCCCATGCACTACTACGAGTCCATTATCTGACATAAACCACGAGAGAAAGTATCTTATGCCCATTGGCACCTTATTACCATCTGAATTCACTACTCAATTAATGATTATTTGATATAAATGTTGCCTCTGTATGACCCTATTGGATGGCCCTAGACCACTAAATACGAAATGGGCATTTTCTTAAATTCAACAGAGTTACACCTGCCCTAGTAATAATGACATAGGCTTTAAAAATTAAGTGAAAATGGGCATAAGTATTTTTTAAATTCCAATGCAACATAAGAAAAAGGTAAGTGACAATGACATGTGACATTAGCATTTCTTAAATTTGACATGCAACATTGGGATCCCCCCATCAAGAGCCCCCACCTGTGCTCTGCCCGGCGCTCCTCCACTCTGCAGCGAATCACCCTCCCCACTAGAAGTAATAGCCTGTGATCACTCTAGTACCTGAGGTGTCAATGAGGCAGAGTGAAGCTCTTTGCCAGCAGAGGGGGAGGGGAGGGGTGGAGGGGGAGAGGAGGGGGGTGGAAGGGGTGTTGATTGCCTACTGAGTGTACAGTCATAGACTGTAATTACTTCCCACTCCACTAGTCACCCAAACTCAATGAAAGGGTAAATTTGGGTCAGAACAGACTAAATGACCCAACAATGGATAAAAGGTAAAACTGACCAGACTTCTAACAGCTGCCCTGGTGGGGTAGTGGTTAGGCTGTGGCACTATGAATCCAAAGGTTTATGGTTCTATCCTGGGCTGTGCACATCAATGGTCAAACTTTTCATAAATTCAAAATTGGGTGTTCTTGGCTCTATATTTGAACAACAAATCAGCAACTGTGCATTATTTCAGAAAACCAGTGCATTATCTGAGGCCACCAGTGCATTATCACAGTAGCAGTGCATTATCACCTGAGAATGCACTGCTAGAACAAAGGAAATCCGAGTGAGAGTGGTTTATGAGCGGCAAATACCACCAACTACCCAGAAGTGCTTTACTAGAACAGCCGCTGCTATCAAACACACAAATTTTGGTAGTATACACCTTTTTCATTAGGGTGTGGCACCCCCCGGTGAATTAAATTGAAACACGTTTTTTAGGTCTTTTCCTAAAGTTAACCTATATGAAGTGAAGCATATAGGTTAACTATGGGAAAAGACCTAAAACATTGTTTCAATTTAATTCACTGGGGGGTGCCACCCTCTTAATGAAAAAAGGTGTATTACCACGCTGGCATTCTATTGTTAGCTAATCATATCCATTTCATAGGTTTAAGCTAAGATTTTATCATAGATAGTATAATATGGTTATATCGGTCTATCGCCAACCCCCTGGCAAATTTGAGGTCAGCAACATAATATACCTTTTAGTATAAAAGTGCACATACCTTGTGCATAACGTTAGCATCAAGATTAGAATAAAAGGAATATTCCCATCGCTGTCTTTTAAACAATATTTACTAGAAATTTGCTGTGCCAAGTAGCAGCCCCTCCTTTAGTTAACAAGTCCTCCAGAGGGCGCTTCATTGTGTGTGGTAGAAGCCCTATGTCCTCGGCCTTATCAGGGCAAGGGGCAAAGGGTCAGTGTTTCTACTGACACTTCAGAACCAAGGTCCCACGTGAGTGTGTGTGAGGGGGGAGGTCACGCTTTGAATGTATATACGCACTGATATACATACGTACCTTCATCCCTTTTGATTTAGGCAAGGCATCTGTGAATTTCTCCGAAGTTTGATTATGCTCACTTTAGTGTATACGGGAAGAAATCACAAGATGAATGCATATAACATAATTATTAATCTCAAATTTGTCAGATTAGTTAACACGCATAAGGCGATCTAGTCAATTGCTTACTTTAAAACTGCTTTTTACTTCGAATCTGGACACAAGCCCCAACTCTCGGGATACAAAGTTTAATTTCATTTTATGCTATAAAAGGGTGATTTACTGAATAATGAAAGTGTTTGATTTAGATAAGATTGAGCACCTCTTCCTCTGTCTATTTAGTCCATATCTTCATCCTAGTAGGCAGTTCACTGCACCTCCATTAAAAAGTTCTTTGTCGGCTATATCTTTTACCCATAAGTGCTCCCCCGCCCTTCTACCCCCACGCAGTCCCACGTAGGGGTTCTGCTCGGTGCAGACCAAAGGTCAAACAAGGTCAATGGCACTGCAGGCATACCTCGGTCGAATGGTGTCCCGATTTCTAATGGTAACAAGTCACAGGAACATCGTTTTCGACTATGACGGTTTGGGATTTCTAGACTTCATGTTTAAATATACTGTTTATGGGTTGATTTACTTGTGATCTAAAAGTGAGCAATAGTGAAGACTAAGCAATTTTGCACAATGTCTCCTTTACACTTGTTGCGTATGCAAGGTCACGTTTCTGCTGCGTTGATTACCCAGAAATATTAACATTCTTATTGATATGGCGTAAATTCATTTGGTCAGGACAGAAATGCACCATAATTAACGAAAACTGAACATCTCTTGTTGACGCATTAAAATAAGAATTTACAATTTGCATTTCTTTTGCTCTTCAGCCAGTTGGCTGTTAAGATACATGAACTTGTGAAAAACAGAGAAACGTAATTGGCCCTAAGTACCATTTACACAGTATTGGCTTTGATGGGGTCTTTATACCTGCAGGCCTTGTGACTGAGTGCCCACGCCACCTTGTATAGGGAAAGTAGTTGAGTAATCGTGAGATAGGTTTTACTACATTCAGTCTGTATTTGAAACAGCTTCTTGGGGAAATTTTCCGCAGAAGTCTAAATCAAAATACCTTCTTCACATGTGTCTATTTGTTTCTAAGCCTCTTTCATTTCCCTTTCAGGTGTGTTGTTGCTAGTACTAACCTGTCTGAGCGGGGGTGCGGGGGGTCAGGGGGTGGAGACCCCCGCCTGGATCTGTAACCCCGACGCCACCCCCGGCCCTGTCACCCGGGCGACGGACACGGCCTTCTACATCACCATCAATGACGTCATCAACCAGCAGAACAACGCGCGCCTCTACCGGCCAGGACAGGTACTAGAAGGTCAGTCGCGATTTTTTTTGATTCTTTAATGGCCAGGCTGTACCCAAGATCTGCTGTGGGGGGTGGCGAGAATCCCTAAATGGAACTTTTGCTTATAATATCAATAATTCAAACCTAAAAGGAGGGAGGCGACTTAAACTTTTCAATATTCCAATATTTTAGGGTTTTTACAATAATTCATTAAAGGAAAGGTGGAACTTTTTAAGAAATTTCCTCGGTGGGGGGGGGGGAGGGGTATGGGCCTGTTTTACGACAAAATCATCAAAATATTGGTGCGACTTTCGACTCACTCCTATTCAGTCCTAAAAGGAATCTAGAAGATTGTCATGATCACAAAGATTTTAGTCAGGTTAATAATCCCCTAATTTGGGGAGCCCTAATTTTGAGACCCCTTGTTCTTGAATTTTAAATTTAGTTGCGGTTTCTTGTATTCATCAGGGACGCGATCCCTATGTGATATCAGAGAACGTTAGACATCCAATGACTGGGTAATTCGGATACCTACCTCAGCGTAGACCCATTGGTTATGCATAACCTTGTAGTCCGTCCAGAATTCTACTTTGAGACTGACTCAAGTCCTGAATATGTACAGCATGATAACATGATTTTCATGTCTTAGGGCGGTTTCTGTTAATACTATTTCGGGATGTAGGCATCAGACCAACGGTTAATCCCTCTTGGGACGGTTGACCATCGGCCCTACCCTGGGAGTGGGCATCTGATTGCAAGGTCCAAAAGTTGCATGTTGAATATAATAATATACATATATATTCAAAACTGTGGATATTTAGTTTCCTCTCCCTTACAAACTGTGGAATAGGGATGAGTTAGCCTTTCAGGTATAAATCCTAAAGATTTATCAGAAGAGAGGGATATGTATCTAGTTTCTTCCCCATTAGCAAAAACTGTGGAAAGGGGCCCGGCGGGACCTCCCCCCCCCCCCCCCCATATGCCCAATAAAGACAGGGGGCTGCCGATCCTAAGTCCCTAAGTAAACAAAGGAGGACGAATGTTAGTCAGACGAATGGCAGTCACTATTTTGTTGCACTTTGCGAGTCAGAGTTCAACGCCAATGAAGACACAACCAATGCAAAATAATAAATCTAAATAATACAAAACTGCAGTGAAAACAGTGTTGTTCTTACCGATTCCCAACAAACTTAATGGCGTGTTTTCCTCCCGTTTCAGTGACGCTGCGGAGCTTCCCGCGGCTGGACTTCAGGCGGTTCTTCCTGCAGGTGTGGCCGGTGAACCAGCCTGGCCGGAACATCGGGTCGTTCGTCGACATGCAGCAGGACCAGGCGCGGGCCTACGGCTGTGGGGAGCAGCGGGTCGGCTCCATCGTCACCCACAGGAACCCCGACAACGTCCTCAACGAGTTCGTCAGGACCAACTGGCAGTCGCCGCAACTCAGCTACGGCCCCATCAAGTTCATGTGAGTCTTCTGGTTGTCTCGGATGTGTTGTTTGGGGTTTTCCTCCTTTTTGAAATTGCATATAGGATATGTATATTCACTGTAGATTCTTAGTTTATGTGTACATGTACAAAATTATTATTCTTTATTCCATGATATTCTACCATACATGCTGCAGTATGATACCATACTATATATATAGTGTCACATTTATACCGTCTGAAAAAATAAGAGAAAAGAAATATCATATTGCGTGATGTTTACAAAAAAAGATTAAATTTCGACCCTACTATTACATGTGGCATATTCTGGTTTCTGGACGTGGATTGGTTGCAAAAATTTTGGTCAAAAACGGACATATTTCGAATACCAGATTTTGACGGACGCGGTGGTGCCATTGGTTTTACACTGAAAAGCCCCGTCAAAGTAAGGATCTATTTGATCATAATGATTCGTGATTTTTGTAATTTTCAGTCTCACCGTCCAGGACCCAATTACAGGAATATGGGATAGAAAGGAGTCGTATTATTTACGACCAGCTGGCTTTAATGGTGAGTCTACGCTCCATATTAACAAAATATAAATAAGATTTGATTTTCTTAAAGTACTATTAAATAATCAACTGTTTGCATCATCAAATCCTAGAATTTGCGAAATATGTTGCTAAAGTGTATGTCATTGTAAATCATTCTACAAGATTTTGAAACTTTGAAGAATTTGAAATTTTGGACGCGGTGACGCCATAGGTTTAGCACTGAAAATCCGCGTCCGAAAATAGGCCAACTCAAATACTTTTCGTTTTGCTTTATTTTTCAGGCGGGCCAACCCCAGCGCCTCCCAATACTCCCAGACCCCGTCCTAATACTCCGCCTCCCTTCCCCGGTCCTCCGGGCATCCCTGGTCCTCGTCCCGGCCCTCCAGGCATCTTCCCGGGAACCCCCTTCCCCGGTACCCCGTTCCCCCGCCCCGGCCCTGCGACACCCTTCCCCCGCCCCGCCACCCCCGCGCCCTTCCCGGGAACACCCAACCCCTTCCCCGGCCCGGCCGGCCCCGTCCCCGGCCCGGCCGGCCCCCGCCCGGTGAACCCGGTGGAGCCGGTGATCGGGCCAGTGGCGCCCCGGGCGTGCCAGGCCAACTCGTACGGGCGGGACTTCGCGCTGGCCTTCATCGAGGACTCCGGAGGGAGCAGCTCGTCCATGACTCTGTTCGCGTCGACCCGCTCGCCCGCCCCGGTCACCGTCACCGTCACGGCGCGCGGCGTGCAGGTCGGGCAATACGTCGTCACACAACAAGGTATGCTATACAGCCTTATATATCTAATAGTATATACGGAGTGAGGTACAGTGATCCTTACTTTAACTGAAAGTATATCTTTAGAAAGTCGGAGAATACTGTTTTACACGTCCTTACCAAAGCTGCGCGTTTCTTATAAAGTAGGGCAAATAGGGATGACAGTATCACAATATACATCGTATAGAATTAAGGCTGACGTGGGTTTTATTTAATGAAAAAAAGAATTCTAGATACAGATCCTTTGACCATTTCAGAGGATCGGATAAGTAAAATTTAGAAGAAAAAAACGAATGAAAAATAAAACAATTGGCCTCCTGTCTTTGTGAAGGAGGGAAGGCCTGATATGTCAACCTTACGATAATAGGTCTGCTGACCGAGAAAGGGCCGAAAAACCTAAAACATAAAATGTGTTATGCCCTATAATAAAAGCTGTTTGCAATGGCATATGATGTTTCTGTAAATCTTTAGTCCATATCTGAGAATTTCCAAACATATTTTCCTTGTGACATTTTGTCCTTATGGTATATTCAAGCACTCATAGTGTTATAATCAAATTCCTTTGGTTCTATATACATGTAAAATAAAGTCACATGAACAAAATCGGCCCTTTCTTAACCAGCGGAACCACCTATACTTTTTAATGCCATCTGACAGCTCTTTTGGTTGACACCTGACCAGCTGTCAGCAGCCCCGACCCCAAAGGAAAGCCTTAGGCCATTTCCAACAGATTTGTCACCTAATGCGGCGTAAAAAGGCAATTGCAGGTCGCCACCAATGAAAGGTCAATCATCAGTGGTAATGACTCCTCTTTGCATGGAGTGGCCGTGCATTTGCGCGCCTGAAATTTATAGGAGGAGGAATGCCTGCACATCCACCATTGCACTTCCAGCAATCTATCAATCAGAGATTTAAATCAAACAGTCAACTCAACTAATCAAACCAATCAACCATCCAATTCAACCAACCGCTCAACACACTTTTCTAATCAATACGACAGTTAAGGCAAGCAAACGATCAAACAATCCAAAAATTGTATTGTTTAATCGATTTTATTGTTTGATTTAAACGATGTATTGCTTGATTTGATTGATTTGCAGGACATAATTAGGTTATGTATGTATAGCAATTGAATCAGCCAGTCAAGTCAATCAACTAATCAGTTCAATGAATTCAATCAACAAATCCTGATCCATTCTCCATCCCCATATTTCAGGTCAGACGTCGATCCCTATCCCGGCCGACGCCCGTCTGAGCGGCACCCAGCTGGCCCGGAAGGCGGTGCGGGTCACGGCCACAGGAGACATCGCCCTCGTGTCGTACCAGGCCGACCAGATGTCCTGCGGGGCGGGGGCCATCTTCCCGGTCAGGGGGCTGGGCATGGACCACCTGGTCGTCGGGTGGTGGCCCCCCGCAGCCACGCCGTTTAATAATTCGTTTATTGTAGTGGTGGCTACTGAGGATAGCACTCAGGTATGTGGTCGTGAGGGGTATTGCCATGAATGGCGCTGCAGTCGCGGGGTTTGCAATAGGTTGCACTTTAAACCCTGTGTGTGGGTAGAAATAACCTCGAGATTTTGGGCATGTGATAGAGGATTTTGATTCTGTGCATTTTAAAAGTTATCTTTAAGAAACTCCACAAAGCACTGTCACACAACCTAATGATATATCTTTTGGTTTCACCTTGTTCTGATTATTATCAAATCATTTCCTATTCCATTAAAATGTATGGTGGGGAGGTCACCTTTTAAATCACTGCAGATAGCAATATGCCGTCTTGGCCATGTCATTCTGTGGTTGTTTCAGTGATTTTACTGACAAAGTAAGCTTGAAAGTCATCATTTGATCTCATGTACCTCTGAAAGGATGAGCAGAATAAACGATAGACCAAGATATTGTAACCAGTAAGTGTTTTATGACATCTTCCTTCCCCAGGTGACCCTGACGTTCCCGGCGGCCCGTGGCATCAGCTTCATCTATAACGGAGTTCGATACCGGGAGGGCAGCCTGCGCCCCTTGGTGCTAACCATGAACCGGAACCAGGCCTTCCAGCTGCAGGACGCGCGCCTCGCCGACCTCACCGGAACTCGCGTCACATCGAACAGACCCATAGCCGTCTTCTCCGGAAACCGCTTCTTCTCAATCGAACCCAGCCCCATTACAGACTTCGTTGTGGCGCAAATCCCTGCAACATCCACTTTTGGGACTAACTTCGTCCTCCCGGTCCTACCCCTCCAGGGAGTGTCTACTAATGTGAAAATAGTGGCGAATGAGGATAATACCTACGTGAGCATTAGTGGGGGGATAGCCAACAGGGTGCTGCTCAATAGGGCTTACTACCGGGAGTGGCGGCTACCTCAGGGGCAGTATGTGACTGTTACGTCCAGCGCCCCTGTACTGGTCAGTTTCTGGGTGCAGGAGGGAGGGGTTGGGAATAACGGTCATCCCGCATTGATGATCATCCCGCCTTTATCCCAATACCTCCAGGAGATCTACTTCACCACGCCCCAGGTATGTATATTTTATTACATTCCACCAGTTTTCCCATAAAAAAGCATCCCCCGTTTCTGAGGTAAAACCTGTGACTGTGATTTTCGCTTATAAAATGAAGATATAAGCTCAAGATGATATTAAGAGCCTTCTAAATTCACATGTCATTTTGACCGGGCAAAACCATGCATAACAGGCTGTAACTCTTGAACCAATGCAGATAGAGATACAATTCAAAAAGCATATTAAACTAGACACTAAATCTGACTGATGATACAGTCCTCAATATTTTTTTAGCATTTTAAAATTATCATGTAATACACCTACCCCAGGCGGCCACTGGTCAGTACCTGATGGTCGTCACTGAGAGGAGATACAGTACCACCGTGTTGTTCGACGGCGCGCCGCTAGGGGCGGGGTGGCGCTCCGTGCCCGGGTCGGAGCTGGTCGGGTTCTCCCGGACCATCACTCCAGGGGCCCACGTCGTCTCCCACCGAGACCCCAACGCCCGACTCGCCGCCTACGTCTACGGCTACAACAGTAACCAGCCCAGCTGCGGCTACGCCTACGCCGCCGGCACCTGCCTCAACAGGGTCGGAGGGGTGAGTGTCACATTTTAATTTATTACTTTATGATGAGTGAGGTGAATATATTCCCCGGTAAGGGCGACTTTCCTTCTCAATGCCCGGATGTGTGTGTTGGGGTTTTGAAAACAGACCCATTTTGAAGGACACTACCTACTCATAATGAAAGGATCTATTACCCTTAATTCATATACAAAGTGTTCAGTTTCATCACTTTTCTATAGCGCAATCGGGAGTTTCGCAATGTGCGCCGCCATGTTGTGTCATGTGGTACAATGGAACACTACTGTACCACATACATCCGAGCAGGTTTGACACCAAGTCGCCCCCCCCCCCCCGGGTATATTTTTCAGGCTATCAAGCGTAAAGATATATAATTCATGGGCGGAATTTCAGGAATTTACGTCTAATAGTCAATGTCAATGCAAATGGAAATCATCACAACTAAGAAATATATCTGGTAACATTGATTGGCGGGTCTCTTAGAAATGTTAGGGTAAACAGATTTATAGAACAATGAGAATATTCTAATTTGATTTTATAATTGCTTACCATTTCAGATATATCCCCCGATCCCTACTCCGGGACCTACACCTTTCCCAACACCATTCCCTACGCCATTCCCAACAGCTTTTCCAACCGCATTCCCTACAGCATTCCCGACAGCCTTCCCTACACCATTTCCTACTGCTATACCAATACCAAGTAAGTCAAATTTTGTTTTACCATACACTATTCAGTATTTATTAACTGATTGATAAATATTCCTACCAACGTAGTATGTAAATTTACCATGGGTTATTGCATAGACATTAAGATATACGTAGGTCTATCAATTTTTATATACATTCACGTAGTATCTATGATCTTCAAAAGGAAAAATATTATATTGGCCAATGAGAAAACGGTTCTAAGTATTACATAGAATGCGGAGCATGTCTAGCGCGACCCTTTTTTTAAAATTCTTTTTGAGGGCCCTTTTTGTTTTCTGGATACAATAATGATAAGCAGACATTTGCAAGTTTTCTTCGTATTACATTATCTGTAAATGATACAATCTCAATCAATGGGGGCAATACAGAGAAAAGAGTGCCAAGCATATTACCTCTTTTACAGACAGATTTGCCATGTTCAGTGTCAAAAGACGCTTCACGTGTACAGCCTAGGTTTGCGATCCCCTTCATGTATCCATCTGTGTTTTAAGGATAGATAAGGGTCTTGGTATGGGATTTACTATGTGTGGATTCTTTAATGGATTGTACATTAATTTTTAAACATTCACAGATATAATGTAGAACATTTAAAAGTTGAGTGTGTAAGGTTTCTGGGCATATAAAGAATGTGTACAAGAGATAAATATTTACTAAAATAAATTTTGATAAAAACAAAAAAGTGAATTTTCATGAGAAATTTTGAACATGAATATCTAAGTTACTATTTGATACAGAGAATTGAAATTTTAAACAAGTATTCTTGGGATACATTAGGAGGGAAGTGTGTCTCAGAATTAAGAATTAGTTCCTAGTTTTTATTTTATCAAATCTAGAAAATGATGTATTAAAAAATAACAAAAGGTTACCCGTTTTTTCCATAAAATGAAATCTAGGACCTCAATCAACATTTTGAGACACCCTTCTCTCAAGGGTAACATCATGAATATATGTTCAAAATTTCATGTTCATATCTTGAGTGGTTACTTAGATATTGATGTTTGAAAAATAAAATTTAAAAAATCAGTTTTAAATTCATAATTTCTATAATTCTTGTCTAATTTTGTTTAAACTTATATGATCACATAGATAAAAATGTGGGCTTTCATGTGATGTATAATATTTCTATGTAATTGCCATGGTTGATTTTGCATGGACCATCATGTAGCCTATGGCCCTGAGACCCCTTATCTATCCTTAAACATAGCATCAAGTTATAAATAAGCTAATATGTAATACCGACCCTTATTTCTCAAGGTAACTGCGTCCTAAGCACTGCAGGCAACCTGTTCGTGTACGCCGCCATGGCCGGTATGGGCCAGCCCCGGGCACAGGCCCTCTACCTCACCACTGGCGAGCAGAGACAGGTAGGTCCCCTTAACTCTTACATCCCCCGCCCCTTTACTGAGTAACTCCACCATGGTCGGCATGGGTCAGCCCCGGGCACAGGCCCTCTACCTCACCACAGACGGGCAGAGACAGGTAGGTCCCCTTAACTCTTACATCCCCCGCCCCTTTACTGAGTAACTCCGCCATGGTCGGCATGGGCCAGCCCCGGGCACAGGCCCTCTACCTTACTACAGGCGAACAGAGACAGGTAGGTCCCCTTAACTCTTACATCCCCCGCCCCTTCACTAAGTAACTCTACCATGGCCGGTATCGGCCAGCCCTGGGCACAAGCCCTCTACCTCACCACCGGCGAACAGAGACAGGTAGGTCCCCTTAACTCTTACATCCCCCGCCCCTTTACTGAGTAACTCCACCATGGCCGGTATCGGCCAGCCCTGGGCACAAGCCCTCTACCTCACCACCGGCGAACAGAGACAGGTAGGTCCCCATAACTCTTACATCCCCCGCCCCTTTACTGAGTAACTCCGCCAGGGCCAGTATGGGCCAGCCCCGGGCACAGGCCCTCTACCTCACCACCGGCGAACAGAGACAGGTAGGTTTCCATAACTCTTACATCCCCCGCCCCTTCACTTAATAACTCCACCATGGCCGGTATGGGCCAGCCCTGGGCACAGGCCCTCTACCTCACCACAGGCGAGCAGAGACAGGTAGGTCCCCATAACTCTTACATCCCCCGCCCCTTCACTAAGTAACTCCACCATGGCCGGCATGGGTCAGCCCCGGGCACAGGCCCTCTACCTCACCACAGGCGAGCAGAGACAGGTAGGTCCCCTTAACTCTTACATCCCCCGCCCCTTTACTGAGTAACTCCGCCATGGTCGGCATGGGCCAGCCCCGGGCACAGGCCCTCTACCTTACTACAGCTGACAGAGACAGGTAGGTCCCCTTAACTCTTACATCCCCCGCCCCTTCACTAAGTAACTCCACCATGGCCGGTATCGGCCAGCCCTGGGCACAAGCCCTCTACCTCACCACCGGCGAACAGAGACAGGTAGGTCCCCTTAACTCTTACATCCCCCGCCCCTTTACTGAGTAACTCCACCATGGCCGGTATCGGCCAGCCCTGGGCACAAGCCCTCTACCTCACCACCGGCGAACAGAGACAGGTAGGTCCCCATAACTCTTACATCCCCCGCCCCTTTACTGAGTAACTCCGCCAGGGCCGGTATGGGCCAGCCCCGGGCACAGGCCCTCTACCTCACCACCGGCGAACAGAGACAGGTAGGTTTCCATAACTCTTACATCCCCCGCCCCTTCACTTAATAACTCCACCATGGCCGGTATGGGCCAGCCCTGGGCACAGGCCCTCTACCTCACCACAGGCGCGCAGAGACAGGTAGGTCCCCGTAACTCTTACATCCCCCGCCCCTTCACTAAGTAACTCCACCATGGCCGGCATGGGTCAGCCCCGGGCACAGGCCCTCTACCTCACCACAGGCGAGCAGAGACAGGTCAGTTAATGGTCTGGCTTCTTATTTTTAAAGGCTATTACTGAGGAATACATTGTGTAACATATATTGATATAAAATACAACATGGTAGATGTTATGCAGATGACTTCACTTTACTTCTAAACAGAATATCAACAATTCTGGTGATCAGGAGATAGAATTATGAATAAGTATTTTCAAATTGATTTACAATGATTCTATTGTAAATCTTGTTCAGTCTACAGCCTATTTTCAATTATATATGTAAGATAATTGTGTTTATTCTTGAATTATAAGTGTCTAGATCTCATCAACGTTATAACCTGTCCATGTCATGCTTTCAAAACAATGCCCTCGCCCAGTTTTTAAGAGCTATGTTTAATTCCACCACAAAATGTTATTGGGAAGGAATACATTATGTATTATATATTTAAAAGTTATCTAATATGACATGACATACTACAATATAATCTGATAGTTGTCATGCAAATGACTTCACATTGTTTCATTGCTCTAGGCCTAAGAAAAATACAGTTTGTTTTTTCACCCCACTAGGTCTCGGTGACGGTACAGGCCCCGGGGGTGTCCACCGGCCCACTGGGCAGTGCCCAGGTCCCTCCCGGACTGAGTCGGACCATCAGCATCCCCAGCAGCGTGGTCCTCCAGGGCAGTGGAGTGTACAACAACGCCATCCGCCTCCAGGGGGCCCGCCCCTTCAACGCCCTGGCCACCGTCCAGCACACCCAGGTAGGTATACACAAGATGCGAGTCTCAGGTTTCAGGGGGAATTCCCGACCGTTTACACATCACGCAGTGAAGGTAGCGACGGGAAATGAGGGGGACAGCTCCAAGCAGAGCCTTGCTACAACGCATTGAATTGCAGTTGGGAAACAGCCTGGAGAGTGCCAAAAAGGCATTCCCCAACAATTATGAAATAACTAGGCTTTCCATTACAAATGTAAGACCTGTTTATGATTCCTGAGATCAAGGCCAAACTTTTTCTCGCTTAGAGTAAGAAGATTGCTCCAATATTTAAAAAGTTAGAGCGAAATAACCTGTTTCTCCCCATACATAGCCATAGTAAATTATCCCAACGTCTCCGATCGCGTTGACGCACGACGTCCGTTTTTGGGACTCTCATATACAGTATACCGACCAGGCGGGTTCCACTAACGTTTGTTTATACCTATTTGTATCGTTGTTTCTTGATAGTAAGGGGTCTAATTGTTGTGATTTTTTTCCATTTCTTGAACCTGAAATTATCCAATTTGTTATTTTCAATTACGTTTCCTTGTCATACCTATCAAAGTCGCAGAATTGCAGAGTGGCTTCACAATCTAGTTCCGGTCATAAACAATGTACTTCCGGTTTCTCTGATTGGTGAATCGGGACCCTCATAGGCTCTATATTACACTCCTCCAGTTTATCCATCAAAAAGTGTCTCCTGTTTTTGAGGTAAAACCTGAGACTGAGTTTTTCACTTGTAAAATGAAGATACGAGACCAGGAAAATACTTGATGAACCTGCAAGAACATTTATCTACATTATTTTCCCTTCAAAATGATATATAGCTTTGATTTGCAATTTGCCCTCAAGCTGAGCAGTGAGCCTTCAAAATACGCATGTCATTTAGACAGGGCAAAACCAGAGCACCATGTACAACTGGCTGTAACTTTTGAACCAATGTAGAAAGAGATAAAATTCAAAAAGCATATTAAACTAGACATAAAATCTGGCTGATAATACATTCCTCAATATCCTTTGAGCATTTTTCAATTTTTATGTAATATATCTACCCCAGGGGTGCGGCGCCACCACGCTGCACCCGCTCCAGGGCCTCAAAGTGGAGTACCTCGCCATGACCTTCCAGCCCAGCCCTGGCACCTTAGCGGACAACTCGGTGATTGCAGTAGCAGCCACTGAGGCCCAGACGAGCGTGCAGTTCTTCTTCACACGCCCGGCTGGGAGGATCTCCATCGGTGGGGCTGAGTACGATTATCAGCGGACGTACAGGGTGGTGTTGGGGGTGAACGGCGTGGTCCAGATACGCGGATCGAACAGCGCCGATCTGACCGGCACGCGGATCCTGGCGACCAGGTATGACGACCAAAAAAACTCACGAATCTTATGCCCACTATTCCAAAAATTGGATTTGTGAAAAAACCACAAAATTTTAGATTCTATATTTAAAAATCTTCCTCTGGTGGTTAAACCACAACTTTTTTTTTTTTACTGACACTGGAACCAACACAACGCCACGTCTACACGCCTTCACAAAATTTTAGATTCGGTACATTTTTGTCTTGGATAAACACTCTTATTAAATTTCAATTTGTTTCTAATAGATATAATGAAGCATTCATATAAATATTTATAGTTTATGCAAGTTTTTATATCTTCATTCACAAATCCGTCACGCATCTTTTTTACACTTTTACGCATCAATGTTTAGATGCATGAGTGTTTTCTGGAGCACTTTGAATGATAAAATTGATGCGTGAAATTTATTTGGTCGTCACCCCAGGCCGGTGGCGGTGTTTTCAGGCAACATCTACACAACAGTTGGCGTCTCCGGCCCCACGGCGGGCCCTGATGCCTTAGTGGACCAAATGCCAGGACTGACCACTCTGGGCCGTTCCCACATCGTCCCAGCCGTCCCAGGCGCCTCGGCCGGTATGAAGGTCAAAGTGGCGCCGGTCTACCTGCCGGCCGTGGTCAGCGTCACCGGGTTTCCTGCCATCACCCTGACTACGGCTGATCCTTACCGGGTCTGGGACATCGCCGCTGACCAGAGCGTCCAGGTTAGGTATATTACATTCTTGAAACAATATGTACTAGTATATTCCTCACAGAATTCACTATATAAAAACGAATGTACTTCATCTCATCTCATCACCATAATTCACCATCATGTAAATTGTTGAAAAAGACAAGCTAGACTATGTCAAAAATACAGATTACTGAAATCCTAAGTTGATTCCCTAAAAATACTTTCAATTTGGTATATTGGATTAAGTTATGGCTGGTCGTGGAAGAATACAGGGGAAATTCAATTTATGGCCAGGGTAAATGAAACTCTTTTTAAAAAAACAACGTTCCGCCAGTTTCCCCATTAAAAAGTGTCCCCTGTTTTTTAGGTAAAAGCTATGACTGAGTTTATCACTTGTAAAATGAAGATATAAGATCAAGAAAATATTTGATGAGCCTGCACGAATATTTATCTACATTATTTTCCCTTCAAAATGACATATAGCTTTGATTTGTATTTTACCCTTGAGATGCACAGTGAGACTTCTAATGACACATGTCAGGGCAAAACCAGAGTACCATGTACATGCATAACTGGTTGTAACTCTTGAACCAATGCAGATAGAGATACAATTCAAAAAGCATGTTATACTAGACACCAAATCTGGCTGATAATACGTTCCTCAATATTTTCTGAGAATTTCTCAATTTTGATGTAATATACTTATCCAGGTGACCGTTGACCAGCCCTCCCTTGTGGCGCAGTTTGTAACTAGTGCGGCGCAGGCGTACCCGTCCATGGCGGTGGTGCCCCCTGTCGAGCAGTACCTGAACACCTACAGTTTCGTGGCACCCGACATCACGGGGGGCAGTACGGCGTTCCTTATGCTGGTAATCGGCGAGACCTACGTCAGCGGGTTATACCTAGACAACGTACCGGTACCTATCCAAGGTTGGACTCGAGTCTTTGGTAAGTCTGTGTTTTGTTATTTTTTACTCTCATCTGCCTCTTTGCATGTCCATATTTTTCTTGTATTCAGTCATTTTGTGCTGTTTCTATATGCCTATATCCTACTATTCTGGCGATCAAATCTTTCATTGAAACATTTATGTTCCTGTCCCCCACTGTATTATGTGTGAGCATTTGCTGCAAATTTAACCCGATAGTCCAGGGTCAAAAAAAGAGCAAATGCATGTTTTTGTTCAAACTGATATTAATTGTGCCTCTAGTATTAGGAAAGTTTTGGTGGCATTTTTTCTTTTGAATATAAGTGTCAGATATTGACCTCTGAAGGTCACAAGGCCAGAAATCCTCTATTTTCCTATTTTGTTGACCATGTCCGTGATATAGATTCAATCTTCAAGAAAACATATACAAAGCAATATCTGAGGCCTATGTTATTTTCTAGATATTTTCGTGGTCGAACAGGGAGCTTGCAGCCTCGTCCAGACTTCCTTATTTTCTAGATACCTTTGATTAATAAAAGTCAAGGTCAAGGTCATTTGAAGAAGCTGTAAAGGGTGAAAAATGTTACAAAAGTGAACCTCATGTTACACTGTTCTCATTTATTTCATATCTTTAAATGAATCACAGTGAATGAAGAAGGAAAGTGATAGTCAACAATGTTTACACAGTTTTCTATTTATTGACAATTTAATAAAAAAAAGAAGAAATTATGGAAAATATCAGAAAATTCTTCAAGCTTTAAAATGATGCTGTAATCTTACATAGGCATATTATTTCTTGATGTAATGACCTCCAAAAGGTCTAGGCCATTCATATATATCAAGAATATGAAACATTTTCAAGAATACAAGTCACAAGAACTAAGATATATATTACATAGGCAACCTGCCAAGTCCCAAAAAGTGAACTACAAAGCAACTCAAAGTTACTTTTGATCATGCCAATATATTTTGAAAAAAAGAGGGTAGTTATCACCAAAATTAGGATTCTGATGTTTATACCTTATAATTTTTCCTGCGTCATTTTTCAAATGTACATATTGACCTTATAGATACTATTTTTACGCTTAAAAGTATTAAAACATGATGAATTAAGACAAAAGTATAAGTTATTTTATCCTTTGACCTTGAAGATGGCCTTCAAGGTCACTAAAGCCAAATAAAGTTTCTGTTATATTCTAGATACAAAACAAGGCTGTGCTCTGTTGAGTATTTGGTACAGTAGGACATACAAAATGTGCTTTAAGCTACATGATACCTTATTTTATTATGTAGAGTAAGAGAAATAATGTTTATTTACTAAGGTTTTTTGCTTATGATTATTGAAAAGTAAAATGTCTTTTGATCTTGTAAAAATGCAGATCAAAGCTAGCGTTTGCTCAATGTCAACACATAATTGTTGTAGTCCAAACTTATCTACAATAAAAATGAATTTCTCAGCTTTTCATGACTATCACATGACCCATTAGGTTAATTATACAAGTGGCATTAGACTCTACTCTATATAATGTTTAAAACACAATTTACAATGCATTAAGATAGACCTAAAGTCACCAGGAATGAATGAACTTTGACATTTCTTAGAGCTAATGCATAGGTAAGTTCAAATCTTAAAAAAATAAATTTGTCCTTGCTGACCTTGGAAGTCACTTTCAAGGATACAGCTCAGTTAGGTATCCACAAAGGCCTTGTTCTATACTCATTGCTTTGCTAATCTGATGAAAAAGGTATGAATTTGCCTAAAATGCATGATTGCATGAACAAATTTGGTATTGGCCTATGTATTTTAAGGTTTGCTGAGAAAAGAGCAAAACACTCTAGAGAGGCTATACATTCATGTTTGAATTGAAATTTACGGTGGCTCCTAAAGAAAAACTATCAATCATAATATCACATACTTTAGATTTCTTGAAAGGTATTTGATTATAGATTTGATATATGGGATAAAATGATTTTGATCTTTTTGACCTTGAAAGTGACCTTCAAGGTCAAATGTTTGTGTGGCTTTCACCCCTATCTTTTTACCTAGAATATTCTTGAAACCACTAGCTAGAATGATTGCCATTATCTAAAAATGCCTATAGATATTTCATTTATGGTTTTGGCGGGTTGACTACAAAGCAAAAACAGAGTTAACTTTTAAAGTGGCCTTTAGATGACCTTTTGCCCTTAATAAATTACCTTTGCATTACAGAATTTAAAAAAAGCATGTATCCTTTTACATTTAGCTGATTTCATTTTGTACCCTTTACCAGTATTTTATGTTTTATGATTTTTTACATTATTTTCATACTCTTTTTTCTTTGATGACCTTGAAATGTACTTCAAGGTCAAAAGAAAAAATGCCATCAAAACTTTTTGTGATCAGAACGATCCATAGATAAAAGATTATCTTGGTAGAAAGACCTTCTAAACGAAACATAAAACTTTACATAGGCCCCTGGACTACGACGAAAATACTACTTCTCATATACTACTAACCTTCTCCAAACAGTAGGCTATAGTCATCATGGGCGGGTTTCACATTTGGGATTGTTTTTTTTCCAGTTTGTTATTAACATTGAGTGAAGTGATGGACTGAACCACAAAATCAACAAAAAAGAGAGACATGTTTGTTGTGAGCGCATAGGTCAACGTTCAGATATATAGGCTATACACCCTTCTTATGACCCTGCGCAGAGGGGACCTACTGGCCACCAGATCAAGGTGGCAGGAGCCCACCACTCTGCAGTCACTGTACTGCATATAGACTAACAGTAGGAGCATTTTGAACTTTTTTTCTAAGTCTCATCAATACACTCAAAAGAAACCAAAAGGGCCATTTTTAGCACTCATATTGGTATGTAAAAACATTTGTTCTTAGCTGCAAATAACATAATTTCATGATAAAAGATTTAGTTTAGATACATTAAGGAATTTTTCAGCCTAACTTGACATTTATGTTGAAAGGAGGTCAACTCTTAGCACAAGTCAATTACAGGTACTCACCAGGGATTGTTTTGCACCTCAGCTTGGGTGGGTGTTTAGGGGTCCTGGGCTGTGGAACTGGACTGGTGTGAACAACCACAACTAACCCCTCTCCCACCCCTCCCCCATACATACATTCTATACACTACTAACAAATACAGACCCTTGACTATCTAAATAGGCACCAATCATCAATCAACTCTCCTCCAAGCCAAGTGACCAGTGTTGCAGACTGCACTCCCCTCACTAGGGTTCACGTTTCTGCCAAGAGGGGGTGCCACCTTTTAAAAGAAGGGTGTATACCTAGACATTAATAATGGTTCTCAATAGACCTTTCTCTCTATATCCATTCACACCTAGACACATGCCTAGTTATCAAAACTTGCCCTCCAGTCTACTGCCCCTGACCAACTTGACAGGGTCGGGGTCAAGATTACGAAAAGGATTCGTGGGTTCACATTTTGAAATAGACTAAGCACTGAAATGTCACACATTCGCACGCACGTCGCATAGGCTATCATAGGCATATTAAAAGTTTGGAAGCTACATCGAACCCAACTCCGGTTGTTGTTGACTTGTATTTATAATAGTAGACATAGATTACGGCGAATCAACTAGTTTCGGCGTTTTACTGCCTTCATCAGGATTTATCATAGGCATGAATGCCGTTCCCTTTCTTTATAGTTAATGCAATAGTAACTTTGCACATAGTCACGTCCAATTATTGAGTCTGAGATATTGAAACTCGTTATTTCTCGTAGTAATGAAGAATATCTTCACCTGGCGCCATTTAATACCTATTGGTCGAAAATTGAAATGTTTCGGTCCTAATACTTTTAAGTCTGTATCCTTATTCGAATACGTTTAACTTAAGCTTGAGCCTCCGACACAGCCGGAAAACGCCCTAATATTGGACTGGTTTTTTTAAACATCCTAATATTGAACTGGGTATTTTATAGAGTGAGTTCCTAAGTTGTTCATTACTTTGACGGTGGTGGAATGTGCCAATGTATCAATCGTTATAAGTTATGCAAAAAAATCGCTGCCCAGACCCGGGATCGAACCGGGGACCTTTAGATCTTCAGTCTAACGCTCTCCCAACTGAGCTATCTAGGCAGGTGGATATTGATTGTATTTTTGTTTGACCAATCCTTGATTGAGAGAATAACATATTGAGATTATTAGTATATTTGATTAGATATTATAAAAGTTGAAGAGAATTATTTAATGAAAGGAGTGGGCAAGGAGATCGATTTCTGTAGGTTTTCTTTTTTGCTATTCTCGGGAAATCAGTCGGAAGGAGTTAAAATACATTTTCAATTATTTTTCCACCGAAAGACAGGTAGTCAATACCTAATGGCAGCTCAAATAGTGGGGGAGGGGAGTGTCCAGGGATTCCTGAGCTCCCCCCCCCCCCTCTCTTCTTTTTTGCGGGGGGGGGGGGCTTTTCCCGATAGAGAGAATAAAACGTCACCTGTGTACACGCAATTGTGCATAGTTTGATCACTTTTTTGTTTATATGTGCACCTCCCCTTTCTGAAATCCTGTATACGCCTTGCCACCCACCCTATTTAATAAATAACGATTGGAAGAATTGTCCTATTGCTGTCCTCAGGTTCGTCGCCAGTATTCGTCGCGCGCTACGTGCCCATGTCCCCTGGTGCTCACCGGGTGTACCATGCCGCCGGACAAGCCTTCGGAGCCTCCATGTACGGTTACAGTCCTACCAGTCGGTGCGGTTACGCCACTCCTGTGGGCCAGTGTCTCAATGACATACGGCAGGTAAGGCAATGTACTAAATGAGCGGGGTGTTTCATTGGAAATTATCTTCTAATACAGGGATTGCATTTCCCATATGGAAACGTAGTCTAGGTTTGAACATTGTGTATCATTAAGAAAACCTCCCAAAGATAACGACAATGAAATATTGCTCTGTTAGCTTATGAAATGCAATTTCTGCTGCATGATTTCTAGTGTGTGTGTGTGTGTTTGTGTCACTATGTGTCTGTGTCACTGTGTGTCTGTGACACTGTGTGTCTGTTCAGTTACAACTCATGTAGGCCTATTGGGTAATTCAATCTGACGTAAAAAAGCTAAATGTACCATTATTTGGGGGCAGTGTTGGTTGTAGATATCATTGTTGTGATCTTTATGCATAATATATTACTTTCTCTTTTAAATGAACCTTTTAATTGCTGACCCTTTCCTTGCAGATCGTGCCCCCGCCGACGCCATTCCCGACGGCCCTGCCCACCTTCACCCCTAGGCCCGTCACCCCCCGGCCGGTTACTCCGGCCCCCACCAGATGTAAGTTTATAATAATCACGCTGTAAGACCTAATATCCCGCTGCCGGACTAGAATGCATTTTACCTCACACTGCTGGATCAGATTATATTACTGTCAACAGCTTAAATCTTAAAATTTTGATAATAATTATTCAAGGTGCATAGACAAAAACCTAATATTGTAATTCTATAAACATTCAGGCATGAATTGAAAGATAAATCATAATGTTATCCTCGATGTCAAGAGTATAACAGAGGTTACAAGTTGAATAAGTGAAAAATAAAATGCCTACCTCAGATTGATTTTTGTGCATTCTCTTGCAGTAAGCAGAGAGCATATACAACTATAATGTTCTTTTTCTGATATTCTAGAAACTTATGTGTAATCCGTAGGAGTATTCCAGTGACGAAAATATAATAATTTTGGAATATGTACCAAGATCTAAATGTCGCAAAATATGCTATGATCTGAGGTGGGAATGTTATAGATCCGATAGTGTGATGGCTTTGCTACCATAGTCTGGCAGCGGGACATTAGTTCTTACGGCGTGATAATGTTTGTCAGACAGTATCACTAACACGGTGCACACTGAACGATATTACATTGTGATTTATCATAATATCCAAAAGAATAATAGTTCTTCCTGGGCCAAAACATAATAATAGTCTCAGGTCTGAAATGGACAGGGAATTCTAATCAAGTTGAAGAGTAAGCCTAGGCTATAAACTAGGGCCCACTTTCGACTACATTATTGGATGGGAGCTATATACAATGTTAATAGGGCGTTCTTTTCGGTCTGAAGCAATTTAATCAATTTCTTCTGTATGGACATGGTCAAGAACCATGTTTAAATGGTTATACATGATATGCCCATTCAATTTTTGTTGCGCTTTTTGTTGTGTGAGTCTTTCTTTTCTGGAGGGTGGGAGTTGATATCCTTTCTTTGTAATTGTTTGTACTTCCGTCAATTAACATGTCTCCCTTTCCCCTTACAGTCTGTATGAGCAGTACGTACGGCAGTGACTTCATGCTGGGCTACATGCCTTAATACATCTACCTTTCCCCTTGCAGTCTGTATGAGCAGTACGAACGGCAGTGACTTCGTGCTGGGCTACATGCCTTAATACGTCTACCTTTCCCCTTGCAGTCTGTACGAGCAGTACGTACAGCAGTGACTTCGTGCTGGGCTACATGCCTTAATACATCTACCTTTCCCCTTGCAGTCTGTACGAGCAGTACGCACGGCAGTGACTTCGTGCTGGGCTACATGCCTTAATACATCTACCTTTCCCCTTGCAGTCTGTACGAGCAGTATGTACGGCAGTGACTTCGTGCTGGGCTACATGCCTTAATACATCTACCTTTCCCCTTGCAGTCTGTACGAGCAGTACGTACGGCAGTGACTTTGTGCTGGGCTACATGCCTTAATACATCTACCTTTCCCCTTGCAGTCTGTACGAGCAGTACGTACGGCAGTGACTTCGTGCTGGGCTACATGCCTTAATACATCTACCTTTCCCCTTGCAGTCTGTACGAGCAGTACATACGGCAGTGACTTCGTGCTGGGCTACATGCCGGCAGAGGGGACGTAATTTGATAAATATACCTTTCCCTTTACAGTCTGTACGAGCAGTACGTACGGCAGTGATTTCGTGCTGGGCTACATGCCTTAATATGTCTACCTTTCCCCTTGCAGTCTGTACGAGCAGTACGTACGGCAGTGACTTCGTGCTGGGCTACATGCCGGCAGAGGGGACGTAATTTAATAAATATACCTTTCCCTTTACAGTCTGTACGAGCAGTACGTACGGCAGTGATTTCGTGCTGGGCTACATGCCTTCATACGTCTACCTTTCCCCTTGCAGTCTGTACGAGCAGTACGTACGGCAGTGACTTCGTGCTGGGCTACATGCCGGCAGAGGGGACGTAATTTGATAAATATACCTTTCCCTTTACAGTCTGTACGAGCAGTACGTACGGCAGTGATTTCGTGCTGGGCTACATGCCTTCATACGTCTACCTTTCCCCTTGCAGTCTGTACGAGCAGTACGTATGGCAGTGACTTCGTGCTGGGCTACATGCCGGCAGAGGGGACCCCTGTAGGGCTGGAGGTGTTCCTGGCTGCCGTCACCGAGCAGGTCGTCCCCGTCACAGTAGGGGGCAGCACCTGGACCTCACGGGGCGTCACGGTAGGACATTATTTTTATGTCAAGAAACTATAATTACAAAAATTTCAGTTTTTCTGTGATTTTCTCTACGCTTTTATGGTACCAAGTACATAACGTCGACGTTTATTGCCGGTTCTGGGCTTTTTCTTTAAGTTGGTTGTAATTTGTTCACTAAAGGTGAAGCCATTAAGCCAGACAATGAATTCCTTTTGCCCAAAGGTTTTATATATTTTCTATTTGCAACATTCATTTCTTGAAAACAAACCAAATTGATGAAGATTCCCTTGTGTTGTGTTACTTTTCAAGAGCCCCTTTATTAAACCGAGAACAAGCATGACATTATAACAGCAGAGCTACACGTTTGTATAGTTTTGTAATATGTTATCTGCATTACTGACATTATTAGAAAAAGAAGTCTTGACATTGGCTAAGTAGATATGTGGCCTACACACCCTTTTTATGGGTCTTCGCAGTGGGCCCTCCCATAGACGCCTTGGTCCCAATTCTTTAGCCTAGGCCTCGGAATCCCTATACCGACTCATTGAGCGCCACATTAATCATAAAGGTTTAAACAGACCTATGTCACCATTCCCCTTTAACCGTTTCAGGTGTTCGGTAACCAGCACCAGTCCGTCATGGCGCCTACCTCTGTACGCCTTCCAGGGACCGGCGTCTTTAACCGGGCACTGCGCGTCACGGCCACTTCCGGGGCCGAGCTGGCCGTCGTCGGTATCCACAAGTACCTCCAGTCCTGTGGGGCCTCGCTCGTCTTCCCCGTCGGGTCGCTAGGTAATGTGGTATAATTCTACGAATAAACGTTATGTAGATTACGCAAAAATAAGCATTTAGATAACATATTTATGTTAAATACATCTTACACAAACCTGAGAAACCGTAACATTTAGGCCTATATATGTTATACATATCAAATTCATATGTCGCACATGTTTATTGCAGTTTGTTATTGCATTGAGCTTGAGAACTTATGCAATTACCCTTAGTGAAACCTAAACTCTAACAAGTTAGCGTTGATGGCTGTTATTGCCAGCCATTATGCTGTTTTTACTGACATTTTGTAAAAGAACTACTTACTGAAAGTTTTCACTTGCAGTATTATTTCTACGTTATTTTTACAGTTAATTCATTGCCAGATAATAGATGGTTTGACATTTGGGACTTCTCCCCTGGTATGTGACTTGTAACACCAGGAACCCGTCACTACGCCGTGACGTGGTCGCCCCCTTTAGGATCTTTAGGAACACCAAGATAATGGTGGTGGCAACATAACATATAATTATATTGATACTTATTGCTCTAAACGCCCTCAGGTACGCATTACTACGCCATGACTCGGTGGTCCCTTGATGTTGCCCCCTTTATCATTGCCCACATAATGACTGTAGCCACATGATGTATAATGTTAATTAATTCATAATCGATATTCCTCTAGGTACCCGTTACTATGCCATGACGTGGTGGCCCTGGCACGAGCCCCTTTAAGAATGCTCAGATCATGGTTTTGGCCACATAACTGTTTATAACTGCAATCTTCCCCAGGTACCCGTTACTACGCCATGACGTGGTGGCCCTGGCACGAGCCCCTTTAAGAATGCTCAGATCATGGTTTTGGCCACATAACTGTTTATAACTACAATCTTCCCCAGGTACCCGTTACTACGCCATGACGTGGTGGCCCCGTGACGTGGCCCCCTTTAAGAACGCCCAGATAATGGCGGTGGCCACTACTGCTAACACAGAGGTGACCTTCACCTTCCCACGGGAGCGCGGCATCCAAGTGACCTTCCAGGGGTCAACCTACGGCGGGTCAAGGTCACTCACCGTCCGGCTCAACAGGTGAGTCGTCTTGGATATTTATGTTTTGCTATTCAACCCGACCCACCATGGGTCAAACACTAGCTATAATCTGGCTATTCTTTGTTCTTTGTTAGCGACCGTGTGGAAATGTCTATTTAAGCATTTTGAAGAGAACTGTTTGTGGACTTTGCTACTTCCAAGTACCATACTAATTGGCCTTCGTAAATATACATTTGTAACTTTTTCGACTATCTGACTTTGGTGACATAATATGCAGTAAAGGGTAAAGATTTGCAACTGAACACACATATAAACACGCATGTACACACATAAGCACAAAGACACACTCACTTACACAGACCCAAACATTGACACACACACATGGTACTGTGTCTCCATTGATCTACTTCATTAGGTCCAATCTGTGTGACAAAATATCAAGAAGGAGGGAATAGAGAAGAGGTACATAACAAAGGAATATATTGTATTGATCTTGATGTATGGAATTATAAGTTACACTTAAAATGTTTATGTACTACCATTTATACTCAATGTAATATCACCGAAAACTAGGGGCAACCCTGAAGTGAATTGCTTAATAAACAATTAAAAACACAACAACAAAAGTGAAAACACACACACGCATATGCCAATACAAATACACATCAAGCTCATTTTAAAAGATGTAACTCTGAAAAAAACACATAGCAAAGCCACAACTCCCACATTGTTCCTCCAGGGACCAGGCTGTGCTGATCCAGGAGGACGACAGCGCCGACCTGACGGCAACCTACGTCGAGTCCACCCAGCCCATCGCCGTCTTCTCCGGAAACACGTACGCCAGCATCATCACAGCCAACAACCCCGAGATGCTCGTCGAACAGATGCCACATGTAGAGACCTACGGCATGCGCTTCTTAGTCCCCCCGACCCCCGGCCGCACTGGAGGCTCCAGTAAAATGAAGATCCTAGCCAGGGATCCAAATACAAGAGTGACCGTGTCAGGAGTAGGCACCCGGGAGTTCGCCGTGGGGGGATCGTTTCAGACTATTGATATTCCGGCTAATACTCATACGTATGTGACGTCTAATAATCCCATACTGCTGGCGAAGTTCGTGGGGAGCGTGGAGAGGGTGGGCGTGGGGAAGCCGTCCATGGCGATTATTCCCCCCGAGGAGCAGTTCCTGACGGATTACGTCTTCGTGGCGCCCAACGTGCAGAACGGGCAGGTGTGGGCCTCTGTGGTCATCAAACAACGACACCTGTTTGGGTTTGTACTTTCTCTGTTTCTTTTTCCTTTGGCATGGGGGCTTTCCATTACGGATCAGAGGTGTTGTGAAGAATATACAGCTATTATTTGGTACCTCCTGTCACTTTTCAAACTATGATACCCCTAACTAAACTCTAAGCTTTGTAGCTTCCATTTACATGTAATTGAGTCTGCTCTGAAGGCATGTCCACTTATGGAACCTAGTCATTGTATTCCAGGAGAGTTTCTCGAAACATAAACAGCATTATCAATGTGTAGATGTCCTAGTTGGATTTGATTGTCTTTGTTTCATTCCATAAAAGTCATGTGGTGTCTTCATATATAAAATGCCAAAAATTAGCAGAGAAAATATACCCATAAATTGTAACCTCTAGGATATAATATAAAGAGCGCTGCTCAATGAACAAATAAAAAAAGTATCAGGGGCTGATCCACCTCATACATCATACATTCATTTGAACAGCAAGCACCAATGTAAAGAATTCAAATGATGTATACATATTCTTTAAATGAGATAGGAGTTACCTTATGTTTACGTTATGGAAAGCGTTGGAGCTGAAACCCTTTAACAAGAGAAAACGTGTATACTAGCACCTACGTAACGCAAATCCCCTTGTAACCCCCATGCCCCATCACAGGCTCCTCCAGGACGGGGCATCAGTGGACGTCCAGGGGTGGACGATGGTGGTCGACACGGGGTCAGTGGACGCCTACGTGGGGAAGTCGATCCAGCTGACTCCAGGACGTCACCGCTTCTCCCACACCGCGGCCAACGACCCCACCTCGGCCTTCGGGGTGTTCGTCTACGGCTACTCCCCCCAGGACTGCGGCTACGCCTTCGCCGCCGGCATGTGCCTCGCCAGGCTCTCACAGGTAAGAGTTTTTCACCTGCATGGCCGCCCAGCGGTGCGTATTGTGGGGAGGGTGTATTGACAGGCCGTACGCACCGCTCACTGTGGACTCCTTGTATTCAGTAAATTCCACATATTTGAATAATGCTTGGGTGAAAACATAAGAAGTACCTTTGGGGTTGTCCTCGGGTGACTATACGACCCATGGGGATCATACAAACCTTGGGCTTCCCCCTCGGTTTGTGACGATCCCCTATGGGTCGTACAGCCACCCTTGGACGCCACCTGCGGTACTTCTTATTCTTCGCGTTGTATTAAGTTTCACCAATGGTATAAAGTTTGATAGGCGTGGCGGCCATGTTTTTATGATGCGCCCATTGCCCAGAAATTACTTCAAAATTTTTATTTTTCAAGAAATTTCTTTTCACTTCCAAGTTATAGACAGGGTCATCAGACATATGTCAGCATGGCGGCCATGTATTTATGATGCGCCAAGTGCCCAAAAATGACTTCCAACATTTGTATTTTTCAGAAATTTCTTTTCACTTCCAAGTTTTGCACAAGGTCATCGGACATGTTTGTCAGCATGGCAGCCATGTATTTATGATGCGCCAAGTGCACAAAAACAACTTCAACATTATTTTATAATTTTCATAAGTTTTTTTTTCACTTCCAAGTTTTAGACAAGGTCATCAGACATATTTGTCAGCATGGTGGCCATGTTTTTATGATGTGCTGAGTGCTCAAAAATGACTTCAAAATATTTGATTTTCAAGAAATTTCTTTTCGCTTCCAAGGTTTAGACAAGTTCATAAGACATATTTGTCAGCATGGCATCCATGTTTTTATGATACGCCAAACACCCAAAAATGACTTCAAATTTTATTATTTTCATGAAATTTCTTTTTACTTCCAAGTTTAAGACAAGGTCATCAAACATGTTTATTAGTATGGCAGCATGTTTTTATCATGTGCCAAGTGCATAAAAATGACTTCAAAATTTTATATTTTCATGAAATTTCTTTTCCCTTCCAAGTTTTAGACAAGGTCATCAGATATATTTGTCAGCATGGCAACCTTATTTTTATGATGCACAATGTGTCCAAAAACGCCTTCAATTTTCAATCTTTACAAAAAAAAATTTCAAGTTTTAGACCAGGTCAAAAGACATGTTATTCAGCATAGTGACTATGTTTTTGTGATGTGGCAAGTATACACCAAGTTCAAATCTTTAAACTCTCAAGAAATTTGTTCTCACTTTAATACAGTATCTACATTGGGTGTCCTTTTTTTCCTCACGCATTCCTCTTTGCCAATAACAACCTCTTCTTTAAACAAATATATGATTAACTTACAATTATCTAATTCAAACTTTAGTTTCTTTTTCATTAACAGGCGAAGAATCTCGTTATTTTAATAACGATTTCAGTTTTAAACGAGATTATACAGTTGCACTTGTAATAATACACCTTTCCCACGAACTTGCGCAGTACCCTACCTTGTTTACATTTTAGGGCTTTTGGTAACTAGGTCACCTCACTCCATATAGGTTAAATATAGGGAAAGCACTAAAAAGGTGTTTCAAATTTAATTCATCAGGGGACGCTACTTTAATGATATAGGTATATAGGCCCTTGCGACATTGGAGCAATATGCTCATATCACAAACAATTCACATACATGAGCGATAAGATTGTTTAAAATTGCCAATTTAGAGTACTTTTTACATGTGTAACTAAAAAATTTATCTCCAATATGTGCGACTTCTCTGCAACATCATCATATCGCACCGATATCACAAAGTGTAAAACCTCCTTATGGGAATAATATTGGTTAGCTTTTTAAGGTTCTTTTTGGGAGGGCTACAAACTGAAGCTGTATACCAACTAGGCAAGTCTGAGCCTGTCGTTTTTATGCATAATTGGCTGACTAGAAATGGGCCTACTCTCACTACTCATCACTTATCGTGGAGCTTGGGAAATATAAAAGGCTAAGTCATGCCTAGGAACTATTTTCTTTTTGGAAATCGTCCACTTCAGAAAACGTTTTTTTAAAACTTGTTCATCATAATTTTGCATGGAAGACTAGTAATGTTTTTATTTTCGAATCAAAATCCATTGGTTTCCCTGAAGTGGAATTTCATTCGTTGCCCATTATTGATAACAAACTATCATCTCTTCAGGTGTCACCTTCCCGACCGCCCACCCCAGGCACCCCATGGCCAGGTTCTACCCCAGGCCTGTCCTCTAGGATACCTCGCACCATACCACGTGTCACCACACGACCCACTCAACGTTCACGAACAAGCCGTAGTATTTTCACCCCAACGCCAACCCTGAGGTCCACCCAGGACCGCTTCAGGACTGAGACCACTGAGGACCCGGGGATATTCAGCACTCTTAGCACGAGGAGGACAACTGGACCCTTCATCACACCAAGGAGGGCCACTGACCTCGACGTGTTCTCAACTTTGTCAACACGGGGAACAACGCGCTTTTCAAGGCGTGATGGCTTTACGACATTTTCTTTACCAGTTGGCAGCTCAACCAGTGGGCCAGTTGGTACTAGTAGGCGTGGGCCTGGGCCTGACAGTACGACAGGTCGGCCTGGGGGGCGGACTACAGGAAGGCCTACGGGACCCAGCAGGCCAGGGACAGGTCAAACTACCCCACTACCACAGCCTTCTACCACTGCACTGCCTAGACCAACTACTACACCACCATCACTATCCCCATCTACAAGGCCACCCTTGGCTTCCACAACAAGGCCACCTGTGCAGACCACTCGGCCAACAAGACTACCCGATACAACATCCCGCAGACTTCCACTAACCACGAGCCCACGAGCCACTCCACCCGGCACGACTCGATTCGGCACTACACCAACCATGATGTCAGGCATTTTCACTTCACCTTCCACCACTCAAAGGCAGACTACTAGGCCACCAAGGATCACAACCAGGCCAACCAGGTCTTCCAGCTTCCCATCTTCACCGAGCCCAGGTAGGAGAAGCAGCTTTGGTCCAACCAGCGGAAGGCCCTCAACTACTAGGCAAACGTCTCCCCCCACCAGTCAGCCTGCTACAACTAAACAAACTAGCAGGCCAACTAGGGGGCCTACCTCCACGAGTAAGCCTGCTACCACCACCAGAGTCATCTTCACCACACCGCCAACCATAATCCTCACCACCCCTACAACGTCAGCACCTGTAACCACTAGGCCAACTACATTCCTGCCTCGAATCACAACGATAAAACAAGCAACGACGACCTTCCCGCTTAGAACCACCACCCTACGCACAACCCTGTTCCAGACAAGTAAAGCAATGTTACCCATAACCTACCTAGGGCACTATAACTATAACTGAATAACCCTACATGCTTCATAAAAGTATGCCTTTCAAACCAAACCTCCTTTACCAAAGCATTTTTATAACGCTTATTACTAAGACATTATATGTTTCATAATTTCTATGCAAACATCAAGTAAGGTGTAGTGTAGACGATTTTTCATCCTCTCTTTGGCAAAAGACTGTAATGATTTTTGGTGATCGTAGAACACACTCTTAGGGTAGATATCAAGTTTCCATTTTTTAGCCTCACTTTAAAACATGAATTTCTTTCACTAGTAACATAGTCAGTGCGGCTGGGTTGAACAATTATCAAGAGACTTAAAATACCTCCTTTATAACATGTTTATTAACTGTTAAGGGGTTTCTCTCGCTAATTATTCTTCAAGGCTCTTCTCTTTGCGAGCCTCCTGTATCATGAATCTGTTGTGATTAAAAAGGAAAGGGATACACTTAACATTCATTTTTACTATTCTTGCACAATAGAAAATCTTCAAATAGTATAATATAGTTTAGTTTGACGGAAGGCAGCATATACATTATCGCCACTGATTACACCCATTTAGATAAATGTCATTATACATACAGAGTATCTTTCATATAACATTTTATGTATGTAATTTTATACACACTGTTAAAAAAAACCCGTAACTTTAACAGTTATATACGGTAAACCTCAACAGTATAATACTTTCTTTTATTTTACTGTTATCTACCATAATATCATTGCAATTTACAGTATATAACTGTATTTATTACTGAAATTAGCCCCACAGTAATATACCGTATTTGGAAATTGTATACTGTATGGAAAAGAAAAATGGACACTTGGGATTAGAACCCACATTCTCCACATTCAAGGTAGAAGCCTAACCAACTGAGCTAACTTGTACTGCATGAGGTGTACACTGTCATAGTCAGCACCAATGAGTAGGATCAGTACTACTATACAGGTGTTCAACATTAGACAGACATTAAGTCATTACTTTCATACCCCTACTTATTCAGTTAAGTAGCAAAGCTGGGCTCTGTCTACCTACAGGCCTCCATAGCTCTGTGGTAGAGCACAGGCTTCATATGTGAGAGATCCCAGGTTCAAACCTCAGCTAGTCATATTATCAAATTACTACCATGCAGTAATGGTACTATCAGTAGTAATGGTTTGCAGCATGCCCTCTGTATTTTTGGCCATGATTAGTAGAATATCTTTTTCATACATTTAGGAATTTGGAACTTTGTGATTAAAAGTGTTAGATTTTTAGGTTTTTATAGAATTATTAAGATAATCACCTCATTGGCCTGTTATTTTTGGTATGGCCAACCAACCAGAACACCCTAAAAACATTTACAAGATGTTTTAAAACACCTTTTCAGTAGGATTAACATGAAGACACCTTTTTAGTACAAGAACTCAGCTATAGCCCTGTAGGTTTTACCTCCAACAATCAAACAACCCATGCAAGGCTAAACCAAGAGAAAAAGGATGTTGTTTATTGGCTAAATTATCCTGTAGTGTGATTACAGGAAAAATAACTTTCAATGCTGTTAAAATTACATCCAGTGTAAACTGTATGGAATTTTACCATAGTATGTATTACAGTGTATTATTGTTGAACTGAAACGGTTTTGATCCATAAGAATGAAAGTCTGCCATATGTATTACAGTATATTACTGTTGAACTTAAACGGTTTCGATCTGTAAGAATGAAAGTCCACTGTACATATTACGGTATATTACTGTTAAACTTAAACGGTGTTCACCTGTAAAAAATACGGTCACAAAGAATTACGGTCACCCATTAAATTTACGGTAAAAGTTCGGCAACATAGTTGCCAGTACTTTACCATAAATTTGACAGGATTTTTTAAACAGTGCAAATATTCTTACCAATTACACCCTTTTGGATAAATGTGATTATACATATACAGTTTCTTATACATACCTTATCATACATTATCATACTATACAATATAACCATACAGGCAGATTTGGTAATGAATGCTTTACTACAGACAAATGTTGTAATGAGTGCTTTACTAATTAACACCCCCTGCAGGCAGCACCCCTAGACCCACACCACGGCGCACTTCCTTCCCTCGCAGCACCACCATCATTCAGCCCACAGGATCCACACGGGGTAATGTATAGTGGCCCGTAACATAATGGGTCGTACTGTTGTGATGACTTGGTCAAATAGCAAGAGTTGCCCTTGTTCAATTTTTTTCTTTTATGTTACTAAACAAAACTATCCTGTTTTACAAGCGCTTTTCAGATAGTCGAAAATATGAACCGAAAATGTTAGATACAAAAATATGTTATGCCCGTCGCATTATGGCACATGTAACAGCAAACAATGAATGTGCAAAAATCCAGCATCAGTTTTCACCCACTTGTAGTAATTTCCCTATGTTTGAAGTTTCAGGAGTTTTAGATCTAAGTATTTTGTTTTTAGAACTTTTAACAGAATGAAGATCGACCCATGAGAAGATTCCCAATTTCAACATCTTATGTTATTGCAAACCCAAGGGCCGAAATATTGATCATGAATATTTGCACGATAATGTCTATTTTGTATTGTTCGGTTATATATAATTCATTGTGCGACGGGCAAATGGAGCTTTTGTTACCATGTTTAAATTGATTAAACATGGTCAAATATTACACTTTGTGAAACCATGGCATTATTCTTTTTATTTCTTTTTTAGGTTAGTTGGTTAGTTGTTTTTTTAGGTTAGTTGGTTAGTTGGATTAAGTGTCAACCATTGGATTATTGCTCTATCTTACAAGAAATCACCATCCTATTATTAACAAGTCAAAAAAGTATTATCGCTGTAAAATGAGAACTGTCTTTAATAACCTCCTGCTCATGAATCAATGTTGGTAAAATGTGTAGGTTTCAAAGCATTTTACCATGTAAGGAAATATTCATATTTAACAATGGGAAATGCTAATATTTCCCTCTAAGTTTTTCATCTATTCTTCAAGGTCAACCTGGGACAACATTTTTGCCGGCTTCTACATCCCAAGGTAATTGGCAATTGACACTCATCTAGTTAATTAGTCGACTATGAAAGCTTTGTCATTTTTGGACTCTCTCTCGAAAGTCTTATCAGGGGCGTAGCCAGCCTTAAAGGCAAAGGGGGTTCCAGATAAATCTAAGGGGGTAATTTTGGTAAGATTTCTTATATTTTACTTAAATTATTGAATATAAGGGGGTTCCAGACACCCCGAACCCCCTGGCTACGCTACTGCTTATCCATCGTCCAGAATATACTCCATTATATATCCACGTATATTTCGTCTCAGCTAAAAGTGTTGACAAAACTATTTTCTTCAGGATCAAAAAAGGTAATCATGTCAAGAGAGATTGTATGTGTTAAGAATAAGGGGCAATTTAAAGACACAAATAGAGAGAACGTCCCCATTTTCCTCTATATAATTTCAATCTTACCCATTTAATTACAAAGGACCAGGTTCAGGAACACCTGGCAGCCAGGTCCTAGAGGACATGGTAATATAGTATGGGAGTGATAACCTATCGCCACTAAGTCTTAAGACAATTAAAGTAGTAATACATATCCATTCGTAATAGCAATTGTATTTTCTTACCGACATTCTTTTCTTCTTCTTTTTTTTAATTTTGTGTTCATGACCATAATCAATTACTTCATACTGAATATACTTAGGACAATATGATATACTGTTAAGAAATCAGTATTTGTATTTAGATGTAATTGTTCAAACAGTGTATTCATGCTAAACTGAGATTTTCTTTAGACTACAACTCTTGGACCACTTGTGTGTTTCCTTACATAATTGGATTCATATTTCAATGATGCGTTAACTTCAGTTTTACTTAAACCATGCTTGAATTGTGCAGGTCAGAGGGCAACCACTTTTGGACCACGAATAACAAGTAGGTTATTTCCTCCATATCATACATTTGGATTGCAGATTATCCTTAAAGGGAGCCAAAACCAAAAAGTTTGAAATATTCTAAGTTCAAATAATCATGGGAATTCATTCCTCGAGCCTATTTCTGGCCCATGTTAAAATCTTAACCATGAAATATGGTAGAAAAATATATAACTCCTTGCTCAACTCAAATAATGTGGATCTCCAAAAATGGGATTTGTTTACAGACAAATGGAAATATTACCATCTCTTCTGGAATTCTACATTGGTTTGAGCTAGTTTTCACTGCTAATACTTTACCACTGACCATAACTAGATTCATCTAACATATTTCTGTACATATCTGAAAATTTTGTCAATTATAACTATTGGTTTTGGCTCCCTCTAAAGGCTCTTTGAGGTAATTTCTGCAGTAACTAATAGTTCAATATGTTAGAACTCTAATCTTTTTAATTATGCATGACTGTATAGATTGCGTGAACAATTTATCAGTTTTCATAGCATTCTTATTCATAGATTCTGATTGAAAATATATTAATTCTTTGCAAAGTGGATCTCATTATTAGTCTCTATAAATATTTTGTATTATGTTCTGGTCCTAGTTTGTAATGTCATATACAAATTTTATATTTATACCTATACAGAAAACCATTCCCTATGGGCGAGTATGTATAATACAATTATATTATTGGAAAATACGAATAAAGTTGTTGAAATTAAACCAAACTCAACAAAAGAATTGGAGCCATGATGTTGATTTCTTAATCAGAACATTACTATGCAAATATTCATTTTTCTGCATTTTGACAGCCTTCTTCAGAAATGTATGGTCAATTATGAAAATGATGACAATAATTTTATTTCTTTCATTCCTTGGTTACTAATGATTAAGATAACCGGAAATTAAACAGGTAAAAGATTAGTGTAAGGGTAAAATGCAGTAGGAAACCATAAAGCCCATATTCCATCTTGTGTTGGGTATTGTAAGTTACAACAACACAAGTGTCAATGGAAGTACCTTTCTATATTGCACAATGTGATGGTTGCAATTATTTGCGTTTGTGTAAATATTCTCAAGACAAATACCTAATGCAAGTCAATATCCTGTAGTAGATATTGCCTTAAGGATGGATCAATCAAACCTGTGTTAGTGTTGTTGGTTTGAGAAAGGTAAATTACTTAAGGCAATATTCCACTTTGCGGTAGGTGACATTTGCAGTCGTTCTTTTTGGCCAACGCAAGCAATTTGCAGTTTTGCTATCAACATGTTGGTATCTGCAGCCACAAACAAAGCATAGAAAACCAATATAAAATAGCCGCAAACACTTACATTCCATGTTGTGATACCCAACCGCAAGTAGGTTTGTAGCAGTTTGCATGCTTCTTTTCATGGTGCCGCCAGCAAATGCTGTATAGTGGAATATTGTCTTTATATTGGACTTTTTTATTTTATATGGACATTTTCAGTACGTTCAATTAAAGGGATTTTCTGCCTAGATAACAAGATCTCAAACTTTCTCCTTATCTTCAGGGGTGACTTCTTCATCGAGGACATCCCGCGGAACAACATTTTTGCCAGGAACTTCCCTTGGAACAACATTCATGCCCGGGACATCCCGCGGGACATCATTCTCGCCAGGAACATCCCGTGGGACAACATTCATTGGGGGATCAAGCACCGGTTAGTAAGAAATTCACATTGTGCAACAGCATGGTACTGTTCTGTCCAAAGAGTATTTAGCATAAACTGTTCAGTCTCAGTCTACATCAATACATCCTCAATGGCTATTGGCTTTTATCAAAATATTATGGCTGTATCTCAAGGTTTTCGAGACATGTATGGACGAGATAATTCTTACGTTATATCACTTTAGAAATATTTTATTTAACTTGATTAACGAATAAAATGTAAGTAAAATCTAATGATTCACATCTATATAAAGAAAGCTGCATGTTTATGAATTGTGCTGTGGTGCTTCAGTGTTATTTATACTGCTCTACCTCAAGAACTTTTTCCATTATAGAAACATTGTATTTTCTCCATACACTCTATAAAATACACCTATAGAATTAAATTTTATATATACGTAAGATGTTTATTTTCTCTCAAATTCTAACTTCCCTTAGGCCAACCAAGGTCAACCTTTTTCAGTGGATCTCCACAAGGTACAACTTTCATCCGTAGGACTTCTGGAGGTTAGTAACAGGTTACAATTCTGTAAAAGAAAATTTATGTTTTCACCCAAAGAGCAAATCACATTTTACACAGACATTGTACTTTTTGCATTACTCTTGTATTTTCAGTCTATATCATAATAGTCCAGGAGCCAAACCTGAAAATCTTGATTTACCCTCCGCGGTGAGCCCCCTGGATTTTCTTGATTTTTTTCAACTTATAGCATCCTAGGGACCATGAATCAAGACGGTTCCGAAGAATTTAGGTATGCGAACACTCTGTAATTACGCGATTTGTGGTTAATTAGCAAAAATTGAAAAACGCGTTATTTTTTAATTTCTCTGGGACTATGTAAGATATGATAACATGCTATATGTCATCTGAAAGGTAATTTTTTTCCTGATTTTTTGGTATATTGTTTGCTATTGTCATTAATCATGGCAATGAGTAATTAAAGAAAAACTGTTGTTTTAGTCAAAATCATTAGAACTTGAGGATCCAAGGTTAAAATTTGGAATTGATAAACCAAGTCCTAGGTATACTTAGAGGGGATCTTTGGGCAGTTTTTAAAGAAGGTTGCATCTGATTTCACTAGAAATATAATGTAGAAATCATTTTTTGCTTATTAAATTCTAACCGACTTCTGGTTCATTTTGCACTTATATTCTAAAAGGAGAGATGATATCATGAAAGCAATACAAAATATCCTAAAGAGATGGGAAAAGAATAATCATTGTCTCCCTAAGCTGGTATTTCAGTGCTTTCTGAGCCATTTGGTCCACTGTAGACAACATTGGAGCTGTAAAATAAGTTTACATTAGCAAGACATATTTGTACATGTAATTTGCAGCCAAGCTCATTTTTGTTGCCTGATCAAATTAGGATAGTCATTGATTTATTTACTCAAAAGGGTATGGATGGCTCCTTATATTGCCAAAGATTCACAAATTGACATAACAATGTGATGCAAACTTCTATTTACATATCCCTGTACCCACTTATCATTAAACCCTATTCCTATAGGGAGGGTGGGAGTTGTAAGCCATAATACTTTTAAATTCCCCCATTGCTGGCCCCAGTGTCCAATGTTTACCTCATACCTGGGAACAGATAAGGCCTGGAAAGACAGAGGAATGATAAAGATGACAGACTAGGGTTCTTATCTCCCTGTTGTGTGAGTTAACCCATTGATAAGACACTGTGTGCACAACCTAATAAAGGATCCCTCAGAGGGTGGGGCAGGCTTAAATTTTGGCTACTTATTACCGTCTTATTATTCCATTTTATCGCATAATTCCAAAAGGAGCATGGGATTCATCACTGCAACTGGTGAAGTAAAATGATAACTTTAACTGTTTAGACAATGCTGCCTTACAGCAGTGAAATGAAGTTAGTGGATCTTTAGAAACTTATCAGTGGTGGAGAGGTATAGCCTTTCCCCAGAGTGACCTGCACTGAGGGTTAAGGGGAGCCCCCATGGTACAACACACTACAGACCTATATAGTGTGCTGTAAATTGTGGGATTGCTGACCACCTGCTGTACTTTTGTTAACATCCTCCCACCAATCTACCTAATTAAACTTTGTCATCCTTTTGCTTCTACTTGAGAGCAGATCCAGGCTGTATGGGTTCAGTGCTCAGTTAGCTTTATACCCTTTTGTATCAAAGACTCAGTTAGCTTTATACCCTTTTGTATCAAAGACTAAGTATTCAGTGTTGGATTATTAGAACTGATCATAGATTAGAAGATTATTTAGGTATTTGAGTAATCACTCCCTTAGTTCTTGGTCTCTGAGTATTTACCATGATTGACCTTTCCCTTAGTACCTATAAACTGAGTCTTGTTGTAGGTTAAGGGAATTGGATCCTTGTCCATAGCAGTTTAGAAATGAAAATGGTTATATTTTGATAAGGGAATAATGTTGTTTCTGGGGCTTAAAGAACTGAAAGTTTGAGGCAACAACCAGAATCACAGCAATTTGTTGCTCTTGTATAATCTCCTAATACCATAGTGTCGTGGTTATGGTGTTAAATCAAGGGTGCTGTGCACATGCTGCTTAATGTAGCAATGCAGCTATATCAGGTACTTCTGTATTGTTTCAGGGCTTGATATTTGTTTGAGGACTTGCCAATGATATTGATTTGTATATACACACACAGAGGTCTCAGTCCCCCTGGTACACCTCCTGATAAAATTAGATATATGGCAGAATCCTATTAGTTGGAAGGATGAATCTGAGTGAAGCATGATCATAGGCTGGTCATAATTTGATATAAAATTACTAATACCAGTAACCCATAAAATATAAGATATCCATTTTGTGTAGGGTCAAGCCAAGCTACTCATTTATATAAGCACATGGGTCTAGAATCCTAGAGTTTAAAGAACAATCTAGTAATTTCTTAAAACCAACAATTTGAAAGAGGTAGCACACCTATCAAGTTTAACCAATAGCATTCCTGGTCTTTTTGCAATTGGCATATTGATACAAGGACTGTTTTTTTTAAATTCAGAACCCTTGATATATGACAACAATCTTTTTGGGACTCATCTCTTCTTTAAAGTAATACTTGGAGGCTCCCCATATATATACCCCGAGAAACATGGCTTGGGGTCAGGTAATGGGTGAGTCTACTATGGGCTATTCTTTTCTTTTTGTCAGCACGAAATAGAGAAAACTATATGGGGCCTTCTATTTAGTAAGTACACACATTTTCAAAAATCTCAGACCCCCACCCCCTTTTGGCAAAAGTATGCATTAGATTTGTACTATAAAGTATGCACATTTTCAAAAGTTTCATACCTCCTTCCCCCCCCCCTTCATGCATACATACTTGATGCAAGGCCCCTAATAAAATGGTTTGTAATCAAACTGAGACATAATCATGGTATTTTACTGAGGAAAGAAATCTTACTCAAACCATAGTTTTATTGTGACACATCTCTCACTGTGAGCCAAAATGCTCTGCAAACAGCCACTATATAACATGCATGTGCCCAAATGGCTCAGAAAGCACTGAAATACCAGCTTAGGGAGACAATGATTATTCTTTTCCCATCTCTTTAGGATATATTGTATTGCTTTCATGATATCATCTCTCCTTTTAGAATATAAGTGCAAAATGAACCAGAAGTCGGTTAGAATTTAATCAGCAAAAAATGATTTCTACATTATATTTCTAAAGAAATCAGATGCAACCTTCTTTAAAAACTGCCCAAAGATCCCCTCTAAGTATACCTAGTACTTGGTTTATCAATTCCAAATTTTAACCTTGGATCCTTAAGTTCTAATGATTTTTCTTTAATTACTCATTGCCATGATTAATGACAATAGCAAACAATATACCAAAAAATCAGGAATAAAATTACCTTTCAGATGACATATAGCATGTTATCATATCTTACATAGTTCCAGAGAAAATAAAAAATAACGCGTTTTTCAAGTTTTTGCTAATTAACCACAAATCGCGTAATTACAGAGTGTTCGCATACCTAAATTCTTCGGAACCGTCTTGATTCATGGTCCCTAGGATGCTATAAGTTGAAAAAAATCAAGAAAATCCAGGGGGCTCACCGCGGAGGGTAAATCCTTATTTTGACAGATTTCAGGATTTGGCTCCTGGACTATAATATCATTGCTTGCTATTAATTTTATACCCAAATTTTATGTCTGTGTCCTTATTTTTTGCTTACGTGTTTGAACTGAATTTCTCCATTTAGTTTTTGTTTGAAAATACTAATTATACCTATGCCGCTTACTGTGCCAACCAAATTGACACCACAGGAGTAATGATAATGAAAATATGCCATCCTTTGCCATTGATATTAACATTTTAACAGTCATCCCATATTAATAGAAGTTTTCTTACTTTTACGTGTCAACGAAAAATTCTCAACCACTCTAGATGAGCAAAACATATGTACTACAAAGAACATTCATATATCAACAATATTCATTTTTCCCTGACCATGAATTGTTGTGATAAGTTCATTTATAAGGATAGTTTTCTACAGGACCAACACAGGGACTGTCTTCTGTGAAAACAACCGGACAGTCCATTTACCCTACGACGCCAATACAAAGTACCCTAGGACAGTCTGTTTATCCAACAACAGTTTCAAAAAGTACCCTAAGACAATCTGTTTATCCAACAACAGTTTCAAAAAGTACCCTAGGACAGTCTGCATATCCAACAACTGCCTCAAAAAGTACCCTAGGACAGTCTGTTTATCCAACAACAGTTTTAAAAAGTACCCTAAGACAGTCCATATATCCAACAACTGCTTCAAAAAGTACCCTGGGACAGTCAGTTTATCCAACAACAATAGTAACAGGTGTGTACAAGTTTGTTATGTAAATCTTAGGTAACCTTTTAACCTCACCGAAGTAGATAAATTGATTGATTTTGAATTCTAATCGGATTGAATACCTAAAGTTATTATGACAACAAATGAGACAGGAATCTAAGAAATAGAAGAAATCTTCTAGCCCCAAAAGCAAGGGTTACCTATAGAGCCATTTATGCAACAGTTTTTAGATTGGCGCCATCTTCCTTCCAATTTGTTTATTTTCGCTCTGACTGGACACATAGCACTTTTGTTTCGGTATAATGACTTATCTAACTTTACTAATTTTGGGAATTCCATGAACCGAACCTTGCATTTAAAGAAACAGCTTTCCCAAATACCATGCATCCATACTCTCTGCTTTTGTTGTGACCAATTTAAGTGACCTCTGCTGCAGCAACCGCCCCTTTAATCAGCACCTACCCCACCCAAGGACTGACTAATACTGCAAGAACAGGTGTGTATGTTGAATGAAGTTCTTTCCTCTTGTGATAAACCTATTAGTTTGATGATTTAGGTACCCCAGACTCCCTTTGTAGAGGTTTTTTAACAGATATTATGCTAAAAATTGTATAGAATATTCTTTCAGTCAAGTTTCTTGATTAAGGTTAAGATTACAATTGTTTAATTGATTTAAACCCCAGATTTAGTTGTTGTTATTTCAGGTGTAATGTCTTGTATTTAAATATGTTTTTTACATAATAATTTACGTTATGATGCAGTGTACTTGCTCTATGGATAATAAAGTTTAATGTATGTAGTCATAACTCTTTTGTTTATGTCAATAAAACTGTAAAGATATGATGAAACAGGCGAGTCAGAGCCAACGAGCATGGTAACGGTCAAGGTCTGTAAGATTTATATTAATGTTCTGTGATGTTATGCAATGCTATTATGCCATCCTGCAATGTCACATCCTTACCTGGGTTTGTGTCAGTGAAATATGTAAGTACCTTATTTGTTTCTGCTGTTGATCATTGTGTTGCTTCAAAATAATCCTTTTTATTAAGGTGGAATTCTTGTTTTCCTCCTTTACTGAATAGTTGGATCAACTACTGGAGGTATGTATATATCTGTAAAAAAAAAAAAAATCCCTAGGGAAGAAAAAACCTTCATAAGCTCAGTAATGTTCTATCAACATCATGCCAAGTTTGCTTCTATTTGCTTCAGAAATGAATAACGCTTTTCATTGCGAAGTGTAACTTTGCAAGTTCTCTGCAACAACTGTTAAATAATCTACCATTATCACAAACCCAATAAAAGATTGAAATAGCTTATAACTACCTAGAAATTAAATATATAGAAGCAATCTGCTGGTTATGTGTTAAACAATTTAAATAGTGGCAGATACACATAATGATATTTGCCACAGAGAGATTGAAATTAATCTTATACCAACATGTCTCGCTTAATGCTTATATCCACTTAAATTTTAAGGTTTAAACATTTGTCTAACCGGTATACTCCCAAATCTCTTGGTGGGCTTCACTAACTATTTTATTAAGGGGCCTTCCATTAAGTATACAAGTACTCATCAAAGGAGGGGGGCAGGGGTATGACATTTCTAAGTTTAGCTCAAGTGGATGTTAGGTCTGAAAATTTGGAAAATATGTGTAAGTACTTAATGGAAGCCCCCTAACCAAGATATTCCATGACATTTCCTTCTATCATGACATTGATGACTTTCCTTGCTCTGACAACAGTTCCATAGGCTTCTCTGACCCCTTGGCTTGTAGTGTGGACATACATACGGACCTAAGTTTGGACCTCCGGAGTGGTATCAACATCTGACTGCCATCATCCGAACACTTTGCTTCAATAGTGAGCCTATCGCGTTCTTTACATACCAAAAGTTATCACAATGAGAGAAATATCAAAACTTTAGCAACTATGAGGTTTATTAATGGTGGATTGGTTATTTTGAAATGGGGGAGTCATGCTTTAAGTACTTCCTAACTGTCTTTTTGGCCAATTCATCATCAGAAAGACATCAAATTTTTCAGAAAAATGAGGGGCTGGTAGCAATCCACCTGCCTCCATCCAAATCTGACACTGATGAGACATAAAGTGCCAGAAATGGCTGCGCCTTTTTCTGAGCTTATGATTGAAACACCTATTAATACCCCTCACAGCTGTTTTTATATGCCTTAAAATTGGTTTAAATAATACTTCATCATACATTCATATAAATTCAGTAGATACCTATCATATCTTTGGCTTACCCCACCTTTCTGTTTACCAAATTTGGCAATGACAACATTCAAGTCTTTAAGCTGTAGGTAACATTGAACTGTTCTTGCAGAAATGGCAGCTTTTATCCTGTGTATGATAAATGGGCATGTTACCTTTTTACTTTTACAGCATTAATATTGGTACGGTTTTATCTTATAAAAGTAGATGGATTTGTTTCCATTTCAATCAATGAGAGGTAATAAAGGATAATATTGTGTGACACCAGATAAAAAGAATGTACATCAAGTACCATTAGGTTGAACTATACAGTAATTTAGTCTATATCTAGTATCATTGATGGTAATGTAAGTTTTTATGCTAGTCACATAGATCATTAAAACACAAAGTTCTTACCTGAATAATAGAAGCATCAAAGGTTACCCTGTATGACTACTGGAAGGGGACACATCTTATTCAAATTCATAGGAATTGGATAGAATCAATCCTGTTCTTCACAATATTGAAAAAAAGTTAGTAAGAATGTGACATTTATCTTTCCAGTCGGTGGGGTTGGCACAACATTTGGTCCAAGAATAACAGGAGGAACAGGAGGGACGCTTCCAGGTGGGTTTCTTTACAAATACTTAATGCAGCTGAAACAGAATTTGGATTCAATTTGTATGGCTTTAGATATAAAAGATATGAACTCAATGGTATCGTAATAGAAATTCAACCTAACTGGTAAACAGAATGAAAGTGCTTCGGTAGATACCATTTTCAGATCAAAGCAATTCATTCCTGAACTATTTGAAAAATGTTTACCAAAAGGCAGAAGTATCTATATTACACAATTTTATGCAGAGTATCTGGAAGAATTTTGTTTGCAGTGTGTTTGTCACCGAAGTTATCCATACTTTAACAGTAATTCATGAAAGTAATCATAAGATATTTTCTTCACTGTTCCAGCTGGAGCTGACACATATGGCAGAGATTTCTTCCTCAACTTCTTCGAGGGTTCAACTCAGTCACAAAACATTCAGCTCTTGCTGACCACTGCTAGCACTACACCAGTCTCGTACACTGTCCGAACTGTTGGAATAATCCCAGAGATTGTCCGCACTGGTACCATCACTAGTACCAGTCCAGCAGTGATCAGCTTACCAGGCACCTTGTACAACCAAGTCACTGGCATCTCAAGCAAGGGGGTACGCATTACCGCCAACAACGAAATCTCAGTGAGCACTCTCAACCAAGGATCTTGCTCTGTCTACAAGGCAATACCAACTGATGCTTTGGGCACCCAGTACTATGTGACCACTGGTCAGCCTGTCTTAGCTGACCAGAGTGCCAATGTGGCTGTTAGGGCCACTCAAGTTGCAACAACAGTCAGCATCACCTTCCCACCAAATCGGGCAATCAACTTTGTCTATAATGGAGTAACCTATAGTGCTGGCTCCACCTTGACTGTGAACCTAAATCAAGATCAGACCTTTTCAATCAAGGACACCACTGATTTAACAGGAACATGCATCATGGCTACGAAACCTGTAGCTGTATGGGGTGGGAATGGACGCGTGTCATTTGGCACGATCATCACAACAGACAGTGTGGTGTCCCAATTCCCATCATCCAACACATGGGGTACGCGGTTTACATTGGTTGGCCAACCGAATGACCTTGTTGGTGGTACTATCAAGGCACTGGCACTGCAGGACCAGACCAGGATCAAAGTGCGAGGAACTGTTCAAAACAGCGCCATCAACCAGGTCGACCAGTTGGTTAATTCAGTGACGAGCGGTGCCGTCTTCACTTACCAAGCAGTAGCCGGAGCCAGCCTGGCCATCGAGTCAGACAAGCCCATCCAAGTAGTCTACTACTCTAATGGCGACAACTCTAACAATCGCCCTGTGTCCCTCTTACTTCCTCCAGTGCAGCAGTACATGAACATTTACACCTTCAATCCACCTACTCAAGACTCTAATGGAAGGGCATACACCAACTACCTCTTGGTAGCTGTAGAAAAGGGCAAGGAATCTGGACTGCTGCTTGGAAACACCCCTGTGGCTACTGGAGGCTGGGTTGATCTGCCCACTCCATGGTCCAGCCCTGGTATGGTGGTCAAGGTCATACCACTTGGCTCAGCAGTCCACACATTACGACACCAAGATCCCAATGTCAAGTTCGGGGCATCCATCTATGGCACCAGTTCAGATTGTGCCTTTGCATATCCCGCGGGCATGTTGATGAATGGTGCTGGAGGGGTGAGTCACAATATCCTAGTCTCAAAGATGCATTTCCCTATTTTTCCACACCTACAATTTAATAATGACAAATCTTGATGACAAAATCAAGAATAGAAATTTTACAAAGACAGCATTTTCATAAGTATTTAGTTGGTAACTGAAAGTTAAAATCAATGTTAAAAGTATAAATTATATACCAATATAGGACTAACAAATACTAAGAGCTGCATTTTCATCTGGTCCAACAACACATAATGCCATTAAGTTATGCAAGTGGCTATGCTAAGCTCTTTTGAGAAAATTAAATTGTCTACAAATTTTCCAAAATCTGCAGGTGCGCTAAAGTTCCTAGAATCAGCTATCTGTGCATATTTATTCTAAAAGACAATGGACCTGTAGTAGTCATTAATGCTTGACCCCCAGATATGAAGGTTATTCCGCTCACCTCGTATGATTTTTGTGTGTACAAGGATGTGATAGAATAGGAAAAATATTTTGAAAGAATGAAAGAATATTATGTTCTTTCGCTTTGTATGCTTTATCAATGCATAAATTAGAATTAGTAATATTGGCTAGGCTAACTCCATGTTTAGTACATCTTTATATTTCTTTAGGTCATTCAAAGTATATATAAAATGTGTGCCCCTCTAATTGATAACCTTGTAGAGATTGCATAGGCTGTGTACTTCCTAGTTGGTCATTGACTTAACATTGGTCATTCCTATCCAAAATAACATGTCCAAACAATGTTTGTCTTTGTAGGGTGGATCCACAGGATTTACACCAGGCGGAACAGGTGGGTTCTACCTTGATGTGAAGGTTAAATGCATGATAATTAAAGAGTATCATTAACCAGTAAGAGCATGGTACTTTTAGTAGAGTATAACTTTCAAAGGATGCTTTCTGAAGAGCATCCTTTTAATTTACTTCTATTATGAAAGAGTCAAAACTCTTAGATATATTTTCAGTATATGTGCTGTCTGCCTGTGCAATTTGGAGAATAGTTTTCCTTCTGAAACACAGAGTCAATGGTTTTCAACTGTTTCATTGCAAATTCCAAAACAATGCAATACAAATTGTTTGTTATATTCTGCTACACTGGATTCAGCAAGCATATGAGTTGGACCAAAGTCCCAATTTCGAAAATACTTGTCATATGAAACATTTATCTAAAGCCCTCACATGGAAATTGAGGCCTGTGAGACACATTAATTGTCATAATTCAAATATTTTTATTGCAAACCAAATTTTCATAATATAATTCAAATTTGCTATTTGTAATTATTTTTCTGTCATATCAATATTCAAAACTATACACATCAGGGTTCTTCTTAGCATGTTGTTACCTTGATCCACCTTTTAACTCTTGAAATCTCTCTATGAGGGAATTTCATGAAATAATATATTACAGAATTGATATCAATAGTTTGCAAATCGGTCAAAGAAAATTCTCAAGAAAATAATGACTTAATCTGCACTGAAGGGCTGGAAGTCTTGTAGAAAATTGCCATGGGTTATTTAACAAAGGTCTGTACATAATCCTATATCTGTGTATGTGCATTACATCTACTTTCATTCACAGGTTTAACAACTGGTGGGACAGGTAGAACTGGTCCCTTCACCAGCATCATTCCCCCAACAGGTAACATTTTTTCTAATAACAATTGTAAAGTGGTAACCCTTCCCTACCTGTCACACATGGACAACTTTTGATTTTTTAACTAATTTTCCAAGTATTTTGTTTATTTTTCCTATGGCACACTACTTCCAGTTGTTATGATAGCAGACAGTACATAACAGAATGTATTGTATATTAGTGAGAACAACACTTTTAAGATCCAAATATTCCCTTCCATGACAAAACCAAAAATTTCTGGAAGGACTGGACGGACCGACTTTACTCCATATCCTTTCCTCACAAAACCTTGATTTTGACACTTTTGACACCAACTATCCCAACCATGCCTTTCTAGGCACATTAGATGCTGAGATAAAAGAGTATATAAAAAGGAGTCAGCCATATTTCTCTTTCCTTCAGTTGACCTTATTAGTTTTTCTAGATAGCTCTCCCTCTAGAATTGATAATGACGCCCAAATTGTATCACTCACCAAAAATGGTGCTTTTATACACTCTTTCTCAATAACTCAAAATTATTCTAACTGACCCCAACTATTATATTATGTACTAAAAATGGTAAAGTTGTATCCCTGCCTACCTTATCACACAGACAACTGCTGACTTTCAAATAACTGTTACGTCAGGTCATTTTTCTTACGGAAAACTACTGTTGTTATAGCAGACAAAGCAAGACATGTATATTTTATACACTTATAATGACAGCATTTTTCTGATCAAAACATATTGCCTACTTGACAGGCCTGACACCTGGTGGGACTGGTAGGACTGGAGTGACTGCTGGGACTGCTCCAATTACCACCTTCATCCCTCCAACAGGTTATTCCCTCTACTAATAATACTAAAGAGATCAAATTGCAACCTCACATACCCTGTCACACATGGACAATGTTAATTTCCTAATTATTACATCATTCTAGTTTTCTTGTTATTGTAAACTACCTACTGTTGTTATGATATGATATGATGTCCTCTAATTCCATTTCTAATAATAGTAAGGAGTTTAACCATACAGACCCTCTCACACTTGGACTTCTAATTCCTCTACTAATAGAAGTAAGGAATTAAATTGTATCAATATCTATCCTATCACATTTTTTTTATCATTATTATGATCCACTGTTGGTTTTCTAAATGTTAGGTTATATTGTTTTTGGGGGGTTATGACTACCCAATCTCAAGCTATTTATGATTATAGATAAAGCTCAACAAGAATATTTTACATATTGATAAGGACGTTTCTGATGTAAACGTTCCCTCACTTGACAGGACCTATGACTGGTAGAACTGGTATGACTGGGACTGCTCCATTTACCACCTTCACCCCTCTAACAGGTTAATAGCCCTACTACTAATGGAAAAGGGATCACATTCTAACTTTATCTACCCAGTCAAAAATGGGCAATTGTTGATTTTCTAATTCCTCAGCCAATAACAGTAAAGAGCTTAAATCATAACCTTACCTACCCTGAAGTCATACATGAACAATTGTTTTCTAATCATTAAGTTATACTGGGATTTTATGGTTACTACAAACTAACCAATCATTTTTCGATAATACACAAAGCAGAACCCATATATTTTAAACATTAATAAAGATGCTCTAAACATTTCCTCACTTGACAGGTCCAACCGCTGGTGGGACTGGTAGAACTGGAACCTTCTTCACCACCTTCGGCCCTCTAACAGGTTATTCCCTCTACTAATGATAGTAAAGAGGTCAAATTGTAACCTTACCTATGGACAACTGTTAATCTTTCTAATTCCTCTACTTATTACAGTATAAAAGTTAAATTGTAACTTTACTGATCCTATCATACATCGACAATTGTTGCATTTCTAATTATTATGTTATAATGTGTGTCGTTTTGTTACTCAAACTACCCAATCATTTTATTAAAACAAACAAAGCACATCCAGAACAGTGGTAGAACTGGGGCTTTACTTCTTCACTACCTCCGCTCCTCTAACAGGTTATCCCTCTACCAACAATAGTAAAGAGCTCAAAATTGTAACCTAATCTACCTTATCACATATGGACAACTGTTGCTTTTCTAATTATCACATCATTTCAGGTTTCTTTGTGAACTACCAACCTTGTTAGAGCAGAATATTTTCCATATCAAAAAGGACATTTCTGATCTAAAAATCCCCTCACTTGATAATAATCATTGTTGATTTTCTTATTCTTTAACTAATAAAAGTAAAGAGCTTAAATTCTAACCTTACCTACTCTAAAGTCAAACATGAACAATTGTTGATATTCTAATCATTAGGTTATACTGGGATTTTATGGTAACTACAAACTAACCAACCATTTTTCGATAATACACAAAGCAGAATATGTATATTTTATACATTAATAAAGATGCTCTAAACATTTCCTAACTTGACAGGTCCGACCACTGGTGGGACCGGTAGAACTGGGACCTTCTTCAGCACCTTCGGCCCTCTAACAGGTTATTCCCTCTACTAATGATAGTAAAGAGGTCAAATTGTAACCCTACCTACCCTATAACACATGGACAATCATTGATTTTCTAATTCCTTAACTAATCATAGTAAACAACTTAAATTCTAACCTTACCTATTCTCCCAGACATGAACAATTCTTTATTTTCTAATGATTATGTTTTACTGGGTTTTTTCGGTTATGGCAGATAAAGGGGTAGAGTGGCAAGTCTATTATTCATATGATCATATTCTTATTTTCTGTTTTTTCCCCAAATTCTTTAACCCTTTAATGACGCCATGTATACTGATGAATTGTAGCATTTGACGCCATCTATGGAACAAAAAGTTCCATTTAGGACCCCAGGGGCAATTATGCAATATATATCAGCACATGATGTTGCCTGATAAAAAAAATAAATCCCAATTAAATCAACAAAGTCCTAAAGAAATCCTGATAATTATGCTTATTTTCACGCATGTAGAAGAAATCTGTGAATTTTTGAAATTATCTAGGTTTTTATGCAGATTTGAAGAATTTTACAGTTGTTGCATTCATGCAACTGGCGTCAAGACCATGGTGTTGCATTTATGCAACTGGCGTCAAGACCATGGTGATGCATTTATGCAACTGGCGTCATAAAAGGGTTAATCAAATACATGAAATACAATTAAAACAAAATAAGTACAACAAAATTTAAAATCACTTTCAATTACCTATTTTCTTACATACATATACTAATACTTTAGGTTTAACAGAAATGATGTAAAATTCAAAAATGCATAAAACAGAGAAACAGACAATTGAACCCAGGCTTGATAATGCAAATTAGGTATGCTGGTTTTTGATTAATTTTGTTCTAAATACCTATATAGGAATTGAACCAACTTGGGGGAACCATTATCAATGATTTTCACTTGGTTCGGCATGTAGTTTACTTTTTAGTGAAAAAATCCTCCCTTATTTGAAAATCATCAAAATTTGCAGATTGAAGAAGGAGTTTTTCACTGTATTATATCATGAGAGCTGCCCTTTGTTCTTTTGGGAAAGTGATGGAGCTAAAAGACTATTGTTCACACATGTATTGTATTAACAATGGTATACTTCACCAGCTTCAAGGTTCACTTATTTAGTAGTAAGGTGGACTATCAAATAACAGTGGGCAAACACAAATGCTATAATTATCAGCATCGCCACCTTCACAGATGATTCACTGCAAGATGCCTGAAAACCCATACAGCCTAGCATAAATGCACGACAAACTAGTGTATTGTCAATCAGCACCGAGAACCACACCTACAGAAAAGCGCTTCCCTATAGGAATCAGCCCCTATGTTTGCAATTCGTATATTTCATCATGTCTGCCATTAGTGATCTGTTTGAAATATCTTTTTAATTCAAAATAGTTTTCACTTGATTTTTCCACTAATAGATCATTTACAATCTTCATTGTGTGTTTCTTATTATATAATAATAATACATTAAACTGAAAAAACAGTGAAACAAATGCCATTGGCAGAGAGTAATGCCAGATAGCTGCCACCTGGTGGGAATATATAGAACCAATAAAGGATAGGGGGTACTACGTGAGATGGTTGAGGATGCCTGTCAATCAAGTAGGCTCATTTGCATATCAAGTCTGAGGTCAATTGTCTGTTTTTCTGTGTTTTGCGTCCTTCAATTTCATGACATTTATGTTAAAAGTAAATGATCACTGTGAAAGAAGAAAGGAAATTGATAGTGATTTGAAGTTTTCTTCCAGTTATTTCACTATTATTGCATTTCATGTATTTATGATTAAAGAATTTGTGTAAAAAAATACAGATATTAGACTGGCCTCTCTCTATGCCCTTCATCATTGCAAACTACCCAATCTTCCCAATTTTCAATAACACACAAAGCAGAACCCATATATTTCATATATTAATAAGGATGCTCTAAACATTTCCTCACTTGACAGGTCCAACCGTTGGTGCGACTGGTAGAACTGGAACCTCCTTCACCACCTTCGCCCCTCTAACAGGTTATTCCCTCTACTAAAAATAATAAATAGATCAAATTGTAACCCTACCTACCCTATAACACATGGACAACTGTTGATATTCTAATCATTACACTATATAAGTAATTTTGTTATGGCAAACTACCTACTGTTGTTATCACAGCAGAAAAAACACAATTAGAATATTGTGTACATTAATAAGGAGAGCACGTTTCTGATTTTATATATTCCCTCGCTTGTTATGTCTAACCGCAGGAACCGGTGGGACTGGTAGGACTGGGACATCCTTCACCACCATCGCCACCCCAGCAGGTAATTTGTTATGCTAGCAATAGAAAAATGTTTTTTAACCCAACCTACTTGAGTTTTCATGGTCAACTGGTAATTTACCAATTGATAAAGTTTTCCATTTCCCATCATTGCAAACCAGCTACTAAAGTTGTGATTGCAGAAAATGTACAAATGCAAAATATGATGCATCAATGAGACTGGAGCTTCTCTGTGATATAGAACCCCAAAAATCCTTCAACATGCCAACAGAAAAATTCTTTTTTTCTTTTTTCTGTTATCAATGCAATCAATACATGTAAAGTGTGTGCTTCTATTGCAAGTTATATGATTACCAGGTTGCAGCATATTTAGATATTCTCAACCTGAATTCAGCCTACCACAGATAGCAGATTTCCTGAGTTAAACCTGCAGACTATCTTAAATCATAGTGCATTCTGGGAAATGTGTAGACAAACCACAAGGCTTAAGTATAGGAATTTTCACTAATTATGTCATAATTTGTGATTAAACATCATGAAAAAAAAATTTTGGCCGATTTTCATTTTGTATCTGTAAATATCTTTTATTTTTCAAGTTGGTTTAAAAATTAATTTATTATAGTTAGAAATATAGCAAATACTTGCATATTTTCTATAGATTTCTCCATGTTTTTATCGACAAAATGAGGCAAAATTAACCTGCAGGTGAACCAAATACTTCAAATCAGCTATCCGTGGTAGGGAGAATTTTAACATTACTCAAGGCCTGCTTAGGTGATGTGATAAACATAATCATGATAACTTGGTATGCATTAACAGAAACAATCAAGCGATTAATTTTGTCTAAAGAAGACAATCATTATTTGTATTCATGTAGGAGCTTCTATGAACTAAGTTTCATATTTTTCAGCAGGGATTTTCTTATAGCCTTTTGAACTAAGTCTTATAAGTTACTTAGGTGTTGTTGATGAAAAAAGAAATCTCCACTCTTTACTCAAAGTACTTTCCCCAGGTTGCTTGTCTTTCCACAAATTGATTTACCTATTACCAATACCACTACTTACAAGTTATATCACAATATTTGCAGGACTGAAGAACACATATGTATATGTGAATTTGTCTTGTTGAATAAAAAAAAGAAGATTTGAATTATGATGATATGGCATATTGACTTGCAGGATTAAAAGACAGCAGGGGTCGCCAGTTCTTCCTTGCCTTCCCAGACAACCCTCCCAATACAGATGACATCACACTGAGCATGTCAACCTTGGAACCCAGCACCGTCCTCACTAGAATGACTACCCAGGGTATTCCCAACAATGTAGACACGCAGCTTTCTGTCAGTAGAGCTGCAGGCAGTGCCTCTGATCTGCCCAGAACATTACGTAATAGCGGAACTCTCATCACCAGCAAGGGAGCTAATGTGAATGCACAAAATGGTGACATCACCGTTGTCGTGATGAACGACGGCTGCGCTGCTTATCTAGCTCTGCCAACAGATGCTTTAGGGAATGAATACTACGCAGCAACCTGGAATGCTGGTTTTAATGAGATGTCTCTGGTCTTGGTATCAGCAACACAGGACAATACCAATGTGGAAATAAGAATACCAGTCACCCCAATCATCAACATCAATTTCCAAGGAAGGACCTACAGTAGTGGACAAACATTGAACACAGTGCTTAACAGAGGCCAGACTCTCCAGATAGCAGTGACCAATGCTGACCTCTCTGGCCTAAATATCAAGGCCAATAATCCTATAGGGGTGGTAAGTGGCAACTCCAAGGTCAGCACATCCAGTGGCTTCCCTGCAGATGACCTCTTGATGCAGCTGGTACCGGTGTCCTCCTGGGGTCGCCAGTTCTACCTACCAGCCTTCCCCAATGACAATGTTGGAGGTTATCTCAAGATGATTGTCAGTGAGCCAGGTACAACAATCACTGTCAATGGTCAGGCAGGTGCTCAAACCTTAGCTTTCTTCTTCAGTACTGGTAATGCAGGCTCAATCGTAACACAGCCACTGGGACGGCAAAGCGCCCTAAGTATCACGAGCAATAAGCCAATACAAGTTGTGTATTTCACTATCAGCAACCCATCTGGACTTGTCCTACCTGCCCAGAGTCAGTTCCTGGACAGCTACAGCATCAGGTCCAGAGGCCCCCCCTACAGTGAAAATGTCCTTGTGGTGATAGAAGACAGGTACCGCTCTGGGCTGCTACTAGATGGCACCCCTGTGCCTCAGGACAGCTGGATTGATATATCTCCAAGCAGTACTGTGAAGAGCAAAGCCTTAATCCTTTCTCCAGGTCAGGCCCACACGTTACGCCACAACACCCCTGGTGTCACCTTTGGAGCACATGTATATGGCACTGGACAGGCTAACTGTGCCTACTCCTATCCTGCAGGACTAAACTTAGGAGGAATAAGTGTAAGTAATTTCCACATGTATGAATTCCAGAATGTATGATTAGAAAATGTGTACAAAATATATATTCCCATATAATGTACATAAAGCAAATAAAAGGGTGTCAGTTCAAAACTATGAAGACAAAGATTCAGCTTTGTCCTGGAGTGTACAAACATACTATTCTTGTTCAAAATGTTTTGGGCTAACAATTAAATAAGGAGTGATTGTATTAGCAATTAGATTCACTGAGCACTTGCAATTTAGTAAATAACTGTTTTCTTTTATCAGATATAGCAATGTTGTTAATGCTGCTATTTTTATTTCTAGGGGACTACAGGTTTCACTGCAGGACCTGGTACTGGACGAACTGGGATCACTGGCACTGGGATAACTGGCACTGGGCGAACTGGCACCGGGATAACTGGCACCGGGCGAACTGGCACTGGGATAACAGTTACCAATCGACCAATCACTTCAAGGTTCACTGGGCTTAGTGGATCAATTACACCAACTGGTGGTGGAGTTACTGGAAGAACAACTCTGAGAACACCTGTTGGAGGTGCAACATCGCTAACCGGTGCCACTCAAGTCACCGGACTCACTGGAACAGGCGGTCGAGTCACTGGAGTCACTGGACTCACTGGAACAGGCGGTCGAGTCACTGGAGTCACTGGTCTCACTGGAACAGGCGGTCGAGTCACTGGAGTCACTGGTCTCACTGGAACAGGCGGTCGAGTCACTGGAGTCAATGGACAAACTACTTTACTCGCAGGAGCAGGTACCAGAGTTACTGGTGGACCTGTCACTGGGGGATCTGTCACTGGTCCTGGAGTTGGTACTGCGGTAAGTGAATGTTCTTATTTTGTGTGAAATGCTAATTTGATCAATTATTATTATTATTGATATGATACAATCTTTTATGCAGGCAAGTGTTTATAGCACAGCAGTGGATAGGTTCTTTCCCTCATTCTCATTTACACCATGCACGAATCGATTCCAACAAACCCATTTATGTAGGTTTTCCTGTTTATTAGGGTTTATTAATAAGTCTTTAGTAAAGAAACGGAAATCTTTATGAAAATGGGATAACAGTTATGAGCTATATGATCCCATGAGACACATATAAATGAATATAGGCTGTGCCCGCCTTAGTTATGTTACATCATTCATTTCATGTTTAGCTATAATATCTTAATCAGTTTAATTGCAAATTGAGGATGCTAAATGGAACGTCTTCAGTCTCAATCATTTTAATAGAATAACATTTTTTACTCTAGATTAATTAGAGAAATTCCATTAAGAATTAAAACCATGCAAATTTGGTATTCTTCTCATCTGGAATCCCCTTTGATTTTATAAAAACCTACATACACACATTTTAAAAGTGATTTCAGGTCTTTCCCCCCTTAATGCATACATACTAATTGGAAGTCTCCTACAAACAGCTGTTATGTCAGTGAGTTCTACAATGTTTCCTGTTTTGTGCATGCTTAACTTATAAGTCCATCCCTTCTGGCAGGCGACAACAATAATTACAGGAAGACAAACAGGAGTTACAGGATTAACAGCAGTTACAGGATTAACAGCAGTTACAGGACAAATAGGACAGACAGGAATTACTCCAGGAGTCACTGTATGTAACTAATCTTTGCTTTTCAGAGATTCTACTTCTCAAACTGAGCTTCATTTATAAACACCTGGGACAGATGCTGCATTTTGTAAGACCTTTGGCTGCTTTGACAGATATTGCTGCAACTGTTCAATTTTTCTGACAGGTTTTGTCAACTCCTATCATCACTTTTATATCTTGCATTTTAGGAGATTTCTGTTCAGCCCTATCCAGGAAAACTTTGCATGTACAGCAGCTGGTTTATTTGTCATTCTATCACAGTGCCATACCTAGGGGAGTTCCAAGAGTGTCTAGATTTTGAGAAGTTTACATTTGGTATTCTTCTCATCTGGAACCTCCTCTGATTCTATAGAAAAAAAACTTTTAATTGATTTGGTACTTCCTCAAATTTCCCTGAGAGCCCTTCAGAATTGCTTGGAACCCCCTCAGATTTTTCGTATGACTCCCTCAGACGTTATGGCTGGGTGTGACCCTGTATCATATGTCTAAATCTCATTTTTCTTTGCATAGATGTACTTTGTATTTTATTCTTAAGCACTCTTAATCTCATGAGGGTGCTTTGACTTTACTGTAGATGTCAATTCAGTATGCCATTTGATACTCCAAACATGTTTTATCTTTTTGTCTTGAAAATTCTCTTTTAGATTGTTCCACTCTAGAGCCCTTTATTTATCGCTTATGGCAACTGGTTTCTGCAATCTAAGTTTAGATTTAAGTCAAACTGTCTTGCAACCTTCTCCTTTTCAATTTGCCAACTTTTGGGAGATCTGTAGCTGATTGATGGCAAGGTCCCGGGTGTCGATGGCATGGGCAGCCCTTTATACGGTCATTTTCTATGAAATCCTTCGTCTTCTGTGGGATTTTCTGAATGACAGGCTGCAAAATGCCATCGATGGTCAAAATCATATAGAAATATACAGAAAAATGAGTAATGAATTAGCTTTTTGTACAAAAAGAGCCAGCTATTATTATGGCAGGGGAAAATAAGTCAATGCAACTTTACGTTTAATTCTATTCTGATCGTTTTGAAATGATAAGTCCTATGGCACGTTTTCATGTTACTTTTGTATTTGCAATAGGTTTATTACTAGTAAGTTAAATTCGTTTTATCTTTTAGAGATGTATTTCCATTGTCCAACCGACTCATACACATCACATAACCATATCTTATTGGCCCTGTGCTAACGATAACCTCTCCATTGTAGGGGCCTCGAACCACTATGCTGGTGGCTGCAAGTGTCGGAGTGAGAGGTAAGAAAATGATGCCTAGGATATTCAACAGATATTATTTTTCAGTACATATAGATATAGATATAGATCTGGAGCGTGAGGGAGAACAGATTTTTAGTCTGAGATTGTATTCCAGTTGAAAATAAACGTTTTAAAATATATATATATATATATATATATATAACACTAAGACAAAATAAAACTACGTGAGAGAATTTGTCACTCAAAATCAGTGCGTTTTTCTGACAGTGTCTTTACACATGTTATCACTGAGTGCCTTTTGCAATTGATTGTCGTAACACATGTTGTCAGTTAGTGACTTTTGCAATTAGAGTCTTAACATATGTGTCACACAGTGCCTTTTGCAATTCAGTGTCTTAACACTTGTTCTACCAGAATAATCCCCCAATTTAGCACTGATGCATATGAAATACATTGATTTCAATGTTGCATACTGATGGGTGATCCAAATCAGCCCTAAAATCAGCCGATTCTTTCGGTAGTCATCAGCTAATTTGTGTGCCAACTCAGCCTGGTGGGTATGGGGCATTAGTGAAAAAAATTACACTAAAGACCAGCGGCCGTGGATGTGGCTGATTCTATTCACACATCCACCGAAGATCACACATTTAAAAAAAACACATCCACGAGCCCATTCGCGCTTACGTGACGCCCATTTGCACTGACCCGATGCCCATTCACGCTGACCCAATGCCCATTTGCACTGACCCAACGCCCATTTGCACTGATGCGATGACGACGTCGTGGATGTGTGCCCATTCACGGTGACAATTTTTGGAAGTGTACCCATGCACGATGACTTTCCCCACGCACAATGACTTATAATCTTGTCCAGGTGTACCCTCTAAACATCCTCACATAAAATTAAGTTTAAGCTAACGTGACCAAACAGGCTGACGTGACCAAACACTCTTATGTAACAGTTAATGTTGGCATGCAAGTAGGGTATTTTTATTTTAGTGAGGTTTATTCACTTTCTTAAATAATAATTGCATGACAATTAATCAAATAAGTTGTTACCAACAAAAGGGCCAAACATACCCCAAAATAGTCAGTGCACATGGGTTCACTCCCCATAGTCATCGCGCGAGGGTTCATTCCCCAAAGTCATCGCACGTGGGCTCTCACATCCATAGTCATCGCACATGGGCTCACATACATAGTCACCATGCATGGGCTCACGTCCATACTCAGCGCGTGTGGATGTGTAGATGTGGGATTGGACGGTCCCGTGGACGTAACATGCCAGATCACACGGGCTTGTACTCAGAACCAAAGAACTGTATGCACTTCTACAGGTGTTCAAACAGTCACTTAGTGCTTTTGTGACTTATTATCTTAACACATGTTATCACCTTGTGCCTTGTGTGTCTTGCTGTCTTAACAAGTATCCTTACCCCATTGACCAGCCGCCGTGGACGTAATGTGTCAGACCACGTCAGAACTGCACGAACTTCTATGTGTGCTGTAATGGTCACTTAGTGCCTTTGAGATTCATTGTCTTAACAGGTATTATCAATCAGTGCCTTGTGTGTCTGTCTTAACACATCTCCTTACCCCATTGACCAGCTGCTGTGGACGTAACATGTCAGACCACATCGGGCGTGTACGAGGACCCCAAGAACTGTACGCACTTCTATGTGTGTCGTAACGGGGTGGCCGTGCTCGGTACGTGCCCCGTGGGCCTGCACTACTCCAAGAACACAGCCCAGTGTCTGCAGCCCAACGTGGCCAGGTGCTCCCCAGTGTCCTCACGTACGTATGCTCTCTTGCGCATTGAATTGACCATAATACTCTTTACGTCTATGCACAAAATGGGGATAATGACAGTTCAATATAGGTATAATTCTCATTCTGGCGCTAGTCTGTAAAGGGTCATAGATGCATTCATCCAAACATTCTTAGCCTGGGTCAATTAGAATCCATATCCCTTTACATTAGTTTGGGTTATTACGCTAGTAGGGCACCATACTTATGAAAAAGGTTTATGCCTATTTTTAATACAAGTGTTTTTTATCCTCATCAATCCGAGAAACAGAACTTGAATAATTTCTAGATTAAAAAGACAATAAAAAGGATGTTGTCTATCTAACGAATAGCAATAATGAGCTGCACGTTTGGTTTCCACGGCTCTCCATGACCTATTTTATCAGACTGTCATCAATGTTAGCCTCTCTTTATCACCAAAACCTACCAATTTACCATCCGTTTCTTGCAGTGGTGGATCCGAGCAGTAACAAGGAGGCCAAGTTCGTACTGACCTTCCCGTCCGACCCGCCCAACACGCGGGCCATACAGCTGACCATTACGTCCCTGTCCACGACCAGGTCGGTGCAGGTTACAGTCACCGAGGCCTACTTCGTCAGGGACCCAGCAATAGACCCCTTCACCGACAACTGTAACCTGCCGCCAGGGGGCAGCTGCGTCATCGAACTGCCCGCCAGGTGGGGTTTGGTTTTGGTTATTTTTTGTTTTATTTATTTATTTATACAGGATAGGTCCTACAATTCAAACAGTGTGTCTGGTCTCTGATTGCAGTCCTGAGGAGCATTTGGGCACAATTCCATGCAGGGGTCATCCAAATGTCCTGTTTTCCATGCTGTATTGCATGGGAATCAAATCCATGCAGTGCCAATGCCTGTGAGTTGTTCTGACGCCTCAACGACGTTGGCCACCCCGATGGGTGTTGATATGAGGGTCCCTATAACCCATGTCGATTTTAAGAAATGGTCATATCACCAGTCACAATATTTTGAATTTCCATGTTGACTTTAAGGACCTTCGATGGAGCATGTCAAAATTAAAAAAATGACCACGTCATGTTGTTTAATTTCTCCTCATGCCACGAAGGCCCGTGTTGGATGTCGAATTTAAGAAATTTCCATCACGCCCTGTCCATTTTAGGGGTCTACGCCCCATGTTATTCTTACTGTATGAATTAGGGGAAATGTTTGGGTAACTAGGCTGGTTAGAGATTTCATCAGTGCCAAAGGAGATATTGGTGTCACTTGAAGAACAAAGAGGTTGTTAGGTGTAAATAATTTGATGACGGATGGGATAGCGAATCACAAGACACTTATCATAACATACTGGCCAATGAGCTTAATCAGTGGCAAATAAGGAACTGCTTTCATACGTACCTCTGGGACGGAGTGAGGTAGTATGATAGCCATCCGCTGAAGAGAAAACATATTGAAAATTGCTCTGGTTAATTTTGTATGATGTTCTGGTTAATTTTGTATGTATTGTTTTATTGAGCGAAACTAGAGATGCAGCTGTCTTCATGGAATAAGCATGGAGGCAATCTTTGAAATATTCCATGGTAGACTTTAATGTCTGTGTAGAATAGAATGGTCTTATAAGCTTCCCAGCCTGAGGTCAAACGTGTGTTTCCCCTTTCAGACTGCGTACCGTGGGCAGTGGCCGGTCGACCAAGGCGGTGTTCGTGGACGCTACAGGCCCGGTGACGGTGAGCAGTAACAACAGTTTACAATGACGACAGTCGACCAACAACCACACGTCATGGTAAGGGACAAGGTAGACTGTATGGCAATATTGGTCCTAGTGAGGAAATCAAATTAAAACTTTTATGTATTGACCTTAATAAGACCTCAGTAATATGTTGAACTGTTTCTGTCTTTTCTTGATGTAAGGGGCACAGGGGGCGTTCTCAAAGTGAATAGAAATAATAGTTTGTTGTAAAGGTCCACCGGTTAAGAATGGGCAGATTTTTGGTTTATGTGACTTTATTTTATATATTATCAAAGGGATCTGATTATAAAACTATGATCGCTTAAATATACCACCAGGACAAAATGTCACAAGGAAAATATGTTTGAAAATTCTCAGATATAGATAAGACGTTCACAGAAACATATTATAACATTGCAATCAGCTTTTATTACAGGGCATTACACATTTTAAGTTCTAAATTTTTCAGTCCTTTCTTGGTCTGCAGACCTATAGCCTACCAACATAATATACTGATATCATATACTATATTTAATTTCCCAAAGGTTTCCATTTGTATATATATTGTATAAAGTGAGACTCGACATGGAGGTTTTTATATGAATAAAAAATAACTTTGCAGGTACAATGAGAATGGTTAGGGCAATATTGAAGCCCCAACAAGCCAAGGCACCTCCAGGATCCAACCATTTGGCCCTGATCCCAAGGTACCTTCTAACAACACCTACTACATGCATCACCTGGAAAAGGATGGGAGACAACGAATGTGTTTTCTGGAATACAGAAAGTACCAAGCCTTAGAGATTTCCCCACTGCAGGAAATGGGGAGGACAAATCTAGTATGAGCCCACATAATGTTATGTAGCACTTACTAAGTTTCACTTTTATTTATCCAAAATTGTTAGTTATCAGAGAAAGAAAGCCTAGATGCACCCATACCGATGAGGATAACCATCCTGACCACCTTCTCAGATGGGAAGGTCCAGCCAGAACAAGGAGTAGGGCTGAGCTTCGTTGGATAGCTAATCCCCATTGATAGATCCATTGTATGGAATATGCCTGCCATGCGTCTGGAACAATTTAACAGTGGAGTCTAAGGCAATTCAATTTTTAATCACAGTTTCATTGAACACCAGTATGGAAAAGATCAAACATGTAAAGACATGCTTTATGCCATTAGAAACGATGTTAAATATCCTTTGAAATGGTATGGCCCCCACTCTTATTGGTTTTAAATAATCATGAATTATCTCAGACAAAACCAGCAGATACAGGCTTAAATGAGAGTGAGAAGAGGAGATATGGGAACCATAGTCTTTGATGTGCTTATTAGCTGATCCAACCAGCACTGTTTTGCGACAGGACTTTGGAACACTGCAGCTTAGGATATTTGGTTTCCAATGATCCTTCGTAGGCTGGTGGACCACATAATATAATATCAATATCCCTACGACTGTGACAACTGCATGTTATCTAACCCGGAACGAGTTACTGGATAAAAGAAAAAACATGTTGGTTCAATAGTTTTCATACGACAAAAAATGCAATTTAAACTTGTAGATACTTTTGTCATAGAGCAATGAGAACAACCATATCAGAACCAAGAGGAAATTGTTAGTTAATGCAAGGTTTTCATTAACTATCAACTGGAGAAACAATCATGATACAAATTATTCACCCAATAATTGGAATATTTCACAACAGGTGCCGCCACTACTGCACAAGTTTACTAACCCGGCATGAGAGGCAAAGGTTGCCACACACTTGCCTCACTCATAGAGGGAAAGGTGGAAATACATAGCGCCAATTGTTACAGTATAATGTGCATTTATGCACCAATTTGTAAAATCATATTTTCATAACATACTTTTTCTGTCGTATATACTTAACATTAAGATGCGCCAGCTGTAAGAATTTTATATAATTGTTATTATCGTTAGGTGTAAAATATTAATTAAAGATTAATTGCTTTATTTGATTTTTTTATTTGTATAAAATATAATCTCTACTCTGCTTGTTCATTTACGTGGTCTTCCATGTAAAGTTTGGACATTATCTGTATTTTACTGCCCTTAAATGTATTTAATTCTAACACACCAGAAAGGTCCGTAACCTTTTTCAATTTTTCATTAAACCAAAAGTAGCTTTCTTGTATAATCATACATGAAATCATTATCATCTAATCGAGTTGTAATATATATTTTTGTCCGTCAGTGCTTCCAGAGGTCAGTCTAATGTATTATCATAAAGGGGATTTCATTTTTAGATCTAATAATTTCAATGGGGCCCGTAGCCATGATTATGAAAGGGGGGTTTGTTTTTTGACTAATAGTCTTTTTTCAGAGTGGGGGCGGTCATTTTTTGAATCTTGGGCTAAAGCATATATATCATTTTTTTTATTTGTCGGTACCATATAAGTTATATTTCAAAGGACGGTTGGTCCACGAAACCCTGAACCCCCCTGGCTATGGGCCTGTTATAACATGAAGTAATTTTGTATTGTAACCAGTGTGTTGCTTGAACATGACATTGTACATGACATGTTTTCAAAAAAGTGTCCTAAATTTTGGTTAATATAAGCAGAAATGAATAAATGCAGGATGATTATATAACCGTTATTGATATAAAGCTCAATAGCAACACTATTTTAAAATCATATTGTCTATTCATATTTTTATAGGTTCAAGATGCTTTCAACCTAAACTGTTAAAGAGAGCCTAAAGCAGTGTATTGTTTAGAAAAAAGCCATACTCAAATTTTATACAATAAAAATACAATCAATGATAGTCTAACTCATGCCTATGGTAAAACATGAAATATAAATTAACTTTAAGATAATTAAAAAAGATAAATGTATATTGTCTATCTAGGTCAATGGGGTTCAAAAGAAATTCCAATTCGCTTGCAAAAAAACATAGAAATATGTATGGATTGAGTAAGTTCGTATGACTAACACTAGACAAGTGGCTTGGTCTAGTCTCTTGGATTGTATTTCTATAGTTTTTGGTTTTGTCAATTTTAGATCTACATTGCTTTTGGCTCCATATGGGACCTTCATTCTGTCTACTTCTGTCTATTAATAACACTCACCATAGCCATACATTTTATTGAAATCCTTCCTTGGTTCATTTCTTATTTCAATGAAACAATTATTATGTGTATGAATGGAAAATAAAAGGAAACTGACGGCTGTTATTCGATTGTTTTTGTATAATAAGAAATATGTGCGTTATTTGCCACGTAAATAAAGACAACAGAACTGTTTAAATGTAACACAAATCTGCATGTCTGAGGAAATAGCAACCGCAGGAGGAAGAAATAGAATGGCTAGTTTTGCTACATAATGAAAAACGTAATTTGAAAAAGATAACCAAGAGAACAATTATTTATAATTAATATGCAAAAAGAGAACCAGTCAATGGTCATACCTCAGACATTTCGATCAAGTTGATACAATGCATTGAAAGAGGGAAAAAAAAGAAAGAGATGCTCTATCTTTCAAATTATAGTGGGCACAGGAGGTATCTGCCACCACCCCAGGTGGCCACCTAGTGTGAGAATATAGTACTATGGGGGGGCCTTGTGGACCTGATGCCACCTAGTGTTACTGATGGAACCATGCAAAGCATGCTACAGGTCTCAGGGGACTAAATGTTTTCCTGTATAGTTTAATGTAACGCGGCATCCAATAAAAAAATATTCAGAAAGAGTGTTGCCCAAAAATTCTATTCTAAGCCTCTAGACAGACCTTTCATACACAACATATCAAAATTTCAGCATAGGTTAACCCTGAAAATCTTGAATAAGGGCCAAAAATGTGTACCTAACCTCATTTTGACAGGTCCGCACTGCCAAAATGCACCTAGAATACACCCTGTCCTAAAGGCATTCTCAAAAATTCTAGCAGTCAGATACCAGACTGTATGATATATAAATCAATTCAGGAATAGTTGGGGAGCATCCTGAATTTTTCCTTTGTTTTTCACTAGATTTTTCATTCTAATATGGACCAACCAGAGCCCAGCAAAGTATTCACTGCAGTCCAGAAAGGTATATGACACTACAGATGGCACCACATTTAGTTCTCTGAGACCTACATCCACAACAGGTTAATTGGAAAAAACCTTATGGTGCAGTTAGGCTTAAAGGTTATAGTCTACATACTTTTTCAGTCATGCTCTCCCCCCGAAAAAAATGTGCTATGCGATTGTGTCCAGTGTAGCAATATTGTGATTTTTTTCCCCAAATGAACATGGGGAGGGAGAACCCCCAACTCAACACACACCTTCTGTTTTTTTGTTTTTGTTTCTGTCGTTGTCTCATCATTTTGAACTGTTTGCTGAGGAAGTATCATAAAAAAAGCCTGACTTTCCGTTCTTTCATATTTTTTTATAATTCTTTTATTGCTTCTGAATAGGACATCGAGATCTTCCAGCCAGAAGTGAGTTTCAACCGAATATTATAACCAAACCATTATTCATATATCCTTTAATTTAAGGCACTGATTTGATTATAAAAAGAAGAAATAGGGTTGTCATAGAAAGTTGTTTGTAGGGAAAAACTGCATCTAGTTCTTTTAAGGGAGGTATAATAATATAATTATATTGTTTTGTTCATAGCTATTCACTTTTAGATAAACTAATATTTCCCTGGGGCCTATAGGTCGGCATGATACAACATGATGTGCAAGACTTTACAACTTCATCTACGTATCATATTCCGCAATTTGGAAACCACGTAATAGGATTAATAAGATAATGATAGGGGTAACATCGGAAATGCTTGGATAATAGCATGTAGATCCAGTAATTTGGGGAATATGGGGGCTCCAATTTATAGAAATTTCTTACTTATTTACTCCGTCTCATTATACTTTTTATTGGTTAATACCCTTGGTCTAAGTGACAGGCTGTATTGCACTAGCCGATTTTACTCACGATTTCAGAAATCGCCAGTAGCGACAAGTATCAAATACAGACATGATATATATATATATATATATATATATATATATATATATCATTAGAAACGATTATAAATTACCTTTCAAATGGAATGTAACATGCATGTGTTACCTTCATATTCCTAATGAAAACTTAGAAATTTCCAAATTCCCGGCAGTCAAATTGCCAAGTGGAATACAGCTTTTATCCTACATTGCTCGGTAAATATCTAATGGAAAAACAATAAAACACGTAGCATCGGCGCCAGTCTGCATAGCCGGCCGGCCGCAGGGTGCGTTCCTGTGGTCAGATAAATGACTTCCCCGTTAACCTGTTTGTCTGTAGTCTCCTATATATGTTTACACTGCTTATAGTGCAGGGTGCAAAGAACTTAATTCTTCCGACATTGTGTTTTGCTACGCCTCCACTATGGATATATAGGCAATATTGACATTGTATTTCGAAAGAGGATATTCGTTGTCTGACTGTATCATGGATATATATAATTATATATATATATATAATATAATAATATAATATATATATATAGACAGACAGATAGATAGATACTGTATCATGGATATAGTTAAATACACATATATATATATGATTATGTATAGATACCCAAAACTTTATGTACAGAAAATGATAACTTAAACACCATTTTGTTTCCAGTTGGATATTAAGAGAAACGTTCAGTTCTATACACCCTATGAAAATACGTTCAGTTCTATACACTCTTATGATTCCCAAGATTTGCTCTTTTGGAAATAATTACCAAATTCATCGTTTCAGACATATGCCGCAATAGGAACGCCACATTAACGAAAAAGGTTTTATTGTGCATGGTGTCCATTCATTTTTCTTTCCCAAAAGGGACCTGTTTCAGTTTCGTTTTTAAAGAAAACTCAATAGGCCTATATCGACCTTACATTCAGTTCAGTCTCTGTGAATACACTCACTATTCCCGTTCAGTGGCGGATCCGGGGGGTGGGGGGCAAACGGGGCAATTGCCCCCTCCCCCCCCCCCCTCCTCGACCAAGGGAACACAATTTTGGCATCTTAAAACTGGGAGATCTGTGTTAATCTGGTTGTTTATTTTTCATATTTATAAGAGGGGTCAGGGTTTGCCCCTTCTAGAGCACTGGCTCTGGATCTGCCCCTGCTGTTTCAGCCTGTGAACCCCAATGATATATGTAAAATTATCATTCCATGTCCTGTTTCGATTTAAAGAATGCTCACATCTCCTTTGTCTGTAACATTTACCAGGGGTCTCGTTTATAAACAGAGGCCTTAACTCTGCCCGGAATGACCCTGGGACTGACCTGACGAGGAGAGGTCACGTCAAATACTCTCTACAAACAAAAAGGGGCGGATCACATGTACTTTACAAACACACTTAGTGCACACTCTATGTACTACACAAACACATGAGGGGGGGGGGGCACTCCACCCGGGTTTGGGTACCCACTGCAAAACAGGCCCCAGGAGCTGTGGCTGTACCTGTCGTCTAGGCTGAAAAAAGGGGGCTGTAACTAGCCCAGAAAGTTCCAAAAGGGAGTCTTTCATTGACACCATCCTGTGGGAGCTGTTGCTTTTAGGTAGTCTAATCATGGAATAAGCATCAAGGATTAGCCACTATGATTGTTTCCGAAACAATTCCAAGGTAAAAGCTCATTTCTGAGCTTTTTCAGTAAGCAAATCATATAGCTGCACTATAAACAATGGGCTGTCTATTCACATCTTAGAAAAAAGGGGCTGTTAAATCAAAGCAGAGAGCTGTCTTAGTGGAAAACCAGGGGCAGAATTTTTGTATCCCACCCTAGCTCAAAGAGTCAGTGCCCCCCCTCCCCCCCCCCCTCGAGGAACACAAACACATGGGCGGATCCGCCCTATGTCCCTGGCCAACTACAATTAGGGGACCAATGTATATGCAAGCCATATGACCTAGACCACAACAAACATATTAGAAGGCATCATGCCAATGACGATGCAATGGTCGGTTAAAAACTGGAATGAATTGTATTTACCATCCTGACTGGTTACGCATCACTAGAATTGTCTGGCTTAGTATAGATGGGTGTTTCTGTATTTTGTATATGCTTTGTTTATATGTTGCATTAAGCTATTGGGGTTGAAGAAATACATGGTCAGGGCTAACTGAAGTATAATTTTCACAGATGCAAATCTCTTTCATTTTTCTTTGGGGTACAAGTTAGTAGATTCATATTAACGAAATGAAACTGCATAAAGTAATATGTTGAAAAGGTATTGTCTTTAAATAGTTTTAACCGCTTTAAACGAAGTCTAAAGCGGTTACATGTAATCAAACAAAGTTTAAAGGGGTTACAAATCCCTTTTATATTCTGAATATTTTCTAGCGAAGGTCTACGTTTACGTTCCATTCAGAGAGAAACAGGGGAAATCTGTCAAAAGAGGATTTCCTCTGTGAGGGCCTGAAATGGTACTTTTTATGATATACATAGGTTATATTATTATACCATAGGTGAACCATTTCAATGACTGACATGCATATAAATGGTGTCGTATTGGTTTGCATGATAAGCATTTTACCAGTTATAAGGAGGATAGACACCAGGTGAGAAGGATTGTTTTATTTTAGCTCCAGTAATTTGCTCACCAAAATGTTGTCTAAATCTATCTTACACATTTCATAATTTTTACACAGTTATCTATTGATATAGATCCTATAAATATGTCATGGAATTAGACAAACTGGCGTTGCCAGCTATTCCGTTTACAAAATTAATAATACCTCAGTTGCAATTCTAAATAATAGGTAGGACCTAAATAAGAAAATGTCATTTTTTTAAATGATATGAAACAAGGATATCAATAAGAAGATTGCATTCTTTTAGTAAAATGTAATTTTTCTACATTTTATTTTTTTACAAACTTCTTTGAAAATTCTATATATTTAGATAAGAAATCTGAGACACTTTTCTTTCGAACCAAACCTCTTTTGGAGGCATGCAAAATCTGAAGCTGGTAACTTATATTCAAAGTGGAATATTCATGTTCAAAGAGTGAAAGTAGAAAAATCAGTTGTCAATCTATAGGACTGTAACTGAATACATATATATGTACATGTATATATATATAATTGGATAGAAAGAATTATCACTTTCAGAGTGATGTATCGAATGACACTGTACCTAATGTGATGTATAATAGTGCTAAAGATGATTCATGTGCAAGCCCTGCCTCCTGCTGTCTATCCTTAATACATATATAGGCATTATGACTATCATCATAGTGCAATCTTAATTTGGTATGCATTACATTACTTACTCATCCTATACTGATACTCCTTTGTGTTATATATAAGTGGAAAGTATTTGCAAGTTAATTGACTTAGCCATTGGCGTGGGCAGAAAATGGTAGGGTGGGTACATGTACATGGACAAAATGTGCGTGGGTCGTAATGGTAGGACAAGGGATACAACGAGGATGTTAGGATAGTAATAGGAATTATAGGAATCCCGAGATGAAGCGTCAGGGAGGGGTTCTTCCTGCTATACACATATAAATCATGTACAAAATGTAGAAACTAAACATGAACTGTTATCCTTCCTGACAACTGAAATGTTAATGAACGTTTGCAAAATATATGATCAGTTGAAACTTAAATAATTGTAATATTTAAGAGTGACTATGTTCTTTATAATGTATATAGATTTTATCGTATAAACGGTAACTTGTTGTGTCGTCATGAAAAGCGCATGTATATGTGATGAGGACTTAATAAAAATAAATAAATAAATAAATAAATCATATATTGTAGAACGTGTACTATAAGTATAAACCTGAAATGCACATTGCGCTCATTATATGGTCCCATATAAGCATATCTAGCAAATATCTAGCAATATTGCTTGCGTTTTTATTGATACGACCTACCAGGCATAACATACTAGGCTACTTGATGTTTTCAGGACCTTCTCTGACTGAGAGGGTGGATCTACCATAATATGCTTGTTATATTCCATGTCACACAGTGCCAAATTATATGAAGCCTTCAAAAGTAGGTGCCTTTCATTATCCTGTTGTATTGCTATTTGGTTAGAAGAGGTGTTGGATGCAATTGCCATACAAATAATCCTTTCACTGGTAGAGAACTGATTTCCCTTTCATAAGTGATGTATTAAATATATAGAAGGGTCAGGGTACTCAGAAAGTGCACTGATAATTGCTGGGCATTGTAGGCATAGTCACAATTGACTATCTTACCTCAGTCAAATTGTGTTAGTCATCCTGACTTGTGTAAATTCTGACATAGTCATCTAAAGTAAGTCAGATTGACTAACAGTGATAGTTAAACTTATTAGGTTTTTGAAAGGATGTGATGACATAACTGACAGAAAGTGACTTCAAGTGAACAGAAAGCAGCCATTTGTAACTGCCTGATGTGTTGTAAGTTATCTCTTTTAATCTAAGTCATCTGCATGTGTTACATATGAATGTGATATATACTATTTTGGGAAGTAATGGTACAATACTGGGACCAGTCTTAAACCTTACAAACTTGCATTTTGTAAACAAGGAGGGTTTCAAGAAAGGTGAGTTTTCATTTTGAAATAGAAATCCAACCTTAGTCAACTGTGACTATCTATGTTTGTCACATTAGTCACTAATGACTAAGAAGGGTTAGCTGATATAGATGTTGTGCAGACGTGGTCACGAGATCACTTTTTGGTGATCAACAAGTGGTGATCAAGACTACATAGCAAGGGAATAAATAAAAATATGTGAATTGTAAGTGATAATAATTGCAACGTGTTATTCAGTGAGACTATTTTTGATAAAGGTGTATGCCAAATGCTTAAGAATTTTGAATACCAATGGTTTTATATTGATCACCAATATGGCCGCCAACCCATTATGTGCAGTTGTGAGGTCATCTGCACGAGGTCTTTAGGCCGCATCAATTTGACTAGCAAAGTCAGTCACACTTGACAAACTTTTAAACCCTTAGGATTATCATAGTGGGAATAACAAGGGAAGATCGATATTCATAATTAATTATGAATAGAAGAGGCCCCAACGGATAGCCATAAATATCAGCGTGACTATGATCAATGCTTAGAGCGCCTTGACATATAAGGACAAATTAGTATTTCATCCTGCCTTTAATTTAAACTTTATGTCTACTTTTAGTCAACATCTATTCTAGGTGTCCATTTTCACTGGCCGCTTTCATTTCCTTATTCTGCACTGTAAGAACGGTTCATATGGAGGCATATATACCCTGATGAATCCGGGTCTTATACCCACAATTCTATTACCGTGACGCTCTGTGTGTTCATACCCTCTCGGTTACACTTATGTCTGGTTAGGGACTCCCCCTGTAATTGTTTCATCCGAAATCAAGAGTCACTCTTCAAACAGCGAGTGGAGATATGGGTATAATAGTGCGACGTACGGCCTCCCCTACATCATGCATTATCTGGGCGGGAATTAATGCCAACAAACAAGGATGCGGGGAGGATAATCGCAGACACAGACGACATTTGCCCTGGGTGTAGGGGGGGTGGCACTCAGTCTTTGAATGTAGGTACCAACTGCGAAACTACAGCCCCCCTTTTATCTATTGGCATGTCCGAGGTGCCCACCTTTTCTGGATATCTCAGGAACAGCCCCTCAAAAAACATCTATGGGACATTCCATTCAGTACGTATGCACATTTTCAAAAATCTCAGACCCTCCCCTTGGGCCAAAATACACATAGGATATGTACTAAATTGTACGCACATTTTCAAAAATCTCAGACCCTCCCTTCCCCCGTGATGCGTACATACTTAATGGAAGGCCCCTATTGATAATTTTTCTGGTCCCAACCTGATTTCAGAGTATGTTGTTTCCTTTTAGAGACAACAGATTTCAACTGCGTACTTTTTACTTATAGTGTAGCACCAAAGATAACCTATCATTGACATCCCACCTGAAAGATAGCTTGATTATCTGACAATTATCTGACAGCCCCCCCCCCCCCCCTTGCCTTTTAAGCCCTATTTGTCATTGACAGCTATAGCTCCTCAAATGTACCCATATCCAGTCTCCAAGTGCCCCCCCCCCCCCAACCCATGAACATTTCGCTTGACTGACCCAGACGTCAGTCACGTGGTGTTCATTGCGCGTCATCATCACTCTCAGGGCGTATCTTCTGTCCCCTCATTCACCACGTATGACAGATCATATCTCTGTTTGGAGAGTGAACGTCATCAGCGCCGTAGTCACGTAGATTCCCGCGCACCTACGAGACATCCGGGTAGTCGAGCGCGTGACGTCATTAGGTTCTTCTTCCGATGGAATAAGAAGTTGGCTTTGTTCATTAGGAAAAAGTCGGTCTTATTAGGGACAGACAAAGGGAATTACCGAGCAACTTTTGTATCAGGTAGGGACTTACTTTATATGTCGTCTTGTGTCTGCTTTTTCTCTTTTTCTGGAAATATTCCTCTGCTTTCAATATTGATGATATGTTGATTTCTCTATCAACCACATTGGGTACAGAGGATAAAGGAACTCTGACATAAACTTGGGAAATTCCGCATTAAGGATAGACAACACCTCTAAGCACCCAATTTGCGGGACTCCCTTTAAATAGGTACATTTCATTTCATGATTATGCCTTAATTATTTGTCTTATATCATTGGATAGCAGTTTAATTACCCTATCTGCTCATATAATTTGTTTTACCTTGTGATGAAATTTGCCAATGTGATACTGCTGGATTTTCAAAAAACGAATTTTTAACTTTTATTTTTTGAACAAAGATATCTTGCTTACTATTCAATGTAAAGCCATGAAATTTTCAGTGCAAGTAGAAAACATTCGTTTGAAGGGAAGCGTGTCTCAGATTTTTGATTTAGGCCTTAGTTTTTGTTTTATAAAATGTAGAAAATAATGTTTGAAAAAAACACTAAAAGTTTCCCGTTTTTTTCCATAAAATAGAAACTATGACCTAAATCAAAATTCTGAGACACGCTTCCCTCCATGTGAACGTTATTGACTATCTCCCAAAATTTCATGATAATCCATTGAGCCATAGGTGAGATATCCATGTTCAAAAAATAAAAGTGAAAAAACGTGTTTTTCACCTCTGATTTCCCGAATCTTAAAATGAGAACAATATGCTATATGTCAAAAGATAGAGAAAAATATGATCTTTTATATGATGTGTCTTTTATTACTGTACCTTTAAAAGAGAGAGCGCAATGGAGATCCCTGCAAATAGCACTCTGAGAGGTGTTGTCTATCCTTAAAAGTAAAATAAATACCCATATAAGTACACATATATAAGATATGTGTATAGGCCTATTTACATATATATATAGGCTATATATATATATATATATATATATTATATAATAATAATAAAGGGCGGAGGAACTTATTAAAGTGTGCGCATAAACAAGTAATGTATACTAAACTGTAGTACTTCTATACAAGTCTGCATTATGGTAGATAGTCATTAAGATCAAACAACTGATTATGACTAGGCGTGCTAGCATATATACAGAGGTCAGAAAACAAAAAAAAGACCAAAGATGGACCTAGAGTTGGCTCAGTTTAGCGCACCAATACCTCCCTGAGCCAACTGGTCCAGCACTAATTACAGGGGAAAACACATTGTGTATGATATATGGCCGGGCACTGGCTCTTGTTTTTTGGCTAAAGCCAAAGTAACCTGGCACCCCTCGCATTAGGCCCCTATAGGCGGTACTGTGCTATGAAAACTGAGGGAGACTGCGTGTACTGTCTTCTTTTAATTAGCCCTGGAGAGAAGTAGAGAGAGATGTAGAGGTATTTAATATATGACAGATGGTCTAAATTGAAGTTGTGGCTTACAGGATATTTCATCTGTAGTCAAATTACTCTCTTGGTTATACTTGTACAAAGAGTGAAACTTTTTTTAATTTCCAAGCTTAATGAGACTACTGCATATCCTTTCCAATCTCAAAGGTGCCCATTCGATGACATGTAGAGAAAGTTATAAAAATGAGCGTAGAAATAGCTGTATTTTAATAACAGAAGTCGGTAGCCTTTGTTTGTTTGGTTGGTGGTTGCTTGGTTATAAAACATTAGAGTTGTTGGCAAACAGCGCAGTGCAACCACTTATCTGTAGAAAAATGAAAAACTAATATATGGATTTCTTATGCTTTCAAGGAGTATGGATCACACCTGAAATGCAAAAATATCCACTGTGATACCAAAGTATTATACACAATCTGCCCAATTTTATCACCCGCACAGTCGAGGAGCGGTACGTACAAGGGGTGGTGTGTATTGTGGGGCTGTACGTACCGCTCATCGTTTTCACTATTTGAAAGTTATTTAGATCATTGCTTGGGTGATAAAATATAGAAGACCCCTTGGGGTCGTCCTTGGGTGGTCGTACGACCTATGGGAATCGTACGGCCTGCGGGCTTCCCCCTTGAGCCGTGACGAACCCCTCTGGGTCGTACGGCCACCCTCGGACGCCCCCCGCAGGTCTTCTTCTATTTGAATCATGGAACAGGGGATTCTAGGCCAAGTTTGATATTTCTTTGAAATATTCTACTTGGTTTTGAAAGAATGTATAATTAAGTAAAAGCATCTCTAGATATTCTCTCTTGTTTACCTACTACGCACCCCCACCCCCCACCCCCCATACCCGAGTTCATTTCTTCATACGTGTCTGATAAAGCTCTAATGTAAGAGATTAATAATCATTACTCTATTAAAGTTAACAAATTGTAAACCCAGGTCACTTATGATCTCGGGCCCAAGGCCATGGTGAGAAGTGTTGGTGGTCGGTAAGTGAGATTTATGGCGGGTATGTCTGACAAATTGTGCAATCTGTTCGTGTTCTAATAGACCAGGTTGTGAACCCTTTTAGTTGAGGGATGGGGCCGGTGGTTGGGGAAGGGTTGTTAGACTGGGAGGGGGGAGGGCTGGGGTGGCCACCAAGAAAAAACTATGAAAAATCGCGTCCACGAAAAGTTATAATATCCGCAATACCTACATTTCCTATGATGGGATTTTAGAAATAAAAAATTTGCGTGGATTTTGTTTCAAAACTTTACACTCCCAAATTGTACCAATGTATTCCAAACATACATTAAACAGTATTTTAGGTTGATTTACCTATATTATGAATGGTTTTCGTATGATTTTCACTGAACTTTAATGTCCACGAAATTGTTGTACATTTTTTCTGGGGAGGTTTTTCAATCATGGCCACGAAAAAAAGGGTAAAAACACCTATACGAAATTTTGTAAATTTTTCTTGGTGGCCCCCCCCCCTGGAGAGGGGGTGGGGGCGCTGAAAGGCGGTTGGGAAGGGGAGCCTGGAAAGGGAAATTGATAAGAGGGAGACTGGAAAGGGGGTTTGGGAAGGGGGGCTGGAAAAGGGGAACTGTAAAGGGGGGAGCTGAAAAAAGGGGGGAATAGGCCTCGCTAAGTACCCGACAAATTTACAGTGGCGTAGCCAGGGGGGTTCCTTGGTGTCTGAAACCCCCTTTGGTCTTCCAAGATATTAGTAAAATATAAGAAAATTATTGAAAATCGATGGTGGAACCCCCTTAATTACCTGGAACCCCCTTTGTTTTGAGACTTGCTACGCCTCTGGCCCATATCCCCCTCTCACCGACACCTTTTTTGAAATATCGAGTGTGTCTGAAATTAAACTCTATTCATTGATCGAAATAGATGAAGCTGGAGATCCTGTATTTCTATTCAACAGAATCCCTCATTTTACACCATGTCCCTAAACTGATAAGACTGTAATTGGGTTATGGCCAAACAAACATACATTTCATTAGGATGCTATTCTTTGGCTCTGATATAATATATTGGAGAAATAATTTTGTATTAAAATTGCTAAGTGATAAGTATGACCACACAGTAACATTTTACCCTCTAAACAACGATGATAGTGATATGCATAGGACCAGGCTTTGAAAGAAGACAATACCAGGAAGACAAAAAACGAAAGCTAAATTAACCTATTTATTCAGAGAAAGTTATTGTTTTTACTTCCTAAAACGTGCCGTAGGCATATATGCAGATTATTATTACGAACAACCGCAAGCAGCTCTTTATCAAGAACTGAAATAATAGTCAAATATTTGGGTAAGATTCCACCCAGTCCAATTTCCCTGAATAATCAGCAATACTCCATGAGTACAGTTATTTCCCTCTGTGCACGATCACGTACTATTTTTTGTCGCGGACGTGCACAGGCAGTGACCCCATGACCTCCCGCCCACAGGAATGTACCATTGCCCCCTTTGATCAACGTTGATGTATGTCCTGGTACTCCATAACGGTAAGTTCAGTGGGTCCTTTGTTCTTGCCGAACGGGTTATCATTATTAGTAGGTAATTAATCGACACGGCCGTCAGCAGTTAGATACACTTGCAAACAGTCCACTGTCCTGCTACAGAACTTGTGACGACCACTGACTACTAAGGCGCCGACCAGAAGACAATTCGAGGCCCACGAAAAGTATTAATACTCACGATGACACTATTTCCCATAACGGAAATTTCGTGAATTTTTTCTTTCAATCGTTCTCAATTTTTTCATCCTCCAACCGGTTTAAATGATCGTGTTAGATAGATAAAAGATTATTACATTGTGAATAATTTCTCGACGAACTGCCATGTTCATGAAATTAAGTGAATGTTTTTGGGGAGGATTTTCTCATCGCGGCCATTAAAATACTCTTATAAACAAAATTTCGTTGATGTTTTTTGGTCGGCCTTCAAGCATTTCCCAAAGATTAATTGGGGGGGGAGACATTTATTTGAAATAAAAGCAATGCTTTTCGTATTTCATACTGTATTTATTCCAAACAACAATTTGAGGTCAATCCAGCGGGTCTTAGTGACTAAAGAATAACCCCAATCCCACAGGGAAAATGAATATGGGCTCTTAGGAAATGTTCAATATTGGATGGCCATAGGGGTGACGGGGTACCTTAATTTGAAAGAAGACACTACATTAATGAAAACTCAAATTGAAATCGAGGGCAAAAGTAAATCGATAAGGCAACTTACTTGTCACAAGCTTGTGCGCGCATGCACAGACACGTGCGTGTGCACACACACACACACACACACACACACACAGAGAGTCACACACACACACACACACACAAACACACACACACACACACACAGACACACACACAGAGTCACACACACAGACACACAGACACACACACACACACACAGAGTCACACACACACACACACACACACACACAGAGTCACACACACACACACACACACACACACACACACACACACACACACCTAAATTGAGGTGTAGGCATAGTATGGAAAAAAATGTTGACAACTCGATTTCCCTCCACGTATGTCTTTAACACCTAATGAATGTTCTACATTATCAAGTAGATATGGAACTTTTATCTTGTAGTTCAGGCCTTTTCTTGGTGTTGGTATTTCTGAATTCCTTTGAAATTTTTAAATAGCCAGACTAGGTTTTATGTATACACACAATATGCGTCCCCCAGAATTTCCATTAGTGAAAAGGTAAAAAAAAAAGATCAGCAGGTTTGTGTCATGTATGCACGTGCATGCAATAAGATATTCTCCGCCACCCTGACCTAAGTATCATTGTCCATACTCGTATACGTACGCTTCGAGTTACCGCGACCACAGGTATGCCTGAAACACCTTAAACATGTCCTCAAATTAGCCATGAAAAACGCAAGAGTTCAAAGTGGGTAATTGCTATTGTCCTTGGATCAGGCCGTTTACAGGGAGAAATGAGGGGTTCCAGTCACTCACGTTGTATAAAATACATAACTGCGCCTAAATGCGTTCTTAAGATTCACAGAACATAGAATTTCTTATATCAAATAATTTGGCATACTAGTACTAGGATTTAGGGGAGGCTGAGGCACGCCTCCTCTCCCTTAAATTTTACCTAACTGATTTTTAAAATATTTCCGGAGGCGCCTCACATTTTTACTTAGGGGTCCCTTCTTTCTAAAATTTCTGGACTATTCCTGCTAAGATATGTTTCCTTAAACAATTTGATTCCTATCAGGTGTAAGCTTACAACATGCAGTGAACGTGCATTCTGAGTTTCCCATGACATGCCAACCCCATCATACTCACCTGTAATCAACAGGCCTACAGGTATGTGGGGGTCGTGACGGGGTGATGGTCAGGGCCCTTTGTTCCCTGACCTCAGCCTTAACTAAGGACATTGAGAACCGGCACAATCAGCACGTCAGTCATTAGGCTAGGATCTCGACCGTACCCTTGGGATTGCTGGTCTGTTATATAGAGGTTGATACTAGGGAGAGAAAATGTGCTTACCAAGGTGTTATGTCCCCAGGTTTGAGGCTTTCGACGTATTTTGTACCCATGTACCTTGAGTGGCTTACTCAACCCTACACCTAGGTCTTACATAGAATATAATTTAATATTAGTGCGTATGCTCCTCCCCTTCCCTTTCTTATTGATGCATATACCACGTAATCAATGGAAGTCCCCTTGATATATAGAAAATAGTTCCGACAGTTCGTAATGGTTGTAGGATGAGATGATAATTGCGATCATTTGAGTGAAATAGGAACGAACGACTTGAAGAACCGACTAGAAGATCACATAGAATATGATGAGCACATATAAATGCTGCCACCTTGAATAGATCAACATTAGTTCCAATGTGGCACTTTCCTATCAGCCCTTTGCACTAATACTTCTATGTTTCACCGAGTGATTCCGATTTTTATGTATTTTCATAGGCATTACAACATTACAATAGTCACATGTGACTAGGCGAGTAATTTTTGTTAATTGAGCAGCGCTCCCATTATTTCTGTAAGCCCGTGTTCATTTTTATGGTGAAGGGGTTTCGCTGTAGGTGCATTGAACAAAACTTAGCTGAACATGGCCGTTACCTCGCATTTTTGCTGGAAGGTTCATAAAGCATTTTATCGAAACATATATGACATAGATCTGGCATTTAGGATTTGGCGTATGATACTGAATTTCGAAAAAGCCGCACTAAACTTCATGATCCTGTCTCCCATCCACACACCCTATGTGAAGGGTCCCCAAGTTTAGGGGAAAAGAGAGGGTTCTCTTTGATGTTTGATCTGGGTTCAGGGCCGACTTCCCCTATCTGTGACGATGGGTCCGTCCCACACAGCCTGTGTTGTGGTCTTGTTGATCCCTCTCCCGTATTCAATTTGGCCACAATAGACATACTATGATAAATATTGCGCAAAGCCATTGGTCCGGTGTTTGTGATCTCCATCTGATCATCATTTCCAAATGGCCTTATTCATACCGTGTACCCATTGGTCCAAGACCAGTTTCAGCCATCTGATTGATATTGTGGTTCATACCAAAAATAAACCCTCCATTATTTACTTATTATTTTTCCTAATTTCATTACCTCGCCATTCTCATTAATTGGGTTAAGTAATGTGAAAAATATCAATACCTAAGCGTAGTTTGATTAGGAGGCCTTTTAACTTTTTTTTATGTGTAATGATAAAAAAGAAATTCATGAAATCTTAAGAAGACTTCTAATATAAGCCGCACACACGATTTTAAGGTTCAATATTGTCTACTTTCTACACATCTCTAATACAGGCCGCAGCTTATATTAGAGGTTTTACGGGTAGTTCAGAAGTGAGGAACGTTCTAACACGGTCACGTGGTGCATTAAAGAAAGAAATGTCAGTAGGTATATGATAAGTTTTCCTATTGTGTATCTGTCAAATAAAAGAACCCTATGACTCTTCGGGATATTCCCAGATATCTAGACATCTCACAAACTCTGAATCACATGTAGCATATTTTGTAGACAAAATATATTATTTCCTCCAACCCACTCAAATCCTATATCAAGGTACCACCCTTAAATTTTTGTATACTTTTTGTAAGAACCCAACACTACAGAGAAAGGAGGGGAAACCATCAGACACATAATATACACATGATACTGAATTTGCCTTAACCCTAAATCAGCTGGGTATCATGTTGGGCCAGGCAATATGACGAGCCTTCAATGCAGGCTTTACGGGCGTACTTTATGGCTGTGATTAACACGGTGTCATCCTAAACCTGCTGACGACCTGTCCACATCCGGGATTTTGCCCTAATCCCATCCGCACATATAGTGGGATCTGTTAACAACATTTTTGTTACGCGGCGGATAAAAGCACCAAATTTTGCATGTGGCACCTCTGAGGCACAACTATTGAATCTAGAAGGGGGGCCATCTTGAAATACCAAAATGAAATTTTGACAAATTTTGTATGTTTTTAGCATTTGAAATTTAAGGTATTTAACCAAAACTTTTGGCTAGCTTCAATTAGACCTATTGTATAGATTCGAAAGGTAAATAATTGAATTCCCTGTCCTATAATCTACCAATTTGGACAATAGCAATGTGTTTCTAGGCATTTCAGATGCTGAGATATAAGATTATTTCATTATGTCAGCCATATTGGATTTTTGGCCCCCGTCTGGGTTATATTGATATTTCAAGGTGGCTCCCCTTTTAAATTCAATGAAGGGGTCCCAGGGGATCATCAAACCAAATGAAATCAAGAAATCTTGTGGCAAAAGAGTAAAGTCTATATCCTTTCTTTTGAACTATTTTGGAATCCAGCGGTCATTATCAAAGGTATCATGCAAATGAATTCAGCCATTTTGAAATTTATGGTATTGTATTGGATGAATATCATATTTATTGAGCCCTCTAGGCTATTAACAACTGATATTGGAACCATTTCCCCTGGCCTTATGCCTTAGTAGCTAAAAATCATAATATTTCTCAAAAGTGGTCAGCCATCCTGGATTTTGGATTTCCACATTGACTTGAAAAATAAATAATTGAATTCCCTGACCCATAAGCCCTCAATTTTGACACCAACCATGTCTATTTAGTCTTTTAAGAAGCTGAGATATAAGAATTTTTATAGTAAAAGTCGGCCATATTGGTTTTTGGGCCCCCACATCCGTCCTATTGATATTTCAACGTGCCTCCCCTTCCAGATTTGATAGTTATGCCTCAGAGGTGCCTCATACCAAATTTGGTGCTTTTATCCACCGCGTAACGATTTCTCAAAAAAATGACCTTAACAGACCCCACTAATAGGGACTGTCTCCACCCGGCCCTAATCCCACCCACCCATAGGGACTGTCTCCACCCTGGCCTGGCCCTAATCCCACCCACCCATAGGGATAGTCTCCACCTGGCCCTAATCCCATCCGCCCATAGGGACTGTGCCCACCTGGGGCTGGCCCTAATCCCACCCATAGTGACTACCTCCACCCGGGGCCTGGTCCTAATCCCACCCACCCATAGGGACTGTCTCTACCCGGGGCTGGCCCTAATCCCACCCACCCATAGGGACTGTCTCCACCCGGGGCTGGCCCTAATCCCACACACTCATAGGGACTGTCTCTAACCTGGCCCTAATCCCACACACCCATAGGGACTGTCTCCACCTTTGGCTGGCCCTAATCCCACCCACCCATAGGGAATGTCTCCACCCCGGGCTGCCCCTAATCCCACCCATAGGGACTGTCTCCACCCGGGGCTGGCCCTAATCCCACCCACCCATAGGGACTGTCTCCACCTGGGGCTGGCCCTAATCTCACATGCTCATAGGGACTGTCTCTAACCTGGCCCTAATCCCTCCCACCCATAGGGACTGTCCCCACCAAGGACTGGCCCTAATCTCACCCACCTATAGGGACTGTCTCCACCCGGGGCTGGCCCTAATCCCACACACTCATAGGGACTGTCTCTAACCTGGCCCTAATCTCACCCACCCATAGGGACTGTCTCTACCTTTGGCTGGCCCTAATCCCACCCACCCATAGGGACTGTCTCCACCTTTGGCTGGCCCTAATCCCACCCACCCATAGGGAATGTCTCCACCCCGGGCTGCCCCTAATCCCACCCATAGGGACTGTCTCCACCCGGGGCTGGCCCTAATCCCACCCACCCATAGGGACTGTCTCCACCTGGGGCTGGCCCTAATCTCACATGCTCATAGGGACTGTCTCTAACCTGGCCCTAATCCCTCCCACCCATAGGGACTGTCCCCACCAAGGACTGGCCCTAATCTCACCCACCTATAGGGACTGTCTCCACCCGGGGCTGGCCCTAATCCCACACACTCATAGGGACTGTCTCTAACCTGGCCCTAATCTCACCCACCCATAGGGACTGTCTCTACCTTTGGCTGGCCCTAATCCCACCCACCCATAGGGACTGTCTCCACCTTTGGCTGGCCCTAATCCCACCCACCCATAGGGAATGTCTCCACCCCGGGCTGCCCCTAATCCCACCCATAGGGACTGTCTCCACCCGGGGCTGGCCCTAATCCCACCCACCCATAGGGACTGTCTCCACCCGGGGCTGGCCCTAATCCCACCCACCCATAGGGACTGTCTCCACCCGGGGCTGGCCCTAATCTCACATACTCATAGGGACTGTCTCTAACCTGGCCCTAATCCCTCCCACCCATAGGGACTGTCCCCACCAAGGACTGGCCCTAATCTCACCCATCTATAGGGACTTTCTCCACCCGGGGCTGGCCCTAATCCCACCCACCCATAGGGACTGACTCCACCCGGGGCTGGCCCTTATCCCACACACCCATAGGGACTGTCTCCACCTTTGGCTGGCCCTAATCCCACCCACCCATAGGGACTGTCTCCACCCGGGGCCTGGCCCTAATTCCACCCACCCATAGGGACTGTCTCCACCCTGGCCTGGCCCTAATCCCACCCACCCATAGGGACTGTCTCCACCCGGGCCCTAATCCCACCCACCCATAGGGACTGTATCCACCCGGGGCTGGCCCTAATCCCACCCACCCATCGGGACTGTCTCCACCCGGGGCTGGCCCTAATCCCACCCACCCATAGGGACTGTCTCCACCCGGGGCCTGGCCCTAATTCCACCCACCCATAGGGACTGTCTCCACCCTGGCCTGGCCCTAATCCCACCCACCCATAGGGACTGTCTCCACCCGGGGCTGGCCCTAATCCCACCCACCCATAGGGACTGTATCCACCCGGGGCTGGCCCTAATCCCACCCACCCATCGGGACTGTCTCCACCCAGGGCTGGCCCTAATCCCACCCACCAATAGGGCCTGCCTCCACCCGGGCCTGGCCCAAATACCACCCACCCATAGGGCCTGCCTCCACCCGGGCCTGGCCCTAATCCCACCAACCCATAGGGACTGTCTCCACCCAGGGCTGGCCCTAATCCCACCCACCCATAGGGACTGTCTCCACCTGGGGCTGGCCCTAACCCCACCCATAGGGACTGTCTCCACCTGGGGCTGGCCCTAATCCCACCCACCCATAGGGACTGTCTCCACCCAGGGCTGGCCCTAACCCCACCCATAGGGACTGTCTCCACCCGGGGCTGGACCTAATCCCACCCACCCACAGAGACTGTCTCCACCCGGGGCTGGCCCTAATCCCACCCACCCATAGGGACTGTCTCCACCCAGGGCTGGCCCTAACCCCACCCATAGGGACTGTCTCCACCTGGGGCTGGCCCTAATCCCACCCACCCATAGGGACTGTCTCCACCCGGGGCTGGCCCTAATCCCACCCACCCATAGGGACTATCTCCACCCAGGGCTGGCCCTAATCCCACCCACCCATAGAGACTGTCTCCACCCGGGGCTGGCCACAATCCCACCCAAACAAAGGGACTGTCTACACCTGGGGCTGGGCCTAACCCCACCCACCCATAGGGACTGTCTCCACCCGGGGCTAGCCCTTATCCCACCCACTCATACGGACTGTCTCCACCTGGGGCTAGCCCTGGGGAGCGCGGGGGTGTGCTTTTGAGTCTTCCTGGAAAAGTTTTGATGTAAATATTTTTAATGTAAAATTCGGCCCAAAATTCGTTAAGGAAAACAAATACAAAAGCGGGCACCCGACCTTTTCAAAGTTGTCTTTCTTATCTCAATTTTAGGCGACCCAATTGATCGCCTATACCTTCAGAACTATGTGCAAATTCTTGGAGCGCATTTTGATAAGTGTGACGATGGCTAAAAAATAACCGGAGAGTGCCGTCTGCCCTCCTCCTCTTTTACCGCAATACAGGAAGGTTACATATAGGAGCCATATAAGCTTCAGTGGAACCACCCTCAATATGATTATATCATACATATTATTGCTGAGGCGATGTTTTTGTATAAGTTCAATAGTTCACTTGTATAGCAATTACCATTGTGTGACATGTAGTATGTACGCACGTGAATATCGTATGATAGTTCTTTTACGTATTTGTACGCATATTATTTGCTCCCGTCTTTTTGCTGCAATGTATGATCGTAGCAAGAGTTGCTCCCCTGAGCAACTGCGGCAACTACGATCACAATTGGTGTTTAGCTTCATTGAATTCTAGGCTTAGAGCTGGGCAACGTCTGCTAGGCGCAACATATACCAAAAATAGCTAATGTGGTTTTCAGGAAAGGATGTCTCACAATATGAAAATTAAATGCAAATTCTCTGCATTCATCCTTCGGAATCAATCTATTGCATATTCCATTTGTCCTGAGTTAGTGTTTCCACCGCTGATGAAGATCAGACGACAAAGGGAAGTTACTCGAAGAATATACTCATAACTAGAGGGGTACAAAACATGTCATTAAATGAGGACTGCAAGTAAATTGTGCATGATCAGGGTTTAGATAACTAACCTAATTTTCAAGAGTATGACAATTAACGACAGTTTGAAGTGAAACATAAATAATCTTCAACATTGCTAGAACGTTGTTTTTGTTTCTTTTGAAATTCTTGTATTTGTAAAGTTTGCACACATCTATAATGAGTAACGAGAAGCTTGGCGGGTTCCCTTTGTTTCAAAACAAGGTCCATATAAGGTAAAGGCAGAACAATCGCGGCATGACGGGTAAATAATTATGGTAATACTTTCCAAGCGAATGGTTACGTTTTGTGGTTACTACGAGAGGGAATCTAGCATCGGGAGGAGTCATAAAATAAAAGCTTTTAAATATGTGTATACAATTCTTACCATTCCTTCTCAACGTTTTTGTGTGTGTGTGTTTTTTTAGTTTGGGTTCCCACCAAAAACAGAGGACCCGACCGTTAAAGACCCCTTGGACCGTTCCCTTCCGCCCCCCTCCTGCATCCTACATCCCCCATCACCCAGACTCATAACATCATGCTCTCCGTAACATATGTCGCGAAGATCATCCCTAGACGTCCATATAAACACAGGCAGAAAACGCCGGCTTTAAGCATGGGGCCTGATTAGATTAGTCCTAGGTGCTGCCCCCTAGTGCTGGGAAACCGATCTAGCAGGAGGGGGGGGATGGGGGGGAGAGGAGAGAGGGGGGAGGGGGAAGGGGGAGAGTGGGGGAGGGGGAGGGTTGGAGGTCACTGGCCGTCAGAACCTGACCCTGATGGGGCATCATAAATCACTCTGCAGAATTGGGATCCATAATATGATCAGATAGTCCTGTTTGTATTATGAAATGCCAAGTGTACACTTTAAAATTGCATCTGAAGACCTGCAGCCTGTTGTAGTGTTATAATATTTTCCATGAACCTATAGCCAGCGAACTCTTCCCCCATAGAAGTTCCCAACGATTCCTAAATCCCACCTGGTTCGTTCAGGACTATCCGCTAGCAGGGCGCCACACTATTGAAAAGGATATATGGTATAAGTGCATATTATATACTTTTATAGAGCTTGTGAGTTGGGGAGAGATCCGGACATCAACAAGCCCTTGATTAACAGAAACACTTCGATCATAAAGACCAATACCTCTGTTCAATGATGTGAAAAACCTTTCTTCAATATTTATAGTTCCCAATAAATCTCAACTCTCAACTCTCAACTAAAGCGATGCAGGAGCTTTGATTGAATCTTCAATTGTCCATGATAAGTCTGCAAGGCAAAAAGAGAATAGCTTGGTAAGATGTCGTAAAATCGATTGGCGTATACGTATATAACTCTTGGCATTCCATAGGTCCTGTCTGGTGGGACACCGGCCAGGGCTGACAAACGGGACCAGATCTACAGTAATTAGACTCCCAGTGTCCAGGACCTGTCGGCCATCTGACAATTAAGACTTATATAGAGGGATGGATGGACCCCGGTGGGGGCCAGCCAGGCTAATATTTACAGCCATCATGTACATTAGCCGGGTCAATGAGATCAGGTTTCATATTCATCCCAATATATATTATATAGGACCTATAGGCATATATATATATATATATATATATATATATATCTACTTATGTATAATTATATTGAACCGTTATGGTTTTAAATACTATTCGAAGATAAGGTCCATTTGGGGGTAAGTAAGGAGTCTATTTAGGTTTTAGTACATCTTCGTATGGTTTCTTCATTGGGGATGTGGACTTTGCCATCCACCTTCTTTGTAATTCTTTATAAAGTAGTTTAACTTAGGAACAATAGAGTAATTAACTTTGAGAGGATCAATAGTTTATGCTGTTCTTATTGTTGAAGTTGTGTCACAATAACAAAATCCAGATTCAAGGAACCAGATAATTGCAATCAGTAATCATGACAGACAACTCTCCTCATCAAAACCTTCACAGTATAGATAATCCCTTCAGTTCTCATTCCATCAAAATAAATCCAAACAAAGTTAATTTCTTAGTACCATGTCAGGCACTGTATTCTCCCAAAAGATTACTATAGGAAAACATACAGAGGTTGACAGTACCACCCTGAATACGAGGTGGGTGTCGAAAAATTACTGCCCGAGGCCGTTAGGCTGAGGGCAGTAATTTTTCTGACATCCCACCGAGTATTCAGGGTTGTACTGTCAACCGAGGTAAGTTTTCCTTATATTATATACCATATTTTGTAAGTTATAAGCAAAAGAGAAAGAAAATTACCTGTGGAGCAAAGTGGGCAGTATTCCAATGTATTGATTATGCACACACTTTGACTGGTGTCAAGAGGTTTTCCCTAATATTCATTATTTTCTCTTAAATTAGGATTCTATCACTATCTCTATTATATTAGACTGCATTATTTTTCCTGAAATTAAAAAAATAATCATGCAAATCCATTCAGAATTCACAAAATAAGGAGAAAAACATTTTACTTAGTAAAGCAAGGTGGGCAGTATACATGAATACTGCCCACTGTGCCAATACACCAAAAATACTGAATGGCAGTGTCCAGTTAGTATTCATCATGTATTTTGGCATTGGTATATAATATTACACAGTACTGCATCTTAGGCCTATATATTGGCCCCCTGTATGCTACTATGCTATACTACCCTCATGCACTATGTCTCCAAACATCACTAAACCGTGCCGCCTTTTTTAGTAAGCCATGCATGCATGTGAAGTGTGCCATATAGAAGCAGTAGGCCTGTATGTCTTGCTAGGACATTCTGCAAAACAATCATTTCCATTTTTCAGATACAGATCCATTTCAGGTACTGGTCCGTTGATATAATTTTCTTCCATGTCTATAAAGTTATCTATACGGTATCAAAATTGATTAATTTTATTATTGAAATAATATAAAAGGAGTTTCCTGTTAGAAGGGATGAGTATAAGAATGAGAATGAAATTTTTCAGGCGCTTGCCATGCTGCTTGCCAATTAGGGACAAAGAATACCTAATACCTCAACACAAACAGCAATACATTATTTTCATTAGATAGAAGATCCAGATTATACAAAAACCATTGTTTGCTGAAGGAAGCATCCTCCTCTAATCTGTAAATACATTGACTTTCATCACAAGGAAACATTTTGGCTTTGTGCTGGAATGAATAAGATTGCATCTACAGCTAGCGACTTTGTCTGGGTAAATGCCTTCTCATTAGAACAATCCTTCGCCAAATCCAAACTCAAATTACATCCACGGTAGTTTTAGATATGAAAGTAAAACAAATGAAATGCAATAATGCAAACTTTCCAAGATTTGTAGGCTTATGTTCACTGTTTTGGCCTATGTTCTATGTTCCTATGTTCTATGTTTCTTAAAAAAAGGTGAATAATGAATATCTAAGTTTCGCTACCTTTCATTGATAAGCAATTCAACAGTACTCCATATTATTGCAATGTCCCTCTGAAAGGTACATTGCCCAAAGAAAAGTATTCCCTTCATTGTTGCAGCACATTATGGTAATACGTAATGCAACAGAAAGCCTTGTTAAATGCCCAATGACACGCATTGTCCTCGCGTTTATTCTGGACTAAAAGTCATGGAATCTTTCAAGCGAACCAGAAGCGGCACAAATATCACTTTTATGACTTCCGATGCCATTATGCATTTGTAGCCGTGTGGTATGCACAGACGAAGGCCGTAAAAGGACCGGACGCAATGCAGATTTATGACGTTTGATGGATTGAGGTGTGGGCGCCGCCATGTTGCAGGCCCGCAGCATATTGCCTCATGTGTTTGGGTTGGTTAATTCGGCGTTGTATGCAAATGAGGGGTGAAAGTGAGGTCAAGACGATAAGCCTCTCGAGAGGGTCACACTCGGGACAGGCAAATATTGCCTCTGCAAATAAGAAAGAAATTGATTATGCAGAAACGGCGGAAGGTTACAGTCGGCATGACGTTTGCTTATGAGGATAACTGGATATGTGAGTGGTGGGGAGGTCTTTATTCATAGTTTATTCAGAATATAGAAAGGGGCCAGATTCTAGGCCATAGTAAATGTCTGATGTAGCTGTTTTATAATTGGACAAATGAGAAGTTGGAGAAAACAGGAGAGACTGTTGGCAGGTGCTTTTCAGGTATTTGTCTTGATTTGAAGGAGTATAGTTTTCTAGGCAGCTGCATGCCACCATAGAAATATCAGTGTACACACAGGAATTCTTCTCTACTACCATAGACATACCTATATAATGTATCTCTATGCTACTACTGGCTCCTGGCATGTACACTGTTAAGGCCGTATTCCACATACTGAAAGTGCGCAGCGCCAATATTGAGCATTTCCATGGCAACGTACTTTATCTGAAGGCCGCAATTTCGGTCACCGATTTTACACTTTCGGCTGCCGATTTCACACTTTTGGCGGCCGAAAGTGTGTCATCAGCAGCCGAAAGTGTAAAATCGTCGGCAGTCACATAATCGGCCGGAAATATTTACGAACATGTTTGTAAATTTTATCGGCAAGGCTGCCGAAAGTATATCGTAACTGCCGATAGCATATCGGCAGGAAATCGCCAGCCCACTTTCGGTATGTGGAATACGGCCTTTATTTATAGGGCCCTATGGATGATATCTAGCACAATAGAAAAGTGTTTCCCTCATATCTCAGTGGTCTCGCAGATCTATTATTACCCTACTTCTTCTAAAATGAAGTTCTTTCGTATGTACCTATCTTCATACTGAACTTTCTTCAGGTCACACCAAGAACCAGCGAAGTAGGCTATAACCAACCTGTCCATTTGGTTGCTGATTTGTTAAACTACTTTTTAAAGGACCTGTGGGAACCAGCAAACTGGGTCATGACCCCATTATTTAGATCTACTCTTATCCTCTATGTGGCTTAATGATATAGTGGACCCCCACCTCCAAACCCATATGTTATGTGTTCGAATCCTGAAAGAGTTCCTCAGTGCCAGCATTTGTCAGCCTGGCGAAGCCACTTGTAGACTAAGAAAAGTAGATATAACACATAATTTGCCTGAATATAAACTTTATTATAAAGTGGCTACAATGAGGGCCTACGTATGACCACTATGGATTGGCCACTGTAATCCAAGTATAGGATGGCCACAAAATGCTAAAGGCCATTATAAATCCTTTTTTCTTTCTTTATTTAGATTTTCGTTCGTCATACAGCCCTTTGGCATTGGTGTAGCTGCTCTTTCAGAAGCTGCCAGCTTTATTATTTGCTGGCTTGCAAATATATCTTGGATATGAACAGAACCAAATCTATATATACATTGGAATACGTGAATGGTGTTCATAGTTATAAGAGGTGATTTTCTGAGTTACAGCTTATTTCATTCTGGCGATTAATTAACAGAATTCATAAGTAATAAACAAAGATAAGACAATAAGTAAATTCCAAAAATAAAAGATAAAAGTGGGTATGACTATGTGGAGTTAAGGCCATATTCCACTATGCGACAAACGGCCGCAAACGCTTCCAGGGTGGCCGCAAATGCATCCAGGGTGGCCGCAAATACGTTTGCGTCGGCCGCAAATACGTTTGCGGTAGGGTATATTCCACTTGCTTACGGCCCCCAGATGAGTTTGTGGTGGCCGCAAACGTGTTTGTGGCAGCCGCAAACGTGTTTGTGGTAGGGTTCCGCAAGGTGGAATATGGGTATTTGCGGCCTGCATTTGCGGCCTGCATTTGCGGCCTGCGTTTGCGTCACCTACTCAGGGATACCAACATGTTGGTATCTGGAACGCAAAATGCTTGCGGCCCACTTAAATAGCGGCCGCAAATGCACGCTAACGCAAGGTGGAATATGGCCTTAAGTGGGATAAGGGTAGGATGGGAAATGGGAACAAAGTCATATTTTCAGCATCATTAAAATGTGTTTTATGGCATCACAACCTACTCTGAGATTCGCTTTTTTGTCCGAGGCCATTCCAAGGGCAATTTTGAATTAGTATTGGAACGTTCATTTCAAAAGCATATTGTCTTTTCCAAATTTATTAGTTTGTTCTCGTATTACCTTCGGTAGTCTAATAATGATGGGGGCTACATGCTTTTTAATGCTTTAAAAGCTACAGGCTTTTAAGTTGCCATTATTATAGGTAATGAATAAGAATTTCGCATTAAACTGCAATAGAATAGTGTCCTTGTTAATAAGACAACGTTCGAGAGGTAATTGAAGCTTGGCATGGAGCAAAGGGCTTCAATCCTAAAACTGATATTGGTCCAATGAAAATTGAGAATCTTCAAGTGAGTTACAACAATTGAAGCACAGTGAAATATGATGCATATCTCATCGATATTAAAAACTCCCTTCATAATCATTATCTGAAAATATTAATAGCTTCCAAAACGTCTTCCAAAATTTTGTTGACACGGAAAAAAAGTGTTAATTTTCTGGTGGTTATGCCTAGATTACATTTAAGTTCTGGCAATAAGAAAGACCACCTCAGCAAGTCTTCAGTCCTAATCGAAAAATGTACTGCTTTGGCAAGGTTAGGTTTCGCTATGAACTGTATCTTTAAAACATGCGTAGTTTTCGAAAGTGCTATTTCAAATGTAATCGTGAAACAGACTGCTCTTTCACAAACAATTATGGAGAACGGAGAAAAAAATAGAGAGAGTTTCCGTTTCATTAACTTACATTAAGTAAGTGGGTTAATGGAAAGCATGGAAGTGCTGTGGCAAGATATTGTGACATTCCTCGGTAGTTCGGGGTTTCCGGTTTCTACCGCCGAGGGACGTGGGAGTTATTTCAGTTCTCAGCTGGGCACAGAGGCTGAGCAAGAAGCCGAGATGTGAGATCAAGAGTCGTGCCTCGCGCACGAGGGGGGCTGAGTGGGTCGGTCGGGGGATCGGTATTCGTTGAAGGGGGGAGGGTGTGTTGGTCAGGTCGGGCCAAGGGGTTGCAGCCATCAAGCGCTGAGGATGGCGGAGGGCAAAAGTGTGTTGTGGTAAGGGTCCGGGCCATTTCTTCTACGTCTCTCTCAGGCCAGCTAGGGAGGCTCTACTTCCTCGTCCCCTGGCCGGAAGTGTCGGGCCAACACTCGCCTATGTTTTGGTAGCGTGGGGCCGAGCCGGTTGCGCCTTGATGCCTCCAGTTATTTCGCCTTGATGCCGCTTGTTATTTCGGGCTTCTTCACCTGTCCGGTCTTCCTTCCTCGGGTCGTCGGTCGGGTAGTTTCGGGCCTTCGGACCCCGAACTATTTTAAGTCTAAGTTTCCTAGAACTTTTCTAATATTACTTCTATTTTCTACTTATCTAGTCCATATTAGATCATCTTATCGACTGGAACCGTCTTAAGGAGCTGCTAGAGGAAGAAGACACATGTGAACACCAGGAGTACTACGAAGGAACTCTTTATTTTCAGGTCTCACCGCCCCTTTTATACCTTAGTGGTCAACTCTGATTGGTTATTTCATGTCACATGGTCATAGTGACGTCACACAGTCATACTGACGTCATTTCCGGTTTACATTATTTCCCGGGTTTCGGGTTTCGGGTTTCGTTCCCGTTACACAATATACTTAAATCTACCGCATCATTTCACATTCACATTCTCGCTTTGACACCTGATGAATAGACATTCATCACAATATGAAGGTGTTTTTTTTATGGAACTGCATGTTAAAATAATCGTAGCTATAGAGTGGTATTGTGAATGTGAATGCTGGACTAAAATTTCCAAATACAGGAAAAAGCACAGTCCTCAGTTAATATTTTAGTAATGAGTTCTTGTTTGGATGACATTTGAATTCCTCTAGACAGTAACAATTGAGGAAATACGCATAGAACATATATGCGCATGCATGTGCATAATAGTACATGTATAACATTTTCTTCAATAAAGTCATGAAACTGTAGTATACATTTCTTATCCTCCTATTGAACATTTCTACATAACGGATGCTGTACATTACTTTAGATTGTAAAGGGCGATGCATAAAACTCACACATCCACGCTTTCCCCATCACGTTCAGGAGTTGAGGACCGTTGTCGACAGACAAAATTAACCTTTTCAGTGTCAAAATTGGAAACTCTGAGGGTCATTGAACTCGTTCAGGCACTGCGGCAGATCTTGACCTAAGCGTTGGGATTCTAAATTAGAAAAAGTAGCTGGAAATGCCTGCAGAGTTCCCTCTCACTCCCCCAGCTTATAAACTCCCCCTGGCCCACTTCAGACCCCACCAGCCCGGGTTAGGCGCCATTTAAGGTCATTTGAGAATCGATAATTGGCTTGGGTGAGGGGTCTGTGGGACCGGGGGACATGGTCGGCGCGTCGATAGGGATGGAGGGGACAGGGCGGCGCGCGACTCATAACAGGATCGGCCTATCATGTTATCAGTATGTATGAGATGGATCAGACCCCCTTGTCGACAACGACAACTCCTCGGCCCGACTTTGCAAACACTCCTATCGACCTTTTACTGTCCGCCGCTTGGTTGAGACCCCCCTCCCCCTCCTCCCCCCTGCCCACTCCCCCTCCCAGCCCACCCACCGCCCCCACTGAGCGACACAACTTAACGACGCAACTGGAACTCTAGTCAAAATACAACAACAAATATCTAATAATGTTAGATATTCTCCAAGTGATGATAGCTTTCTGGTCTGACTGCTCAATGGGAACACAGTTTCTGGTCGTTTTCAACCAGTTTTAGTCATTTTGACTAAAATTAAGAAACCAGAACTGGTCGAAACGACCAGAATTTTGGATTAATCGCTCAATGGGTTGCCCCCTTAACTATACACACTCCCGCCTTCCCAGACTGACTGATGGGTCTATATATTATCATCATTATTGATATGCCACAAATTCCGCATCCTAGGTATGCAGATATGTATAGTAGAAAGCCCTTAGTAAGCATATATTTATGGGAGAAAGTGATAACACTTAGGTTACTTTGTGGTGTATAAATTAGTCATATACATGGTGAATATATTGGAAACTTGATGCTCTTACACTGTGAAGAGATTATTTTTTGACAAGTTGCAGTATTGTAGCCAAATGGACCAGGTCAAAATGAAGAACGGAGGGTCGCTGATCCATCTGGAAAAGTTTTCTGAAAACAAGGCTGGTGGTGGTGATGGTTGGGGGGGGGGGGGGGGGGGGGGGTTACAAAGAGCCTCCAAACATTGTTTGCTTTGGGGGAGGGGGTATTCACGTTTTCCACGCAATTGACATTATATCCAAATAGCTTGATTACCTTAAGAGGATTCCACTTGTTTTACGAATAGAAGGCAACTGCATTTTGCTTAGCTCAATGTCTTTATTTTGTCCAAACAATTATTGTATACCAGGACACTGTAGAGGAGATGATGGGCTACTTGTTCCGATTCACTGTCCTAATGCCTATTTCGGGATCATCAGAGCCAAGAAAACTGCAATATTGCCAAAGGTAAAAGAAGAAATCGTCACTGGGCAAATTTCCTCAAAATGGAAATCCAGTAAAATCCAAGTCCGTGATAGTTTGTGATGATGAATATTTCAGCCGTCCTCAGGCGCCGGCAAAAATCACGCTAATTCGCTAAGCTTATCCGCGTGGAAAAGGAAGAAGGCGAAACCGGCCTGCTTTAATTGGAGGTGTCAGATTTAAGGATCCAGCAGAAAATTAATCATCGTTCCCAATTTGATGAAACGAAAGAGCAGAGACAGCAGGGTGTTAATGGAGATCGGGGCAGATGTCAAGATGAACAAGTTCATGATGAGCACGGATTACGGCGAACAGTTGGCAATACTTCTGTCAGCCATTCCCAGAATGCACGTGAGGACTCACTTCCGGTGAGTAGAGACAAAGGTCACCTGGGGTCACAGAGGGACGTGGACGAACCCTGAAACCCTCTGTGTCTGGGATGACCTAATTGGGGTGGGGGGGGGGGGTGATGGTTTTCCTGATGATTAAACATATAGGCCTATTTACCCACACGTATATAATGAAACATGTTTTTTGGGACAGTAATGTGGGGGACGAGGCTCAGGTTCCCTTGTCAAATTGTTTCTTAGGAAGCATAGTTTTACCTTCAATTGGTACAAAATAATTTAGGAAAAATTAAAGAAAATGTTTTTTGGGGACAGATTTGGTTTTGGGGGAACCAAAAGTTTATTGTCATATAAACTTTTTTTTACCATGATAACATAAATTCATTATGTCTATAGTGATTGCTATTAATTATTCTAAACTGGCATGTACTATATGGCATTTGACTATTTCGATGCAGTCATCCAAAAACACTATATTGTGAACCAACTCAAAAATAATTTTATTCCGGAGGAACAATTTAATTAATCTAATTTTCAAAATTGTGGTGTAAGTGGCTTAATTTGTATTTTAGCGGTCAAAATACCTTTATTCTCTGTCTAGAATTGTTTAAACAAAAGGTATATGCACTGGCAAATAAGATAGTGAGACCCTAATGGGCTGTATAAGTTTTTCTGGCAGTGGCGTAGCCAGTGGGGTTCCTGGGTGTCTGGAACCACCTTGAATTTCGCAAAATAATTATAAGTAAAATATAAGAAATCCTGCCAAAAATATAAGTCGGAACCCCCTAATATTTACCTGGAAACTATTTGATTTTAGGGCTGGCTACGCCCCTGCCTTGATGATTCTCTTTTCTTGAGAATCATAAACAGATTATAACCGTTCAACACAACAACAAGCTACACATTCAATGACTATATAACCGCTATCCCTTCTCTCCGCCTCTTCCTTACCAATCTCCCCCTGTTGGACCGGGGGCAGACGGCGCCAAACCCAGTACGCCTCATTTCACTTGGCTTTGGTGGTGCACTGAGGATAGGATGAAATGAGCCGATTGTTTCCCATCCAAGCCTGCTATCCCTTCACTGGCCGGTGGTATCTCACGGAGAAACAAGTGTTTCTGACCGTTATAACCTTCAAACCCCGATTCATGTTGAATGAGTCACGTGCATATTGTATGCGACCCCCTTGTAGGCCACATAAGCATGATGATAGAATCTGGAGTCTAAGGTAATTCAATTATAGATAAATAATTACAAGGGGATGACTATAGATTTATTGACTCCAAGCGTAGCTAAATAAAAGATGACATTTGTGGTATAACTAATAAGATCAGCACTCAGGCACAGATCCAGAATTTATTTATTTTATAAAGGGGGGGCTTTTTTACAGGAATTGTAGGCGCCCCACTTGGCGGCAAGAATTTTACATTAATAATATCTAAATTTGGCCAATATTAGGAGGGGGATGCCTCATGCGCCCTCATTTAAATCCGTCCCTGGCACATGAATAAACTACTTGATCAACTATTTAACACATTCTTCCTTAAAGCTGTATTTATCACCCTTCTGAATGCAACGGAGGTATACAGAATAAATCAATATAATTATGATTATGACAGAATCCTCTGGCTGGACGTTATAGGTCAAAGGGCGGGGAAGTCGTTCAGGGTTTATGGGCCTTATATCTGTCTGTTGTCGCCGTATATTTATTAGCACTTGTATGTAGGTCACTTATACTACTCGTGCACTCTGTTGTATGTTATTACTATTAGGCATATATAGATCTGGATTTGGACTAGAACTAGTCCTAATCATACTGCACTATTAGCAGTTTATTAAATCTTAATACATGCGTTAGATATGATCAAACATGTGGAAGTACTGATTGTAAAATAATGTCAAGCACAAAGTATAATTCTCAATAAATATGAAATGACTATGTAGGTTTCACTGAGTCATCTGGAAGATTGGTGACCTTTTTCAATTCATTGAACAAAATTCACTTGTCAATATCATAGAGAATCTTATATATGTCTATGTCAATATGTAGATGTATTAGCGAATAATTGGATTACATATAGGAGTGCTATATGCGATAATTCGCATTCATACATTATTTGAAATATTCAAAGGTCTCGGGTTCAATATATTGCCCATGCTTCATAGTTGTTAATGGATGAAAACAGATCACCCCATCTTATAGCATGGGTCTATGAAGGATGTTTTAGTCCATTCAATGTGGTCTTAAATGTTGAGATATGCGACTGAATACTTGGATCTTAAATCGGAGTGCATTGGATGTACACTTTTAGATATGAAAGAGTCTCTGACTATCGTGTCAATGTTATCTAACTGGCGGATAGAGGAAGTCTATTCCAGTTGAGTTGAGTTCAGCCGTGTGGCCACCCAGGCAAGCAGCGATATAACCGACATATTCTGCAACCATACTTTTTTGGTCAGTCTGTTACTGTTAGATTTCCACATAACAATTATCTTATTTTAGATTAGTTTCAGACTTACTAAAAGGAGTGTTATTATAACATTACATTTTGGTGAAGTTACATTTTTAGAGACCTTACTGATACAGAATGTTAGAATAATGTTATTTTTACATGTTAGAATGTAAGAAGAATGTCTCAATAACATTACAGTGCAATGTGTCAATGTTTGTTCTAAAGATATTTTTGGGTGCCATCAAATTAACATAATAAGAACCAGAGAGAGTAAACTTTAATTCTACTCTCTCTGCAAGAACCAAAGCAGAACTAAACAGAACGTTCCTGCAACATTACATTCTTGCTTGGCCAGGCTTCACAGGTGAGTTTGCAATTCAGCATTCTCAACCAATCGGCTTTCACAAAACCTGATCGGTCGCCTTGAGCCCCCTCCCTAATTAAGGACCTGTAATTAATCCGTTACAAATTCAAATATTGATCCGCTGCATCTGACATTAAAGATCCTGCCAGTTTCCTTTGATGTTTATTAATCTGGTTAGTGATACCTGATAAGGTGAGCTATCAGCTGGTAGCGGCGGGTTTGTAGATTAGATGGGAAGAGGCCGGTAACAGGCAGACCTTAACTTAGGCCCACTCACACCTGCAGACGTACACGTATAATATAAGGCCGATTATAGAACCTGGGATGGCACTGGTGATGGGAGGAGGGGGGGGGGGTTACTCCGTTTGAATACATGATTACCTGGAGTGTAGCAACCACAGACACGAAAGGGGATTTCCAAATAATATTTGAGGGATTTGAGGTAAATTAAAGTGAGTTCCATCATAATTTCTTATATTTTTCATATGTTTTTGAAAATCAAAGGGAGTGCAGGCCCGAAGCCAGCTTTTTTGAGATGGTGGTTCGTTTTTGATTAAAAGTGTTTTTTTGAGGGGGGGAGTTTGTTTTTTGAATTTTGGCCTGAAATATATTTTTATTTGTAGCTATACCATATAAGTCATATTCTAAAGGAGGGTTCATCCAAGGGGGGTTCGTACGAACCCCCCGAACCCCCCTGGCTACGGGCCTGTCCATACACTCAGGACCCTGCAGTTTCTACATTCAGCATTAAAAAAATAGCAATACTTAAATAGGGTAAAAAATATGCATGGTCAAAGACTACAAAGGATCTATTCCCCTGTGCTTTAATTCATTCTGGTCGATCTTAACCTTTAAACAACTTTCCCTCTATCCACTGATACAAATATAGGCCTATGTACAATGCGAGAGGATATCAGATTAACTTTAAGATGATTCAGTAAGCTTCCTCCACAATAAAACAGTATTGTGACAACACCACGCTTATGCAAGAACTGTATTCTAACCATTGGCATAGCTCTAGTGCATAATCATAATAAGAGGGGTATAAGAAACCACCGCTATCTTAGGATGTAACAAGATTTTAGTAGCCAAAGTTGCTCACCGTTGACCAGTTAATTTCAAGAATAAGTGCCCCCATCGTCAACTAAGTGGGCAGGTTATCTGCATAGGCCTAATAAGTTATCACCTCCTGTTGGCCCTTACGTCAGTATCCGCTGTTACCCACTTCAACATGTCACAATCACCGCAGGTCAGGGAGTGCAAGAGAAGAAGTGATAATGGTTGAGTAAGAGGAATGATGGGTTGGGTTGGTTGGTTGGTCATTGGGGTTTAATGATTTATCACCCGCAAAACCGGCGAGCAGTAGATACATACTAATATAAGAACACCCGCCGGGGGCGTCCGAGGGTCAGAGGACGACCCACCGGTCAGCGTACAGCCTGCGGGCTTTGCCCTTGGGCTGTACGCTGGCCAGAGGGTCGTCCATAGACCAAAGGACGACCCCTAAGGGTGTTCTATATTTTATCATCCAAACAATTTTCAAAATATGTCTAAAATATTGTACATGAGGAGCAGTACGTACAGCCTGTTTATACTCACTGGCTCTGTATGCACCGCTAGGGGGCCGTGCAGGTGATAAAAGGGGTAGTGTGCCATGACAAGCTCTGCGTACCGCTCATCGTTTTCATGCTTTTTAGCATTATTTTTTATTTTGTTTGGGCGATAAAATAAAGAAGGACCTTTGGGGTTCTCCACGGTTGGCCGTTCAACCCATGGGGATCATACAAACCTCGGGCTTCGCCCTCGGTATGTGACGATCCCCTAGGGCTCATATGGCCACCCTGGGACCACCCACGGTCCTTTTTATTATATTATCAACATGTATGTTCATATCATGGGGAATACAATGTTATTTACAGTTATGTCTTGGACGATCAAACCATGAGGTGATATATAGACGTTGTGCACATGACGTCACACACCCAAAACTGGGATGGCAGCCATGTTAGTGATCAGCGTATATTTATCATTATTCACAATTTTACAGCATCTATGCTGTAGATTTTTGTTTATTTCATCAAAGGAGACCACAAAGAATCATAATAACAAATTATTATTAATAAATTATGGATATATCTAATAACCATGTGGGTATGGTGACCACGTGGTGATCACCAAAATCTGGTCACGTGACCCTGTCTGCACAAGGTCTATAGGAGAATCCTGCCATCGGCATCATTACCCGACACTTTTTAGAGAGTGACAAGGGTACTTTTATGCGCAATGTCCCATCATGGAGAGTAAAATCTTATTTTACTCTCTTTGGTCCCATAGACAGGGCACCACACCACATCCTGGCCTTTGATGTCCCAGTCATGAGTACACTGGGAGGACAGGGGTGGACAGCTCAGGGGAAAATGTTGGTCCCAATCAGATTCGACCTCAGAACCTTCGGATCATGAAGCGAAGACAATACCTCCACTGCAAGAGAAGAGGGGTGGAGGAGAAATCTCTGGGGTTGGCTTTTACCTTCGGATCAATGGGATGCAAGTGGTAACTTCTCAGATGGGGACGCATTCCACAACGGATTTCAATCATGAATTAAGATCAGTTCAACCTTATTCGGAGGGTTCCTGATCGTTGTAATTCAGGATGGACTCGAGAACACTGTCCTACTCTGTGATAGGCCTTTCTTTGAAATGCTGCCTGTGAGGTAAGCCATGGAGATCCAGACCCTGAAAAGTAATCTTGTGCAACCGATGCATTTTATTCCTGTTTGTCTGGGATGAAGTTACAAATGTATCTTTGATATTTAGGCCAATTTCTTACAAAAGACTCCTTGCAATATGCCCATCCCACATTTTGTATATAAAACATCATTAAAGCTGTACGTGAAGTTGATCAAGTAAAGTCACCGGGATGGGCAAAAAAAGGTGTATTTCTGTATTACCAAGTACTGCTAAAAGATGTTGACTTCTGTTGCCGGGTTTAATGTTTGGCAGCATTCAAGATGAGGTATTTCAAGGCAATAAAGTGTTGTAGATTATAGACTGGACTGACAGGCTTTAGAATTGGTTCACATATAGGAAACCAGCAATAGGCCCTATATTTCTATATTTGACTACGTTTCAAAATGTTAAGAGCAACTTGTCAGTCAAATTGTCATGGTTTATTTTGTTTTATACATGTACCACTGTATAAGGGGAATATAGCAAAAAGCAATTTCTTATGATATTTCATGGTAAACTTTAAGTTTGAAGCAGCATATTCATTATTGAGATAATCACCAGATACCAAATATGTTTAAGGTATAGCAAGCAACATGGGGAAACTGAATCAGAGTTATCAAGGCGTTATTTCTTGAGTTTATATGTGTTAATGCTTTCTAAAAGCAAAGACACGAGTTTATAGAGAGCGTTGCTCAATGTTTATGGACAATATGGGGCATTTCATTAAGTATGTACGCACCAAGCAGGGAGGGGGGTCTGGGATTTTTTTGAAATGTGTGTACGTTCCTGTACAATTCCAATGTATGCTTTGGCCCTAGGGGGTGGGGGTATGAAATTTTTGAAAATGTGTGCATGTACTTAATGGAAGGCCTCCATGTTTGATATTTCGAAAAATAAAAGAGGTGTTTAATATACTTCAAATAAAAGTTTAGCATCAAATTAAGAGTGGTTGGGGACGTGGCTTGTGTAGAATGGGAGTGAAGAAGCTAGTATCAAATTAATCCGATCTACAAATTAATCAGAGCCTCAGACCCAACATATACGATAAGATGTTGTTGGTTAATGAAAAATATGTTTCATTATGAGGGAATTGCACATAAATGTGCGCATGATGACATCAAAACAGAGCTACCTACATTTCTTGCAACGGTAGGTTTTCATGGTTACACAAAAATACCCTAAAACGCTTTCAATTATTCTTTTCTTTAACAATACACTGTAAAAGTTATTGCATGTTATATATCATATATACATGCAACATGAATAATACCTGATGTGATTATAATTTACAAGATGGCCAAAAACCTAATACCTTATACTTTAAATCATATACTCAGGAATAGAAAATAATCCCAAGTTTTAAACAATTCACCATGAGCAATGAATAACTATTGGTTTATTACATTACAAGATTTATAACTTCCATGAATTATTGGTTGTTCGTGGATATATATACATGTACGTCTCTTGTAACGCCTATACTGCATCGAAGTATTTCGATGTACATTTGCACAAGTAAACGATCCCTCGTTGCATAGAGGCAAGGTGCCATCCATATTAAAGATCTCATGTCATTTAACAAATGGACTCAGGATGGCAACCAGTTTACTGCGAACAATAACTAATGGCAAGCCACTATACTGTTCTCCATTGACTTGAATACACTGCTGTGGCCATCATTATTGTCGCAGTATTCATCTAGGTGTGAACTCAATGATTTATCTGTCGGGTATACCTTTATCTAGTTCATGGGTCGCTTCCTCTTACATCCTGATAAAGCATGGGAGCATTGCGGTAAACCATTATATATTATATATATAGGAACAATTATAACTTGCCTAAGGCCTAACATCGACCTATTTTCTCACATAGCCACTTGTTTATAATAATTGCTCTTGCCTCTGCCCGCAAAGAAAATTGTGATTTATGCCCATTAATTGGCTTATCTTTTAGAACGGGCATTCCCCACGATGAAAGGTCAATAGTTTGATACGTGACTGAATACATGTTAAGTTATTTATATTATGATTGTCCGAATTATAACTTAACTGGTTCCAAACAGCTCTGAGTAACTTAGGAGGGCGGGGATGCTAAAGAGCGTTAAGCCATTTGTTTTTTCAAATAGAGCAGGTAAATATAATTTGTTTCGAGGAAGTGACACACACTATCAATTCATCATTGTGTATTTTCTTCAGTCTAAGGGTCCTCCTAAACATAGAAAGATTCACAGTCACTTGCTACCGAATCCAAATGATTGTGAATCTTCTAGAGACCTGATTTTTACTGGAAATGGACGCACAATAGAGACACATACATAAAATATATAACTGATTATGAATATATGCAAGTGACACTGAACAGCGTCATAGCAATTTGCTCAATAACAATTGGGATGTGTATGGCTATTATAGTTCACTGCTGCGGCTACTTGGTGATGATTAGAGCATTTGTCATTAGATATAAGTTTACTGCGCTATAGAACCCAATGCTTCCAAAATACCTATCATAAGAAACTAGCAGCCTTTAGTTATTATTCAAGCCAGCAACTAGGGTACTAAACTGGTCGTATATAGCCACAAAAAGTGAGTGAACAGTATCTTGCATGACATTGGATCTTTGCAAATGTGCATGGACTTGAGGTGTCCATTCCGTGCCTAGATTTACGACCTCCCCCCCTCGACACCCCCACCTCCCACTTCCCCCCTACCGGCACTTACCTATGGTACAATAAGTGGCGACGATAATCCGTTTTCACATGCTGCTCACGCTGCAGGTGCTCTAGCCTTACATGCTAGAATTACATGCTTTGGTTATATAACCCCTGCAGCACTGGTTAGATTAAAGGATTGTGAGCCGCAAATTAAGGGATTTCGACTTTACATTGCTAGTAATAAGACCTAGCACAAGACGGTTGATGATATTTTACGAGCGCTTTATATAGAGACAAGAATATGACAGGATAAAACAACAGCAAATGGAATAACAACAGAGAAAGTAGGCTAACATCTAGTAAAGAGTATATGAATATAAATATTTCAAGGACAATTAAACGCCAAAGCAACAAATGATTTAAATGAAAAATAACCACAACTCTATTGTCTTTCATCATCACATAATCGTAATAAAAACAACTACAACAGCTCTTTTTCGGCCTTACAGTGCGGTAAATAATGGGATTTGTTTTCTAGATTATGCTACTAATGGTGTTATATCACTTCCACACTATCTAATTTATCGTGACAACTCAGGGAATTAAAATGAAAACAAAGAGTGCACGTGTCAGAATTATACTTTCCAACAACCACCACTCAAGATTAATCTGCAGCTTGAGTTATTTTAATCCAAATTGCGTTTATTAATATCTGGGCAATCTGATCGCTGTGTTTATGTTTAATTCATGACCGCGACTTCGCATTTCTGGAACTCATTGATCGCAATCTAACAAATTGTGAACAAAAAGGGAGCAATAGTGTTAGAATGTGTGTCAAATTGTCCAGTTTCATATTGATAAGCACGTTAAGTATTAACCCATGCGGCTTAGAGCCTAAGCCAAGTGGGATTTACGTTACCACATCAAAACGGTTTCAGTTTAAGAAAACTGCAAAACAAAAAATGTTTTATTCTGATAGGATCACAAGCTGGATAATGTTTATAATAAAAGTCAACAGCCATGAATAACGAGGGAAAAAGAGGTTTAGGGAGATTATAACTGTAGGCCTATTTCAAACCCTATCATATCTCGTTTCAGCCTTTGATATCCAGTGGGAGCTCCTCACTAGTCAACGTGTTGGTGGAGGATAATCTGTTAATGTTTGGGTTAGGGAGGATTAGGTCGTCGGTCTTTCGGCCTCCCTGGATGGGGGGTGTTTGTACAACAATAAAATGCGTTGACAAACTAGGTCCAGAAAGTGCACCGGGGAACGGTAATAGGTCCGTAGGTCCCGCCGTGCATAGGTTCCCGTCCACATGTCCCGTCGGGGGTGTTGTGTGGAGACCTCGCCCATACAATGTGCCATGAATGCGCGGCCTTTATATTAAATAATTATTATATCATATTCTCAAACTTTATTTAAATCTAGAGCTATATCCCCGAACCCCCTTTTTCTTTTATTTCTGTGCTTCTATCAATCAGGGATTAATCTAGGTATCATCTATTCATTTTAAACAAGGTTAGCGTACATAAATTTGGTATGTACGCGACTGCCACGACACAAGGTCCGGTCGGCTGGGGAGGGTGAGGGCTCAAGGGGGAGATGCATGGTGATGATAAGGTCGGGGATGGCGTGGGGAGGGGTGGACGGGTAGCTCCACGAGGGAGGATTGGGGGAGGGGGAGATTGTGTTGATCGATTTCTTCTTTAAAATAGAGGTTTACTTATCTAATTTTTCCCTTTATTTAAAATGAAGGGAAAAAACGAGTTTTGGGGCAAATACGCTGGGGCGGTAGCCGAGTCCAAACCCTGTGTGGCAAGGACAATTGTCCCCTAGGTTTGCCACACTGCGATACCCCTTTTCTAGTGTATCCAAGATACCCCAAGATTCAAGAAAACTAATCTTTTTATGATACATTATTCCAAAATTTTCCACATTTCTCAATGTGATTACTGTGCAATCATTATGTTTTTGACCATATTTTGGTAGAAAATGGTTTGTTATGGTTTCCATCTTGTGCCATGCGTATCTTTTCCTTTTCTTTCTGTGATTCTGTGAAAGACCTAATTTCCAGGCGTCCGAACTTTTTCCCTTTTTACTCTTGTTTCTCCATCCACATAGGTGCAATATATAAGGTTAAAATGCTTAGTTTATACTTTATCTAGTGATGTGAGAGTGTTTTATATTTCTAAATTATAGTCGCCAAAAGAGAAAAGTTGAATTTTTTCACTTTTACTTTTTGAACAATGGTTTTTAATTACCACCAGTGTTATATCTTTGAAAATTCATATGCCAGTTCTACACAATGTATTGGAGGGAACGGATTCTCATAATTTTGATATTTATCTTCAATCTTTTTTCTTTTTCTTTTTAAATAAGATATAGAATTAATAATAATTCACCTTAAAGTTGCCCGTTTTGGAGCATAACATTAAAATGTGAATCATTGTCCAACTACCAGTGTCAACATTAAATGTGGTTTTTAATGTGACTTCACGGTTGCCGTCAGAGGAGTAAGCATCATACGTTCTCAACATTAAATGTGATTTTTTAAGATAGGTAAAAATAGGTGGCTAATCAAAATGTTATATGTGAATGTGGCTAATGCATCCAGCAGCAAATTCGCCACAGTGGTTGGGGCATTTTAAATTCTAGAGCGACCCCAGAATATGTCTTATTTTATGTGTCATATTCACATAATGACACATACCAGGGGCTGCACGAAAAAGGTGTGAGGGAGAGCCTCACCCTGTCACACCTCGGCGGTTTGCCTCCGCGTGCCCACATCAAATCACGATTACACGGGAATCTGAAGTGAGAAAGGAGTGTGGGAGAGCCTGGCAAAACTGACGGCCTGTGGTCGCCCAGGCTCCTTCAGCAGCACGGGACGGGGACCTATACACGACGGGAAATTCAGACTTGAAATCCCGGGGACATCACACGGGCCCCAACCCATTCCACGGTGCACTATTATACATAGGTTTGTCAACGTATTAGTGTTTTTACAGCAATCACCGCGGCCTAAGTCAACATAGGCCGACCGAGGGTATAACCCTAAACTCATACTGACCGACCGGTCTTTAATCCCCTATGTTGTGGAACGTTGACTAGTGGATGGCAGCCTATCCAGTGATATGAATAACTGAATAACTGATACATGCACGGCTGAAGAAAAACTACGATTGTGTTCTTCCAGAGTTATTCGTGATGATATACCAAACAAAATACCTAGTCTCGTGTTATGCTAGGGCCTAAGTAGGATACATTGTATACATAAATCAATGCATACGGCAAATGTCCGTGCGTGGTTTTCAGTCTCATAACTCTGTGCGAGTTTAACTATAAAACAGTGGGCACGGTATAAGCTATACTGATATTCCGTATATTCTATCTCACATGCATACAGACATGGCATATATGCCTAATTACATTACACATTCATACATACATAGATACATATATACATATACATATAGGCCTATATAAATATATGCATACACGCAAACAGATATACATGTAAACACATAGGCCTACATGTTAGGACATACATGTACGCCATGCATATACATAGACCCTACATAGCATGCAGGCCTATAAACACATGCACACTTCATATATATATATATATATAACAGTTTTTCGTGACAGTTTCTAGGATTTCCAGCCTTATGGAAATGCCTATTCAGGGCTCTAGAGCCTTTATTTAGCTTAGAAATCATTAAAATAAGAAAAATAAGCTAAATCCATGCTATAAATGAAATTTTTCATAGTTTTCATTTCTGGTGAAAAAATTTAATTTTTTTTGGATTTTGTTGCCATGGTGACCGGAATGTTGATGGAACGTCCAAACCCACCGATACTACTGCTAAGCAAATGAGGGTTTCCATGGTAACCATGGAACAAAATTAAGTTTTCAAAATCTGAAATTCTGAATCAAGGGACTGCTTGGCTATATTCAGCAAAAAACAGATTCTAAATATCTTAAATGGCAAGGAAATGGCAGTATATTTCCTGAAATTATATTGGGATTTCGATTTTTGGCCTAGATTATATATAAGTTATATCTTTATAAATACCAAAGACTGGTCCACTTTAGCGCATTTAGCATGTCTGACCTTTGTGTCTTCAAATTAACGTAACTTTTTTCGTAATAAGAATATTTACCTAATTTTTTCAGTATTAGATTCCCCAAGACACCTTCTTAATTCAATATTCCAGGCCATAAGACTGCTTTTCGCAGAGGATACATAGGTACATACATACATACATACATACATACATACATACATACATACATACATACAAACATACATACATACATACATACATACATACGTACATACATAGGCTACATACATACATACTGAACTATTGTTAATGTTTGATTTAAGACTTGTAGGACGCTGCGTAGTTTATATAATTGATTTATCCATGAGTCGTTCATCCGAGTTATTGAGCCAATCAGACTGCGCTCAAAGTTAATTCATCCATCCCCCAATAGTTCAAAAGAAATGGACGATGAGGGAGCTCTTAAAATGAAAGGGTTTTATTCAAGTAAACATCTCATCCCGAGTCAAAGCCACAGTGAATAAGTCTCAATCTGTCCACCTTCCCATCTCCTACTCAGCGATCAACCACATTACAATACAAGTTGTTCCAGCACATCCTAGACCACTCTAGCGCTTAGCTCTATCACAATCCTTTGTCCGAAGTAGTTGGTATAGGTAAACTCCAGGATACTACGCAGGAGCTGGTAGACATAGCTCCGAGCAGCTCAGCTAACGCTGCTGACTTTCTACTAGTTACTAACTCCACTAACTCTTTAACTAAACTGACTCGCTCCCTACCTTGCAACACCTTTTATACTGGTTAACAGGTGGCGCTAGGAGCGTAAAACGTCTCTTCTCAGAAGTAGTATGGTTAGGCCTGGTCCTAACTAAATTATAAAGTATGATAATATATTAAAAGTACTAGGCTATTAGTACAATACATACATACATACATACATACATACATTAATATACATGTACATTAAATGATCTTGTCATTAGAAACATAAACCAAAGAAATTCCTTTTCCGTGCCAAAACGCCAGCAATTGAATAGATTTACTTTGACCATCGCCTCGTACTATGGCCCATACAACCAATTGAACATGCAATCAAATATCAAGTCTAACTGAAATATACTGATTTATTATCTTCATTTAGTGCCATTGTGATACCTCGGTTTCAATTACGCCTTTATATCATCACAAAAACTTATACCAACTTAAATATAGCCGGAGATTTTTATCAATGGATATCAGACAACACGTCGGCCTACCGCCGTTCCCGTTGATAAGCCAAGCGAAACCTGACATGGGTGCACCAGGTGCGTCAGCCTGCAGGGGCTATGGTGTGAAGGCGAGCATGGGGGGATTTTGTTTGGTTGATGCAGCCAAGCTTTATAATTGACCTATTTCAAAATGAGTTTGACTCAATTAATTTATGTGAGCGCCAAACTTTTCAATGAAATAGAAGACACGGTTTGTTGAATTAACACACACCTTCCAGACATAGGCTATCTTTTGTTGAAACTGTTTCTGAATGGGCACAGAGAAAATAAACACCACTTTTTTTTCATAACTAAAATTGAGTTCACAGGTGAGAGCATTATGAAATACAATTTACGTCGAAGAACATAAGTTATGAAATGATAGAAAGGTATGAGAGCAAACCGCCCTTGGGGGCTTACATTTTGTAAAATAAATAAGGTCTACAACTTACAAATACTTTTTTATTATAAAATTAGACTTTTATCTCCGGGGCTAATCCTATTTCAAAATCAGTTTGACTCAATTAATATATATGAGTGCCAAATTTTTCAATGAAATAGAAGACACGGTTTGTTGAATTAACACACACCTCCCAGACATAGGCTATCTTTTGTTGAAACTGTGTCTGAATGGGCCCAGAAAAAATAAACAGCACTTTTTTTTTCATATTGAGTTGACAGGTGCATGAGCGCATTATGAAACGCATGGAAAGATATGAGTTGTGAAATGGTAGAAACTAATAACAGAAAACCGCCCTTAGGGGCCTATACATTTTATTATAAATTAGGCCCAGGCCCGGGCCCGGGCCAACAACTTACAAATATTTTTTTTAATAGGCCTAAATCAATTAGTCTTCTACCCACTTTTATCTCCAGGGCGAATTCAAATTGCGTGAGCATCTAATTAAAGGTAACAAAAATGTTAAGAATACTTGGCAATAAAAATAATGAATGCAATAGATTAAGACATGTCATGGCCTATAGATAAAGTAAAATTCAATCTCAAGTCTTGCTTGTTTTATCTGAAAGGGCCTATATTGATTATTTTAACCGAGTTTCATTCAAATAAGGCTAGATCGTGACCAAACAACCGTTTTATCTATCATCCCTTATGTCCCAAGCCCTGCTATTTCATGATCATGGTCTCTAAAAGCCAAGACATGATAAAAGAAAAATAAAGTAAAAATATAGAAAATCTGTTGGCGGGAACCTGCTAGCATAGTTCCCGCGCCTCCCGCTAGGTGTCAGTAGCGTCCCTCTCCCCGCGTCTCTCGCCTGTTTCCGGCGTGGGCTCAGTGTGCGTGTCGGCACCGAACGGCGCACAAGGACCCAAAGAATATGTGCAAACTTTTACCGATTTATCACGGATTTACCCAACATGCCTACATGAAACTCCCAGGAGGAACTCAGGAGGTATTCTCAGGTGAGTGGGGCCAGGTTTCGTGGGTTGTTTGAGGGTTTTTGATGAGTTTTTGAGTGAAGTTTGACGGTGAGTTGGGGGAGCGATGGCGAAGTGTGGGGTTTGTTTGGGCTCGGCTGGCGACCGCCGCTTGGGCCTGGACCGTCAGCCGTGCGTAGACTAAAGGCCAGTACACATATACCAACTCGATCGTCGGGAGTGTTTCAGACCCGACGGTCGGTGACTGACCAGTCGTAGTGATTTTCACAGGGGGTGTCACATATAAGGACCAACTGGTTGCAAGGAAATGAGTAATTTCTATCAATATTCATGCAAATGAATAAATACCCATCGGGCTATTGATAACCTCTTGTTCTATGGGATATTAAAATTATTATTGTAAGTAAGTATCATCTATTCATTTATTTATTTTAGAAGTTGGCATTACATGTTTATAGAAATAATGGTCGCACAAAAACCTACCATATAATGGGTCTGGACCACTAAATTCGACATGGCGACATGGCCATTTCTTAAAATCGACATGCGACATGGGGCCTTAACGACACGACAGACAGCTTTAAATCCTTAGTGACATGGGACATGGCCATTTCTTAAATTCGACATGTGACATGGAGAAAAATAAGCGACAAGGACATGTGACAGGGGCCTTTCTTAAATTCGACACGGGACATCGGGACCCCCCCGTCCAGGGCCCCCATATACCATCTTAAAGCTTATTTCATGTGGAATCTAAATATGATACTTATTTTCAGATAGACATATATTTGAGAAATATCACTTTAGCCACTAGGCCTTCAGACCCGACAGTTCAGTTGTTCATGTTCAACATCTCATCATTCCCGACCCGACGGTTCAGTCGGGAGTAAAGCCCGACTATCCAGTCGTAACCCTATGACACATACGGCAACTGACCCCAACCCGACTCAACCGTCGGGTCGGGTCGGTATATGTGTCCAGGCCTTAAGAGTCCCAATTTTGCAATGGATTTAAGTAAAGAAATACTCCTCCCTGAGAGAAATCCTTAGGGCTGGAGAATCCCAGTTATAATAGCTATATGCATTGATAGTTTGAGGTCGATCAGAGCTGTAGTAAATGTGGGTCACCCACATTTATGTGTCAAGTCTCACGGGCCGTCCGACCCTCGCCGTCTCGAGCCCAAAGAGCCCAAGGCCCCGACTTGACTCAGTATAGTATTCTCAGTGCAAAAAAAGTTCAATTTTCTCCTCATCCTCTAAGATGCAGAATCTGAATGTTAGGCATTTGCAAGTCGGATTCTAACCTACATGAAATACCACTTTGGTGCTAAGTTTGGGGGAATCTAAAGCCCATTTGATGGACCTCATTTGTTGAGTGATTTCGCCCGGAGTCGGGAGGGCTGGCTGGAGGAGTTGCATGCTACATGGAGGAGTAGACTATGATGGGTCTGGACCACTAAATTCGACACGGCGACACGGCCCTTTCTTAAAATCGACACGGCGACACGGCCCTTTCTTAAATTCGACACGGCGACACAGCCTCTAAGGGACATAGGCGACATGATCTTTTCACTAGTGACATGCGACATGGCTATTTTTTAAATTCGACATGCGACATTTAAAGAAATAACCGACAAGGACATGCGACAGGGGCCTTTCTTAAATTCGACACGGGAAATCGTGACCCCCCCCATCCAGAGCCCCACTATGGGGCGCCCTATGTAATTAAATTTGAAAATGAAAGTTTGATGAAAATTGAAATGTCAAAGTCAGAGGCGAGCACGGGGATGATAACTTATGTTGTGAAACCCAGAGGTAATATAAAAACTCGTATGGAAAGGTCAAAGATTTGATCTTATATTAGATCTTATATATGTCTATGGTTGCATGCAATAAGCATGGGCCATGGCCATGGAATAGGCCTATTGGAAGTAAAACTGAAAGTGAAACTTGTGAAAGACTCAAACTCAAAGAGGGTTCAAGATAACCCAAATGCAAATTTAGGATAAAGCCTATAACCCTATAACTATGATATTATTGATCTACTTCATGTAATGTAAGCCCGGAATGTAAGTCGAGGCTTGAAATGAAATCAGAATTAAATGCTTATCATTTACATCTCTGATCACTTAATAATCTATCTAGGCCATCAAGGTCAAAATAGGCTTTAGGCCTATGGGTATGCACATCATAATAGGCCTAATGCTAATAGCTAGGCCTATACTATAGACGCCTAGCTAAACCCATTATTTACACTATGCGCCCCATACCCCCCCCCCCCCCCCCCACCGACCTGTATTCTGCTGGTGTACATGGTGGAGTCCCCTCACCTCCCTCACCACACTCTCCAGGCTCAGGGGGTAAGCAGACAGAACTTAGGTGAACTCTAGGCCTCAACCCGCTCTCATGTTTGCCTCCGTCTAGGCGCAGACGGTCCTGATTATGAAAGGTTTACTGTGATAGTTGACGCCAGTTACTGGCTGGCGGGTCTAGGCTTAGTGGAACACAACTTTAGTTGATATAACCACACGGTATTTTCATAACATTTAATTTTTATTTTCAAAATAATCGGATTTTTGTACCGGTACTCTGCTTTTGATAGTGCCAGAAAGAGTTTATATTATAGAATAAAATCAATAATTAGTGAGCAATTAATAATTTTTTTTAGATTCATATATGTTCAGTGAATAGATCTGTATTGCCTATGTGAAAATTATGTTTGCGGTCACATTCATATGCTATGGGGATTTATGGTTTGATGTGACTTTTTGAAATAGTTAAATTAAAAAAAAAGTTTCGATTTGTTTGATCTCTTCTAGTACATGATGCAAGGGAAAGTAGTTCAGCTTTAATTCACGCATGTCACTTATAATACAGTCCCCATCACGTCATTTTAGAATCAATCAATCAATGAGAATGTCTAGCTTCATGTCCAGTAGAGATACCATTTAAGAATCGCAGTTGTTCTCGGCCCATTTATCACTAGGTGAAGAAAAGTTCACATGGTATAATACCTCTTATCAGATTATTCCTCTGGTGGTCGCGGACAGGTCCGGCGCCACTCTAGCCTTGATAGGAGCATGTAGGCGGAGATAACGAAGTCTAGATAGGTGAGTTTGACAGTTTAGGCGCTGACCCATTGGGGACGGGTTCAGGCTTGGGACAGGGGGTTGACATGGCGTGGATGGGGTGTGGGGGTGGTGACACTTCACAGGGACAGTCTGAAAGGGAGGGGACGCCTAAAGGGCCCACTCAATGTCCCCACAACAACTGTCAGCCTGAGATAGGCTTAGATATAGGCTGACACTGCCTAAGTGACACTGGGACAAGTCACCGTTAGTGGTATCTATGTGGGTGTATAGCATGGAGGTTAGATATGGTGTATGGAGGTCCTAACTTGAGTCATTGAAGACCAGCGGTAGTTGGTGGATAGTCAATCTCTGAATCATAGACTGCCCAGACTTTGTGTCCATGTACGTGTCGATTACTGCCATATTTGTATATAAATGGAAATATTGCAAAATATCATGCTGATATGCCGGGGCATAGCTGAGCCTGAATATATAGGCATACCATTTATTTTCCCCATGAACAATGTCCTGACAGTGGCCATGTCCTAGAAACAATGGTACCATAAGAGATGGTGTGGCGGAATTCGCCTAAGTGGTATGCCATGTTCGAGTTGGTCCATTTTCCAGCATGGAGAGACTGTCACACAGATATCTTAAGCGTAAGCGTAAGGGTAAGTGTAGGGGTTGGGGCTCTCGTCAGGTACAGATTACCACACTCAGACAGCACATGGCGACACTGACCCAGATAGCTCCAGATCACAGCCATACGTCCTCCAGAGAACGTCTGGAGAAGGGACCCTACCTCTAGAACTCTACCACTGCCTACCAAGTTCTTAAAACTGGCCTACATGGATAAAAGGTTCTCATGGTTTATACAGAGTGTGCCGTGGTACCTCTAAAAATTATCAATATTCCTCCCCCGCCTCTCTCTTTCATGCTACTTTGCACATTACATGGACCCCTTGTCTATTGTTGTAATGTATTGTTGTGTAAGAGCTGCCCCAGATAATGCCCTTGGGATTTGTGTACGCTCCAACTCAATGTGATAAGAGGCCCCATACTGTAATGTAATTTGGAGAAAAGGCCGGGAGAAGCTGTCGAATTTAGAGGTCAAGGGGGCCATGTGGAAGTTATAAAAGAGGGAGGCCGGCGGGCGTCAAGTGTCGGTGGGTGTTGGGGAGGGGGGGGGGGGGGGTCTGACCGGGCTAGGCAAACATGGAGGACGCTGGGCCTTGGGGGGGGGGGGGGGGGTGCAGGGGGCTTGGGGGAGGGGGGGGGGGAGGTGTCAGGTCTAAGGGCACTGACACCTGGCCTACTCCTGACAGCTAGACTCTAGGCACTGGAGCACCACAGGGGACCTACCTACCTGTGGGCTGTCACTGTACGTTTGTATGGCATTGTTTTGAGCCTGTCTGTATGCATTTACCTAGAACCAGGGAGAGTATAACCTCATGATGATTCGTGGACATACATGTACGGAAAATATGTTTCTGTCTTGTAAGTTGGGTTCAAAGCTCTCAGGTCATGGAATACACATTTAGATGGTTCTGCCACTTCCGAGCACACGGAGGCCACTCCGGTGACTACACCAACTGCATTATTGTGTTGCAGGACGCTCTTGAGAGAATGAATTTTCTCTCGAAAATGACGTCACATCTCCATATGTGGTAAACCGTGTAAGCGTGTGTTTCTGGAAGTTCAGTACTAGCAGAGTTGTTCCAAATGATAGGATTTGCTACTCTTAGGTGCAGTCAAATGATTTGAGACGAAATGTGTAGACCTAGTGTCTATTATAATGCAGTGCTACCATATTGCTACATCCCACTAGCTATTAAAGTGAACAAAGAAAGTTAGTAAATTAGCATTAACAAACATCGTTTCAGAGTCCACATAGTCGGTCTACATGAACTTGTACATATCTCCCTCCAACAATCTGAAACACCATCCGTTTTTCTACTTTAAGTTTGTTAATACACTTAACTTGTCTGTTATTTTAACCGCGTGATTCTTTAAGTGTGAAATGGCAAAGGTAGAGGTCCAGTAGAACCCTGGCAGTGGTGGATTAGACCTACTTTCTGGCAGCGGTCTCAAGGCGTGTGCAGTGAAGTGGGGGGCAGGTTGGCATGTCTCGGCTCCCATAGTTTTAACAAGCAGGACCCAGTATCCCCCCACTGCTAAACTGGAAAGGTTATACACCAAGCCTACCTGGAAACTGTTGGCAAGTGTGTACAACAACGTTAATGTACTGACAAGTACAGGCATTCCTCTGTGCATATTGGTTCTGACTTTTGAGAAGAAAATAATGTAGGTTGGATGGAGGAGGTTTCGCTTCCCATGCATGCAAAGAATCGATACATTCAATACAACTTGCTATTATCCCTTCAAGGTTCTGCAGTCAGAGCCTAGAACATCTGAGCTACTTGGGAAAATGGATAGCATTACCTGATATAAAAACTATCTACCTAGGAGGTATTAAATCTCTGCCCTACCTGGTTTCTGTGAGGATGTATGGAGAAGGGGTCTGTAGGCCAGCCCTAACACCCCCCCCCCCCCAACCTACACCCCCCTGCAGGTGCTCAGATCTTTCCACACCCAAGCCGCCCCGCCCAGTCCTGGTATACCAGCAGCGAATACCAACTGAACATATTAATACGCCAAAAAGCAGGACTTGTGAGCGCTTAAATCTCCCTAACTTTTTCCCTTACCGCCTAGTTCTTTGAGGATGTATGGGAATTCTAGGGGTCTGGAGACGGGCCTAGTTCTTCTTTCTGCTCTCTAAATCGCCTACACTTCTCCACTCCCCCCTCGTGTGTGTATGTGTATGGGGAGGGGGGGGGGGCACTTGGATCTCAAAAGGGTACCCACTGCCAAACGGATTCACGAAGCGGGACAGTGAACATCAAAATTGACGGGCAGTCAGCCATTTTTATGCCAATAAGGGCATTTAATTTTTAGGAGTTTTCCTTGGCAATTTTTGTGATTTTTGGGGTCTATTTAATGATATGGAGACCCTCTGATTTTTTAAAGCAGTGATCTCCACACCCCAAAATTAAGAGACCGTCAACTATCAAAATTCAGGAGTGGACGGTCGAAAAAAGTAGGGGCGGTAGTTGTTTGGCAGTGGGTAGTAACCTTCAAAGAGTCAGTGCCCCCCCCCCCCCATATTTCCACTCCCCGGCTGTTGGCTTCTCATTGCCGGCGCTCTTTGGCGAAACACGCAATCAGTCGGCCACGGTTGTAAACACACAAGACGTACCGACCCCGGCCCCCGGCCGCCTGTGGCCCGCCGTAAACCTTCTAATAAGGGCGCCTGGAGGGATGGGGTGTTTACTCTGTATTATAAACAGTTCAGGTCAAAGCATGGCAACTTCTGAGAAACCCTTGAGGTTATTGTATGGGTTTCTCATGATTCTTTTTAGTATTGGGGATGAATTCAGATTTGGTACCTGATATTTTTTTATGTTCATAATACATGTATACAGACAAAAAACAGTTAACAAAACAAACAAAAACCTCAACAGAAAAAAGCTTTTACAAAGAGTCTCTTGATGAACTTCTGAAGGTACGATGTGAACTGTCCATCCAAATACGTCCCATCATGTGCAACCATACATACTCCTTGCATTCCCAAATCCAATCCCCCCCCCCTCACTCTCGTGAATTACACGTGCAAACTTCTTGGTCGTGAACACCACACATAAGAGACATACCACCGGCCCGGTCACCCCTACTGCACCCGGCTGATGCACAGAAGGCTCCGGCCCGATGCCTGGCCACTTTTATAAGTCTAACTAAGAATGTGCCCTTCAACTCAGACGTTACAGTTCTAACCTGGCCTGAACAGCTGGTTATACTCACCATAATTTAAGTATAAGCAAGAAGACAAAACTTAACCCTGGAAAAAGAAGGGCCAAAGAAATGAGGACACAAGTGTTCAGAATCAGAATCATTAAAACCAAATGTCAGTTTAGTGTTTTCTCCGGAGAGGTGTTTTGGCGAGATCTATCCTCTGTAAATGTATATAAAACTGTCTGGAAATGTAGTTATTTTTCGTCGGGTCGTTTTTGTATGTAATCTAGGTCGGCGTATTTTTTTAAGGGGCTTTACGATGTGTATACCTCTAGAGTCTGTGTCTGGTTTTCTACCCCCTCACCACCACCACCACCACCACACCACCTCAACCACCACCTCGACCAGGGCCAACCCATAGTCCGTTCTGACCCACATAACTTCTTATGTAATGGGTCCGTACACCCTCAAGAGTCTATGGCCTTTATTGGTTACTAAAAATTTGTTAGGGATTCTTTTATTGATCCTCTATAAATGGCAAGGGTACCCCTTTGATGGTTATTTGAGTGTTGGCTGGTTTATGGTCTTACCTTCCATAAACCAGAGGCCCCAAAGCATGCTGGGATGCAGGGTGGAATTCTCTCCCAAAATGGTTGCTGTTATACAGACTCAATTTGGGGAACAGTGGGTCTGACTGCAACAGACTAGCCGACCCAAGGCCCTGCGGCCCTCAGCTGCCGGCTGGTGCGAGCATCTCAGCTCCCTGGTTTATCACCCAATTTGAGTTGGCAGGGTCTATTTATAGCCGCCCGAGCAACTCGCGAGAAGACGGAGCTGGTCCCGGGCCGGGAGCCGGCTGGGGTAACGCTGCAGGCCGGTTACATTCCCTGCTTGGCGGGAAAAGTTAAAGTAGTGGGGTCTGTTAACAACATTTTCGTTACGCGGCGGATAAAAGCACCAAATTTTGCATGAGGCACCTCTGAGGCATAACTATTGAATCTAGAAGGGGAGCCATCTTGAAATACCAAAATGAAATTTTGACAAATTGTGTATGTTTTTAGCATTTGAAATTTAAGGTATTTATCCAAAACTTTTGGCTAGCTTCGATAAGACCTATTGTATAGATTTGAAAGGTAAATAATTGAATTCCCTGTCCTATAATCTACCAATTTGGACAGTAGCAATGTGTTTCTAGGCATTTCAGAAGCTGAGATATGAGATTATTTCAATAAAAGTCCGCCATATTGGATTTTTGGCCCTCGTCTAGGTTATATCCATATTTCAAGGTGGCTCCCCTTTTAAATTCAATGAAGGGGTCCCAGGGGATCATCATACCAAATGAAATCAAGAAATCTTGTGGCAAAAGGGTAAAGTCTATATCCTTTCTTTTGCATTATTTTGGAATCCAGCGGTCATTATCAAAGGTATCATGCTAATGAATTCAGCCATTTTGAAATTTATGGCATTGTATTGGATGAATATCATATTTATTGAGCCCTCTAGGCTATTAACAACTGTATTGGAACCATTTCCCCTAACCTTATGCCTTAGTAGCTAAATATCATGATATTTCTCAAAATTGGTCAGCCATCTTGGATTTTGGATTTCCGCATTGACTTGAAACATAAATAATTGAATTCCCTGACCCATAATCCCTCAATTTTGACACCAACAATGTCTCTTTAGTCTTTTTAGAAGCTGAGATATAAGAATTTTTATAGCAAAAGTCGGCCATATTGGTTTTTGGGCCCCCACATCCGACCTATTGATATTTCAACGTGGCTCCCCTTCCAGATTTGATAGTTATGCCTCAGAGGTGCCTCATACCAAATTTGGTGCTTTTATCCGCCGCGTAACGATTTCTCAAAAAAATGACCTTAACAGACCCCACTACCGGGGGGGGGGTGATTTTTTTTATTTTTTTTATATTTTTTTTATATTTTTTTTATATTTTTTTTTGGGGGCGGGGGGGGGGGGGGGGCTGTGGGGAAGTAAGGGGAAGCAAGGGGGGTATGGGAGGGCCTGGAGGTGTGCTGGGACATTGGGAACCTTCCTCAGCCTAGCATTGGCAGAGTTTTCTTTCTTTAGCTTTCTTTCTTTCTTTCTTTTTTTTTTGGGGGGGGGGGGAGGGGGATGAGGAGTGGCTTGTGGGGGAGTAAGGAGGAATCTAGATGGGTATCACTATGGGAGAGCCTGGAGGAGGAGCTGGGGCCTGGGAGAATCTTCATCAGCCTAGCATTGGCAGCAGAGTGGGGTTAGAGTTGTTTTCATAACGTACCCATGAGCTGCTCGCAGCTGCTCCTTGTTGTTGTTACCGTGAGCTGCTCTCACCTGGGGTACGCGCTCGGTCCAGGGGTTACTCCCCGCGTTACTCGCACACCTTTATAACTTCTATGCTTACACTCAATTGGTCTTTGAGCGTAGGTAAGTTCGTTGAGGCCACATGGCCAGAAATGTCAAAGTGTTACAAATTTGAGATCATAACACGTTCTTGTAGGGTGCAAATCAGTCATGCCTGCTGTCTGCTGGTAGTTTAATATTGACCCTTAATTGCTTAGGAATAGGAGCAAACAGTACCATTTTTGTCACTCACACAACAGCTTGTGTGAACTCCTTGATGTAGTTTAGCATTGTCTATAGTACATTTACATACAAGCCATTATCCTATGAAGTACCCCCTCGTCCTACCCCTTACCTGGCGAAGTGACACGGACACTGGGTGATAAACGAGCGCCGTTTGGTAATACCACCGCCGGCAACGAGCGGAATACCAGCAGAGACGCTGCTCGGAGACGCTCCCCGCTCCCCGTCAGACGTGTCTAGTCCCGCCGGGCGAGGGGGGATTTACTGCTCTGCTGGGGGTTTGTCAGTGGTCATTAGACTCTACTTCTCTGAACAATATCTATCAGAGCTTACGTCCTATGATAAACTATTTTTTTCACTTCAAATTTTAGGGATAAAAACTAAGAGGTTTCGGACAGCAAGACCAACACAAGAGAAAAATATTTAAAGAAATATATATAGAAAATAAAACAAATTCTCATGGGAGACTTGAGCACGTCTAGTAGTCAGCTGTGGAGTGGGGCGGTCTCCGCACCTGGTGGAGCAGAGACTTGGGCAGCTGGTGAGCAACTGGTGAGCAGCTCACCACTGACCACATGTACTGACCACTCTTGACCACAGTGACCAAAGAGACCAACCTTAAACTTGTGAAATTTAAGTTTTCTATACTAAAAAAAGAAGAAGATAGGGAATCTTCAAGAGAGGAGATGGCAGTGTTCGAAATTAAGGTTTAATTCTGTGCACTCACCGTGTGCACAGCTCTGAAAATCGTGCACCCGGTGGCCCTTCCCTGCACCCTCAGCAGTATAAGGCTATTTATTTTCTCAAAAATGTGTGCACTCACCGGGTGCACAGCTCTACAAAACAGTGCACCCTGCAGTAAAATCATGCACACCGGGTGCAGGGTGCGCCCTTAATTTCGAACACTGGATGGACAATGTCCTTGGAGTCATTTGAATTTATCAAGACTGGCATTTGGACTCTGGCTGTGGCTCACTCTGTAATCAGTGATGGCTATCATTACACAGGTAGGGCTTGGGTAAAAATTAGAAGCGGTGCTGTTTTAACATTAAGAATGAAAGCAGTGACCGACATAAGATTGCCTCCTTTCTCTTCCCTGCCTGACGTTGGATGTACCTGGAACTAGGTCGAAAGTAAAACTCCATTGCTCGTGTAACATAGAGAGTAGGCTTACCTTACAGTCCATCAGTAGGTTCAGACGGGAGGCCCACACCTGGAGTAACCCCTCTCACCTGACATTTACACCCCACCAGCCCCCCAGAACCCACACTGACCCAACACTCCCCTTCTCCCCTTACCCCCCTACATGCTGGACGTTTGAACCCCTCCCCACCTGGCCACAGACCGCAGGGGTACTGACAGGGAGGGAGGAGGCTGAGGGCCACGTGTTTCTGTGAAAAGGTCACCGATGCCCCGTATCCCTGGCCTGCATCTCTATCCCAGAGGGTAGGGAGTGGTGCAGGACTTGGCGAACACCGCAAGTTTCTTGTTTGTCAAATTCTTTTCTGTGTAACTGGAAGGACTCCCCCCTAAAAAAAATACCAACAACAACGAACACCCAAAAACAATAAATGAATTTAAAAAAAAAGAAAATATAAGAAATAGAAAAATAAAAAATAGAAAGAAAAGAAATGAGGTGAGACGGTATAGAAAAAAAGAATTTCTATTAGAAAAACCACAGGGAGTAACCATGTAAATACATGTTACATGTACGAAATATTGCCGGACAGGGAGTGGTCAATAGTGAAGCCATGATGGTGCATTGTACTGTCGGACTTAACTTAAACTTAGTGTTACACAGGGCCCCACGGTAATAGTGTTTTTAATGTACCACAATGGTGACATCACAAGCCATTCTCAGTACCGACTTAATATTAAAAAGTCAGTTACGAAAAAATATGAGAAACGGTCTCCAATATGAGTTCTTATAGAAAAAACAATCTACGTACATCTCTAATAACTTGTAATTACACAAGCTTTCTGTCCGCCATAAGTAATATATGTACAATGTAAAGTTAGCCGACCTGGGGGTAGTAATTTGTCAGACCTGGTTCTAATGAGTGGTGGGCGGGGGGTGGGTTTTCTCAAGTGTTAATTCCTGGGGCGGTTATCTCGTGCTGCTGTTGATAATGAAGCAAATATTATGTCCGTTAACTAGCCTTGACGTGTTGGAGTGCCGCGGCCATAGGGTATTACTAGGAAAAACTGTTATTGTTCAGGTGGTATCACACTACACGACATGAGCTGCGATATGACAATATCGCAGAGGAATCGCACGTAATAGAAACATAATGCTATGTTTCACTTGTGTAAATTTTTTTATCACTCCTTCCTGTGCATTTTCTGTAATATTGATTAATTATGTCGCACCGATGTCGCAGCTCAAAATCGTGTAGTGTAATAGGGCCTTAAATTACTGGGCAACATTTGGTAGTGAACCTTCTATGGTAGTTTGGGGGGATTTGCTATGTTGACAACCATCAATTTGACAAATACCATGGTGATAAATTCCCCGTGTCACTGTCAGTGTTATGTACGTCGGGGGCATGTATTCTGTCAGATTTAGGAACTCCCCCTGTGAAAACTGACATATAATACATCACTCCGACAATTGTGTTTCTTTATCCATGGCTCTTCGAGAGGCTCCACTTCGCAAGGCCAGTTTTTATGAAAAACTAAGTTCAAAGTTTCGGATTTTAGGGTCAAGAGCCCTTTGTCCGCCCCACAGACGCTGACAGAGGCAATGCCCCCTGGCGACCATGGGACGTATAACTCTGTGGGTCATTGACCTTTGACCTTTGACCTGGCAGGTGGACAGGACACTGTCCCTTTAGAACTCCACTGAGGAAATATATCAAAGAGATTACCACCAGCAATAAACTCCACGATAAAATAAAGCAATTTGATTTAATCTCCAAACCCCCAGGGCATATAATATAGCCAGAGACTTGTCAGAGCCAGAATTCCTGGTGCAGGCATCCCTGGCACACCAGGCATATTCCCATGGCAAAAACTATTTTCATTCAATTAGATTGTAAAAGTGAATTGAATGGCAGAAAGGTCAGGTGGCCGGCAGTTGGGCGGTGAATGGGGTGCTCGCGGCGGGAGGGGCGTTTACATTGGGGGTATTTTTACCTGGGAGGGATTGCTGACGGCGCCGCTTTTATCATGCTTCACGCTAAGGTGTTTACCTGCCTATAGGCCCAGCAGGAATCGTGAAAAACGGGAGAAATGTGCGCGGGGAGGTTTTTTTCTCGTCCTTGTCTGGGGGTTGGTTGGGGTTGTTTGGAGGGCGGGGCCCGAGGTGCCAGAAAGGTGGGAGGCTGGGGTGGGTGTATTAATAGGCCATTTTACCGACAACGCCACCTGGTGTCAGTTTAGGGGAGAATGTATGAAATTGACCTTTATTGGTAAGGTCAAACATACGCATGAGTTCACTTTTCATCTGCAGTTTGACTTGAGATATGGCTTTGTCTTTCAACCGTTGCTGGTAAAATACTGCTTCATTGTATTCTTTATTGTTTCATTAAATAATATAAGACACAAATGACGTGTATACATTCACACAGAAAGAGAAAGTGCCTGAATATTTGGGTCTCCGCTCCTGTAAATTATCCCGGAACAAACGGCAGTGGACACTTCTTGAATCACTCAATCAGTATGTCCAAAATATCTAAATAAGCTACTGATATACTACTGAATGTATACTGATTTTTACTGAAAGCTCATTTTAATATTTTGGACATACTGATTGACCACTGCTCAGCCATTGTATTCCCACTTATTTCCACTGATTTACCACTGAAGTACGACTACAAGCTGCCACTGATTCTCCACTCAGTAGACACTGTATTCCCACAGCTTTTTGTTTCGGGTATCCCAGCAATAAGGGTGGCAGAAACTAGTCTATAACAGTACATACAATGTCACTGTGTACCCCCCCCCCCCCCCCCCCGTCAGAAGCGGCCCGTACCACAGTGGGCCGGTGCATTGTTTTTCATTGTGCCCACTAATTACAGCATTAATTGGGTGACGGACGGCCGTGTTTGGCAACACGTTGTCGGCTGGAGGAGGGACCAAAGGGGGACCGGGAACTACATCCCCTCTACAAGGGGCTTAGCGGCTTACGACAGGGGAGGGGAAAGGAGAGGGGAGAGAGGAAGGGGGGTGGCAGCTGATTTTGTGCAGTTCCCTTCCCCCATTCTCCCACACTGCTTATACTAGTTTAAGTCGCCTTGGTCATAACATGTGAAGGTACATGTGTTGCTGTTATAAATAGTGTTAAGGGCTGGGGGGTTGGTCACTGTTAATTGTATTTTAATTCACTGGAAATAACTGTATTAAAAACCTAACACTGGTCAGTCATATGCACGAGAGCTTCTTTTAAGTTGTAATCGTACCAGGCTAGTATACAAGATCAACATTAGTCTTTATATGAAAGAAAATAAACATTTTTTTTCAAGGAAAAAAATAAACATCACTCACTGATAGTAGGGATGATCATGTTTTCCTCAAAATCCTGCTCCCGATTTATTTGTATTACAATCTCCTGGATGTATTTAAAGTAGTTTTTTTTATGTCTTTAAAGTGTGTGGTTAAGCACCTTTTTTTCGGTCGATTTATTGACATCTATTCTAATAAGTCTATTCCAATCATTTACACCCACACCTAGAAAAATATACACATGTATGCACATGATACAAATCTCTAGGTGGTGGCTAGCACACAGATCCCCTCCCCCAACCTTTAATACAGTATTAGCCCCCCCCCCCCCACACACACACCCTTTCATCTAATCCCCCCTGGGCGGGCTGTCGGACACACGCACTTACCTGGGCACAATAACAGCGGGCTGATAAGGGCCCTCGACTCTAATTAACAGGCTCTAATGACTTAGGGCCTCCTCTCCGGGCCCGGGCAGGTGCCAGGCCAAGGCTCTGGGAGTGAAGGCAGGGAAAGTGGACTAAGGGGTAGGGGGGTTAGGGTGGATTGGTGGGTGGGTGGGTGGGGGTATGGAGAGAAGAAAAATACAGCATGAGGTCTCTCCTTCTCATTTAAGATGATCTGAAGAGTGTTTCATTTTATAGTGCAAAAATGGTAATGAACAGTGTGGAAATAGCTGGGGGGCGTGGTAAAACGGTTGTTTTTTCTTTCTTTCTTTTTTCTTTTTTTACCATTTCTGGAGATCTGAAGGGATTCTATTTCAAATTACAAAAGAAAAAAATGCCAATTTCTCAAAAGTCAATCGTGGAGATCCAACCAGTCACCTGGGTTTTACCTTAGATTACTATTACTAGTGAAATAATTGCATGAGCAGCTAACCCAGTGGGCCAGCGAAAAGCTATGAAATTAGAGTAACCGTTTAGTATATGGACTAGTGGAACTTTGATCCGATGCTGGGACTACAAAATGGGCAAAATATGGAGAAAATCCCTGACAGTTGTTTTCAAACGTTAAATACATGTATATGCATCGCAAATTGAAAGTGCTATTAGGGGCTGGAGGCCTGGCGGGCGTTGTAGGTGGTCAGTGCCTGTTACCGGCAGCTGATTCTGACATGTCCAAGGACCCCATACTGATGTCCGAGGGCCTCATGCTGAGGGCCCAGTCGGACCCTACAGGTGTTCTGGACGTGTTGTTTGTTGCAAGAATTTAATTAATCGCCTTTCGACATGTTATTGGGTTCGATGTTAATTTCTTGAATAAATTAGAATAATTATTATGGAAGGAAAATGTGTAAATAGTAATAAGTACACCCAAACCACGACACTATCTTGGTTAAATAGGTAGGCTTTATTGGGTCAATTATTCCAACGTTTCATCAGGGAAAATAAGGAAAATATTGTTTGTGGTCTGTAAGCTGAGCCAATGAATTATGTATATCCTGCCCCGCTATAATATCACTGAACATAAGAGAAATTCCTAACAAGACCATGAAAAATCTAAGACAATAAACGATTGCCCTAGACATTGTTAGCCAGTCGATAAGTAATTATCCATTACTAAAAATTGTACTTAACCGTAAATATAAAAAATATATATACTGCGACACAGTGAAAAGATAAGCTCGAGGTTAGTGAGTTAAATGGATTAGACTATAGTGTTTCATTTTCTTGGTCCCGCAAAACCGAATGTATTCCTGATTCTCAGTTGTTAATCACTTTGGGAGTTTCAGGAATAACTTTACTCAGTCCACTCCTATCTGTACAAATAAAGGAGTTCAGCGAGTGGTTCGGAATAATCTAAATCTGACGTCGTCCAGATAACAATGTTTGCTCCGCTTGAAGTATGACTTTGACCTTTTCCAACCTCCTGAGCCTTTCCGAGTACAAGTACTTTGAGGTTTTAGTCTTTAGCTGCAGAGGGGAGCGTCACATTACTGGGGCCGTAAATTTGAGTGCTAGTGGAGAATCCTCAGAAGTGTGGTAATTTCACTTTGATATACCCCCTACTTCCGGTTTGATATCACCCGCTAAGGGGAACCACATGACTGGTATAGGCGCCGCTAAGTCTCTGATTAAAAAAACAGGATTTATTTTAATTTGTAAGTATTCCCAGAAGCAGAAATGTTTGATTCAAGCACCTAAAGCCCATAATTACAAGGCACTTGTGACCAAGTCGGCTGACTGATCGGCACTAAAATCAGCCGATTCTACCAGAAGAATTGACCGATTTTAGCACCATTCATATCAAACATGTACTCCAATATTATTACATACTGATTATTAATTTGTTTCAGTGCAAAAATTGGCTGATTATCCTGGTATTATCGGCCGATACTTGGTGGGTATGGGGCTTTACATTCATGTTGAATATGGGTCCAAGGCTTTAGCGACACACTGAGTATGGTAGGGGATAGTGCAATCTTTAAACGTTCACTGGAACCTTTTATCTTTGTGTGGTAAACAAGATATGGTAGGTGTCAGAATTGGATTTTAATCTCCATGGAGCAACACACTGATAATGTTTTAACGGTTATATGGCACCAGTGTCCCTAATAAATGACACATTTTGTCACCTGATTTTCACAGTTTTGCCCCTGGGTGCTTGTTTTTACAACTGCTCAGCCGAGTGTGTACCACTTTTTATGATCAATAAATGCCTAATCCAAGAGGAGAAGCAGGAATTTCTGGCTGGTCCACTGCATCCTTTTTCCGTAGTTTGCGCCCGCTGCGTTCACTTAAATTCGCTTAATTTCGGAAACTGGCAGGTCAAATAACACTTTGTGAATGATTTTATGGTAATTTGAGTATCACAGTTCTGTATGGCCTGGTTTGAGGTTACTCCCCCTCAACTTGTTACCTGGCCGGGTGTTAGGCCAAAAAGAATAAATACCGTTAGTTGTTTTCAGATAACATGGGTCCAAAAAAATAGGGTAGGTAGGTCGATATATTTTTTTCATATATTAAAAAAAACAAATTTAGACAAATAGACTTATATCATTCTTAAAAATTTAGAAATTACTCAAGACATTTCCCGCAACAATTTCTAGTATCCAAATTAATATTGTGATAAAATAAATTGATATTTTCATAAAATAAATGTCATTTCCAATCTTTCAACTTTAATCCATTTTGTTGAAATCATTTTATTCATTCAAATTCTTTCTTTTAATCTTCACAAAAAAAAGAAAAGGATTAGGCAAAAAAAAAGGGAAAATCGAGCTACCTGAACATAACAATTTGGTCGGTTGTCTCAGGGTGTTTAACCCGCTGAGAGGCCCGTCAATACCGGAGGTGTTCACCCGTGGATTAGGCACCCTCAGATCAAAGACCCGGCCAAACCTCGATATTGGGTCAATATTGACGGCCGACTAACGGACTGAGATTAGTTACTCACCACCACACAACACACACACATGGCCCACTTTTAGTTTTACCAGCATCCATAGGGCCTTTTCCAGGCTATGGTCAAATTTCACTTTTGTGGAAAATCATTATACACATACTCTAGGAGTAAAAGAGGTTTACGTATAGTGACTATACTCTATAAACCAACGGGAGTAAAAGGCACCTTCTACTCGTGTTGCTGTAATTTAAAGTACAACTTTAAGTACAAGCTGACGGTTTTGGACGCGGCAAAGTCACCAACTGTACACTTCAATAGGTCATTCAATTCGACACTATAGTCTAATTAGATTATTTGATAGATCTACTCAATTTGAGCCTCAATTCAAAATAAAACACGTTAAAACTAATAAAAGCAATGCATGTAGATGGACTTGAGTCTTTGAATGTACCCTATCAGTAATAATGAAAAAGCTATCACGGGGCTTGCAGCTTTTATACGTTTGACGTAGCCTCTCACACTAGAGTTGTGGTCATAGGAAACGACACTATTCCCAGAGCCATGCCTGGTCAAAGCTCCCATTACCACAAATGGACCTTGTAAATCAAAACATCCATTAAGTGTACAGCATAATTTTCAAATTTGCCCGGCACTCATGATAAAGCGTGTGTTGTTCAGATAAGCGTAGAGCAGGAGTAATTAGACCATTTAGATTCATGTGTGTTTTTAATAGAGAAAAATAACCAAATAAAAGCCTTCAGCCGACAAAAGAGGAGGCGACTGGAGAAATAGGCTAGTGTACAAATAATGGCGCCGCTCGTGTGATTTATCTCGATTTATACAGTCGCGCTGGCAAGTTTAATATAACAGCTTGGGAGCTTTTTTTACTTTTCTTATAGCCCTGTGCACTTGGGATGGGAGCCGGTTTGGTTGCTTTTTCATAATGGAAACATGGGGGGTTTTTGGCCGACATAATATTTTTAATCTGTTCACATATTGACACAGGGGGACAGTGATAGAGATGGGCCGGAAATTGAGTGGCCACGTCCCTTGCTTCACCGTCAGGCCTGAAGACTGGATTACACTACCCGATTTTACTCACGATTTCAGAAATCGTCTTTGGCAAAAAAAGGATTCCACAAAGACATGTTACATATCATTAGAAAGGATTTCAAATTACCTTTCAAATGGTATGTAGCATGCAAGGGTTCCTCTCATATTCCTAACAACAAATTAAAAATTGACAAATTTCAGATAGTGAAAATCGCCTAGTGGAATATAGGCTTAACTCATGGCAATATGGCGGCTATTGTCACTCACTTACAGCCTCACATGCCTATACAAAACACCAATCCTTTAGGCGCAAACTGAATACAAAATAACAATCCCCCACAAAAAAAACCCAGTCCATTTCAGAAACGGACCAATCATTTCAGAAAAAAAAAGAAAAAGAATCTGACAAAAGAAGACGGTGGGGCTGATTCATAGTCACATTCATGCCTTCCCCAACTTCCTCGGGATCAAGTGTCTAAGCTGTGAATGGGAGGAGGTGTAGGGACCGGGGTAAGAGGGCCGCAGCGAAGGGTTCATGTCATGAGGATGAGTAGGGGTACCTGTCCCCACAAATAGGGAGACTCCCAAATTTAGGTATTATGTACACGGGAGGGGACGTTTTTACACAGGAGACCCATTTTTCTTAGTTTTTATAGGTGGACTTCAAGAAATATGCAATTTTCTGAAGTTCTGTTAAGCAGAATTGTTGACAACTGTTCAATAACAATTTGTGAAAGGAAATGTGTGAAGGTACTACAGGTGATTAATATGTAATGAAAGGGTAACTATACTGGCGGTTTTAGACAGGCAGTCACCGTATACGTTTATGTTATGTGTAAATTCAAAAACGGTAATTTTCCAAGGAATATCTTTAAAAAAAACTTGTAGTTATATGAATATATACTATAATATTATTATGTATATATGTTCAACTTCAATAATGTTGCTGTGAGTTACAGTATAATAAGTGCCCCCCAACCTTCACCCTTCAGAACTAGGGTGTCAGCTGTAACTAGGGCAGGCTTAGGTCTCCGTCCCGCAGAGATAGATGTATAGTCGGTCCTGTCAGTGTTGACTGTTTTAGGGTGATTGATCAGTTCGGTTACGTCTGACCTTAATATAGGTCAGTGGAGTGCAGATAAAAGCCCACCCCACTCAGATACAGGGCACTGATCGAGCTGGGAGTGCACACTGACAGTTTGGGAGGCGCAGTGTGTGTATATGTATTGTATCTTCTCAAGGAGACAGGCGTTTAAGCAGAAAGGTCATTTTCCCTACTTTTATAGGATTTCCTACTTTTTATTGATTTTGAATTGCACAATAGATTTTTCCTACATCACTAATGCCGTTTTGTAGTATTTTTGTGGTAGTTTCTAGCTATTCAAATAGAAATATAATCTCAGGATTCTAATCGTTAAGTTTGTTTTTCTCTTAATTACTTACTGAGAAAGATAGGTTAAACTGTTTTCTACTTTTCCTACTTTTTCATCAGTCAAGACTGGCATCTCAGTTTATGGTATGCCTATATTTAACACAACGTTCTTTGTATGAGTTTTTTTCCATTAATTTTAGAACCATCGATAGGGGAATATGTATAAGTTATAACTCACAATTGAAAGGAAAAAAACAAATCCAGTCTTTCAAACCCCCACCTAATTGCTTTTAATTGTAAGATATTTTACACATCTAAAAAAAAGGGTGTCAGTTTGAAATAAAAAGGAAATCCAAATCACCGCGGCCTAGAAACAGACTTAGGACTATGGATCAACATAGTAATACTTTATTGACTGGACCAACTCAGCTAATTCTAGGGCAAAGTGTTATTTCCTCTCTGATCGAACTGGAGACCTTTAGATCAGCAGACTAGTACTCTACTCACTAAGCCAACCCTGCTGTTTCCTCTATACTGTATACTTTTAGCCTGCTCTGAGCTCCGGGGAAAACAATCCTAATTAGCTAAAGTGTAACTTTCTTATTACCTCTGGGAGCATTGATCCTCTTTCCATTAATGGCCACAGAGCCAGTTAAAGCCGCTGAAAGCCCGTGTCAACAGCCCCGGAATAGACTTTAAATATAGACATTGTTTTTGTGTGTTGAACTCTGAGAGTTAAACTGGTTTCAGGTTGATGGTAAAGTGTGACCCTACAACCAGAGACCCAGTGACTTGTCAGTCCTGGGTTTGTCAGTCCTATGCCACAAGTAGCGATGACTGGCTACTTTTGTCTTTAAAGGCGGTATTACAATACGTGACTTGAGCTGCGATATGATGTCAGTGTTCGAAATTAAGGATTTATTTTATGCACACGCCGGGTGCATAGGGCGTTAAAATCATGCACCCGGCATATTTCTGATGCACACACTTCTATGTAATGCCATTTCAGTGTTCGAAATTAACGGTGCGCCCTGCGCCCGAGGAGCACATTTTCGGCGACGGGCGCACGTTTTTAAGAGGTGTGCGCCCGGAAAATGCACATTTTTTTCACATATTAAATAGCCTTATATATGGGAGGGTGCATGGACAGTTTGCCGGGCGCATACTTTTAGAATCTATATATGCACCCGGTAGGCGCATGAATCATAATCTTAATTTCGAACACTGCATTTATGCTGTTGAAAAAGCATGCACATGCCGGGTGCATGCCTCCTGAAAAGTCTGCACCCGGCAGCCAAATTGTGCACACAGGGTGCAGGGTGCACCCTTAATTTCGAACACTGGATGTCGCAAAGAAGTTGCACAGATTGGAGATAAAATTCTTTGTTATACATTGTCATATATATGCAGTGTTTGTAAAAAAAACTTTTTGAAGTGCTAGACATAATGTCCAACGTGTATCTTTCTATACATTTCGGACATTTACAGTCTGGAAAGTTAAACTACCCCAACAAACTTCATTTACCAATATTTGTACATTTTTGCCCGACACTATGTTTGACATTTTTGGCCAATGTGTCGGACATTCTGGTCAAAAGTCGAATATGTCCAGCAAAAACAGCATTTTCACAAACACTGAATGTATGTGAGAGACTCCAAATTGCCAATTTTTAACATCTATATCGCTCCTGTATGTGAATTGTCTACAATATCATCATAGCGCACTGATGTCCAAGTCGGATAGTGTAATACCGCCTGTAGTGGTGCCCGGCTACTTTTGTCTCTGACTGATAAACACACTCACGCAGACCCACATAAAGGCCCATTATTGGGAACACGGCTATAGACAGCGATCACTTCAACCCTTGATAGCACTGTTTGTTGTTTTAAGGTTAAGGTTCACTTGACTTCTTTTCCTGCCTGGGTCCGCCCACTGCGGTGACATGGCATTGTCTTTTTTATTCTGCGGATGTTTTCACCATGAGTATTGTGAAACAGATTCAGTGCTTCTATCTGGCTCAAGATTTCGAAATGGATTACCTCCCGTATTTCTTATTCTAGTATACTGATAATGACATAATACTACAAAATATTGTTATTCTAAAGCCAGAGAATATGTACTTGCACGTTGCATCTTATTTGCATCTTAGTTCTTTTTAAATAGGTAAACTTAAAAACTTAAAGTTCTCGAATTGCTTACAAACGATTTCTCAACTCAAAACTAACTTCGGAAACTCCCAATTAATTAGATTATTTCTGACAATCTATACTCTAGATGGTTTTGCATTTCATTCCAATTGAATATTCTGATTTCTAATCGAAAGATAAGATTTGCTACATGGTTTATGAAAGATCTAATTTTACTTGCAGTGATATTTTATGTCTCTTGCGAACCATACTGGGTTTTATGATCATAATTAATATCACTTTAATGTCAGATATCTGCATGCTGTGAGATCAGTTTGAAAGATATGGATGAAGTTTCTTCAATCTAATATGTGTTCATCTATTATTTGCTTCTGTTCTAGAGCACCCCATACACCTAGACTCTTTCTCTTTAAGAAGAGGAGGAAGGTTTCCCCTCATCCTCTTGAAGCAGACCTTTTACTCCCTGTTATACTTATGCTTGGTTCATTTGGTGAGGGATTTTGCTTCAAGAAGAAGAGGACATACATGCACCCCCTGGTGGTTTACATCAATACTAAACCTCTATGCTTCAAGAAGAAAACCTCACCTTATAAGCCTCATGTGAGATATAACAGGGAGAATCTTTGCTCTTAAAGAGGAAGAGGCTATACCTTCCTCTTCCTCTTAAAGAGAAAGAGTCTAGGTGTATGGGGTGTCTAGAAAGGGAAACTGATGGATATTATGAAAGGGGAAACATTAACGTTTTATGCTGACATAATAATGTTCATGAGATCGACACCCTGTCATTAGATCTTGATTAAATTGAAATTAGATAGTGTCAAGGTAAAACTAAACCATTTCTGCGCCTTCGATTTCGTAAATGTTCAGATGGTGAGTTGACTATTCTGGCCAAAAAAAAGAAAGTCATTTCTATTGAATTCTGATGTTTTGTAGAAAAATGATAGGGTAGGGCCAAAGTATGTGTGGTTACCTGAAGTGGCTGAACACCACTTTTTTGAGTCTTATATTGTCAGAATCTGTTACAAACAACATGTTCTCTGAGCACTAATTTACCTGTGCTTAATCACTGGTCGTTAATTCACACCTGCCAGCCTCACATGTCACTTACACCTTTCCTCTTTTTTTCCGTTTCAGTTGGGCGTAGACGAGTCCGTCATTTATAATCACCCCTCCGCCGCCATGGCCGCCGACGGAGGTGGCGCCACCCCCGGGACGCTGGTGGGGACGCCGGGCAGACGCCGCTGGGGGTGGACGGACGCTGGGACGTGGGCGCTGTGGTTACTGACCATCACCCTGACCGCCACCCCCCTAGAGGTGACTGGGAGGCGCCAGTCCAGTCCCGGGAGTAGCAACAGCCTACTGGTGTTCACCCAGAATCTCTACAACGTCACCGTCATGGAGAACTCCCCGGGCAAGACGTACTTAGCGTCGGACGTCAAGATGGGCATGTACGTCAAGGACCCCACCTTAGAGATCAAATACAAGGTGGATTCTGGGGATGAGAATAAGATATTTAAGGCCGAGGGAAGGACTGTTGGGGATTTCTCCTTTCTGAGGCTGCGCACGCGCAGTGGGATTCACAAAGTGATCAACCGCGAGCGACAGGAGTTTTACGACATAACCGTTAAAGCGATTGCACGATATCGCAGCGGACCGCCTCTCCGGTCCACGACCAACGTGCGGGTGAGAGTTCTCGACGCGAACGATCTCAGTCCGCTGTTTTATCCAATCGCTTACAACGCTGTTGTGCGAGAGGACGCCAAACTACATGAACCTCTAGTGCGCGTCACTGCCGAAGATGCAGACATAGGCGTCAACGGCGAGATTTACTACAGTTTCAAGGAGAAAACTGAGACTTTTGCCATCCACCCCACGAGTGGGGAGGTCACATTGACTCGTCCAGTGAGCTATATAGAACAGAACTCCTACTTACTGTTTGTGTTAGCTGAGGACAGGGGCCCCCAGATGGGGCATGGGTCTCGGGTGAGCGAGGCCAAGCTGGAGATCAACATTGCCCAGGTGAACTACCATGCGCCCAAGCTGAAGCTGCAGCAGCTGCCGGCCCTCTCGGAGCAGGGCATGGTCGGCACCACCTATGCAATACTCTATGTAGCCGACAGTGACTATGGCAACAACGGCAAGGTAGCGTCGGTCCAGATTGCCAACCAGGAGCCTGAGGGGTACTTCAGGCTGCAGCGGGGCCCCAAAGACATGGAATACACCATCCAGGTGGCGCGACCAATCGACCGTGAGGCGACACCGGACGGGTTCAATGTCACGATACAAGCCTCTGACCGGGGAGACCCACCGAAGACTTCAACATTGGACATCCACATTTCCCTCTCTGACATCAACGATCAGTCCCCTCGGTTCGAGAGAGACCATTATGTTATCGATGTGGATGAGGTGGTCCCCCGACAAACACCATTGCTCTTTGTGAAAGCCCGGGACGAAGACCTTGGGAAGAACGCGGAGGTGGTTTACGCCATCGCTGAGGGCAATGATCTGGGCTGGTTCATGGTGGACCATTACACCGGTCTGCTGTCCACGGTAGCCCCGCTTGACGCAGAGAGTCACCGGGTGATGTCATTAGTGGTCACCGCGACCGATCGGGCCAACAGCGGAGCCAGGAGGTCCTCACAGGCTCAGGTCCAGATCAACATCCACGACTGTAACGACAACGCTCCCATGTTCAACGACACCAAGATGACCGTGCCCATCCTGGAAGGCCAGCCCATTGGCACCTCGGTGTGCAAAGTCTCCGCTTTCGACCTGGATCAGGGAGACAATGGGTACGTGAGCTACAGTATTGTGAACGAGGAGGATACACCTTTCACCATTGACCACTTCACCGGTCGTATCACGACAAGTGGGGTCCTGGATTACGAGTCAATGCGGAGGACCTACAAGCTACATGTGAGGGCTTCGGATTGGGGAGAGCCCTTCAGGAGAGAGTCTGAAATGGTTGTCCGTGTAAAGATCAGGGATACGAACGACAACCAACCACAGTTCGAGAAGGTTAATTGCACGGGTTACCTGTCTAGGGGGGCTGAGGTTAACACCAGGTTAGTCACAGTATCGGCCATTGATTTTGATGCTGGAAACATCATCAGTTATGCCATCACTGCTGGTAACCATGACAACTGTTTCGCCATTGAGGCTTCCACTGGTGTGATCACCTTAAACTGTGACCTCCGCGGTCACACAGAAAATAAGCGGAGTATTCGCGTCACCGCCAGCGATGGTAAAAACGAAGCCAACTCAACAACGGTGGATATTACCCTTGTAAATAACAACAGGAACCTCCAACTGGCCAACAACGATGCCAACATCAACTGCGTGGATACAGGAGTTACTCAGAAGCTTGGCGAGCTGCTCAGTCGACAACAGGCCAACAACGACGAGGGCGAAGACTGGGCCCAACTCGCCAAGAAGTATTCCGAGAATCTCCACAGTCCCGAGTTTGTGCCTTCCACACCGAGGAGGATCGGGGTGGAGGAAGGCCTGGAGATCGGGACCAAGGTGGCCTCGTTGACCGCCCAGGACCAAGACCATGGATACAATGGGAAGCTCATGTACGTGATCAGCTCGGGTAACGCGGGCGGCACCTTCAAGATGGACACCTACACCGGAGACCTGCTCGTCATGGCCCAGATCGACCGTGAGTCGCAGATCGAGTACGTGCTGAACATCTCGGTCTACGACATGGGCATTCCGTATAAGACAGCCAGCTGGCTCCTGGAAGTGCAGGTCACCGATGTCAACGACAACCCGCCTCAGTTCGACCGGACTTCGTACCAGGTCAGCATCTCTGAGGATGTGGCTGTCAACTCGACCATCCTGCAGGTTCGCGCCACGGATTACGACTACATGGATGGAAGCACACGGATTACGTACTCCATCCTATCAGACACAGCTGACTTTTTGGTCGATCCGGTCACCGGACGGATAACCGTCAACCGTCAACTGGACCGCGAAGCCACCCCGGAGTACGACCTGGTGGTTCAGGCCTCGGACGGCTCCCTGACCCGACCCATGGCTTCAACAGTCATTGTACATGTACGAATAGAGGATGTTAATGATAATGCCCCCAAGTTCCTACCCACCTCCTACCTGGTCCGACTCAGGGAAGACCTACCAGTCGGATCAGTGGTAATGATCATCACAGCCCACGACCCTGATTTGGGCGGAGGCGGGGTAGTCCGGTACAACCTCATCGATGGCATGGATGACAAGTTTGAGATCGATCGGGCAACGGGGACAATACGCATTGCCAACCGGTTGGATTTCGAACGAAAGCAGCTGTACAACATCACAGCCCGGGCGAGAGACCGCGGCGAACTGGCCCGGTCGTCACGCTGTAGCGTAGTCATAGAGGTCATTGATGTTAACGAAAACCTCTACGCGCCTCGCTTCGAGGACTTTGTGTTCCAGAGGAAGGTGAGTGAGAACCTACCTCAGAACACGAGTGTGATGCAGATTAAAGCGGTGGACGAGGATGAACACAACCCACTTGCCTCACCCAGGGATTACCAAATCGTCTACTCCATCCGGGGCGGCACCGGCCAGGGCGTCTTCTCCATAGATCAAAGAGGTACGTGCCTTAAGTTTTACCTATTCCTATAGTAACCTCGATTAGGCCGAGCTTAAAAATAAGTTCGTTTCTTGTGACCAGAAAAATAATAAATTGGGAGGTTGGAATTCAAAGAATAAAACATGTTGTTAAGGGATTAATTGAAACTTTTGATAAAAATTTCCAAATTTCCAAAAAAACATACACTCAGTTGGTTGGTAATAGGAAACAAGCTCTTTTTTAAGGGTGGCCTAGGTGGCGTGATAAACTATAGCATGAGAACTAACCTTAATGAGGGGGTAACTGAGCCTGTGCCGACAACTTTCTTTTTTGCAGATACCTGCAGGTACGCTGAAATCCAATAGCCTATATTTAGCCACACGCAATTGTCCTTGACGTGTCGATTAACGATTTATGATAACCGTATTGGCTCAAACCACAGTCCTGATGTTGTAATGTTATTTCAGGTTGCACCACTCTCAATGTTCCTTCCGCTTAGGTAGCCCTTATTTTACTGTCACTATGTTGGTGATCAATTATGGGTATTTTTCACTTAAAACCATACGGCCCCTGCTTGTATGTACCTCTGTCCAACTCAAAGAGATTAATCAGAGGTGACATGATGAACGCACCAAGTAATCTAATAGTCCACAGGCGAACCAATGAGATTCTTTTTTGTTCACTAAAGATTGCTTCACAGCCTTCAGATCCATTATGATTGAAGTAGGCGCCATGGTAAGGTAGCACGAAGCTAACATTATCAGGAGATATTACCGTGGTTTCAAACTAGTCTTATAAGTACAGGTTCTAATGATGAACGTAGGGACGTCCGGGAGATGAGAAATCCGACCAGCCTTAAAATCCAATTATAAATTTAAAATGAAAGATGATCGTTGTACAAGTTTCTCTCACTGTAAAATACAGAACTGAAGCTCAGTTAGTTAAGCAGATTATATTCACTATACGATCCAGAATATTTATACTAAATTCACTTCTATTGGGTCAAAAATATGTAATATGATGTTATAATATGATATTGCAGAACACTTCCATTTTAGCTACTTTAGGGGCCTTCCATTAAGTATGTGCTCACCAGGAGGGGGGGGGGGGCGGTCTGGGATTTTTGAAATGCGTGTACGTTCCTGTACAAATCTATTGCGTACTTTTAGCTCAAGGGGGGTTGGGGCTTGAAAGTTTTGAAAATGTATGTAAATACTTTTTTTTTCATTGAGCTGAACATCGTCACAATCATGTGCTTTTCATGACGTGCTTAATGAATGGCCCCTTAAGGGGTGCTTTCAATAGAATCAAGATCTGAAATGGTTGTCCGTGTATGATTTGACTCAGCTTGCCCCCTTATTGTCTGGTGGGGAGCCTCCCCTGATCGCTGACTTTTCTCCCCCAGTGTTGTTCACATGCATAATGTAGGCTCAGGCCAGGCCGGGCCGCCCCAGCCCAGAGAGGGCAGAGTAATGAGTGCACAACATATTTACACCCCACCGCAGACAAGAATAAATTTCAATCAGAAACACAAAACCGGGCTTCATCGCCTGGTGCACCGCTAGTAATTACCTCTTAGAGAAGGCAACTTTGGGGAACGGTATGCTTGGGATTATGGGGCGCCGAGTGGAACCCCCCCAGAATATAAATGAAAGTTATTTATAACTATTATATTAGTAAAAATTCTCATAATAGAGATACGGCGATTTCCAGCCCAGGGCTTGACAAATCGTTTCCGTATCTAGTTGCCCAACTCGGGATCTGAGGTTTATTCATAATCATGTGTAATGAAGTTTTCTACTGGTCTACCAAGGCCCTTAATTTAGTTGCACAGTAACGTTTTCTGGTTGCCCTGCAGCCTGTCAATTGTTTCTTTATCATCACAAATTTACAATATTTTACAGTTGGTTAGAAATAGAAGCACATTATTAATAGAATCTAGAATATGAATAACAAAAAAAAATCAAAAACATCTGGCAAAATACAGTACGTATTTAGAACCTTTTACATGCCTATAAAAAAGATAAAAATAAAAAAATAAAAAAATGGCCCAAACCAAGTGGGTGACACCCGTCCCCACATACACAAGACGCGGGGGTCGTTAGGGATGCGGCCGTTGTCCCGCTGCAGCTGGGTCCGATTGCAGAATTTGATGAAATGTCTGATTGTACGGCCACTCCCAGCCGCTACTCCGCCAGGCGATAGAGCCCCCTCCACCGCCAGGATTAAAAGACTGAATATTTTATCTCGTCGTCTTCCCGAGGCGGCTGTGGGGGCCACTGGAGGCAGGGATGAACCGCCTCTAAAGATCCACCGGGCATAGAGGGTGAGTGAAAGGGCTGGGCTGGTTGGAATTCTGATCAGGGCGCAAGATCTTAAACTAAAGTGTTGGGTTTTTAGCCGGAGCTTTCTAAACTTTGTGTCCAGTTTAATGAAATGTGCGCGTATGCAGACGGTGCCTGTGGTGGAGATATTGATCTGGGGGCACCCTTAGAAAAAGATAGCTTCCTGCCCAGCGGGTCACCGGTGGTCAAGATAATAGGCACTCGGACGGGCGCTATTTTGAGTAAAACTAAAACTTTTGATTAAAAAAAAAACAAATCCCAAAAAGTGAAAAATAACTTACCAGTCGGTCATGAAATGCTCGGTCGGGCGGCACAACAGAAAACTTGAGGATGGTCTGGCCTATGGACATGAGGATGGGAGGGAAGTATATGCCTTAAGCTTAGATGCCACCAGTATAAAAATTACCTCACTCAGGCTTCCCAGACCAAGATTAGACCAGCCACGATAAGATTTTGTTCATAATACAGACAGAATGGGGAATACTTCATAAATATTTCAATTACACCTCTTAAAGTGACAGAACATTGGCGCTTGCCTGAATAAAATCCACATTTATTCCACCCGAAAAGATCCCAGGCCTCTTTAGGAATTCAAGACGAGGGCATTGTAATCAAATGACTTGATAATAGGACACTCTGCCTACTATTGATATCCGACGCCCCATTGAAGAAAAAGAAAAATAGTCCGGCTCCAGTTTTCCGTTGCCTACAAAACCTCCAGTCGGTGTCCGAAGGCGGCTATTTCAAACCATCACGGGGAAAGTGATAGTTTCCCCGCGAGGTTTTATGTCACAAAATATGCTCCACTGCCGCTTCCCATGCTGAAAGTCGCGGCCTAAAATACCAGGGACTGACGGCCTATTTGTATTAGGATAACGGGATACAGGGTTCTCCACAGAAAAAAATCGCAGCCAGGCGCAGGTGTCCAGGAGGGGGATCCAGGAATTGTTTGGGGGGGGGGGGGTGGCAAGGTCTGGCCAATAGGTAGTACTATGTAATGGCAACACTCTGGACGGCGAAGCCGTCCAGGGGGAGGGTATGGGAGGGGTGTCCCCTCCCATTGGGGGGGTTTGGGGGGCCTCCGCCAGGAAAATTTTGAAAAGAAAACCTCTCAATCATGCAGTCTGAGGCATTCTGAGGTACTATGGTGACCTAAAGGCAGTGAAAATGTTAGGGCCGCGCCATGCGCCCTGGGCGCATTAAGAAATAAAATGTCACATTAAAACATTGATTAATGCGCCCATGGAACATTGAGATAATGCAGAGTCCAAAATGGCGCATTTTAATTGAAATATGTCTCATTTACTTCATTGATGAGTGCGCCATTGTCACATCTAATTTTTTTCTGACATTATCACTGTAAAGGGATAACAAAAATGTCTTATATTCTTATTTGCAATATCCATTTTTCAGAGATTTTAGGTATTTATGTGGGGATAACCTTTGAGAAAATTTAGAAAAGATAAAGGGCACAACTTGCACCCGGTGTGCACAATTTGGCTCCTGGGCTCATACTTTTTGGGAGGTGTTCACCCGGTGTGTGCATACATTTTTCCCCCTTCTTAAAAATGCTGTTGAAACGAGATTTGCTCCATGAGCTGCCATGTTTTTTCACTGGTTTCAACCTCTTACACCCCTTCTGTTCAATATGAACAATGAACCTGCCGAAATTCAATCCAGCGGGAGGAACTCCCGCTAAAATAAGATGTGAATTTCAAAGTGGTTTCTTTTCTGTGGGGCTATTTCATAGAATTGTTAATCCATTGTCCCTCCCCGATGATAGGTTCAAAATCAAAAATTTTTGCACCAAAATATTCTTGCAGTCATCATGGCAACGAGTGGACATCGCATGTTGATGTCACGATGACGAGGGTCAAAACTTTGTCAAAATCCTACCTCTAGATCTGTGGATCCTTCTATCAGGAAGGCTCTGAAGCTATCCATTGCTTTTGATTTGAAATTCTTTCAGTGCAGGGGTGTGCAAATGCTCGATTTAAAAAAGAAATAGAGTATATTAACTGAATGATAATAAAGCCACGTTGTGTGATGGTAGTCACAGAGACCGTTCAGTCTCCAAGCACTGTCAGTGGTGGATTTGGAGGGGGGGGGGGGGGCACCTGCCCCTCCCCCCTTTTTCTTTTATCAAATTTACTCTTTTCAAAATAAATTTCTGGAAAAGGGCTGTGTGCTCCCACATACCTGCATGGCCCTAGAGTCAAGACCCCTAAATTCGGCATCATTTTTTGAAAATGACATGAGCCTCAGTGACATGAAGAGATTTTTTGCCCAAATATTACATTTTTTTAATGTAAAATTCCTGGACCCGGAGGACCCGGGATAATTTTTGCTATAGCACGCCCCCCCCTTTTAAAAATTCCTGGATCCGCCCCTGGACATGACATGGTCTATTTCATTCGACATGGGACATGAGGGTCTCTTAGAGGCGACATATGGGACATGGAGAGAGATGAATGACAGTAGACATGGCCTTTTCTTTAACGCTGGGGACCCCTCCATCAGGAGCCCCAAACACTCCCCCTACCTTTGCAAAAATCTGGATCCACCTGACTGTACTCCTAATTCTGCTTCAGCCTAGACGCGGAGCGTCTTGTTGATAGTATAAATATGTTAATATACCGGTGTATGCATGGTTAAGGTTAAGGTTAGTCACCCTCCTTCCACCCTCTCTCTTGACTCGTGGATCAAAGATTTCAACATAGTAGCAGAGATGCCAGCGTGATGGGATAAAAATATTTGAACATTGCGTCTTCTCTAAATTGAAAAGAAAACCTCTATATGTATGTATATATATGTGTGTATATATATATATTATATACACACACACGCATACATAAATACACATGTGGGCGTAGGTTTACCCTTTTCCATAAAGTTTAAAGAATGAATAATACTTCAAGGAACTATAAAATAGTAAGGGCCGGATTGAGCCTGAACCCCTCTGTACATATTAGTATGGACTGCAGACTTTAAGCTGGCGGCTGGGAACCCCTGGAACAACACCCAGAGACCGCCTGTTGGAGAGGGGGGCCGACGGGAGGGAGTGAGGCAGGCCCCGGTAAAGGGGGTATTCCACTACCCGACATTCCCTACGACATGGCCACGATGCGGCTACGACATGACAATATTGTGGCCATGTCGTAGACCCCTACGATGTCATTCATGTCGTACTAGTGTAATAGGGTAAGTCGCAGTCCCTACGACATTAAAGTCGTGCGATATGATTTTTATCGCAGTGGAGTCGTAGGGAACAATGTCACAGGCTTTAAGTTTAACCCAAACTGCGATATTTATTTGACATGTTTAATAATGTCGTAGGGCAAAGGTTCAGATTCCTTGAATTTCAGGTGATGTCATAGGTCAAGTCGTAGGTGAAGTCGCAGGTTATGTCGTACTGAATAGTATTTTATATTGGCAAAAGCCTGAGAATGTCGTAGTAGTGTAATACCCTATTGGGTGTGATAAGGCCACGATAGGACTGCGACATACCGACACAAGGTTAGACAGATAGGCACCTCCTGCGATATCAAGTAAAGTCATCCTGCGATATGGTCCTCATATCATAGGCAATTGGTATCGTGTAGTGGAATACCCCCTTTAGTGATACTCCAGCTGGCGGCCTCTGGGTCAGGCCCTGGAGATAGGATATGACCTCTTTATCCTCCCAAAAATGAATTGTTCTTTTAGTAGGAGCCTAATTTGATTATTTTGGACAATTATCATACCTTATTTTTTTCAACCGATTTTAGAAAATACCTGAAAACCTGACGACTGGCATCTCTGAATTAGTAGGCACCCGTCACAGAAACGGGATCCAGATATCAAAATGTAAAAAAAAAAAAAAAAAATTTTTTTTTTTGTGTGTGTGTGTGGAAAAAACACAGCCCGGCGCTAGGTATTTACAGCCCGGCGCGCGCCGGGTGCGCCGGGCTTTGGGGAGAACCCTGCGGGATAGGAAGAGATCTCCTTTTGTGTGTGATAAAACGAAGGAAAAATGAGAAAAGAAAAATCGAAAAAAAAAAAAAATGGCAGTCAGCTTTGACAGGGCGACACGTGCCGACCACGCCCCCTATCGGGCGCGGCTGACACTGGCAGACGTGTGACGGTTTTATAGACCATTTGCAAGTATAATACCAGTCCCCCTCGTAATAACTACAGATGGCAGGGGCACATTGCCCCATAAACCACTTGACCCCTATTGAAGCATAATGCAAATCATAGATTTTATGATATGCAGTCATAAAGTGATGATTATAAAGAAATCCATTTTACTACTCGGATTTGATATTTTTTATGGTTAGGCAGGAAACATGCGCAGAATAAAACATTGAAACCTTAGAAGACAGTCATACTTAAATTACCAATTTCACAAACTCTGTAGCTCATATTGGCAAACAGTCTACTACCGGCAGTCACATAGCAGCCCGTCAGCCCGCGTCTCCCGGGATATACCAGAACCCAGACTCCACCCCCAATACCCGGCCCCACCAATAACCCCAACCTACCAATCCGCCATAGAAAGCCGCCCAGAGCCTCGGGGAGTTTGTATAGTCCGGGAGACAAGCTTGGCAAAGTCCACCCCAACAATAACACCGCAAACCCTGCTCCACTATCACCCACTACTACAGGCCTACTCCGACCAGGAACAGGCATTGTACCCATTGAACACGTGTAGTACGCAAATTCCAATACTCCCTTTTCTCTTTTTTCCCCCTTACTCCCCATCATTTCTATTTGCCCCCATTATATTATTGGGCCAAACGAAATTAATAGTTGTGTTTAGGTAGCATAGGAATATAGGTATGTAGGTCGATTTGATATTTTTTTTAATTTTTATTTTTTTACTGACATAAAATAGACTCAGTCCCAGGAATTCAGAAATAAGATATCATACCAGACATCATCCATACCAATTTCTGGCATCTTGAAGGTACATCTTGTGATAAAATATTTGACATTTCCTGTTTTTTTTTGTTTTTTTTTTTAACTTTTAGACATTTTTGAGGAATTTTAATATTTTGTAGGCATATTTTTAAAAAGTTATTAGTTAGGTAGGTCGGATTACTTGACCACAACAATTTTCTTCTTTAGGCCTTGTCGTTGCCTTCTATTTCACTTTTTTGCTCTTTTCCCCTTATTTCGTTATTGTCGAAAAAAAACAACTATTTTATTATTGTCTTTTATCCCCCACCATTGTCATCCTTTACCCCCTCTCGCCGGGACGTTATAACGCGCGGGTGATTGAATTAACGGGACCACTTTGAGGTCAGCCCTGAGCCGCATACATAAAACGACAGGTTTGATTTAGGACGTGTTATTTACAACAAGAGGGGGCCCCTACTAAATCAGACAGACAGAGTTGGGCGAAGATTCAGGCCGTAATTAAGGCTGTAGGCGGGGGTGGGGATCCAGTGGGGATCGGGGGCTGAGATTTACGCCTCTAGGTGCTGATAAGGGATTCCGGAAGGGGACAAATGGCTAGGGTGACATAAGGGGCGACGTCCTCCCTTATTTGGGAGTTGGGGAGGAGGAGGAAGGGGGCTTCTCTGCTGTCTCCTCCTTTAGGACTAAGACTTACTCCCAATAGTATAACGTAGGATCGTATGGATAAGTTGTCATGATACTAGGGGGTGGGGGGGGGGTTGAAGGGGGAGGGGTAGGAACCCGGTAGGAGTAGATCATGAACATTCCCAGGGGACGCTCAATAAAATGTTGCCAGCTTGTCAATGGAATATTTGATGCAGTTGCAGATACAGTTACCTTCATTTGACGACTCAAATCATGATATGGCCTTTCCCTTTAGCGATAGGTCGTGTAAGTTGTTGCGGAGGTATTTAACATGGTATAGCCGTCGGCTTTCATCATTATTCTCGATGTCGCATTTTCCAAATTGCCAAATGTTCCCGTCTTAGAGTTAATAGTTCAGGGTCTAACCTAGAATTAATCCTATCACAGTTCTCCTCCAGGGAGAGTTGGATCCAAAAGATACCCCATAGACCCGGCCTAGACGGTCCTCCGGGAGGGGTGATTGGAGAAATGTCCCCTATGGGCCCTCACTGGACATTGATAAAGATGACTTCAGAAGGCCTGGGGTAGGACGTCCTGCCCGACCTTGAATAGGCATGGGCTAAGGTGGCAATAAAATGATTAATTTCACTGACGTGCTCTTAGAAAAGGACATTAGACAAACGACGGAAGTAGCACCGGGTCTTCTTGTCGCAGATAGCGGTGGCTCACTCGCCCAGCGCATCCATAGTCACATCCCCAGTCTCGGCTGGGAGAGTGATAAGGGGCGGTAGAGGTCATCTGAAGGTCATGGCGGACAGATGGGAGCTGGGTCCCGGCGTGTCAGCTCCTACCTGCTCAGCTCGCCTAAAAGAGGCCTAAAACCAGCGGCAGTCGTCCCAGGACCTTGCCCCATCCCCGCTGACCCTATCTGACCCCCATCTGACCTCATCTGACCCCCCGGTGACCCCAGCTGACCTCTACCTGACCCCCCGGTGACCTCTGTGAGGGGTCATTGCGTACAGGGGGCCTATAAACCATCAGGGTGAGGTTGGACCCCATTAGTACATTGTGTACGGGCCTGGCCGTGTAACGAGGGACGTGACGGCACGACGGACGGAGGGGATCGGGAACTCCAGTGTCCTTAGACCACCTCCCAAGGACAGAAATAGGAAGGTGAGGAGAGAGGAGAGTTACTTGAATGGTGGTCTGAATGCCTGCAGATCTAAAGGATGGCTTAAAAATGGCACAGGGCAACTGAATGGAGACCATGGTTGTCCAGTGGTCAACTACATTACCGGTATTCTCAATGGAGAAAGTTAATAGTAATACGCCTTATTCATTACCATCAGAGTCTTAGAAATAACCTGGAAAAACATCTGGACAATCCATGCTCAATGTAATACTCAGGCAAAGTCAGTTTTGCATAAGCCTTAGATAAGGTGAAAATATTTTTCCAACTTGAAGACACCCAAATTGACCCTGTCTGCGCTCCATACATTTCTTTAATAGGCTAAAAACATCCATCTCGCTCCTTCCTCAAAGAGCCTCTCCCGAATAATCCTTTCTCACTTCACACAGAGCAATGCACATCCCACAGAGCAATACACTTCTCATACACCTCCACCACACACCTCCAGACCCCAGTTTTTGTATGTTTTCTCTGACCGAAGCCCCTCTCCAGCTGGGCCCTCTCAGCCTGCCTTCAGCCCTACAGGAGGTGAGGGGGGTGAATGGTGTGGAAAACGCCCCCTTTGATGTACGCCAAGAAGCCGCCCGCCCCCACTGTGAGACCTCCCGACAAGGTACGGCCTCATCCCATGGACCCAGGATCAGTCTTTCCTCCTGGGTTGGGGGATAGGGTAGGGGTGGGGGATGGGGGGAGGGGGGATCATCATGTTGCCCACTGTAGCCCTGTCACATGTCGGGCTACTCTTTATTTGGAATTTATGGGATCCAGATTATTTAGGAGGGCATTTATGGGAATCTTATGCCTTGACCCGTGCCCATGGACCCCATGGACAGTCCTAGGAAATTTAGTCAAGGTTTAGGGGAGAAGAGGATCTGCCAGAAATATTGAACCTGAAGTACAAAAACTACCAGTTTCAGAAATAATTCAATTATTTTGGCCAGTCTTTGTCTGCAGTCAATAGTCGGGATACGCCCACACATTTTATATCCCCTAAAAAACAGCCCCCAAAAAACTAACTTTTCTCCCTAGTTTACGTTTATGACATTTTGACTGGAACCCACCCCAACCCTTGCACATCCCACATACTTTATCAACACCCGTGCCCCCTTCAACACCTTGTTCTCATTCAAAGATCCTAAGAATTTTCTTCTGGAGGAGCGTGTGCATGAGAGAGTTGGGTGGGAGAATGGGGAGGCGGAGGGGGGAGGGGTGGTCGAATCCTTTGAAGTTGCCTGAGACTCTGAGAGTGTGGGTTTTATCTCACAGACTTGTGAGGTTTTATTGGGCCGTGGGTGTAGGAGCTTCCCATGAGCTGCTCAAGGGCCGATGTGGATACGGGCCGATATGGTCGTGGCAACCAGCTGGTCACGGACCGAGCTGGTCGTTGGGCCGAACTGGTCACTAGCTGAAATGGTTCAGGAGTTGAGCTGATCACTGTCCCAACGGTACATTGGGCAGATCTGGGCGTTGGGCCAAAGTGGTCACGGGCTGAGTTTGTCATGGGCCGATATAGATACAGGCCAATCTGGTCGTGGGGCCGAATTGTCATGGGGCGATCTGGCAATGGGGCCAAATTGTTCACGGGCCGAGTTTGTAATGGGCCGAGTTGGTCATGAGCCGAGTTGGTCACGGGGCCGAGTTGGTCATGGGCCAAGTTGGTCATGGGCTGATCTGGTCATGGGGCTGATCTGCTCATGGGGCCGAGTTGGTCATGGGCCGAGCTCTCGGGCCGAGCTGCTCCCTGTCCATACAGACCTGACCATAACATTAACCACCTCACCCCCGCATCACAGACACTATGTATGATCTATAGATTTTGTACCCTGTATAGAAAAGTCCTTTTTTATAGATGAAACATTGTGAATAATGGATATAGCTAGGTATAACAGCTGTCAGGGCATGTGACAAGTATGTATTGCGGATCGTGACTTAGCACATGGTTCCACGCCAGGCCTATATATACGGACGTCTGGTGAGAGGGGACGTCCCCCACAGACTGCCCCGGGGGCTGCCTCACGACGCGGGGAAAGTAAGGGAGTCAAAACACCATCTTCTTAGCATGGCACAAACAAGAATCTTCTGCCACATGTCTATAACAGTAAAAAAAAAAAAAAAAAGAATTCATGTCTATAAAAGTAGAGTAGATGGCCTAGGAGATAGAGATATTTATTTTACTCTCCAGATGGTAACATATATATTTTACTCTCACTTTTAAAAACGATTTTTGGTTATTGAGTCTGTTTCTCTACATTAAGTGCTCTTCGGTTAGAAGTCACTTGCAACACAGATTAAGAGTATGGCCTGCATCTGCTCTACCAGCCGTGCATCAAGTCTGGGGAGATCAGAGTCTAGAGCCCAGACCCAACTACATGTACTTACTTGTAGGCCCTGAGGTCCAAGGCTAAGGAGATTACTCTTCCGCAAAACCAAGCAACACAAATGACCCAATATACCCCAATATATCTTCTAATGGTTCACATGCTACTGACAGGGTCATCAAAGGCTAGGTGTGTGGTGTCCTTTCTATGGGACATTGCACATAAAAGACCCCTTACCACTCTTCGAAATGAGTAGGGTATCGGACCCGATGGTGGATTTCTCCTAAATCATATATAGATATGATCACCCAAAGCTGAAAAGCATTACCTTGTGCAGTCTGGTAAAAGAACCCAAAATGGTTGACTGGACGTTAAACTTACCCAACAAACAAACAAAGCACCACTTTTAACATGCGGAGGGCCCATATAAACTTGATATAGTCCTAAGTCAAGTGAGCAGCTCTGGGCAACTCCTCCTGAGCAGCTGCTTGTAGCCGGCGTGCTGACACACATCCCCCATCTTGGCGGTGTTAGGCCGGAGACAGGCCGGGTTCTGGTGTATGTGACCGTTCCCCCGGGGGACGGCCGACCAGCCGGCCCTGGGTGTATAGGAGAAACACGCTACACACCGGCAACCAGCCCTACATAAATATACCCCTGCCGGGGCCGGGCCGTACGGTGTTTGTATGCACGGGGCAGGAGAGGGCAGTAAACGGGTGAATACGGCCCGGGGGTGCGTAAACCGGGGTATGGGGGAATAACGGCCATGTCACTGTCGGCACACACTGTAATAGATCATCCAGGGGCTGCCAGAAGCCAGACTGGCACCGGCTCGCTCGTGTACCTCCCACACTATCCGTCTTGATGACGGGGTGCGGCGGTGAGAGTGGCAAGGGATTCTATACCCTGTCCTCCGCCCACTGCCATTCCCAGGCTGATCCAGGCCCAGGGGGGAACTTGGGTCTCAAAATGGCACCCAGTGCCAAACAGACTCACAAAGCTGGGGCAGTGAATGTTGAAATCGAGGGGCGGTCAGCCACTTTTATGCCAACAACCAAAAAAAAAAAAAAAAAAAAAAAAAAGGGGGGGGGGGGCGGCAGTGAACTACCACTATAAAGGAATAATGGGCAATAACTCAAAACTTAGCCTTATATATATTACATTATTTAACACACAAAACTCATGCCACTGTTATCAGAAGTTTTCCTCGGGAATCCCGGTGATTTTTGTCTGTTTCTTGGTATTGAGACCCTCTGAATTTTGGGGGCGCTGATCTGTATACCCTGAAAATAAGGGGCGGTCAACCAAACTCCAAGAGTGGTCAGTCACAAAAAGTAGGGGCGGTAGTTTGTCAGTGGGTAGTAACCTTCCCCGGGTAACCTTCAAAGAATCAGTGCCCCCCCCCCCCTCCTCCCAGGGTTCCAGCCCTCCTCCTGTTGTTCCTCTATCCCCGAGGGCCTCCTTGGTCTAAGTGTGACACAGTGAGGACGTCGTCACAGGCCCAGTCTGCTTGCCGGGACCCACTGAGGTGTATGTAGCCTGAGCATATTTAAAGTGGCAGCTCATTTCTATATATAGGCAGACTCATAGTATCTTCCGATTTGGGGCGTTTTTGAACAGTGGTAATGTGTTGCTTTCCCAATCAGAATCATATTGATTCGTCTATCTACTGATGTTTGTTTTTCAAGTTCCCTTCTGAGTGCAAAATTAAATCGACCTACTTGTCTTAACAGAATAGATTTGTCATAGATTATTTAGATCAAGGGCAAACCTTTGTTATTCTAGATTTTATCTACTTTGAGACATCGCACCTAGGAAAAATCCCATTCTTTCAATTTGTAAAAAAGACCTAACCAGGAGCTATGTATATATAGTTTTAGTATAGCCACCATCAAGGTGTTTTTACTTTTCCTCCGCCCATCTCACCGATACAATCACCCAGACACATACAGCCAGAAAATATCGGTAGAAATAGACCAACTTCCCTAGTCTGGAGTTTGTCTCGAAATCATACCGCCACACATATGCTTCCAGAGAGGCCAAAAACCCAGCGGCCAAAAGCCCTTCATTATGTTGCAACATATATATTACACCATCTGGGAGCTCACTGCTTCGACACAAACAATGACAAAAACCAACCAGACTGAACGGCCGACTTATTTTTGTCAGGGCCTTTTGAGTAGGCCTGTCACGGCCATATTGTCAGCTTGTTTTTATTATTGTATATATTCATTTGTTAACTTCCACAGAACAGTGAGCTTTTTGTTGTCTCTCCTCTAATAGGTCTGAGTTTGGATGGCAGGAGCAAAAATAAGATTGAGACTTCAGGCTCATTTATTACCATACAGAAGTCGAGAGTAACTTTTCTTAGCTCAACCTATCCATCATTAATGACCGAATACAGATAAAATAAAAGAAACTGACAAAAAAAAAGCTAAGACAAAAAGGTTATAAATAGAATAAAAGAATCTTTTTAAAGATATCAAAACATAAAGGTCTACCCTGATACTTCTGAGCCAATTGTCTCTAATATTAATAATAATAACAAATAAAATAAATAAATAAAATTAAAAAAGAAAACCAAAAAAAAAACCCTAACAAATCAAACAAACAAAAAAACGCATGAAGGTCACCTACCCGGAAAAGCGCCATAAGTCAGGCTGGAGGCAGTGGTAGTACAATGGAGGATCGCTCGGGAACCAGCTCTAATTGGTGTAAGTGAACGGCGACCCACGTGCCTCGGGAGTCAGGTGTCAGCGTGTTGGCGTAGGCCAGGGTTAGGCCGAGGGTTAGGCCGAGGGTTAGGCCTAGGGGGCTGGGACTGTAGGCCGAGATCTAGGAATGGGATCTATCTAGGTGAGGCCCCCCAGGGGGTGTGGGAAGGGACCCGCATATTATACCAGGGGACCCACATAGAGATGGGATGGTTCATATGAATAGGGCTTATAGACCTGAGATGGGCTGGTTTATTCTCCGTTTTCGTCCAGTGGATCACGTCGATAGTCCGATATATCGGAGTCATAGGTTGTCCCAAACAACTGAAACCAGCGAAAATGAGAGTGTACAGATCTCGCTGGTAACCAGCAGGGGGGGGGGGACACCGTGCTATTTTGTGGTATTGTGAACCTGGTCGGAGAGTGATGGTTTTCTCATAGGAAATGCCTTGAGAGTGTAGAAATTAGCATAAAAAAGTCATTACCTGGAGATCGACGAGATGATGTCATAATAATATTCTAAAAATAGACTGAAACTAGGTCGGGAATACCCCTTACCCCCACTGGGCGCGGCCATATTGGAATCTATGCTTACACTCTCAAGCCAAACAGTGGTCGCTGGGAACCAGCAATTCAAAGGCGAATAGAGGCGAATACTTTGTTCTCTGTTACTGTCTGTAACTGTCCAGTCAATAACCTTGATACTCCGATAAATCTCTCTCTCTCTGTCTCTATCTCTGTCTCTCTGTACCTGTCTCTGTCTTTCTCTGTCTCTCTCTGTCTCCCTCCCTCTCTCCCTCCCTCCCCTCCCTCCCCTCTCTCTCTCCCTTTCAGCTATTTAAGGACAATCGCGCCATTATAGATCTAATACCCAGATTTTCTCAAAATTTTCCATAATGCAAGTTTTACCTCTTAAGGCTCCAAAATGATCAAAAAAAGCATGGGTCACCATGGAAACTATTCAGTGAAATCAATTTCTTTGTGTGGTGATTTTGAAAGAAATCAAGAATTTTGAATCTCATTTAGATAATATCTTAATTCCATATTATTTTCAAATAAAAGATAGGACAAACAGATTGAAGTCGGCAATAGAAAGGCATAGATGTAGGCAAGTGAATTAGAGAGCATTAAGAAAAATTTCATGGGGTAGTATGCATTTTAATCCTTGAAATCTTCAAATTAAAGTTGTAAAATACTGTAAAGAAAATGAAAAAATCTGAAAATAAGCATACATACAAAAAAATTGAATACCCAGAAAATCTTAAAATCAACATATGATGTAGAGAAGGCTATAGGCTTTAATTTTCAGCCAAAAAAATAGGGGGTCACCAAATGAACTAGTCCAGTAAAGCTGAATACTCATTTTGAGATCTAAAATTACTTAACATGGGTATCTGGGAGTTCTCTCCATAAATTCACCTATAGATTTACATGACAGGTAATTTTGGTATACAGTATTATGCTCAATACACTCACAATCATATAGACCTATACCATATCAATATACATGATGAATTAAAAGAGTTACAGGAAAAAACTAAAATGTTCCTATTTAAAACCTTTTCAGAATTTGCAAAATTTCACAAAATTAGTCTTATTTGGCCATATTTATCTAAAAAAAGTATTCCAGATAAACCATTTTTCAATGTCAATTATGACAGACCAAACATTATTGAACATTTCTGCAAGATTTGAGAACAATTGAAGGACTTTGATTTTTACAGTATCTGGATAATGGCGCGATTGTCCTTAACAAGGTGGATAAGACGGAGCTTTTGGGTTCTTTAGAACCCAGCATACTTGATCTTGTATGAAAGGTCTGTAGACCTTGTGCAAGTCTTGGAACCAAGTATTTCTGGAAGGGAATTCTTGTTGTTTTGCCAGTTTTCTCTGTATATGGGTAGATTGGTCACATTTTGTTTGTACATGTTTGGAATGCTGCATATGGGTTAATTGACATTTTCTTTGGATATCTATTAAGAAAATGCTAGACCATACGGAAAACGTGTACTGGTTTTTCGATCATATAGTAGTGAACAAAATGCCGACAGATATTATACAAAATGCAGCATTCACAACAGACATTAAAAGCCCCCCTCCACCCTCGATTTCACCATGTGACACTAGATTTTGAGGATCACTATCACTGTCCCTGTGTTGATTGAATCTATAAATATCAGATTAGCGAGTTCCAGAGTTTACCCTTTCTAAGATAACCTATGGCATAGTCCAAGTCTGCATTGGCTCTCTAAACCAGGGCAATGGCCTGAAGATGGTCGAGTTTATAGGCCAGGAGCGTGTGACGTTTACAGTTCTCTGGTGTATATATACATTGAGTGTATTGGTGAGTTGGTGGGGATATGCCATGGTGGTTTGATATGGCCCTTGTGTATATGGATGTTGTGTATAAACAGGCTGGCGGGTGGAGGCGGGCGGACGTTTTATGTATATATGTATACGTATATTGGTTAAGGTATGCCGGTTCATAGCCTACCTGACACTTGGGACTGACACCTTGAACCAACGAGTATAGACTTCAGTCTATACTCGTTGCTTGAACTGAGACCAAGATCCAGGGGTCTCCCAGGCCTTTCCAAAACTAACTTATCGGCTGCAACAAACCACCAAATATCTCTGAGCTGGAATAAGAATGTTACAAGCAAATCAGAAAATCACAAGTATAAGAACTGACTAATGACGTTTTCAGCATCATAAGGGGCCTTCCATGTAGTATGCACGCTTATTTTTTTAAAATTCAGACACCCTGTGCATTGAATATTTACTAGAATGTACGCACATTTTCAATCATCTCAAATTCCCCCTCCCCCCGCTTGATGCGTATGTAGTGAGTGGAAGACCCCTTAAGGGCCGGCGGTAAGTTTTCCTTGGGGAGAGCCCTGTCGACCCCTGGCCCTGACCTGTAAGTCCCTGCCCTGCACGTGGGTTGGTGTCAAACCCAGGCACCTGGGGGAAGGGGGTCAGTGTTTATATCCCAGAGACAGCCAGCAAGTAGATCCCTAGGCATGTACTAAGCCACGTCTAGGCTGACAGATGTGGCCCTAAAATTAGCAGCGGAAACTTAGGGAAAATCCTGCCTAATCTCATTGATCTAAACTGATAATAGATAATCCAGAAAAGAGTGTTATCTAGGCAGCCCAAAATGTTTCTGGGTATAATGTTTTCCAAACTTATTTTAACCTAATTGGTGAGCTTTTACAGAAAATTAAACTTAGAGGAAATGCCAAACTAATAAGCATTATTATAACTGGCTGCAATTTTTGTGACATAAATCCTACAAAGCGCTGTAGACTAACCAAAGAGACCTCCAAAAGTTTCCTGAGACTCAAACTTTCAAGGAACATATACTGAGAACTATATCTTCAGGTTCTCATAGAATATGACAAAACTTCTTTTCTCCAGTTTTTCTCATTTCGGTCACACCCGGAGCTGGCCGGGTGTTTTTGGGGCCCGTTAGGAGTGATCAGAAGAACCATGTCCCGCTAATGGAATCCTGTCAGCTGGGAGCAGGCCTGGCTCGCCTTTGTCCCCATTGTGTCAGATATATCACAAAAACCGGCCGCCTACAGGAGATGTTTTATACCGGGAACATCCATACAGATGATGGGAACTAACCAGGTTTTAGGGTACAGGGGTTTTCTGACAGTAGGTAGAAAGAACTTTTTCCCATGACAGTAGGTATTTTCAACCATTCTATTTTTTTTTTTTTTAGTAGTTTCTACCTACTTTTGACGTCCGCTACCTACCTATTGTTGGGTCTTATCTTGTGGTAAAATACATACTTGTTTCTTTGTAAGGATGGGAGACTTCTTTGACAAATACATGTTAGGTGTGTAGGGTGGTGGTGTAAGAAAACCTTGGAACTTGTTTTCGGGTTTGGAGATAAAAGAGGACAAAGGATTACCATCGTTTCTTAAGTTCTCATAAACATTGTGCAATTCACTAACTGTTCGGACTGATAGATATACGATTTACAAAACAAACTACATGCAATCATAAGACCGAATAACGACAACAAAACAAACAAGAACCAACTGACAACCAAAAAGACAACTGTGGTAATACTACCATAAAGTTCGTCTCTAAAATAAGTATTTCGGGTTTTGATAACCCAACAGACTTTTGCCATCATGATCTCACATTACCCAATCACTGACTTGACTTATCATTCATCGAACTCGAGATCCTAATATTGAATTTGTTCAGAACGAAAAAGAAAAATGATAGGCCTAGATGGCTTTCTGTTTCAAGTAGAAAATCGACATCCCCCACTCATTAAAGGTATAATCTTGAAACACAAATTGAGCCTATCTTTCACATATGCCCCGAAAAATTGTAACATGTGTATCTTAATTTGGTAGCAGATTCCTTATACATGTCCAATAGAATTGTGGATTTTCACCCAAAATGTACATCACTCGTTTTTGTCCCACAACCCACTCCCAGGCCCCCAACAGAAGGGAGACTGAGGTGTTAATACCTGACTCAGGTGGGCCGGGCCCACCCCACACCTTCAGACTTAGCGGACCCAGGCTTAGCCCCTCAGCCCCACCTTAATGCCTAAAAAGCCTAAGCCCGCACCCTAGATTCTTACAGAGACAACACTCACAAAAGTCCCAACTAAAAACAGGGTGCGCGGAATGAGAGATATTAAGTCTTAATGTACTACTAGGGGCGGCCTAGTGATGTATTTGGTCTTACACCTAGTGCCGCTATAATACTCACTGCTTGAACTATCTGCCCTTAAAAGTAGTATTGTGCACGAGCGACACAAAGCAGTTGTAGTTGTTTCGTATTGCATAGTATGACACATTGAACATTTCTCTATCTCAAAAGGAAAAATCTGTAACAATGAAACTGAGAACTAAAGTTCAGATATCACAGACACCCGCCATGGGCATACTCCACTGTCGCTTCAGATTCCAGGGTAATCATTTGGAATTAGAAGCGACTAAGGAGTATGCCGCCATGGGTTTGGAGCCCCCACAGTATATTGTTAAGTCTTCCCCATGTTTGCTATTTTCCTCTTGCAATACCGTGCAAACGCCTTCAGAAGCAGGAACCCGGACATTAAGCATTGCCCGCCTGCACAGGGCGGGTAAAACTTCAGCTGGGGCAAATAAATCGCAAGACCCACCTGCCCAAATGGGCACGTGCATTTCTGTCTAAGCTAAATCAGAATCTGACGTAACACATCTTGATCATTCGGGAAAGAGAAAGTACATTTATCACTGGGCATGTATCTTGATCTGCACCTGCCCGAAAGACAGATGCTTAGTCCCCTTGCCGAGTAGGCTGAATGGGCGCACATGTCGACCAATAAATACCAACAGAATTTTCCGATGTTTGATTCAGATCACCAATCAGTATGCAATATTGAAATGTACATTGTTCATATGAATAGGTGCCAGAATCAATTAATCATTCTTATAGAATCCGTCAATTTCAGCAGCGATCAGTCAATCGACTTGATCAGATTGGTCCAGTGAGTACGGGGCCTAATGTTAAACCCTCAGGCCGGGAAAACACAGGGAATCTGCAAATTTTATTTTTCTGGGAATTTCATTTGGCCAGGTTCTGAAATTCCTGATTCTCAAGATATTATCGATTCGACTTTTAGTTGTTGGATTGTCCATATTTTTTCTGCACGCAGCGGCTTTTAAATTTGGAGATGTTGGATATGACCCAAGGAAAAATTCCCAGGAAAAATTTCTGCAGGACAGGAAATCTCAGGGAAAACACAGGGCATTTGAAAATGGAATTTCGGTTGGTACCCTGAGTTCTGACTCAAGGGGCTCACCTCTAGGCTAGGACAGTACGGCGGAGGGCTGTGCATTGGCAGTTTACTATTGGCCCTGCTACTTGCTCCATGTCCTGCTCCTGCTCCTGCTCCTAATAGTAGGAGGAGGACGTGGGCGGGGCTGTGGGCTGACCGACCAGCCACCGCAGGTAGGATTAGCGTGAGATTAGCGGCCCTCCAGCCACCTCAGCCCGCTCCAGCACCGTGTTTGGAGGATTATTGACTCCATCCTAGGCCTGTAACGACCACTTTACATCAACTAAGGAGGAGGCGCTTTTTGTTGGTAAACACTGAAAAGTAGTTACTTTCTAAATTTGATAACGATAATTGTTTTTCAATTCTTTGTTTGTATAATCAGTACTCGCAAAACATAATTTGTGTAAAAATAATAGATCCGAAAATAAGTGCTATGAATAGAGCAGGAACAGGTTATTAAGGCGCAAATTAAGAATAGAAATCCAAGACAATTGATTCAATTAAATTTCCAAAATTTAATTTAGTACAAAAATCTCTGGGTTATTTTGCGCCCTCCTCTCTCGGGTCGTGTCAGCCGTCTATCTTCGAGGGGAGCTCATTTGTGAAAAACTAATGAGGTTAGCCGAGATACTCGTGTCTTAATGGACAGCTAATCGGAGCTGCTCGCTGAGAGGCCGAGCTGCTCGGAGCTGCTCACTCAGACGGGAGCTGCTCCTTGTGAAGGGTCTGTCAGGCTGGACGGGTAGGAGTGACAGGAGGGGTGGGAGTGGGCATTGAAGACGTCCACTTTGCGCAGCCAGTGTCCGAAATTAAGGTTGAATTTTGTGCGGTTATTTGTGCACTCACTTGGTGCACTAGTTAAAAAAGTGTGCACCTGCGGTACATTTATGTGTGTACATGGCTATAATATAGCACGATAGCAAATGGGTGAAAAATTGTGTATCATCCAAGATTGTCAGAGGTACACACATAAAAATCTCTTTACATGGAGTTAATTTACTTTTCCATTGTTAGGGTGGAGTAGGGTTGGGTGACCCATTTGTAGGTCCCTCCGTCTACTTAATCTACATTCAATAGAATCAGCCACAAGACAACCAAATTAACCCCTGTCACCGTCACGGAACCCAACTGTGCGGCCGTGACGTTCAGACAACTAACAAACCCCTCAGACCCCCTCGCAGTTCCCCTCTCATCCCCCTCCCTCCTCCACCCTCCCGGTTGACGGGTTGCCCGTAAAAAGATGTGTCTTTCACACCCCAAGCGGTCATCTGCCGACGAGGGGGAGTCACCAGATATCCGATCGTCGCTATGAATACTGGGACAGCCGATAGTTGGCGCTGCGACCATCGAGAGAAGACTTCCATTCTACTCTTTTAGCTGCGACCTAAAGGCAGTGGTCACTTCCCTGATCAATATTTAAATGAGCTACTGAAATACTGAAATACTACTGATTCCACTCCCTACCTCATTCAGATATTTTGGACATACTGGTTTACCGCTGCTCAACCACTGTATTTCCAAGTATACCCACTAATTAACCACTTAAATGTAACTGCAAGCTCATACTGATTCTACACTCATGACACACATAGTTCTCTTGCATTTTTCCATGATTAGTTCATCCATCCATACCCCACGCCAATGACCACCCCACCTCCCCCCCCCCCCCCAAAAAAAAAGGGGGGGGGGGGGGGTAAAAAGAAAGACAGGGACTCCCCTCCCACTTTCCCTTCCCTCCGGCTGGTTGCCCGTGGCCACGTCAAATTTACTCGTTCACGCGCGGAATCAGCGGACGCATCGTGGCGGAGGAAAATCTGTTAGTAGGGGCGGTGAAAAAAGGGGGAAATTGGAAAAGGAAAGGTAATGCTGTAGACCTTTTTAAACGGAGGTCAAAAAGGGAGGCGGTGGGGGGAGAGTGGAGTGAGCTGCTCGTTGGTTAACCCGGACTGCGACTCACACCCGAAAACCCATTTTGGGTGGAGAAAAACGTGATAGGTCGGACACGTAAACCCAGATTTTGTGCCGGAATTGTTCCCAAAAAGGCACTAGAAGTAGAAACAAAACGCCCAAATGTGAAGTTAAAAAGTTAAAAAAAACGTGATAGGTTGTACTCATTTTCTTGCAGGAATTGTTCCTAAAATTGCACTAGAAACTAAATACCTGGTACCCATTTTTTTAAGATGTCAAATTATTTCTGAACATTTCTTTTAATAATGCAATACAATATCGATAATTTGGCGTATTCTAATTGGGAAAGCCATAAAAATGTAACAACGACGCATGATTCGTGCATCAGAGCTTAATCTAAATGATAAAAAATAATCACAAAAAAAAAGAAATAAAAGAAACAACAGCCTCACATTGAAACTTACCCGTTCACGGTCACAGAACACTCGCTGGGTTACAGGGGACAGTTCCCAGCAATCCGACAACGCGCCTAATTTCACCGCTAAAGTTTCCCTATCTTCATAATGTGATTAGAGGGCAGGGGAGGGCTAGGTAATAACATACTCCATCATGGCCCGGTAGACACTCTGAGGTGTTGTTGCCGTTTACAGATTGTTCTCCTTGACTGATCAAACAGGGCGCCCGTCGGCGTGCCCTATGGTAACGGGTTGGGTTGGGTTGGGGGGGGGGGGGGCGGGGCGGGGGGTGATAGAGCCGTGATCACAGGCTGTTGGGTACGTATTTCACACAAACAGAGAAATCAGGGATCTTGGTTCAGGACATGGGCTGTGGATGGGTGACAAGTTTCTCCTAGTCACATAGAATACAAGATGAAAAAACTGTGTGAAATCAAATGTTGGTCGAGCATAACACTGTTTGAAATCAAATATTGATAATGCATAATACTGTTGATGAGGGCTCTCCCACTAAGTACGTACGCATCAGTGGCTGGGGGTCTGAATTTGTTTAAATGTGCGTGTTTTTCGATCAAACAAACCAAACAAACCTAATGCATAGGGAGTTGGGGCGGGGGGGGGGAGGTCAGAAAATTTGGAAAAGGTGCAGACCCCCCAAAAAATACAAGGCCACAAAAACATAATACATTTTGAAATCTAATATTGAATGTCGTCAACAGGGCTGATCACTACTCTAAACAACCATCTCCTTCCTGGCATATCTGACCTAGCTCTGGCTCCGTGGTAGAGGTTAGAGGAGGTTGACGGGAGACCAAACTGGGGCAGTAGGTGTAATTATAAACACCTCAGCACGCAGCGTGGGACCAGGCCCACGGGTCGCCCTGTGACCTACAGCTGACCCCTGTTTGTAAAGGGGGTACTGATCTTATGTGAGGTTGAAGATGTCATGTCATGGAGCCTAAAGTTTGGATTTTAATCTTTTTGCTCCCGTGGTCCCACATAATTAGCCATATTCATAAATGATGTTATACCATGTAAATTTATCCATTCGGGAACTTTTAGTAAAGATTAATTGCCTGACTTGGTATTATAGTGCCCATGCATTTGCATAAAATCTTACATGCAGGATACCAATAGAAAGCTTACAGGCGCTTACTCAGTTCATACCTTAATATAAGTCCTACTCGTATTATATAATTATAAGTGAAAACAGCAATAACATGAAGGTTCAAGGGCCATAGCAACGAGTATAGTCTATACTCGTTGGCCATAGTAATCACTAAATTTGGGTGACTCTGCCACTTCGACCACATTTCTATACAAGCGATCTAATCTAAGGGCCTTTTTTTGGTGCTGCCGCGCAGAGAAATCTAGTTGCAGAATGAATTCGGGTTAAAGGAGAGCTTCGAGGGATCACTTAGTGACTTACCCCATATTACTTACCAGCATGACTACATCGCTGAGAACCCATATAAAAGCCTGTGCAATGTTAATGTTAATATTCATACCCTACCCCCGCCCCCACACAACCCAGTTAATCGGGTAAAAATGAAGATGGATCATGAACCTTCTTTATTTCAGGGCGCGGTGTTATCTTTAAACCAAAAAAGGGGTCCAAAGATGTCCTCCCCAGAGAGATGAAGGAGCAGTGGGGCCGGCCTAATGCCATGTAATGTGATCAGATCGGGGGGTTCGCGTTTCGCCGACATCACTCTCCCCAGTGGAGTGGGACCGTGCTAAAATATGGCGGTTAGCATCAGAATCCTTAGCAACCGCCTTCTGTCTTGAGAAAAGATGAAAGGGAATTTAACCCTTGGGTTCCCTTGGTTCTAACAGTGGGTAGAGTTGTATGCTAACTTATTATCACGTTTACAGACGTCAGGGAATTTCACAAGGGTGCTAAGTGTAGAATGATTATAGTTGATAATAAAAAAACATACACCCATAATCACATTATAATAGGTATATAAAAAATGCTATATCAAAATGATTGGCTTTAAAACTTGTATGATGAAAATAGTCCCCTTTAAAGATTTTGGTGCTTGCATTTTGTAGAAACATGGGCTATGTACGAATTTTCAATCATAATGGTATGAGAATGTTTAGTATTCAAACTCAATTATCGAAATTATGATATATTTGGCCTGAATTATCATAGGCCTAAGGACCAAATATATATATTCTGTGTGGACCCAAAATCCTTGGCCAAACCTCTATACCAATATAATACAGGCTCAAGCTGATATAGCTTAGATTGGGGCTGCATGCCCGTGCATTTCTAGGTCATCTTCTAAGCCTGGCCGGAGTAGATGGGAGCTGGTCAGTAGTAAGGGTGAGCTGCTCCTAAGCCTAGGGGCCTTGTGCCCGCCTCCCGGGACACGTTACACTAAGGTGGGATTACCTGAATGACCCGCCTCCTGGGAGTAAGTGTAATGGGTCCGTACACCCACAAGAGTCCATGGCTTTTATTGGTCAATTAAAATTTGTAAGGAATTCTATTATTGACACTCTATAAATGGCACGGGGAACCCCTTTGATGGTTGTTTGGGTGATGACTTGTTTATGGTCTTACCTGCCATAAAACAGTGGCTGCAAAGCATGCTGGGATGCAGGGTGGAATTCCCACCTAAAATGGTTGCTGGTGTACAGACTGACTTTGGGAAACAGTGTGACTGACTCGACAGACTACGGCCTCCTGGGAGTAATAACCCGCACCTTCTTAGACCAACAAGCCCTATAGAAGTCGAGATAAGGCTACGGCCATCACTTAACCCTTTTCTTACCAGTGACGGCCGTAGACTTCATTGGCTGACCTGCTTTTTAAACAAGAGATGACAGGTTAATGGTGGTGTTATCAATAGGAAACATACTGGTTTAGGTTTGGGAGCATATTTGAGAGAATATTAGCTTTAACTTCGGAACTAGAACGGCAGTCTTTCAGTAGCCTTGTTGATCGTGAGTAGTGAGGAAAGCCATGAGACCTTTTAGTGTGTACCATATTAAGTCCCAAAGACCATTGAAATTCATTTGTAAATTTATTGGAGGAATTATGAAAAATACTAAAAAATTGGGCTCCATATATGTCAATGATCCTGAAGTCCTGATTTATTTAACTTTCAGATGCGTGTACACTTAAAGTGTCTTTTTCATTCATATGTATGACGTTGACTCATTTGACCTTTCCCTTTTGTTTTTTTCAGGTAAGTTCACCTTTGATGACTTTTTGACGGTTGCTGGATGATTCGTGGCAAGGTAGGACAAATCACAGGGGGTCTAATCCAAACTCTTTTAACTAAACCGTTTACTATCAACGGGATCTTTCAGGGAGAAAAAAAGGAAAGTCTGAAGATTGAACTATTTGAAATCATTTAGCTACTATCAATGGGATCTTTCAGGGGAAAAAAGGAAAGTCTCAAGATTGAACTATATGAAATCATTTAGCTACATTTGAAGGATAGTAATAGTATTGTTTCACAACAAATATCAACACTTTTAAAACACAGTCTTGTCAACAGATATAGTCTTCGTCTATTTGAACGAATTCAAACCAAGATCCTCGACGTTGCGTGTCGAATCTGACCGATTATATCAGAGTAAATTTCAGGGTCTGGTTCCCTGAGTAGGTTCCCTGTCAGTGTTCAAGTCGTCCCTAATTCCCCCCTGAGGCCAAAACCAGGGCCTCAGGGACCGTGCTTACGCTTGGACCCGGCCTCTCAGGATTACATCCTATACATACCTGCCAGTGACCAGCGGATGTAGGTCAGCCTCAGATCAAAACCTAAATAGTCGGGATTTATTATACACAGTCCAGGGCTTAGGGCAGACTCTCCACAGAAGCCAGGCTTTCTTTTTGTAAGCCCCAAAGCTGAATAAAAAACACTCGACACTGGAGCTCTGCCCCCCTTTATCGCTGCGTTTTTCCTCTACATTAGAGTCGGGATTCGTGTTGTTATAGCGCTTAAGGGCCGGAGTTTATTTGTATTGGGACTTAATCATATACTCTGTGTGCTATTAAATAAATGAGCCGGTTTTATTTATGCGCAGATGCGGATAGCTTTCATGCACATCTGCGGGTGATTACTACTATAATTTGGGTACAAAAAAGGGGTACTTATTATAATTGGTTTCTGTCACACTAAGTCATTAAGCACGCTACCTACATACAGGGGGAATTAGACAGGTTTCCGGATGTGAGTCATTATTGGTGAACTCTTGAGATTAATGGGCTGATAACCAAAGTCTGCTCTGATTTTGAGTATTTATCTGATGTTCATAATGAATCAGAGATACCATTTTTCTTCTGAATATGGATTTCCGTCTTTTTGGCTTAAACACTAAGTATTTATAAGTCTTGATTTTTAAAGAACATTTGTCTCTGATGGTAGGGAAAAAGCCTAATTGTGTTTCATGCTTGATGAATGACATTCCCGATGAATAGCAGTATCTCAAGTTCGAGAACTAGTTAGTACACTTTTACTGTTATTTGAATATTAGGGAAGGATGTGGAATCAAGTTAGGAAAATTTCAGGTTTAGAATAATTTTTAAGGTGCATTTTGGTGAGTGTGTTTCCTAGTCTGCGCAGTCGACCCTCTTATAGACGCCTTGATCCCCACACTTTTAGCCGAGGCCCTTTGGAATCCATATCCCATCTCATTGGTTCAGGCTCTACCGCTAGCAGGGCGCCACACCAATGAAAATGGTCAATACAGTAATACTATAGGGCCTGTTACGACCATGGTGAGTAAAATAGGAACTTATTTTACTCTCCATGTTACGACCCACTTTGCAGGGTGTCCCCAATACTTCACCCATACAAGCACACACCTGTCGGCCCCCCTCCCCCCTCACGGCCCCCTACCACAGGCTCCTCAACCACAGGCCCGTTATAAAGGGTTGGGGTTACCGTCAGGGGAGGGGTGAGAGGGGCCGGGAGGTATAGGTTAGACTCTAGGGAGCCCTCCGGTATGGGAGGAGGCCCTCCTGGGACGGTATAGGGCGAACGTAGGGCTTTGGGTAGGGACAGGGATGGATGCTGTTCAGTAAGGTTTGGGAGCATTTAGTAATAGCAGAGAGATGCTTTCCAGTAAGGGTTGGGAGCATTTAGTACTAGCGGAGGGACTTTAATCTCTCTGGTACTAGATGTTAGAAATAAGAGCATTGGAGCAGTGAGTGTCAGGGAGAGGAGTTGTGTATTAGACCTGAAGAGAATATGGAGTGTAGGAGTTGGTGCATAGGACGTAACCCTATCTTATAGGGTCTTTGTTCCAAGACACCAAGAGTTTGTAGACAGGGAGAAGGTACAAAGCATACAGGCACCATCCTCTACATATCCTGACCGATGGGGAAAAACAATATATCAAAAGGAATCAAGAATAGAACTGATACTGTGATAGTCTGAAACATACGAATTCTAATTGCTAATTGCTAATTCCCCCCCCCCCCCTCCCTTGATATCAACAAAATGAAAAGGAAAAAAAAAAAAAATTTTCACTATCAAACTTGATTTCCAAAGAACTGTCAGAAGATTTCAGTGTGTGTCTGAGGGTTTATATAAATGTCCTTTGGGGACCATGTACCCCCTCCCAGGCCCGTCCAGTCAGATTGAGGTAAGCCAAGGTAGGGCGCCGTATGTGAAGAGGCTCCAGGCTGTATGATATACAAACCCCCTCCCCGGCCATCCATCAAGCAGGTAGGGCCCATACAGTTTTCATCAGGTCACTCTATTTCTCCGCCATCAAAGTTCACTTTGTCGTCGGCCGACCCCTGACATGGGACAGACATGAACGGTCTGATCGACGGGCTTTGGGATGACTTGTGAGGTGGGGGTGCATGGGATTCGATGGGGGGGGGGGGGGGTCATATACCTTACCCCTCCTACACTCATAAGGCTCTATCAAATTTGAGGGGCCAATGATCAGATTCGAAATATGCATTTTGATAAGCAACAGAAAAGAAGCCTTTTCTTATAAAAGACGACGAAGTAGCTTACATATTGCCCGTATTATTTCTTGTAAGTGACCTGTGGTGTCTACTAACCACTTCAAAAACCCTCTCTAAATAATTCCCACTCCTTCCGAACCCCCCCTCTCCAAATAAAAAGACTCAAGAAGTCAGAACCTGTCGATGATCCATAAGAACATATGGTCAAAAAATGATGCTACAGCATTGAAATCCAATATGCTCGCAGCCTCCCAACAATCAGCTGTCCACTCCATGTTTATGTTAATACCCCTCCCCGTCCTACCCCTCACTGTAGCCCCGCCCCATCCCACAGCCACCCCTCATACATATATACCTGCCGTCCCATCATGTATGAAGCCTATACATCTATGATGAAGGCGCGGACGGAAGGCCATGTTACGGCACGTTACATTGTTACCCGGTATTATGTAGCCGCCATATGATATGACACGAGGCGATATGAGCTCCTGAGTCTCCTATAGGCCCTTTACCAGTCGGCATCGTACGGCGAATTATCTCATTATGGGACACTTTCCGAAATCAGGACTTCCTGTCCGTATCCCGGACCAAACAGCAATGTATAGTTGTATAGTTACATAATTTCCCAATCAGTATGTCTGAAATATTTAAATTAGCAACTGAAATGGTACTGATATTGTACTGATTTGACACCCCAACTCATCTAAATGTTTCGGACATACTGATTTCCCACTCCTCAACCACTGTATTCCCGCTGATTTCCCACTAAAATGCTACTGCAAGCTCACACTGATTCTGTACTCAGTATTTACTGTTTTCCCACTGCATTTTGTTCCGGGTAGGCTCAGTATGTGCTTTAAAATTAGTTTTTGTCTCGCTGTATTTCGAATAATCAGGTTCCAGAGAAAAGGTAGATCGTTTTGTATAGCATGGGCCCTAATGATTATAACATACTAGAAAATTGTCTATAGCTCCAGTATGAAGGATGCATTGTCCTTTGTGCAAATATAGGTGATGTAGGGTTAGATAACTCACATATAGCGGGCCAGTGACGTAAGCACGCAGCTCCCTAATGGAGTAAGCCTGAACCGATGCATTAATGTAGTGAGGACTCTGCGTAATATGTGGTTACTATTACATCCCTCTGTATGTTATTGCCTACGTTTACCTGGGTGATATGTCTCTTATACGCTGACAGAAACCTTAGAACAAATGTAGATTTCTATATAAAGATAGAAAGATAGAAACTACAAATACCTCACTATTATTATTTTTTTTTTTTTTCCAGAAGTGTTTTACCCTGGGCGTGCTTCAGTTCTGAAAAGAACTGGTTTTCAAGATTGACCCAGCATTACATAGATAATAGTTGGATTAGTAGTTATAAATGTGAGATTTTGATTATGATAATGATTAAATGATGGTTTACATGGTTTACATCAACAATGTATGAGAAATCCATTTTGATTAATTTAAATAATGAGATGATATTTTGTAATGAAGCAAGCTGAAAAGCCATTGTTTTAGTTGCTCATACAGAAAGCTTGGTATGTTGGGTTTGCAATAATCAGACTCTCATTTAACTGGGTTGTTTTACATTGGATTTTTTATTGATTTTAGAATTTTAGATACTAAAAATTGCAAAGAAATTTTACTAATCACCTGTCTAGTAAAAAAAAAACAGTCATAAAAATGATATTAATTTGAAAAATTAAGCTAATGCATTTGAGTAGTCATATCCAGGTGTGCGAGCTCATTTAGTCCAGTCCATTTCTCTGCATAATTAAAAAAAAACACCCTCCTTATCCACCCAGTTTTTCTCCTCTCTTAGTTCCTGCTGCCGTGGGTACTTCTGGGAAACTGCGAATTGCTTAATTAATTTGCAGCAGTTCTTGCCGGCTGTTCCTGTCTTTGATGCCGCTGGCAGCTTGTGTCAAAAAGCCCTCTGACATTGGTGGGTTTTGTACGTCTCATTTGTGTCAAGTTTCTGTGGTCGTCGTGTATTTAGCCCCTCACTTCTCCCCACCTCCCACCCACTACCGACCCTTCCCCGCTTCCACCCAAATCTGCCTTTTTTTTGGGTCCTTCCTTTCTCCGACTTACTTTTTGGAGTTGGTGGATTTCGGTGTTTTGTAATGGAATGGTGCTTTTAGGAGAGTCTGGTGAAGATGTAGGGCTTCATACTAGGCAATGCAATTAACGTGTAAAATGTTCCAGGCGAGTAAATCATCCATTAAATTTTAATGTAAGGAGGGAAGCGAAGCTGGTAATATCCTTGGCTTGTACCAGGGATGTAAGTTTTCAGATTTTAGTCTGATTTCCCATTTTTTGACTTGAACACCTCTGATCATAACTATCAAAAATGAGTTACTACATGAGGTTTAAAAACATTCTAGGATACTTACTTTCTTCATGCATTTTCAGATATTTTCATTGACCCTGACTTGAAGAAATCTAAATATATGAATTTTACTTCAGAAAGAAAGAGGTGAATGTATGGGCAGTGGGGACAAGGGAATACTAGTACTAGTCAGTTTCACAATAATAAATGTCGTAATAGTGGACGTCAGAAAGCCATCACCCTTTGGGAAAGACGCCAAATATGGACACAAGCCAAAGCAGTGTTGTACTCATTTCAGTGGTCTATTGTGCACTATGAAATCGAGCTATGCTATCCCTGCAGGGGTAATGGCTATACAAACGTTGCGGTACATTTCAAGTGCTGGGTTTTCTGCGTAATATTAGCTATAAGTATGGCGGCGTCCCCCAACCACTTTCTGGTCACTTATACTAATCTGTTGGTGGGAGGCCAGGGGGCTGGGGCCCGCCATGCCAACCCATAACTTATCACCACTGTGTTGGCACTGAGCCCCACACCCACTGTACACGTACTGAGTGCCCTCCTTACATGGAGGTCAAGGTTGAGAACTACCAAGAACAAATTTAAGCTATATAAAAAGAAAACAAATGTAAAATAAAAATCACCTCTCTATTAGTATCTTTATAGATAAGGTTGAGAAGTTGCTGGAGCTGGCTGGACCCCTCCGACGGATCGGGTATATGGGAGGTGTATGTCGTGGTCACTTTGGTATCCCACGATCCTCCCTGATCCTCCACCCTCCCACTTTTGGGCACTCATACCCTAAACAGACATCTGATACATACGGGAATAATGCACATTAATGTGGGTAGAATGTAAGGGGTATTTAGCTTCAGTAGAGTTTCACACTCGGTGATATTGCCATTTGGTCGCTTACCTGTATTAGCTTTCAACAGTTTTACATTGAGGAAAATTAAGGAATTATTTTTAAACCACATGAATGTTAGAAGCATTCCTATTTCATGCACACCTTTAAGGAGAAGTCTAATTTGAGCAATCACAGAAATTGATAAAGGTCATAATATCAATCCACCCACCAACCACTGTAACCCCTGTCTGCCCAATGTAACCCCTGTCTGCCCACTGCCCGCCTCCAAGGTCCCTCTAGTGGCCTTCTCACTAACACGGTCAGCCACCGTTACCGGCAGGGCAGGAGCCAGACCAGGTTTGTGGGGGCAACGGAGGGTACTTGTTAGGAGAATTTAATATCAGTAAATTCACAAAAAACATTTTAAAAAAAGACTTAAAAGGGGGATATTCACATTCAAGTATTAAAGGAAGCAACGTGAACTACCAATACCCTATGGAACAGAAAACAAATATTAAGAAAAATACAGGTATAATTGGCCACAGATACTCTCAGTTAGTAAACCAGATAAGATTCAGCTTTGCTGCAACTTCAGTAGAATTGTATGTCACTTACATGAGAAACATGTAGCAAAAGGGCGCCAATGACCAAACCTGAACCCCTCTCTGATGTGCAGTTCTCCAGAGCAGTTGAGCTTTGACTTATAAGTTATAGTGAGTGGGGAGCACTAGGAATGTATTACCACCACATTTCAAGGGGCAAGTTGCCTCCCCGGCCAGCCATCGATTGGTGGGATCCAGTTGCCCCAAGGTCCCCGTGGAGGCCAGGGTTACGCTGGTTGTATGCAGTAACACTTACCAGCAGTAGTAGGCTGCTGGGAACCAGCTCAGCCAGTTAAATTGACCGGAAGTTGCGGGGAAGTCTATCCAGTATCTACCCAAAATATGTATAGGTGAAAAAAGTCATGTAACTTTTCAGGATGTAATTAACCATTATTTCCTTTACTGTATGATTATAGGGTAACATTGTACACGTTAGGCACACATGGTGGGACCTTTTGCGGGAAGGGTGGTCCAGTGGGTAGCATGGGGGACTTCTGTGCAGCAGCTCCAGGTTCGATTCCAATTCTCTCCCCCATAGATTCAATCATAGTACATATACTTTGAAAAAATCAAAAAACATAAGCTAGTCCTGATATAGCTGAAATACGGTAGAAGCTCAGTGTGAAATCAGTACAGAAGCAGTATGGGGTTGAAGTAGGGTTTCAGCGGTAAATCAGTAGAAATAAGTATGCTTCCAGTGGTTATACAGATAAGTATGTCCAAAATATGTAAATGAGCTAGAGAGAACAATCAGTAGGATTTCAGTAGCTCTTTTAAATATTGTGGACATACTGATTAGGGAAGTATGTATATTTCCATTCGGTCCAGCGTGTGTTGTCCGGACCCGCCTCAGTGGTATATCTGTCCGTGTTGGCACACCTCACCCTGAAGGATTGATCCTCTGGCAGGACCAACAGGCCCGGTCACAGGTGTCACAATAGGCCAGCGGGCGGCCAGATAGCGCCATTATGTGGGGCTATATAGCCCATTATGGGCTGCTCAGTAAGCCCTAGAGCCGCAGGGTAGGGGAAAGATGGACACCTAGTATATCTATCGTAAGTCCTGGGATATAGGCTGTCTATAAATATACTTTACAAATATATCTTTGTAAATATGTGTATATTGTAAATATGTATATATAGTAAATATGTATATATTGTAAATATGTATATATAGTAAATATGTATATATTGTAAATATATATAGTAGATATGTATATATATGTGCATATAATTTTCATGTATATCTGTATGTATATATATAATATATATATATACATACAGATATACATGAATATAATTTACAAACATATAATATACATAAAGACATATTATTTCTTTATGTATATCATGTGTTTGTATGTTATATGTATGTACATATATGTATATAATTTGTTTATTTATAGCCAGACAATTGAGCATGAAGAGGTATTACTATGTGTAATTTAAAAAGGCAGCAGCCATCTCAATATGTTTTCCATCTATTCTTATCGGTTTTTTTCAAGGTTGAAATGCAAACTTGAATAAAAGAAGTTGGGATGCTGTTATCCATCTGCATACATGTTAAGGCACTGTATAATTGAATCGGGATGGGTGGAGGCCTTTGACTAGACAGTTGGGTGATAACGTATAATAACTGGCGTATGGCGTTCAACTAAGGTCTGAGGGAGTTAAATCAAAAGTTTCCAAACAGTACATTACAATTCTAATACAGTAGCCACTATCTATGCTGCTTACAGTTATTCCTACATTTTGATTATGAGATTTACTGCAGATAGAGATAACTTGGAAACCACCTCAAATCGCGATGATAAATGTTGTTGAAACTTTTGGCCTAAAATCCCTTCATATTGGGAACGCTGTCAAGTTTTGATCGGTCGTCCCAAAAAGCAGTGCAGTTTAGTACTTTAACTTCGACTGGAGCAAAGTGTGGTTAATTAACTTGTAAATTGTTTTGTTCAGTTGATCAGGGCGGCTCAGTGCTAGCCCCAAATGCGGAGGAAATTACGAGCAAATGAACGAAATCTAGATTGAAAGTTGCAATGAGCTTGAACAGTCCCGTCAAGCTGGAAAGCGAGTGGTTGATTTAATCAACAGCTTCCAATGGGGCCTAAAAACACTTAATGAAAGGAGCGAAATAGGCGCGATTGAAAAGGTCACCAATTGGAGGGAGTCGGTGGTAGTATTAATAGGCCGCGAGCAAACAGGGGATAGTCAAATATAGTGGGGAATTAGATAATTGAGTGAGATGGTGCCTAATGCGGACGGTTTGGCTTAAATAAGGCTCCACCAACATGGCGAACCACTTGGACGGAGACAAAGAAGTTTGTGAAGGCCTAATGGAGTGAAAATGCCGATGAGGTTTAGTCATTTAGAACGATTCAATTTGGTCCCGATTTGCAGTGGGGCTCCAGACTCACGTTAGAGAGGGTGGGATGGTCTGAGAAGGCATTGGTGTTAACGTTAGAGGAGTAGGAGGAGTGTTGGTGTTGTAATGCATCCCGGCACTCTGCTGGCTTTGATAAACACAGTCAGTTTGTTTTTGTTTTGCAAAACAAGTAAAATAGTCCAGTTCCCATGGATTCTCATAGCAAGGATGTGAGCGTGCCAAGATTCATTTCTTAGGTTTCCGATGAAACTAGGGATGTTTGTTAGCCTACACGGAGGGTTATCACCAGAGAAAGCTCAATATTGCAATATTTACTTGTCAAAAGTTTCAAAGAAATGTTCAGGGAATTCTAAGAGGATTCGCTCACATCCCTCTCCATGGGCCTAGCTTTGGCCTATATAGCTTTGTGTCACCGGAGCCCCAGTGGCCCATATTTCACCCAGGCATCAAATCTACCCCCCCCCCCCCACCTCCAACTCTACCACCTGTACAGTGTTTGAACGTTTATCCCTAATAGACGGCGCCTTTACAAAGCGTCCTCTACCACTACTATCTGTGCCCCTATCCCTCCCCTCCTCACCCTCCACCCCTATCCTAAAGCCTGTATTCAACTAGGCGATTTTGATCCCTGACAAATTTTATTTCTCAATTTTCTTAAAAATATGATAGGGATCCATAGATACCATATACCATCGAAAATCGAATTCAAAATCCTTTCTTATGACATATAACATGTTTATAAGTAGCCATTGTTCTTACTGGCGATGTTTTCTATTTTTGTTTTATTAAAATGTGAGAGAGACCCCTGCATGCTATATACCACTGTAAATTCATAATCATTTCTAATGATTTATACCATGTCTATAAGTAGCTATTTTTCGTACTGGCGATTTCCAAAATCGGGTAATGGAATACACCTTTCACCCTAAACACCGCCGATATACCCCCTACAACCCCCCCCCCCCCCCCCCTGCGGCCCCTTTCCCAGCCGGCATATTGATCCAGAAACCTGAAGATCCGTGTTAAATAAACAGCCGAGGTCTGGGTGAATGGGGCAGTCAGGAAACACGCTCTGCGGCTCAGGGGATGAAAGGGCCTGGGGTGGTGGGGGTGGTGTGGGCCGGGGGGGGGGGCACTGACTCTGTGAAGGTTACTGTACACACTGCCAAACTACTTCTTCTTGTGACTGCCGAAGTTTGGTCGACTGCCCCTCATTTTAGGGTATGCAGACCACCGCGCTGTTTCAATACCGTAAAAAAACAATAAAAATCTTCTGAATTGCTTAGGTAAACTTCAGGGAAAATGGCAAAAAGAAATCCCTGACAGGAAAACACAGGGAATTTGCAAATTTTGCCGAAACACTGGGAAAACATGGAATTTCATTTGGTCAGGTTCTGAAATTCCTGATTCTCAAGATACTAGGGATTTGACTTTTTGTTGTTGGGTTGTCCAGATTTTTTCTGCATGCAGAGGCTTTTAAATTTGAACAACTTGCTGGATATGACACAGGGAAAAATTGCCGCAAGACAGTGAAATACCAGGGAAAACACAGGGAATTTGAAAAAGGAATTTGGGTTGGCTCCCTGATACAAGTGCCCCCCCCCCCCCCCCCACCTCCAACCTCCTCCTGGGGTGTGGGGCTGTAGGGGAGCAGGAGGAGGGCCCTCTAGGGGCTGAGTCAAGGCCGGGGGGTCCGTGCACGTCGTGTAGGGTAGAAGGGCCTTGGGGGGTAAGTCGACCGGAACGGGGGGGGGGGGGGAGAGAAGGTGGTAGAGGCTGAACCAGATTGTGGGACAGGGGGGCATCTTCAACATGTTCCCGCCAAACATGTAACAGGCCTCTCTATATCGAGGATCTGGTAGGGTTCTCACCCATTTTTCAAACATCCAGGGATTTAAGTTTTCAAGTTTTTTTTTCAAGTGCAGATTTTTTCCCCACGTCATTGCCTCTAACAATATATATTGTAAAATAAATATCTTCTTACCATCTCACGTTTTAGATGATTCCAAATTGTCCGGAGTTTCAGATTTCGTCATTAACCGAAATTTACATTCCTGAACATCAGTACTTTACACATTAAAAAACATGAGTTAATTTTCCTGCTCCAGCTGAAATATTGATAGTAGACCATAGCTCCACAAATGGTATTATCTTAGACTTACAATATGAACCAAAGATCGGGGCAAGTATGATCAAACAACAGATGAAAACCAATATTAATAATCTGTTAGTAGGAGAAACAGGAGCCAGTCAGCTGAGGTGAAATTCTTCAATATAAACCCAACTAGCCTGTTGCATAATGAATGAGTCCTGAGATTCAGTAATAAATGAGATCTCAGATTCCCCCTCTGTAGTGGTGTACCGTTACAGGTAAACCTTTGCCGGTCCTAAGGTATGGTGGTCTGATGTCAGGTGTGGTGGTCTCAGGTAAAGTGGTCTCATGGCGGCTTAGGGGGGTGATTTTGTAGCTTAGATTAATGGTTGACCTGATTCCTGAATGACATTCTCAGGTGAAAACTTGATTTTGAGTCCTGATGTTAACATAGTTTGCAAAAACAATTTCCTCTTAATTTACCACCCGGAACAATAAGCAGTGGAAAGTCAGTGGACACTGAGTGGAGAATCAGTGTCAGCTTGCAGTAGATTTTCAGTAGTTAATCAGTAGAAATCAGTGGGTATACAGTGGTTGAGCAGTGGTCAATCAGTATGTCCGAAATATTTAAATGAGGTGGCAGTAGAAATCAGTGTACAATCAGTATCATATCAGTAGCTCATTTACATATTTCGGACATACTGATTCAGGAAGTATACACTGACTTTTGTTCCGGGCGGGAGATCCATGTTCAAAGTAGGTTACTGATATACCCCATTCTTCAGAATTACAAGTTTCTATTGTATTCAGGGGCTTCTTTTGCTCTCGTGAATTCAAAAGGAAACCTGGGATTCTCTTCATACATAAGGGGACACAGTTATATACACCTAAACCACTTGTATGTGTATTTATGTTCTGCCACCTCTGGACCAAACGAGGAATAAGCTTAGACATGCCGATGACTGTGATACAAAACTGGACTGCCGCTGGTAATCGACCTCAATGCGCTCAGATTAGTGGACCAGTGTTTAACACTGAGCTACCAATCCTTAATGTGCAATATCAGGCCTTGAGATTAGGCATTGCCTATCTATATTCTGAATGCCAGGTGAAATTTTTATCACACAATAATTGATAACCCAGTAAAGAAGGGCAGGTGAATGTAGCGAACAGGCAGATAAAACTTGACCTGCACCTGCACCTCTCCAATGGGAGGAAACCAAAACCCTTAATGTTGATCCCTGATATTAGAAGATAGTTAACTTAAGTCTCATCTTGGGGCTTATCCATGTATTAAGTTCCTCCCAAACCGTGGAGCAGTGTTACCTGCCAAAGGTGTATACCATCCCGCCCAGGTAAAAGTGACGGTTGGCGGCCGGACGGATCCAGGTCGGGGGGCATGGAAGTCGTGGAGGGGGGTTGGGGTGTTGTGGGAATAGTGATGAGGCGCCCACCGCAAGCGGATGTTGGTGGTAAAAAGTGACAGACGGAAAAAAACGGGCCCAGGTAAATAAAACCACAGGTAAAGTTAGCTCTGAGTCAGAGCCAGCTTTCTTGGAAGGAGTTGTAAACAAAGTAGACAGGATCAATTATGTAAAAAAGAGTAAACAGAAATTGTAAACCGTCAAAGCACACTGGGAAGGTTATAAAAAGAAGCAAAACAAGGAGGGAGTTTTTGCATACAAAAAATGAATAGAATTTGTGAGCTCTATTGATGTTTTTTTCTCTCCTTTTCATTCAATCCGCGACGTTTGTTTTCACACATAATATGTTTGTCGGGCCGTTTGAATGAATGTCCCGCCATTGTCATACGGAGACGTTATTCCCTCATTCCGGCCCCAGGCAAAGTAGAAGGGAGCAAAGAACAGAAATAGGGCGACAAATAAATCTCCAGAAAACTAAGTCAGCAAAAAAAGCGGTCTGGGCGGGGAGGTTTCCCCCCTGGAGCACGGTCAAGGTATTCAGCCTGGCAGCCGGTCAATTCTCCTATTAAAAGGGCGCAGGGCGGGGACTACCGTGTCTCCCATGTACTCCTGTGTTTTGTATGGATGTCTGGCCCAGGCCCTGGAGGTATGCCATGCACTTGGGGATCGGGGGCTCTGGAAGGGGATAGGATGGCTGTCTCAGGGTGAATTTGAATAAAAAATCGGCGAATTTGCAAAGAAAATAATGAAAAAAGAAAAATACTGTCTGACCTTTTAAGTAGGGCTCCTGGATCAAATTTAAATCTGTGTCTCCATAATTGTTACCAAATCTTGTGTTTTTGATCACCTGGTTTTCAAATAAGGAAGCCAGATGTTGTGTACGTGATCTTGTCTTCTGCACACACGAAAGTTGTTGCTAGGCAAGTTTCCAATTCCGTTTTTAAGTGGTTCAATTCTCAGTCTCATCGCAGTTGGTGGCTTGGCGGCCGGATCATACAATATTGCCCTATACAGTGTTTCTACAGTATTGCCAGTGTTCACAGAATTTAAGGTTTTCATAGGTTTTTTTTTTCTCCAAATGATAATGTTGAAAAAAAAATCGAATAATAAAAACTATTTAAAATGGTTCAGTTCTCTTTCTCGAGCCTCCCTGGCATCCTATTCTACTTTCCAATTCCGTGTTACAGGTATAGTCCAGAAAATGACTTTTATTTGGCTGTTGATCATACTAGTTTTGAGAACCTCACTATATAGCCCTGGCCCCCGTTGCATTCGCCCCACCTCTCCAGATGCCCTGCGCCTGAGCATACTCAAATCCCCGGCTGGAAGAGGAGGAGGAGCGTTCTGGTGGAGGGCTGTCGCAGTAAGCTGGAGGGCCTTGTTTCCTTTGAATCCGAGGTGTGTTGCGTGCACACTGCGACAAGGGCTTTTAGTGTGTCAGGAGCTGGGGGAGCCCGGCCAGCAAGCTGCTCAGAGCTGCTCGGAGAGCCACTGAACGAGCAGCTTGCTCCTGGTCGATCGACCAATTATACCAGCTAGGTTTCTTTAATAAAAGAGGCAGGGTTTAGGAAGTATCTCTGATATTGGGTAATTTGTGTGATTTAGATTGATTCATTCAGCTTGGTGCAAGGATCGCAGTTTGAAATAAAATTAGGTTAAGTCATTTGCAATATGCAATATTCTTACCGAATTAATAATTCAGATTCAAAATTGCAAACTAGATATTTCATATGATTAATTATTTTTGGTACAATAATTAACTACCTATGAGGTTATTGCCTGTGAATTGTAAGTGAGAGCATCTGTTTGATACTGTAACGATCTTGCAATTCCAATGAGAGCAGATAAAATTGAAGTTTCAATGCGAATATCAGCCTGCCTATTCGCAATTAATCAAAGAAACCTGAATCAGATTCACAACCCTATGAATATGCAAGCCAACAGAACCTTCAGATATTCAAGAATTTCTGAGCTGCTTTTTGGTGCAAAGCCTTGGTCGTCTTGGTATTTTGAGTTGAGCAATCAGAGTGTGAGCGGCTCTGAGCAGGTCTGAGCAGTTGGCGAGCAGCTCCCGGCTCCTGATGGATCGCTCTCTCAGAATCTTGGCAGCAGCAGCCAGCAGCCGAGCTCTTCCTTGGGACGTTTTTGATAGATTGGCGTGCGGAGCGGCGAACTGTTTGCGAGCGAAGCAAAGCGAGACAGGGACCGCCTTTTCCCAAAGAAGATGTTGGGTGGGTTTTTCAAGGCTCCTTTCTGTTGTTGGTTCCCTCTCTGTGTTATTTGGTCTGTGTCATTAGTGGTGCTCTGTATACTAAAAGATGTGGTGTTCGCGAGCAATTCAGTTGGCTCCGGATGAGGAACATATGCTACACCAAGACTTAAAGGAAACAAACCTAGAGGGGAGGTTATTTTCAAGGCAAAAGAAGGTGCCTTCCACAACAGAAAAGAGGAAGACTTTGAAGCACAGACCTTAAATCAGACCTAAAAATTCAGTCATATCTTAAAACTGTTAACAAGGGGAGTGTTAAGCCTAGCGTTGTCAGTATTGATGGAATTTAAGATTTTCCGGCTTTATTCTAATATCATTGTCAAAAGGTCTAATTTTATATGGACCTAAGTCTTACTTGTGTAATTTAATTTTCATTTGGAAACAAAAATCTATGCTCAGGTCTAACTGGCATTCCTGAAAGCCCAGTGATAATCTAACGTAGCGAGTAGTCCAACTTTATAGGTTAACCCTACGTATCCCCTACTGTTCTGAAAGGGATACTTTGTTGTGGCTAAGAAAACAGGTCATGTCTAGATCGTGGATCTGACTTTGAAGTGGTATTAGGAGGCTGCAGCTATGTAATGAGTACCCACTTCATACTGTGAGTGCCCCCTCCCTATGGGACAGACCTCTTAGGATGTTCACTTTTACATTTCTTGTGGACAAGAAGCAGGAAGGCTTGTTGTAAAGAAATGTAAAGACAAAAAAACCCATCTCCCTGCCTGCCATGCGGGAGTCAGCCGGGAGTTGGGCGGATGACAAAACATCATTTGGTGGAGAATTGTAATTGATTGGTATCGGGCCCGCGAGGTAATGCCGCTCAAACGTGGGCGCTGACGAAGTAAAATGGATTTTTTTGGAGTTGCCTTTACCGTTTTTGTCGCTCTTATTTCATCTTTATGGCTGCTGTTGTCTTTTTCCTTACCGGCCGAGCAATTCTCTGGCTAGAGGGATTAGAGTGCTGCAGTAGCTTAAACAAGGTAAATCGGCCCGCGGCAGTCGGCGAATCAATATGTCATATTGTCGGGCTTTAAGGTTAACGGTTCTGATGTATGCACTCCCTCCGCACTGGCCCTAATTGCATTGCTGACGTCCTGATGTCTTTTTGGATGAGGTTCCTCTTGTACGGCCAGCCCGATAAAAAACACTTCCATCACAGCTCGTGAAATACTCTATGAAACAGAAAGGACCCTCCAGGACGCAGGATTTCTCTGACAAAAGCCATGATTGGAACAGCGAACTTGTTGATTTGTCTCCAGGCTTTGTTCAGGGCTGGGCCTTTGTAAGTAATTTTGTAAATTTTAGGCATTGTAGGTGGAAATTGCCTGTACTGATGGATTAAGATAGTACAATGTTCAAATCCCAGACACAATTATAGAGTGATGGCTTCATCATACTCCTGTTAATAGAAATGGTCAGATTTCAAGTCAATACAACTAAATAAAACCGTATAATTATATAGAAGAGGTATATGGAAACACTGTGATAGACAGAGAAAATAGACAAGGTTGCAAAAAACAATTGTTGAACTCAATCAATATGTCATATTGCCGGGCTTTAAGGTTAACAGTTCTGATGTACGCACTCCCTCTGCACTGGCCCTAATTGCATTGCTGACGTCCTGATGTCTTTTTGGATGAGGTTCCTCTTGTACGGCCAGCCCGATAAAAAACACTTCCATCACAGCACGTGAAATACTCTATGAAACAGAAAGGACCCTCCAGGACGCAGGATTTCTCTGACAAAAGCCATGATTGGAACAGCGAACTTGTTGATTTGTCTCCAGGCTTCGTTCAGGGCTGGGCCTTTGTAAGTAATTTAGGTGGGAACTGTTCGTACTGATGAATTAAGGTTGTACACTGTTCAATGCCCGGACACAACCTTTATCTGATGGTTTTATCATACACCCATTAAGCAATGGTAAGCTTTCGAATAAATATAAGTACATTTACCATACATCCATTTGTGATGGAAAGACAGGTGTAGAAGGGGGAAATAGACTAGGTTGCAAAATATTTTTTTAATTGAATTTAATACCGAATAGCTGCAGGATATTTGAATTAAAGCAGAAACAGGCTAGCTTAACCCAGAACTTAAAACCGTGGAAATTCAGTGCGTACTGAGTGTCAACTTGCATTAGTGGTAAATCAGTAAAAATAAGTGGGAATACGGTAATTAAGCAGTGGTGATTCAGTATGTCTGAAATATTTAAGTGAGATAGAGTACAATCAGTAGTATTTCAGTAGCTCTGAGAATACAATTGGATTTTTCCACTTAACAAAGCTGTTCATTTTCCTTGTATGTTCACCCCATACAAATATCAAAGAATAATTACATATTATTCACATCCAATTACATTTGGCCAAATAAACTCCGTATAAGATTGACACGGGCAAGCACCAGTTAGTTAAACCAGCAATATGACGGTAACGTTGGTCAGCCACCCAAAGACTTTAATTATCCGGAGATAGGTGGCCGCTGCCATACTACAACTCCTCCGCCGCCCCGCTGCGAAGAAAATAGATTTCTTGTGGTTGAGAGGAACTACTAAATATAGACGCTGGGTTATCTTTCTTTCCGCCCCCAGCAATGGAAACTGATCGAGGACATCCTGGGCCGGGGCTGGGGGAGTTATTATACTGCGGACTGGGGGGTCCGCCACACGGCATCGTTTGTGGTGGCCAGTATTATGTGAGGGTTAATGGAATTAGGTGTAAAGTACTGGCTGCTTCAAGGGCTTTGAATAGGCTTTGAAGTGTGTGTGTGGGTTACTGTGGTGATGGTGTGGAAACTGAGGTACAACTTCTACATAATGGTTGAGATCTTTGATGTGTGCTAAGTAAATCATATCAAGTTGCTCACAAGGTGTAAACTGTCTGTAAATGTAGACATATTTGAGGGACCTTCCGGAAGAAAAAAAAGTATTTTTTTACATACAAATGTCTGTAAATTATAATCATGGGACCTTTTAGTTACAGTTACGAGTTCTTACACCTTTTTAGTGGTCTTAGAGCAGTAGCACCAATCATTCTGTTCACACACTGTAGCCATATATCCTCACAAGTCCATCATTTGCCCCCGATACTGTACACAGTTTATGAGAGAAACATAAAAGCACACATCGAAAGATACGAACATTGGATGGTGATTGCTATACACTGTCTGGCATGTACACACAGGCCTCACCGGTTAGAGAAAAAAGGGAAACCAAGAAAAATAAAAACAAATAAAACCTCAAGAAGAATGTGGCTGCCACCAGAACAGTGACCAGACCTTTCTGTACTTATACTCCGGCCACTGACCCCCAACACAGAGACCCAATAATGACCAGTGGTCAGCCATACGGCTCACTTAGTGTGGCCGGGCGGGGGGTTTAGTGCCCACTCCTGCAGGGCCTTTACTGCCCCCCGCCCCTCCTCCAGGCCTCCTCCAGTGTGGGGCCTTCCTGAAGAGGACCTGGAGGAGGGGGAGGGGGTAACTCTGTCATAAAAGGTTACTGGCTGTGAAGAACTAAGGGGTGAAGAACTGAAGACGTTCTAGAGCAGGAATAGTCCAGGGTGTAGGTTTGATAAAACTCCAAGGCTACTTCCCCTCCCCTCTCCCCCCCCCCCCCCAAAAAAAAAAAAATAAATAAAAAAAAAAAAAAGAATAAAAAGAATTTAAGGTAGATAATATATGATAAGTAAAATAAAATATTTTTTTATAAAGGAACAAGAATACACACACACAAACCTAAACAACAGTAACCACCACAAAATTAACAAACAAAAGAGACAGATTTACCAGGTTACATAAAAAGCAGGAGTAATGAACAAAAAAACGCAAACAAATCCCAGCGGTTCGCTCCATTTTTTAGACGCAAATTTGTATATACAACATGCACTGAAGAGGGTAAGAGGATGGAGTTTTACAGTATATTCTTGCTTCCATACACGTATAGGAGAGTGGGGCCCCCCCTCCCTCCTGCAGCTCGCAGGGTTATAGGTACAGGAGGCGCAGTGCAAACACCGACCGCTCGGAAGCCGCCAGCCTCTCTTGACACAAATGATTAGGCTGGTAGGCGGCCTGTTTCCTCCAGTAGGCAGGACAAAGTATGGGTGTGCCGGGTGCCAGCGGCGTCCTCCAGGTGTGTGCTGGTATCCCCCTTCACTCTCCCCCCGGAGACGATACAGGATGAGGCTCCGGGCGGAGGCTTGGTGCAGGGCTTCCCCTGTAGAGAGGGACAGCTGGATAATATTGCTGGGTCTATACGACCACTGTAATTTGGATCGATTTGAGGAATATCAAAGACTATCAGAGAAAGACAGGAAAATAAATATAAAAGGAGAAAAAACACAGACTGATGACCACAAAAAGTATGGTTTTTTTATTTTAAAATATCATAGCTACGACCAACTGAGGGCCGACTGGACTGTGGACTGCTACAATAGACAACATAATTATAATGATATTTTATCATGCTTTGTTTTGAAAGACTAAGGTCTAAAGTTGATTTTGATTAATAAAAAAAAAGGTCTTCATGGCTGTTGAGGTGAGTCTCACAGACGGTAGACTGGATCGCAAGACTGCCTGAGAAGAAATACTTCCCAGTCTTAGAGATCTTGATCTTCTAAAGATTAGAGACCAGACGGGTCTGTCTGGTCAGATAAAAAAGAATTACCAAACTCCCCCATCACATCTCAAAATCAACAAAGACTTAACTCAACTGTTGGATTGTCTCTATAAGTGACCGATCCATTACTCTTTTTTATTTATTTATCAATATATACTCAATTGCAAGAATCGATCTTCCGCTTAAGTATTGAATAAATGACCTGGCCTACAAATATTTCACCTATAGCTGGCATAAGCGTCAGTCAAAAATAAAGGCCTTGCCAAGGTAATGTACAAGGTGAAATTAATATGCAGTCTTGAGCATTGTTATCATGGATATATCATTTTCAGTCAAACATCACAAATACTGCATGGACAACAGTTTTATCAGTAAAGATATGGCCAAAATATGATTGCATTATTTATTCTTTATAAAATTTGACATTTGACCTTGAAATGACATTGAACATGAAAAGAAAAAAATCTCAACAAAGTTTTCTAAAGGTATGTAGATTATAAAAACAGTCACAGAAATAAATTAACATGCATTTTCAAAAATGGCCCTTTTTTGACACAAGCTACCTTACTAAATATAGCACTGTTTGAATCAGAATAATTCATCTGTAAATGATGCATTCGACACTTGGCCTCAATGACAGTCAATTACCAAGAAACACGAGGCGTGGTCAAGTCCAGACAAACTCAGACGTTTTAAAAATACTCTCCTCAGGTCAACGTCAAAATTTTCACCGGGTCATGACTCGTCGGCCAGCCATCAGTATTCAGACTTAACCATTTTAATCCCCCGCAAAAATAGTAAATCCCCTCGATATAAGAATAACATTTAGTGATAAAGAAACCATACATAAGCCCTTCTCTCTCCACTAATCCCCCTAAGCTATGGACATACAGGTTTATCCATGAGGGCCTGAACAGGGGCGCAGACCGTGTCTTAGGTGGCGTGTGGGGGTATAGACTAACCCAGACCCTATCTCCTCAGGCCTATTGTTGGCGGACACTTTGTGGTCCCACAAGATGGGCCCGTCCCGCCTTGTCATGTCTGAGTACAAAGACTGGGCCACACTTTCCCTGGGTCTGAGGCTGTCGTCTAGGGCTGCCCACTGCCCAGCGTACACAGGGACACACTATGGGGCACCGGGTGTGGATGGGTCAAGAAAAAACTAATTCTTGAATTTTTCTCAAATCTGAATTAATTTATGATGCAAATGTATAAAAAGGGACAGAAGAGATTGCTGGCTCTCTGTTAGGAAGAGATTCGTAATGAGTTTGGAGAAATGGTATGCAAAGTTTATGAGCTAAGGCCTTGTTCAAGATTCCGGGGGTACTGACCACTGCAGTATTTCCCCTGGCGATGGGCACCCTTGAAACCTTCAGTTTCAAGGGGGCCCAGACTAAAACTAACACCATTGGCCCATGTTGAGTCCCCACGAAAATCCCAAATCAAATGTGGGTCAACAGGTGACCAGCCCTAGACCAATAAGGGAGCCAGAACGTAATCATTCTTACTCCCATAGAATTGGTCACCACTCTACTTTGTACAAAGCAAAAACGAGACTAAGAGTTTGTCTCGATATAGCCAAGAAAAAAATTGCTTAGTAGACCTCAAACTTCCAACACATCATAATCACCACCTTTAAACCACACGGAGCTTAATTCTGCCCAGATTTCTACCCTCTCTGACATACAACACCTTCTGTGAAATTCCCAAATCAAATATAATGTTACACATGATTACTCTGCATCAAGATTTTGTCCAGATTCCTCCTCTCTCAGGCATATAACACCTGGCGGTCCCCACCTGCCCCCCCCCCCCCCTCTTTGTGGGTGTGTTTTCCGGCTCAGCGGCCCCTTTCTATAGCCCGCCGTTTAGATCCGCTCAGTGTATAAAGAGGCCCCACCCCTGCACCACTAATATTCGCCCGGTCCAGGGCCAGGGCCTGGGGCGGCTGAGGAGAGGGAATTAAACCCCCTACACCACCCTGTATTTAGGGAGTCTGTCTGATGTGGGGTGGTCAAGGGTGGTCAGTGGGATGGTCAAGGGGTAGTGGTCAGTGGGGTGGTTAAGGGATAGTCCTTTCATGACCTAGATACCTCTTGCATAATAGGTTTAGCGCCTAGCGGACTTGGAAGTAACTACAGTCTAGTCAAGGGGGGGGGGGGGGGGTCAGTGGGACGGCCATTGACCGCCAGACTGACTGGTCAGCCAGGGGGAGGAATCTCCAGCTTTGGCAGACACTTTGGCAGTAAGGGGTATTAACCATTGACAAATTCGCGCCTGAAGTTCACACCTAAAAAATATCCCCCTTAAGGCCTTTGGTTTGCGACTAAATGGGTCAAAAGGTTATGGATGCATGGAAGAAAGTGCTAGACTTCCAGACAATTGGTCAGGGCCTGGTCACCTGTTGATGCGACTTAATGCACTCTCACATAGGCAAAATATACCAAGAGGCCTTTAATTGAGGGAGGTTGGGGAAGGCCTGACAATTTTGAAAACGTGCATACATTCCTGTACAAATCTAATGCTTACTTTAGCCCGCTTGGGGTGGTTGGCTCTGAAAGATTTTGAAAATGCATATGTACTTAAAAAAGGCCCCCTAGTCATAAAGGCCTATGGAAGAACGACTCAAGAGACAACTATGACTACACCATCCCCGAGACCACATTACATATTAGAAAAAAAACACAGAAAAAAAAAGTAAGCTCTAGTCCTGATAGTCTCGGTCCTAATTGACAGGAGCAATGTGAGCTGGTGTCAGTAAGTAACGGGACAGTTACATCGTCAGCTGTCTGCCCTCCACAGCTGGAGATAGGGGGAGAAAAGAGCAGAAAAAGAAAACCAGACACAACAGTTAAAAAAACCAGGATGGGTTCAGAAATTAACACCTCAGGCTCTGTACCCTTCACAGGTCTTTTTCTCCCACTCAGTGATAGAGACCGGGAAAGACCTGTCAGGCTGGGCGGGGTCAAATTACCCAATTATCGATTTTAATTTGGCCGGCCTTGTACCTTGTGGTGTAAGTGTGGGGCGGTGTCCTGTCTGCGTTAACTAGGTCCACTGACCTGTGGTCATCTCCTGGTCACTGCTGGTCACTACGTCCCCCGAGGGGTAGGAGGGGGGTGAGGTGGTGGACGCAGTAACGTGACCTTTTTGTCCTTTTCGTCTTGGAAGGGACAACGAGCATAGGCGTAAGTCTATATTGGCTACTCTTTATGTCTATGCTTGTTGGTAGGGGGATGGAAGGATGGCGAAGCAAGGTCCTCTTTCTAGGGCACAAATACATCTAATCATCGTGTACTACAGTAGTACATGTTTCCAAAGAATATCGTCCGCTGAAACAGTGCTGGCAGCTTTCTCTTGTTCCCAGCATTGTGGACATATACTGCTATAACGCAGGTATAATACTTTACTGATTTACCTCCCCTTGGTTAATGTGTAAGGAAAAGGTGAGGGGGGGGGGGGGGCTCTGCTTTCCAACAGATCACCATTACTGCCCGAGGAATGACCTGGCTGTTACAAAAGGCGTAAAGATGGGCGTAAAGCTCACAAACAACCAATTAAACACATCTAAATGATGTTAGGGCGATATCTATAGCTAGGGGGTTTTCCATCTTTTAAAGTATCTTATATTTCCATTACTACCTACAAGACTAAACAGGTCGAGGTGAGGCCAACCTTAAAAACACGGTTGTTTCTTCTGGACCGATTTCTTCACAGTTTTTTCGCATCCACCTCGCCCCCTCAAAGCCTCTGGTTATTCCTCAGTTACAAAAATAGGTTATCTTATGGAAAAACGACTTCTTGTCTGGCTGGTCACCCGCTCAGCAGAAAACCGAGTGTTTTTTTTAAAAGAATGACCTAAGCGCCTACCAAGCTCAATACAGCTGTGCCTTAGAGATGGGTCAGTTACAAGATGAAGAGGGAGGTGTGGTCAGCGGACCGTGTCCCCGTACAAGCCCCCAACCCCACCCCCCTGATGACCAGCTGACCAGTGGCCAGGGGTGAGTCAGACAGGTCATCTCCCCGTACAGGCCCTCCTCCTGTGGGGGGTAAGGGCCCCGGGGGAAGGAGAGCTGGTCCCTACCCACCTCGTTAGGCCACCCTTTAAAATGTTTGTCTGCTGTCCAACAGGTGACTTAAGAAAGAACAACGCGAAAAAAAAGGCCAATCGAAAGGTGAAAAATCTGTTTTGCCAAGTTTATTTTCATGGTTCGGATTAAACAAAAAGAATTAAAGGAAAGATAATACCAATATCCCCAGTCAGGCAGCAAACTAACAACTTTTTAAGGATGGCCTTACTTAAGGTGGCGGGGGTGGGGTGGGGGGCGGGGGTCACTCTCTGTTTGTTACCCATACCCCAAGTTCTATCCCACCGATCCATTTGTGTGGTTGTAAGCACCTAACTTCACTTAGGGGACTTGGTGGCTGCGAAATTAGCCAGAGGTATACGAGTTTTTGTAAAACATCTCAGATATTATTCCATGCACATCATTCTAAAAAAAAGCTGAGTATTACAGATGTGTAATGATACCGGTTACATTATGATATTGCATGTATACATATCATCAATTCTAATTAGTTAATCTTACCAAGCTTTTGATTTCTTACTTGTACCCTGAGTCGAGGGTCAGACGTCTGTATGTATCGATCAGGGTAATGAGATTGGCGTCTGGAAGTATTTAATATCCAGTTTACGAGCAAGTCGACTTTGTGAAGAACGATGTTTTCTTTTTATTAAAGAGTTTGTTTTTGTGGTTGGATTTCAGTCATGTTTGTAATTGAAGATCTCTAAGATTAAAGTAAATAAGATCTCACTACAGGTAGGGGAACGTCACTTTTAAGATCGATTAGGCTTGCAGAACCTTGTAGCCAGACTTTGGAATGATTATCGTGTACAGTTGCAATAGAGCCTCCAAATAAACGTTTGGATGTAGCCTGTCATAAATGGATAGAGGTTTTATACCTCAGATGTTGATAGTTCTGGTGTCTAATTAGATCAGACAAAATATGACAGACAAGGGATATTGTTGGGAGGGTCATCTAAAGAAAATGACTATCTAAAATAACCACAAATTCAGCCTATAATAAATATACGAACATGCACCTATTGGTGTGAATTTCAGGCTTATCGCTATCAGTATCACCTATCCGGGAGTATCGGTCAGGGGTGGGAGACCACGCCCCGCCCTCCAGCCGATACTCCAGGGCCCACCAGGGTGATAGCCCTAAAAATACCTGAACCCCCAACTCCCCAACACCTGAACCCCAACCCCCCAATCGGTCATACCTATGATATATCGCTGATATCTCCGACCCCCTGTGACGTCAGAGGGGGCATGACCTTGACTGACCGCTCCCCACAAGGTCAAGTTTGATGGTTGTCTATGTTGGAAGCAGGAGTAGAAATCTGGTCCAAATATTATAGCGAAAACCATTAGTTGATTCTATATATTGCTGGAGTGGGAATCTGGTCCAAATATCACGGCGGTTCTACCACAGGATTCCAAGGCAGGACCTAAAGGTCTTAAAAGGTCTTGTTTTGGTTTTGACATTCGTGAATACTTCCCTTTGTCAGTATCTCAGAAACATTGAATTAGCTACTGAAATTGTACTGATTGTTCTCCCAAGCTCAATGAGAAATTTCGGAGAAACTGATCTACCACTGTACAACCCATAGATCCACACCTATTTCCACTGATTTCTACTGCAAGCTGATAGCGATTCTGCTCTAATAACACGTTGTTATTCCACTGCGTTTTATTATGGGTTATCATTGAATATCAACAATGATATTATTATTGTTTCATGCACAGCAGATAAAGCCCCATCCAGCCCCAGAACCCGTTGATGATAGGCGCGGTGACTGCGGAGGGAGCGTTGTGTGGGGCGCCGTGATAACTTTGTCCTTCAGGCATCTATGATAACATGATTTCCCCGCAGAATTAGGTTATAGAGCGGCCCTGCCCACCCCCGGTCTCCTCCCATCACTGCTTTAATCCACTTTGCCCGCCGCGCGGACCCCAGCCATATGTCAGCGACGGGGAACCCTGGTAGGGAGGGGACCTACGAGGGGTCCCACTGCATGGGGAAAACAGGGAAAATGGCAAGAAAAAAATCACTGTCAGGGGAAACACAGAGGATTTGGAAATTACACAAAACCCAGGGACTTCGAAAATTTGACCAAACCACAGGGAAAACACAGGGACTTCTGTTTGCCCATGTAGTTTCTGGATTTTCAGATTCTTAACACTCATGAGATTTCTTCTGAGAACAATATTCCAGTTTTCCCCGGAAAGTTCACATATTTTTTAGCTTGGACACTTTGGCCTACCAGTGTCCCCACTGCACAGAGAAAACAGGGAAAATTGCAAGAAAAAAAGCATTGTCAGGGAAAACACAGAGGATTTGGAAATTTGACCAAAACACATGGAAAATCCAGGGACTTGTGGTTGCCCAGTTTCTGCATATTCTGATTTTTAACATTCATGAGATATATATTTCAATTTTTCCTGGAAACTTCACATATCTTTAATAATTTTGTTTAGCTTGAACACGTTGAGATGAGAATAAATCACAAAAAACATAACAAGGGAAATTTACCGTGGGACAGGGAAAACTCAGGGAAACCATATGAAATCCAATTGCAAAAATTTGATTGGGGACTCCCGACCAAATGGCAGTGTGTACTTCCCTAATCAATATGTCCGAAATACTTACATGAGCTACTGAAATGCTACTGATTGCATTCACTAACTCATTTTAATATTTCGGACATACTGATTTACCACTGTTCAACTACTGGAACCATACTTATTTCTACTGATTTACCACCGAAATCCTACTGCAGTCCCCCTACTGCTTCTGTATTGATTTCACACTGAATTTCTACTGCATTTTGTTCCAACCCTGACCTACCCACACAGCCTACCCTGGACAACATTCCCAAATAAAACCGTCTAAAGTCGCAGGTAAAAAGGCAGAGAGCGGAGTGATATTTGGAGTAGTTCGGTCGGCGACTAAACAGTTTAACCGTGCTGGGTTTATCGATCCGGGTGTGCTGAGTGAGAGGGCTTACTGGGGGGAGGGGTTCAAATGAAGATGAGCAATGGATCTTGTAGGGGCGCTGGGCCAGAAATTTTATACTGAATCAGGTGTTAAACTCATTATTTTACCGTATGGATACTTTAATAATAATAGTTTAGGAATTCTCACAGGATTAACATTCTTTGAAGGTTAGATTGTAAAAAAGTGGATTCATTTTAGAAATTAATGTTGTTTCTGTAGCTTCACAGATCGAAGTGGGGTTTTAACTACCACTGCAGAGATGCCATTTTCCCTACTTTTGTAGGAATTCCTACTTTTTGAAAAAATTGGAAAAGTGTTAAAACCCTATATTTTTCTATTAAAACATTCATTGCCATATTGCTGTAGTCAATTATAAGTTTAAAATTAGAATGGATTAGAATGGTATTCCTTAATTTCTTACTTTTTGTAAGAACTCTGCCATACACAGTATATGAACATCCTACTCTAACGGTAGGAATTAGCTCAGCCTTTCTGCCACCAGGCATAAAGAAAACTAAGTCTCTAGCATCTCCCTATTGGTATACGAGATTATTACTCTAATTAGGAAAGCAGCATAGCCATAGTTACAGTTCCTATACAAAAGTAGGAAACTTAAGATTTATTGACAGGCGCACCAGCCGGGCGCCTGTCTCTGCTAACCACTTCACAGACCTACCCTGTGACGTCAGCCTCTCCAGTTTTCTCTGTTAGTAACCATAGTGAAGACCTGTGAGAAAGGCACACTTTTCATGCAATTCTGAGTATTGTTCCCAAGACCCTATATCCTTAAAAAGGCCCTAAATACATGTGAAAACCCCTGAATGGTAATAGTTTAGCGTACCAACACTCAAATAGTAGTATTAATATGTGATATAGTCATCTTTTTGAAACTTTTTCACCATGGAGTCCTGGCTAAACTGCCTGGATGCTTTCAGTAATGAGGCTCCTGAAGAGTAAAATAATATATGGACATTATTTATTTTAGAAAATGGCCATCTATTGTGTAATAGATATTTTCTGTGCTCATTTTGTCACCAATGGAGAGGTCTATTCATATATTAATCATCACATGTAGTGTCAGTATTATTTGGTGAAATAAGTGATAAATATATTATTACTCTTTATTTTGAAAAATGAAAAGTGACAGTTTGAAATTATCCTTCTGAGGCCCCATGTGGTCTCTCCTCCCATCCCTCAGATAAGGCCTGTGGTCAGCCCTTAATGACCCTGTTGACACTTACTCCAGTATACAGGGCCTGGAACTTGGCTCTGTTACTATGGTAACAGAATGGTGTCAGGGGGGTGCACAACCAACAGAGCCTTGTTACCCTACTTCTTCTAAAATGATGTCCTTTCCCATGTTGCTGCCTACATACTGAACTTTCTTCAGGTCTTACCAAGAACCAGCGAAATGGGCCATAACCAACCTGTCCATCTGGTTGCTGTTTTGTTAAACTGCTTTCAAAAGGACCTGTGGGAACCAGCGAATTGGGTAGTTCCAGCCTCATCCTCCATGGTGTAGTGGTTAAGACCCTCACCTCCAAACCAGGCGCGGATCCAGGGGGGGGTCCCGACGGGCCTTGGCCCCCCCCTCCCCTGTTAAATCATGTTTGATGGGGGGCCCCTCCCCCTGTACATTCATGTTTGTGGGCCCCCCCCCCCTCTAGGAACTCCTGGATCCGCCCCTGCAAACCCAAAGGTTGTGGATTCGAATCCTGGCGAAGCCACTTGTAATGAAAAAGTGGGTTAGTGCATTTTATTTTTGCATAAAAAAAGTGACAAACCATCAAAATGAAAGCCTTGGCCGGGTCGCCTGTCAATTTAGGGGGCTTAGCTCTCTAAATGCCGGGATTCCCAGCTTGTATTTGTTTACATAATATTTTGCTTCCAACTGAACATCCAGCCACCAGAGGCATAGATATTGTTCTTCTAGTATATTAACTTCTGTAAATTCTAACATTTTTACATATTTCCTACATTTTGATGGTCGGGGAGTGGCATCTTTGCCACTGTAATGCATTATAGCCTATAACGCCTGCTATAACGTAATAAATGTCTAAGTTCTTCTTTGTTATAATTTACAGATATGTTATTTATGACTCTAGTGTTTCATATATTATTTTGAATCTTTTATCTTAACAGGAGACAAACCAAACCCGGCCATTAGCCAAATCATCCCAACATTAATTTGGCAAAAATTCCAATCTGAAAAATTCAATCATACTTAAACTTATAGGCTGACAACTGGCCCCCCACAACCTTGTGGGGCCGGGAGGGGCCGGGGAGGCAGAGGAGGCAGTCGTCACTCTGTCTTGTTGTCAGCCCCCATCAGCACACCCAGTTTATTGCCACCCGCTGAAAAAGGCAAAGGTTGTCCGCGGGCAAATGTCAAACAGGGGAGGCGGCGAGACCTGCCAGCTAAAACAAAATCCGATTGGGCGAGGGATGAGGAGGGTTGTGGTGGTGATTGAGACGTTGGGGAGGAGATGGGCGGGGGTGGGGAGGGGGGCAGGTGTCTGGGGTAAGGGGGGGGGGGGTGCTTTTGGGATTAGGAGTTTTGAAATTGGCATGTTGCATGTCATTTTATTAGGCGATTTTGGTTGGTATCAGAAAATGTCTGGAAGCGCCTTGCATGCTAAGGCTGAAAGTATCACCTCACTAAAGGCGCTGCAGGATGCCAAGGTATGGGACAAGTATATTGAATTGTCAGGTGTTAATAGATATTCTAGAGGTACTCTGATTTTTGCCTATGTCTGAAACGTTATACATGAATAATAGCTATATCCTTTTTGCCAATACTTGATAATAAAGTCTCCAAGATTGAGTCCTTAGCGGACCAGTGATTTAAAAACAATCAAAGATATTATCTGTATTGAGGCCCCCCCACCAACAATACACCTATTCGCAGTCAGCGCCCCCAAGCGGCGTTCAGCCGGAATGCGGCTGCCCAGCGGAAGTAAGGATCAGGCTAATTCGGCCTAAATCATTTCCCCCGGTTTGATTTAGAAATTGAATCAGAATTGAGGAGAAACGGTCTGCCACCCTAGGGAGGCCCCCGTGAAGGGCTGGGAAGACAATTTAGAGAAAATAACTAGGGAAAGGATAATAATAATAATAAAAAAAGGGCACTGGTACTTGACATCCCGTGCACACCTACTGTAAACCCCCTCATAATCATTAAAGCCAAGGCTTAAATTAGGGTTAGTGTCAGAAATTTTATAGAGCCAATTTGGCTTGAACGTACGGTACGGCTTGAATTGGGGTTTTATACAAGCGTGAATACAGTGGTATTTTATATAGAAATTGTATGAAAAATGTCCGTAAAAACCCTGAAAAGTCATGGTACGACTTAAGTTGTATGCGGCTTAAATTGGGGGTTTTGCGGTAGTGTCAAGTGTTGGGCGCTGATGCATGGGCCGCCCGCCGCGTTAGAAATCCCGGCCAGAAGACGATTTCTCATCAAGATGAAAGGGTGTGGGGAGCGTGGGCCGTGTCGGGCTCAAAAAAGGGGGGATGATTGAGCGCGGAAGGTCCAGAGGAGGGGAGGGGGGGAGGGCGCCTGGTCGGGTGGGGGTGGGAATTTGTCGGGAATAAACGAAGAAAAAAGGCGTAAAAAATGCCACCAAAAGGCCATTGGTCACCGGCACAATCCGTCCCAGACCAGCTTAATTTGGGCGCAGTGTAACCAAAATCATGATTAAATGTGTTTTTCTCAAAGCGGCTTTTCTCAAAGACGGATCCCTCCTCAAGTCTGTTTGTTCAAAGGCCGCCCGGCCAGCAAAGTTTGAGATTTTAGTCATGTGGCCCTGTCGGGTCGTTTTAATGACTTGGTGAAAAACGGGGAGGGAGACGGGGACACGGAGGGAGCGGTGTGTCGGAGACGGGCATGGGTCTGGTGTGGAGTCGTGGGCCAGACTTTTCTTAACACTGCGTAAGTATACAGTAGAATATCTATAGAGTTCTGTCTACAGATGTTCAATCGAACTCATCATGTGAGTTCGATATGTGTCTGGATGTAATACCATGAAGACTAAGCAACCTAACTACCATAAATGCTTTCGCCGTGATATGACCTTAGATGTTGCTACGGCGTTAAACCGCAATAACCAACCAACCAACCATAAATGCTAATCTTGCTGAGAATTCTCAATTCAAATACAACCCCCTGTCGCTGGGTAACAGAACTCGTGTATTGCACTTATCCATGTCAAAAGTGCTTGCTTCAAAATAAAGTACTATTGATGGTGATAGGAGGGAATAGGGCCATAGGGGCGCCACCTGGAAGTGGTAAAGACCTATTGCTTCAACCCCCCTCCCCGCCCCCCTCACAGGAGAAAAATTAACAGAAAAATAGACGAAAAAAGATAAAAGAAAGAAAGAAAAAAGACATAACCATACACTTATATATACCACCACACATATGATGCCATCCCACCTTTTGCCCCTGGATCCTGCCCAGGCCCAGGCTACATAATCGGTGTCAACACCTCCCCCCTCCCCTCCTCCCCTCCTCCCCTCACTCCCCTCCGAGCAGCTCGCGCCCGCCGGGAGCTGCTCCAAAAACGCCCAGATTGAGATTTAATAGTTTCTTGTGCAGGGAAAGAGTGACACTTAAATTAGGGCCGAGATGGATGGGTTGGGAGGGCTTTTTCTGGCCGAGCCCCGCACCGTTCCCTCTGATTATTTTAAGCGAACCACTTGTTTCAAAGTTGTGTTCGCGGAAGAAGGGTTGGCAGGTCACCAATGGAATTGGAGAATTTCGGATTTTATTTTAAGAGGGGGGCAGGTGGGGGTGGTGGTCCGCTAGGAGGCTTTTTACTTGATTTAGCATTTGAAGTGATTTTGATAGCTCCAGATTCAATTAACATTGAGTGGGATGTAATCTAGAAGTACCTGGCTCCGGTCATGAGGGGTATTTTATAAAAGGGAGCTGACATTAATTTGACATTAATTTCTCTTTTTTCATGATTCAGGGTTGGTTGTGGATAGGAACCCTCCACTGGATGCATTAGGTTATGGCCCCTTTTGTGTGCCTTATAATTGGGGAGTAGATGGGTAAGGGTGGGACGTCAACCCCCACAGATGGGGTTCAGCTTTTAATGGCCCCAATTCCTGCCATGTCATTTACAGCCTAGATGAACCCGATTACAGGGCAAATAGAACCCTCGGCCAAACATCGCCTATAAAAATGGGAAGCACGAACCGACATGGAATCCAATTTGGTCGGAGAACAAAAGCGCAGCGGGTCGCATCGATGGATGGAAAGAGGGGTGGGGTCCGTGGGAATGTCCAGTCCATGTGAGTGTCCAACTGCACCCTCAAGCATCATGGGGGGGCCCATGGCCAATCTCCATTTTGATTAAGAATAATCAGGCAACCCCTCATTCCCCCCCCCCCCCCCCCCATGATCATGCCCATACCGCGCCCCATATCCCCCAATTCCTACGCGCCGTCCTTACGCGCCCGTCTTCGATCCGCGCGGCACGTAGGGGCGGCGCGTATAGCCTTATCGCGCGGCTATGATAGCCGGCTCAGCCCGCGCGGAAAGATTACGATTTTTATTGGCAAAGGTCCGTCCCCCTGTTTCCTTAACCACACCACCGCAGTCCCAGCCACTACACCCAAACCCGCCTCGAACCCCTCAGCAGGGCCGGGACAGGGCCATCTAAAATCTAAGTGTAGCCGAATTGACAAGAAAATGCTTGGAATAGAGGAAATCGTCAATAGGGTCTTTTCCGGACAGCGCCACCGGGTGAGAACAGTGAGCAAAGCTCTGCAAATAAGAAAACTCTAGCTAGCATGTATCTTCCATAATGCCAGTTCTCAATTAAAAATGTCTAATTTAAGTAGTCAAAGTATTAATCAGGTACATTAGGTACTCTAGAGCATTTACTTATTTCACCTACTGCTCAAAGCAAACATGAGAAAAATACTGACTTTCTGTATAGGTTTCAGTAAACACTTTCCCATCTGGGATCGCCATCTCAAATAAATATTTCAACAGTGGGGATAACCTGCATATAGACTTAATTTGGTTTAATGCTCCTGAGATCATAACAGCCGATGGAAATGACTGTATTGCAGATTCCAACCCCATCCCCAATAGATCTTCCAAGAAAACTGAAGCACTATAACTCAGCTAAATGAGATACGTGGGTTGATAGGACGCTCCCCGAATGAACTGAAGCGAGGGGCAATTATTATAGGGCCGGGAGAGGGAGTCAACGCTCCTCCCAGGGGAGCACATGAATTATTTCAAAACTGAAAGTGAAAGTGGATCTCCATTAATTTTACATGATATTAGAAGATTAAATGGGGCGTTATCTCCCCCGCACTGCTGTCGTCAGCATAGTCACTGGGACCATGGTTTATGGCCAACGGAACCCGAAACCAACTTGGTGATTTTATCACCAGATTTTTCACCAGATTTTATCTGGTGATTACTTGTAATGTGTGCCCTCCAAGCAAATTAATTTTCTTAGATTTTTTTCCTGATAGCCACTTCTTGATCATCCTTATATTTATGTACGTGCAAATCTCTTTCCAACAATGCCTTATTTCTTTTTTGTATTGATTTGGCCATCTGATATTTTAGTAGCAAAAGAAGATATTAGGGAAACAGCAAAGTCTGTTTCAATCTGTACGTGCGCTAGAATAAAATCAAAGACTAACTCCTCAGTCAAATGAAATGAAGCTGCTTCAATTTGACCTAAATCAAATCCGTTGAGAAGATAGATCATGCAGTATTTTGGCGAATCGATACCATTTCTGGCTAATAAAAGCTGGCCTCTAATCGCCAAAATGGCGAGAGGCGGCTAGTGGTAGCTCGGGTCTCATTTCTCATCTTTTCCCTCGCCCCTACACCCTACACTCCCCCTACACCGAGCCCTCTAAATGAGCCCCGCACCCACACCCCCACGTCTAGACGGAAAGGGAATATTCCACGGCGGAAATTGGGTCTAAGTTGTGGCGAGGAGCGGCGTGGCGATAAGATGACAGGTCGGGGTGGCGACAGCTCGCCCAATGATCGCCAGGCTGAGTGCTGAATTACGCCAGGTACCTATGTGGCGACTTGGGCTTTCAGTTGCTCGCCAATCGCTTCAGTTGGATGGGTATATTTAGCTGCAATTCAAATGCATTGCCTTGCATGACACACTGCCTCTCATGTGTTGAATGGAATCATAAGTGCAATTTGAACTAAGTGATTGGGCTTTAGATTTTTTGCAAATATTTATGAGGTTATGCAACACCTTATCCAGCATTCTCGATACAACATGACTCTTTTTTTTAGAGTGCACTGGACAGTTTCTATTTGACCTGTACCCGACAAGAACGGTTATGATAACCAGTCTGTATTCGGCTACCCACAAGAGTCCCTATTACCTCATTCAGCAAAAGAATCTCACAGTGTGATTTAGCCGTAAGGTATCTTCCCCACCTACTGCCGGCTGAATGTAGGTACTTATAGGATGAATGCGGGGCATCCCAATAGTAGTACTCCTACCCGGTCCTGGATCAGTCCCCTCCTCCACCATCTCCCCTCCCCTCAATCCCCCATTCACCTACCCACCCGTCCTCCACCTACCCACCCATCCTCCTCCACCTATCCACACACATTATCCCCCACTCCACACCACAGGCATTTCCCCAGCCCCAGTCGACAGTCAGAGTGTGGGACGATAGGAACATTACACCACCCGGCCAGTGGTGGGCTGTTTGGGTGGAAAAACGGCCAAAAAGCGGGCCAAAAAGTAAGTAGTAGAGGAGAGTGGACTTTGACTCACGGCTGGTGTATGTGTGCGGGGTGAGGGGATGCGGGGGTCGGAGGCTAGTTGGGTGAGGGTGGGGGAGGGAGTAGTGGTTATATTACAATAACAAAGGGTGATAACGGTAGTCTGTGGTTGTAAAATGATATTATGACCCCAGGATTGGAGATGAGATTTGTGTACTATAGAGGGAACTTAGATTATTTCATATACACAATACATGCGATTCTCATCTACACAATACATCTATCTATGTACACATAACATCTCATATCAGAAAAATATGTGTGAAATAACAAATAAAATGAAAGCCATTGTAGTTAAATTCGAATGGACAACGTTTCATTTACAGTGTGATTTAGCCATAAGGTATCACAGCTATGCCTACTAATTTGCTATTATATTATTATTACTATTATTTTTGAATGCTCACTGATATGTTGAGTGAAATTTGTATTTAATGTGAGTTGTTATACCTATACGGAAGATCATTTTCGATGTGAAATGAGTATGGTTCAATAATAATAATAATAAAAAAAAAATTGACGGAGATCATAACACATCAACAGAATGCATGAAGATCTACGCAGTAACTGTTCATCTTGCGCCCTGCTGGACCTTTACAAGCCATCGAGGGAGTTGTTCGGACCAGTAGGAGAAGACGGGGGGGGGGAGGGCTGGGTCAGTGAGCAATGCTATGTATAGAGGGCGGGGGCGCGCCGACATGATGATGGGCACAGGGCCAGGGTATCAGCAGGTAGACCATGTTTAAATCAACACCCCTGGTCCGCCCTACACCACTGGTCACGGCAACCTGCAAGCAACGAGCCTCAAAAATAGCTATAGTATTTTTGCTATGGACGGCACTGAGTAAAGTCTAATTTGGCTTCGTAGGGCTCAGTCGTGCTGTTTATCAACAAGCAAAAACCACAGAAACTGGCCAGTATTTTCAGTGTTCAGGCAATATCAGGTATCTCCACTTATCTCCACTTTTGGCCATGTATCGGCTTACCTCACGTATTATAACCAGAAACAGCGGATGTACATTGTTTATGACCGGAACTAGTTTTAAAAGCCACACCATAATTAAATGATTATTAGGATATTAAATGTACCTCAATTGGATTCATTTAATAGTTTTTTCTGCCTATGCAGGGTTTGAAATTAACGTCAGCCCGTCAGCCCCAGGCTGATTGTTTTGAGTCAGGGCTGAGAAATTTTTAGAAAATAACATTAAAATCAGCCCCGATTTTTCAGACCTGTAATACATTGTAGTATGTCCGGGCTGACAGCCAGAAAAGTTAATTTCGAACCCTGCTATGTATCATGTATACATTCAAAACAAGGCCGTTCACGTCTCTATCTAGAAACAGTTGACTTTGGAATAAAACATGGTATACAGAAACCAGATGGTGGGCCCCGCCTAGTTGGTATACGTCAGGTTGGTAAAGCCCGTCCCTATGTCTGTGTGGGCGGGTAACAAGCCTGGCTGGCCCCGAGACTATAGTACAAGCCTGTTCTACCTATACCGGACCGTGTTGGCCGAGTTTAACAAGGAAAATGTGGGAAAAAATCAAGCAATTTGACAAATGGGTGTATTTGGAGAAGCTGATGGAAGTTATTTCAATTCGTAGGCAAAGTTTGAGTTCCATTCAGATTCTCAAGGACATTGCAGTACATCTTATCATTTAAGCCCACAATACGTGGTGTGTATAACTAAAGGTATTTTCAAGTAAGAATACCGTTCTCAGTTGTGTCTTGATAATGTTTGACCAGTGATTTTGAAAAAAAAGAAAAAAAAAAGAAGACAGGACAAAAAAAAAAAAAAACAGAACAAAAAAAATCAAAACAAAAAACAAACAAATGCCAAAGTTTCTCAACTGCTAAAATTTAACATATATACACACACAAATAGTACACTCAGGTATTTGCGAAAATTGTCAGTAATATTAATTCTGATTTTTCATAGAAATCCTCTTCGATCCTCTTCCCCCGTCCTTGTCCACCCCTTACCTCTGTACCCCTCCCTGCTTTGTAGCAGCGGCGCCTGCCCTGAAGGGGTCGCGACCCCCGCAGTGGGTAGTGTGGAGGGGGTCGCGACCCCCCGCTGGGTAGCGTGGAGGGGTTGGCTGAAGGGGCAGGGGGTCAGGCCCACAATAGGCAGGTAGTTAACCCTGGGTATTGACGCAGGTCTCTCCCCTGCCTTTACCCTGCTATAACCCCCTCAGCCCACTCTCAGCCTCCACACACCCCTCTCAGGGGTAGGCAGATTGGGGTCGGGGTGAGGCGGCTGACGGGGAGGGGAACCAGGGGTCTGCATGAACGTAGACAAATCCTTGAATTTTGCACCCTAAAAGAAAGAAAAAAGAAAAAATATAAATAAAATAAATGCATTTTTAAAATAAGGGGAAAAAAAGGGGGGGATTGACAATGCCTCATAACACAATGGGAGCATCTCCCAAACTTGTTTGTAACACCTATATTTGAACACAAATATATGTTGAATGTTTTAATACTCTATGAGATAAGACTACTCTGGAAAGTCCTGACATTTTTTAGAATTTTTTTATTGAGTCAAAGCTACAACACAAAAGCTGTAAAGGTGAAATGAAATATGAAATAATATATTGAAAGAAATAACCCGGTTTTGGCTTAATCAACACTGGCATTTTCCCCCTTGTACCCTTTACTAACACACACTGAGATTGGCCAGTGCTGTTCGATCAATCTACCCCACCCTTACAGTGTATAGATCCACCCATGATGAATAGTAGGCCGGCCGATACGCCTCTGACGGCTGTTCAATACGTCCATACTCGCCCCCTGTCCCGGCCCATCTTTGGTGTAACACCATTACTTCCCACCCTTGTCGGCCCGACGTGAAGTATGTGGTTCAGATTGGTATGAAATATGAGGAAAATTATATAGATATAAATCGTGATTTTTGCAGAGATAGTTGGAAGTGGTTATTAGTACGGATTGACACAGGTCAGAGTGGTCAGGAGAGTAGAAACGCGAAATTATGTATTTTAGATTGCAATATACTGAGATTTTTTCCCCTTCTTTTAATATAGCACTCTTAATTTCTTAATCTGGATAAAATTTAGCAACAATTTGCTAGTTTTCGTTGTATATTAGCAGTTAAGAATTATATAAAGTAATAGTATAGATCTAAAGAAAATGATAATCATATAATAGATAGTGATCAATCTACATCCAATTAAATTGTAAAGTAGGTAAATTGAACTAAATGACGTAAGTCACTGTGTCAGGAGAGGACATCATGAAAATGATCTATTTTCGACTGGAGTAAATTGTGAGAAATCAGTGTAATTGTTATTGCATTATAAAACCTGTTATAGGCATGGCGTGACAGGCCCGGGACCAATCAGACTGTAATTGGGGCCTGTGGAGAGGGCGTGTCCGCTGACGACCTGCTCAGAGCTGCTCTGAGCTGCTCGCCGTGTGGTGGGCGGTTCGTATTGTTTGGGTGCAGTGGTCAGGGTGTGCAAGTCTTAGTCACAGAGATGCCATTTTTCATACTTTTGTAGGATTTCCTACGTTTCCTACTTTTCAGTGATTTTCGGTTGCACAACCAATTATTCCGACACCACCTCAATATATATAGTCCTGGACCATGGTGAACAGCTTTAGCAATTCAGGTTTAATTTCATGCACTCAATGGGTGCACAGCTCTGAAAACTGTGAACCTGAGAGTCCTCCCCTCAGGTTCCCTCCGCACAGGGAAAATGGTCAAAAAAAAAGAAGAAAAAAAAATCCTTGACAGGGAAAACACAGAGAATTTGTAAATTTTACCAAAACAGGGAAACACCGGGAATTTCATTTGGTCAGGTTCTGCGATTCCTGATTCTCAAAATATTTGGGATTGGCACCCCCACCAGTACAAGACTATTTATTCTCTCCAAAAACATAAAACTTCTTCAGTTAAAAAAGAACCCATACAGAGATCTGCCCCCGTTGTGAGGGCCTTATACCGCAGTATGGAGTTTGGCCCTGGGCGCGGCCATATTGTGTCACGTGGTACAATTGGATACTCCTCATTGGCTGGCAGGCTGGCTTGACCCCCGAAAACTATTGGCGCCAAAGGACCAGGCATGCGCAGACCTAAACTCCCTACTGCGGTATAGCCCCTACCGACCTGCCCGGTACCAGCCGTACCTGCCCCCACCCCCGCCAGGGGGCAGGTCGGGGGTGGGGCTGTTTACATTGGAGGAGCCCCTCCAGGGTTTAAACTGGGATCTCTGACACGGGGAGGGATCCACGCCCAGCTAGGGGGAGGAGGAATGATTGACCCAGTCTCAAGATGGCCAACTATATCTTCAGAACGTTGTAGATTATGATACCATCAACATAATATACATGCAAAGAGAAGGTTAAAGGGGCATTCTCGTCCCTGACGTCGTCGCCGCTGGCTACGTTGTAACCATCTCATTAACCCGCCAAATTCGCGACGTGACCAATAACGTCGCCGAATTACGTTCCAAAAGTGCAAAACACGTCGCCGGCCGTCGCGTCGTTAAGCTAACGTCGGCGTATGTAAGCCTAGAAACTGACGGACGAGAATGCCCCTTTAAAACTGAGTATTAGTTTGGTTCCTTGCTCGACATTGGTCATTTATGATTTCAAATCATTTTCTGTGAGAGAAAGGTTGGCATTGTTTAGGTATATCTAATACATCATTGCATTTCCAAAACCGTGGATCACAGTAACAATAATGCATCAAACACCCCTATAAATAATGGAGAGAACCCCATGTGTCAGAGAAATGAGAGTACTGGGACTATCTCCCGCCTCCCGCCAAGCAGTGCCTGTGTACTCTTGTTAGCGGGGTTTACTCCATGTTGTACTTGGAGATGGCTCAGAGAGGTGTATATTTACGGTTAGAAAAAAATGTGAGAAAGTTTACAACTCCTCCGCCCCCTGCAGTAGGTCTGACTCGCCAAGCAGAGGTAGTATGCCCACTTTGACGCTTTCTCACGAAAAGTCCAGTATAATAAAAGGAAAGGTTGTGGTCGGAGAGTGAGAATTTTTCAAAGTGTCAGTCCGTCGACATTTCCTCCAGTAACGTACAAGTCACAAGGGCCGGGGGGGATTCAGTACGCCCTCTAGTGGCGTGTTAACAGGACGGTCGGAGGGGGTGTTACCGACTGAGGTAAGGGCCAACGTGTACCGATGTTTGTAAACTGCGGCAACTCTCTGACCTCACGTTACACGGGGGCAGAGCGCAGGATGAGAGAGGGAGTTGTAGTGGGGTTATTTCTATTCTTTTTTTTTTACTAGACAATCCTTTCAATATAACGGTTCTAGAGAAGAAAACATACGGGAAATGCGTTCATGTATTAGATACAATACTGTTTCAGTGGCGGATTAGGGATTGTGAAAAAACATGGAGGAGCAGGGTATTGGAAAACAGTATTTACTGGATTTGGGGGCGAATCTTACTTTAGAAAAATAACCAACATATTATTTTTGGCTTACGTTAGTGATTTAGTCAGCCAAAAGATGCCATGCATGGCTAGCCTGAGCTGTGGCTTGACACTACAAAGATCTATCAACAGGCGATGTATACATTTAACATTTCATCGGTGCAGTCTATAAGTTATTGAAAGAAACACGCATCTGTGCCTACTATGTAGATCGAAGCTCAATGAGGTATGGAGACATGAGCTGATGAATGTTAAAAACAATGATACAGCGTCGCTGGAGCATCTGGCTAGATGAGTTAATGCCACAATTGTTACTTTAGAGTTAGTCATTCTGATCTACCGTAAAATCCCTAACATAAACTGTACGCGGCCTTAATAACAGTTAATTTAAAAAAAAAGAAGAGCATATCAGGCTTCAACTTTAAGGGTGCGGTATAAATTAGGGTATTCCAAGAACATTTTAGCCTATATACTTCTGGGGAAAAAACGGGAAAAATGCAGTATAAATTAAGCGTGAAATCAGTGCAGAAGCAGTACGAGGTTGCAGTAGTATTTCAGCAGTAAATCAGTAGAAATAAGTATGATTCCAGTAGTTTACCAGTAGCAAATCAGTATGTCCGAAATACTTGAATGAGCAGTCAATAAAAATGAGTACATCTTCAGTAGCTAATTTAAATATTAAAATAGGGATTTTACGGTATTCCTTGTGGTTGTTTTCCCGCTCCTTTAAGTATAGCGTGTAACAAGCAGTAGTGTGCCAGATGTTGGGTTGGACACTTCTCTTGGACAAAAAGAAGTAGCGTATGAATTGTTCATGATAAGCCATCTGCCTTTAGAGAATCCACCGGCCTGAAAGCAGAAAAACAAAGAAAGCTGTCGTTAGTATGACTAAGCTTACTGTAAGGTTGTATGAATAGTCTGAACGGTAGGTTTTCCTACATTGAAATAACATGGACATTGTCCTATGAATCTTGTGACGTCCATAAATTGATTATATAAAGATTTTATTATGCCCACAAATCATTCAGGATAAAAACAATGAAGTAACACATGTAACTGTAGTGTCTTAATGGGAGAACTACGTAGTAATTTTCTGATTGTGATTGTTGTGTGTACATCTATTTCTGCTTATATTACTGTGATTAATTGATTTCTGCGTACTTGACGTCTGTCTAACCTTTTGTCCTTTTGACTTTGCAGGTAAGTTGAGGCTTAATGAGCTGTTGACCGGTGGGTGGTACCAGGTAGGATGAGTTTACTGTATATGTCACCGAGTAGCCCCATTTAACCTCTCTGAAACTGAATGAACTCGGAGGTGGGGATACGCCTCACATTAAAAAGCCGGCCATTTGATATCCTATTTGATAATGAAACGATTATATAAGAGCTAATGACTGTGTCTATGCAATTTTTATTCACGCCTGTTATAGAAAGATGTTAGTACATAAGGGGTCAGTGATTTTTGGGCCCACGCCTATTGTGGCTTGGCAATCTTGCGATGAAACTTATAGCATTTATTTTATTTCCCCAAAATTACCTGTCATGAAAATGTTAACCCATTAGCCGACGGAGCAGTGTTAGATACGAACAGTCTCACAATGGTAACACATTGCAACCAGTCAAACTGGTAAAGTGTACACACAAAGTCCTGAGGTCTTCATTTTAAGTTTACAGTGCCTTTGTCTTGTCGGCAGCTTTGGTTGTCTGTTCTGACCCAGGTTAGCTATTACACAATGGGTCCGTACACCAACAACAGTCCATGGCTTTCACTTTGGGAAACAGTGAGTCTGACTAGACAGACTATGGTTGCTCCTCCTACCCCCGGTTCAAATGTGAGATGTTGAGATGCTCGGAACTGCTCAGAAATACCAGTGGCTGCTCAGAAATGCGCGGGGTTGTTTCGATCTGCTCCGATCGGCTCTGAACTGCTCGGAGCTGCTCGTGGCCTGGCCTAGATCTCACCCCTACACGTGGGAGTGTCGGTTTCCAGGCGTGATTTGGGTGGTACGGGGGAGACGTACACCAGCAGGGTCGGGGTAGAGTCTGAGTGAGACCAGGCCGCGGGGTGAAGATATGGCCAGAGGCATACAGTATAAACAAACATAGGGGTGGAGAACGTGGGCACAGAATATGGCGGGGGCTAAGGCCTGGGTACAGAATATAGCGTGATCACAGATTAAGAACGCATCATGTAGGCACATAGTGTGACATGGCACGGAATTGTGCCCAAATGGTCCACAGGACTGCAGTGGAAGAACATTTAATAAAGTGAACTCAGCCTGGATGAAAATCCAATTTAAAAAAAATAATTTCAAAACCATGACTAATTGCATATTCACACATTTTAGGCATGATATACAGGCCTGAAGTGTTCTATTACAATATTGGCATTGGCTTACATGTGCATTCGATGATGTATAGCCATACAGTAAAAGAACCCAATCTAGGCAGGCCTATTCAACAACTGCATTGTGTGATACGATCTTAGGCCAATTCAACAACTGCATTTTATAAAGCGAAATTATAAATCAAAGTCCAACATTAATACAGCACTGAATAATCCCTCACTAATCCATTAACCAAGTCATCACATCATAAACTTTTTTTTCCCATCAGAAATTCCTCCCTCTAACCAAACTACTAGACGTTTTACAGTCGGCATGTATTGGCCATAATAACTCCAGCCCAGCGGCCACAAACCAGACAGCGGTGCCTTTGAAGGGCGGGTTTTATCGTCACTTTAGTGTTAGGTTCAGTCACATTTAACATGAAGGAGCATCACTCTCCACGATCACCCTGCATTAGTACAATCATAAATAACCCCCCTGCTCCATGGAGAACGGGCAGAGGGGCTGAGGGACTGCAGCCTCGGGCAATGGGGAGAGGAGGGAAGGGAGCAACTCATAGAGGGGCGCGTATACTTCGTCTAAAATCACTGTGGCAAAACCACTATAATCTTAAAGATTAACACGTCTAAAATGACGGTGTCTCAACAAGTAGAATCTAAAAGATTGATGAATACTCTCAATGCCATATTACCATGAATAATGAACTGAAACTAGATGTTCCCATACATTATCTCATTGATAGGATCACCCAAAGGTGAAAAGCTTTACTTTTGGAGTCTAGAAAGCGCCATGAAGGATTGGCCGGACGTCAAACTACCCAAACAAACAAACTAGATACTGTTAGGTCCCCAGGGTAAATCCCCAAAGACCCAATGATAAGTCTCTTGTAGGAAGAATATATAGTCCTTTATTTCTATGAGAATACTATGGGTAAATCCAGTGTTACAATAAACATGGTGTAAACTACTCCAGGGCCTACAACAGACTGAACCCCCCAGCCCCAACATCTGGGCTATATATACCCCAAAGTTCTGACAAGAGTTCTGACAGACTTCTGACCAGGGAATGTACACTCAGTGACCCCCTGTGGTCAGAAGTTTGGCCCCCTTTAACCTACATGTATAAGAAAGCACACAAGATAGGCCCTATTCTATGACATGTATACAAAGCTGCAAACATAGATTACACCTCTCTAAAATACAAAGATAATGGTAATCCAGGGGCACAACACTACCCCCTACCAAGTCAATACTATCTCCTGATAGTATGCTAAAATAATGTCCTCGATAATGGTACTTAAAAGTTCCAAAATGAATAGAGTCTTTGAATAAATGCTAGTCTCTCCATTGTAGGGTTATTTGTAATCCAAGCCCAGGCACATGTATAATTCACACAGCTGTTCCTTCCTTTTCTCTGTAGAATCTAGTAACCACATTTAAAATCACACAGACAAATATCTAGTCACATACAAAACTACATTTTTCAGTTAAATCAAAACTTATCTCAGGACATTTAGTATCCTAGCCCAATCTACAAAACATTTAGAAACATTGTAAAAGGTTATCCAAAAACTTCTTGAAAATCCAATTTCTATAAATCACTTAATCTTTGACACTAATCTGTTTGCTTTAAATTGCTTAATCTCTGGACACCAATCAACAGCTGTGGTCAGCTGTCAGAGAGTGACCTCCTGAGGTCAGCTGCTAACTCTTCCATAACATGAGTAAATTAGACTCAGCTGTTGGTGGAAATGTCACTACTTGTCAACAAACAACTATAGTATTCTAGCCAAAAAGTTGAGCCTTGTGGTAGAGGGATATTACCAGTTCTTTAGTCCTTCTCTCCCTCTTCATTGTCCTTTGGTAAAGTCTGGAGGATCAACTGATCTAGAGTCTGATGAGGATCCCCTACCAAGCTTTGATCTCCTTCTCAAAACTTTGTAACCATACTCAGAACCAGTGTTACAGCCAGGTATCAATACAGGGCTACATGATGTAGATGGGGAAACTAAACCCCCATTCCTAAACAGGATTAAACACCACATAAACACAATTTCCTGTACCACCAATGCATCTTTCCTGTGGATCTTACATCCATTCTGTGCTCTTAGAATCTCCATTTCTGTATCAGCAGTTACTCCTATGCAACATACTAGAACTCTCCAAGGCCACATATTGGTCACCAAGAGCTCTCAATTCATCTAATTCCCTGAAAAGTCCCAAGTTGAAGTCCCCCTCAACACATCTCATGTTCACTTGGCCACTTCACACACTCAGGCACCTTTCTTCCATGAATTACATAGCTGTATCACTTCCAGTCCAATAAGCCTATCCTTCTTCTAAAGTTACACCATAACTCTAATCACAGACTATAGATTCCATAGCACTTATCTGCTTAATCCATTGGTTCCTCTTCCGACAACTCACTGTCACTCCAGGTAATCATTGTCAACAGCCTATCCTCGTTTGCTGTCAATACTGTCACCTTACCATGCAATAGCCATAACACCTCCATCATAGCTATGTCACTGCTTTCAACACCTGGCTTCTTGTACTATCCACCCGACTCTCACATTCCACTGTCATGTGTCACACCTTCAAATCGCAAGTCCCTTTCTGGGACGACTGTCACACTTTCTCCACTTGTGACAGCCATGCTCTTAGAGGTGTCCCCCTCAATGCAGATGTCACAAGATCCATGCAGGTGTCACACTCACTGCAGCTGTGACACTCCCAGGTAGGTGTCACACTCCCTATATGGATCGGATTATCCATTAAATGTCACACTCAATGAGCTGTGACACTGTCCTGTAGGTGCCATAATCCATTCAGCTGTGATGCTATTCACATAAGTCACACCTCCTGCAAACTGTGAAATTATCTAAAAAGTCACCCTCCAAAAAGCTGTGACACTCACTTTATAGGAGTCACACTCTCTATAGCTGTGACACTCCTCTTATAGGTGTCACAATCCATGTACTCCTGACTCTGTCCTCTAGGTGTCACACTCCTTGCACCTGTGACCCTGACCTCCAGGCATTACACTAAACACAACTGTCACACCCATCACATAGGTGTCACACTCCATGTACTTGTGACACTGTCCTTACAGCTGTCACACTCCATGCAACTGTCACACTCACCACAGAGGTGTCACAATCCTTGCACATGTGACACTCTCACCTTGGGTGTCATACACCATACTACTGTCACACCCACAATATAGGCATCACACTCCTTGTAGCTGTCACACTCAGCCTATGGGTGTCACACTCCATGTACTTGTGACACTGTGCTTCCAAGTGTCACCATCCATACAACAGTCACACACACAACACATGTGTCACACTCCCTGTAGCTGTGACACTCACCCCAAGGGTGTCACACTCCATGTACTTGTGACACTCTCCTTACAGGTGTTGCACTCCTTATATCTGTGACACTCCCTGCAGGTGTCACTCTGCATACAACTGTCACACACACAACACAGGTGTCACACTCCCTGTAGCTGTGACACTCACCCCAAGAATGTCACACTCCATGTACTTGTGACACTCTCCTAACTGTGACACTCCCTACAGGTGTCACTCTCCATACAACTGTCACACACACAACACAGGTGTCACTCTCCCTGTAGCTGTGACACTCACCCCAAGGATGTCACACTCCATGTACTTGTGACACTCTCCTAACTGTGACACTCCCTGCAGGTGTCACTCTCCATACAACTGTCACATGCACGACACAGGTGTCACTCTCCCTGTAGCTGTGACACTCACCCCAAGGATGTCACACTCCATGTACTTGTGACACTCTCCTAACTGTGACACTCCCTGCAGGTGTCACTCTCCATACAACTGTCACACCCACAACACAAGTGTCACACTCCCTGTAGCTGTGATATTCCATTTCATGTGTGACATCAGAGTATTTGTCAGATGTCATTTGCAGGTGTGACATAATCCTAATGAGTGTCACATCCTTTTTCCAAAATATCTATTCACTCTCACAATAAACAAACATAATCCCAGGTCACAGACAATAAATCCAGGGTCACTCCTAATTCAACCCATGTCTGCATTAATTGTCCTTATTTTGGTAGCTGGTAATCCACAATAAAATCCTTCTGCATGTTAAAGTCCTCATCCCACCGCTGCCACCAGTGTTAGGTCCCCAGGGTAAATCCCCAAAGACCCAATGATAAGTCTCTTGTAGGAAGAATATATAGTCCTTTATTTCTATGAGAATACTATGGGTAAATCCAGTGTTACAATAAACATGGTGTAAACTACTCCAGGGCCTACAACAGACTGAACCCCCCAGCCCCAACATCTGGGCTATATATACCCCAAAGTTCTGACAAGAGTTCTGACAGACTTCTGACCAGGGAATGTACACTCAGTGACCCCCTGTGGTCAGAAGTTTGGCCCCCTTTAACCTACATGTATAAGAAAGCACACAAGATAGGCCCTATTCTATGACATGTATACAAAGCTGCAAACATAGATTACACCTCTCTAAAATACAAAGATAATGGTAATCCAGGGGCACAACAATACATTGATTCTCTCATATTTTATTCCTCGATTCTCTGATATTCTATTAGCACCTAAGAATAACTGTTTTAATAGGAGTGATATGAAATTTTAAGCTGTTGATAATGAGTATTGGTATGCAAAACAGTGAGAGAATGAATGACAAAGAAGCTAGACGCCTTAATTGGTGTATATCAAAATAACCATTCTCTGGTTGCTACTGAGCAAACTTGTTTACCTCTTTCTGAGTGAAACGAGATAACCCACGTATGATATAGACACGTCTAGTTCAGGCACACCCAGGTATTCTATCTGCCTTCTCACTATTACCCCACAGGCATCCCGCGTCCTGTATCGAGTTCCTCTGCTATACAGACCTCCCCATGCATACTGCAGATGTCGTATTAAATATACACAACTCCTACTTAGGCCTGAGCTTCATTTGTTAGCGTTTTCCCCAATTACGTTGATTACCTGTGGGCTGACGCTAATAGAGGGGCGTCGTTGGGGGACGTCACTGCGCAGGGCTCAATTAGTGTATGCTACATAATGATGTAACACTGTCGGCTATATAGGGCCTAAACTGGATAAGTTTACTGTTAGAACAACAAAATATTAAGATATAAGGCGACACTTAAAAAAAATGCTGTTTCCGGTGGACCGGCCGGGTAAGTATTTTACAGCCGGGTGGGACGATTTTTTTTCAATTTTCAAAAAAACATTATTTTTTTCCCAAAAAGTTTACGTTATAGCCTTACCAACAAAAAGAGAAATTGAAAGGCTGGCCTTTATTTTAGTTTTACCCACCCGGTCCACATGAAACAAAGATGTTTTTAAGTGTCGCCTAAATACAGCAACAACGAAATATTAACAAATAGAAGGGAGCACCTGTCAATATAATAATATTATGGAGCCGTCACTTGCCCACTGATACACATACAAATCAAAATACATAGACTACAAACATTGGTATAGTAAAAGATATTGCAGTTTACTTTTTTTTTTCTTAAAATTTTAGAAGCAAAAATATTTGACGTTGACAAGTCTGTATGTATATATCCAGTCCCCCCAAGGCAACGTTTTTGCGATAGCATCGCGCCTTATACAGAACTTGAGCCATGTGCAACTCAGTATCATGCAAGGGCCAAAAGCTAACTGTGGGCTTTTTATTGCAGAGATTCCAAGTTTAATCGATCAATACTATTTTGGCATTGCTTGTGTTTACCCGATACCAACTTCATGTTACCAGCCGACAAAAGACCACCTAAAAATATAACATTGACTTGTTTGACTTTTGTCTGGCAGTGTGAGACTATACAGACTTGAAACGTTTCTGGTCAGGAGTGCAAGTGGATCTCGGCCCATGCCTGCCCACTGATTGTCTAAAATATACGAATCTGAATGAGTTCAGATTAGAGACCATGGTATGAAGACTAGATCTCTATTGTCCTTGGTTTGCTCCACATACTTCTACTCAAAGCTCCTATTTAAAGTCACTCTCTGATCTTACAAATCTCCTGTCCTCCTACTTTCATATTTAGGACCGAGAGCTGGTCAGTTGTCCTACCTCTTGGGAGAGGAGGGATATACTTACATGTGGCGTTTAGGGGTCTAATTCAGACATGAATTTTAAAAAAAGGATTTTTTTTTTGTGAACACCTTGTCTCCCATGGTGCTGTGACGGGATGTGGGTGCAGACCGTTTCCGGTCGTAAAGTCTGCTAATAGCCCCCTCACAGCAACCAGAGAAACACTGGAACCAGTTTAAGACAAAAGAAATGCACAAAAAAAAAAGACGGATGAACAAAAAAACACCCAAGAAACTAAAGATAAGTTCGTGATAACATGGTGATAAAGGCGGGGTATTTGCTCGATATACCTGTTGGTGTTTGTGTGTGTTATAAAAAAGAAAAAAAGACACAAAAACTAAAGATAAGTTCGTGATAGCATGGTGATAGAAGCGGGTATTTGCACTATACACCTGTTGGCGTGTGTGATGAAAACAGAAAAAAAAACACAAAAAACTCAAGATTAGTTCGTGATAACATGGTGATAAAAGCGGGTATTTCCTTAATATACACCTGTTGGTGTATGTGATAAGGCCTACATGGTGTAAATAGATCTGATGTCAGGGTCGACCTCCATAGCATGAAGACATGCACCGACATGGGGGCTGCCATATATTGGGTCTTTTTAGGCGGGAAGTATTTAACCACCAGCTTTTTAGGTTTGATACAGGTGGTTGTTCCTCATATATCCTGGCGAAGTATCTGACAAAAGTCTAGGTCGATGATTTTATAGAGTCAAAGCCAGACATCGGGGATGTGTTCTAGTATTCATTATTTGAAATAAAAAGTATTTTTTTCAGAGGTAGTTGATAGAACCCGTCACTCACATTTTCTGACGTCAATGTATCGAAGCAGATCTTCACAGAAGAAGTGATTTGTGAGAATCAAACTTTGATCTGTGAGCCTCTGCTCAATCACTGATTAAAAAGTAAAGACAAGACAAAAAGATGGAAAGTGAATTTTACTCTCCATGGCTCAATCAACGAGTATAGACTGTCTATACTCGTCTGTCTATACTCGTTGGCTCAATCAACTGACTTATCTGTTCGCTTTGTGCAATAACCATTGGGAGAACCACAGTGCATTAAATTCAATAAATACATAAATTTAAAAAAGTTATACTATACATCCATTAAGACGTCTATAGTCCATACCCACGCCCATTAAGCCCTATGTGGTTTCTCCATTAAGACAAATGCACGCTAGACACGGTAGAGCGCAATTAAAAAAGAAACGGCCAAGTTAATTGTACCCCCTCTCCCTCAGTGATGAGAGCTGTAACTGTTTGCGTGTCGGTCCCTTCCTGTGGGGACGGTGCTCTCCCTCCTCCACGTTTTTGTCCCTATAATCAAAGCACAAAGTCCAATAGAGATAAGTGAGGTAAGGGGGAAGGTGGTGGTGGTTTTTGACGACACTATACGCCCACGCTCAGCCTTATCATGCAGACTAAAGTTAAAACTGTTTTTACTGTCTTTGGCCTTACTACTTGAGTGTACTGTTACAGTGTGGTTGGGGAGACTTTAGACCCATACGGGAAGTCTGGTGGTTTGGGTAGGTCATACACCACGTTCAAGTACTCATGTGTTATAAGCCTATCAGTTTTTACTAGACTCGGTGTAAATCTACAGATTTTGACAAAAGCACATCGAATAAGAACAAAAATGATAGTTTTAAATTTCTTACTCCTTTTTTTGTTAATTCAATTTAGATAATTTCAGATTTTCTTTATACTGTTCAGATTTTTCCATTCATCCTTACTTATACCTCTGTAGACTGTTTTAGCTCTAGCCTATACCTTTGCCGGCAATAAAGACATAGTAGATTGTGCTAGGTTGATAAACAGTCAGAAGAAGTTTATAGACTGAGGAAGTAGATCTGACACTGGAGTTAATAATAGAACAGTGCTCTGTCATATCGCGGAGGAAGATCTAACGGTTCTGCTTCTTTGTGTAACAGTAACAGGACAAGCAAACAATAAAATCTCTAAAATTAATAAAGATTTCTGGATCTAAACATAATTAAAAGCAACTGGTGGCATTCTGTCTTCATCGGTTACTGCTTTAAGGCTCTATTCCACATCTTCATGTTGATGCTGGCGATTTTGTATTTGTTTGATTTTCTGAGAGAATATCATCAATATGGCATGAAACCATACATTCTATATACCATTCGAAAGAGAAATATAATACCTTTTTACTGATATATAACATGTCTATATTTAACTTTAATTCCCACTGCCTATTTCTAAATTTGTAGTAAAATCGGCAACTGTATATATCATTCAGATTTGGCTAGGCGGGAAGGGCCTTTCTATGAGAGGAGTCGAACCCCTAGCTATCACACCAAATCCCAACATCTGGAAACCCCCGCTCTGACTTTCCGTCAACGTCAACACGTTTAACGGATAAAAGCAATAGCCTGTAAATATTACATCAAATAACAGCAGGTCCCCGGGCCTGCCTAACGCCGCCGAGTTCACAAAACGATCAGTCTTCACTAATAACAATAATCCCATCCACTGATTGATGAACCGCCATTCTCCTCGTAGGCGACAGTTTTCAGCCCGGGTTATCGCTTTTTGGGTATAATGCACAGAGTGATAAAACGAGTTGAACGATTGATGATGGTGCTCGCCTTGTCCCTGTTAGCTGTAAAAAAAAAAACAGCGCTGAGCGCGTCGGGCGAGCAGCTCGGGGCAGGTAAAAATAGAAAAAAAAATCATAATAAATAAAATTAAACAAAAAAATGCACTTAATACGTAAAAAACTGGTAAAGCTGATTTCTAGTGGAGATTACGTCCATATAAGTAATGTCTTATGAGCGATATCTATGATGTATTGTTTGTATCATTGTAGTTGTATAGTGCGGTGATGGAAGCTATATCTGGCTGTAAGAGACATTTCTTGTAAGAAGTGGTATTTCTAGTAAGAAGTCTTTATTTCATGGTCCTAGTGGTCATCGACCATGATAAAGTAGAGGGTTTCTTTCGCTATAAGAGCTGCTCGCAGTAGTATAGCAGCGCCTACCTTTTTTATGGCCCAAAAAACATTATTGTCAAATTGTGCTCTTGCGTCTGAAGCCTTCTTGGGGCCGTTTAATGGATTTGGCGAGCAGTGCCCCCTGGTGGTCTTAGTAGAAGTGTCGATGATGGAGGGGGGCAGGAGGCGGACGGCAATGGTAGCGGCGGCGCGCAACAACTAAAAAAAGAAATTAAAAAAAAAAAGATTGGCGTATGCAGAAGCCATAGGTTCCACGTCCAGCAGCTTGAGTGGCGTTTTATGTGGGCTCCAAATGCCTGGAGCGATCTGGGCTGAGTGTGGGGACGTGTAGGTGAGGTGACAACTGGGGGTGTCGGGGGGAGAGGGGGTCTGGGGGAGAGTGGGTGGGTCCTGGAGGGGGTAGGAGTTAAAACTTGATGTATGGCTGTTTCCGGGCGGCGCCAAGAAAACCCTCTCACTTGGTGCATTAATGCCGGCCCCGACTTCAAACCGCCAGCCCCGCGGCCAGAAATTGCCCGAATCAATTGCCAGTCGCCATTATAAGAGACGCAGCCATCAACGACGGCCGTGATATACATGTGTGGAAGAGGCGGGCCGGGCGGGCAAGTATTGGGAGGAGGAGATGGGGGGGGTATGGATTGGGGGATACTCCCTAAGACGTTCTGCTGACCGTACAACAGGCCACCTAATTGTATATTATGCCTTAAGAAAATCTGGCTCTTTAGTGGTCTACACGTGGACCCTGAAGATACATTATTGAACATAAGAAATTATAAAACATACATTTAAACAAAAACACTCTTCAGGTCTGGCCACTGAAGTTCTTCAAGCATATATATATATATATATATATATGCCATAGTTTTTTTCATTGCGTCTGTAAAACTAGTTACTAGAAAATATACAGTATTGTATGTCAATATCCGTTCCTCCATGCTAGATTGATTATCCACTGTTCGGATACAGCGCCTACCTGTTGTCACGCCAAGTACCCCCCTCCCCCTCCTCGGTGGGTATAGGTAGACCTTTGGCTGGTCCCTCTCCTCACTTACCGACCGGCCGAGGCAGAAAGGCATTGTCAATTATCATCGATTTATGATGGCCGCCCGCGACGGGCGCAGGGCCCAAATCGCCTGGCAATAACGAGACGGTGACGGCAGCCCCAGCCAGACCAGGGGAGAAGTCTGGTCTGAAGGAGATTTCCCGATGGTCACTCTATTTTCTGTATTTCAAAGAAATTCCACTCTAACTATATTGGGAGCAGATTTCACTGCAATTTGAAAAGGTGAACTCCGTACATGTAAACTTTTTCTTTTTCATTTTTTGTTGGGTGGGGGGAGAGATCATATACAGTTTTCTAGAGACGTTGCCATGGTGATATTGAAGCTGGCCAAGGTTGACCAAAGAAACCGCTAGGTTTTTAAGAAAACGAACCTCGTCATTTACATGATGTTTATTACGAAATACAATCCTAAAACAAAACACAATATTGCAGTTTGTCAGAAATATTTTTCCAATAACCTGTCGGTTACTTGTTTTGCGCCGAGAGCACTACTACCACCAAGAAGATATTTCAATTTCTCAAATATCTCAAGATTACTCCTGTGTTCAGTTTTAACCTCCCAACATGTAGTTTGTTGCCCTGTGGTGTCGGGTAAGCTGTCCCTAGGCCGTACACATGTAGGATTATACCGGGCCGAGGTCTCAGGTCGGAGTCACCACACCGTCCGACACGTGTGAACAGCAGCCCTTGGCAGCCATTACTTAACGGGTCCTGAGGCAATGTACGGCTGTGGTAGCAACTTGATGATTTAGCTGAGGATTGTCTACTATTACCTGTATTTTGAATGTTTCTCTTGATAACTATTTTCCCTTGATATATAATGTACTTAACATATATCAATTGGAATTGATTGAACGTTTACTGTTTTGTTCTGGAATAGCACTAACATTTACTACTACAGTATAGTCAACTATCAGAATGAATCAAAAGTGGGTAACGCAGTGGGAATTCAGTGGCTACTGAGTGCAGAATCAGTAGGGGCGTTCAGTAGCTTTTCAGTGGTAAATCAGTGGAAATCAGTGGGAATACAGTGGTTGAGCAGTGATAAATCAGTATGTCCGAAATATTTAAGTGAGATGTACAATGGGTCTACAACCAGTAGCATTCTAGGGTGTACAATCATGTACTATCAGTAGCACTTCAGTAGCTCATTTAAATATATCGGACATACTGATTCAGGAAGTATACACTGCTGTTTTTTCCGGGTATCTTCAACCTATAGGTGTAAATATATTATAGGCATCCAGATGAAACATCTGAACCTAGAGGAATACAAGGAAGTACCAGAAGTACTCTTCAAGGAGACTAATGAGTAGGTAATCGGTGCAAAATCGATAAGCAAAGATATCTTAAATTTTCAAATGCTGTACAGCAACTTTACAGAAAGTCACACAATGGGAAACAAGGAAGTATCAGAAGTACTATTCACGGAGTCTAAACAGGTAATCAGTACGAAGTCGATAAGCAAAGATATCTTAAATTTTCAAAAACTGCCTCAACTTTCGAGAAAAGTCCCACAATGGGAAACAAGTGTCTCAATCTGGGTACAGGTGTATGGGGCCCCCTAGGAGAAGGGCCCTGAGGGTACTGGAGACAATAGGGGGTTTGTATACAGGTGAGAGTGGGGGTTGTCTGAGGGCCCTAATCGCCCCAATCAGGGCTCAGGTAGGGGTGAGAGGGGTGAGAGGGGTTAGGGGGGGACCACCCGGTCACCCTTATCTCTGTGACCCGGCCACTTGTCCTCATGGGAAAGTCAAGCCTGCTTTGACAGTAGGCGATAAGTTGGGGATAAGTCGGTTACAATTGAGAGTAGGCTATAGTTTAGAATCGACAGTATGCTGTGGTAAACAATTGACAGTAGGCTATGGTGTGTTTCTAGGAAGAAAGGAATGTGTTTTTCTCAAATTTAAGGCCTTGAAAAGGTCTTAAATTTCAACTTTTTCTTTCAGGAGGTCTTAAAAACGGCTTCATTTGGATCTGGTTAGGAAATTAAAATCAAATATTAAGATGAGCAAAATTTCCGCTTTTTGTCACATGTCCTGACATCGAATATCATGCGATCAAATTTGTTCTTGATGTGTGGCAAATTGGTCTTAAATTTGCCAAACATAGGTCTTATATATGTCTTAAAAAGGTCTTACATTGATTTTTGAAAAAGTGTGGGCACCCTTGTGATGCACCTTTTTCAACAGTGTTTGCTTGTGGTTAGACCAGAACCAAACGATTGGGATATTGGTTCCTATGGGTCCAGGCTATGGCGGTAAGGAATGGGCCATCTATGGGAGCTAGGATTCACTGCGCAGGCCCATGAAAAAGGTGTATTATCTCTCTTTGACGGCGCCATGAGACAGTCTACTAAGGTTAAAACAGAAATGCACTAAAAGAAAGTCACATATTTGCTTGAAAGACAGCAAGGGGATTCATATATCGACTTGTGGTATTAATATTGACAGATTGCGGAAGAAATCAGCACATCTGCAAACCGTCCGTCCAGTATTGTGAGAACCAACACAAATATAAAAAACAGGTATAAGCTCAGTTACTGCAGTGACATTGAGACGTAGATATCCAAAAATGACAAGGCTGCCATAAGCAAACATTTGACAATTTGTTTCGCATTCTATTACCCAATAACCAGCAAGGTTGCGACAGTTTTCCCGATGTATAAGTTCTACAGGGCCCCCCTATACAGGGTCCGAAATATGAAGTCTTAGGATTCTGCCAGAATGTGAACGTTAAAAAAAAAGGGGAAAAAAAAAAGAAGATTTCTGCACTTGTTTGTGGGTGCGTACATTAGGGATATGCCAAGCACAGATTTCTATTACCTTGATTTCGAACACTGCCAAACTTGATATATTTTAGTACAATTCCCAACTTATACCCTTTACAGATTAGCCTAAAAATTGGCATTCTGAGGCTAGTCTGTAATTATAGTGGTTGACCTATCCACCCAGAACCCCTTATCACCCAGCGAATTACATGTCTGACACCCTGTCATATAATCTAGTCCTATACAATCAGAGGTCAGAACCAGGCCGGTGTAATAAACCACTATCTCAGGCCTAGATCTACACTCTATACTCTGTATGAATGAATAACTACACTGTGCTGGGCCACAATTAAGTGACACACTTTTTCCTCCACGTATATGGCAGTAATTCCCGTCCCGTGAGTCATGTTCCTTTCAATATCCCTGTCATTTTTTAAAAATATTTTTTTAATATTTTTTTAATGTTTTTATTTATTTATTTTTACTTTATTTTTTTTTTTTTTTTAGCCACGTCTTTCTTAATATCCAGTCCTTTAGCCGACACCAAAAAGGACCACCGGCGCCTGCTGCTGTGTGCACAGCCACTTTTTGACTTACATGACACAACAAAAAGCGCCCCTAATATCATGGCAATGCATATTCAGCAGGGCGACTGGAAACTGGTAAAAAGACTTTGATTCGTTTACACAAGTCGGCTTACAATCTCACAGACACCAGCTCGGGAGTTTTAAATGGCCATATTTGCCTGAAGCAAGTTCATGAAATTACTTTTTAATATGTTTTTTTTGGACAGCATGTTAAAAACGTATTTTGATATTACTGCTGCCAGATGTGATCCCAACTCAATTATTTCCATCTCCCCACATTTAGATATCTCTCTCGCCACATTTAGCCATTACTTATTTCATGAAAATATCAAAAAATACATATTAATAAGTTTATACATACCCAACTGGCAACACATAAAAAGCACTCATGTATAATGTGCATGCATATAGATTGACATCCTGATGTATGCAAACATGGTTTACTGTACAGACACGTCGCCGGCATGTCAGTGTTTCTTTGTGAAGGCTGACTGTTTAATCACATGCCAAAAGCGGGCAGACAAGGACTTTTTCCCCCTTCACAGAAATTGCCGCCCATTCACCTGGAGCTATACACACCGTGTGACCCAGCTTCATGTGCCAACTCAAACCAAAGGAAATGAACTTTTTTACCGCCCATTTTTCTGTCTCACTCCCCATCCTACCCATTCAGAGGTGGATTTCATGCCGTATGAATTTAGTTCAGCGGCTAGTATAATATTGTATGTGTATGCTCTTTAGTTTTGATTCAGCCAATCAGAATATCCGGATGTTGATAGTAAGCTTTGGCATGAGTTATCACTTGAATTTGATGGATTAAGCAAAACAAGGGGACAAAAACTCAATAACACATTCGAATTAGGACTATTGGTGTTCAGCGATTAGTTTAGAGGTAAACTATTGTGGTTCTTTAAAAACACCGGATGTTGATATCAAGCAATTCCCTGAAGAGGTGTCATTTAATGGATTAAACAAAGACATTAACATCTATTCAAATAGGACTATCAAGATTCAGTGAATAACCTTGCATTGTACGGTTGTGTTCCTTTAATAGTCTACAAAGTTTGAAAAGAACAATTCAACTACATGTAGTTGGCGGGTGTCGCCTCAGCGGTATACCTGTTTGCGGAGTCAGGTCTCGGTCGGCCAGGACACTAAAAGCGCGGCCAGCAAAAAGGTGTTGGGGACACGCTCCCCATTCGCCTGTTTCCCTGCCCATGCTGGGAGGTTAACTACATGCAATTTGAACTGTGAAGGCCTGGGCATAAAAAGACAAGAAAAAGGCTCCTTTGTCACTGTGTGGGACATGCAGGGCCCCTACAGTGTACCTACCCAGCCGTACCGCGGTAACACATTGGGCGCTCAGGCATACCGCCACCTCTCGTGACTGGGTACAGCAAGGCAAGAGGTCTCATGAAATATTCACCAACTGATGCATTGGTGTATGTCCCTAAGGGTAGGACACAATAATTGACAGTCGAAATCCATTAAAAACGTGTAGGTTGTTGTTTACTGGGTTATTCCTGAAAATGAAAATAAGTTTAAGGTTGGCATCATGGCCTCCGTGAATTTTCACTAAATCGTTAGTACTTGACTTTCTTCTTTTAGGAACGTAGTTACAATAACGTGATTCTTCTAGATATCAAAATTTATGAATATTTATAGAGATGCAGCAATGGGACGTTTCCATTGCTACGTCTCTAGAAATATTCATAAGTTCCGAACTAATGATCAAATCTTGAGTTGTTAGATGTAAACAAATGTATGATAACAATAAACACAGACAGCTTAAAACTGCCCTCATTTGCTACCTTCACAAAACTGCTTTTGACTAGAACTTCTCTGTTGAGTGTAAACAGACTTAGATAAGATTTTGCTTTTTTCCAATCGCTGGAGAACTTCTCGTAAGGAGATGGAGGTTTTCTCCGCAGATCCACCTACTCAGCGTGCGGCATCCCGGACCCAACTGAGCCTCTCCTCCCGCTCACTCAACTTTTTTCCTCTTGTTTTGGCTCTTAAACTAGCTTCATTGACCCATTAAAAACTTTCTAATGCTTCTGTTGCTAGGGAGACCCAAAAAATGCCCAATTTGCCGGTCTCGGCGTGCTGATGAGAGCTGCGAAGCGCCCCTTTTTTGGGCGCGACCTTGGCAACTGCGGTTCCTGTTAGGTCGTAATAAGTAGCTAGCAGCCTGGTTGTCATGACACCAGCCACCACCAGATTACTCCATGATACAGGCTGAAGTCAGGTTCCTTCAATATAGAGGGTGGATGGGGCTATAAAGGCATCCAGTATGGTTATGTGATGGGAATATGTATAAAGGAGTCCAACAGGGATGTAAGTTTTCAGATTTTAGTCTGATGTTATATCTGTTTACTTCAACACCTTTAATGATAACTTTGAAACTCGAAGGCTTTGAAGGCTTACATAAGGTCTTTAATGATAACTTTGAAACTCGAAGGCTTTGAAGGCTTACATAAGGTCTTATAACTTTCTAGGATAACCAGATTTCCGTCAGACATTTTCAGATTTTTTCATGTACCCTGACTTATAATTATCGCTGGTCCTTATCCAAACCGTACGTATTTCATTTACAATTATCATGGTAACTTACCGTTGTCCAGTAATTTGTTTAGCAAGCCAATCATTTAGCTGCTTATTTCGTGATTTTCTATCACAGTTATTCATTAATCCGATGTGTTCTAAACGTCAGGAGGTGTGAATCAGTAATAGGCAAAGACTAAAGGAAGAAAGAGTTGGCTGATGCAAATTGAGAAAAGCAGGGACCCATAGATTGGGGCCAAGTAGCTATATGGAGGGAGGTGCGTTAAGGAGGTAAGGAGGTACATTTGGATGAGGGCCAGCCAGCTGAGCCAAAACCGATGGGAACGGGGTCTAGATTAAGGATGAAGGTAAGAGGGAGTAGAGGTCACACTGATTAATTCATGGCAGGGTAAGTCATTACACAGAACACAACATCTGAGGCATGAGAACATATCAATTGTACTGAAAATACAGGGGATAGACCATCAAAACCGACAGTAGGGGCACAAAGTCACACTCTTTGACTAACCAGGCTTTAGCTTTTTACTGCTCTTAAGTTTTTACAAGAAAAGTCCACCCTTAGTGACTTACAGAAGACCATGGTAAATTACATTCTATGCATAAAAATTGTTTCTGACAAAGACCAGTCTGTTGACCAGTTGGTGTAGTGGACATTGGTCAAACATTGGGTTGCTTTGGGCTCCATCTGTGTAAAGACTCCGTCTATTAAGTAAATTTTGACCTCTGAATCTAGCCCATGTTTAGTTTTTATGTCCATGAGAGCAAAAAACCATACTAAATGTTAAATGTTATGCAAAAGAATTGTTGCTGACAGGGACCAAACTGTTGACACCATGTAGCGGATATTGGTCAACCGTTGAGTTGCCGCGGGGTCTGTCTGTGTGACCAGGCCCTAAGTAGTGGTCAGCCCGGTGCGGCCGATAGGGACCGATCCATCAGCCGACCAATAAGACCTGAGCCCAGCCGGTCTGTAGGCCTTTCGCCACGCTCACTTACCCCGGCCGCTCTCATCGCTCATTGCCTGCCCTCCGCTGCTCCAGCAATGCATTAGCAGCGCTGCTGTGGCCTTCCCTCCTGCCAGCTCTCCTCTAGTCCCCAGGTTCCCCACCCCCTAACTGGTTTTGGTCATAGGGGGACTAACTCCTGTCCAGCCACCTTTCCTGCCCTCCCCAAAGCTCAACCCCTTCTCTGACCTCTACCTCCAATACTGACCTCCAATCTCACTCCCACAGTCCCACCCTTAGCCCCTATTCCCTCCAGTGTTACCTTTACATGTGGGTTACTTGTAGATCAGTGCACCCCTAACCCAAGCCTTAACTTGTATTGCTGGGTTCTACCCCCAAACCCAAAACGTTTTCCCATAGCCCCACCCACACCCCTAAACCTACAGCCATTCGTACCCTTACTCTCAAAGCCCCTATTACACTACACAACTTTGAACTGTGATATTAATATGATAATTATGATGACACTGGAAATTCATATGCAGGAGTGTTATAATTGTTGGATATTGACAATATGGAGTATTTTACACATGGGTGATAACGAATATAGTTTCTAATATGTACAATTTCTATGTGACATCGTCATATTGCAGCCCATGTCGTGTAGTGTAATACCGCCTTAAGGCCCCACTCGGGCCGGGATCGGAGGGCCGATTATAGGTTCTCCCCAGCAAAGTGCTCTGTCAGGGTTGGTCCTGGGCCCCGGCCCAGGGCTATTATCAAAGATGTCCCAACAGATTGAACGCACAATCAGACAAACGATTCTGCCTGTCCCTCCTTGGGCGTCCTTCAGTGATGAGTTTGTGAGTGTCTTTCCTGTTGGAGCCATATTGGAGCAATCATTAAACGGCAAGCACTCGTGCAGGGTGGAAGTTTTTGGCAGTCTACCCTTCATTATAAAGTTTGAAATAAAAGACATCAAAGGTTCCCAAAACGCTAGAAAACTTCAGCATAAACCAGGCCAAAACTGGCCATGCACGCTACAGGTATTAAATTTGAGTAGGAAGATTATATCGCATAAAGGTCAAGAGGTCATATGTTTCCCCTCTGAAAACTCAACCCAATTATCCACAAAATCATCCTTGCTCCATTATAAAGGAAACTGCCGCAAATGTGCATTAACGCATCCTTTCTGCATCTTAACGAGTAGCGCCCTAGCCTCGTCTTTTAGGTGCATCTTAAAAACGATGCCATTTTTCCTTCTTTTTCCGGATTTCCGGATTTTTTTACATTACTATATAAATATGATATTAATATTTTTGCATTACTTATTTCGCCACTTTTTCATTTCATATTTTTGCCACAATGTTTGCCTTTTTCTTTAGTGTGTGAACGTTTTTGTGTCTACTTTTTAATTACTTAACTGAAAATCCTAAAATGTCCTTCCGTCTTTTCCGGATTTTGCAACTCTCGGGAGTGGCATCTCTGTAAAAAGAAACGACATGAGGTTGAAACATGATGTATTCTGTCTCAACCCACTTTCTGCAACCCCATCTTGGCTGATGCTCTTTTGGGGCGGGTCGGGGGGTGGGGATGGTGGTGTTGGGGTGTGCAGCATGCTCCTTGTGGTAGTTATGGATCCCACCCTCATCAGTCATTGAGGTGTGGGTGGGTGGGGGGGTTGACCCTCAGGTAACGACCCCTTCTCACCTCCCAACACCTCCCCACACCTTAACTGAGCATCACCCCCTACCACCCAGGGCCTGGGGTCAATGCGTGCACGCCACCTCTACATGTAGTATGGGGCGCACTGCATGCAGAGATCGAGAGGGCAAGGTGGCCACTTCTGAAATGTGTAGAATGTGTCATTGAATTACTTCAGAATAACACAAAAATCAAATAAAATTATTGGATTGAATATAACCACTTCTTGACTCAGCAGGGGTCTTATTCATATGAACCCTTGAAATTGATATGCGAAACGGAAAAATTCTCACGCTGTAGGAATGCTCATTTCTAAAATTCGACATTTAACATGAGAACCCCCTTGCCCCTCTAGAGCCCCACTCGTTGCATGCTGCCCGCATTGCATGCCGCCTTCAGAGCCTCCTCCATACGCCATGCTCAATCTCACCTTCCCACCCCTACCTACACCCTCTCAAACCTACCCACTTAACAGACTCTCCCCTAGGGGGACTGCTTCTCGTAAAAGTAGGACCAGTTTTAGCCACGTCTTCTTATGTTGTAGAAAGTAGCACTGCTGGGCATTTAAGAATGAAATGAATATAAAGTAGTCTAGAGGTGTTCGTGGTATTTGCGTTTTGCCCTGGGGAAGGTGATAAGATGATAATCTGTCTGCACTGAACTTGAAGAAGTCTGGTTTTCCTGAGGGTAACATGTTCTTCTAGGAGATACATTTATAGTTGAAAAGAAGGTTGGATTCCTTTCACAATTATTCATTTATTCATCACTTTTGGGACATTTGGTTTACCTTAACGTCGTTTTTGGCCGTGACCTGATTTCATCCGGACTCCAGATTATTTTCGTGATACACGAGTTTTAGGGTATTACTCTCAAGCTACTGAAAAGTTGAATTCACTAAGGATCTAAGCAAAAAATGGAAACCTATTCTAAAAACCTGACGTTTGATGGACAGAACAATCTAAAACTTAACAGAGATTAACTCTACTGCCACAGGTAGTACCTGGTAGTTCCATCCAGAATCTGCTACAAGTACATATACCATCAACTAACATCTAACATAGGCAGCTACATAATGTCCTGAAAAATCAGCATAAAGCAAAGAGCCACACAAATGATATTCCTTCCCTGGTGATTTAAAGAAAAGGCTGACCCTAGTCCAGTGAGTCAAGCCACTGGCCCAGGCTCGCAGGCCTACAACAAGAAGACATTGCCCCCTCTGGGTATTGGGCCCAGTAATAAGCTGGCCCCTTCCCGGTCTACCCCGCCCAGCCCCGGGCCGAACTGACCGACATGGATCTGACCCCCGGCCTGAGAAAGAACCAGTCCCGGCTTGGCCTTTCACGGGGCAAATTGAGCAAACAGGGTTAATAGGAAGGACTCTGGGGTAGGGGAGGGGAAGGGGCAGTCACACTGATGCCCCCAGGCCCTATATGCCACCATTCAGGTGGGCACAATGCTCCACAACCTGGTACAAATTACCCCATACCAGGGCAAACTTTAGCCCCCAAAAGTTGCCATTGACCACCAATAGTAGTAGCCAGTGGTCAGTTGCCACTGACCAGTGGCCCAAGCTGAGATGAAAGGGGTGGGGGGGAGGTGGTGGTGGGGTGTCTGGTCAACAGAAACCCCTCCTGGGGTGGTTCAGTATTCACAGCCTCCAGGGTAGTGGGAAGATGGATGGCCTAGCAATAACCCTGATTGCATCTTGCTTCTACGACTTGTACTCCCACTAGACGACCCAAAGGGCCAGCCACTATAGATGGCATCATCCCAGAATGGATCTTTACTCCCAGAGCGTAATAAACCCCGCGAACCTGGGCACCCAGACACGTAGACAGACAGCGGCCGCAGTAATCCGCCGATTAATATCGATTACTGTGAGCACTCGATGAGCCTTTGAAGGCTGCTTTGTGTAACGCTCTATAAAGACATTGTCGTTTTAGTGTGATTAAAACACGCCATTTATAGGGGCTTCTAGGGTTGTAAAGTATAACGGCCAGGGAAAGGAGGCAGGGCACAACAGCTATAAGAGGGAGCAGACAGGAGCGTGCAGGCAAGGTCCAATGGGAAGCCACCATTGGATAGGGGTTGACAGGCAAGGTACAACAACTGGGAGGCAGGGGAAAGAATTTGGCAGGCAACCCGGTACAAACAGCGGTCTATACTTCTTCAATCAGAATGTCCGAAATATTTAAATTAGCTACTGAATGCTACTGATTGAACTCTATCTCATTGAAATATTTCGGACATACTGATTTACCACTGTACTCCCACTGGTTTCTACTGATTTACCACTGAAAAGCTACTGAAAGCTCACACTGATCCTGTACTCAGTAGACACTGAATACCCACTGCGTTTTGCTCTGGCTAGCAGGAAGAACATGGCAGGACATCGGAGAAAGCATTGCTTTTACTCGTAGACATATCAATGTGATAGGTTTAGGCAGCAGACAGGATAGCAGAGGCATCAGCGACAGGCAGCAGGCAAGATGGTCACCAGTGACATCAAATCGAAGCCAGAAGCAAAGAACAGTGGTCAAGTGCCAAATAGCAGACAGTAGAACAATACCCAAACACCCAACAGCAGTGAGCCAACCCAATAGGCCAACCGCCACCACAGGGGGTAGGCCCTTGTCCAGGGCGTGTCCCAGGGACCCATGTGGGGGCCCTACATGCCCAGGTGTGATTGATACTCCTGTAGTGCAGCGACATGCTCCTTGTTCGCCCGTAAAGCGATGGCTGGCGTGACAGTCCCCGCGTGCTGTCTGATTACATGCTGCATGTTTGGCCGGCCGGGCGTCACCGTGCGCTGACCGACCGCCCAATAACCCATAGCGCTATGTCGCTTTGAATAAAGCCACACCCCCTTATCACAATATCAGCTGCTGGTACCAGGCAGCAATAAAGGACGTGCAGGGACTGCTGTATGTGGTAGGACAAGGCCCTCGGACACGCAGGGACCAGCGGACAGTCTCCAAGCAGATCCTTCTTCTCAGTGCAAGGTGTAGAAGGAGGTGGGAGTGGGGGGACATCTGTTTGGAGATTGATGGAGAGAAAGGATATCAATCAGGGCTATACGGGGAAGGAATAGACAATTTCAGAAATGATTATCACATTATGATTTGTTGGTAGGCGACGAATCTGGTGGAGGGGGGTAGGTTGGATGAAATCAAACATGATTAACTTACTTATAGAAAATATAAAACTCAAACCTTAGGATATATCTGTGTAAGGAGTAGGGGGGGGGGGGGGCAGATGAAACGGGGTTCAGTTACCAAGGGTATTCCGTGATAAGCCTGTAGAGTCAGTGTCTGCGAGCTCGGCCCGTGATGTATTATTTTCTGTGGGACGGGTATCTAATGGAGGAGGAGGGGGGGGGGGGGGGGGGTTAAGAATGAGGGCTCCTTCAGATGCGATGAGACAAGACGCTGACCAGCAGGATATACCCTGCAACACAGATACTGGACCTTCTCCAGGGTCCCTGGAACCCAGCAGACACACATACAGTATTAAACAGGATATGCATCAAGGTTTACCAACCTGTAAAATATCCGATTCATTCAGATTTAAAAAAGGGGGTTGAGGGGGAGGGTCGATTTCCCCCGAAACATTTTGTGGACTGGTGCTAATGAATTATAGAAAAGTCTGGGGAATATTCATTAAATGGAAGAAACCCCATTTAATACCTAAGGCAGTATACTCAATTGTTCATGTACTGATTGCCACATGTCTAACCTTTGTCTTTTGTCTTTGCAGGTAAGTTGGTGCTCTGTGAGCTGGCTGTATGAACTCGTAGGTAGGCCACGTTTTCTTTAAACAAAAGTAAGCCCTACAAACAAAAGGTCTTTACTCCTGGTTCTATCTTTTACCGAACCTCTACCGTACCATATCCTTAAATACTGTGAACGACTGGGAGTGTGGCTCAGTTCCGTTTTAATCAGAGAAGTATCTGTATTGATCTCCCAAAATAATGTGAATGACAAAAAAATATAATAGAATTTGAAAAGAATTACTTTGCACAACTTATTTTTATCATCCTTTGCAATCGGTTTACTTGATGATTTAAAAAGGTCGAAGCTTGAAATATTAAGAGGAATTATTTGTTTTATCAAATCGGCAAATGAAACCATGTAAATGACGCCTGCCAATAACTGTAATGCTGACAGGAAAAGGTTATCGTAGCGGATGGTAGTATCAGTGGACATTTATTTGACAATTAAACTCTTTTGACATTTGTCAGCCAATAATGATTGTAATTTACATACGTGATTTACGAGTTTATGAGAGCATTTTACTCTTATTGAAATGACAGCAATGCAATGGCTGCTGGAAACAAACCGAGAATGATGTATCAGTTAAAATAGGTCTCTGGCTTCTCGTAACAAAGCACGAAGTATCCACAATGTATATTTATTTCAATTCACACTTATTGGGAAGTTCAACCCTTTTTTTTGACATTTATTAGCCAATAATGATTGTAATATACATATGTGGTTTATGAGGTTGTCAGGTTTTATTCTTATTGTAATGGCAGCAATATAAGTATTTCCCATAATGGCTTCTAGAAACAAACCCATAATGAGGTATCAGTTGAAGTTACCCTTTGGCCCAGCTCTTGGGTGATCTTGGGTGATCTTGGGTCACTTTGGCATTAATTAGAGAAACCCTGTTTTGATATTTGTCAGTTGGTTATGAGAATAAGAAATAAAGGTTTATGAGGTTATTATAACCTGTATTCTAATTCAAATGACAGCAATATAAGTAGTTCACATAATGGCCTCTAGAAACAAACCCACAGTGAGGTATCAGTTGAAGTTACCCTTTGTCTCCCACCCCTCAGCTGACGGTTATCTCTACCCGCGTCTCCTTGGTGTTGACCTTGTTATTGCCTGCAAGGACATTGCCTCTCTAACCGCCAGCGACAAACCGCGAGGAAAAAAGCGGGCAGCGGGCAGACCTGGCCACATCTCATTTAGCCCGGCGCGCTGTGGGAGGCGGATTACCTGACCCCGGGGTATATCCCTGGGCCTTTTTCTGTCTGGGTCGGGGCGTCGGTTAATACAGAGACCAAATAGGGTCTCCTGAAATCAGGGACGGGGAGGGGGAGAGGGGTTTGTAGGGAGTTGGGGGGAGAGGGGGTACTGTTCTGGATTGTATATAGCAACTGATGTATCAGATCTCTTATGCAGCCCACTGAATCAAATGTCTGTCCCTGACATCCTCTTTTTAGTTATCTAATTGATCTTTGAAAATACAACAGGTGAACAGCTAAAATATGATATTTAGCAAATGGTTTCTTTTACATATCATCCATTGTGATTCTTACAGTTTTTTTAAAAAAAATTGTCAGTGCACAGGGAATTTATCTAACTGTTTCAGTTACAAATTGAACACAAGTGTCCTGTAAGTATAGCCCAGTGTCAAACAAAGTCGTAGCAGTTGGAAAACCCGCCCCTAGCCCACCAGTAGTGCATCACTTCTTCTCCACCCTGTGCTCCTAACAGGGTCATCAAAGGCCAGGTGTGTGGTGCCCTTTCTATGGGACATTGCACATAAAAGACCCCTTGCCACCCTTTGAAACGAGTAGGGTATTGCACCCAGTAGCGGGTTTCTCCTAAATCAAATCATATCATAAGATACGATCACCCACAGCTGAAAAGCATCACCTTGTGCAGTCTGGTAAAAGAGCCCAAAAGGGTTGGCGGGACGGTAAACTTGCCCAACAAACAAACAAACAACAATTCTTCTCTTCTATGTTGTTAGCAACCACTCCCATTTCAGGACCCAAGTGCCTCCCTGCTCCCCTTCCCCAGCCTCCTCCAGGCTTGGCTGAGGGATGGGGACACAGAGAGGAGAGGGGTGGGGTAGTAGACGGTCGATGAGGCCGTGTGACTATTGACCCCGGCCCATTGGTCAGGGCGGGAGTTGGTCAGAGGGTGGGTCCTCCCCCCCCCCCGCATTACATGCCTCATTGGGCCCGTCAGCCCGCCCTATACCCACCCCAGGCAGGGATGACGGCGGTACCCACTCTACACCTTTTTTTACGAGTTTGCGCAATGGACTTTCCAATAATTATGCGCCTTGTCCCAAAAACCTCAGGCCCAGTTCCATAGGAAACCATACTCCGAGTCTTTGGTTTGGGCAAATCCGCTAAGTCTGTTCTTAAGCCAAGGGGAATTCGGATGGGGATCTTATCCCGCAACCTAAAGGCACAGGAACATAGATCAGCCACTTGCACATGTAGTACCCCCCTTATGCTACTTATTCTCCTTGGACAGGGCTATATCCACCCACTTGTCTGTAAGTAGTATATGACAACTGGCCAATTCAACTGGAGGCCAATGTAGATATTGAAACAATATTTTTGTGTCTTTTTCAAAATTCTCTCAAAAAATATTTCACTTCTTCAAAAGCATTACATCTCATTTTTGACTTCATAAATAGAGGTTTCTGCTTTTCTGAAATTCTTTTACATGGGGTTCCAGGGAAGAATATAGGCCCCCAGTAGCCCCTGCTGATCTTTTGAGGTGACGATAAGGAGGACCTAGCACGGACCAAGTGGTTCTTTGGGTTCAATTCCTGGTCAATGTTTGGTTCACCAAAGGATGAGGTACAGCAAAAACGATGTCCATGTTTTGATCCCTTGCTGTTTGCCTGCCCTGTCACCTTCATCTCATAGATATGATCACCAAAGACAGAATTTGTCCCAACTTGTTTTCGCCTTGAAAATGACCCTGGCTGTTGTTACAGCGTAAAACATCCATCACTCACTCACTCACTCACTCACTCACTCAGGTTTTACACATATACGAGTCCCGGTTACATACCACCCATTGTACCATAGCCTAGGGCCTACTCATATCAGTGTAGGTGTATAACATCCAGCATAATATGTGGTACCACAGGGCCATGTAGGTGCATTCTGAGAGACCCACCTCTGGGCTCCAACCCCCTGTGGACACTGCTGGTATCGGCCTGCTGCGGCCGCTGTCAGGGAGAACACCCTGTGACGGGGCAAGGCGCGGGTACCAGCGCTAAGACAGATAGGTCATCATCACGAGGTGCTCATGAATACTTCACACCTCACCACCGCCCCGGGATACAGCACCAGGAGGGGGTACTTCGGTCGAAAAAAAAAGCATAACAGTGTCGGCCTATACATACAGTGCAAGACACCCTGATTCAAAATCTAATATTCCTTAGAGACTAGCCCTGGAATGAACGTTATGCCTGTATTGAATTGTTATAGCGATTGCAATTTTAGGCTAGTATCCCGGCACAAAATGCAGTAGAAATTCTGCGTCAAATCAGTACAGAAGCAACAGGGGGTTGCAGTAGGATTTCATTGGTAAATCAGTAGAAATAAGTATAGTTCCAGAAGTTTACTAGTAGTGAATCAGTATGTCCGAAACATTCAAATGAGCTGTCAGTAAAAATCAGTGTATAATCAGTAGTATTTCAGTAGCTGATTTAAATATTTTGGACATAATGATTTAGGATGCATCTTCTGCCGTTTGGCTTGGGACGTAAAGGATATAAGTGGATGAGGAATATTGATACTATAAATAGAATATCGTAGGGAAGTTAAAAGTTGGGACACGTATAAAGAAATAAAGAGAGGCAGTTAATTGCTATTAAAAATGTACAGATATTTTTTCAACTCTGGCCTAATTTGTGGGGGCGGGACTAATTACCAGGATTCAATTAAGAAAAAAGACAGGTAAAATCACAGGTAAAACTGGAGTACCCATGGTTCTGATTAAATTAGTACAAAAAGAGTGTGTGCCCCTCCTAAGCTGGGGGCCTGGCCATGGAGCTTAGGCCAGGGTCCATATTGGCCTGACCCAGATTTATGTAGTTATCTTCACTCTGGGCTATGTAATACACTTATATAAGGCCACTACTCTGCAGGGCAGTCGATCTATATGGCATCAAGGCTAGATGATCAGTCTAGACTCAGTGTTGCCATTTTCCCTACTTTTGTAGGAATTCCTACTTTCGGTGATTTTGGATTGCACAACCAATTTCGCCTGAATCACTTTAATATCTGTTTTAAAGTATCTCTGTGTTAGTTTCAAGCTATCCAAATACAAATTCAATGTCAGGACTCTATTCCTTATGGTTATTCTTACTCTTAGTTGCTCCTGAAAAATCAGTTCCTCATCATCACTATCTACCGTTACGGTATTTAAGGAGACGTGATAACATAACAATAAGAAAAACTGACATTTGTTCAACAAATAAAATCGGGATTGAGCGTGATCCTGAAATCAAGACGGCTCATGGTTCTGTTCCAGCCTATTAAACCTTTACCCTTTCACAGGGCCGTGTCAGTCCTGGGGTTGCTGGGGGTAAACGGGGGCGGTTTGTGTTGACATTCTGACGGCCGGGGCTGGCAGGTGGTGGCCGGTCGGCCGGTCGGGCCGGTGGGGAGCTGCTCACGTGCTCCGCCCTATGATACACACAGGAACCTGTATCACACGAGCCGATTTTTACTCGCTATGGGGCAGGGATGTAACTTTTCAGATTTTTGTCGGATTTACGATTTTTTTTCTTTATTATCCCAAAAATCAGTTTCAAAATTTGATATTTAGAACACGTTTCACAACATTTTAGGAAAAATCAGATTTTCCTAATGCTATTTCCATTTTTTTCACTGTCCCCAGCTTACATCCCTGATGGTGTAAATCGCAAACAAAACCAGGTCAACATACTCACGTTGAATACCTTTAGAAAGGGCATGGAATTTCCTTTCGAATGATATGTGACACCTATGGCAAAATACAATATTTGAGTAGGAAAATAAAAATTGATGCAAAAAAGAAATAGAATTTTGCCGTTCATGTTGCATACCATTAGAAAGGGCATGGAATTTCCTTTCGAATGGTATGCAACACTTATGGCTAGATCCAATATTGGCGTTGAAAAATCACAAATTACATTATCACTCTTGATGAAAATCGGGCGGTGTGGTGGTGGCCCGGGCCGTTTGTGTTGTGGGGCCGAGCAGCTCGGTATTAAGGCCTTAAGGCCTGAGGCGTGTCATACCCAGCTAAATGTTTGATCAGTGTCGTGACACGCTCCACTGCACACGACACGGGTTGGGGATTTGGGTCGGGCGTAGGGGGAGGGGACGCTTCGCTCAGGCATGGTAATTAGGGAGGGTTTTGGGTGGCAGTGGAGATGGGGGTGGTGTGGGTTTCGGGCTAGAAAGTGGTATGGATTTAGGAGTGGTTATTTCGGGGATTTGGGTGTGACGGAATGAGTCGTAGCAAAAACCTTCAGTTTTAGAGGGAAAATTATCTGGAAAATCAATGATAATCCAATATTGTTAGACTGGCATCTCTGATTAACCAAACAAATTTATAAAAGCCTTGATTTTGGCTCAAGAGTCCACATATTTGCTTCGGTTCACCATTATAACATTTGATAGGCTTCAAACAAAAACATTTACTAGGCTTCAAAGAAGACACCAAAATAAAACAAAAATCACAATTTTCACAATTATTCTTTTACTTTATTCAAATTTGATAGCAAACCAAAGAAAGTTATGCAAAAAGTTTCCCCAGTGGCAGGATAAATGGGGCTAATTAATCCTAGATCAGGGGGGTGGGACATCTCGTGAGGCCGGCCGGGGTCGGACCATCTGGTCCGGGCACTCCCTCACGGACCACAGCACCATTCAGGGACGGACTCATTAAAAAATAAATCTGTGGCGGATTAATCTGCTGATTAGTTTGTATTGTCCTAAGGCTGGTCATCCACGAAGCCCAGGAGACCTGACTCCCGCCTTACCACATCCCCACTCCGTCCGCCAATCCGTCTGTCCGGCCTCCACACGCGAATAACAGTACACGACATAACCGTATTGTTCAGATCAAATAAAGTACAGATGTCATACAGATCTTGGAGAAGTGGCCATGCGTAGTGATTTTATGCAAGGTTTACCAAGGAAAAAAGGGGTAGGGGTTTCGGTATTAATGAAAGACGTGTTAAAACGATGGATTAAATGGGTGGTAACGGAGGTCAATCTGTCGGTCTGGTCTGCTCAGGCCAACAACAGTACACGACATAACCATATTGTTCAGATCAAATAAAGTACATGTGTTATACAAGTCTTAGAAAACTGGCCATGCGTAGTGATTTTATGCAAGGTTTACCAAGGAAAAAAGGGTAGGGGTTTGCTACTAACAAAAGGCTTGTTGAAAAGATGCATTACCAACCACAGCGGCGTTATTGCAGTGTTTTCTTTTACCTGTATGTTTTCAACAGGTACACGGAGAGCAACTTTGATTGAGCGTCCATGTCATTATAGTCCGGGGCATTGTAATTTAAAAGGCATTGTAATTTGTGGATACCTCTGCAGATATGTTGCCAAAACGCAGCGGCAGACCTTCATAAAGATTAACATTTTGCGCATATATACATTTGCATGTTTTTTCAAAGAAAATATCAAAACTGAATATCAAATTGAAATAGACTTTCCTTACTTGCCACCTGTGTTGTAGCATGCAATTAAAATTGTTTTTTTCTTTTTATAAGAAACAAAAATTCGACCTATAGACATGTCTGACTGATGTTTCTTGTAATTAGAACGAACTAGACATAGAATCCACCGTAATAGTTTGACAGCTCATCATCAAAGACCAATTCTAATCCTTAGCCTTCATTATCCGGGCTCGCTGTATCATCCAGTCATTTTCGAAATATGATCAATCAAATCGAAGCTCGCCCGGTAGAGTGTCTTGGTCATTTAGGCGGGAAATGCCATTGAACGATACCGCCACCAGCGGAAACAAGATCGCAAATTTAGACCTACATCCGGTTGCAATACAATCCCTATGGCAAGTCTATACCAGAAATTGACCATGGAGATAGCATAAGCCGAAATCGGGAAGGAGAATGACACCGGCCAATCTGTATGACATCGACACCTCAGCATTCAAAGGCCTATAGCGTTCGGGGTGTGCCGTGTAGTGTGGAATAAATTATGTTAATGAGCGTGAAGACGGCGAGCATGGCGGCCCCCAGTGTGCCCGCCCGTAACTCGGTCAGGGTTGCTTGCCTATTTCGCCTATTTCCTGCGCATTTCAGTCGACTTAACGCGCCATAGAGGTTCATGTTTATCTTTTATTGATGATGTAGATGTGTTGGGAAGCTAAGAATCGATAGCTAAGAATCGATATAAACCCAGAAAATCGCATTTCTTTCCAGACAATGGTTCATGCGCAATCCCTTCCGGCCGAAGGGCATCTCGCGCATTGACATTGTCCACCTACCTCAGGCAGACGCCAAGATGGCGCGGCCCGGTCGGGACACGTGTAGCTGTCCTCCGCGAGTGATAGCCTCTTATGCCTTAAATCGGCATCGTCAAGCAACATGGAGTATATATTATGGATTGTTGATATTCAGAGGTGGTCAGGGTCGATATAAAGTGAAGAATTATGTCGATATGTTCGATCGACATCGAGAACAAGGTTAGTAAGCTTAGCGTGGAGGTGAACGATAATAGAGGATAATGGCGGCGAGCTCACATGTGCATCTTTTTGTTTAATTCGATCGGTAATTTACTCGATATTTCGTATTGCTATGGACATATTTAATCAACAATTACTTTCATATATAGAAAAAAAAGACGAATAATCCGGATATTTTCGGTTTTCTAACCGATCTTTTTCTTCCATCCTTCCACCTGTGACCTTGTATAAAAGACCTCCTGTTGTTTTTCTTTCCTACCTCCTCAGCCATTGTCCCATGTCTACACATATAGGCTTCTTGGAAATCACACCATCATGATAAAATCGACGACCGGAACGCCTCACCCTTAGTAATTAGAACCGCTTCATAGAATCTCTTTCACAACATTCTCCAGGTATAGCTAAGGCAGGAATAGTTCTCCATGGAAACCACATGTTTTGTGATGTAGACGAGTTTCATTCCCAGTTGTATCATTTCCGGTGTACCTTTGTATGACCAGATGGAGGTGGCGACCCCGAGCGGGTACCCGCGCGACATGCTACCTGTGTTATAATAGACTCCGCTCAGCGCCCGCCCCATTTATCTTTTAATAGAATTCATCACCTGCGACGCTGAAGTGAGATTGCTTTCTGAGGGAAAAATGGCGCGATGGTAATATTACCGGTGTACCGGTTGATAAATCAGGGATAGAATCTGTGATTGGGTGGAGGGTGTGGTGGGGGCCTCCTAGGGACGTGTTTCTATAGAACGAGCAGCTCCGAGCAGCTCTCTCCTGGGAACGGGTCGATTAATGTTTAAATACTGTGTCAGCAAGTTGGTGGTGGTTTCAACACAACGTCCTTACAAGGCACCACGTGGACAAATCTCTGTGGTATCATTCGCTTTCACTGGACAATCCGACATGTCTCTCATTCTGTAATGGTGATCAATTATGAGAACACACAACTAGGGTAATAAATTGAAAGCAGCCATAGGGTCGGATAGAGTGAGGGAAACAGTAGAAAGGTGTAGAGGATAGCCAATGAATTGTGTGACAAGTGGGGAGTGATTGGAAGGGATGCCCCAAGTCCGATGTTGTAGAGGACGGGATGTGAGTTGTGTGACGCATGTAGAGTGACCAGGAGGGATGCCCCAAGTCAGATGGTCGAGGTGACGGGATGTGAGTTGACTGACGGGTGTTGAGTGACTAGTAGGAACGCCCTGACTCGGATCGTGCAGAGGACGAGGATGTGAGTTGAGTGACTAGAAGGAATGCCTAGAGTCGTATGGTGTAAAATCTTGGGTTGTGTGACGTGTGTTGAGTGATACCCCCTGAGTGATGGATACGGCCAATAAGGTCTTTTAATTAGGGCCCGCTTCATTTGGCCCAATCGGCATCGGTTACAACAAGTGGGACTGATTAATCAATGAAAAGAGGGAAGTGCTGTGGGAGGGGGGAGCGGGGTGGGGTCTTACTGTAGGTTATGATATTGACTGAGGAAAAAATAGAGTTTTGGAATGTTCTTGGAAATTTTACCTTTCCTTGACTTGTCTTTGTTATTCGTGAATATTCAACAATTTAAGTAATACATCTGATTGGATAAGCTTGAATTGGCTATCTCGTATTAGGCTGTTTGCAAACCACTAAACTTAGGATTACCTTGCAATTAAAAAGCTAGACCTTTTTCAGTGGGATAGGGATCGGAAAAATTGAAAATCGAGGGAAAGGAATACGGCGGAGGGTTGGGGTGTGAAACGTACGTATTGTTTGGTGTAGAATCCTGCCTCGTCACAATGTGAAGCGCAAGTCCCTGTCTGATCCGACTAAAAACTGTCCTATAGAAAAGGTATTGATTGAGGACAGTATAATTACTATCTGTGTAGAGCTCCCCATCTCCCCACCCTTACACCATTTACAGTCTACAGCCACGCGCACACAGCAAGGATCCTTTGTCCCCATCCCAACATGAAAGAAGCCGCCCCAAAAAGGCATTGTGCTAATCTATAAAACCATATTGTAATAAGCTACAATACCTTACTTAATACCTTATTGTAATAGCCAACAATGCCTTGGGCAATTAAGGCCGTAATCGTTAATTGATTGGGCGGCAGCCGCCGATGTAGTCTGATTGAGGTTTGGTGAGGTGTGTGCTAATTAAGTATGTCAGTTAATTACAAGTAGTGGTGGACAATGAGGGGTATAGCGGGGGGTAAGGGGGCTTTGATTGGGGGACAGGCCGGACAGGGGTAGTGGTAGTAGTAGTATGTGGAGAGGGGGGTTGTAGACGGGTACCCATGGCAACGGAGGGGTGCCATGGTGACGGACTAGTAATTCCGTTGGTAGAGTTTAACATTTGTATGGCAACATTTATGTGGAATATTATATTATCAAATATAGGACAAATTGATATTTTGTTCTTTTATAGATACAGTGAAAGAAAGGATATATCAGTCCATTAATGATATAAGGTCATACTGGAGTTCTGCATTCAGTTCATCACGTGAGGTATTTGATAGGGAAACGTGGCACAGCATAGGCTATATATAGAGCAAAGGTGGACTATATAAATTGTATTTACATATATTTACATAATGCGATGCTACTTCTCCTGAATTATGAACATGGACTTTGCCGTGAAACATTAACCAATGCAATACAAATGCCTATCTTTTTTTGCATACATCTTATTCAGTAACAAACATTAGAGTTGCCTCTGTTTTTCAGTTCATTACAAAAGGGGAAAAAATGTGACTTATATACAGCACAGTAGGTGATACCACTAGTCAATAAAATTCATATACTGGTTAATTGGTCCAGATGGATGAGGTGTCACCCCGTGTATAGTGGACCCAGGGCCCCCCACCGACCGACCGACCGACCCCCCCCCCCTCCCCCTCACACCCTGGAGGTGTGGGGCCGTGGTGTACAGGTGTGGGGCCAGGTGTAGCCCCATCAGCAGGACGTGTCGGGGTGTCAGGGTTATAGGGGTCATCATAGGGGTCACTGGGCCGACCAGGGCAGTTCTATAACGCGGTGGTGACACTCCCAACAAGTATTGCAGGGTACCAACCACACAGGGAAAACAGGGAAAACTGAGAAAATGGCAAAAAAAACATAGGGAATTTGGAGATTTTGCCAAAACACAGGGAAAACACAGGGAATTTCATTTGGCCAGGTTCTGAAATTCCTGATTCTCAAGATATTAGGGATTCAACTTTTTGTTGTTGGGTTGTCCAATTTTTTTCTGTGCGCAGAGGATTTTAAATTCGATCAACTTGCTGGATAAGACACAAGGAAAAATTGCCGTGGGCCAGGGAAATCTCAGGGAAAACACAGGGAATTTGAAAATGGAACTTCGGTTGGTACCCTGGTATTGCCAGTTTTCGGGAAATTTGAGGTTTTCCGGCTTTTTTTATATATGAATATTATCACAAATGCAAGCTAAAAGTAACCTTTATAATGCATTTTAAACTAAGTTCTGGTATTTGAAAATAGGCCAGGTTTTTATTTCAGGGCTCACTGGCATCCTTTCCCAACGTCAGCATTCATACTGTCAGAAATGTGGACTTTAATCACAACTTTTATCGTATTCTAATGTGTATGAGTGAAATTCGAGCTAGATAGGGAGAATCCACGGAGTAATGTTATCTTTGTCACAGGACCATTAAAAGATTAAATGTGTTTCCAAAGCAAAGTCGACTAAAGTAATTGATATTTTCCCATACCCCAACTCCTAATGTACGAGGAACAAAATCTAGTAAATCGTGTTTCGCCATACAGATGTTAGAGAAAACGCCCATGGCAAAGCTGAACTGATACGGATATATAAACCTTTGCCAATTGATAATTAGACAAATTCAAATATAAAATTTGTTTTGACCCATCCACCCACCCAACCGCCCACCTCTCGCTCTGCCATTCTATTTTGACGTTCTAATTAGGCATTTGGGAATTGTTATTTTTCACTTTTGAGGTAATTTACATGTGCCAGATTAAAATACACACAGTTTGGGGTTGCTTTTGAGTCCAATATCGCTGACTGTGCACTTCGTTTTGCCAAATTAGTGAATTCATGTTTGTTGTTATTTCAAGACGGAAGAACAGACTTTTCAGTAACAATATTATGGAAGGGACCAAAAAGATGTAATTGGGTTTCCCTAAGACAAAACTACAGCCGGTAGGTTTTAGGACATGGTTCGAATACGCTTAGCCGGGTACGAACGAGCTTTTGAGTGAAGTGGGTTGTCTCGCCCATCCCCAAATCTTTTGAGTTATATTCCTTGATGTTTCTAAAGAGCTCTTTGTTGATTATTCCCTTACCATTTTAGAAAAGTCTAACAAAGGGTTGGGGACTTCTTTTCGAGGTGGATGTGTATTGTTTCTGTGTTTGCCTCAGAGCGGACTTAAGGAAAGCCTTCGAAACCCACATCCTGAGACCTAAACATTCCCAGATTGTATGTTACCATTGCTTCAGCTCCCCATGAAAGCAGCCTGGAACACCCCCACCCCCTTCCCAACCCAACAACCCCCCCCCCCCCTCCCAGCCCTGGCCAGGCTCAAACAAGTGGACTAATTAAAACGCCTGCAAACACCCCTCCTCAACCCCCAGCCCCTTCTCTGTCAAAAACAGCTTTATTTCGATTTGCAAACCAGTTTAATAACTTTTTGTCCTTTTCCAATTTTCATCATTTCATCTGCGACGGATTGTGCCCGTTCGCCGCCCGGCTGCGTAATTAGAGCATGTTATCGCCGGGAATCAGCGCCAGCGCCAAATGACTCTGACCTTTAGTGAAGAAACAAGAATAAATTGCTGATCGCACTAAAACAATTCTAAGCTCCGCGCCAAAGTTTCTCTTCATTTTCCCGTCCACCTACTTTGCCACTTCTAAAATCAGTTTTCCATCAGGTTTTATATTTCAATTTTCCTTTGACATCTGGAAATCCGCGAAGAATCGCCTGGAAATCTCTAAAGCTTCTTTGCGCGTTTATTTTCAGGAAAGCTTGTTATCAGTTCCGGAACGGCTGAGTACAAAATAATGCCACCATCTGACGCTCTCAACTGAAATCTTCTCTCACTTGCCGTATTATGGAGAACTCAGATGCAACCTTTAATGGACGATGAGTAGTATATGAAATTAATGTTTTATATATTTACTGTCTCTTGTATCTCTTGTATATTGACTTGGACAATAGCATGAAACGTCGCAAGAGTTGTTTACTTCTTGTGATGCTACTGCTCAAAAGTGGCTGAAAATAAAATTGTTGATATGAAATATTGCTTATTAGCTTACATCTGTGGCTGTTATTTACACTCACATTACACAGCTGGTAGCATAATGTTACCGCACATTATGTATAAATTATGACCTGTCAGACCAGTAGGTAAATATATCCAAAATGATAAGTACCTCATTAGGTTGTCGCAAAAGAGAATAATGAGCTTAACTACATAACATTATATAAAAGGTGTGATATTAAGATCTATAAGACTATAGGGTTTCAGGCTAAACATTCTACCTTGTGGATCATATTGTTGAGCGGCCCCGTTTTCACATGATAGATGTTGTACTTGGCTATCTCCCCCTTTCATCGTGGACCCCATCATCCGCACCAGTAGCCATGGTAACATGTTGCCTTGGTAACGTCATCCCTGGAGAGAAATGCCTCAAAGCCCCTGCTCCAGGCCCCCTCTATAACAACACCTAGTTTGGTGGACTACCCAGAACGGTTTTCACATCCAAGATTTCTTTCACAGCTCAGACTTCTTAACTTTTTGGACTCAATTAAAGTATGACCCTTTTGATAATGAATTTTTGAGTTCACAAACTATTTCTGATATTTATAATTTAAAAACGAAGTGTGTAGAGTATGGGAGGCCTTCGAGTTAGTCTAATAGATTAAAACCCTGTGGTAAGATGGTTCCTAAATGGTACATCCATCTTTTCTCCTCTTTGTCCCTATTTATTTGGGCAGTTCTCCAGGGCGGAGACGTCGTTTCACCGTATTTTCTCACTGTTTCTGATATTTAAGACATGATTTGAATATAACAGAAATGATAGGTGACAAATAAGAACTAGCTGTGTTAAGTTCCTTGTATTGAAGGGTTGACTGGTTCAATTCATTCTAAATTTGATTGGAACTTCGTATTTACTATTTGATACGAATTAGCATCTTGTCATTGTTCATGTGATATTAGCATATTAGAAGTGATTGGATTTTTAATATCAGGAATACAAGATTTTATTTGCTATTAGCATTCAATGTCTAATTAGCTTCTAACTGTCATGATTCCATTTCGTCCCAACTCTAATTCTTGATTAGGTTCTCAATGTGCGTCATCTCGGGTCAAAAAGCTCCATGTGCAAGTTTCCCCGAAGAGATGCCCTTTTTTGGTTCCGAGTGAATTTGTGGAACCGGTTCCATTGTTCAGTATTGCGTGCGACGAGGCGGGAGCGTCTTCTTCTTGGGGAGTGCGGCCAGCGTCCATTGTTACGGCGTCTCTCATGTGTCGGGCGGCCGTTCACACGAGTGGGCATTCGATTACCAGTCACTGTCAATCGGCCCAATTTGACGGGAGGCAGGGAGGCTGGAGACGTCTGCGGATGGAGTGGGGCTGTTTTATCCTGTTGGTGGGTGCATACGGCACACACACGGACAAGTTGGTCTGTCTGAGACCATTGCTAGTTGTCTTATGTAGGGATGGGAGAGATTCATACTGTAATCATAGGGATTGTGTCCAGTGGCGGATCCAGCCGCGATCCCCTCCCTTTTTTTCTTTCGGAAAATTTAGGGATCATAATATGTTACTGAGGCTGTCCACGTCGGACCTCTAATGTATGCGTTAGGTAAAGGTCTGCCACACTCTAATGTACTCTGGCAGGTTCTTTAGATTGTTTCTTACTTGGCTCAGTGTTGGAACAGTAGGGGCCAAATTCGCACTTTGGCTTTTGGGTATATGGCTACAGGTTTTTTTTGCTGCTCGACCCCTGAATTTGAACTTGCCAAAGGAGGTTGGTTTCTAGGATTCAATCCTCGTGCACCACAAATAACAGTTCGATATTCTTCTGATGAAAATCGAATACAATCAAACCTACATGAAGAGAGAGTCTATGGATCTATGGACTCTCCCTGCTCCTTCCATGAGATCGGGTGACAACATAAAACATATTATCCAGCAATTTGTTTTCGTTACACCCCACCTCTTTTTCAGTTTAAGAAAATAAAATCCAAAAATACTCTGATTTTCTTTTTATCCGATCCGGGCGTGTTACCCTAAACAGACCCGTTTTTTTGGCGTGCCTACCCCATTAGTCAGTTGGCATGGCAGGGGTGGTTACCATGGATGCGGGACGCCGGGCGACAACCGGGGTCATGGAGTGCAAACCCTGATCGTCCCCTGCTGCCAACTGGTAACAAAGGGCTGTCACCCAGGGTAGACAGGAGGGGGGGGGGGGTGGACCCCCTTTACACACACACCCCTCCCCTATTTTTTCACATTCACATCCATCAGGGTACCAACCACACAGGGAAAACAGGGAAAATGTCAAAAAATGTCAAAAAAAAAAAAAAAATCCCTGACAGGGAAAACACAGGGAATTTGCAAATTTTTGCCCCCCCCCCCCCCCCCACAAAAAAAACACAAACAAAAAACAACACAGGGAAACACAGGGAAACCCTATGTCAAACACAAGGAATTTCATTTGGCTAGGTTCTGAAATTTCTGATTTTCAAGATATTAGGGATTTGACTTTTTGTTGTTGGGTTGTCCAAATGTTTTCTGCACGCATAGGCTTTTAAATTTGAACGACTTGCTGGTTTACTATGACACAGGGAAAAATTGCTGCGGGACAGGGAAATCTTAAGGGAAAACACAGGGAATTTGAAAATGGAATTTTGGTTGGTACTCTGGTGTGTGCCCCTCCCCCCCCCTCCACACACACATGAACACCCACACTGCCACCCAAACTCACTTGTCCTCAAACCCGGGGCAGGAGTGCAGATGTCAAACCTAGCGTTAAACGTTCACCCCCAGTGCAGGAAATTAACCACTCGCCTGTGGCCGGTGAATTTAACGCTGGTCAGGTGGAACGCACCAAAATAAATGCCTGAGGGGTCAGAGGTTTAAAAACTCTTTTGTTTTCATTCTAGTGAAAGCGTCATCTCTGAAAACCCTATGTCAAATCACACTGACAAGTGGGACAGAAGACTGACTTTTACACCATGATAATCGTTTTACTGAATTTTGTTTAGCAAGTATATCTTCAGTTTAATGAAAGAAAAAGTTGTGATTGAAAAGGACAGTTTCCAATTTGCCAGTCCACAAAACGGTCCAGTTTACTCCAGTCTCCGATGATTCTCAATTATAAGCCAATGCATGTCCATTGCTTTACACACTCGTGGATGAAAAGCCTGAATAAATCTGATCATTGAAAAGACTACATGGGAGCCCACAGTGTTACCGCTAGCCCCCTGCCGCGGCCTCTGTTGACACCCCTTCACCATAGGACCTAGGAGGCTGAGACCTCCCCAGGTCAGTAGTTCTGGGGCACGGATCAGGGCCCTCTTTTTGTTAGTACACTCCAAACTTCTCCCACAAGATGCGCGCCGCCCCGCCAACCTACAGATTTCTATCACGTTTTTATTTGGTGTCAGTTTTTTTCCTCGTTTGATGTATGTTGGCCGAGCGCACAGCTGGTTCCCATAGGATACTATAGGCTCGGTTTGCAGGCGCTATCTGATGAGGATGGATGGGTTGAGCCTGGTATGTGTGTTACATACAGAACCATCTGGTCTACATTGGGGGCCGTGTTTTATGATAAGAGATTCAAAACATTTAAAACTGACTGATGCAGGAGATGGGAGGTTTAAACTGATGTGAGAAAGCCTCCTCTTTATTTTTTTAAAATGCATTAATCATCTCTTTACATAAATAAAGGTCTTTCGATAAATTGTACAGTTAACAAAATCAAAATGTCATTATTGAAGAATGATGAATTTTATTGAATATTTATCACTAAAACCTACTCTGATATCTTTTACAGAGTAGCCCCAGAATGCACATTATGCCTGCATTGAAACATCATTATGAGGCTAGTCTGTGAAGGGTATTGCACTTGGAAAACAAACATTTGAAGACTATGTATAAACATAGTTTGAAGACTGAGGCTATTAAAACTCCTGTTCGTGTAACTAGACAATTTAATAAGAAAGTTTTTGTAATTCCATCCAAAATTCATTGGTCTTTCAGGAAAAATCCATTCTTCTGTGGCCTAAAATATTGGAATAATTTGACTGCCGATCAGCAAAATTCAGAAACTGTGACTGTCTTTATGAATTGTATAAAGTCTATGAACAAGGATTATACTGATTTATTGGACATGTGATTTATAATTGTTAAAAGATTTGAGTGCTTATCTTTAAAGCCATTGTGATTGGTTAGACATGTGACTGTATTTGATATTTTGTGTAATATTTATTGACCTCTAGTATTATTTATTGTTCTCTATATAGTTCACCTTTTTTTCATTTTTCATGTTTGTAATGAACTGAAAAACAGAGGTAACTCTGATGTTGATTACTAAATAAAAGTTTATGCACAAAAAAAAAAAAAAAAATTAGCAATTTTAATATGTGAAGTATATGAAGTATATGAAGGGACTCTAGGGGAAATGTTAGGTTGGTGTTGAGAGACAAATCAATGAAGATCGGGTTTGATGGAAAGGGTCGGTGGTGGAGCAGAGATGAAGAGTTTCATTTGATAGGGTGGACTAAGGTTACAGTCGATATTAAATCATATCCATGAAACATTTCAGATTAAGTACAAAGTTTCACAGAGCTGTTCAGATTTATAGCCCCTGGTCCGGTCAGTGGTGTTCATATATCAGAGGGTAGTGTTACTGCTGGTAAAATTAAAGGCAGGCTCCACTGTCCGATAGTCAAGTTTGCTTGAGGTGAGTTGAGTTGCTCAATTCAGGGAATATATGGGAAGAGGTGTTGTTGCCGCAGCCTCCAGTCAGACTCAGACCAGTGGTGTGTGTAGTGTAGGTGGGTAGACGGCTGCTCTCCTTTCCCCGTGTATGAGTCACAGGCCCTGTTTGAAGACAGTCCCTCAGTCTGTTTGTCCCACACCACTCGGTCGCCCATCATAACCTACTTCACTATGCCTTTTGAAGTATCCTAAGATGGTTGGTGGTATCAGAATCGGATGTGGTGACCATTACCCTGACAGTTACTGATAACTATGGGTGTCAGGTGAATGATGAAGGAGGCCCCTTACAACATAAAATCCTTAAATACACGCGTTTTTGAAGGTATATTTGCCATTACAGAATAGTATAATAATGTGCAGAGAATGGGCATCATGCCTGTATTGAACTATAAACACGTACAAATTCTGAAGATAAAAGGTAATGTGTATTATACCTCTTATCATGGAGACAAAACGTTTTAATTTTACTGTTTTAGCCCTTACAGACTAGCCTATTATGCCTATTTTGGACTGTATACAATCTGTATTTTGAGGTTAGTCTAGAGATGCTAGATAAAGATCACAAATCACCGCCAAGAAACTGGTATTGTGGCCTGGGGCATTGAAGGACAGCGATCTGACATCGATATCTATTACAGTTTTCTAGGTTACATAGAATAGATTATCATGCTTATTGTGTAAATCATCCTTTCAAATCCGGATTGATTATTTGTAAGCCAAGGGATAATATTACAGACAGCTATCCATCTAACAATACACCATCTCTCAATGGGAATCACCCCTCGTCCCTCCACTGTGTTGAACAGGAAGGCCGGGGGAAGTGGAGCGAGCCTGTATGTGTGTATATATATTTATCCCCCAGCCGGCAGACGCCACCAAGACTCGCTCTGTCAATATTCCTTTGTCGGGCCATTGTGAAGGCCCTTTGTAGGGGCTCACGTACGGTGACGGGCTGACATCATGTATGGTCACCGGGCAGATGGGGCGTGTAACCGCCTGGTTTATATACCGCTTAGGGGGTCCCGATTCAGCCACTCAGAATCGACCGGAAGTGGAGGGGAAAATCAGTATATAGCAATAGTGTTTCATGTACGGTGACGGGCTGACATCATGTATGGTCACCGGGCAGATGGGGCGTGTAACCGCCTGGTTTATAATATCGCTTAGGGGGGTCCCGATTCAGCCACTCAGAATCAATAGGAAGTGGATGGGAAAAGCAGTCCATAACACTGTTTCTTGTACGGTGATGGGCTGACATCATGTACGGTTACCCGGGCCTTTGTAGCAGCTCATGTATGGTGACAGGCTGACATAATGAACCTGACTCTCTCTAGGAAAAAAATTTATTGATCCTTTTATCTTTGCAATGAAATCATTTTTAAGATAAATGTAATGTCGATGACAATGCCCAAAAAATGGCTTGGTTAATCATGTTTATATACTTTGTATTAGGGCTCCTAGTATGTTCAACAACATAGGATTTCAAATTATTTTTTGGTGACAAAAAAAATCAGTTTTGTGAATCACGAGAGAAAAAGTCTATATAAAACTGGGGGTTTGTCCCTTTATTGACCCTTGGCGCCACATAACAATCCCCGTGTGGCGTTTCGTCCCCTGTCCTATAGGGGAGGCCATACAAGTAACACCCCCTCCCCCCACATACACCATGTCTGAGGTGTCGCCCGCCATGTGAGCTAACTCCCCCCTCCCCGCCAGGCGGCAGGGTTGTCAATATTGACCGTCTGTACCTCTTACCATGGGACAACACCGATAGCAACAAATCCAAAATGACAACAAATATTTAAAAGCAAATATCAAAAAAAGTCCCATTGAGTATGTTAGCTCGCTGTAGCCAATCATGATTTATGTTCACTTTGATATTAAAAAAAGGAGGGGGTGGTGAATTGACAAGGACAAGTATTCTTTATACATTACTGATAAGGCTCGTCGAGTTTATTAATATGCTGTAGCGAAGTGTTGTTTACATTTCTCTTGTCCTTCGTGTTTTCCCAATCATGGTATAGCGTGTTCGGACAAGTGTTAAATTTGTTGAACTCCAACTCTGAGTTTTATTGGCACGTTGTTATATGGCTGCCAAGGTGCCCGCGCGTAACGGGGGAAATGCGTGATCGTCCAGTGTGTTTAAATCTGATATAGTTCCAGTAGGATGGGCCATATTAAAAAGTTGGAGAAATATGTACTTTGGTTTTACCTATCCTCAGTCGGTGAATCATCGTTGTAGTCTCAATATCACTGTTTGTAAAAAGGTACTTGTACGTTCGCTTGAGAAATTATTGCAATGCATCCAGATCCATTGCTGTCATATAAAAGCAATGTGTGATTTATACCGTCTGGTGGCCACAGATGATAAAAATCTTTTTGAACATAAAATCTGTCTCTTTTTGTCCTTCTCTCTCTATATATCTAAATGTGTGTGTCTAAATATACTATTTGTATAATATCTTTGTATATTTGTATAATATATATGTATATATAGTCTAAATGATATATTATATTTGTATAATATCGATGTATATATATATTATATATATGTATATAAATATATACATTATGTATGTACATGTATATCCATCTATATATATCATATGATATGTGTGTGTCACTGTGTATAAATATTCTTTTATTCATATGCGTGAATAGTTCCTTGCTGTGACAGCAAATGCCGTGTCGCAGGATAAAATGTAATTTCCAGTGGCGGCTTAAAGGGCCGGCTACACGCCTGTCACCGATACCTCCCCCTGTGGTATCACCAGGGGGGACAAGTAGATTCCACTCACTTCAAATCATAATAAAACCTGTCAATCTCAGTAAGCACCGCAATAATCGCTAAAAGAACTTTTTCAGGCAATAATAGCCAAAGTTTGTATTTTTCATAGCATTATAAAAGAGATTTTGTGAGGCACAACTCCTCTTGTGACATTTCCAGGGGGCATATGAAATTTCACTGATTCAAATCATGATTAAACTTGTCAATCATTATATAATGGTTATTTTTTTTAAATGTCCTTCACAATGGATTTAAACAAGGTGATAATCACGACAATCTCGTATAATAAAACTCTGCCAATTTACCCTAGGTTAGAGGCCTTTTTATATTAAAACATGAGAAAAAAAAAGGGCCTTTTTAGATATAATATAGCGTTTAGCTCGAGGAGTGTAACCTACATAATACAAGTAATAGCTGCTAATCGCCTCGACACTTTATTACCTGAACTAATTCGGATATCAGCCGGGCACTATTTGATTACGCAGGTGTCGGCTAGGATTATTCCACGCCATTTACCCGCCAGTGGATAAGTGTTTTTACCGTCCCCACAATAGAGTGATTTTAATAATATAGCGGTTTGCAGATCAACAAATGCCTAATAACTGTAAAAGCCGTGGTTCATTTGTTTGAAAGATTGTTCTGGTTATGCCTGATAATCTAAAACTCGGTAGTCATTCAGTGTTATGAGATAGTGCAGGGCGATTGGAAAGTGCGTGCTGGGGGTATTTGCAAAGATCTAAACACATTACTCACCAGGTGGCGTGGTCTGAAAAAGCCCCTATTGCCAATGTTATTGGAGCTCCTCAGCCTTGGGCGATCTCCATCCAGACCGGACGCATAAATTGCTTGTCAACTTTTTATCCTTCATTCAGTCTACTCTAGTACTTTTCACATCGGAATAGATTCTGATGAAGATTACTTTTATAATATTTGTCTGACAATGTCTTCTTTTTTTCTCTTTTCTAGGTATGTATTATACGGACTGATCGCGTGCGATTAGGCGGAAGGTAGGAGTTCTTTGTCAGTGTGGGGCGTGAAGGCTATATTCCACTTTGCAGTAGGTAGCATTTGTGGAACCTTATTTTAGACACCGCAAGTATAGTTTGCGGGTTCGATACCAACATGTTGGTATCGGGGTTGATATCCCCAACCGCAAGCAATCCATAAAAAAAACCTGTATAAAATCATTTGCAGTAGTTCCCTACCGCAAGAAGCAAGTACTGCAAGCAAGTACCTACATTCCACCTTGCGGTACCCTACCGCAAGCAAGATTACGGCAGTTTGCTTGCGTCTCTTCATGGTACTGCAAGCAATACCGCATAGTGGAATACAGTCTTAAGTCAGGCATATTGAGTGGTAACAGGGCAGGAGACGCAAAAATAAACATTGCAATGAGCAGCTCATAGAGGATTGGGGCGAGCTGCTCCTGAGCCGCTCATGCCATCGGAGCATTAAGTGGAATAACTCAGATGCATCATCCGGCAAATATATTAGAACAAGGCGATGCGAAGACGGAACTTCATATATCAGGGAACGCAATAGATTGTGATGGAGGAGGAATAAAAAGGGGGCATCAATAACAAAGGCTGTTTAACTAGTTTTTTTTATGTTACTACAGCCGAGTGTATAACTTTGTAGTTGCCATGTTATAAGTGCACTATGTAAAGGGATAATAATTGCACAAATTGGTCCGTAGGGCAGAACGTATTGTAATTACATATAGACAGGCAAAACAGACACACATACACAGACATAGATATACACACATACACAGACACAGACACACACACACATGCACAGATGCGCACAGACGGCCAGAGACACATAGGGCCTACAGACGCATGCAGACACAGACATAGACACACATACACACACAGACACACAAACAAACAAATAAACAAACAGAAACAGACTAGCAGTTTATTCCATATGTACTAATGATGTTTATAAAAAGGTTCTTTTCCCACGGAAACATTTCCATTTCAAAGCTATCTAAGACACATTCCTAACCAATCCAGCTATTTTTACCAGTAGAAACCTACCTTGTCGGACGTGATTGGAGTAAATTGGCGGCAGGTGGTCTACGACTGCTCTGAGTCTACAGAAGTCAGCCTGCTCCCATCCCTTCAGGCCCACGAGCTGCTCACCTCCTGACCTGTTGGGAGGAGCAGCTCCGAGCAGTTCTGAGCAGTTCTGAGCAGCTCGTAGAAACAGGCCCTGCTCTCGGCCTAATCATAGCCCCGTGTTCACCGGGGGATCGGCCATGAAATATTGAAATGGCCCGAGGCGGGGAGCTGGGGAGGGCCGTGGGTGGGTGACATTTAAAGTGAATCTGTAGGATTTGGGATTGCGTGACGAGCGGGTCGGACATAGGGGAAACGCTAAGAAAAGAGGAATAGAAAGATTATGTATAGAGTGTTTTCAGATCACGCTATGTTGGGCAAAAAGATGGATACATACTTATATAGGCCTAAAGCCTTAAGTGGTAAAGGCAGATGTACTTTATCAATGATGCCCAGTCAATGATTTAGTAATCGGTCTTTGAGGTCATTGTATGGTTTAATAAGGTGAAAGGATTTCGTCTTGAATATTTTAAGATAAGAACAATTCTTTATATTTGGTGAGACAAAAAGCGAGCAACTTAGAAGCTTATGTTTTGGTCTTGTGTATGGCTTCGCATTGCCTCCGTCTCATTGATTGTCTGCAATGTTGTCCGACCATGGCGCCTCCGAGAAAATGGTCTATTGAAGTGGCGTGTCGCCGGATAACAGCCTTGTCTAATTTAGTAAAGAGGGAAGACAGGAAGATAAAGAGTCGGAGGTAGAAGGGGCAGGCCGGACGGGAAGCAACCTAATATAGGCCGGGAGAAAGGCCGGGGGTGAGGTGGGGCCTAGCTGGAGGGGTGAGGAGGAGGAGGGGGGGGGGGGCTGGGGGCTGGGAATTAAAATGTATGGGCTGTTTAAAGGGATGGATGGTGAATTTGAGAGAAAAGATCCCCGGAAAGGGAAGCACTTATCGCTGAGAGTTAGGATGCAGTATCAATAGATAATGTAGAAATAGAACGTATGGGGAGTGTTGGGAGCTGCTGTGTTGAAGCGAAGTATGTGTGTTGGGGCACAACTTTTAGGCTTTAGATACATAAAGGTTTATACACAAATGTGGCACTGGGGAATGTAGGTTATGTAGGGTGTAACTTGCATGAGAATTCATATACGACGATGCTTGCTTGTATCTATATAGATTAAGGGTACAAACTTCACCCAAACAAAGAAATTGTCTTTCCTAGACAATGTAAATCCACCATTGTCATGCCCCAGCTTAAAGACACTGAATACCCATAAATCCACTCAATACTCCATTGATTTTCCATAGAAAGTCTTTAAAATGCCATGGCAGGACATTTGAGATGTTATGGGCATTGTGGTAGCTCTGTTGGTTGATGCTCACTCCTCTGACATGTCAATAGAGATGATGGATTCTGTTGTTAAGGTGGAGGACCTCACTAATTCTCGGGTTATATAAGGTGTTTGTATGGGGTGTATGGGAGGGGGGTCGAGTTTAAGGGTGGCAGGTGGTCACTTTACCTGTTGGTCAGTAGTGGTCAGTCCTGGACATCGGGTTACCTTGGTGACGTAACCGGACAGCATCAGCTGGTACCCGAGATGGTCAGTTAGCCGGTCACCACAAGCTGGTGACCAGTGGTGACCACCGCCATGACAGTTGGAGAACTCAATATGAAGGTCTCTGAACGATAATAGAGGATTTTCTCAATTCTAGACAACGGGATATATTATATTTATTTACCGTTACATATATGCACTTTTAAAGTGTTCTTTACATAAGCTGATATAATTCATGCGGCTCTTTATGCATATTAGTGCCAGCATTTTTAAGTTGAAAATGTACATGGCAAGAATGGTTTTTTTCCTAATCAAAATTCGACTAAACTTAAGGCTTGTCGGGGACCCACGGGAGTCTAATTATATGAAATGCAGGGAGGTTCGCGAAGCTACCTTATGAAAAATTCTAAACCCTAGAAGCATAGTTTTAAGTGGCTGTTTACTTGTACAAAGTTCAGTGAAAGGACTCCATATACCCCCCCCCCTCCAACGCCCCATGTGTCGAGTTGGCAATGCGGGTAAATTAAGACGACCTCTGGCGGACCGTCGGGAGATTAATGCGGCCCGGGGAGTGTATCATGAATGGGTGAGCGGAATACAATGACATCACCGGCCAATCGACCAGCTCCACCATTACAGCCGTCACCAAACCTGACAATGTATGTTACCACACGCCTGAGTAGATGGGAGGTCTGGTAGGTCCCAAACCATATGGGCCATATATTTGGTCTACTAGTGACCTTTTGTATTAAGACCCCAAATTTCAAAATTATTTATTGATACCAAACATACTTAGCAAAGAGCAGGGACGGATTTTGGGAAGGGCGCACTGGTCGTTGGTCCCCCTTTTTGGGTCAAATACTAATTTTATAATGTAAAACTGGCGTGCCAAATAGGGTGTCTGGCTTTAATTCGCCCCCCCCCCCCCCCGCCATTAGAATTCCTGGATCCATCCCTTGAAAGCATGGTATTAAATCCTAAGCAGGAATGACTATTTGAAATACCCAAATATGCCTCTATTATAGGCGTTCTTGAGTTTTTCAAACAATGATTAATTTATGGCGTTTATGCAAGGCGGCAGGTCGAAGTGTTAAATATTGTGGGTTCTGATCTGCATTCTGGCTTGTTACTTGTAGATGCGATTGTAATAAACTGGGCCACTTCAAAACTTTTAATCCATTTTGGGTCTTCTTTATCATGGAAAATCTATGGATTTATTCCAACAGTACGTGCTGCGAATTAGCATGTGGCTAGCATGCTAATTACTACGTGATTAGCATGTAAATCGTCGCAGTGTGATGGCATTAAATCGACCAGGATTAAGTTGGACGTGTGTCGGTGGGGGGCGGGGGGGGGGCGTAGGCCTACTGTTACCAATAATTGCCGGACAATTTGATCAGGAAAAGCTCATTAAATAAGGAGAAATGGGTCACTTATATTTTTTGAGCTCACGGAATCAGCGTTAAGTGTTGTGCTAATAAACAGATGTAGGTCAAGAGACTCTTTGTTGATCGAGTCGTGAAAGCTCAGGGTACAAATAATTGTAGAAAATAAGTGTCTGAAATTGGAAAATAATTAGTAGAGACACGCGAGGACGCAAAAAAAATGCAGAGACCTTTGCTTGAATGAATCCTTATAAAAGCTCCAGGTTCATACACAAAAGTCGAGATCAATGTTTTCGCACTATGAACATTATTTGAGTTGTCGACATTTTCTTCAGTCCTCTTCTAGTTGAAGTACCTTTCTAACTTTTGCGTAAAGGTTAGTCCCAGTTAAAATCATAACCTTTCCCATCTTGAGGATACTTTTTGAGTGGACTTCATAGAAATGAAAATCCTGACACTATTTTAGTTTGGATTATTTTCGGCTCTTGTCGTTGGCATTGGGCCCAGTTGCCCACGCTTGGCCGAGCACAGACTCATGCAGTAAATAACCCTGAACTTTCACTGCCTGGTCCAATCTTGTCTAAAAATGACAACTTTCACAAGTTTCACACTTGAAAAAGTTCTCGAAAAGTTGGGCCTCTCGCCAGGCTGCGGTTGAAGTGGCCGTGTTTTGTCCTTTCTAAAAGGGGACTTTTTTTTATGGCAGCTGCCTTTCTCACGTCGCTGGTAAAGCTCCGAGTTTGGCGGCTGGGCCCACGAAGGCACGTTACGTTCACGTTACGTTACCGTATTGTGAAGTATTGGGACACACGTAGGTCTTACGTGGTCTTACGTCTCCGCGAAGCTAATTGGGGCATTGTGGAGGTAATGGTCACCGCTGGGACGTGGACACTGGTCAGTCCTGGTCACCTTGACCACCCACAGCGTGGAGGTGGTATTACATTACACGACATTAGCTGCGAAATGATGTCGCAGAGAAATCGCACATATCGGAAACAAAATAATTTGTAACGCATGTGTAAAATACTCCAAATTTGCCAATTTCAAATGATTATTTCACAAGGTGGTATTAAAGTACACAACATGAGCTGTGATATAACAATGTCGCAGAGGAAACACACATATTAGGGACAAAATTATGTTGTTACATTTGCGAAAAATACTCCGAATTGCTAATTCAAACAGTTATACAACAAGGTGGTATTACACTATAAAACATGAGCAGGGATGTAACAGAGAAATCACATATTTGAGACAAAATTCCAAATTACCAGTTTCAAACAATTATATCACTCCTATTTGAGAATCATCTGTAATAACCAATATCGTCATGTCATGCTGATTTCACAGCTCAAGTCGTGTAGTGTAATAGGGCCACGAGTGGCCTGGGTCGGATGGGCCTGTTGGTGGGCTGTAAATGTGTCTGATTGTAGGAAAGTCAACGCGTGGGTAGATTACAGCCTAGGAACGTCTGTTATCAGATAGCGTTGCGTATGATTATACACAGACAAAGCTAATATCTGTAAGCGTTAGATAATTATCAGAATCTACTAGTATGTTATATCACAGGCCATCTCTCGACGGTCTATAGTAATATCAAAGAGCGTTTACAGATAGGACGGTCTATAGTTATTTTTGCTTGTATTATATTATCTACACATCACGTGTGCTCTGAAATTCAATTCATATCAGAACATATCAAATTAATTTTTTTAGTATCTTTTCCTTCATCAAAATCTTGACAATACGAGGCAAAGGGACGTAGGTGGCTATACTATTAATCTTTTTTTTAAATGTTGATATATCAAACTCTTTCAGTCTAGCCACTTTTCACACGACCTCATGATAATACCACACACAATAATACCCTGTTTGCCCCAGTTATACAAGCTCTATTCTACCCCGAGTCCTTTTTTCTTACTCCGTCTTAAACCGATCTAAATACTTTTCTTTCAAACGGCGTGCCGGCGGTGCTTTTTTTCACGTCCATAAATCAATGTATAGACCCCCTTCTCTCTCAGTGGAGTAATGTGCCCGAGACATGAACACTTTCTGCCGGGTCCCCAATGCCGCACGCCACCCCAACTCCTAGGAGTTATATAATCGCCTGGAGGTTGTATTCCACTATCCGATTTAACTCGCGATTTCAAAAAATAAAAAATGGCAAGTGGCAATATGAGATAATTACAAACATGTTATCGATCGATCGTTAGAAAGGATTTTGAATTTCCTTTCAAATGATATGTTACATGCATGGGTTGATAGTATGTTCGTTATAAAAGTTTAGAAATTACAAAATTATTGGCAGCCAAATCGCCTAGTGGAATACTGTATTATATGCTTAAGGCTTGGCGCACACCGTATGTTCAGACCTGGGACTGCAGGCTCGGGTAGGCACGGCCCTAGGTGATTGAATGGATCTTTTAGGCCCGTTCCTCAGCCCTGAGTGGTCCTGGTTTGAAGTGGCGGGACAAGTGAATGCTGGGGGGTGGTAGGGTGTATGGATGTCGTTTCTATTGCCCCACGGCCACTGACCGCATACACACATAGCCCTGGGGCTGGCCCTTTAGGTAGGGTGATGTGGGGTCACTTTGGATCATACAAAGCAGCCTGGAATTACTTGCTAGTTGTTGAGACACTGTAGACATTCACATCTAGACCCGCGGTACATATAGTCAACTCTTAAAGTGCCTTCGAATGCCACTTTTACAGAATGCAAATAGAGTAAAGCCTAATAGGAAATATTTCTCTGAAATTCTATCTGGCAGGGGACTAAGCACTACTAACTACTAAAAGGGATGGTGAAAAGAAAATGCTTGAAATAGGAAGAAATTGGCTTATATCAACAATTATGGTACAAGTGGACTGATAAACTGAAAATATATTTTACTGTGCAGAAAAAAAAAGACTTCATCAAATGTATATCGAGCACACGCATTGTAAATCTAAGTACTGCAATCCCCAGAGTGCCCCCCCCCCCACCCCCCCCGCCCACCATAACCCCCCCCCCCCCCCCCGGGGGGGGGGGGGGGGGGGCTACTCTAGATGCCCGGCGGTGGGTGGTGGTCGTGATGTAATGCTTCCAGTCGGGTATGAGTCCCGCGCCCCGCTCCGCCCGATCGGGCTGAACAATGGCCGCGGCGGGAGGCCCGTCACGTCGGTGCGCCCGGTCGGGCTGAAATAAAGCCTATGTTACACCAGGCGATTTTTGACTATCTAGATTATTTTTACTTTCTTAATTATTATAATAGATATGGAAGGAACCCTGGAATGTTGCATACCATTTGAAGGGGAATATGAAATTATTTCTAATGATATATAACATAATCTATAGTTAATCCTGATTCCCACTGGTGATTTCTAAAATCGTAAGTAAAATCGTATAGTGGAATACAGCCTTTATTTCCCACCGAAAGCTACCTCTGTTCTAAATCGTCGGTATATGAATTGTGTTTTTTGTTATGGTCGAAATAGAGGAAATTTGGATATGGTAGGTTGAATAAATCTCTCCTTATGGAGTTGAATGGAGTGTCAAAATCGATCTGGAATATGCGAAAATGTGGCATGATTAGGTTTTTGTGTGGGTTAAGGGGGCTATTTTGTAAAGGGGAGCTTAAAAGGCAGATAATCCAGACCTGCCGCATCTGATAATCCCTAATGGTCACTTTGCAAGCCAAGATTAACCGAGTTGTGAAAAGTTGTAAAAGAAAAAGTTGTAAAAGGAAAAAAACAAAAACAGAAATAGTTGCTGAACTCACACAACATAAATCTTGACCAGGAATGGCCAGGGGAAAAAATAAAAAATAGAAATAATGAAAAACTGACCCCCTCCCAACTCCCAAGGGTCCCACCACAGCATACAGCACACCAAGGCATTATGACCTCCACTTATTACATGCCCCCACCCAACCCACACCCCAGATCCCTTTTCATTGCCCCAATCTCCCCCGAACTGTATCAAGTTATCGCCCAACTCGATCGGGTCAAAACAGTCCGGCCGGAAAAAAATCTCCCGCAAACATGCAAACTGCATAACCACATTTGGGCATCAGGAGGAGCCTAGTCCGTTCTGACCCAGATTAGCTATTGCATAATGGGTCTATACACCCACGACAGTGCATGGCTTTTTTGGTCACTTAAAATTTATAAGGAATTCTTTTATTGGCATGGGGAACCCCTTTGACGGTTGTTTGGGTGCTGGCTGGTATATTATCCTACCTGTCATAAACCAGCGGCTGCAAAGCATGCTGGGATTTGGGTGGGAATTCCCACCTAGAATGGTTGCTGGTGTACAGACCCACTTTGGGAAACAGTGGGTCTGAACTCGACAGACTAGGGGGAGCCCTCCGTCTTCGGTTGGTGCTGTCACGCCAACCCAAAGCCCCCCGTGACTCGTTCCGTAAACCATGAAAGTAGTACAATTTGACCTCCATCACTGGGTCATGCTATTGCTTTCACCAACGGTTTCCACTTGATACTTTGTAGTTTTACCCTCTTGATAGACTGGGACGGTTCGATCCTGCATCAGCAGTTTCCTTTTGATTGGATGTTTTACCAGGCACTAAGCTCTGGTATAATCAATATTTTGGTATTGTGCGTGTATTGCAATGTGCTACTGAGAAATCCATGGGTTTTCTTCAAATACAACTTTAATTAAAATAACTGATAATTCTATGTAATACAGATTGCTTAAATTCACATATAATATAAACAGAATGACAAGGGAGAACTTCATAAACTGCGTCGTCCTATTACAGGTATATTTCATGCAAACATGGGCTGAATTAAGTTCAAAATTCATGCATCCAGCAATTTGTTAATGGGTAAACCACTATAAATTATATTAGTAACTATCCCCATGAAAAAGCATGCATACACCAGTAGCGCAAACCCTCGTAACGTGCGAATCCAGCACCCCTATGTTGTAGGTGCGCCCTTGTAGGTGCGTCCTTTAATGGTTTAATGTAGAACATGTTCGTAGACAGCACTCAGTTAGCCTACAGAACCAGAAAGCAGACATGAACTGGGCACCTGTGGATCAGTGTGCGTTAGTCCTACTCATCCGACTGGGGACGAATCGCCGTACTCCCCAGTTGCCCCTCCGTAGTCTGCGGAGGGACCTGTACATGTGGAACAAATGGAGAGAAAGTCCTACCCATGAGGTACGTCCATACCTCTGTCTGCCTACAAACGGTCAGAAAGTTCCGCCCATAACGTACGACCATACCTCTCCCCCCAGCCCGCCCCCTGAGGCCATGTCAATATTTGTCATAATGCACGCTCCCCACGAGCAGCTCGGGGCCCGGCCGAGCTGCTCCGAGCTGCTCGGCCCGCTTACAACCCCACCACAGCCTGAGTGGGCAAATGGGGGCAGGAACGCTTGTAAAAAAAAACCCAGAAAAGTCGTACATATAGCTGTAGGTTCAAGCATCATTTGAAAAAATAAGAATTATGTGTTTTGTGGGGGTTGCAGACAGGAAATTCAGTTCAGACACAAAGCCTATGTCAGTCCTGAACTTCTGAAAGGTCAGATAACAAACACAAGAGTTTCCTAGGTTCAGTGCCAAGGGCAGGTTTTTTTTTTTTTTTTTCCTTCTTTTTTTTCCGATTTAAAAAAGATGACCATTATTTAACAAGGGTGAGTTATCCTCCCCACCTCCGTTAACGAACCCAGAAAATCACTCTATAACAAAAGTCCCATATAAATATCAAGCTGACTGCTGAATGAACACTTAGCCATTGCTCCAATACCCCTGAGCAGGCATAGGCCTGATAGGGTCTGCCCTGTATACAAAGTCACTGGGTTGGGCATCCAGTGGAAGTATGCGGCTTACAAGGTCCCACAGCAGGGAAACACTCTCTTGCTTGGCTTAATATGGCCCTTTTGAGAATTCAAAAAAACAGCGTCAGATATCTGAAAGTAGAGGATGCAAAAACATATTCCTGCATTGATTTCAGATAAAAACTCCCAGTTCAGCGCAGCCTGTGTCCATGTATTATGCATGATACAGATTCTGAAGCCCTTCAGAAAGTCCACATCTCAGCATATATTCACACAGCTGTATGTGCCGTTTTCCCATCTATCTGTGAGCCTGATTTTTATCCCGATAGGCTGCACTATTCAAAGGGCTGGATTCTGTACAGTGCCGCGAAGACTCACCGAATCCCATTCTGTCCGAGACCCCATTAAATCTGAGGCAGAAGCCCTGCTTACTATGCCACCTACAGAAAGTTTCCAAGTATTCAATCTTTCCATTAGTGTATTTGATAGGTGGAAAGTTATGGGTATAGTTTCAAAGGGTCCTGCTTTGATATGCATATCGTAGTTATACTATGTATCTATATACCTGTTCGGGTTAGAGTCTGGGGGTTTTCTTTGTTATATTATAGCAAAGCCCCCAGGTTGCTATTATATTCCTAAGAAAAAGTGTTAAGATAGAATACTAGCCTCACACGCTAAAGTTTTGTAGTATACACCCTAAGAACCTCAATTATAATACGTGCAGAACATTAGATATATGAAATATTAAAATTTTGAAAAAAGAAAAGAGAATAAAATGCAAAAGGGATGAGAATTAAGGTAGTAGAAAAAGAAGACAATACCACACACTTAAATATTGTAGCTTTATCTCTTAGAAGTACAGTTATTATATGCAGGACATTATACATATGGAATATTAAAATTTAAGATAAAAAGGACAATAAAAGGTAAAAGAAAATAAATATAAGGTAGAAACAAAAACAGGCCAACATTCCCAGGAGAGTAGCCAGAGATGACCCTTGGAGTAAATGTGGGGAAGTGGGGCAGATATCAGCAGAATATTGAATCTGGTCGGGGGCTGGGTGTATGGGCGCTTATAGGAGCGCCTCCCATACATATATGTATGTATTAGGGACATTAGAGGTGGGGGACGCCAATACAGATGAAACCGTTAGCGCGCCATGTCATCAGGCGGGCTGCAGGCCCGGCCGGATCAGATGGGGGCCGGCGGGGAGTGGTACACTCACAGATATATAGGTGACCCTCCAACAGAAAATGAGGCTCCATAGTGGGGTCTGTTAACAACATTTTCGTTACGTGGCGGATAAAAGCACCAAATTTTGCATGAGGCACCTCTGAGGCATAACTATTGAATCTAGAAGGGGAGCCATCTTGAAATACCAAAATGAAATTTTGACAAATTTTGTATGTTTTTAGCATTTGAAATTTAAGGTATTTAACCAAAACTTTTAGCTAGGTTCGATTAGACCTATTGTATAGATTCGAAAGGTAAATAATTGAATTCCCTGTCCTATAATCTACCAATTTAGACAATAGCAATGTGTTTCTAGGCATTTCAGAAGCTGAGATATAAGATTATTTCAATAAAAGTTGGCCATATTGGATTTTTGGCCCCCATCCAGGTTATATTGATATTTCAAGGTGGCTCCCCTTTTAAATTCAATGAATGGGTCCCAGGGGATCATCATACCAAATGAAATCAAGAAATCTTGTGGCATAAGAGTAGAGTCTATATCCTTTCTTTTGAATTATTTTGGAATCCAGTGGTTATTATCAAAGGTATCATGCTAATGAATTCACCCATTTTGAAATTTATGGTATTGTATTGGATGAATATCATATTTATTGAGCCCTCTAGGCTATTAACAACTGATATTGGAACCATTTCCCCTTGCCTTATGCCTTAGTAGCTAAAAATCATAATATTTCTCAAAATGGGTCAGCCATCTTGGATTTTGGATTTCCGCATTGACTTGAAACATAAATAATTGAATTCCCTGACCCATAATCCCTCAATTTTGACACCAACCATGTCTCTTTAGTCTTTTTTGAAGCTGAGATATAAGAATTTTTATAGTAAAAGTCGGCCATATTGGTTTTTGGGCCCCCACATCCGTCCTATTGATATTTCAACGTGGCTCCCCTTCCAGATTTGATAGTTATGCCTCAGAGGTGCCTCCTACCAAATTTGGTGCTTTTATCCGCCGCGTAACGATTTCTCAAAAAAATGACCTTAACAGACCCCACTACCAAGCTCTAAAGTAACCAGGAAAAGAATCAGTAGGAATTCATTGTGAAATCAGTACAGAAGCAGTAGGGCCTAGGGGGGTTGCTGTAGGGTTTCAGTGGTAAATCAGTGGAAAAAGTGATTCCAGTAGTTGAGCAGCGGCAATCAGTATGTCTGAAATATTCAAATATTCAGCAAGGGAGTGCAATCAGTAGAATTTCAGTAGCTCATTTAAATATCTTGGATATACTGATCATATCCACTGCCATTTGGTCCAGGGGACCCATACGCGTGAAATGCACTGGGCAGACCGTTACTTTTAAAAACTGGTGACATCAGCCTGAGTTTGTGGTGTAAGGCCACATACATATTCACCGCCCCTCCCTGGTTTGGGGCTAGGAGGACACAGTTCCCCATCTACAGGGTAATGAACCACCGCCATGTTCCATCTAGGGCCAGATGTAGGCAGCAAGGATCATAACATTGATCCTCTGTTATCTGGATCCGTGTTATTTGGATGGGAGTGCCATACATGGGTGTACGTACTCAGCCGAAATAGAGATGGCCCTATAGGGACCAAAAACACGCGGCTAGCTTTCAGGAGGACAGATGAGCATAACTTGGCAGGGACATATCTGATACATATTTCCTTATATATCCATTGTTTTAGTAAATTTGAGTAAAGTTAATATGAAAATAAAGTCAGGTCTTGATGTATGGTTTTTTTTCCTCCCCGGAAAGCTCCTCATTCATGCGGTTGCTGTAGAACAGATCACATAGCTTCGTTAAGTCTGATTTCTTGATACAAGGAAATAACTTCAATGTATTGTAAGTAACAGGATTTTTGAGTTGGAACAGCAACCACACAGACACACTATTTGAACCTGGTTGTGATATATGGTGTCTATGTATAACCACGAAGACTTATCTCTAGTATTCATGGCATAACTGACCTTGAGCTGTTTCTCAAAGTATTTCCAAAATAGCCACAACCCTCCTACATCTGTCCTTGGACCTTTTGAAATCAGACGTATACACGAAGATCTGCCCACATCCGCACTCTTTTCAACCTTCTGTAGAGGCTCTCGTTTTCCCAATATATCTTCTGAAAAACGGCTTGGCTGGTTTTAGTGGTGTTTTGTGTACTGGAGGCTTGGTGTTCTCCATATATCCATGGCCCAGGGGGGCGACTTGAGAATCTGGCCTCCGCTCATTAGCATATGGAGATAGCAGGGGTGACTGGGTGCATTCATATTATTACTGATGTATGGTTTACCCACTCAAAACACGGACTGTTACTGGATTTTGTGTATGTTCTTTTACTGTCTCTCTCAAAACAGTTATTAATGTAATTATATGCAATGAATGGTAGGTGAGTAGTGTATTTTTGTTCAGAAGATTAATCATTACCACAAAACTTACAACTGGATTCTCTTGAGTCTTTTTTCAGTCACTGTATAAAGCACAACTGCCTGCTTTATTTCAGGATTATTGAACAATGGGTACCATTAGAATAATTTATGTGTTAAAAAAAAATTTAAAACTGAAAAGCTGACTCCTCAGTAGCTATTGGTGTCATTATCCAAAGTTCTTTTCCCCTTGCACTGCGGCAACCACTTTCAGTGTCAAGATGCCTTAGCTCCTTCCAATGCTATAAAGCAGTCCTCCTTTATCACCCAGCATTACCGTGCTTAGCTATATAGGGCTATGGATTAAGCTTATTCCTAAACTGTCAAAAATGGATTTGACAACCTCCAGGTCCCTTACCCACTCCGTCCTTGTCGGGCTAAGGGTGAGGTAGGTGAGGCCACCCAGGGCGGCTACTGGGGAGGTGGGCCCCCATCACGTATGCCGATCACTCCCCCCGGCCTGGCCCCTTTCACCACGTATGTAAGTAGACCTGAGAAGTCCCCCCACCCCACCAGCTGACCCTAGCCCCCCCCCCCCCCCCCCCGTCCCCTTCTCAGGACCACTGAATTATGGGGAGATTAATGTAAACTGACTCTTTAGTAAAAACTCAGTTGGTGTCTGGGTTCACTAAGGGATGAGGTACACGGAAAATGATTTCCAGGTTCCAGTTTTTGATCCCCTGCTGTTGCCTGCCCTGTCACCCTCATCTCATTAGATAAGATCACCAAAGACTGACCAAGTCAAAACATGAGTCTGGAAAGTCAGAATTCGTCCTAACTTGTTTTTGCTGTGAAAATTACCCTGGCTATCGGTATGGTGAAAACAACCATTACTTGGTCACTCACTCACTCTCTTTAATAAAAATATGATGTATTGGTCAATCATTTCTCAATGTAACAATTTAGGTGCATCCTGGTCTATTTTGTCTATTACTTGTTGGCACCATCCTTTCTGTCCCTGTCGTATAGAGGCATATATCTGAAGTAATTGCCTGTAATTATCTGCTACTGTGCAATTTAATTTAGGCAAAAAAAGTCTCTCCAGGATGTCAGGATGAATTGCAATGGTCGTCCCACATAGATAGAAGCAAGAAATATATGCGTAATTAATTGACATAAACAAAACGCAAGTGTTGTTAATGTTATACCTCTAGGGAAAAGTAGATTTTCTTTTATGAAAATAAATTACACCTTGCCCAGCATATTATATGGCTATGGAAGCCCCCAGGGCTGCTTGGAATACAGCTCACCAACATAGCCCGCCCGTTTTAGGGTTGCCCCGGGCAACTGGCGCGTGTGCCTTGAATCTAATGTATTTTCTGTGTTGTAAATGCGAAGGAGCCACTGGAAGCTATAGAGGCTTAAATGAGGCTAGAGAAAGGAGGTGGACATGGTGTGCAGAACCACAGTAATGGTTATAATGGTACGAAATTACCTAATTAATTCAGCCTCTCAGGAATAGCAATTAGACCTTGGTACTTGTTCTTTTTAAATCTGTTGTGTCTAGTGCAAAGACATTAACCTACTTAAAAGAAAGTCAATTGCTTAATTTGACTGTGACCAAGACTTTGGTATAGATATTGTGCACTTAGTTTCATTGAAAGTTGTAGGAAGTCAATGTTTAATGACATTAACGTGGCTTTACATTGAAATGTCTCTATTCAATATAGATGCTACTGAACTTAATTGCATCTCTTAAACTGCACAAGTTAACCTAATGAGAGGAAAGTTTATTTCATTAGTAAGTACAGTATTGAGTAAATAGAACAATTTAAAGAACTATGCTGCAAGGATATGATTAAATGTACTCAATGCTACCCGCTTTTCCTTTACAATGCACAATGAAATTAAAGCACCTCGGAAAAAAACAAACTTTATTATGAAACTTGTTCGGTATAGATAATACACTCACTCTGTACAACGATCAAGATGACATCAACAGAAGTTGTGTATTCAGTCTGCAATGACAAATACATTCCCAGCTCACAGACTACAGTGCGCCCCCGATAGACTCTGCTTTTACATCTTCGCAGTGAGTGGTTGATCGCTGTAGTCTGATAATAAAAAGTTTTCATCTGACATTGTGGAGCACTTTCCCATTAATTCATACAGCAGAATTATTACACAGAACAAACAGTGGGATTCACAGATAGATCCAACAGTACTGCAGATGGCTGATGGGGCAAACAGTAGTCAGACAGAACAAGGGCCCCACATTGGGGAAGGGGGAGGGGGGTGCACTCCATCCATGTTTGGGTACCCACTGCAAAACAGGCCCGGGAGCTGTGGCTGTACCTGTCGTCTAGGCTGAAAAAAGAGTGGGCTGTAACTGACCCAGGAATTCCCAAAAGGGGGTCTGTCAGGGGCACCATACTGTTGGAGCGCTTGTGTTTGGGTAGTCTAATCAGGGAATTAGCATCAAGGGTTAGCCACCAGATTGTTTGTGTAACAATTTTGAGGTAAGAACTCATTTCTGACCTATGGCTGTAGGCGAATGGTATGGCTGCAATAAAAACAAAAGGCTGTGCCTGTCCATTTACATCTTAGAAAATAGGGGGCTGTAAAATCAAAGCAGAGAGCTGTCTTACCAGAAAACCGGAGGCTGTAGTTTTGTTTTGGCTACCTACCCTCATAGAGTCAGCCCCCCCCCCTCCCACACCCACCCCTAGAGGCATGTTCTCATGGCCCCCTGCCTGAGCCAGCGGCACTATGGCAGAGCCTATTGTCTGCCCACGTTTAATTCCAGCCTCTCTATATGCTCATCTGTTGCTGCAAATGGGGCCGCAAATTGATAATTGTACAAACAGTATAAAGCTGTTTTTTAGAGTGTGTTGAGAAAATTGAGCATGGGTGTATTGCTTGTTTTCGTTGGTCTTTTGTCTGGCTTTTTTTTTAATATTTTTTTTTAGTTGGAATGAGGGTTAGTTAGTAGGTTGTGCCCGCCAAGCCTGGGTATGAGAGGGGCTACTCTCAGATAAATTAGGAGCATAATGACACATATATGGGATTTATTGAGTAATTAGGTCGTGTCTAAAAGAACAGTGACTTATGGGGAAATGTCATTCGGATTGAGCCATTTCTCAAAAGCATGATTGCATCACAACAATCATTGAATAGCATAGTAAATGTTGAAATATATGGGCATTAATGATCTCAAATAGTAATGGGCATGTTCCAGGTTATTTTCAGGAACGGATGCTCTGCTGGGAGGAAAAATGACAAGTCAAGGCTTTGTACTTGAGCGAGGTTTTGGAGTGGTCAAATATCATGTAATTTGTAGGGCAATAGACTTAGCCTGAATCCAATGTGGAACAACACCCCCCTCTCAACACCCCCATTCTCCAGGGCTTGCGACCGATTTGGCATGGCCATGATCATTGCTGGGACCGTCCTATATTGGTTGGCCAGTCTGTCCCAAACCACTACCACCCCCCGGGGCACAGGGTCCGGCTGATGATATTACCGACACATCTGTCATGATAAACGTCACTAAACATCTATCACGGCCAGCATTAGCAAACACTTGGTGGGGGTACTGTCCGGGAGTGGGGGGGGGGGGGGGGCTACTTGGGCTTGAAATGGTACCCACTGCCATATTGACCCATGAAGCGGGGGCGGTGAACGTCAAAATTGAGGGGCGGTAGAAGGAATCACTTTTTAGGCACAAAAAGGGGAGTGGTGAAACTTAGCCTTATTTTTGCTATATTTCATATGTATGAAACCAAAAACAAAAGAAAAACAATGAAATTTTATTGGAACCTTTTCTAAGCAATTTTGATCATTTTTGTATACTTTGTGTGTGTGTGGCATTGACACATTTTGATCTTTAGGATTGGTGATCTCTATCACCCTAAAACAAGGGGCGGTCAACTAAACTTCAGGAGTGGTCAATCACTCAAAGTAGGGGCAGAAGTTTGGCAGTGGGTAGTAACATTGAAAGAGTCAGTGCCCCCCCCCCCTCCCCATCCCCTTCTGGGGGCCCTGTCCCCCTACAGTGGGCCATGCTAGGACACAGACCCAGGGTATTGTGTATGTGATCCTGATGGAGCCTCACCCACCAAATACACACCAACACCAACACCACGATCACACCCTGGGGGCCAGTTCACAGTACAGGCATACGTCGAACACGTATTAATTGTATGTCGGTCACTGACAATGACACTATGTTTAATTGTCAATCCTGATACGAGTGTCCTCAAACCTCGGGCCAAGGTGTTGCTGAATCGAAGGGAATTTGGCTCAAACGCCAGAAGATCTCGTGTGGCAAGTTGCCCTTTTCCAAAGGGCCCAATTGCTGGACATTTTTATAATGTTTTATAGATTTGAAAATTAAAGGTAAACCAAAATATGAGGACTTGAAATAAAAAGCCCTCTGTGTTGAATATTGACTATAAAGGCTTGACTTCTTTTAGAAAACGCCAGGAATGGATTCTAGTGGAAGCTTTTCATTCCTTTAATTCATTTGATAGAAACACTCAAAACAACCAAATGAACATCCTCTCTCACCCTGCCAAATAGAGTAAATGTTCTATGGCCTTAGGGCCTCAATAGACACTAGCCTGCACACCCACCACACTGTTGTTTCCTGTATGTAGGAAAGGCTTTAGTGAATTAACCCATCATTCTGGGATACTGTGAAACAACCCATAGTAGTAGTATTAGCCCAGCCTGCCAGCGGTACAACATGCTGGCAGCGCATGGCGATGAAAAATTCAGGCGGAATCACTCAGGAGGTAATCGCGAGGCGGAGCTGAGCGCTGGGAGGCTCAACTCCTCATATCTGTGTTGTCATTAATAGCTTTACTCCAGGGTGCCCCATGGGACCAGGGCTAGGGGGGTTGGCAGACAGGAGGGGTTATAATGTAGGGGTAATATTGATCCAATTTCCCGCTCCGCCCTTTTCAGCCCATTAATATGCAGCCCATAAGTGCCACTGTAAAGCCATAGCCGCGTGCGCCCCCGAAAACCCCTTCCGCCCTTTTAGCGAAAGTTGATGATCTTTGGCGAATAGGCCGCAGTGAAGCGAGCTAGCCTAATATGAGCTTAGCTTTGTTCTCTGGGGCTTAATAGCAGTGGGTAATCCCAGAGCAGTGTCTATGGGCTAATAACTTGGGGACAAAGACCCATTAAAGGCCAGGAGGAGGGGAGCAGGGTGGACAAGGGCTTAGGGGTGACTGCCCTGATACCCCCTGACCTACTGGGATGGGGGAATGTTGACAGGGCAAACTGAGCACCTGGCAGTCACATACCTCCACATACCTACACAGGGGCACATGGCATATAGGGCTTGTCATTTGCCCTCCCAGAATAACCAATATTGAATCGCAGTGTATACCAAAGAAGGCATATCATAGCAATTTCTGACTAGTCATATTACCTTTAATAAAAAGCAGATATATATAGTATTTCTATCACACTATCTATTCGTATCCACACGAGCAGCCCATGCACATCATAGGATAAGAATTACTATTGAAGCACTTCAATACAACGTCCCAGCCAGCAGATATTCCTTGCAACCCCCCTCTTTCCTCCTCCCCCCCTCCCCAACAAAAACTGTTTGACATGCATTTACGGGTCGCAGCCAAAAAGCCAAAGTTCAATATTAGGAAATATATTCATGTGACCTCAAATTGGGAGACTGAATATCAAAAAAACCTTGCAACTTGCAAGATGTTGCTTTGTAGTTCATTGATAGGTCCTTCTGGGGGCATCTTTTCATTGAGCTTTCAATATAACAGTCAATCCAATGGAAGCACTAAAACCTTCTTTTCAAGGGTTTAACCCATGTTTGGCTAAGAAACCAAACATTGCCTCCAGCCCAGATACCTACAATACCGGTTAAAACGTTACAACAATCCTTGGCCCCGCTCACAAAACTCCCAGTCGGAACTAAACTAGATTAAATCCGAAGCAAGCGTGTTTGAAATGAACACAGAAAAAAAGATCAATAGAACTCTTAACTCCCTCTAGATCCCTTATAAACAAGGCAGACAGTACAAAAACTCAAGTCTGGATAAAACTCAGAGATTGAGTGAGTAGATTGCATCCCTTGGCCTACAGGCTAATTTCATTCATGTTTCCAATGTAAGAACTGGTTAATGTTATTTCCAGCAGTAGGCGATGCCCAGAGGGGCTGGAGGTACTGGAGCTAATAGTAGGCCGTCTTAGTTAGGGAGTAGAGGGCTGGGAGGAGCTCTGATGAGCTACAGATCGGCCAGTTCAATTAATGTGAAAAGTGGTCGTCAGAGGCGTTGGTGGGTTGAAACAGAAGGGGGCTACTCACTCTCTGAACAGCTCTCTGAAACAGACTAACCCACATTTCGTAAAGCCTAATTAAGGGGCGATCCCCCAGGAGCCCCTTACTAGCCCTTGAGTGACCCAAGACAGAAAGTGTAGTTGTGATGTCACAAAAGACCTTTTTGGACAGTGGTTTTCCTATAGTATTGGCTGTCTGTAATGTCATTTTGTCACCAAATTCGGAGGTAAAGTTTACTGTACAATTTTATTGAAAACATAAAAGCACTATTGGAAAACACTTCAACGTTTGAACTTGGGCATACTGAAACTAACTATTTTCTCGCAGCATGATAAATGAACCTTTTTTGTTAGTGAATTTAAATGTTCTTGCTGCTTTTATGTTAGCATTTCCAGGTTTCAGTAGATCAAAGGCCCAGACTGTTTATCAACAATTAGGAAGGCATGTGTGTTAATTGATCTGGCACATGATGCCCTTGGGGGCAATTGATCTGGCACATGTTGCCCTTGGGGCATGGGTGTTTTACTGATGCTTACACTGTTTATCTTATACAAACAATTACCCTAGTGAATGGTCATTTGGTAAACATGTATACTGAAAATAACTTAGTTGAGACAACCAAATCAACCAATACTGTTTACTTATCTAACTACTTTGCATGGTTTTGACATGTGAAATTTTTGGGTTGGTTCTACTTTTTCATAAGTTCTTTTCTTTGCAAAACTAAATTTTGCCCCCACACACACACACTTAAATGAGTCAAATTGGTATATTAAATGGTGAGGCTGATACTAAGAGCTGGATCGCCCCTTGGCTTGGGGAGCTATATGCTTGTAATATTATGTATTCCAAGGTTATATTGCAAGCAGAAAATTCATGGTCCACAGCTCAGAGTTTGTCTCAAGGCAGTTATCTAGAACAGTAATCACTGAAAGTATTCTTTCATTTTCCCCATATTGTAGTGGCATCAAAAATTGAATAGGATTTCTTTAATTTCCACAGAATCCTCTCAGATTCGATAGCTACAATATTTTAGAAATGTCAGGTCAGCGTTTTTCTGGAGACAGCTCTCTAGAAATTCTAGTAGAACAGTAACCAATGGAATTTCTCTCGTCTTCCCATAGTGCAGTTGCACAAAACATCCAATAGAATGTCTTCAATTTCCCTAAAACCCTCTCAGGTTGCATAGCAACAACATTTTAGAAATTGATAAGATTTTCCCACGGGCCTACAAATGCCAAGCACCCTAATAACCCAAATCCATTAGCACATTTCCAAAAACAAACCCTGAACAGCTCGCTATTGTTAGTGATATAGGTTAACATAAAAAAAAAAGAACTGTTGTTTAAGTAAGGAAATCTGATTGCACACAGAAGCCAAGCTGACACTGAAGAAGCTGTTGATTAGAATAGCCTCTGACAACCCAGATCAGAAAGAGGTTTTGGGATTTGACAGGTGCGCTCCCTTTTGGAGTCCTATCAGTTGCTCCTATCCCTTTGGTTCCTTTTGCAAAGGGTGAATTTTCCACTCTGCGTACCCCCATAGGAAGGCGCCTTCCAGGAGCGCCCTTATCTCAACCAAGCCCCGCCTGGCCCAACTCCTCCCGACTCTCCGCCTAATGGGAAAATTGATTGGTCAATCTAAATCATTGATGCTGGCACGATAGCCTCCTTTGAAGTTAGCCAGATAATGATAATGAGTGCGGGACAATTGATATTCTGATCTGCCAAAAATCAATTCGCGTTCAAAGGCAAGTGGCTAAGATAATCCTGGGATGATATTGGATGCATAATAATGTAGCCTGGTCGCAGCAGCTATCAGTTTTGTCCTATAGATGTATGGCCGTGTCGTAGTGATTGTAATAAAAGGCCCAGAGTGTTGGAGCCCTGGTGTAATGATCGCCGAGAAAACAGGGCTGTGAGCGCACTCCGTCATGATATCGGGGCTGGGAGGGGACAGGGCCGTGAGATAATCATCACATGTTAACTTAAGCATGCCATATATCGTGTTATGAAATGATCTGTGGAGACAGGCTCCCAATTAACAGTTGTCTATAGGGGATGTATTGAATAACTCAGCTTTAGGAGCCTGCACCTTTCCGCATTGTTCTTTAAGAAAGTGAGCATGCGTCGTAACCTCCCGGGTTTTATTGTATTAGGACCCATGGGGATTTTTCCGGTCTATTTACTTTACCTTTAAATTTCCCTGGCATGGTTCCCGTGTTTTAATGCAAATCAGGAAGAGTCCTTGATTTGTTTCTAAAAGCAATTTCTAAGGTGTTTACGGATATTTTCAGACAGACGAGGGACGTTCCTTTCAGCTGGTTTCTGTAGTACTTAGGCCTGTTGCAGAAATGGCCATCTGGTATATCTGCAAGCATATCAATATAAATTTCCCTTCATTTCCTTGCCAACTTCGTCCATCCACCCAAGAAATAGTAATTTAGATAAGTTAAAAGAAGATACTCAAAATATCTTGATTATTGACTTAGTTTGTATAATAAAAAGTACAATATAAACTCTGTATAGTAAAGTAAATATACTTGTAAATATATAGACAAACACATTGTACGTCACAAGTAGGACATGGTGCTGACAAGATCAAAGTGGGCAAATCCTGAATTGGGTGGTGCTGAGTACGCCATTTCCGCGTGTTTCGGTTGTTTACAGGCAAAGTGGGCCCTTCTCCCCCCCCCCTTCCCCCGGCCCGTCCACATCGCATCGTGGCGATCGCTGATCGCCACACTAACTCACTCGGCCATATTGTACGCCCTCTGTCGGCGTCTTTGATGTACTGATTGTTTCCATAACAACCCTTTGATGCGGCCCACCCCTCCGACCCTGGAGGAGCCGGCCGGCGGGAGGAAATATGAGGGTGGTCGCGCGATGCCCAAACAGGCCGGAGGATCGATAGAAACGGGAGGCTCGAGGAAGGTACCCCTGCGGAACCCCTCTTTCATAATGGGTCCTTACACCCACAAGAGTCCGTGGCTACTAGTGGCTACTTAAAATTTGCAAGGAATTTATTTTATTGGCCATGGGGAGCCCCTTTGATGGTTGTTGGGCTGCTGACTGGTTTATGGTTCGACCTGCCATAAACCAGTGGCCCCAAAGCATGCTGGGATACAGGGTGGAATTCCCACCTAAAATGGTTGCTGGTTAACAGTCCGTGTTTGAGCACCTCGCGGACTTGGACGTAACTACAGTCTACTTCCTCCCTTGCCGCCTGATCCGTATCAAACGCCTTGGGCAGGTCTATAAATACGGTCCCAATCCCCTCCCTGCCGGCCCTGGAGGGTTGGGGTTGTAACAATAGCGTTTTGCACACATCAGATACTATTTGGGGCCCAGCGACAGGAGGAGGCTGACAGTGGTCACTGAGTGGTCAGTGGTGGAGATTGCAGGGTCCCCACTGCCCTGAGAAAACAGGGGAAATGGGGGGGGGGGGGGGGGAGAGAAGGGAAAAAATCATATCAGGGAAATTGGAAATTTGACTAAAAGACAGGGAATTCTGTTTGCCCAATTTCAAGATTTTTCGTATTCTTAAAATTCAGGAATGCACTTTTCGAAGAATAAGATTACAATTTTTTCCCGGGAAACTTCACACTTCCTTTGTCACGTTTTAAAACTTTAAGATCAGAACAATTTATTGAAACCATGACAAGGAAAATTTACCATGATGGGACTGGGAAAACTCCGAGAAAACACAACTCAGTTTGACAATGAAATTTGAGTGGGGACCCTGTCCTAGGAACGTGGTCAGTGACTGGTCAGTGAGTGGTCATTGGATAGTGGTCACCGCCCCTCTGAGAGTCAGAGGGAACAGTGCGGCCGTTTTCCGATGACTCTCACTGGCCGTGGGTGTAGCTGGCCGTTTCCCCCGGGCCCTGGGACAAGCAATCAGACCTGTGTGAATAGGGCAAACAGGGCCTGGGTAGCGACCCACTATTGTGTTAGAGCCACGCGCCGTCCGCCCCTCCAGGGTGGTGGGGGGCGGATAGCGACCACTGACGGACGGAGGACGACTCAAATAGGATCACTCTGCAACGAGATCGCCCTTCACGCCAGAGATAGTGGTATCCGTTAACAAATTTTCGTTGCAGAGTGGATAAAAGCACCAAATTTGGTACGATCGAGGCACCTCTGAGGCATAACTATGAAATTTGGAAGGGGAGCCACCTTGAAATATCAATATGGAATTTTGGCAAATTTCTTATGTTTTTTGCATTTGAAATTTGAGGTATTTAACTGACAAAAACACAGCTGTATCTCTTAAATAGCCCTGAACAATTTTCACTAGCCCATGCAATATTACAGGTCATTATTTTGAATTGTTGATCTATTGTTATATGGAGGCCGTCAGGTGTGACATCATCGAGCTACCAGCACAACTTAGCTGTGTGCCGGAGGCACATGTTCCACCTACCCATCAGACTAAGTTGCTCAGGATTTACGCTAGTCCAGCAGGACTTCTACTCGTACCCGGTAGTAGTAAATCTGTGTAAAGGTCAAACCCTAAACGTAGATGGCCTCAAAGCGAGTAGAACGGGCAGTTTCTTACCATTTGTGGCACTATTGGATAAATGGGTGGCTTGCAAACGATGACCCTGCTACTCAGTAGCTGCAGCCCTGGCTGTATTTCAGCGCAGGTTATAAAGTTACCACCAGGCTGTAAAACTCTCAGATTTCCTAGGGAGATGTATCTAATTTTGATTCAAACTGCCAGACTAAGTATGTATAAATATGGAAACCAGGATCAAATTGCAGCATATACTTCTCCAATCAGTAGGTCTATGTCTGAAATATTTGAGTGAACTACTGAAATGCTACTGATTGATCTCCTTGGCTCATTTCAATATTTCAGGACATACTGATTTACCATTGTTCGACTACTGGAATCATTCTACTGATTTACAACTGAAACCCTGCTGCAACACCCCTACTGCTTTTGCACTGATTTCACACTGAATTTCTACTCCATTTTGTTCCGAAATTGAATCTTTTGATTCAACCTGCCAGGTCGAAGAAGAAATATAATCTCCAAAAACATTTCCTGGAAAAACAGCGCACATTTGGTTGCCCATAGCCCAGGCCCTCCCAGTGACTGGCAGTGGGTGTTATAGAGCCTCAAATACCTATCTCCACATTGTACGTCACTCTACCGCAAGGCTTTATTAATTCAGGAATCATATGGCTGTTTTCTATAACTCATACCTCCCTATATAGGGATATGAATGGCAGAATGTGATATGGCAATGGCCGAAGGTAATATAGAAAAGGCAGAATGTGATATAAAAGTGTCGCCGGAGCTCGCAGTGAATGGGAGCCGCTCGCCGTAAACTGAGCTGCTCATTTGATTCACGAGCTCGCGGATGAAATTAGATTTTTTTTCCGCTCGAGCCACGTTTCATATCTGAAATTGGAAATAAAAAGCAAAGTACATTGTCAGTGCCATTATGGACTCGTAATTTTTCAGCATCATTCTTTAGGTATATTCCATAATGATTCATGTGGTGTAATGTATCTTTGATGGCCGTGTAGTACCTAATTTAGGATGATGTTCACAATATGATGGATGGGGGAAGGGCGTAGGTGTATAAAATGTGCGTGCGTACGTTTCATTTGATCTTTTTCAAATGACTGATGGTTTTAAAGCCCATTGATCTAACCTACATCGTTATAAAACATAGCCATTGCTTGTGATCTGGAGATTAAGCACAGCGATAATATTATATTGATGTAAGCAAGAAAAGACTATCTATAGAAAGAGCCTCCCTGAATATACTTCCTAAAACAATGAGAACCGGGTTCCAACATCAAATGCTTCAATGGTGAAATCAATAAACACCTAAGGACTCAGTCTATTGGCATTTACTATTAAGGTGGTATCGCATTGCGGAATCCAGTTCCATAGATTTGAGTAGGAAACATTCATATAGTGATATCACTTGGCAAGTTTCGGTTTCAAGTGACTAATTACAGAGAAAGTTTTCTTTAACCAGTCATGCAGTTCATACTTGACATACTGGGCCTCAAGCTGAACTTAAGATGAGAACATCTCTCATTGTCAGATCTCTCCGGACAGCAGACATCCCCAATCCCATGTAATATAATTAATCAAACTAGAACAAACAAAGGGATTAACCATTGCCAGGATTACACTAACACCCCAAGACCCCCCCCCCCCCCCCCTCCATCTCCCCCTTCTCTCCAGTCCGCTTACCATCAAGGGGCTCCAAATAGGTGACAAACGGCGCATGCGCGGCGCGATCCGCTTTGAGGGTAATCCGCCTCGTTTTCACGCCTCGTTAGCAGAAAGAATAGCACGCTAATGGCTGATTAGTGGCGCCGGGTGAAACGGCCGCCTCTCAAAGACACTTCTTGGAATAATAAACTAGTCGTGGTTTGGGTGGGAGGTTTTCTCCCTGAAAGAACCCAAATTAAGATTGAACACCAGTTGCTCTTAGTTTTAATTGAGTTTTGGGTGGGAATTGTAAGGCGTTTGTATGGGGGTGTTTTTTTTTGTAGAATGGAAAATTTGTGGATCTCCTGATGGTTTTGGAATTTCATTGTCTAATTTCATTTCCATTGTCAGGAATGAGATTGTCAGACAGTGCCAGCCTTTAAAATCTGCAGTTTTCCCACTGCTTCCTTTGTCGGAATATTATCTCCTCAGGCCAAAGCTGTATTAACTGTTATCGACGCACTTAAGAGACCAGATTTATCCCAATATCTATACTTGAAAAGTACTCAGTATAGGGCTACCATTAGATCTATACATATGGAAATATACGCCAGCCTGTTACAACATGAAAGTGGAAAAATGAACAAGTACCCCCCCCCCCCCCTTCCACTCCCCGTACTCGAACTCGGTGGAAATACTGTGTATTAGGAGTATAGAATCAGTGGCAGCTTTCAGTAGCAATTCAGTGCAAAAACAGTGGAAATAAGTGTAAAAACAGTGGTTGAACAGTGGTAAATCAATATGTCCGAAATATTTAAATATTTCTGACATACTGGTTCAGGAAGTGTCCACTGCCATTTGTTCCGGGTCCACTGCATTGTAGATCTTGAGGTTGGAGGGATATATAGGGTGGGACTGGGTTGGGTTGGGTTTGTGTTGATAGAGATCTGAATCTTCACTGTGGATCCCCAGCCTGTGCGGCCTGCCCTGTATTCACTCCCCATCCCCCTCCCTCCCCACGTTGTCCGTGTCGTTAGGAGATTAAAGGCCGGCCTCTGTATAGGAGGTGATAAGCCCGACCACAGCCTGTAGTCGGCCCCGCTACAATAGCCCAGGCCAGCCCTCCACCTCATCCCCAGCCCACAGTGTCCCACCTCACCCATCTCATCTTGCCCGGCCAGTGGTGTAAGTGACAGTATAGCAGTAGACAATCTGGGGCAGTGTGAAGAGGGAGGGTTGGCAGGGAGTCAGTTTTGCCAGAATCAGTATGAGCTTGCAGTAGCATTTTAGTGATAAATTGGTGGAACTAAGTGGAAATCCAGTGCTTCAGTAGTAGTAAATCAGTATATCTGAAATATTTGATAGAGATCGGGAGTACAATAATACCATTTTAGTACTTCATTTCGGACCTACTGTTTGTTGATCCAGGATCAGTACGTTGTTAGATTCCAGTAGATATCGTTAACACTACAGCCTCTATTTTTCTAATACTGTAAACTGCCAACCAACTACAAAAAGATCAAAAGATCCTCTACTCGTCGTTTGGCAGTAGCCACTCACTATCTAGCACCAAAGTATCCCTAACCCCTTCTCTAATCAAATACAACTAACCAAGACTTACATCAGTAGCGGTACTAATTGGTTAATAATAATACTACTACTACTCACCTGCCAGCCCTGCACACCTTGCCACCATAATGACGATGTCACAACTGTAAATATATCAGTTAGTAATTGGATTAATATTCACAGCTCTTGAATTATCAGGTTCGCCCTAAAGTACGCAGAGTTCACCTCATAGATTCTCTGTAAAAACGTGGTTCATATCCCCATCTAAATATAAAAAGAGACATATTGAACAATTTTACAATAAATTTGCAATAAATCAAACCCAGGGGTGGGTATTAAAACGTGACTCTGAGAGTGGAGGTTTGTGTTGGGAGTGTGGCCGACTTCAAAGCTTTACGCCGAAACGTGTTTTAGTCAGATCAAAGGGGGTTATTAATTGTCAAATGACTCGGCTACAGATTACGGGGAGTGGTTGTAGGGTGGGGGATGGGGGTCTACAGGGCCGTGTCCGCTACTGGAAACACGGAGAAGGCATGGAGCAGTGCTACTGTGGACATGGAACCAATTAGCAGCTAAAAAAAGTGGGCGGTAAAGCATGTTGCTTTTAGCCCTGGCTGAACGTTAAATCAACCTGAATAGAGAGTTTTAAGTTGTCAGTGTCGAACATAGACGTGAATAGCTTACTGCGTGTAAGCCACAGGCACTTTAAAACCCACACTAACTAAAAGAGTGACTTGGATATAACATTGAGAGGTCTTTTTCAGGGGAGTTGGGTTCGTGCTGTCGTAAGTAACAGTTCTTTTTCTTTTTCTTTTTTTTTCTTTTTGTCGGACTCAGAGCGGTGTAATTTGGAGCCGTTGGACACGTGACCACGGCCTTTGGTGTTTCGGCGGTACCCGGCAAGCCCCGGGCAATAGGACATACATCACCGGCAACCAGCGCAACACTAACATATATTCCCAGCCCTCTAAAAAACAAATTGAGAAAATGACTTAGACAACAGATCCTTCTTCTGTTTACCGTTTCTATATGCCTTTGAAGTGATGCACTTTTCACTTATGTACGACCAGTCCAGAAGACACTTCACTTGTCGCTACACGAGCACATCCCCTCCCCCTCCTAGTTCATCTGTTATTTCTATGCTCTTCATAAATAAATTCATCTCTCAAGGAATTGTATATTCCTTTTGTTCAAATAGAACTGTTTCACATGCAAGACACCATCTCCCAACCTATTGGCAAAAAAGACAAATCCCATACATGGATTCAGCCTATATTACAGTAGTAAGGACAAACATACATCGCTTTGTGTCCTGTAAGGTTTACAAAAGCTTTACAAAACCGAGTAATCGCGGGCCCACAGGTCTGATTTCTACAGTCCCCACAGTCCGTTCTGACCAAGATTAGCTACTGCATAATGGGTCCGTACACCCACAACAATCTATGGCTTTTATTGATCACTGAAAATTTGTAAGGAATTCTTTTATTGGACCTCTATAAATGGCACAGGGAACCCCTTTGATGTTTATTATGGTCCTACCTGTCATAAACCAGCGGCTGCAAAGCATGTTGGGATTTGGGTGGGAATTCCCACCTAAAATGGTTCCTGGTTTACAGGCTCACTTTGGGAAACAGGGGTCTGAACTCGACAGGCTACAGCCCCCATTCCCCTAGGCACATTGAGCTGCTCAGGTCCGACTCACCAACTGCTCACGAGCTGCTCGCCCTCCCCATAAACCCCCCTTAGCGGCGCCGATCTGCTCGCCGCCTGTCACAACCACTCGCCATGTCGCCGCGCGCATGAGTGCTTCTGTTATTGATAGCGTCCCCTGGCGGCGTGTGGCCGGGGGCGGCGTGTAGGGGGGGGGGGGGGCATCAAGCCTGTGGTCCACTAAGTGATTTTTCACTATTGAAAATTTGGTTCTTTCTAAAATTTTCATTAGGAATGTTACAGGAACTCGTGCATGTTGCACATCATTTAAAAGGGAATTGAAAGACCTTTCTAATGATATGTAACATCTCTATGATGTGCCGTTATTCGTACCCGCGATTTCGGAAATTGCGAGTAAAATCGTGCAGTTGAATACAGCCTTACGCCGGTCATACTAAGCACTGACATAGACGGAAACCTGTAGGTCAGGGTACTCATGCAATATGTTATACTGTGATACTGCAGATAAGAGGGAGCGGTGGGCGGGAGGGTGTCAGTGTGTAAGAAGAGGCAATGGGATTTTGCGACGTGTTGGGGGGGGGAGTAACATTTGTATAAACCCGATGGAAAAGCAGGAGAAGGGTAAAGCAATGAGATGAGAAAGAGGTGAACCCTGACATGAATAACCGCTTTGTATGCACAAAAACGCAGTGGGAAAGCAGTGCATACGGAGTACAGAATCAGTGTCTGCTTGCAGTAGTAGTTCAGTGTGAAATCAGTGGAAACACAGTGGCTGAGCAGTGATAAATCAGTATGTCTGAAATAATTAAATGAGATAGGATGTAAAATCAGTGTACAATCAGTAGTATATCAGTAGATCATTTAAATATTTTGGACATACTCATTCAGGAAGTGTCCACTGCCGTTTGTTATATGTGAGGGGGCAGTAGGTATAGTGATATAGGCACGGCCAGCTGTGAGGGGGGGGGGGGCGGTGTCGCGCTGGCCTGGATTGCGTTCGCCCTGTCCATAGATTAGATTGGGGCCCGGTGTAGGTGAGTGGGGAGCGCAGTCTGTCTCAGACGTGGTCGGGCTGATTGAGGTCTGATTTCACGGCGGGACAGGTCCACTCATCTCCCGACGACACTGAGACTAACCCCCACCCCTCACTCCTCCTCCCACCCCCTTTCCATAACACCGGCCATGCCGATCCCTTTCTGTCAGCGTCTATATTTGCACATCAGTAAGGTCTTTCTTTCCCTAGCCTATAGTCTTGTGTCTTTCTTCCTTCCCCAAGTATTTTCCCTGCCCCACTCCCTGTACCCTCTCTCACCTTCCTTCCTCCTTCTCACTGCTCCTCCCCCTCTCCTCCCTCCTCCCTCCTTACTCTATCCTCTTTTCCCTCCCTCTTCTCCCTCCATTATCCGCTTTCCATCCTCATTTAACTCCTTTACCCACTTAAAACTCTAGCTAGTCATATGTATTTCTTCCTTCCCCAAGGCGACACTTAAAAATAATAAGAAATTTCGAAAATTCTATGTTACACCCTTACCAACAAAAAAATATATAAAAATAAGAATCACGGCTGCCCGGCTGATCTTTATTTTTCCCACCCGGTCCACCGGAAACAGAGATATTTTTAAGTGTCGCCCAAGTATTCTCCCTGCCCCACTCCCTGTTTCCTCTCTCATCCCCCCTCCCCTCCCCTACCTCTCTATTCCATCCCCTCTCCCCACCCTCCTTCCCCCTCCTCCCTCTCTACTCCAGCCCCTATCCCCTCCCTCTCATCACTCCCATTATCCCCTTTCCATCCTCAATTAATCCATCTACCCCACTTAGAATCCTGTTGGATTTGCCTCTCCATATCATGGGTAATATGTGTCACAATCTAGAGCGCATTCCTAAACACAACCCCCACACATATATTCCACCTGGATCAAGAGAACAGTTTAGATAGCATTGCTCTTTGAATAAGACAGTAACGTACGGACATTGGCAGGCTGTCTTCATATATATTGATCGTTGTAGATATATATTTCTTGGCGAGCCTACATTGAATGTGAGACAAGCCTCTGAGTAGGTATGTATCCCTGGAGCCTTAATCAATACAGTCATTAGAAGTGTAGCGCCGTGATATGGGGATATGTATGTATGTATACAGTGTATGGATTTTATATGTGGCGGAGGCTTTTACTGTGAGCGGCGGCTGTAAAAATACAATAGGACCCTTGTTTGGTGTGTCAATAATACCGCCATCCGCAGAGGCTCATTTTACTATACTACTTAGGTCTCTGTTTACTGTTGGTTGTTGGTGGCTCGCAAGCAATTTAAACTCATTGTGGGAATTGCCTCAAAATGCATTTGATAATTACATGGGATGTTACTTTACATTTTAAGTACTCAGGTAATAATATAACAAAAGCATACTTAGATAAATACTACAATACAGAATCGGTCACTGGACCCATATTCACACAGTGATCGCGAGTCACCCAGTATAGGGATTTGCATTTAGATATCTATGATTTTGATAGTAATTCCTCTTTCAAAGCACGGCTTCCTTTCTGAATAAGCGTTTTATCTAACGCCACTAGTGAACAATATATCGGCAGGTTTAGCTCATCTCAATGTAAAAGGCAATTGTATATAAATTTAATCCCACCCAAACAGCAGCCTACGTTTTTAACGAACATATGGAAGTAACCTTGAGAGCATCTGTTCCCCTATACTGAAGGGTAGGACCGACCCTGGAGAGCGTTTATCAGCCTACAGTCAGTAGGTCATGTGCCCTGTGCCCCTCGGCCCGTCACCGTGTCGGGGGGTGACCAAAGAGACCCCGGGCATGGCCCTCCAGAGTGACAAAGCGTGTAGAGCCTTGTCCGTCTGTTCCAGGGCAGGCCCCACAGATACGGTCAGATACCACTGCCAGTGGACGAGCCATCCCCAGCCTGTTCAACCCTGGTACTGGTCAGCGCATTTGACCACTGCCGACCTCAAACCACCATGGTTGGCTGGTTGGTGGTGATCTATATTTATTTTTTTTTGACTTTTTTTTCTGGACGTTTGAGGGATTTGAATTGCAGTAGTTTAATACGATTTTTTTTCTTCTAACAATACAACCCAAGGGTTTGAGTGAGAAATTATTTTACACCAAAATTAATACGAACAAAAGGATCAGTTTTTACAACGATGCAGTACATGACTGTATTTATGGAAATACTTGCCTGTCAGATAAATATAAATGCAGTTGTTTGATGTTACAAGAGACAGAGAAATTGAAAAAGAAACAGATATCAGTCCTGGATATTGGAAAACTAAAATTAGTATATCAGATAGGACCAGAAGACGAAGCGTTTTTTCCGCCGTGAAATATCCTCTTCTAATCCTATATGTCTGGGGTAAGAGGTTATGATGGATTGATAGATTAGCCATGTGGCATCTTATAATCTTTGCCAGCACTCTGTGAAGAAAAAGGATCGCCCAGCCTTCAAAGATAAAAGTCTAAGACTCCAGAAAACATTTCGAAAGAAAAAAAAACATCTATACTCCTCTGAAAAGAAAAAGAATAAATTTAAGCACCCGAGTTTTTTCTATCCCTGGAAGAAGACGTGGGCGTGTGGGTGTCAGTATCTTTTAGAATCTTTAAAAAAACATTTCAAAAGAAAATAAAGCTCAAACTGTATAATTAATCCACTAAGAACAGAAGATCTCTCAAGACCCAAGTTGTTTAGTACGTACGTACATTTTCAAAATATTGAGACCTCCCCCCCCCTTCACATCCCCCTTGGATAAAAATACGCATTGGATTTGTAGGCCTACTAGAACGTTTTTCCAACAATTTCGGACCCCCTCCCCTCCTTGATGCATACAGACTTAATGGAAGGCCACCACGTGGGCCACCAGTAGCCCCTGCTGATTGTATAAGGTGATGATAGGGGGGACCCAGCACTGACCAAGTGGTTCTTTGGGTTCAATTCCCAGTTGGTGCTGGATTCACTAAGGGATGCAGTACAGCAAAAATGATTTCCAGGTTTTGATCCCCTGCTGTTTGCCCGCCCTGTCACCTTCATCTCATAGATGCAATCACCTAAGACAGAATTCATCCCAACTGGTTTTCACCATGAAAATGACCTTGGCTGTTGGTATGGCATAAAACACTGAACTCTCACTCACTTAATGGAAGGCCTGTAAAGAGATAGTGGTGGACGTATATGTAGGTTCATCAGGTATCACAGATTAGGCCTCGACTTATCCCCGGCCCCAGCCCTTCCCCGTGCCAGCTGTCTCCCCCCGTCACAGATCGCCCAAAGATACCCCCCTACCCCCTAACCCCCCTCCCAACGGCTGGCGCCAATTGGACCGGGCCCCGCCAAAGGTGAGCGGTGGATTACATCTCCAGACGGCGTTAGAACACCTCCCGGGTCGTGAACTGGGGCTGGGGTGTGGTTACAGCCAGCAAAAACAACCCACAGCTTGTCTTTTCCGGATCTGGTTCGCTCGTTTGTAACTCTTGGCTTCCTGGTGTCTAACCTAATTAGGTCTGGGTTTATTAGGCCTCTAGGAGCTAAGCAACTCTGGTCGTGCTTTTGTTGTTTTCTGGGTCTTTTTTTCGGTACAACTTGGGATAGATTGTTATTGCTTTATCTAACCAAAAGACACACATGATATTATGAGACAATCGCGGTAAAATACCCTATGATATAATAATTCCTTTAAGATTTTTTTAATGTAATTTTTTCCATAAGTTCTTTTTAGGGCCTGTCATAATCCGGTCAGGATTCCCTGCCCGGCAGCTAAAAATTGAATGATCCTCAGGAAAACAATGCTTCCAAAATAGAAAATATTTAAATTGACTTGAAATGAAATCCCTTTACAGCCATTGACCCACCAGTAACACTCAAGTATATTGTCAGTGATCCCCATCAGTGTGAATCTCCTGTTACAGACCTTACACCCTCCACTTGACCCCCTCAGGCCGTTACTGAGGGGCCGTTATATAACAGACAAGACTGGAGTTAGATCCCAGTTAGGGGGCAGACGTGTGGATCCAGATCTCAAGGACTGGGATCTGGTGCTGTTTACACCCTGAGTGTATACACGGAGCCTTCCGAGGGGAGATAGAAGAGGAGGGTTCACTTCAGACCAAATTGAGTAACTAACACTTAAGCACAGCAGTGAACTATGTTAGTAAATTTTACCTTACCCCCAATCTTGACTGGATTTAGATAAAGAGGTTACAAAACAGAATAAGAAGTATAAAAATTGGGGATAACGAAGTGCAAAGCATAAGATTTGACATTCGGAATTGCTAGTTGTCGTGTTCCATACCATTGCCCTTATGTAGAATATCCCAGAATATTTAAGTCCAATGCTGCAGTAGTTATACCTTGAAGGAAGAAGTCACCCTCCTCCCCCTCACGAAACGTCCCCCGAAGCCCCATCACCTAGCTAGTCCCACTACCGGTTCTCCCACACCTGTCCCCTCACCCCTACACGTACACCTGAGCCACCCCGTGGGGGTTCAAGGGAAGAATAGGCCCCCAGTAGCCCCTACAGGTCTTATAAGGCGACAATAGGGGGGACCCCTCACTGACCAAGTGGTTCTTTCGGTTCAATTCCTGGTTGGTGCTGGGTTCACTAAGGGATGAGGTACAGCAAAAATGATTTCCAGGTTTTGATCCCCTGCTGTTTTCCCGCCCTGTCACCTTCAACTCATAGATACGTGAAAAACTCACCGTGAAAATGACCCTGGCTGTCGGTACGGCGTAAAACACCCAACACTCACTCACTCTCCTACACCTGTGCCCACCTGTAGTAGTCAGGGTAGGTGTTCCCCTCAGGTCAGGTCAGGTGGTCAGGTCTGTCTGACTGACAGGCTGCTGCGGGAACCAGCCAATTACCACACGCCCCTACACCATTACCATACCTCCGGGTGGCCGCGCCCCCCCCCCCCCCCTCACCCCTCATACCCCCTATACCCCCCAGGCCCTGTAGTATAGGCCTTTTGTAGACAGGATCTCACACATGACCATATATTTTGGTGACCACATGGTGGTCACCACAACCATGTAGCTATCAGGAATGTAAATTCTCCGATTTTTTTTCGGATTCCCAATTTTTTCTCTCTCCAGCAACCCCTAAAAATCAGTTTTAAAATTTGATGTTGAGAACACAATTCACATCGCTACAATAAGATGCTATTTCCGACTTTTTCACTGTCGTCAACTTACATCCCTGAGCTATGATAATATGCATTCATAATTCAATGATTTTGGGGTGAATATAATTATGTTCTGGATGTTTTAGAATTTAGGATAATAATAGATTTAAATTGATCACCAATATGGCACCCAGCCCATTTTAGGTGATGTCATGTGCATATCGTCTATTAAGCCCTCCGGCGGGCTACTCTGGTTAACCAGGTTCCCCAGGTGTCAACTCAAACCCGGCGTCCTCGTTTAACTGTTGATGGTAATAACTACATGCTGGTGGTTGGGGTGGTGGGGGAGGGCAGGGGGTGGTTAAGGGTGTGGGGGGTTGTGGCCCAGCCGTGAAAGTGGTGTGTTAGAAAATCACTGCTTGAAGGATAGGCTGTATGGAGTTTAACTGTAGGCTTTGTGTATGGGACTGTAAGTGTGAATTACTCAGTTCTGGGTTGATAAATGTGTTGAGTTTAGCCTGTGTGATTATGGATGTCAAAACAGGATGTTTTCCTTTTGAAACGTGAGGGGTGACAGGTGCCACAGATGTAATCTCAAAACAACAGAAATAAACAAAATGCGTCATACAAAGCAAGCTTTGCATGGCTTTAGGGAATATATTACTTGCAGCAATCCCTTCAAGAACTGCCCTTGATAATGTTCAGCTGTAAAACATTTGGCTTGAATATTTATAACTTGATAAATTACTCTCTCTGCTCAAGGCCGATAGATTTAATCTAGAGAGTGGGACGGCCATTGGATCCTGTGGGAAAAAGTCTAGACCTCCCAGACAGATACGTTGTCTGCCATACACATGCATAAGCCATATAGAATAGGGAATATAGCGGTGGTAGGAAGGTGTAATTGATGGCGGTCAAGGGATATTGAGAACCGTGGGAGGTCAACTTAAGCCTCATCCAACATATCTTTTCTTCATTCCAACCATAAATACATCATAGAATGGAGTAGGAAACCTGCATATCAATCTCCCTTTGTACACTTGCATACACCTTCCTCTAGGCATAATGCACTTTACCCTTAAGCCCCATACCCACTAAGCAACTTTAACACAGTTGGGCAATGGATTGACGCTGAAATCGGCTGATTCTACCCTTAGGATCGGAAGATTTAAGCACCAATTCAGATCAAACATGCACATTTCAATATACTATACTAACAGGTGATCATAAGAATCAGCCTATTTTAGAGCCAATCCGTTGCCCAACTGTGTAAAAGTTGCTTAGTGGGTATGGGGCTTTAATTCACCTACTCATTCATTGTCTGGGACTGTAGTGCAGGGGGTGGCTAGACAGTCAGTAAAGCATTGAGTGTACTGGTAGGGGTGAAGGTGTGGGAGGGTGTGGCGTGTGGGTTGGATGGCGTGATGACTGATCAGCCTCCACTACCAGCAGGTAAGGCACCGGCCGAGGCATGCAGCCATGCCAACTAATCACATAGCACTGACCATCGGTCAGCTGCACGTGGCGGCCGGACCAGATGGACCCGGCCGGGGTGCCAGAGGTCACCACAGAGGTCATCGGCAACCCGCTCCGGGAGCTGCTCAAAGCATTTCTCACCGCACTAAAAAATTGCTCGCTTCAGAGGTTCCTATGATTCAACAAATAGTTTTAAAACATGGTTGCTGGTTGAACTTCTATTCATTCTATATCGTTTCCAGAATGGATCTATTTCAAGTGATAGGTTTAAGGGAGATTTTCGCCATTTGAAGCGAATGTGAGTTCAAAGAGATAAGTATACCGACTTAAACTGACGGGAGAGCGAGCTACCTTAAGCCTGAATGTAATCCACCGATGTTATTGGTCATGTCAATTTGGAGCTCTACTTAGATGGTTACTGAGATGGCTACTGAGATGGCTACTGAGATGGTTACAACATAGGTAACAAGCGCAGCTTTAAGACATCATGAAAATGGCCTTTGTAGCAAAATTGGTGTGAAACCTTCAGCACTCACTCCGATTTCAATCAATTTCTGTTGAAACGAAAACCAGGTAACATAATGCAGGTTTAAAACGCAAGAGTAACCCCTTGCAGAAATAGAGAGGCCTGTTATTCCGTCCCTGCCGACCCCTGGAGCTGCTCACCTTTAACCCAACCCGACAAGGAGTAATACGAGCAGGTGTGGGTTGTATCGGGATACCGCGGGTTGACCTTCCCCGAGCGACCCCTGCACATCTCCAGTTAAGGCTGTCCAGCCTGTCCGCATATCCCCAACCCTAAAGCAGGGGGTCAGCAGGGGGGTCAGGACCCCCTGGCTTCTTAGAGAAGCTTTCCTGCTCTTCGTGCTGACAGGTGAAGGAAATGGGGAGGAAATTTAGCGAGCCCGGCATCAGGGTATGCATGCCGCCTCCATTCGCCATCAATAAGCAATGCCGCACAGGACATCGCGACACGTGTCGCTCGTTACTGCTGACCGCTCTGCTTATGGCTGCTGCCCACTGCTTCTCCAGGCTGTGATCTTTAGACCTTGGCCACCCTGGAGTATGGAGGAGATAGGGGAGGAGGGAGGATGTGCTTCTATGTTTGGTTTGAAGTAGGCACAGCTGGCCTGTGGTTAGGGATCTATGCACCGATCGCGATTAGTTGGCGATTAGTTCAGCCACCACCTGAAACGAGGATTTGATCACCCACAACCCCTGCCAGTAAGTGTTTGTTTCTGTCATCTATTTGACAGAGTACTTTCCAAGGTTGGCTACCTTAAACCTAACACCAAACCTGACCCCTGACCCCAAGTGCTGGACCAGGCTAGGTTAAGGCGGGTGGCGGGTGGGCTCATTGCTTCCTGTGTTACCACCCCCACATACATCATACATCCCACACTGACCAGCAGGGGTCAAGACCCTACAGGAAGGGGCCCTGGAACATGGCTCCTTCTCCGCCCCTACCTTATCCCCCAGCACGCCCGGCGCCATATCCCTTCGCCGCCGCCAAGAATAATAAAGACACGGTATAGAGCGGCAGCGCATTGATTTATGGTAATGGCGGCAGGTTCCGCTCAGCTGGTGCCTGTTCGGTACTTGGTAGGCAGCGGTCCGTGGAGAGTAACAATACCCAGATCAAACATGGCTGCTTCTACTGCCTCCCTCCCCTGCTGCTACCCCCTCTGTCCCAACTGCCACTCCCTCTCCTCTCGGCCCAAGCTACACCCCTCCCCTCCCTTAAGTAACTCACCCCCTCCACCCCTTTCCTCACCTCTCTCTCTCTCCCCCACTACTTCCCCGTCCCCCTTACCTCCCCACCTACATCTCTCCCCTCCCTCCCCCGTCCCCCTACCCTCCCCCCCCGCCCCTCTCCTCCTCTCTGCCCAAGCTACACCCCTCCACTCCCTTAACTCACCCCTCCCCTCCCCCACTTCTTCCCTCCCCACACCCCTCTCCTCACCCCTCTCCCCCTTTCTTCCCCACCTAGATCTCTCCCCTCCCTCAACCCTCCCCCATCCTTCTCCTAACCCCTTCCCACACCCCTCTCCTCCTCTCTGCTCAAGCTACCCCCCTCTCTTCCTTCCTCTCCACCCCTCCCTTTACCCCCTCCTTCCCCAACTCCCCGCCCCATCCCCCCCTCCCCCCCCTCCTTTCCTCCCCCCCCCCTCCCCCCCCCTTCTCGTCACCTGTCTACCTAATGACGTACCACAGAGTGCAGAAACAGGAGAAGCCACTCGGGGAAGTGGGCCGTACAGAAGCCAGACCAGAAGCCACATGTTCCCCGGCCATATATAGCCTACAACCAGGCCTCCCGTTACCGTCTTACTCTATAGGAGGAGGTCATAGAAGCCAGTTCCCCCGACCTTTATAGCCTGACTGTCTCACTTTTCTCCTTTAAGACCTAAGGATGCTGCTCTGAGATAAAACAACAACCACTCAATTGTGTGAAACATATATACTGTAGTGCAAGTTTAGACAAATTGATATTTATGACTCTATGAGATCTAAAAATATAAGAAAAATGACCTGGCAAGTCTCACTGTCTTTTTCTCATAGTCCCAATTCTTGGCATTGCGTATTAAGGCCATTTATATATAGAGGGAGTGCCAGGGGTGATATCCATATATAGGAATGTCAGTTAGCTTAGAATCCATTCAGTTTCATAGAAAAGTCGAGGATCACAAGCAGAAGTATAAAACCTAGCTTATCCCAATGACGAACGAATCTGAAGAAGGAAGGGAAATAAGGCCAAAGCCTTTTGATAATGATAAAAAAAGATTTTGAAGCACCGGTGCCCAGTAGGTATAAAAGCTATTAGCTATTATCAGAAGCCAACAACTAGATAAGGTAAAATGTAGTTTGTGAAATGCTGTAGTGCAAAAATCTTATAAAAGGTCATATAAAAAAGTCTCAATTAGAAATAAGCATCTCAGAGAAACCCTACCAGCCCATATAATTCCATACGATACTGACACAGTACCCATAGCCTGCAACGGTACCTGTGAAGACTTAATCAAGGTTATCTACTTAAGTCCCCCGCACACAGAAGTCAATAGCGGAGTACGCCGCCGCTTACATCCCCACACAATAGTGAGGACAGCTTGTCGATGGCACCTCCTTTATTGGCCGAGGCCGGGCGGGTAGGGCTGGCTTTATTTGGGAGGGACGGCCTAGAGGGGTGTTCAGAGAACACTTAACACCCTGGAGGAAGGTCATCCGTTAGTTTTGTGAGTAGGGAGAGAGTGTGGCTTCTGAAAGGAGGTGTCGATTCATGTGGCGTCATAGAGGCTTCTTTAGAATGGTCTATTGTCCTGTGTTACTGTATGAGTTCTGCACTGGTGGTGTAGGTAAGAACTTATACCAGTACTTCATTCTCTGTACACTGATTTATACGCACCAATCTTCAGTGCTTAATCTAGCAAAGAATAGTTTATAAAACTATGTTTTCTTTTATATCTGGTAGAGTACAATCTCACAGCCTGTATATGCTGATTGAGAGAGATTTGAAAGTAAGCAGGAAAATTACTTGTAACAATTGAGACCTCATGTAAGATTACATTTATCGTATAGATTGGAAACAGGAACCTGCTCAATGCTAGACGTTTATCAAGTGCATACTCAGGATCAGTTTGACCAAGAATGCATCAGTTCTGTCACAGCATATTTTCCATGAGTTTATCTCTGGCTTATAATCATATGGAGGAAAGGGAGGGACATGGGGCAATCTGCAGAGGACAGAAATGACTCTATGCAGCCGGATTCTTTTTAAAAAATCTCACACAAATCGACATCAAGGACTCATGTTTATAAAAAGATATGAAGGCGCTTTTTTTTAGTATGTGGAAGAATTCTGATATCTGAGTAAATGATGCTCAAGAGGTATATATTCATGGGGTCCGGTCAGTGGCAGTGGTTGGGAGGGGGGTGGGGGGGGGGGGGGCTTCGTCTGAGAGCTTTGATCGCCATCCTTTGATAAAGAGGCAACCAGGGATGGAGTTTTGTGGAGAGCCAAGTGTTCAAGATAAAACTTTCTCAACATATAACGATAACTTGTCTAAACAGCGTTTGAAAAAGAAAATTCTTAGAAATATCCAATCGTTTGGCCATGTGATGAGGGTTGACAGAAAGTACCATTAAAATACCAAAGGTAAACGAAAGCCATACACAGCAAGCATATAGATAACATACCCATTTTCTCTCATAGTGGGGTCTGTTAACAACATTTTCGTTACGCGGCGGATAAAAGCACCAAATTTTGCATGAGGCACCTCTGAGGCATAACTATTGAATCTAGAAGGGGAGCCATCTTGAAATACCAAAATGAAATTTTGACAAATTTTGTATGTTTTCAGCATTTGAAATTTAAGGTATTTAACCAAAACTTTTGGCTAGCTTCGATTAGACCTATTGTATAGATTCGAAAGGTAAATAATTGAATTCCCTGTCCTATAATCTACCAATTTGGACCATAGCAATGTGTTTCTAGGCATTTCAGAAGCTTAGATATAAGATTATTTCAATAAAAGTCGGCCATATTGGATTTTTGGCCCCCGTCTGGGTTATATTGATATTTCAAGGTGGCTCCCCTTTTAAATTCAATGAAGGGGTCCCAGGGGATCATCATACCAAATGGAATCAAGAAATCTTGTGGCAAAAGAGTAAAGTCTATATCCTTTCTTTTGACTTATTTCGGAATCCAGCAGTCATTATCAAAGGTATCATGCTAATGAATTCAGCCATTTTGAAATTTATGTTATTGTATTGGATGAATATCATACTTATTGAGCCCTCTAGGCTATTAACAACTGATATTGGAACCATTTCCCCTGGCCTTATGCCTTTTTAGCTAAAAATAATATTTCTCAAAATTGGTCAGCCATCTTGGATTTTGGATTTCCGCATTGACTTGAAACATAAATAATTGAATTCCCTGACCCATAATCTCTCAATTTTGACACCAACCATGTCTCTTTAGTTTTTTTAGAAGCTGAGATATAAGAATTTTTACAGTAAAAGTCGGCCATTTTGGTTTTGGGGCCCCCACATCTGTCCTATTGATATTTCAAGGTGGCTCCCCTTCCAGATTTGATAGTTATGCCTCAGAGGTGCCTCATACCAAATTTGGTGCTTTTATCCGCCGCGTAACGATTTCTCAAAAAAATGACCTTAACAGACCCCACTATCAAATTAAGCAATGCACACAAGTTTCCAAAATAAATCTGGCTTACTTCAGAATGATGACAGTGTTGGAATGAAGACATAGCGGCCAGGAATTGTGCCAAAGGCGTGGTGCTTCAGAAAACCCGGGTATGGGAGGCCCCCCCACCAGTAAAGGGGGCGGGGCGGGGGGCTCCATCAAAGGTACTTCTTACTGCAGGCCACATGGTGGGGGCATTGAGGCGTGAAGCGTATGGAGGCAGGAACGTGAGGTGTGGTGGGGGCTGGAGGTAGACTGTAGTTACGTCCAAGTCCGCTAGGCGCTCAAACTAGGACTGTTAACCAGCAACCATTTTAGGTGGGAATTCCAACCTGTATGCCAGCATGCTTTGGGGCTGTTGGTTTATGGCAGGTAGGACCATAAACCAGCCTGAAGCCCAACAACCATTAAAGGGGTTTCCCATGCCATTTATAGAGGGCCAATAAAAAAAATTATTCACAAATTTTAAGTGACCAGTAGTAGTGGTGGACTCTTGTGGGTGTAAGGACCTATTATGCAAGAGGTATCTAGGTCATGAAAGGACTAAGAAGAAGAAGGCCAGTGACCGCGGGGTAGGTTTTCTGTGGTGTGAGGAGCGAGTGTTGGTTAATTTACACGTTTAGTGACGTGACGTGCTTAGCAAAGGCCGCAGGGGTGTTGGGTGGGTGGGGGAAGGGAGAGGCTTTATTTATAGTCTTTCACTTTTAGAAAGATGGGGGTGAAAGGATGAGGGAGAAATGGGCCTCTGGCGCAGGCGTAGAATTGAGCGGGGGGAGGGAGGAGAGCTGGGTGGTCCGTATGGTTCACTGTAGGCCTTCTCCATTGACGCTTGTATACGACACACATGTCCTTTTCAGTCCTGCACCCAGGGATGAACGTATACAACACCTGAGGTGGCAATTGAAGAGATTGGAGAGAAAAACAACATTTTTGGGGTAACACAACTTAAATCTGAACTCAGTCAAAAGGACCGGAGACGGTATACCTTAGAGATGACAAAAGCCGACAGGAAGGCAAAAAAGGATAGAATGGGTAAAATATAGGGACCATTCCCTAGGGCGCAGGGAAGCTACAGCTAGCCTACATTTATGACAGTACTCTAGGTTTTAAACTTTAGATGTACATTAGGTTTCTGTGAAAAACAGGGCCATTAGGGACTAATACAAGGTACAAAGGAAGGGTTGAAATAAAGCAAATATGACCTTTCCAAATCAGTTCCCATCAGAATGCATATATCATAGGTCAAAGGGACAAAGGACTGCTGCAGAGAATAGTTTTTCCTTCGTCACTATTAGTGGTGTTCATGCCCTAGGTTGTCGAGCCCTAATGCTCCATTTAGAGAGATGAATTATGTTTTAAATTGGATACAAACCTCAGTTTTAAAATACTAACATTGAGGTAATGGGCCTTATCTAACCAGTTTTAATCATGGGAAACATGCGAAATGAAGTAATCTTTTTGAATCACACAGGCTATCAAACAGTCCATCGAGTGTGTGTTTTATGTTTCAATGGGGATGTTCAAAGAGAATAACTTGAATAGTGATAGCTCTGTGTAGAACATAGGCATACGGGCCATAGTACGACCTGATTATGAACGATGAGTCACAAACAGAAGACATCAATACATCAAAGACTCGAAGCAACTGATTAAACAACATCATTCAGGTCTGTTAATAGAGCGTTGTGGCCCTATAACCTAGGACATACAGATTGTTAATAGTGCCAAGAAAAAAAGTGACTCTCTGTAGCAGTCATTTGTCCCTCTGAGCTATGATATAAGTGTTCTGATGAGAACTGATTTGAACTGTGCCCATACCTCCAGCAAAGGGTACGCGGACGGTTATTTACAAGATTTAATATCCGAGTACTCTTCAAAGGTGATAAGACCAGCTGGGGGCTTTGGGGAAGCTGCAAAACTGTTTGTTGAAATATTAAATTCAAAGAAATCCAATTTCCTTCATCGGTTCCTGACACTTTTGACATAAAGGAAAATAAGACCATGTAAAATTACACACACATGGGGCACCTTTACCTTGGCGGTATATAAACCAGATGCCTCAGGAGAAATATAAATCAGTGTCAGAATCCACCAAGACTAGAGAACAACCTGCCAGGCAATCCAACAAATTCCCACTTCAGCCGCCACCCGCCCCTCACTATAGCCTAGTTTTCCCTAGAGACAGATGAGCTACTAAGCGAAAAGAGCAAAACAAAAAACGCTGATATTTGTGATAATGATATATGTTTGCACGGGAGTCCCTTGGGTAGGAACTGCTGTACAGAGCTGGTGGGCGGCTGGGCCTTGGGGCAGGTAGAAGGATTTGTCTGGTTATTTACAGTCAGATGGGAATGGTATAGACTGGGCCTCAGAGTCAGAGATATGAATGTTGTAACAATGAGGCGCTAGTTTAGACAATAATCATCCAGTCATTTGGTTAAAAAAAAAAAAAAAAAGAAAATACAGTGCGCCATAACAACTTGTCTTCTATGTCATTCCCCTTCTGTGTTAATGTTATTCTAAAATATTTCGTTAAAATCAATGCTTCATAGAAACATATTTTAGCTTGCCTAAATGCACCATTTTCCATTTAATGCACCCAAAATGCGACATGCGTCGTTAATGTAACCACTGTATCATCAGTCTTTAATAGTTTGAGCAAACTCAACTTATAATATTTGTCCAAAGTACACCTATAGATAAGGATATGAACACAGTGACTTCCTGTAAAAGTGCATTGAGAAATAACGTGGCGGAACACACCTAGGCGGTATATGCAGGGTCCAAACAGCCCAGGGAGAACCGGGAAAACAGGGAAATAGAATTCCCTGACAGGGAAAACACAGGGAATTTCAAAATGGACTTTGCGTTGGAACTCTGTATAGGACATACGTGAAACCATTGGAAGGTAGCTTTGACTTGGCAGACAGTGCCATACATAATGCACACCCCACGTTGTGTCAGTCTAGTGGTAGGAGAAGTATACAGTGGTAGAGCCTGTACCCCTGAGTATATGGGAGGCGAGCAGGAGATGGAGTTATAGAGATGTGTCTGAATATTTTACACTTATATCGTCTAGGTGACTCCAGCCTTGTAGACACCGGTGTTAGGACTGATAACATGAGTATATACCCGAGGCTGGGATCTGACGCTGCTTTTTCTGTTACATTGTTTTTAGTACATTAGACATAGAGATAGACTTAAAGCAGGCAGAACCCAGTATCAAAGGGAGAGCAATATAAACATGTTATTAGTTGGCATTTAGTTTCAGACAGTGTACACACGCATACAGTGTTTACGGAAATTATTTTGAAACATTATGTCCGAAGGTTATAAGAAGGATGTGTCACACAATCTCGTATCCCACGTCGTGACATCAACACGTTTATCTATTTTTCTCTCTTTCTTGGGATACTTTTTAGACAGGTCAGTTGTGATAAAAACATCGGACATGTCTGGCGACGTTTTGCATCCACTGTTCTCTCCTTGGTTTTTAACACGTTTTTAAAACATACATTTTATAATGAATGACTTTTCTGAATAATAATAATAATGAAAATTTTTTTTTTTTAAATCATTTAAAAATATTTATATCATGAAATGAAAAAAACAAGTGATTAATACATTAGAAACACAAGTCTAACCACTCTCCTTTTCTAAGCCTAACCATTCTTCTCTTCTCCCCCTTAGGTATGATCTGGACGAACGAGGTGCTGGACAGTGAATCCCAGCCCCACTACTGGCTGACGGTGTACGCGGCTGACCGCGGCACGACGAGTCGCTCGGCCCGGGTGGAGGTCCTCATAGAGGTAGAGGACGTCAACGACAACCTACCCCAGACAGAACAGCCCGTGTACTACCCCACCGTGGTGGAGAACTCCACTGAGGGGACGTCGGTGGTACGGGTACAGGGGTACGATAAGGATGTTAGCACGACCCAGCTGACGTATAGTATTACCAGTGGAAACCCGCAGAACTTCTTCACCATCGATGCGGATTCAGGTAGGGTTTGTTTCTTGTATATATTGGTGAGGCCAAGGAAAAAAATAGTTGCGTTCCTGTAACCCAACCTACCCTAATTTTTTGACCCGACTTTTTTTAAGAAAAAAAAGGGGGAAAAAGGAAAAATATTAGAATATTACGAAATATCATAGAAATACGGAAATTTTGTCACTTAGACATAAAAAAAGATCCAAAATAAAAAGAATCTGACCTACATACCTTAAGTTTTCCTGTAGTTGTTACTGGAACGCAACTATTTTCTTTCCTTGGCCTGATAGACGTGTTACATCAATGATGGAAAATTGAGAGTGAACTACAAAATCTAGGCTCATCAGTGGATACACTAATCAGTTCCAGGTAATCAGTTAGGTAAAATGCAACTTTCTCACATAGGGTAGTTGCCTTTGATAGAAGAGAGCGTGTATTAGTGTTCATATATGCGGCCTAAAGTATGCCATAAAGGTGCCAGCCAATCCTTGAGACACTGACGGATGAAATATCAAGTAAAGAGTGTCAACCGGCTGAATCTTGACGTATATAAATTGAAGAAACAAAGACAGATGAAAAAGGAATCATCTTGAGTTGAGCACCTCATCTTTTGGCCATATCCCCCAGTTACCTCTCCATCCGTCATACTCCCCCGCAGCGTTTATTACGGCTTGTTGGGTGGGGCCTGAGGTCAGGTCTGGCGGGACAGTTTGCCACTGACCACACCTAAGGCCGGCTCTGACCACTCGGTAAGCCGGCCACTGACTGCACTGACCGCCGCGGTCACACGGGGGGGGGGGGGGGGGGGGCTTAACCAGGGGTCAGGTGGGGGCATTCGGAAAACCAGATGGTGGTTGTCTCATGAGAGGAGCACCAGGGACGGACGGAATTGATTTATTCTTGATTTTTTTAGACAAAAGATTCTTCACACATTGTAAAATAAAAGTACTTTTCCTCTTGCTTAATCAGTTTGATAAGTGGAAATAAAAGTAACCTACGCTCCATAGATTACATTTCTTATCTCAGTAATGCTTTAATTGCCTTTCCAATGCAGTTTTATTAAGAAACGTATGTTTAAGTTTCCAGGTTTCTAGAATGTTGGTAAATCGATTGATAATCCTAACCCCAGAGAATCTACAACTAAGGGCGTAGTAACTCACGATAGCAAAACAAGTGATAAGAATTGCCATTAATCTTTTTGTCATTGAATCATTAACAGTACGCTTAATGTTAAGGTCGCTAACAAACACCTGGAGCAAAATAGAGGCTGAAATTTCTTGAAGTTTCAAGCTTTTGTGAGCCTGGATATTCATGGATATTCAACTTAATTCAATCCTTGAAATATCTGGAAATAAGTTGCTGGTATTGGCCGCTTGAAGATTCAAGAATATTCATGAAAATTCAATTTAGGGGTCATACAGCTTGGATTATCTTGAATGCCTTGTACTTTCTATGACCCTTGGATTTTCTTGAAATAAGTTGCTGGTATTGGCCGCTAGAAGATTCAAGAATAGTCATGCATATTCAACCTAAGGTTCAGGTAGCTTGGATTTTCTGGAAATAATTTACAGTTTATCCCAAAAAGTTTCTCCAACGGCAGACAAATTCCAACATTTACAGGGATTATACATTGGACATTCTATCCCATACTAGTAATACTATGTATTAAATGCATAAATGTAAAGGAAATAAAATCAGCAAATTTAACATGATAAAAATGTCATTTTAGAAGGTCATAAGATGACAACTTCGTCAGACATAAAGTCCGACATTCAAGGGTAACAAATTAGTCATCGAGGGAAAATTGTCAGACATGTCCAGATCTCCAAGAGTGGGGGTGTAGATTGGTTCTCATGTTGCCCTGTCGATATTAAGAAATGGCCCTGTCCCCCTGTCGATTTTAAGAAATGGTCATGTCCCATGTCGATTTTAAGAAATAGTCATGTCCCCCCTGCCGATTCTAAGAAATGACCATGTCCTATGTCACTAATCCCAAAAGAGGCCCTGTCGCCCTGTTGATTTTAGGGGTCCACTCATAACAGTATTTGGGATACACTGGAAAAGAAATAGATGATTAATGCAACTGACGTTGCTAAGTGCTTTTACTCTTCAGCCATTTCCCCTCCTGACCCTTCCTTCTGTACATTGCCATTGTATAGTTTAGGTAATTACCAAATCAACATAATAACCTACCTTAGATTGCCATCCACCATCTATGCTGTTCCACTGCATTCTAGATATGTTACCCCTTGTGTTTGTAATGGCAGGCCCACCTTTGATGTCTGAATTAAGCTTAATTCTTTAATATGCTCTTCTCTTTCTTTGTCAAGATGTCTGCCTCTTTCCCTCCAAAATTCAAATCTCATGGTCATGTGACAAACTGATGAGATCTCAAGGACATTGAAAAAGCTTGAATAAGGTTGAACAAATATGACCAAATATAGAAGTGAATCTAAGTTCCAGAAAATTCAACCTTATCCAACATCTTATATTCTGCCCTTAGAGTAATGTCCGAGCTAATCCATGCTCATTGAATACACAGAAACAAAGCTGGTATTTTTGTTGAGTTGGAATAACTTGGATCTTCTTGAAATCCAAGCTCTCATCAAAGTCCAAGAATATGCAACCTTATCCAAGACTTCAGAGGTTGAAATCGTTTGGATATTCAAGAAATTTCAGGAATTCACCAGCTAGCTTGAACGAGCTTTCCTACGGGCAACAGGTACATTAGTTTGCTAACAAACTCGCTTCATCAGACCTAGTGATTTGGTGCCATCAAGTTGTTGAATACAATGTAAATCACCATCAACAACACTTTGCCATTTACAGTAATGGAATAAAAGTCAATTGTAGATTCCACTTAGAAAGTGCTCGCATTAGAATGCCACTTCATAATAAAGGTCATACCTCGCCTGTGTTGCTCTCTGAAAGGCCCTATTACACTACACGACTTTGAACTCGATATCAGCGTGATATGATAATATTACAGAAAATTCATGTGCATGAGTGATATAATTGTTTGAAATTGGCAATTTGGAGTAGTTTATACATATGTAATAATGAGCTTTGTTTCTAATCATGTGATTTCTCTCCGACATCATTCTATCTCAGCTCCTCTGGGAAGAATATAGGCCCCTAGTAGCCCCTGCTGATTGTAAAAGGTGACAATAGGGGGGACCCAGCACTGACCAAGTGGCTTGTTGGGTTCGATTCCCAGTTGGTGTCTGGATTTACTAAGGGATGATTTCCAGGTTTTGATCCCCTGCTGTTTCCCTTCCCTGTTACCTTCATCTCATAGATACGATCACCAAAGACAGAATTTGTCCCAACTTGTTTTTGCCTTGAAAATGACCCTGGCTGTCGATATGGTGTAAAATACCCAACACTCACTCACTCACTCGCTCATATCACAGCTCATGTCGTGTAATGTAATATCACCAATGTGATAGCAGCAGTATTTCAGTAACCTCCCAGTACTGTTGCAGTAGCACATTGAGCTGTCTAAAATCCCAGACAATGTTTGAGTTTCTTCTACTCCCGCCACTCTCAATTCACTGAGGAGGACGGGCGGCAACGACCACGTGCGGGGGGTTCTTCCCAGAATGCAGTGCGGCCCTCAGGGGTCTGACGTCATTGCCAGTCGGTATGGTTGAGATGACGCCGCCGCTGACGTCCCCAGAGGGCGCGGTAGTCGAGGAGACGTTCTCTGAATCCTGCTCTCTGGGTCCTGGTGTATAGGGTGCTCAAGGAGGGGGTAGAGGTAGGCATAGGGGGAAGAAGGAATTGGTATAAAACGCACATTTACTCTTTAGTGTCTATTCTGAGCTTGTAAGCAAGGTTTCGCTGGATTACTCCATATATTGTCAAGCCATGGCATGACCCATCTCTTGAATAGAAAAATAATTAATACAAATCGGGCAATTATTTCATAGTGTTTGAAACATGCCGGTTTCTATACCGAAGTTTGATTAAGATAGTCATTCCTTGAACTAGGTAATGTCACAGGCATCGTCTCAGACCTCACAATATGACCCCGTATACTGATGATTGATTCGTTTGTTTTCTGTTTATTTTAGCTGTGTAAATTCAGGTATCTATGATGACGGTAAGAATGTTGGTCAAGCCATCTGTCATCTATCTTAATTTGACCTCGGACATAGTGACAGAGGCGTTTGCCGTTCAGGACACATATGCTATGTCGATGCAAGCCACAGCAAAAAAAATAAAATGTGTGCACTGTCCATACGCTGCCATATACAATGAGCGGATCATATCCTGTCTGTCGATCATTTCCACAGAAGAAAAGCATATGAAAAAGGAATGAAAATGAAATTACATGTACTATTTATGTGTATCGTTTGAAGGCGATGACAGGGATTGTGCTGAATGCATCCCAGCCATGTTGGTAGCCTTAGGCCTGAATCCCGCGATCAGCAGGCATCTGTGGGGCGGTCGTATAGGGGAGAGTCCAGGAGAGTCATCCAAGACCTGGATCCCCTGCCCCTGCCCACACACCCCGGCTGGGGCAGTTTATAGTTGGTTTATACCCACATGGGCCGGACCTGTCCCCGCCCGTAAAGATCCGACCGATCCAGGAGCATTTTGACAGTGGATCATCATAACTTGGGCCGGAGCAGTGGGCGACATGTAGGCTTAGGTTATGTCTGATAGGGCGCTGTAAGGAAAGGTACACACTGCATAATTACTCAGAAAAGCAGTAACTGTGAGCCTGACATCTTAACCTGGCAAAAATATCGGAGAAGTTTGATAATTCAGATAAGTTTATTTAGTTTATAGCCTCATTGTAATACCAAAACAATAGAAAGACAACTGACAAAGAAATGGTTTTTGATGAGTATTCTTTTTTTTTTCGCTGTGTAGTTGTGTACTAAAAAGCCACACATTACTTGGACACTTTTAATATATCCGTCTAGATACCAAGGTAATCCAATCACCTTGGACTTTCACTCGGACTATGAATTATGAGAACAGAGAAATCTAAAGTTCAACCTATTTTATTCATATGGAGTTGAAATAACTTGCATGTTCTTGAAATCCAACCTGAATTGTTATGGATATTCAAGAAATTTCAAGTATTTACCAACTAGCTCAGATTAACTATCCCCTAGTAGGCCAACCCCTTCACCTCTGGTGTAGTTCAGCCCCATCCTGCACCTATAAACCTGGAGCTGCTCAGTGAAGGTGGCACTTTGACGAGCAGCTCCCATCTCCTCCAGGAGCTCCTCCAGTGTGCACCCTAAGCGTCCCCTTATCTGGGTCGTAGACGCCAGCTGGCTGAGGGCCCTGGTTAGGGCCCCACCCGATAACCCAGACCTCTAGTGAAGGCGGTATTACACTACACGACTGGACCTGGGATATGAGGATGTCGCGGATAAGTCTCACATGTTACAGATAAAATTCCTTGTTAAACATATGAGAAATACTCCTAATTGCCAATTTTTAACAATGTATCACTCCTGTACATAACCCCACCTGTAGTAAAGGCAGTATTACACTACGCGACTGGGGCTTCGATATGACGATGTCGTGGATAAGTCTTACATGTTACAGATAAAATTCCTTGTTACACATATGTGAAATACTTCTAATTGCCAATTTTAAACAATTATATCACTCCTGTACATAACCCCAGACCTGTAGTAAAGGCGACATTACACTGCACGACGGAACAAAATGCAGTAGAAATTCAGTGTAAAATCTGTACAAAGCAGTAGGGGTTGCAGCAGGGTGTCAGTGCTAAATCGGTGGAAAAACGTATGATTCCAGTACTGGAACAGCGGTATAAAAGTATGTCCGAAATATTATATTTAAATGAGCTAGGGAGAGCAATCAGTAGCATTTCAGTAGCTCATTTAAATGTTTTAAACATAGACTACCGATCTGGGAATATATATGTGATGCCATTTGGTCCGGGAATTGCGCCGCGATATGACGACGTCGCAGAGAGGTTGCATATATATTAGAGATAAGATTCTTTGTTACACATGTCTGAAGTACTCCTAATTGTTAACTTTTAGTAAATATATCACTCCTGTACAAGTAAATTGTCTGTAATATCATTATATTACACCAATATCGCAGATCAAGTCATGTAGTGTAATACCGCCTTTATGGTACCGCCCACTTGAGTGGCACCACACAGATACCCTGCTTTAAGGACACATATATAGGACCCTTACTCCTGTAGCCCAACTTAATGGCTGTAGAGACTTTTTTTACCGCCAAGGTACATCAAGGGAGAACCCATTTGTTGGTTAATGGTTGTACTTCTTTCAACAGCTGAAGTGGCCATTAGAACAGTTTTTCCAGCATCTGCTAGAAGTGCAAATGCGTTTTTCCTCATTTTACCCGAATTTTGAATTTACACACTGAGTAACTAACGGCATTTCACGTAGAACCACTTCCTCATGATGAAATTGCTGTCAATTTAAAGCTGTACAGAAATCAATGTAACGATAATATATAATTCAGTACAACACATTAAACCCTGAAGATTTCAGATAAGGGCGCGCGACTTCCTTCATGCTTAGCCGGTGACATCTCAGCTACCGCCAGTAGCTATCATGTGAGTTTTCACAAGGGCCTTACCCATTCAGCCAGCCTTACCTTATCCGTCTTTTAAAAAGGAAAGTGGCCATTAAATCTGCTGGCGTGTTGCGCACACGGGGTTGGGCCTAAGGAGGCTTTTCTCTTCATCAGGACGTTTCCTGCCCCTCCTGTGCCCGCCGCCGCTTAAGGCCTTAAGTCGACCTGATTGCCCTGGGGGGGGGGGGCACTGACTCCTTGAAGGTTACCCACTGCCAGACTACTGCCCCTACTTTTCGGGACTAACCACTCAATTTTTGTTGATCACCACCTGTTTTTTGGGGTCACTGATCACTGCCCGTAAAATCAGAGTTTGGCAATATCAGGAACTTGAACAAAATCCCCAAAGTTGCTTAGGGGAATTTCTGATAACATTTCCATAGTTTTTCGTGAGAATAAAGTAATATAACAATAAAGCTAAGTTTCAAGTTATTGCTCATATGGTTCGATGGATGTAGTTCGCCACTCTCCTTTCTTTTGCCTTAAATAGACCCAAGTGCCCCCCCCCCCCCCTACCTTACCTGATTGCCCCCTGTCCCGTGCCTTGCCGGGCCTGGGGACCAGGAGTTAGGGCGGCCCGATAAGCCATATGTATGCAGATGAGGGCTGCTTTAAACGCCGACCGTCTCGGGGTGGGGGTCGGGGAGCGCTAAGTGACGACCTGACGTCTCCAGGGTAGGGCTCATATACAAATGACTGTCACTGGCCGGTTTGCAAACGGCCGTTGTACTGGGCCAAACGAGCACGCAGTGGAATAAGTCAAAAAGTACAACAGAAAGATGAGGCATTGCATGCGACATCATGGCCCTTGGTATAACATAGATAAGAAATGCCTTTGTGTAGGTTTGGAACATTTTCTGTAGTATATGCCATATTAAGCATTAAAAAAAGAATACAACAACTTCATTGCCCCTCCTGTCCAACCTGCCTTCGACGTTGCAATATTTTGTAAATCTTGAGAAAAATTACCACAAAGCAATATCATACGGGCCATTTTATACACTTTCACATGATTAGCCAGCAGAATAACCCTTGACAAAACCAGTCCGTCTCCACCATAATTATCTCTACAACAAGGCCATCTCCATGTCCAGCCCTATGTATAAAGCCCATGCTGGCAGACGTAATGTATAAAGCCCATTCTGCTTGACATAACGTATAAAGCCCATACCGATGGACGCAAAATATAAAGCCCATACTAGTAGACCTAACATATAAAGCCCATACCGCCCATACTGGCAGACGTTACATATAAAGCCCATATGGGCAGATATAACGTATAAAGCCCATACCACCGGACATAAGGAAGACGTGTGTTAAATGCAATGCAGTGGGGCCAACCCCGCCTCACAGCCGACTGCTCCCCGGTCATACGGGGTGGTGATTTGGGTAAAGGCCCTATTACACTACATGACATGAGCTGCGATATCAGCACGATATGATGATATTACAGAAAATTCTGACACAAGAGTGATATAATTGTTTGAAATTGGCAATTTGGAGTATTTTTCACATTTATAACAAAAAACTTTATCGCTAACATGTGCGACTTCTCTGCAACATCATCATATTGCAGTAAATGATGTGTAGTGTAATACCACCTTAAAGCGGACAGGAAACATCGGGCCGGGCTCCTCTTCGCCTGATTGGACCAAGACGAGGCGGGCAATTGGGGCCCTGGCGACCAGACTGCGAATCACTCATTACACGGCCCGAGCAGTAGGGGAGTCGCTCATTACATGGCCGGACCAGGGCCGCCTGTATGGGCGAGCTGCTCACCTCCTGCTCACAGGTGATTGCACACGGCCAGGGGCTGCTCCAGTATGGGGGGAGGGGGGGATGGAGTAATCTGGGGGATGGGATAACGTATACAGAAGGGATTCTGCTGATTCAGGCAAGTATTGGTGTCTTGGTCATCCTGGGGCTCGTTGTCAGCACATATGAAGCTGTATGAGTATACGGCCTTGTTATGTTCATATGTTGAATAGGATGAAATAGTGGGATGGGATAACATAATACAGGAGGTATTCTGCTGAATCGGCGCAGTTTGGGTGTCCTGGTTGCTCGAGGGTAATTCCGGCATATGGCACTGTATCAGTATGGCCTTGGCTTTCAAACGTTGACTAGGATAAAATAACCTTATGTAGGAATATAATTCTGCCAGTAATCAGTTGGTTACCTACCCGTGGGTTCTTATCTAAAAAGCAATTTTGCGTGGAAATATCTGAAGGTATCGCCATAGGCCTAGTTCTTCAGTGAATTGTGTCCAATAATCGGGTGCTGGGTGTTAGTTCAAATGCCCTGTTTGAAAAAGGCTACCTTGTTGGAATTATAATATTATCAAGGAAATATACATACCAATGTAATCAGTGTATCTTGCTGGGGTTGTACACACTGTGACACGGCCAAGGCCAAACCTCATAATATACCCTAAATAAGGTGTGAATGAAGACTACAAGAGAATGACCCTAACGTGGTCAATGGGCACCTGTCACGACCAGGTGACCAGTACAGGTACAGATTACCTGTGATTAGCCCCCTCCCCCACAAGCACACCTGACACGGCGTCCTCCACGGTCCTACCCCAATACCCCTACCACCCCCACCTACCTCCGAACCCCTCTGGCCGTCACGCGCACCCAATCAGGGGCCCAAGTCGACCAGTCATTTAGTGTTTTTCCCCCAGTTTTGTGCCAACTAATTCCCTCATCTGGTGGCACGAGAAACCCGCCCTGTTCTTCCCCAATCCCCCTGACGACCCCAAAAAGGGCCCTACCCGCCCTCAGGGGCCCGACCGGGGCCAAGACAATCGTCCTAATCAGGGCCAAAGACCCTAGAGCCCAGGGCCAGGTTTGCAGGGGGTCGGAAAAACAGGTGGAAAAAACGCCAAATGTCACTTCAGTTTTACATAAACATGACTATCGGCTGGGAAAACATGACAAACGTCCGATTTGGCCCGGGGATTTGGCCCTTGCCCTCCAACGGAAAACGACGGGTTTAGTATTTAGGATTTCATAAAGTAGGAATGAGAAGGAGTTTAATATGTAAGATTCCACATATAATGATAAAGAATAGGACGCTTTCCTTTTGCAGAAAACATAGGAGGTCATATTTTATATCATATGCTCCAATTCCGTTGTGACTATCCTTGATATACCACACAATAATCTGTGTAACGTGGCAATAACTCCAATATACAAAGAATCTAAACCGCAATTTCTCAAAGAACCTTTCCCATAAATTTCCAGAAGGAAATTAAGTGAAAGAAATAAAAACACATTCATGTCAGAAGAAAAAATACCACACATTTTCTATAGTATAAAACGCCCAAGGCCAATCCCCCCAGCCTCCAGATGCCCCCAGGCATGCAGTGCCCCCTGCCGGAGGGGCGCCGGGCCTAATGTCGGGGGGCACCGTGGCGCATGCGTACTGTTGTGGTTGGCGAGGTTAGGCACTATGCCCTGTTTACTCTCAGACCCCCTCCCCTCTTAGTCTAACACCCCTCTAAAGCCAATATTACACTGCACGACTTGAGCTAAGATGTGACGCTGTCACAGAAAAATGGCACATATTAGAGAAAACAATCCTTGTTATTACACATATGCAACATACTACAAATTGCCAAATTTTAACACTTATATCAGTCCTGGACGCGAATAGTTTTTAAAATCATTGTACTAATAGCTTAGTACTTTTAATATATTATCATCTTGTATAATATAGCTAGGATCAGACCTAGCAAGTCTACCTCTAGGCAGAGATATTTTACGCTCCCAGCGCCACCTGTTAACAGTATAAAAGGTGTTGCAAAGGTAGGGAGCGAGTTAGTTAGGAGTTAGAGTTTAACCATAGAAATAGAAGAACTGCTTGGAGTAATACCTGCGGCTCCTGTGCAGTACACTGGAGTTTACCACTACCAACAGCCTCGGACAAAGGATTGTGATAGAGCTAAGCACTAGGGCGGTCTGGGATGTGTTGGAACAACTTGTATTCTAAATGTGGTTGATTGCTGATAGGAGATGGGAAGGTGGACTGATAGAGACTTATTCACTGTGGCTTTGACTCGGGATGAGATGTTAATTGAATAAAAGACCTTTCACTTTACCAGCTCCCTCATCGTCCATTTCTTTTGAACTATTGGGGAATGGATGTATTAACTTTTAACGCAGGCTGATCGGATCGATAACCTGGATGAACAACTCACGGATTAATTAGTTATACACATCACGCAGTATTAAATCAAAAACGCTAACAATAGTTCATCATATTGGACCTTCCATTAAGTATGTACGCATCGAGGGGGAGGGGGGTCTGAGATTTTTGAAAATGTGTGTACATTTTAGTACAACACCAATGCGTATTTTTTCCCAAGGGGGTAGGGAGGTCTGAGATTTTTGAAAATGTGCGTACGTATGAATTAAAGGCCCCTTTCGTGAAGATATGGCAGCTCAACTCGTGCAGTGTAATTCCGCCTTCAGTCTCAAACCCCGACTGGTAGGGAATGGTAAGGGGAGCTCGCCGGTAACAGGCGCCGCCCCCGGTTACCCGCCACCAGGGGTCACCCCCAGGGGTCAGAGGTCAGCCTGCCGCTTCCGGTTACCCCAGCCCGCAGTGCGATATGGCGGGACCCTGGAGGAAATGTACAAATAAACCACAGCGTCAGGAGGCACTGGAGGCCTTGTGGGTGATAGGGTTGGCTCAGGGTGGGTGTGGGTATATAAGGGATCGCTGGGGTGTCAGTACTGTGGTGGGGTTACCTACTACTGCACCTGGCTGGGAAGGTTTGGGACGGCAGGGACAGATTAAGTGGGGGGGGGGGGCAAATTTAGATTTCTTTAATATAAAATTCTCAGACCTGGGGGTCCAGCGGCAATTTTCACAATAGGGCCCCCCCCCCCCCCCCTCTGTTTTTTGGAAAAGGCTTGGTCAAATTTGCCTAGTGGGTATGGGGCTCGACGCTCCACCTTGTCTCCTTACGAAACCTTCCCGGACCAAAAGACAGTGGTTACTTCTGTAATCAGTATGTCCTGAATATTCAAATTACTGTACTGCTTCTGATTGCACTCTCTTGCTCATAAAAATATTTCGGACATACTGATTTCCGACTGTAAAAAGACTTATGTTCCCACTTATTTTCACTGATTTACCAATAATGATTATGTAACTGCAGACCCTTCCTGATTCTTTACACATAACACACTGTATTTCCACTGCATATTATCACCGGTCATCTCTAGCATAGGGACAGTCCGATATGGTCAATATAACATAACCCATTAATGAAAGGTGTTTTGGGTTACTTTGACTACACTTAGATGCCTGTCAAGGTGCATGCGATGAGTATTGCACCTTTGACCCATTGAAGTGCATCTGTCAGAATGAAAGCCAGCAAAAATGACTTGATATCGGTTTCAATCGACTTATCGTAGAAGTTTTCCAATAAAAGCAGGGGATCACTTGTCTAATAATTGCCACTCACGGTTATAACCCTTCTCCTCCTATTACTGCCTATCGCTGTCGGGTTGATCACTGATATTGGCCAAATCTACCTCATATTAAAGAATCTGAACGACAGCGACACTATCTTGTTTCTCCATTTGGGTTATCAGGTAGGCAGAAACATCCATGTTTTTGAAGGTGTGATAGGAAAATGATAAACATGTATCATGCCATTATTAGGTCAATGTCTTCTCACAATTTGAGTGCGAAGATCACCAATCTAAATAGTAATTTAGTTTTGGGTTCGAATGTTATGTTTTAGTCTTCGTGCTTTACTAAATCTCATGAAATTGTGCAGTTTTCCTACCGTAGGTCAAGTTCCCTTATCAATTTTCTGTTGGGACACAGGCGCCGAATGTTAGTGTAATCTTATTAGAATCTTGTACTTAGTTCATGATTTCAATGATTGAACTTTGCCCCATTGAGAAAAAAGAAAACGAAAATCATTTATCCAATTTGGGATGAACATATATATCTTGTACAAAATGTACCACCAAACCAACCAAGGAAGGACTCGTGTACTTGAGAATGGTAAATATAAAAAAAGTAAAAAAGTACCCAAACCAAAGACAGAACACTTTGGCCCACATGGTGTCTTTCCATAAGACACGTGGCGCCGTGTAGCGGTGATACACACCCACTCAAGGTGAGTCAGGCTGCACTGAGCCTGGTGCTGTAGGGAGGTTATGGCCATGTTGTATTGTTTTATCACCATGTAGACTGCGGTGTTGTTTCCTAGATTGGTCTGTGATACCCAGAAATAGCACTAGGCCTGGCCAGATGGTGACCGCTGACTGACCGCACTCACCATTATACATGTATACACTGACTAGACACCGATTTCAGCCTCACCATGCATACTCTATAGGTACAGGCTAGACTGTGAATTCACTGGGATGTAGCCAGCGCAGCAGCCCCTCCCCTGCTCCCCCACCCCCGCTAGGTAGGGCCTGCCAGTAGCGCCGTTTCGGGGAGGGAGTGCCGAGAGAGGGGTGCTAAAAGATGTTGGGGCCCCCATACAAAACTTCTCCTGAATAAATGCTACATACCTATGCTTGCTAACACGTTTTTCCTTCGTGGGGCACACATTTGTAATGTCCAACAAGTAGTAATAATGGTGTATCAAGGTGTAGAACCCTTGAATGGGACTGAAACTTTCAAACATGGCGGCTGGACTGTGGGTTCCTATACCAGTGTCCTTTGCGGTTCTGGGGGAGCATTCAGTTTTTGGTTGATGAGGCTACACTCTGCACCATGCGTACTACTTCATGGTATTCTTGTACAAAGAGCATCATGTTGCAGAGTGGGTGAGTCACTCTATGAATGATGGCATGGCGGACTCACCAACATGTGTACACTGCTCACAGTCAATTAAAAGAAGAAAGAAGGGGAAAAGGTTTGACAAGCACCCTTTACATGAAAAGCTACGTAGACAAGACATTACAGTATATCAAGCATTACAAACAGTCTACTGGTATGAGGTGAGTAACATATATTTTTACAATTCGTTTGGCATTATGCCTAGGTGACCCAATTAGAGTTTTTTCATCTGGGGGGGGGGGGCACTTTTGTCTAACTTTGTATAGGATAATTTGAATGGCATTTTTTGGCATTATAGTTAAAGATACATCCTTGAAAAACGTGGAATTAATAAAAAAAGATGATAACTAAACTTAAAAAAATGTGGGGGGGATGGGGCTACTTGCATGTTGGTGAAAATTAATTTTTGGAGGTTTTCCAAACATAACCTGTTACGTTTTAATTTCAACAGGGGCAAGGAGGGGGAGGTTGCAATACATCTGTTGTTGTAGTAGGCCTGTCTGCAGTTTAAAAAATAGAATTATTCATAGTCTACATACCCCATGTCCGATTTTTTTGAAGGAGGGGGGGCACTCCACAGGAATTTTGCATTTTGTCAGAAATTGATGTCTCAGCAAACACTGCGTAATTCAAAGCCCTAATAATCATAATTATTCATAGTCTACATACCCCATGTCCGATTTTTTTGAAGGAGGGGGGGCACTCCACAGGAATTTTGCATTTTGTCAGAAAGTGATGTCTCAGCAAACACTGCGTAATTCAAAGCCCTAATAATCATAATTCTATTTATTTTGAATTCATTAGATGGCCAAGAATGACACCCAGTCAAATTATGCTCATAACTATAGATACTGTAAAGGTATATATTTTCGCACTGCTAAATTTTTGTGCAGTCAGTACTTTGTGTCAGTTTCGCACATTTTAAGCATTGTTATGAAGGCATGTCTTACAGGTTTGATTTTATTCTGATGTTCATGAGGGCATTATGATGAACTAATTATGCAATTTTTGTAGTTATTTGTCGAAAATTATGCATTTTACAGACAAAAATACGTTTTAGAATTCTTGTCACCAGGTACAATGATGGGGGCCTTAAGAATTTATATTTTCTTGATAAAAACAGGATTATATCTTCATTTTCTTTATAAATGACGGACCTATCCAAAAGTACCAAATTATCTCGACATTAGTTTAAACTGATATGGCATCGTTTACACATCAACATTATTATGTAAAATTTTCAAAATAGACCTTTGCGTGAAAACTAATGACAGAAAAACCTGTTGTTGCCAGTTTTTGTGCATTTTTTCCACATATTTTCCCAAAGTTTCTTGATTTTCCTATATCTTTTTTTGTCAAAACGGCCAAAATATTTTGAAACAAGCTTTCATATATTCTCTAGACCCTTTCCTACAAATAGAATTCATGTTCATCAAGAACTAAAGCCTAGAATACCTCTATGATCCTAACTTATGCAATCAATTGATTTGGGCAGATGAACAACTATATTTACGTTGATTCTTTTCATTTCTTTGATATCTTTTCTCAAAGTTATTTAGATTATCAGAAGCAAATGTTAAAGAGACGTTCTCGTCCTGCCATCGTTAGGCTAACATACACCGAAGTTAGCCTAACGACGCGACGGCTGCCGACGTGTTTTGTGCTTTCAGAATGTAATAACGCTACGTCATTGGTCACGCCACAAAATTGGCACCACTCTAAGATTGTTACAACGTATCAAAACACATCCGCCTCACGGACAAGAAAGCCCCTTTAAATAAGCAGAAATAGGCTCCAGTGCAAAAAAATGAAGAATTACTCACTTAAAGTATTATAGAAAGATATTGTCAATTTATCTCTAAATTTAATATTTTTGCTTTGAAGCAGAATTATGTGAAGCACAAAAAATAAGTATGTTCATTACTATTGATTTAGTAAATGACAAAATAAGGTAAAGCACTGTTTCTTTCCTAGGGACAAGATTATGGTGATGTTTGTGGTTCCTGTTTTTTGACCCTGGAACGCGATTACAAGATATACACGAACCTCCCTGGGACACCTGTAAAGAGAAAGGATCGAACTCCTAGAAGTACTCCACGACAGACCAAGAGGGTAAAATCTTCTCCATTCCGGTCACCATCAGCATTTCTTTCTCCCAACGGATCCGCACAACGTATATCTACATCAACACCCCTTTCAGGTCATAGGAAATCAACACGGGTCCTCTTCATGCCTGATGTCCACTCACCAACAGAAACAGTACAGCGTGACAGGAAAGAAAAGGTGCACCACAAAATTTCCAAGACACTGCTACCGATCCAGAAAGCTCTAGAAAGGGGAAATTACGAGCATGCATTCAGACTCATCTTGAAAAGAAATCCAAAGAAGGCAGGGAAAGCTTTTCAAAATGTTATCAGAAAAAGTATCGATAGAGAAATGAGAGGATTCTTGAAGAAGGGATCAAAGTGGATGGGAAACATTGTTGGAGTGGACAGTATCCTAGACTTCAAGTGGAGCAAAATCATCGAAGAAGCTGAAGATGTAATTCCAACCCTCTTCACTGCACTCCAGGGAGCTATGTGTATGAAAGCAAATGGACAAGGGAAGTTGAAGGGCAAAAGGAGGTAATAGATATGTAATTTTCAAACAAATTTCACTGAAACTCACATTCTGGATTGTATGAATTAACACCTAGTAAATCATCAGCAACTAATATTGCCTCATGGTTCCTTCGTTAAAATTTAACTTTAGAAAATATATCGAAACTAATAATTATCATGAACACTGTTTCAGGTCCCTGGTAACACCACGTCTAGGACTTATGATTGCCATTCCTTTGTTCACACTGAATCCCTGCCGTTTCAAGATGGTTCAGTCTATCTGTGGAGTACAGGTCTGGCGTTCTGGAGGTAGTGAGAAGGTAACTACCTCAATTTTGGTCAAGAAAATTAAATGACTTTGGCTAAAAAAATCAAATAGATTTATTCATCGGTAATACTAACATGAAGTTTTTTGTTTCTATTTAAGTGTATGGTAGAATTTTTTAGATATAATTCTACATTCCGACATGCTTTTTTTCATTTTCATAAGATGTTCAAGTGCCTGAACCACCTGGGTCTGTGCCAGAGTAGCTCAACAGTACGCAAGGTTATCGACTTGTTGTGCAGTGAAACTGACCGAGAGATGAAGATGTACAAAGAAAACCTAGATGAACAACAGGTAGGTAGATTTTTCACAGGAAAACTAAATATTCCATGAAAATCAGATTAGATTTTTGTACAAAAAATGTCAAGTTTCGCTTTCCTTAGATGTTTTGTATCATATTTCAGGATGAGGCTGTTCAAGAGACAAGCACTCTTGGTTCTTCATACATGTGCAGCTCCAGCTTCCCATCAACCATTCTGACAACCCACTTCACCAGTGAAGAGGAGAACAGTGATGACGAGTATTTTCTACCCATGGCTGACGAGAGTGTCAATACAACAGCTGCATCAATGCACACACTCAATGCCTCAAAGCAGAAAGATGAGTCTTTGCTTGAGACAGAAAGTAAGTAGTTTGTCCTTCTAGTTATTGAAATGGCCGCTGTACAAATGTTTTTAAATGATTCAGATGTGATTTTTGTAGTTTGGTATAAAATCAGGAACGAACATTGGTTTACAATCTTCCTTCCTTGATATTTTTGTAGGTCCAGGATATGCCTTTGTTTGGGACAATATCCAGAAACAGTCCCAGGTTCGTGACAGTTCAACAACCAGTACCAACACAATGCATCTGTGGGCCAATTCCTTTGCTGCCATCAACCGGGTGAACCCAACTGGATTGAACGACAATGATCTCACGTTGAAAGCGAAGGACATCCCCATTTCAGCATTTTTCCACTGCAAAGAGGATGAAAACATGCTGCGGCAACGCATGGCTGCCATCGTTGGAAGGATATTAGTCTGCCATTTGAGGTACTTCCGTGACAACTATGAGGATGTGGTCACATGGCACATTCCTCATTCGTATTCTGAGGAGATGACAAGGAAGAGTCACATCGTAAGTAATGGATATCTTGCTGATTATATTTAAAATATAACATCTGATTTAGTAAATGACAAAATATGGTAAAGCATAACCAATAAAATCTGTTGGAACTTTGTTTGATATAAAAGCATTCTTATCTTTTAAAGGTGAACATAGGAATCATAGATGAGAATCCATCATCCAGAGCTGGAGCTATGGGCATCATGATGAATCTTCAACAGCACGTACCTCAAAGGCGTGATGGAAGCTACAGAGTTGTTCCATGTCATGGAGATGGTTTGTCCATTGAGAGAATGACAGATGCAAAGAAGGTAAGGATTGCTGATCCGACCACTGATGACAAGCTGAGTGGCCTCGAACAGACACCCCAGGAATTTCATCACAGGGGCCTCATGCTCCAGGTAAAAAAATTCTTACATTTAAAGAAATTTAAAGTGAAATTAAAGAAAAGAAAGCTTGTTATTATTCTCATTATTAGTCTCATCAATATTTGGTAAAGTCAAAAAAATAGACAAAGGCTATGTTTTTGAGAATTTATATATATATATTTTCTTACAGGAAACCATGAACATCATGTTCAGCGGACGAAGTCTCAACGAAAGAGGAACCTTGTCACAACTACGAAATGCGTTCAATCACAGAAATGCGACAACTGATGTGATGAACAGCTTCAACTCAGTTGAAAACCTCATCCGATTTTGTACTGAGGCCCACATTGTGTACTACACCATGATCCTCCTTGGACTGCTGACAGTGTCTGATACACCCAGAGACATGAAGACAATATCTTCAAAACCAGAACGACAAGAGTACTTTGATGAAATCTGTTACAGGGTTGTTGATGAGCTGTGGCTTCTCCCAAAACACAGCGAGTTGAGCGAGGTCATTGAGGCGGAAGTGAGTGGTGTATCCAACGAGTGGTGCTTTTGTGACGAAGGTAATTATAAATTCAATATCAGTATTACTGAAAAAATTGAATTCATGGCATATTCAACTTATATACGAAATGATGAAAGAGTCAGACTAACAAGCACTCAATACCATCAATACAAAAGTCAAATAATTTTGCAAATCTTGATTACTTTTTTTCACAGAAATCGATGGGGCAACGTTGATCAGGTGTTCCAACCAGGACTGTCCTCTTGGAGGCTGGTTTCATTCTACATGTGTGGATGTTACTGCTGAACAAGATCTTACCGATGATTGGTGGTGCTCTGCAGAATGCCAAGAAACTAATTCATCTGTCCTTTGCAGATGCAAAGCAAAGAAGCCTGACACAATGATTCCTTGTTCTGCAGGAAATGACTGTAATGGAGGATTTCGCTTCCATCTTGAGTGTGTCCATCTAGAGGAAATACCAGGTATTCTAATACTTATATTTCTGTATTGAAATAGGATGTGTTGGTGAATTTTTGTTGCTGTATCTTATTCTTATTCAGTTAACTAGAAACTGATTTGTTAAGCTCACAAACGCTTTTATTCAATGTAACTTTTTAATTTTCAGAAGTGCCTTGGTATTGTTCTCCCACGTGCGCAGAGCTTGGGGGTCAACAACAAGACCACATGCGTAACTATGCTGTTGCGTTAACATGGTATGGACTCATGGACATGGCTCATCGGGATGCTGTACGGGAAGGGGATGGCCTTGCAATGATGGGGATCTGGCGGATGAATATCCCTCGTTTCTGGTGTGGCAATCACTACAAGTACATGATCATTGCTCACAGACTTCTGTCAGGTATATCACTTTTTTTTCTTAAGAGGTCACATTTTCCTAGATTTATGTCTTGAAATTTAAATAATCATATTGATATAGTATTACATATTAAAATTTGTCATTATGTCATAGGCGTGTGTGAAAATGATATCTTTTTAACACCAGGAGTAAATGGCTGGTTGCCTCCACGTCTCATTGAGGAAATCACACACAACCGCACATGCAACCTGCAAGGAGGACCTGGCCATAACATCGCTATGGATCGTGTAAATGAATTCCTCAACAATGAGTTCAAAGGTGAGTTTTTTAGACCTAGTAGAGTTAGACAATTATTAAATTATTTTTATGTTTGTGTGATTGCAGTTATTTGTTTCCATAACTTTTTATGTAATTTAAATGTGGTACTTAATATTTGTTAATTATAATCCCACAGAAATCCTTGGCAACGCACATGGTAATTACTCAGAGGAAACAGTTCGAAGGGCAGGCAAGATGGTTGGAACTATGGCAAAGGCCATGGACCAAGCTTTTCACATACAAGTGGCTGAAACAACCTTCGAGGGAAGTTATCGAAAGAGGTTTGACTACAGAGATGATGTTGAGACCTTTGTCAAAGAGTATCGTGATGACAACCTGTTTGGATTCTTCCCAGGAAGACAACATCCTTCCTTCCCAGGCTTCAAGGGCATGTTATCCATAAGGCACCCATCCAAGCTGAAGGAACGTCTAGTCCGGTATAGCAAGAACCTAGACAAACAAAAGGTTGCCCAACTGTAAGGGAGCAAAGGTGCACTTCACTGTATCTCAGATCCTACATTTAAGTTAGTTGTAACTGTGAAAGTTTCCATGATGGTTCGATTAGATGAGAGATGCAAACCAAGAGTATTGGTAATATTTCGTTTGTAATCGAAAGTGCGAATTAAAAAAGGTCAAATGATTGAAAAAGATTACTAAAATAAAGGTGTTTCAGTCCAGACAGTATTTTATTTGTTTGAATTTTTGCCTCATCACAATATATAATATACACGATAATGAAGTGTCTATGTCAGAAGGCTTCATAGTGAAAACTTGGTATTATCTCGTTTAATAGACCCGAAAACAAGATATTGCTTTATCTGAAATACAGTAAATTATCAATAAAAAATTGACCAATGAAAGTTGTAATAGATACACTATTTCTCTGTTTTAATGTTGGTCTATATTGGAATAATATCCAACATGGAGAGGACAAATTTCAACTGAATCTTTATTCAAAAATACGATCTCGTGCTCTTAAACATTAACCCTTTAGACCCCACTGATTATGAGGACAAATTGCTGGATTTCCCCAAGATTTGTTTTAATTCCGAAGTTCAAAGGATAACCCACCCTAAAATATCGAAATTATAGAAATTTAGTTTGAGGCATGGAAAAGGGAATTAAATAAGCTTTTAAACAATATATTTGCCATTTTTGTACCTTGATTACTCATTACAGTGTTGTCTTTGAAAAAATTTGGAAAAATAATGGAAAAATTTAAGTTTTTCTGGGCGGCTACGGCTAGATTGTGGAGTACACCCTCAGGCGGCTATGGCCGGATTGGGGTCTAAAGGGTTAAAATATATTAGCTTTAAGCTTATTAACAAAACAGTCTTTCCCTTGGAAAAAAGATTTAAAGACAACTAGTCCAGGTTTTCTAAAAAAAAGAAAAGAAAAGAAAAAAGTGTAAATGTTGCCATTTAAGTCTGAGATATCAAAATATCTATAAGTCTATTTGTCACAGTGGCTGCAGCATGTAGCACCTGCAACCTTGCAGTTTTCTGGGGTATCCAGTATGCCCAGTCCTTGTGTGATCCCTGGAAGCACGAAGTGCTTCATAATCGTCCTCCTTATACACGCATCCTGATTCTGTCGAAGGAGACTGAATACATGTTTGTCTTTTGGGGAGATGGTTTTTGGGTACCATATGGCCTTTGCTGATTTCCCGTCACGCCCAGCTCGACCGACTTCTTGCCAGTAGCACATCATAGACTTACTCTTTCCCCAGTGAACGATCTGTCTTATGTCTTGTACCTCAACACCCATGCCAAATGCAATAGTGGAGACAAGAACACGAAGACAGGTGTCTGCTCTTGGAAACGTTTCTAGTGTGTAGTCCTGTAGTGCCTTTCCAATTTCACCATGGTACATTGAGACAAGACGCGTCTCCAAAGCTCTCTCACCGGCGTATGCGTCTGTTCCCAGGGCATTCATCAGGTGAATGAAGATGTCTGCCACAGTATTCACCGAGCTGCAGAATATGATTGTTTTGGGATAGGACTGTCGCTGCCCACGTAATTCTTCAACAATCCAGTCAAGGTCGTGTTCATAGTCATACCTAATTTGGTGTTTCACTTCCAAGAATATGTTTGGTCGGTCAGGTAACATGGAGACTATTTTCATTTCATGGTCTTCCAGGTGGAGTGCAGACTTTATTTCCCCCAACACCTCACTGGTAACAGTGGCCGATAGCCCAAGGATTGGGGCACTGGTGAACTTGCTACGAAGGAGGGCCATCTTCAAGTAGTCTGGCCGAAAGTCGGATCCCCTGTAACAGAATTGCAAAAAGAAGTAATAATGTACGAATTTGACACATATTCAATGGAACTGTTTTAAGTGTGTAAAAAATAATGAGTTAATAGCCAGTTTGAATTGTTCATATTTCTAAGAAAGTATAATAGTTACTGAACCTTTCTAGAAAGCTTTAAACAGGAGAACAGCGTTTGAGACTAACGCTTGCCTGTTGGCCAACAGCCATCATTTTTAGGACAGGGCCAATGAAAAAAAGAGAAATCATTATTCAATTGTCCGGATGGCTGATGACTTTTTTGGCTGTCATTTAAGCTCCTTACAGTAGCATTTAAATACATTTTATTCGCGTCCTAATTTAGTCAGGTAATTGAAAGATGTTTTCCATTTCTTCACATGAAAATATCTATAAAAATCTGCAGAATATTACCATTCAGATAAACAGTGGATTTCATCGAATGCCAACAAGCTGACGCGCCGATGGTATTTCTGCATGTACGAGACCCATGGGCCACACTCAAGAGCCTCAGGCGACGCGAAGACCAAGCTTGCTGTTCCTGTACGCACAGCTGCAAAAATAAGCAACTTAATTCAGTTCCTCAATATATAATAAATATTCCATTATTCACTGGACAAGTTTTTGTCTTACATTGCGAAAATATACATGGCGGCAAAAGGTGTGAAGTAAAAAATAATGGCAAAGACTTTGCCTAAGCACTAAGAATCAGGAGTCCTAACTGCTTAATGATGTTTTTTTTCTGAGAACCGGAAATAAGTTATTTTTGTCATAAGGAAAAAAAACTGATTGATTTTTGGGTGAAAGATTTTTTCTCATTGCCATATATTTACAATAATACTACCTTCTATGTCTTCTTGACTCATCTCTTCCATCTTGGTTATAGCCACGCTTTTTATGCCCATTGACTTGCACCGTTGCACCTGATCAAAAATCAAGGACCGCAGAGGAGTGATAATCAGCCCAATATGAGGACCCTTTTCCGGAAACATCTGAAATGATAGAAAAAGGGTGGATACATGTGAAATCAATGACAAATTGGGGAAAATAATTAAATGGCAAAAGAAGTCAAAAGTAGCCCTTATTTCATCGAAGAAATCTTCAAAAAGCAGTCCGTTTTGAACAGTAAATTAAAAGATTAAAATAATAGAATATCATATCACTAATTGACATCACAGATGGCAACATGGTTAGCCTTTTCTGAATTGGGATGAACTTTTAAGTATCTGACGTTTATATGAGAGCATAAATAAACACTGAATACTAATATATAAAAAAAAAAGGAAGTTTGGGTCAAATTATAATCTTTAAAAACATTGTTGATGCTTGTAAATAAGGAAAATATCAAGTTAACTAGGCCTAGCCCCCTGACGTTTCTGGAAACATCAGGAGCCCGTAAAGATATTTTTACCTCAAAATGGCGCAATTTTTCAAAAATCATCACAAAAATAGGTTTGACCCATAAAGTCGTTCCCTTTTATATAAGACTCCAATTAAACCTTTAGGATGCGTACAGATAAAATGCGTCCATAAAAATGCATTAATTGTGTGAAAACTTGTGACATACATATGGGGGTGGATGCCTAAAATCGACAGTGTGACATGGGCATTTCTTAAATTCGACAGGGCGACATGGCTATTTCTTAAATTCGACATGGGACAGGGGCTTTAAAAAGAAAGTTACATGGGACAGGGTTAATTCTTAAATTCGACATGGGACAAGGATCTAAAATGAGATATAGGGACAGGCGACAGGGCCGTTTTTTAAATTCGACAGGGGACATGGGACCCCCCCATCTACACCCCCATACATGTATAGAAAACGTGTGTATAAAATTATTGTATGTACAAAAACGTGTGTACAAAAACGTGCGTATAAAAACGTGTGTATAAAAACGTGCATTCAAATTTAAAGATCATGTATTTCATAACATTATAAAAACGGCATTTATTTCAGTTTTTATCAACAGATTTTGAAAATTCAAAAAACGTGTAGAAGCTCATGAATTACTGTCCATTATTAATGTGATGGATGCACGATATAACTCTTAAAATATCTGACAACATTAAGGAAGGAATGGGAGACAATTGGTACTCACCTCGTCCAGCAATAATGGTAGGAGGATAAAAGTTAGGCTTTTGCCAAAACCAGTTGGAAGGATAGCCATAGTGTTGTTGTTGTTGAGCAGATTCAGGACGACTTCTTGTTGTTGACTCTTCAACTTCAAACTCATATGATACTTTATGGAAACACTGGATAAGAGAACTTCTAATCGTGCAGAATTAATCTCCTCCATGACGAAATTCATAAGAATTAATCTGAGCAAGAAACACAAACAGTTCAGTGCCCAAATCCCGTTTCTGGCGGCAGGGGACACACAGACAGACAGATAGGTCCCTCATTTGAAAAACTGACTGCTCCCTTCAGTCCCGGAAGTTTCGTGACGTCACTTTCAAGATGGCGGACACAGCGTAAGTGTATACACGTTTTTAGTTAGGGTTCTGTTCGTCTCTGGAATGGGAATATCCAGAGGCGAATACTTTGTCTAACTGGGATGCAGCTTGAATAGTTACAGCTATGTGATGTTTTTCCCTGTATAATGCTTTTTAGAGATCAGAGAATATCTTCTTAACCTTGTAATACTTAATTCTTCACAACTTGATTTCTCCTTGAATTGGTTTAACTTAAAATAGTATTGACAATTCAGGCTTGCCCTTCTTCCATTTCTCACTAGCAAAAAAACAAAGCCTCTACGTTTCATGAGTACATTCAACTATAGGTTCGACTACCTTGAATTACTGCATAGTTTGAGACAAAGCCCTTGTAGTCCAATGACATTGATCATACCAATATTGCAATGAGTCTAACTTGTGAACATCTTTTTGGCAGAAGAGAACCCATACAATTGTCAAGGTATGAATAACAAATCCCAAACCTGTCCAGCACGGTGCAGAGAGAATGAGGATGACCTGGAAATGACCACCACACATTCCCATGGAGAGACTGACCTCAGAGTGCCCTTAAGGTGACCTCTAAATGACACACAGTCAAACTGACTCCAGTAGTGTGTGCACCTTGACCTAAACAGGGCCAAAGTGACCTCACATGCCCACCTCACACTGCCCACCTCCATCACCTTCTGACAATAAATGCCCATTCAGAATTGGCTGCACATACGTGCCAACCTCGGTTCACACTTTCCATGTTACTCTTTTTATCCGTACTACTGAAATGTGTGTCCCGAGCATTTAACTGTGGCTGGAGAATTCCTTGATGCTAATAGTCATAATTATACAGGGTCAACATTAAGTCTATATGAACAGAATGAGATGAAAAATTAACAGATCAGTAAATGTTTAAATGATATTGTTTTTAGAATCTTTCAGGATTCCTAGAAATTTCCTTTAAAAAAAAAGATATTATTGCAAAAGGAAAACATTTCCTTGAAATACCTATTCTGGATAATCAAGCATATCCAGAGTGCTGAAGGTCTGTCTTTTCCCAGTGCTTAGTTAGAACACTACAGTAGACACTAGGTATCTCTGTTATGTTGCCTACTGCCCGGCCTGATTTCCGTTTGATGACTTTCCCTCGCAGACACATATACAAGATATATATCAACTGCCTAATGGAGCAATAGCAGCAGCCTTGCGAATCACAAATCAAGATATAACTATCAGCCTTTATGTTTATATCAATATCTTTCCCCATTTCTGCCCAACAGACGCGCTTTATCACACCGCTCCACCAACTAAGGGCATAGAGCGACTAGATCTATTGCGCTCCACCTTTGATACTGTGGACCGTTTTACAGTAAATGTACATGACTCAAGTTAATCAATCTCCTGCAGGGGAATGTATCCTCAGCCATTACCCTGGCACGGGGCAGGGCGTGGGCAAGTGCAGGGACTTTATCTTGTAGTTTTCTGTTTTGAGAGCCTTTTATCATGTCGGCTGCATTGCTTGCTTCGCCCCTTCCGGCCCTATGCGTGCTGGAACAATGCGTTTGCCCGATAAGAGCCGCGCGCATAGTGCTTGTCTGAAGAGAGAGATGGGAAGGGCCATACCTCAGCCTCTGCGTGCCATCACATCCACAACAGAATGCTGTGCGAAGTGTGTCAATAGATACAAGGCATTACGTGCTAATTGATGATCGCTGTTGGCCCTGGCCATTGCTGCTCCAGGTCTGAGCCGTACCAACAGCGCGCTGTCCGCATGGCAAACAACCCCCATCACGAACAGCTGATATTAAGCCTTTCACTATCAAGTTGTTGCTAGCACCCATCTGGTCCAATTACACTGTGTGTCTGTTGCAATTTGCTCTGAATTGCCCCAAATCCAGATATTACTTGGCTTGAGTAGATTGTGCCAGATGTTTCAATCCTATAGTGCTTTATAGTAGTTTATGCATAAATATTTGTTTGCTGTTGTGACATAAGGTTAGTCTTTAGCCTAACTTGCTCTGATGCCAGTAATTTTTTAATAGGCTACAGTTGCAAGATACTGCTATAGCTATATTTCACTATAGATGTATCCAGCAAATAGCAATCAACCAACATAATATAATGCCTTGGTGCAAGATGCTCTTTTTGCAAAACAATTTTCACAATTGCTTGTTTTGCAAGATACTTACAATACAAGATGTACTCCATTACTAAAGATACCCCAATTGGAAGGAGCTCAAATTGCCAGATGTTTATGATGGGTAATTGACCTATTGCAGTGTCCTTTATTATCTACAGAAAGGTTCCTTTCATTGACTGTAGAAAGGTTAGACACCTGTTTCTAAATGTTTCTATTGCAAGCCCCCTATCTCTGTATCCTACCCTGACACAAGCAGCTGTGACCATGAGCTGCTCCTTATGTTACATTCCCATATTGTCAGATCCTGCTGCTGCTCCATGTTCCTATTGTTAGTTGCTGCAATCATTACCTACTCCTGCTGGGAGCTCTTCCTGTGAGAGGCTTGTCAGCAGCAGCCGAGGCGCTCCCCAGCGATCGCCTATCACTTATGACAAATCAGATATAGAGCAGTGAATAATGGGCTTATCGCTTAGGGAGTAGGTGAGGTCACTGTCTGTGTAATGATGAAAGATGGTGCGAACGAAGGCGCTCGACCACTTCTGAGCTGTTGTCTACCTATATGTACTAGCAACCTACTGCATGAGGCTAAACAAATAAGAGATTTTATTTCTAAATCCAACTGAATTGTTACCCTCTGCTTCTGTTCCTTGTATTTCTGTAAATGAATACATGGGAGAACAATTGCTTTTGCCTAACGTCATTTACTTTGAGAGTCAGCTGTATCAAAATTTGATTTCTCATATGGTTTTTAATGTGAAGCCAAGTTTGTTTTTCTTTGTTTAAAGCACTTAGTCATATGTACAGTTGCTCTTTCACAGGCTTTGATTTCGAACAAGAGGGAAGCACATTATGTTTCTAAATTTACCAACACATTAGCCGGAGTTGAAAGGAAATGAAATAATATTTGGAGTGGAGAAATGATGAGACACTCGCTTCTCTGGCTTTCGTTTCGATTTTTGTCAAAATAATTGTAGCCTTTGTGCACATTTGCGGAGGTTCATCTGAACAAATTGGATTGGTAAATTTGTCAGGTGGCGGGTCAAATTGAAGAAATTCTCCCAATTTAAACAGATCCCATTGCTTTTAAATGTCATTGGCATTTTTGGGCAGCGAGTTTCAAGGTTGAAAAATTTTCCACTTTCGGGATTGTTTTCCTCGTGAAATTACACCAGAGGCTGCATTATTGTCTTGGATCCCATTTGTTTGGATGGAAAAGGGGAAGTCTATACCAAAAACTTTATCTTGCTGACTACCAAAGCCAGCACGCTGATCAATAAATCTTTTGCCGAAGAAATGCGCAAGGCAGAATTACAGGAATTACCCCGCGAGACTCCCCAGGAAGTCTCTACCAGAATTATTTGTTATAATCAAGTCTAGAGCAACTGTGCAGGGTTTGATTCTGATGTTTTTTTTCCATGGGACTAATTGGTAGAGTGATTTGGCCCCTGCGGAGCGAAAGCGTTCTTGTGAAGAGCTCACATTATTAAGGCCTGAGTAGCTCAGCGCCTCGGAGGGTTAGAGGCAGCATGTCGCGGTGCTGTATTACGCCTCTGACTGCTCCTTTTATGAAGCAGCACTCTGCAGGGAATGGCCTGCCTAATGCTTTACAGGGACAAGTTATGCCCCCTGTGACCCTCCCATGTTTATTGGCTAGCAATTCTGGCTCACAGGCATGCAATAATTTACTGGGGCCATATTCCCAGAAAGAATGTAGAATTTCACCTAGTATGTTGTGTCCCAAAGTTACGGTAATTAAAGTAAATTATTCTGGGATTGGAGAGTAGAATTAATCTTGTCATTTTGAAATGTATTAAAGCAAATATACAGAGTTTAGGGCAGTTAATTCACGCTGACAAACGAGTTTGCTGCTGTAGGCACATTTCCAACTTTACTGTACTGAGCCATTTTCTATCAATTTACATCATGGATGCATGGATGCTACTGAATTCAAGTCCACTACATAATGATTATAATGACAGTACATTTCCATGTAATTAGTCAGTGTTATTACAAGTGGCGACAAGGTCATGGATGCAAGTGATGTCTCAATGTTTTGCCTATTAACACTAAATGTATAGGTACAAGATAATGAAGCAATCACATGATGGCAGGAACTCTAACGACAGGCAGCGCCCACCACAGTATCCTGGTAGTGTTAATTATGGGGGCTGGTCTTTAGGTAAAAATAACAGATTATCGCTAAATTACTACCCGCCTGCTTGGCCTCTATAGGCCCATTACAGCGGCCCAGTTAGACTCATGGACTGAGTACTTATAGGCCGCAGACATGCATGTAAACACTTGGGGGTCAAACAGTCAACCACAGACAGACATATGTGGATATATCTGCATGTATGCGGACTATTGGGGGCAGGCCAATGGGAGTAGATGCCAATATGGGCACGAGCGTTGGAGAATAGTAATGGGGATGGATGTATCTAACACAAGAAACAAGCAGAGTCATATAGATAGAACGCAGTGGGACATATAGTTGTATTTGATTACAATATTGAAATAGATTATAGCAAGGAATTAACACACTGCAGTTGAAATAGCATGGGTTCGTAAGCGTAATTCCCAAGGCACATGGTGTCGGACTCCTATATAATACATAGATAGTTCTGCCTGGGGCTAGCGGGGAGGGGGAGGGAGTTAGCCCTTTGAAATTTGAAATAATACAAGTCGCTGGCCATGTCTTTTCCTACTTTTTTTTCTGCATTCCAACGCATTAAGAACTGAACAAATTGCCCCCAAAAAAGTAACATGTAAAAAATTGCAGCATGACGGGGAAAACACAGCGAATCTGAAAATGAAAATTGAGCGGGAATCCTGTTAGGCTTCTGTCGCTGTCAATATCAAATAAAATGTTACTAAAACCTTGATTTGATAAATACCATAGACTACTCTGACAGCACATCATCACCAAATGATCAGGATATTTGATACATTTGAGGCAATTCTAAAATATCCCTAATAGGTCAAGTTCAAAGTAAAACATTTTTATAAAAGAGTGACTGAGCAAATACCTTGAAGAACTTGGGCAAATACAAGGCAGAAAAGGACACCTATAAAACCTATGGGGGCGTTTTCCTGTACCCAAAAAGCCCTGAGTAAATTTACAAAAGAAACTCGAGTACGGTAATAAGAGCAGCGTTTCGAGTTGCCTGACGGTTGTGAAGTATTCATGAGACATACAGAAACTCTCTACAGTGGGTTCATTCCCATTGCAGTGCATTACCTACTTCTCTGCTCGGTAATAAAAAGGTAATCTATTGTAGCAAATGTCATGTGCCACTTGTTGAATTGTATTTAACGGGGCTGAGCAATTCAGTAAGTCTATACAGCCTGATTTACAGGTCCCTATAGGTTCGCAAGAGTAGTGCAGTCTTGGGAGGGGGCGGGTACTTTTGTTCAAAATTTTATCAACTGTCGTACGTGGACATTCTGGACGCGTACGGGAACTTGCAACAAAGGAAAAAATGGGAGGTGTGCAGTCCCTTAGTCATTTGAAATCCATTTGGCATGTTGTGGATATATTTAGGTTTCAGGCTTTTTAACGTTCTAACAAATCTATCAACATAACACAGATATAGTTCATGGGACATTTTACAGGGATGTAAGTCTCCGACTTTTGTCGGATTTCCTTTTTTTTTTCTCCAGCACCCCAAAAAAGCAGTTTCAACATTTGGTATTTTAGACCATGTTTCACAACATTTGAGGGTACATTCAGATTTTCTCTATGCTATTTCCGACCTTTTCAGTGTCCCCAACTTACATCCCTGGGACAATATTTAGGTGTATTTGTATAGGTCTGACTGACACCTCCCCAAATTCAGACCAGCCAGTGCTTCTGTGCCCACAGAGTTACATAAACCACGGTTTGCTATTCTACGCCCATCCGCCGCGATGAAAAAACTGTTGTTCAAACACGATTTGTGTTGCACTATGAATTCATCAGATGTATGTTCAAGGCCAGGTTTCAATTGGCAAAGAGAGGGGAAGTAGAGGTAAAAAGTGACTGTGTCCACATATAACATATGTCAGGGATGTGCCTCTCTGTTAGAAAGGTAGGCTGTTCATTTGCTGAAATACACCAAAGGCGGCAGATAGTATGATTTAAAGGACCATATTAAGGAAAGTTTCATATGTAAATCACTGTTCGTTTGTTTGAACCACCAGACTCGGTGGTTCTGAAGCACTGGGTTATGAAATATTCCCAATATATCTCTCAGGGTGCAAAGAGCGGATATCCTTTTGTAAAATGTAAGATATTTTAAAATTTAAACTAAAAAAAAGGTGAGATATTGGATATAGAATATGATATTTATTAAATATTCTCTCGTTAAAATGTAAGAAATTGGAAGTTCCATCCAGCCTTATTCAAACCCGTTATTTTTCGCCCTTGGAAACCAAAGCGATCAAAGGAGCACCAAAGCAAATCAAAGCGTATCGGGCGGAATTCTCTAAAGGACAGCGCTCGGACTTTCGCGTACGACTACAAGCAATAAACTAGAATGTATTGGATTTTGGACACTCGCCGGCTACAGCCCCCAAACGCTGGTTGCTCCTTACCTAAGATACTATTTTCTATATGTTTCTATCATTGCGGGAACAAGCTACCCATGTCTTATTTACCGATACATCCGGTAAAACGGTCGTGGCGCGACCCGCCATTGGCAAAATGTGACTGCATAACCTCGCAAAACCGCCGAAAACCTACAGTCCCGCTCGTCACGTGACAGGTGATGGCCGTACTCACCTCAGAAAACATATAGAATCCGATAGAATTGATCGATTTCCTATCTAGTATGGATCGTACATGATGTTTGAGGTCCTGTACCACCATTACTTGGTCATTTATATCGATATTTGAGCAAATAATACCAGAAATCCGATCGTCACCCGACGCCGTGTTAACCGGGTCAAGTAACGCCCACCAGCCTCGCTTTCGATCGGGGAGGAAGGGAACTGGGTCAATCTCTGAATATTCATCAATTTTGCAGACCTATTTCACCATGAACTCAGTCGATCTAACAATAGTTATTGGTATGCACAGATAGATTTCGACCCATAGCTAAGCCTCCCAATGTCCCAGAATCGAATATAATGCGAAATAACGCGTCCAAACGCGTAAATGCATCGCGCCATTTTCTTGCAATCCTTCGCCTCCCCACCGCTTGACACTGTCACTCGGCCGGGTGCAAGTGCCCCGGTCGGACGTGTTGGCGGGAGGCTCCTCTTTCGCCGCCTGGATACCTGGATTACCGCGGTATCTGATGCTAATAATATATATATTTTGGACGAATGGACACCCTTAAACGCATACAACGCATTGACAATTCATGCGTGATTCATGCGTTCGTATCGAAGGCAAAACATTGGATCAATCGGACACGTGGAGGCACTGTCACTGATCGCTGTCATGGCGTCAATCCTTCGCCGGGTTCTCTCCCCATCAAGCCTGCATCGATACATTGAACTCAGGAAACCAGGATGACATTAAACGCATCAATTGTGGAGGATATCCGCATTGAAACGCATTGAGGACTCGAGCACAGGCCTTAACGGTTAGTGTATATCTTTTCCCCAGCATTTGGAATGATACCGTTGAAATCTAGGCCTAAACTCGGCTAGAGGCCTAACACGCAGTGGTCGGACACTGGCAATCTGAAAAATAATTATTTTAGGCCTTATTACCCCTACCAAAATGAAATCCATGTATATATCTATGTTCTCATATATGTGAGGGTCCTATTTGTCATATAGTTTGATCTTTTTAGGCCTAGAAACGCTTGCAAGAATATTTTACAGATGGTATGAAAAAATGACTGCAGGCCTAAGCCCCCTCCGACACTGTCAATGTATTATGGATGCTCCGAAAGCAATTATTTATGATCAAAAAATTAAATTATTTGTTGAATTGTCACTATAGTGTCACTTTTACTTACCTACCATCAAAATATTCAATCTGAACTTTAATATGTCTAGGCCTAAGTCACTGTCAGTGTCTGAATCATTCTCATTCAATGTTAAAACATAGGCGTCACACTGTCAATAAGTTCTCCGGTGCTGTCAGACAGATTCAAAGATTAAAATGATTTGTGAAATTGTCACTATAGTGTCATTTTTTCGGACCTACCATCAAAATATTTTATTAATTAATATCTCTTCTTAGGCTTAGCTTCCTGCGTTAATTCCAATCGGGCGAAATTCTCATTTCATCAAATGATCAATCCTTTCAATCCCCTCAATCGGCCAACTTGTGTTTATCTCAGGAAACAAATAGCTGATATCCTCACCTCGCTCAACATTAATTGTGTATGGCTTAGTAGGTATCATCGTATCATCGTTCCCTATAACTTAACAACAGAAGAGGTTCCCCTTCCAGGTTGTGTAAGGATGTAACGCAGTAGAGAAGGTCACCCGAGACGTGCATCTGAGTGGGTTCGGAAAGAGGGTCGTGGGTGATTTATTTATAAGGAGCTGGCAGCATTTGAGAATCTTTAATGTGATCCTTGTAGATTAGCGGGTGCCTTCCTTGTACGTGGGTGTATCCAGGGTTTGTGTCCTTCAAACTAAAAACGCCCTTGACGCTCACTAAGAGAATTTGTAATCATCTATAAAGGAAGCAGTTTCTCTCTTATCCTTTGAATGATACGTAAACACTAGATTTTTTTTGGGGTAAATGATAGGTGGTTTATTTGATTATGTAGTGCTTTAATTGAAGTGGGATCATTTATACATACAACACAAAGGCAGGTTTTTCAGTGCGCAAAGGATTGCTGTTCGGGTGTTCGTTTATATGTAGGTTAATTACCTTTCGCTACATTAGTTGTACAGGTACTTAAGAGCAGTACATCAAGGATTGACTATAATTACAAGTTCATGTGCATTTAATACACAAAGGACTACTTTTCGGGTATACATTTGTATGTTGCATTTTGCCAAACCTACTCTACATTAGTAATATAGGTTCACAATGTATAACTGCCTCTAGGCAGTTTGACCAGATTTAATCCTTGCATAGGCTGAATTCACCGAAATGTACTCAGCAGAGGAAGATTCGGAAAGGCGCCGTCCTTAAAATCTCTCTCCCAATGCGCCTCGAATCCTTCAAATGTAGCTTGCTCATTTCTGCACATTTTGTTAGCTCTGAATAGAAATATTGAAGGGACGACTTGAAGAGGCAGCGTAATGGAATTGAAGGTGTGTGATTTGAGTGCGTTCTGCAGTGAGGGGTGTGGGGTGAGTGGGTGTGCTGGGGGTGAAGTGATGTGCAGGGGAGAGGGTGTTGTTTGATTGGCGGAGAAAGAACACAACGTGTTACATTCATGGGGCGCCAAGTCAGTTCAAAAATTAGTTTTTTGAAGGAAATAGGTTGGTATTCAGGGTGAAGACTGCTGTCACATAAGGGTGATATCAAACTTTGGTCACACACATACTTGTAATTTATATCACACACACTTTAGTTGTGAAAAGTACACTTCACCTTTTCAGTAGTTTGCCCCCCAAAAATCGACATAAGCCCTTTGTAGGGGACATTGCACATAAAAGATCCATTGACACTCTTAGAAAAGAGTAGGGTAGTGATCCTGGTGGCAGGTTTCTGCAAACATCATCTCATTAATACGATCACCCAAAGCTGAAATGCACTAACTTGTGCAGTCATGAAAACTGCCCTGAAGAGTTGGCTGGACGTTAAACTTCCCTAACAGTTATAGGCCCACTCATGTCTATTAAACCAAGTGGTCTAAATCGCTGCAGACAGTTGTACACAGAAGTTCTCATTGTGGTAGATGTTAACGACGAAATTAGGTTTGAGGAAATGACTAAGATTGTATTCAGACTGTTTGACAGATGGCACCCCAAGGCCCTAATGATTGAAGCTCGTCTTCATCGATTGGCAGCTTGTTCCAGAGCAGGGATTGTATAAGCATCCCCTCCTCCTGTCCCTCTCCTCCTCCATCCCCCGTCTTAGACCCAGGAGCAGACTGCCTACAGGACATAACGCAGCATCTCCAGGTTCAGCCAGGATCGACCCTCGGGAATACAAGGAGAAGTGGGTACAATTGCTGGGTATGGGTGGGGAACGGGTTCTCCAGTATAAAATAACGGGGTGGGTTAAGGAGTCTTCTCAAGTACGATTTTTTCAATTCACACACTTCTAGGATCGAAATACACTTACGTCAGTTGAGTACAGGCATAATGCGCATTCTGAGTCTAATATTATATGCAGACGTGCCCCAGAATGCGCTATAATATTATTCAATATATGCCATAATGCACATTCTGGGCTATGTTAATGCCCTTTACAGACTAGGCTCAGAATGCGCATTCTGTCTGTATTGAACTGTCTTTATAACAGCATTTTGAGGCTAGTCTGTAAAGGGTATTGTAAAAGATCTTATACCTACTGCACACTTGTCACAGAATGGGCATCCTATGACTTAAATACAGCCTCAGTGTGCATTCTGAGGCCTAGTCTTAATGGATATAATCTGTAAAGGGTATATACCTACTATTCAGGACCGTGAGCATCGGTAAAGGGTTCGGGTTGTTTGCTATTTGTAATAGGACAAAGGGAATGGCCAGTTGCCGTGTACGGGTGGGTCGGGTGGTCGGGGAGGCTGGTTATGAGGAGAAGAGGGGCCGGTGGTCACACGGGGCGTGGGAACGGCCAGGTGCCACGCGGGACCCTGGAGGGGTGGGGTAGTAGTAGTGAGGGGTGGGCGTATTAAGTGGTAGCCTTATAGTGTGTTGGTATACCCACATGCCCATACCATCCCCTGGGTTCCCGCTGCCCCCAGCCTGTGGCTCCTGTCCCCCACCGTAGAAGTATAGGAGTGGAGCGTGTCCATATCTGACCTGGGTCTGGATCTCAGAGTGACCAGGGACCAATGAATTAGCTGCCATTAATCGTATTAACTCTACTCGTCCCTTCCGTCGGTTAGTGAGGGTTTTAGCTAGGTCTGGTGGGTTAATCAGGCAACGGGGAAATTGTTCAAAGGAAACTAAGAACTTAATTTCTGTTGCATGAATAGAATAGAAAACATTCACATTATTCTTTTTTGTGAGATTCAGTTGTAGATTCAGGTGGTTTTATAAATCTATTTTATATCTATTCTGCAATGAAAAATAGATGTATGATGTATTTTATGCTTCCCTGTCCCCGACCCATGTGTTTAGCTTGGCACAAATATCATATATACTTGATTTTTAGAATATCGGTTGAAAAAGCTTTCTTTAGAATGCACTAGCCATCACCTTCAAATATCTCAGATACCAAGTATTGAAACATTAAGAGTAAATCCCTCCTACAACAATAACATTAGCACCCAAACCCTGTTTCTCCTGTTCTCATACTGTCAGTACCCTCACACGGTACCACACACCATTCTGACGCCCTTTGTGTTGTTTTGGCCAGTACTCTGTCTAAAAGCCGCACCTTCCGCCTGGCCACCTCTCTGTTGTCCTCTTTTAGGGAGGCAGGATCCGCTGCCGTGCCGCCCTGCAGGCTGGGTTTTAGGTGACATTACTTGATGAGAATGGAGCAATGTGAGATGTAATTATCACCTGGTTACGGTGGCCTGGTGCGGGAGGGTGTGTATTAGGTGGGGATGCAAGATGCAGCAATAAAGGTATCAGTGGAGTTTGCTGGAAACTAAGGAAAACAACAATAACAACTTCAACAACGACAACAGCAATAAGATAACAACAACAATCATTACAACAACAACAACAACAACAACAACAAGATAGCAACACCTGTGTTGAGAATGATAGGTGGAATGGGAGAAAGATAGTCTTGTAAAGGTACGGTCCGCTTTAAAGCAGCCATAATAGGGAAATGTGGAAAATATAACCTCCATTGATGCCTTAAGGATTGGAGTGTCCCATTCGCATTTGAGTAACTGCACTCAAGTAAGTAAAACCACAGAGCTGTCACTAACATTAACAAAGTCACGGTGATAGTAATTTTGCCCACTGGGTATCCACTTTCAAAGATTGAGTCCCAGTCCAAGAAAAGGCACCCTGACAGACTGACTGACAGTGGTTCAGGGACTGACAGATGAAGTGTCCGTCAGCTCTGAGGACTGACAGACAACAGGAGAACAGACAAGACACCGTACAAAGGACACAAACACAAAGGGTGAGGTCGGCAGGGCGGGGTGCAGGGTGTACGTCTTTGATCACCAGTATCTACTGCTTTGATCACAACCCTCCTGGTAGCATACACCTCTCCCCCCACCCCTCTCCTACCCTTCTCTAGGGAGCTGTACCCTCTTAGTCGTATGTCTCCTTTCTTTCCCCGTTATTCACCTTTTCTGCTGATATGATTTTTCTACATGGTGTCATTTCTTGCCCTGTTTCCCCCAATAATCCTTTTCTACTCCCTTGGACGGAAGTCGCATTTATCGACATTTTCTCTATTGTTTCTTCCTTTCTTCTCTTCCCATACCCATTCTTACAACTCCCCCCCTAAAAAAAAGAAAAAATATAAAAAACAAAAAAGAAATTGAGTAAAGAAATAAAAAAACAAACTAACTTCAAGATGTCACCCCTGTGTTTTTCTCACATCCCCCTACCCAACCCCCCCCCCCCCCCCTCCTCCTGTACAAGGCTAACATTGAGAGCGTCCCCCCACGCCCTTCTGGCGCTGCTCCCTGGTAAGACATTGCTTTGTTTTAATGCAGCCGGCGAGTCGGGGGCAGGACGCCAGGTAGGTTTACCGTCGGTCAACCTGATCCTGAGTCAACAGTGTAAGGGATATGTCTGTTCAGCTGATCCTCCAGAGGGTCAGACGGGGCGCCATGCCTCACTCCTCCAGACCCACAAGCCCCTAGTCTTCACTGAAAACTTTGTAAAAAATCCTTTTTTATCAAGGGCCCCTCCATTTAGTACGTATGCAGATTTAAACAAATCTCAGACCCACCCCCTACCCCCACCCCTTGGGCGAAAATACGCATTGGATTTGTACTAAAATGTACGCACATTTAAAAAAAATCTCAGACCCTCCCCCCCCCCCCCCTTGATGCATACTTACTTAATGTAAGGGCCAACGTCTTCATGTTTATGGCATGTTTTTGCTGATGCTCCTTGATACATAAATATATAAAGTGTATCTGTCAAATATATAAGTTGATACAAGTGTATCTATATAATGTTAATATCTAATGATGATCAAATCAGCGATAATGGAGAATTATCAAGAAGTATTGGTCAGTGATCATTGTCTCTATGACAAACATCAGATATAAGACTTCAGCAGGATAAAATGACAACATAGCATATGAAAAAACAAAGAGAAAACAAACCCAAACATATAAACAACCCTAAAACCGACATTGAACGTCTTAATGTATATCCCATTCTCTCAGACGGATCCACGTTACACAATAGTCATATGGTTTTGTTGTTAAACCTCGTTTTTATTCACAACTCTATTCTACATTAACTCCAGCTAACAAAATAACGCCAGGCAAAATACAAATACCATATTCCTACCTCTCTCTGCAATTCCTTCTGTAATATAACTTTTTTTCTTCCTAATCGTTTTTAATACCCGCTTGTGGCATCTCTTTTCGCCAAGAAACTTTTTTCCATTACAGAAAAAAATCCAAATCGAGTAAAGGTGATTCCCTCATGAGAAAAGGAGTGGGTAAAAAGGTGGAGGGGAAGTTAAACAGGGTGGTGATGGTGTGGGGTGTGTGGGGGGAGAGGTGCCTTTGATGTGAGTGTGTGTGTCGGGTGTGTGTGGGGGAGAAGGGGGAGGAGTGTTTGTACTGTTACTCAGCATGGGGGACGAGGGGGCTCAGGGGACAGAGGGCAAAGACAGGGCATTGTTTTTTCATAAGTAGAACTACAGGCAGCATGAGGAAAACCTTGCTTCACGAAAACCTTGACCTGAAAAGTGAAAATGACTTAAAAAAAGGTAAAACTTATGTATTTAGGCAACAGAAGGCGCCATTACTAAACAAAGAGCAATCAAGCTTTCGTGTATATATATATATATATATATATATATATATATATATATATATATATATATATATTCATATAATATATTAATGATATAATGCATACACACGGACACACACACATATTTATACACACATTATATATATATACATACATACACAATACATATAAGTGGAAGGTGGACAACCTTATTCAAAATAAAGTTGGAATCAACTAAAAATAACTATCAGAAACCTGCTATATTTATCCTGTTTGCTGGCCGAGTACTCGTGTACCTGTTTACAGCCTGTACCCTCCCGGCGCTGACCCACTCCCCCAGGGTAGGCGGGGGGGGGGGGGGGGCATTGACCCCTGTGGTACGGGAGGGCGTGCCAAGACCACCCGCCCCTGATTAATTAATTAATTACGGCCCCAGTATCGACCAGGTTCAGAGGGGAGGGCTGACTCCTGGCTGGGGATGGATCTGATGGATCCTCCCATACCGCACCCCCTTCTCAATCCATACACTCCCTCCCCATCCCATACACCCACAACCTATCACTAAAACACTGATCTCCCCTCAGTCCATTGTAACCAGAGATTTCACTCAGCTTGGGTATATGAAAGGATTACATACAAATATCAACATTGAGATGTTATTGAGCTTTTGCGAGGGTGTTGGGGGGGGGGGGAGAATTGGAATAAATTAGCGCTTTTGGATAAGTCCCTGTATTTTCCGTAGCTTTTACCCAAGGTACCAAGCTTACTACCTGGAAATAGTAAGAACCCTCCTTCCCCATAATCCACTTTTTGCCGACCAACCCACTTCACTGTCACTAACTCTGTGGAGGTTCGAGGGAAGAACATAGGCCCCCAGTAGCCCCTGCTGATCGTAGAAGGTGATGATAGGGGGGACCCAACACTGACCAAGTGGTTCTTCGGGTTCAATTCCCGGTTAGTGCTGGGTTCAATTAGGGATGAGGTACAGCAAAAAGGATTTGCAGGTTTTGATCCCCTGCTGTTTGCCCGTCCTGTCACCTTCGACTCATAGATACGATCACTAAAGACAGAATTCGTCCCAACCTGTTTTCGCCATGAAAATGACCCTGGCTGTTGGTATGGCATATCAAGCTTGATGTAAGATATATCAGTATAAATATGAATCCAATTTATACAAGTCGTAAAACATCCATCACTCACTCACTCCTTTAGAGACACCCCCCCTCTCCTCCGTTTCTCGGCCGTCTCTGAGATTGGATATTCCTATACCTTTTCCCCAATACCCTTTACTATTACCTTATACATTGCCAACGGCCCGGTCATCCCGGCCCTATCCCGGCCCTATCAGTATGTCCCGGCGAGCCGTATTTACGTCCACCGGTGAGTAACACTCAGGTCGTCCCCCCCGGCGCTGGTTTACTTCTAACCGTCATGTGCCACCTCCACCTCCACCACGACGTCCCCCCAGGCTACGGCCTGACGTATAGACACTAACATACACCGGGTCGGGGTTCAGTAGGTCTAAGGGACAACCAGTGCGTCCTGGGAAGAACTGGGGGCTAAGATACATAGAATGTAGGTGGTCAGTTTTCAGACAGTACGTTTGTAAACAGGTTTATGTACTAATAGGTCATGTTGTGGCTCGAACTACAAACCTCACCTATATTCTTGGGTCTCCCATTGCCAAAACCAAGAATGATTGATCTGTCTTTTAACTCAGACAGAAACATTACCTTTGACATGCCGAGGAACTCTCTTGGCTATAAGGGTGCATTATATTATCCCATGGGGATTCCACGATTAAACAGCGGACCTACGAATGTATTGGTCCCCGTTTAGGACACTACTCTGAGAATCAGACTGTCACATGTTCCACAGACAAGTAGCCCAAAGAAGCATTACATGTATGTGGATGGCTGCAGGCTGACATATGGGTGGTGGACTAAAGGTGAACCACGTGGGTGAAGGTGAACCACGTGGGTCAGCTGCAGGTGGGGGATGATTACCTTGTTAGCGCCTTATGACCGCCGACCACACCTCCAATCTCCAACACTCCCCTGACCCGGCCACCGGCCCCATACCTGACCACAAATCTCCCTGCAGGGCTAGAACCACGTGCTTCCACTCTGGAATATTTTCTTTTTTTCTTTGTGTTACGTGAGACTATGTAAGCAGTCTTGGGAAAGCATAAAAACCATCTGCCAATAATGCGAAAAATTGAAATCGGAGAAAAGCGGGTTGTTTTGGGGAACCCCCTGTGAGAATTCCTCCGTGGACTGCTGTCAGTGCGTAACAGACGTTGATGTATGGCGTTGCATTGATGTGTTGCCCAGTCCCCTCTCCCTTCCCTCTCTGCAGGCCTATATATAGGCCGCGAGCAGCTCCGAGCAACTCTGAGCAGCTCAGCACAATGCAAAGCACAGTTTAATGTGTTTGCATTCGGACCTGGATCTGTTAAGCATGTGTTGAGGGTAGGGTGTGTTGATGATTTAAGCAGGCATTGACGACTTCAAACAGTCACACATGTACGTGTGTGCACGTTCCACAAAGGGAGCTGTTGGCTGTGATTACCGCACCAGTTATTGGGGAGCGTAACAGGGGTAGCGAGTGGCTGGGTTCTCACAAGGTCATTGGGTAGTACACTACCATCTGTTCTCCATGCTGTTTACCCGCCGGAATTAACGTGTTGGCCAGCAGCATCATTTTCAGATAATTTCTATTGAAGTAAAATAGCCCAGAATTTATGAGAGTACAATCTATTTGAGTCCATTTTCGTCTATAAAATTAGAAAACAATATTATACATGTACTATTGCAGAAAATTTGATAGTTTTCTAATGTCCTTGTTGAGGGGTAAGAGATGTGAAAGAAACGGCTGGTCTTCCACTTGTGACCGTAGTGATAAACTACCAAGGAACAGGGAATCGAACCCCTGACCTCTGGATCGCCACACCAGTATCTTACCCACAGAGCCACACTCGTTAATCAAGAAAAACAAAACAAACACATGAAGTCAAAGAACCCGATCCGCCCCTCCAAACTGTCCCTGGTCTCCGTACTGTGAGTGTGTGGCTTCTTGGCTTCCCTCCTCCAGCCCTCATCCTACCAGCTGTTGTTTCCCATTCCCGCTGATTAACCCTCGCCCGCTGCCGGCCCGGACCAGAACCTGCCGGCCCCACACCTCAGCGGGTCGGGCGGGCCTGCACGGAATGCGCTTTTGGTTACAAGGCTTTACGAGCTTGAGGTGAATGAGCTTATTTTAGACTCTCCCAGGTACCAGGCCGGCACAGACGTGGGGATGACACGGTGAAGATAGTATGTCCTGATGCGTTACTTTGAAATCCCAATATCAAGCGTTGTGATAGAGCAAGTTAGCAGGCAAAGTGTACTGAGTTTACATGGAAATTCTCGGCCAAAACAATTTTTTTTTTTATATAAAATGGTCTCAATCGTTTTGCTTTGAATTAATGCAGTCTCGCAGCATTCGTAATTTGTTACTTCACTATTAATGATCTACTGACTCATGTACAACGAAAAGGTAACTATAATATCTACAATCGGTAATCCCAGTGAAACTAGATAGAAATATTATGAATAAAATCTTGAGCTATAAATGAAAATTCCTAGAATTACTTTTTTTTTTTAGCCTTGCACGTGAACCCAGCATGTAGAGTTATCATGCTATTGTCTGATTCAGTTATTGTGAAGCCCTCCTATCAACAAGTCCTGTCACATAGTATGACCTCAGGCCCCTCCCCAACCCACCACCACCATCACACCTCACCCCACCCACCCAACACCCTACGCCTCTTCCCCCCGTCTCCTCAGCCCCAAATTGGACAGATGCCGTCGTCGAGATTTATGGCCGTCTCTAGTTGGCGTGACAGAAGGCAGGGCTGGTTTTTGATGGTGTGTGTGGGGTCTAATTGTCATAACTTCCCCTGCACCTCGCCCCGACAGCTGCTTCAGGCCCAGTCAACCTGTCCACTTCCATTCCCCGCGCTAACTCACAGTGCAAGGTGTTTGTCATTTTTGTTGCCTTGAACAGCGCCCAGGAAGTGTCTGTTGCCTGTAGAGACCCAATAGCATTGGAGACAATATAAGATATAATATCCACAACTATATACTATTAGGTTGTTTACTAGCTTGTGTTGTTATTTCTGTTAAGCCTGAGGACGAACCAAACAGTTTGCAAAAAGTTGAATGTTAAACTAACAGCCAGGCAGGCACCAGCAGGCTAGAACATATTGATGTTCACCAACTTATCCCATTGACTTGGCATTGCATTCATTGAATCAATCATTATGGACAGTTCAAAGACAGAAATAAAGCGCGGATTTAGGGGTTTAAATCACATGCTATAGATATACTTTGAATGTCAACTTAAGTGGAGATTTAATACATAATAGACATGTTAGAAAGTTGTATAATTCACCTTTAAATATTATATAGGATGTGTGGTTCCATACAATAGTTAAGGAAACAAATCAATCAAATAAAAAATCAGCAGCATCAAAATCAGCCTAACAATACCTGCCTTAAATCACAACAGGGTTCCTAGACCCTTGCCAGACTCATCCCAGTGAATAACATGGGTAACCCTACCCGGCGGTGCTGGCGGCTCCCCCGGCCTCCGCGGGCTCCGCGGGCTCCCCTTTGGTGTTAATACCATGGCCCTGATTGAGGGCTGAAACGTCAGAAGGCCTCATTAACACCAGAACCGGCAAGAAAACGCCACCCAGGGAATTAAAAGTGAATATTATACTCCGGCTAATTTGGTGAAAAATGCACAGCTTTTTTAAAAAAAGGGACTTGGTGTTGACCGAGTCATGTTTCTGGAATTGCGCTGGGATTCTTATTTGGTTGGTGGAGTCTCGTGTTTTTTGGGTGGTCTCAGAACCGTGGGGGTTAGGGGAGTGTGCCTGGAAATGATGCAGGATAATTAGTGAAATGGGAATGTTGATTGTTCAAGTCCCTGATTGTGGTATCCTATGGCACTTCCTGGGACATATTGAAGTGATTCTATAGTAACTTCTTAATCTTCTGGTCATTAGAATTATATTATAGAAATTTTTATTTATAATCGCAGGAGGATGTTACGATCATTTGTTTAGGGTTTTACACCAATACACAGAATGTAACGTTTAAGAAGCCATCACAGAAACACTACATATATATTTGTTCCTTTGGTAGCATTCTGATATGAAACAGGTTCCCAATGTATGTCCCTCACAGTTGCATTTATGGTGGTTCCTCGAAATTGAAACCCTACTGTTGGGCCTTGTTGTTTGACATTCTGAAAGTTTCCGATCAGCAGTGAAGTGCTATATACGTCGCCACTCGATAATAATACGCCAAGGAAGAACTTATGTATTTAAGATGTGAAATAAAAAAAGAAGAAAAAAGAAAAAGACTAAGTCAGCAGTAACCCTTCAGTGCATTCTCTAGCTAATTCCCAACCACCCAGTCCCCCCTAAGGTTCCCAGTGGGCCTTCTCCCCAAATTCCCACTGAATCTCGCAGATTCGCAGAGATTGCAGATTCGCGATGAAAAGCTATATACGAAGCCACTCTCTATAATAACAGACTTATCAGCGGTGTCCCTTCAGTGAATTCTCTAGTGGCTGATTGTCAACCCCCAACCCCCATGTTCCCAATGGGCCTACCCCCTCCCCTGGTACTCCTAAGGTACCCACTCGGCTACCCCCCCTCCCCCCAAATGCTCCAAAGGTACCCACTTGGCTTCCCACTCCTCCAGGTGCTCCCCATACTGGAGTCATGGTGTGACGCCCCGGTCCCCCTCAGGAAATGGCCTCCTGGAGGAGCCCCCGGTTGGATCTCTTTGTGGCCTCATTTGTGGTCTGCTCCGTACCTTCCGCCGGCCGGGCTTCCTGCCGCGCTTTTTTACCTGCCCCGGGCGCCCGCTTTTCAGCCCGAGTTTAGGCAGCGGCGACCTGCTCCGGCTTTCAACACTGGGCCACTAAGTGGTCATTTGTCAGAGCGTTCTGCGCCGACTTCCCAAAGAGGTCGTTCGGAGTGGCTTCTCTGTTTGGCCACCCTATAGTGGATGTCCTGAGCACCCTTACAGGGCCTCGGGCGGCGCCGAGTGCCGGTCGGGCCAATTCGGGGAACGGCTGCCTAGAAATGCCTAGAAAAGCTTGTCACTGCCGTCTTTCCGGGAAGTTGTTTGAAGTGGCTTCTCCAGTGGCTTCTGCAGTGGCTTCGACAGAGACTCGGCCAACACGGCCCTGTGTGGAGGGGCCGGCTGGGGGAGGGGGGGAGGGGAGGGGTAGCCAGCCTCTACCCTTCACCATGGTCAGTGCCACCTGTCCCGACATCACCAAATAACCAATGGGCCTTCAAATGGGGGAGGGGGTCTAAGATTTTTGAAAATGTAAGTACGTTTCTGTATAAATCTAATGCGTACTTTTGCCCAAGTGGGGGAGGAGGATCTGAGATTTTTGAAAGTGTGCGTAGGTACTAGATGGAAGGCCCCCAACTGCCCCTCCTCGCAGCTCTGACTACCCAGCCTTAACACTCAGTCATGCTCAACGCTATTGGTATCTGGGATCGTATGTTTATTTGGGGAAAACATGTATGCTTTAGGTAAACCTTTAGGATATAGGAATTCGTTTCAAAGTGTCGTGGCAAATTTTATTTTTTGACATGCTTAAAACCGTATTAAAAAACGGCCATCTTCCCTTAAAACCGTAACTATTATAGCATGAGTCGTCCATCAAGTATGTATGCGAAAGCCCACAGCTCCCTTATCCCCTAAATTTAGCATTGGTTCAACTTCTTTATTCTACAAATTCTCACCGCCCCTAGATGCGGTCGTAATTAACGGAATGCCCAAAATTGATTTTTAGTCGCGTGACCTCATGTGAATCCACCCAACCTGAATGTCTGGGAAACAAGTGAAAATTCTCTCTAGGGCCCAAGCATTGTGCTCCCTGATTCATGTAAGGGAGCGGGGCGGTACATTTAGGCGAGACGCTCCCCTCGCATGTCCTCTTTATAGGGCGAGTATAGATCGGTCTGTTATGACGAACGTCCTCCTTACACTAAACATGCGTGTGCCCAGCGCACCATGTATCGATAAGGGACATCCATTTATTACTTTAAATCTATAGTCCTCCCCGCGTCCCTATAGATTACATCGTTGACCCTGTACCCCCGACTCGCCACTCCCCACACTTCTCTTCTCCCCTCGGCCCCCTCCACTGTACCCACTTACATGTGTCTCTCTCCCTAGGACCCCCTAGTCCCCCATGGGAGCCCGGGGGTGCGGCTGGCCCCTATCCGTCTTGATTGTCTCCACTCGGCCTATCATGGTCGGATCAGACTATAAAGGCTATATTCCACCACCCGAATTTCTCACGATTTCAGAAATTGCGTGTGGGATAAGGGTTAAATAAGGACATGTTATATACCATTAGAACAGTTTTTAAATTCTCTTTCAAATGGTATGTAGCATACATGGGTTTCTATTATATTTCAAGTGAAAATTCAAAATTAGCAATCTCAAGTAGCCAAAATCACCTTTTTTAAGGCGCTGTTTAAGGGCTCATGCCCTATAAATTCCCCGTCATGCACCGCGCCCTTATTGATCCGCCCACCCCCAACCCCAGTCGTAGCCTATCAGTACGACCGGCGGGAACCAGCAAGGCCCTCGGCCTAAGGGCATCAGTCATCGTCCCGGATAACATCAACGTTGGGTCCTTAGGCCTGTATTCCACTAGGTGATTTGATCTACTGGAAATAAAGTTATTTCTAAAATTCAATTAAAAATATTATAGAAACCCATACATGTAACATACCGTTTGAAAGAGAATTAGAAATCCTTTCTAATGATATATAACATGTGTGACTTAGCCCATATGATATTTAGTGGCGATTTTCAAGATCGGCAAATGGAATAAAGCCTTAACCCCCACCCCCCACCTCCCGACCGGACGGGCCGCTCTTTCACATAGAGATGTGAAAAATAGATTTATAATTTGCTGGGCCTGGCCGACCGTTTGTTGCCCACCCAGTTCCTTATCTCTGACAGACAGGGGTGGGTTGGGACAGGAGGGGTGTGAAAGGTGCCATAAGAAAGGGGTCGGGACGGTTACATGTTACATGTTGAGAAGGTCAGGGGTTTCAGATTCAGACCAGGGTGGGTTTACTTTATCGTTTTGATGTGTTATGCCTGGCCCCGGCTGGAGTTGGAGTTGTTTATATATTGCGGTAAACATGGATGTACATGTGACTCTGGTGTGGTTACATGGTGACCCCATCATGTGAACCCATCATGTGAACAAAGGATATTTTCGGACGGGTAGCGTTAAGGATGTGGTCTCAAGCATGTTTCCTTATCCCATATAGACCATCAATAAACTTAAGCTTTGTGAAGCACAGTCCCAACATAAATAAACTTAAGCTTTGTGAAGTGCAGATCCCAACAATGCCGTATATTTTTTTTCCATTACTAATACTCTTTCAATTATCCTGATTAATAGTCGGTTTCCATATCATCTTAATCTCCCCTGCCCAAAACATACTTTAAAAGTTACATTTATGCCTTGATTTAGAACCCCTGAGAAGATTTCAAAGAAGGGCTTAAAATACAGATAAAACGCTATGAAGTTGAGTAGGACTTTATCGTGAGAATATGTTGGTTTCATTGTTCAGTGGCGACCGTTAAGGATAGTGAAACAAGTCCTGGGACAAGGCTGGATCCTTAAGTTTTATTGACGGCTAAGGCCGGGCGGAAGTCGGGGCGAGGTAAATAGTAGGCCGATGACAAAGGCAGTCTGCGGTCAGGGCCTAACCGCCGCACCAGACCACAAAACGGACTGACAGGGATTAAGCCTGTATTCCACTAGGCGATTCTAACGCCGGTTATTTGGTAATTTATAAGTTGTTACCTGTGATATTGCTAAAAGTCCCCACATCCTACATATCACCGGAAAGAGAATCTGAAGACCGTTCTAATGGTGTGTAACATGTATATGATTAACCGATACTCCCAATGCTGATTTTTGGATATCGGGAGTAAAATCGGCTGGTGGAATACAGCCTTAACAATAATACCACAACCATTTCCCCAGCCTACAACAATGAAGTACATTGTCTGTCCCCCTCAGCTCTGCCCTCTGTCGAGCTACGGGCCCATAAATTCGGTTATTACGTCGATAAAAAGAGCTCCTTGGATTTGTGGAGATTCGGAAGGGGTCTGGGACTCCCCAATTAAAAACTTGGATTTATGGGGTTTTAAAGGCAAAAAGATTACAATGCAATTGTGTCGTTCAATTGTCTGCGGTCTTGCAGTGGGAAATATAAATTTCATAAAAATAATCACGCCAAATATATTACAGTATCATGTTTAGAAAAAAATAAAAGAGGACCAAAGTTGAAATTTTCAAATATTTTACGACGATTCACATTGTCAGTATAGGAAACAATCAGACTACAAACAGTTAACACACAGATAGATCTTCCTCAAAGGATGTAAAAAAGATCTTCCTCAAAAGATGTAAACAAGATAAGGCCATGATATCGCCAACAGTCACCATGAGAGATGGCCGAGTCATGGCTCCCAGTGAGTCTGTGCGGGGACACTGCCTGGGGGTGGTGGGGATGAAGTGATGATGGCTACATCCTCTTTATGGTCCTTAGATGGGTGTAGACATGGCGGCCGATCACCACTCTACAGCGAGATCGCCAGGAAAATAGTCACTGAGACCAGTCTCTGCTATGTAGGGAGAAAACTCGCCACCAGCGGGCGAAAATTACTACGCCCTGCAGCTTAAAAGCAGTCTGGCGTTTTTTGCAAGTGCGGACGGCAGTGTATACTTCCCCAATCAATATGTCCGAAATATTTAAATCAGCTACTGAAATGCTACTGAGTATACACTGATTGTATACCCTAGCTAATTTAAATATTTCGGACATACTGATTGACCACTGCTAAACCACTGTATCCCTACTGATTTCCACTTATTTAACACTGAAAAGCTATTGCAAGCTCACACTGATTCTACACTCAGTAGGTACTGAAATTCCACTGCGTTTTGTTCCGGGGTACGTCTCACTCTGGCCTGCAGCGGCTGACCTAGTGGCTGCTCCAGCGCAGAGATGATTCTTTCCTCACAGAGAGCGTTGTGTTGCAGAGTGTTTTATGTCCCTGAGATGAGTGTAGACATAGCGCCTAGTCACATTACGATCTCGTCCTCATCGCCAGGAGTCGCCACCAGGTGGCAGTACGTCAGGGGGCGGAAGGAGACCCGGATGACAGGGGCGTCCCCGTCCCCTGACGGCTGCCCCCAGTACTAAGCCCCTTCTCCATAGGGCCCCTCCCCTAACGTTGTAAACCCGCCTATGATCCAGGGGGGTTCTGATAAGCCATGGGTATGGGACTTGGTCCCTTGGCCTCCTGGGCTGTGACTGTGGGATTCGGGGTTATATACGGCCAAATAAAAGACTGGTGTCTTTATTATGTGCATAGAACTTATCGCTGTGTTCGGCAAGAATTACATTTGCCATCATAAAGACGCCTCTCTTCGCTACACGGCATGTATCTGGGCCTCTCACCGCCACCTACGTGCTCCGGTGGTGTAAAACGGTTTCTAACTTGACAAGCAGTGTTCAGGTATAATATATGGGGGTATTTGATAATTTGATTCCAATTTGATACGATTTAAGAAACATGTGGTTAAAGCTAACGTGAATTATCCCTGAAAATCACGGGTTTAGGCATTTGATAGTTCACTTTTATATGTAACTTTTCAGTGTGAACATATATATGTACATCACAAGGAAATAAAACATTGCTGTTTCTGGCAATTGCTGTCTAAAATAATCGATTCTGTCTACCTAAAGCCCCAAAAGCCATGGTTGACCTGTAGCAGTATTGTCATACCTAAGTGAGTCTCTCCACACCTTCACAGCCGGGTTTATTATACGCTGCCCGTCTCAAATGACCACAGCCAGGGGGCTACAACTAGGGTAACCAATTTCAGGACTGCTGACATCTCCAGATTAAACCAAATAGACCCTTTTCCATTGGACGTCTCGGTCCAGTGCGCCGAAGACAGTGAACGCATGATCTTATTATGAGGCGGCAAGGCTTTAAGATCAGATAAAGTCTTAGATCACCTTAAGATCTTATGCCGCCGAATTCCCCTTTCGTCTATACGACAATCGGTGACGCGTTTATGTGTAACACTCGATGAGATGATCATTCCTGGGCTTAAAAAACCACATATTTGGGCTTATTTGGGCTTACATCGGAGATTTTGATATATAGAAGACATAGGAATCGTTAAAATCGTCCAAATTGGGCCAAATTAGACATTCAAGCCCGGAATCCAAACCGTTATATCAGTACGATCGCCGGGCGCCCCGCCATCATACTTGATCACGTGACCGTTTCTTCTCCGATCTGGGGCGCGGGAATCGGGTCAATGTCATCAACCTATGCAGACCTATTTCACCATGAAATCGGTCGTTCTAACTTTAGTTATTGGTATGCAGAGATAGATTTTGACCCAAAGGTAGGTTTGTCATTGTCCAGAAATTCATAGATTGCGAAATAACGCGACAATTTGCGCAAATACATCGCGCCATTTTCCACCCGCACGCGTGGAGGCCTGTCACTGTCAGACCGCTCGAGGCAGGCGCCTCGGTCGGACCTTTCGGCGGGAGGCTCCTCTTTCGCCGCCTCGATACCTGGATTACGGCGGTATCTGATGCTTTTAATATATATATTTTGGAGTCTGGACCCCCTTAAACGCATACAACGCATTGACAATTCATGCGGGAACCATGCGTTCGTATCGAAGGGAAAACATTGGATCGATCGGACACGTGGAGGCACTGTCACTGTCAGACCGAAGATGGCCATGGCGGTTCTCTCGCCGCACGCCTGCACCGATTCATTGAAATCAGGAAACCAGGATGACATTAAACGCATCAATTGTGGAGGATATACGCATTGAAACGCATTGAGGACTCCAGGCCTTAAAGGTAGGTTCATATATTTTTTCCAGCATTTGAAATGATACCGTAACCGTTGAAATCTAGGCCTAAACTTGGCCCCCTCCGACACTGTCAATGTATTATGGAGGCTCCGAAAGCAATTATTTATGATCCAAAGGTTAAATTATTTGTGAAATTGTCACTATAGTGTCAGGTTTTTCAGACCTACCATCAAAATATTAAATATGTCTAGGCCTAAGTCACTGTCAGTGTCTGAATCATTCCCATTCAATGTTAAAACATAGGCGTCACACTGTCAATAAGTTCTCCGGTGCTGTCAGTGTCACATAGATTTAAGATTTAAATTATTCAAAGATTAAATTATTTGTGAAATTGACACTATAGTGTCAGTTCAGACCTACCACAATAAATTACACATTAATATTATTAGGCCTAGATCGCCGCCTCATCTGTATCAAAGCTGGAAGCTTTGATACTGTATAAAACATTTTTACCATATATTACATTAAGACATTAAAACATTAAAACATGCCGCCGAATTGATCAGTATGGCTAGACGTTTGGACTTGTCTTTAATGACTCTAATTATGCCATTGGGGACATGTCCAAATTTGCCTTCAATAATAAGACATATTTATGAATGAAGGAAAGTGTGACACCATTGGCCATCTGTTAAAAAATAGCACCCCGTATAGGACTACAACCTATTTAATGTATATAATCAAGTGACAGAAATTGCACAGTGAAATTGGCAAAGTTGGCTCAATTTGCCTTATCATTTCCCAAGGTGGCGTTTTCAGATAATGCCACCATCGGAAATTCTCCTAATTATTTCCCAAGGTGGCAATATATATAAAATCCTCTATTGTGCAGGTGTTGACAGCTCTATCTCTACCTGGTGACGACAGGGGCGTTGTACACCTGACAGGTAGGGGGTACCTGGCCGGCCAAGGTGACAGGGGTCGTCGGGGGTCACTGAGGGGTCAGGGAGGGGTCACACGGGGCCAGGGAGGGGTCAGGACCGGCGCGGATCCAGTATGTCTAGCCGCGCGCGCCGACGCCTGCCTACCCGGATATCCAATACCATTCCCTCAATCAATTCCCCCTTAATTAAGGCTCGAATTTTCACCGCGTCTAACTAACGTAATTTACGAGCACGCCGCACGTGCAGGTACATTCCCCCGCCAGGATTCCCCCGGTTAAAATGAACGCCTGCTATTGGCTCGTAAATTCCCGTACTCCACTATATACGAGCGAAGTTTGCCACTTTGTCACCACCGCCCCGGCGAACAACTGTAAAGATCCTCCTTATCCCCGCATTAGCTTCATATTCATCCCTCCACGGGGGGAGTTTATAATACAGGCTTATTTTTACATGCATAGAACCCTGATGAATCGAACCTGGCCGGTTTTTAACAGCCGACAGACTGGGTCGTATAAATTGTCATCGTACTGTGATAGACGGTATAGGGGCTCGTGCAGGCAGGCTGCGTTAAATCCATTAAACTGATGAAATCAGGCTTCTCTCTCCTATTTTCTTCTCTTTTTTTTATGTGATGGCGGCGGGTTGAAATGGTGCCGTGATGATCTCCTCTAACAATGCGCGGCCCGCTACTCCTGCTGGCTTTATTATAATATATAGGCCGGGCTACCTTTGTAGGCTTCCTCTTAGGCTTACAACGCCTATATAGGCCCATCTTCCCCGGTCACTGACTCGTCTATAGCCATCAGTGTACCAGGGGCAAGGGGGTAATATGTATGCGGAAGTTCGTCCGAATATGTCACATCGGCTTTTCTAAATTGAAAACATCTCGGGGAAATGGGAATGTTAACACTCTTGACTCCCATATAATAAACCTTTTTAAATAGATCTTTCAGACTTTTAGACTGTCGGCATATATATTTTCCATTACTGACGTGGCTAGTTGGCTATCATCTTAATATTTCAATTATTCTATTTCAATACGCAAAAACAACTCAGTCACAGAGAAATGAATCTGTGTCAAGAGTAGAATCGTTTACACTTAATTTAGTCATCTTCTAGCTGTTCAGGTAACTGCATTGAAGAAACATTGTAAAGACTAGATTTTCGGGTACTGCCGTACCGAAGGAGGCGGGCGGTGGATTGTGCAATCATTATAACAAGTTACCATTTTAGTACTAAACATGTGCCTGGAGAGTGTGAGGAATTTGACAATGAAACCTTCTTTGTCAATCTCCATGTATCCCTATGGAAAAAGAGATTTGCTGTGTCTGGAGAGTGATGACCTACTTTCTTTACTATAGGAAATTCCTATTTCAATTTTGTAACAAAAAACTTATGGATTGTCTCCCAAATTATAAGAAAACACTCAAATATTTCAGAATTTTGGAACCAAACCACCATATACTAGAAACAGAAGTAGAGAAATACATATAGTTTGAAGATTATAATGCTTGCATTACTGAGAAAAGTGGAACGAAAAATTTGTCACAAAATTGTAACAACTGTTTTGACCCCCATTGAAATGCATTGAGACAACCTGGTGTAGAAAGAGTCTAGAGAAGGTCAGCGGCCTAAGGCCCGCCTCCCAAAAATATAAGGAGACTGTAGGAAAATGTCAAGGGCTCTGCTTTACATGTTGTCGCCATGACTTTAAGTTAAAAAAGGTGACAGTCCCATGAGACCTCCTCCCAGGTGATCAGACAGCGGTCACCATGCCCTTACCTGGGGGATGAGCCGAAGGTCATTACTGAGGGGATTAGATGTAATTAGTGGGACATTTACACGACCTTCACGTCCGGGGGGGGGGGGGGGTAGTAGGCCGGGGGGAGGGGGTGGTAGGCCTGGGGTTGTTGGTAACGGAGACATGGGGCTCGGTGACAGACCACTAATTAGGTACGAGGATAGAGCTTGATTAGTCACTGTATGTCACGTCATACATTGACAGTCTGACACTGTGTGGGAGGGACATCTATTAAACAAGGTCTTCAGGGAATGGTCACTGAAACTGAAGCTGCTCCTCAAGACTTTCCCAATATGATCGTTTGTTCGTTTGCCTCTGGCCACTGTAATTGATCTCACAGTACTGAAAAAGAGACATGTTCTCAAAACACTAAAAAACAGACCCAGATGTCAGTGTTTGGACGTCGTTCCCCTTTCCTCCGGAGAGTTCTGACTGGGTGATTTGCACCCATCTCGTGCAGGCTGTCTATTTTTGACCGTCGGACGCTGACCAACCCTCAATCCCCACCCACCCATCACCCCACCCCACTCTCCCAGCCCCGTCGACATGTCGTTAAGTGGACCTGTCACTGACAGCCCCCAAATGAAGTGGCCGACAGATTGGTATTACCCGACTTACACCCGCCCCAATCACCCGACACATCCTCCCCCTCCAGGTGGGATAAGGCGCAGATAGGCCGCCTCCTTCCTCCAGGGTCCGCCAAGGGCAATGGGGATCTGGAGTTTGACCTTTACCCTGCCCTCCCTTGACCCCCACTTGACCCCTGGAGTGGGGTGAAGGTCGCTCGGTGGGCGGTGAAGGTCAGGGCTTGTTAACGTCGCCGCCATATTGTTAACACGTCACGTGGTCGCCGCCATATTGTTAGCACGTCACGTGGTCGCCGCCATATTGTTAGGATGTCACGTGACTGTCACGTGACGGCCGGGCACCCACGTGACAGGTGATCACGTGACCAAGCGGGAGGAGGGGATGTGTGGGACGCTCTATAAGCAGATCAATAAATAATCCTTCTGGATTTTCCTGGTTTTGGTTACTTTGGTGCACTATACAATAACGGTAGGAAATAATTAGAAAATTGAAATCTCAAACTACTTGATCCGTTTTAAGCATAATTTCTATCCACAATATGTTTTGAGTTTGAACTTGTATCCACTTTATTCACAGAGTTGACTGAGCTTTATGCCATAATCAATTTGAATTCTCCAATAGAATTGATATGTTGAGATGTATAACCTAGGTCCGCAGATTTGTTAACTTTACTTATGGCTTGTCTCCTTTCTGTCTTTTCAGGTATGTAACTTAAAACGGTGTACGACCATGGGCAATTTCCAGAACGTATGTTGGCTTTTCTTTGATCCCTTCTCAGATTACTTCATACAGAGTTATTACATGTATAGTACATACATGTATGTGCTTGCAGGGTTGAACCCTTTTCTTTTAGGTTTTACTGTTGTCGACTCTGATAATTTTACGTTATTCCCATATCTTCCCGCAAGATTACTGGGCCATCTATCTCATTTATGACATGGCATGTATAGACATTGTGAAGATGACGTCATAACTGTCATTATGGGCTGGCGGCCATATTAGTGATCAATCTATAACCCTTGTTTTCTAAAGTCTGAAGTATCTAAAATATAGTTTTATGCTACAGGTAGTCTCACTGAGTAATAGTTAGCAACTATCATTACTTACAATTGATATATTTGTATCGATTCTATACCCATGTGGTCTTGATCATCACATGGTGATCCCCAAAAAGTGATCACGTGACCACGTCTGCACTAGGTCTATAAGATAAGAGTAACTTAGATAGGGATCGAAATAATGTACAAGAGTTGATTAAGGGCCTCGGGGCCCCGGCCCCATGATATTTCGACCCCTGACTGTCAGTTTATACTGTCAGCTGACCAGACTGAACCAGTGTGTAGTAACCCCTCCGTCCCCCACCCCGCCCCCATGGGCCCTACACACCCCTCTGACATGACACCCCCATCAGGGCCCCTGGTCCACGGGGACATGTCGGGCCGACAGGGCAGGCATGGAGACCTTTTACCAGGTAACTCAACACGGTCACGACATGCTCACGACATGCTCAAACCACCCAGCTGCTCAAGGGATGATACTGTCCAGTCGAGTGGGTTGTCCCTATCTATACCAATGGTCAGGCAGGATATATTCATATATATTATTCTCCGTTTTCGATGAGTGGATAACGTCGATAGTCCGATATATCGGAGTCTTAACTTGGCCCAACTCCCATAGAAGTCAGTGTTAAAAATTGGGGGGGGGGGGACACTGTGCTATTTCTGATGTAAAGAATCTGCTTGGAGATTGAGACTCGTCATAGGAAATGCCTTGAGAGTGTAGTAATTAGCATAAATAAGTCTGTGTCTGGAGATTGACGAGATGATGTCATAATGATATTCTAAAAATAGAACGAAAGTAGGTCGGGAATACCCCTTTCCCCCACTGGGGGCGGCCATATTGAAAATCTGCTGGTTCATTCATCAATCACCTCGATCCAGTTCTCTGTAACTGTCCAGTCAATAACCTTGATACTCGGTAAATCTCTCTCTGTCTCTCTGTCTCTGTCTCTGTCTCTCTGTACCTGTCTCTCTGTCTTTCTCTGTCTCTCTCTGTCTCCCTCCCTCCCCTCCCTCCCCCCTCTCTCTCCCTCTCAGCTATTTAACAAAGTGGATAAGACGGAGCTTTTAGGTTCTTTAGAACCTAACATACTTGATCTTGTGTATGACTTTGGTGCTGCTACATGGAAAGGCAATTTGTCCACATCGTTTTGAGCGATACTGAAGTGAAATTCATAATCTGAAGGGCTGTATAGATATTTAAGCTGATTCGATAATAACAATATATATATATATATATATATATATATATATATATATATATATATCATATTAAATTAATCTTTTAAAGAAAATTGGTGGATGGTATGACTGCACAACATTTCATGGTCCATAATTGCAGAACATATATGCTAGTTATTCCGCCTACCCCGACCGTTGTGTTAGGTGTATAGTGTGATCCTTGCCCTACCCAGAGACGAATGTCGCTCCCCGCCCTATACAAGCTGCCCTCTGAGGCTTCCTCTGACCTTTGGTCTGCGGACGACCTCTGCAGTCTTCTCCAGGTCCCCTGTCTGTCCTCCTGCCCCCATCTATCTCTGCCCTGTGCCCTTTTTACATTCTGTTTTTCACCGTAGTCCTGACCCTCCGTACCTTTAGACTATCTGCTGCCTTCCCCCCCCCCCCTCAATTTGACAACCCATCCTCCCCACCATTCCCTAGGCTGGTCACCGCCCCTGTCCGCTACCGCTAATAAAGGTATATGTACATTACCACGGGGAACCATTGTAATCATTCCCTTACCATCCCTCTTATCACTCGCTCATTATCTCCTTGAAATTGACCCCCCCCCCCCTTTTTTTTTTTTTTTTCTTCCTTCTCCCCTTATACCCATTCCCTCACCTGACTTTCTTTCCCTTACCCCTTATTCCCATCGTTTCCCCCCCCCCCCCTGACCTCTCTCCTTACTCAGGTGCCTTTTGCACACCTTTCCCCCAGCATTAATACCTTGTCCTCACTAATCAACTTGCTATTCTCTGTTATCCCATTCTCTTCCCTCACCCTCTTTCCAACCCCACCTTACTTTGCCCTCTTTTCCATCCAGCTTGCAGTTTCTGTGTATGCTCCAGTCTAGCCATCTCGTTATCATTACACCCCTCCCCCTCCCCCCCCCCCCCACCGTCCCGTGGCCCCAGTCCCTCCTCCTGCATATTGATCAGCAGATAGTGCCCTCGGCAGTGGTGGGGCCCGCCGAGTCGGAAAAACACCGACATATGATGGACTAGCAGCCGCTAATCGTACAGACCAGGCCAATGAGCAACATGCCCGCCGACAAAAATAGACTCTACAGCTAGATTACAGTTGTCTGGTTAAATCGTTCTGTTCTCCTGTTACTGCAGGGTGGTGTGAATGCGGGAATGGGCCGCCTCTGATCTGGGCGGGAGACGTTGCATGATCTAGCACCGATTAGTGAATGCGGTTATATCCGCTGGAGGAATAAGCACTGTTTGGTAGATGTATTAGAGGGGATTTTACTGAAAATACTGATACTGGAGACGCCCGTTATACTAGCACGCCTGGGAGTCTGTATTAGAATTGGAAGCTGATTAACTGAAATTTTGTGAGGATTTATAAGCTTTGCCTTGGAGTTCCTCCAAATCTTGTTATTCAATGGCGCCACTTGCAACTGTAGTATAAGATAGGTTAACAAATATCTACCATAATATACTGACATTGAAATATCGCGATTACTTTGGGCTCGAACTGCATATATGTAACGTCTGTCTGAACATGAGAACAACTTCCATATACCGTCTAGCATGACTTTTATGACCATATAGAGATATATGAGGGAAATGTAGTTCCCTGAGACTCCTTGATAAAATCAGAAAAGCACCAACCACTCCATATATTCCCTCCCTTCCCCAAGTCTTCAAATCTCCATCAGTGCTAAGTGTGCGCCCTCTCCGTTACCATGGCGACTGTTGGGGTCCGACCCTGGAGGACTCCAGGGTTGGCGGGGAGTGGTTTGTAATGTCCGTATTAATCCACAGGTAAGAGGGGGGTTTCTCCCACTGCTTCAGGGGGACATGAGAAAGTGTCCGCGGCCTCCTGGGTCCCCCACCCCCGACCCCCCAGTAGTCCCCATCTCTCATACACAGACCCAAAACACACAGAGTTCTTCTTAAAAGGCGACTTTCTTACGGAAAGCCCGGGCGAGCCGTCTGCCATCAAATTACCATTCAGTGGATGATGGATGTCCCCGTGCATGGCGCTTACTCCTTCATATGCCCATTTATCCCCCTGGAGGAAGAGGTGGTTGGGATTGGGGGATCAGTATATAATATGAAAATGGCAGCCCATGCGTTCTGACTCTACAGGGACTCGCCCCTATGCTCTCATTGGAGATGGTATATCATATTGGGGTTCACGGAACCCTGTTCTTACCCGGGGTTCTTACATTAGCCTGAATATGCTTTTAGGCTTCTTCGCAACAACCTCAATATGTGATGAGGTGGTGGTGTCCGGTCCCTCCTGCTTTCCCAGGATTTGGGTTTCTCCAGGGGTACCCACCGCAGACTGATATCTAAAAATGGCTGATTTATTGTTAATAGAGTTTGACATCTCTAGGAATGGAATAGCAATTCGGGATTTTTCAACTCGACCCAAAATGCCTACGGATTCTCAAATTGGTATGTCACTGCCTCTTAACAGTTAGAATACGCCTCTCATATCCAGATCTTAGTGCCTACATGTATACTTTCCCAACAGAGTACCCCCCATCCCACTCCTACCCTCCCCTACCTCCCAGCCCAAACGTCTCCCCCCCCCACCGCCCAACATGCATCCCGTGTCTACCCCCGCGCGTGTTCCTCCCGGGTTCCTCCAGTAGCCTGTAGATCTGTGGAATAGCCGGCCTTCAGATCCTACCCGTATGGCGGGTTCTCAGTCCTCACAAACCGAATCAGGGCCCGCTCCTAAATGGTTCCTTGCATGCTAGACCCCGTTACATCTCTTACATCTTTAACTATAACAGACTGAGAAAAAAACTACTCTATTGCCTTTTAAGCTTCAACTAAGTGTTATCAGTCATTTAAATGCATACACAGCTAATCTAAATGATTATACCTTAGGTTGGTATAACTATCTTAAACTATAAACTCATTATCCTTTTCAAGACATTACCTCTCAATATTGCCGTAATTCTAAACTTGTAATGTTACAATCTTTCCAAAGGGCTTTTTATTTCTAATTAATCAGAAAACCAACACCATCACTCAAGTTTGAAAGAAGCCGTAGTGATGTTAGTTGTCATTTGACGTTGTTTTCGTAGGCCATTTCAATACTCTGCGTTACAAGACAATGGGATTCCCGTCATGGGCAAAAAGGAAAATAGAAAAAGTGTGGATGTTAAAAGGCCTACGTGGGTGGTGCTAATCAGTGGGCATTGTGACCGTCCTTTCTGGGCCCTCTGTGTCCGTCGCCGCCCCTTCTCAGCGCCTCTGACTGTGTGAGCTGCTCCTGTATGGGCTGAGGTGCTCACCACACTGCAGCACCGCCACGAGCAGGTGTCGGACAGGGTGGGCCGCCGAGTGGGGGGAGTTGGGAATGTAGATTTTTTGTTTGTTAAGCCCCAGACCCACTTAAAAGTTCTGCCGATGGTGTTTTAGAGTGACTGCCCGTTAGTATGTGTATTTGAAATTAACATGTTTGATGTGAATCAACGATTATTTGGATAGAATATGCCTATTTTAGCGCTGATTAGTCAGCCGACTCTCTGAAAATCGGCCTGTTGGAACGGCCCTTTATAACTCCATATGGATGGAGGTTTTTACCTATCATTTTGCTGGTCCATACGTCATGTTATGGCCATCTTAGAGCATACAATCTTGTGCGCCCCTCTTCAACCCTCCACCTGGCGGCTGGCGGCTGTAACGACCTATTGTCCTGTGGTGGGTAGGCGATAATCAAGGTTAAGGGTGTGTGAGTGAGTTAGTGTTGGGTGTTTTACGCCATGCCGACAGCCAGGGTCATTTTCACAGTGAAAACAGGTTGGGACGAATTCTGTCTTTGGTTATCGTATCTATGAGATGAAGGTGACAGGGCGGGCAAACAGCAGGGGATCAAAACCCGGAAATCATCCTTGCTGTACCTCATCCCTTAGGGTTGAGGTGTGTGTGGGCGATAATCAGGGTTAGGGTGGTCGGGGGTGGGCGATAATGGGGTTGGGGGTACCGCCCGCGGCAGGGCTCCTCCAGGGTCCAGCAGCTGACAGAGCAACTCGCGAGTGGCTCACTGACGGACACCTGCTTGGCATATATTAGCCTATGTCCTGGTCTCACTACAAAAAGGCCAGTGGTGCCAGCTCTCAGGGTGTCAGGGTTTTCTTACAGAGATAGAAGCCACCATCAACCGTTACAAAACATAGCCTCAATACATATTCTTCTAAATACATAGCCTCAGTATATGTAGTAGTATATGGAATTGGGGTTATGCAGCAGGGTTTACTTTCAGTCGATATGAACTCTCCCGTTGCGAGGAGATTACTTATGACAGATAGAATAATTCTCTCTGCTTATGACGACCGAACGGTAACGCTACCCCCTCCAAGACAATATATCACTGCCCCATTATCCACTGCATTAAATAAGGCAACCACCAGTAGCATCCATTGCAAAATCGGTAGCCTAGAGATTATAACTCTATTTCAAACGACGTACCATGGTGTCCTTGCCATTTGAGCGGCGTTGTGAGAAACCCCAAATCCGATAATAATCAGTAGGCAAATTGGCCGGTAGAATACAGCTTTTACCGGCCCGCCACTCTATAGCCGTGAATGGGAGGTGTGGCCGGGGGGCGGTGGGAGGAAGGTAATCGGGTCTGTTAATAGTCCCCCAGTACCGCTACCACCACTGGCCTCATCCCAGTTAGGTGGGTATTACACTACATGACTAGAGCTGCCATATGAAGATGTCGCAGAGAAGTCGCACATATTAGAGGCAAAGTTCTTTGTTACACATTTGTAAATATACGCCAAATTGCCAATTTTTAACAATTATGTCACTCCTGTATGGGCATTGTCTGTAATATCATCATATCGTGTCGATATCACAACTCAACGTCGTGTAGTGTAATAGGGCCTTAATCTCTCCGCCCCTCGCCCCAGGCCGGGTCATTGAAGGGCGGCGCACCGTGAAAAGGGTCTATAGGCGGGGTAGTTAATGGGCGCGGGGATCCGGCGAGCACCTCCTGGTAGTAGCCCCGGGCGGAGTGGGGGGGGGAGCTGCTCGCCTCCGGGCCGAGCTGCTCCCACAGTGAGGGGTGAGCGGGGTCATTAGACACAGAATCGCCTCGCGTCCAATTGCTCCTTCCTCCCTGGTCCTCCTACCACTACCTCCTCCCCTACCACTACCTCCGCCTTCGTCCTCCTAACACTGCCTCCTCCCACCCTCCCCCTTCCTCCCCCTCCTCATCCTACCACTGCCCCGTCCCTCTCCCTCCTATCACTGCCTCCTTCTTCCCTCATCCTCCACCCCAATCTCTTTAAACCATACCCCACCCTCATACCCTTTCCCTAGCCCTTCACTCCCAGCTTCTATCCAGTATTAAAGAATAGGCGGAAACCCTTACCCCTTCTTTTGCTGGTGATGCGCCCGTCCCCTAGTACAAGAATAGGTGGAACCGGAAGACGCAGAAACAGCGGCGCCTTCCGCGACCACCGCCAATATCCGGTCGCCGGCGGCGGTGTGGCGCGACGACGGACGGCGCTCCAGGGCGCCTAGGGGGGAGGTAGGGGGCGGGGGGGGGGGGGGCAACAGGAGGCCTGGATTGGGGGTTAGGACTCAATAGGAGGAATCCAGGGGGTGATATTACAGGGACCGACCAGTGGGCAGAGGGACAATACATAGTCCATCCCTTACCTATTAAGCTCTTACATAGTAGGTCCGTACACCCACAACAGTCCATGGCTACTAGTGGCTACTTGAAATTTGCAAGGAATTCTTTTATTGGCACTCTATAAATGGCATGGGGAACCCCTTTGATGGTTGTTTGGGTGCTGGCTGGTTTTATGGCCCAACCTGCCATAAACCAGTGGCTGCAAAGCATGCTGGGATATGGGATGGAATTCCCACCTAAAATGGTTGCTGGTTCACAGTCCTAGTTTGATTGACTAGCGGACTTGGACGTAACTACAGTCTATGGGACAATACAGTGTAGGCCCTCAGGTAATAATGGCCAGCTGTCCCCTGAGGTCATTCCACCCCTACTGACGAAGGTCAGCGCCAGGGGGAGCCACGTCCTGTGCCCTCAGCCCTGTGGTCAGTAAAGGTCGGACATGGCCGGGTGGGGACGGGAGGTAACCTGGTTTGGGGGGCATTTCAGGTTGTTGGATGCCAGGTACCCCAGTGACAGACACGCTGCCAGTGATTCAGAAAACGAGGGAATGGCCTACCATTCCGACATGAACACTGATCTTTTGGCAGTATAGGTATGATTTCAGATTAAACCCAAAGGCATACGCTAACTAAAATGCAGTGGGAATACAGCGTATACTGAGTACAGAATCAGTGTGAGCTTGCAGTAACATTTTAGAGGAAAATCAGTGGAAATCAGTATATAAGATACAACTTTTTAAGTAAAGAAAATTAGAAATAACGCCGCATAAAACAATCATCAGCATGTTGATTCCTAATTTAAGTGCAAAGTTGAAATGGAAAATTCATGATTCCTTTCCAGCCCGAAAAGTATCAAGAAATATCAAACGAATTGATATTTCAAAACGATTGTTAAAAGAACATTACAACTACACTATCACTTAGATACCAGTTTTCCTAGAATAGAGTGTCCTACCCACTCTGGGTTGAGTTAGCCTCTATTCTGCGGCAATCAGGGTCGATTAGCGGTCCTCCAGGGTAATGGGCCCCAACAGGTGACCCGAGTTACCCCGCTCCCAGGCCGCCGACAGGGGGCAGGGGGGGGGCACTCCGCGGGAAAATCAATAAAGAAGTTAACCAGCAAAGGTATTCAAAGACAGCTAGGGATCAAGACTGAGGTACTACATTTGGGGCCTTCCATTATGGACGTACGCAGCAAGGGGAGTGAGGGGTCTGAGATTTTTCAAAATTTGCGTACGTTCCTGTACAATTCCAATGCGTACTATAGCCCAAGGGGGGTGGGGGTTGGTCTAGAATTTTGGGAAATTTGCGTATGTACTAAATGGAAGGCCTCTTTTCTTTTTCTTCTATACATAATCATGATAATGCATTGTTAACAGTAAAAGAGGACTTCTGTATTTGACCTTGAATTGTAATAGATTGTTTTGCCCGAGGATTGTTCTGTAAGGAAAAGAGATGTTGTACAAACGAAACAGGTTATATAGACAAAATACTTAGAAATAAGGAACATAAGAACGTCGTTGTATAGACAGATGTAGTACATGGAATACCACCTGGAAGGAACCAAGTAACACCAAACCCCCTCCACCACTCCCCAACCAGGCCCTGCTCCCAAACCGTCTTGAGAACAACCCCTGCGGCCCTTCTGACGTCACGGCGTGGGAACCCACCCTCCAGGGCGGGACGGGGGAGAGGCTGACCCCTTGCTGGCCACAGGTCAGTGTAGTCTAGGCTACAGGTCTACAAACGCCGCTATGATTGACGTTACCTACTGGTCTGCTCCCACAGTGGGCCTCGGCCTGTCATTTATCACACCCCGCCCCGGGCCGACCACCTACTGTGGGCCTTTGTAGGCACACCCACACGGCCACAGAGCCCTCCAGGACCGTGCGTCTTGTTGTAGTTTTGTGTTGTCTATTTAGTATGAAATAGCATTGCTTGCATGTTATTTTTTACTTGTAACGTTACCCTATATATACACAGAACAATGCAAGTTGGTGGTCTACTAATTATGTTGGCCCTCCTTGCCCCCTAGGTCCAGGGTCGGTTTGTGTTTTGTTCGCGTGTTTCTTGGGTCTGTTTAGAATGAAAAAGCGTTGCTTGTGTGTTATCTTTACTTGTAATGTTACCTAAGATATACAGAACAATGCAAGTTGGTGGTCTACTATATAATTATGTTTTTTTCTCGGCCCGCTAGCCCTCTGTTAGCTCAGGGCTGGTGGCCGGTTCTGTTCATCACACCTAGCTAGAAGTTTATCTCTGCTTGATTCTTCATACCCATGATGAATTCAGTGGACACACTTTCAGATATGCTGAGTAGAGGAGAACTGTGTAGCCATTTCCATCCGAACGCCTCCAACTACCCAGTAGACGGGTTCACTTCCCAAAAGATTCAGGGTATTCCCCAAGTGCCCCATTTAAGTCCAATCACATCTTTCACATATACCAGTCTCAGGGTCGTAGCCACCACTAAATTCAGAGGGGGTTCCAGGTAAATATTAGGGGGTTCTGACTGATATTTGGCAAGATTTCTTATATCTTAATTACATTTTGGACACCCAGGAACCCCCCTGGCTACGCCACCACAGTCTATAAAACCCAATAGTTTATACTTACAACCAGACAGAAAAGCAATGTTTTCTCAATGACATGACCTATAGGCTATTACCACTGTGCCGTCCCCCAAATAACACACCCTCCCCAACGACCACCTGCCGCCGCCAGTTCAAAGAGGGCGCTGAGGTACGGCCGGGGACCACTGAATCCGCCGTCTGGAGAAGTGGAAACACTTGGCAGTGGTAATAAGAGGGTGGGGTGAGGTCTACAATCACCGCCTCCAGGGTGGGCGGGGGTGGGAACGGCTGACGGAAGGGCCAGATGGGCCGGGCGGCGCACTCGGCAGGAGGCTGGGCCACCGGGCTCGGCTAGCCAGACCGTACAGTGACCCAGACTTGTTATTTAAGTGGTTTTAGCTTCACTGAAATCTGACAGCTAAACTGTGCATTGGCCCAGACTTTGAAAAAGGGGGATTTTAGCTCCACTGAAATCTGACCGCCAGACTCTTCTTTGGCCCAGACCTGTAAAATGAGTGATTTTAGCTTCACTGAAATTTGAAATAACATTGATTCAGAATTTGAAAATAATTAGTGTTAACTTAATTGAAATCAGACAGCAAGATTGTACATTGGCCCGGGACTGTAAAACGAGTGATTTTAACTTCACGGAAACTTGACCACAAGACTCTTCTTTGGCCCAGACCTGAAAAACAAGTGGTTTTAGTTTTACTGAAATTTGACAGCCACACTCTATATTGGACCAGACTTGTAAGATGAGTGGTTTTTGCTTCACTGAAATTTGACAGCGAGACTATACATTGGCCTATGCAGACTTGTTATACAAGTGGTTTTAGCTTCACTGAAATCTGACATGCGAACGGAACCTGATATAGAAATCGGTATAAGAAATGGGATAGGAGTCAATGGCGTATTGTGTCCTTGCCATTTAAGAAGTTTTATGATGATGATGATGATGTGTTGGAGTTTAACGTCCATTCAACAATTTTTCAGCTATATCAGGACCAAAAGAAGTTTTATGAGAAGGCAAATACTCTATATGTTAGGCGACACATGATACTTCAAACTTGACCATGGCATTCTAAAGTGATAGATAATTATTGAAATGATGAGTAGTAAAGTAACCAGATCCAACCCATCATGCACGTATAAGGTATTATGTAATTTGCCATTAGTCATACGTGTGAAACAAAACCCAAATGATATGCATATTAATTTCTTCATCCACATAAAGGCGGAATTACACTACACGACATGAGCTGCGATAATAGTGAAATGAGGATGTCATAGAGAAATCACATGTATCACTATCAGAGATAGCATCGTTTACTAAACATGTGTAAAACACTCCAAAGAGGCAATTTCAGGCAATCATTTCAATCCTGCATGCAGCTTTACAGTGTAATATCGTCATATCCCGCCGATATCGGAGCTCAAAGTCGTGCAGTGTAATAGGGCCTTAAAGGTAAATGTGGGTGTTAGGGGTGATTTCTTAAAAACCGTGACAAAATTCTGAAACTCACAAGGTGGTTAGTTGGATGTATAAGGAACATAAAGAAACTTTAAAAATCACATGTCACCATATCAATTTCAGAGATATGAGCATCTGAAAAAAATAATTCTTTACTATTGGAGTCTATGGGAAAAAGTAGATTTTTTAACATTTAAAAATAAGTAACCGTGATTTTTACTTTAAATGCTGACAATAGGTGTGAATGACCCAAATGAGTATTTTATGCAAAAAAAAAGCTTAGGTCACCATGGAAAATCTAATTTTATTCTCAAAAATGAGGAAAAAGTGAAGAAAAACTGCTTAATTAACTACATTAGACAGATTATCCCTCGTTTTTTTCCATTCCAAAATTCACATTCATCATTCCTAAGTGTTCCCTGAAATATTTATGAAATTTCAAGAAATTCCTGCAATTAAAATAAAATCACACCAGGTGGCGCTGCTGTGGTCACCCATATTTACCTTTAAGCCACCCCACCCCGTTTATACCATACTTTACCGACCCCCAGGCACATTACCCATTGTACGTTTACCACTCAACTTCTCCGTCCCTCAGCATGCTCCAGGTGCCCTGGGACATGAGCTGCTCCCATCATGTACTATAGGGCGAGCAGCTCGGCTGAACGTTAAGCCTGTATTCCACTAGGCGATTTTTACTTCTGAAAATAAGGTTATTTCCAAATTTCCATTAGGAATGTTACAGGAACCCATACAAATTACATACGGCTTGAAAGAGAATTGAACAACCTTTCTAATGATATATGACACGATATATAAATAAGCCATTATCCTCCCTTGCGATTTTAAAGATCGCGAGTTAAATCGTCTAGTGGAATACAGCCTTATCAAGGCCGTGTGATCAAATCCGTTGGCCTGCATTGTGCTCGGTAAACTGTGACTGGCGTAGAGGTGTAATTATTGGCCCTCATTGTCTCAGCGTGTCTATAGAGACAGAAGGCCCACCGCGCCGCCCTGCTTACTGCCCGGAGGGGGGTTTACACATACTGTCACTCAGCGATGAGATATACCCTGAAGGTGTCGCCCGTTGTATCATCTACTACTACCGTCCAAGTCTGAATAACGGTATGCCATGGGAGGTTAGTCATTCCTACTTTTGTTGAAAGAAACTCAAGTCCGACCTCTCATATAATATTTACCAGTTTCAGATCAAACAAATGCATATTTCAAACCTTAACTTTTCACCCGGGACTTTTCAACAGAAAAGCTCCGACATTTATGCAAAATATAAATAACCAATAGAGCAGAATTTGCCTTGACAGTATGCAGATTCAGGGACGGATTTCAAGGGGGCACCCCCCCCCCTATTTTTTCCCACATTATTCTAGTGTAAAATCTAAATGTCTATATTAGGGCTCCACTCCTTTTTTGTTATTGTTGAAATCTGTATCCGTCACTGCAGTTTAACACAGCGACTCGCAAGCAGCTGTCGATGACCAATTAACCGCGAGCAGCTCTTAGAGCAGATACCCCCAGGTGGAGAATCATACTCTTACAAAAACAGCAGCCTGGCCTCCTGCTCCTTTCCCAGCCACTTACATACACTCACAGCTCCTGCTTTCCTCCAGCCTCCTCATGCGGAAAGTCTCAGCCCTGAACATCCTCCAGGCACAGATAGTATTGACCGCCGAGGCCGTAACGTATACAATGCCGACTACTGTGAACGTACATATTTTCGCGCTGCTAAGTTTTCGCGCACCAAGCAATGCGTAGAATTTCCGCGCATCCATAATTTCGCGCATTTAATAGTTACATCTATATGTCCTATTAAGGGGCGATCCCCCAGGAGCCCCTTACTAGCCCTTGAGTGACCCAAGACAGAAAGTGTAGTTGTGATGTCACAAAAGACCTTTTTGGACAGTGGTTTTCCTATAGTATTGGCTGTCTGTAATGTCATTTTGTCACCAAATTCGGAGGTAAAGTTTACTGTACAATTTTATTGAAAACATAAAAGCACTATTGGAAAACACTTCAACGTTTGAACTTGGGCATACTGAAACTAACTATTTTCTCACAGCATGATAAATGAACCTTTTTTGTTAGTGAATTTAAATGTTCTTGCTGCTTTTATGTTAGCATTTCCAGGTTTCAGTAGATCAAAGGCCCAGACTGTTTATCAACAATTAGGAAGGCATGTGTGTTAATTGATCTGGCACATGATGCCCTTGGGGGCAATTGATCTGGCACATGTTGCCCTTGGGGCATGGGTGTTTTACTGATGCTTACACTGTTTATCTTATACAAACAATTACCCTAGTGAATGGTCATTTGGTAAACATGTATACTGAAAATAACTTAGTTGAGACAACCAAATCAACCAATACTGTTTACTTATCTAACTACTTTGCATGGTTTTGACATGTGAAATTTTTGGGTTGGTTCTACTTTTTCATAACTTCTTTTCTTTGCAAAACTAAATTTTGCCCCCACACACACACTTAAATGAGTCAAATTGGTATATTAAATGGTGAGGCTGATACTAAGACATGGATCGCCCCTTGGCTTGGGGAGCTATATGCTTGTAATATTTATAAGTTTCACTCACATCATATTTTCGCGCATTTAAAGTGGTGCTCGAAAATATGTACAGCGCGAAAATTAATACGTTTGCAGTATATGGCCGACGGTGAGGGAGCATTCATTAAGGTGAAATAAAGCCGTCTGTGGCGATCAATAAGTTAGCACCAGCGCCAGTCCAATTACTGCAGCCTCCCTATTACTACAACTATAGCACCCCGCCGGACGTAATTGTATATTGATAGCATAAACCCAGGATCTATTAGATAGTGTCCGCCGGCTAGTAATTATTCGCGAGAAATTTGTTTTTTTAATGGCCCCTTTTTCCGTATCAGATATGAGTGTGCTGGGAAAGCATAAAACACGGACAAGGCACTGATGCAAGTAATAATGGTTCGTTGAGAGATGGGTGGTCATCCATCACCTTTTTAATAAACTAAGTTTTCAGAATAATTAGTGTTCAGCTAATCAACGCAAGGAGGTGAGAATTGTATGTACAATCTGACTCATCACAGATATAAAAATATGTGAATAATTATCTCCTCCCTTCTCATGTTGCGTATGCTTACACCTGCGGCAAATCCAGTGATGGATTTCTGTGGTAGTTACCCTACTTGTTCTAAATCTTTGTTGCTTCGACGGCACATGCAGACCTATTAGTCCACACTGTGTCCCACCAGTAACCAGCGGTGCCATAGGGGACCAGCCTGTCCATCTGTACTACGGATTTGTAAACACTTTAATGTGGGGACCAAGGGAACCAGCGAATTGGGTCATGACCCCATTTCTTAGTTCCAGCCTCATCCTCCATGGTGTAGTGGTTAAGACCCTCACCTCCAAACCCAAAGGTTGTGGATTCGAATCTTGGCGAAGCCACTTGTAGTATAAAAAAGTAGTACTCCTCAAGGTAGTAGTACATTGAGTTGTGCTTCTTGTAACACCCTAAACTCAGCCCACTCGGAGTGGTTATATACCCCTGTTAGGGCTACACGCTGAGGGACGTATATAGAACCACGCACTAATGTACCCCAATGAGTGCTACAAGTTTGGGGACATCCCAATATATAGAATCCCCGTACAGAACTGTGCATTGATATACCCCAATGAGACTCAGAGTGTTACACTTTGAGTGGCCGTCCCGGTGCATAGAACTACATGGTAATATACCCCGATGATTTCTACAAGTCAAGGACGTCCCAGTATAATTATATAGGTCAGTACAGTAATATACCCCGATGAGTGCTACAATTCGAGGGACGGCCAAGTATATAGGACCATGCAGTAATATACCCCAGTGAGCGCTACAAGTCGAGGGACGTCCCAGTATATATAGGTCCATACAGTAATATTCCCCGATGAGTGCTACAAGTCGAGGGACGTCCCAGTATACAGGCCGTGCAGTGATATACCCCGATGAGTACAAGTCGAGGGACGTCCCAATATATAGGTCTGTACAGTAATATACCCCAATGAGTGCTACAAGTCGAGGGACGTCCCAATATATAGGTCCGTACAGTAATATACTCCAATGATCGCTACAAGTCGAGGGACGTCCCAGTATATAGAACTACATGGTAATATACCCCAATGAGTGCTACAAGTCGAGGGACGTCCCAGTATATAGGTCCGTGCAGAAGCAGCGGGCGGAGGCGCTTATCGATGTTTTTCCGCCCATTACACCTGCCAATAGTCATTTCACCCTGTCATTACTCAAAGCCGGCAGGGGGAGCAGGCACGACCGGAGGATCCCGCTCCTGAGAGCGAGGGAATTGGAGGGGGGAGGGGCACATACTGTAAAGTTTGGGTGACAGCTGTATTCCACTTCGCGGCAGACAAAACTGCCTTAGATCGTGAGGTTTTAGGGCTAAAGATCGCGAGTGTGTCCATTTCAGGTAAGAAAGATCATGAGTAGGTGCTCCCGATAGTTAAGAACATGTTGGTAAATTTGGATAGGAATTCTCCCGATCTTTTCCTCCCGATTTTTGGGGTGCCAAAGATCGGGAGCTTTTGAAGGTATTTCACCGAATTCCCAGTGACGAAATTGCAACCTACCTAATAGAGAGGGAACCCTTCTAGGTTAGCGTCCAAATGGATTTTCACAGCTATTCCTTCATCTGTGTTATCCCCATTTCCACCTGCTCTTTCATGATCACATAAAGAGTTACGCCCTAGATGATTGATTGCTAAACTGACTGTTCGGACTGTAAAAGTGCCTGGTATATAGAACCTCTTGACAGTGTTATAGCTTGCCACTCTTTGAAACGAGTAGGGTATCGCACCCGGTGGTGGGTTTCTTCTAAATCATATCATGAATATGATCACCCATAAGCTGAAAAGCATTACCTTATGCAGTCTGGAAAGAGCCCTGAGTGGTTAACTGGACGTACAACCATCCCAACAAACAAACCAGTGTAAAACATTTTGCAGGCCGAGTAACCCCACCCCTTCCTTCGGTGAATCTGCTGCAGCCCCTCTCGCCGTGAGCAGCTCAGGCCCCTCAGGTCGGGGCGAGCAGCTCGGAGCAGCTCCTCGTGTCACGTCATTAGAGCAGTCGCCACCCCACACCTGTGACACGTACGGCCGGCAGGTTAACGGCCACGTACACGCACAGCCACACGGGTCACGTACGCGTACACGTACACGGACCCACTGTATGTGGGCGTTTAAGGGTCGTGTGGGTTACTCAGAGATGCCATTTTCCCTACTTTTGTAGGATTTCTTACCTTTTGGTGATTTTGGATTGCACAACCAATCTTTCTTACATTACTTTAATATCTGTTTCAGAGTAATTTTGTGTTGGTTTCGAGCTGTTCAAATATGAATTCGATATCAAGTCTCTATTCCTAAAGGTTATTTCCCTACAAGTTGCTTCGAGGAAAGAAGTAGGAAAAGTGTTTCCTACTTTTACATCAGTAGGGAGTGGCATCTCTGACGTACACGTACACATACATGGACCCACCAAATGTGGGCGTTTAAGGGTCGTGCGGGTTACTTACGTTACGTTAATTTGGTCTTTATGTCGGGGTGCTGTCACCCACGTACGTTGACGTGACCGGAACATTATCCTAAAGAGGACGTCAAATCGCCATTTCGCATGACTCGAACCCGACGTGTTAAAATTGGCATGAGGGTGTGTTTAAATTGGTTCTGTATACGTGTTTAGGTCTACATATAGCTATACATGAAAACGTACTTTCAACACCACACTTACATCCCTAGATTTAGTACCCTTATCTCGAGAGTTTAAATTATTGTATTGACATATAGGTGTTAGCTGGATGTAAATTCAATTAGCATTGTTATTGTAAGCACTCTGTAGCTTTGCTCTTTGCATACCCTCAGTGTAGGGTTCTGAGATCAGGGCCAACCTTTTATCGTCACCATCGCACATCTTTCTAAGGCCTTTTCGATAGACTCTTCGTTATGACACCAAGAAATCTTCACAGGCAAGGCGACAGCGTACAACAAAAGGGCTTCCTATGCTTCCTGAAATATGGGCTTTAATGGGCTTTTATTCTAAAGGTGGCCTAGATAACTCAAAGCTATGTGATTGTCTAATTTACCTCTTCATGTTAAAGTAGGACAACCTGTCGCTTTAAATTACATCACCGGAAGTTGAGGGTGTATGTATTTCCCATTACCATATACCTCATACATTCCCTACTAGGGCATATAAACCCTGCTGTGGGTTATAGTTTAATGCTGCCGTTAGCTGTAGGCCTGCCGCGCCCATAATATAGGCCTGTTATTTATGGGCTGTTAGGCCGGCGGGGGCCCTATTAGGCCATCCATCGACTTGTTAAACACCCGGCTAGATCATATTTGGGAGTCTCGCCCTATTTATTTCCCGGCCACCAGAGACGACGTGTCCACTGCCGCTTGGCGGGGTATGATGACGGAGCGGCGAGAGGACGGTTTTCGACCTGGATATACCTCTTAAGGGGATGATCCACTAGTCGATTTTGGGCCGATTTCGAACCGACTTTGAGAATCGGTCTGTTAAAAAATATTTTTTCTTATATAATATACAATTTTTCAAAGATTTTTAATAATCCATATCAGAAAAATGGTATTTTCACAGGGAAAATTCATTCTAAATATGCGAAAAATGCATGAGAAGAAAATCGGTTGGTGTTTTGTCGCATTGTGGTATTACACTTCACGATTTGGGTTGTGATATTTGAGTGACATGATGATATTACAGACAATGTGCATGCAGGAGTGATATGATTGTTAAAAATGGGCAATTTGGAGTATCTCACATATGTGTAACAAAGAATTTTATCTATAATGTATGTGTGACTTCTATGCGACATTGTCATATCGCAGCTCAAGTCGTGTAGTGTAATACCTCTTAGATTCTCTAATAAAAAGGAGGCCTATGTGCGTCAAAGCACACCGATTTCCCTCATATATGTTTCCAGGAAAGATATTTTGGAGTTTCCATCAACGCACGTAAGAACCCAAATGGCAAAATTTAGTCGTTTACTATCAGCCATATTCGAACAAGCATAGGATAAAATGAATTGCCCTTAACATGGAGTAAGGCTTCTGAGCACTACATATTTCTGTAATGCACATTGATTGAATATCCAAGTTTGCGCCACTGAGATATTAAAATGGAATAATATACGTGTACGAGATCAAATATACTGCATTGTAAGCCCTACAGTTACAATGTAACTGGCTAAATGCCCATAGCCCCTGTTGCTGGGGCTGGGTATAGGGCTTCGCAGGCTCCATACCCCAGTCACCATTAACCAGTCCCCCACCCTGCTCCCACCCCTCCCTACACCCCCTATCGTGGCCGCAGAATGCCCCCCGCTCGGCCATCAATCCCCCCCCCCCCCCATTACTCACCTTCTTCACGGCGGATGCGCGGACCTCACCCCTCCTCCAGGGCCTAGAGATTAAACAGGAGGAGGCGCCGCCAAAACACCTTCCGTCTTAAGATACTGCCACGTAATCCATACCTGCTTTCTCCCTACTCATATACTACGGCTACAGAGTAACGCAACTGTTTCCCCCTTAAAACATGCGTTAAGATTACCTTTCCTAGGCAAATAAGAGAACTACTTGATATTGTTAATTTAATTCCGTTTAAAACCGATACTATTGAGAAACTGCTGAGTAACAGTCGGGCTTTCAGTGTAGCATCTAATAGTGAATAGATGGGTAAGAAGGGCATAGAGCCCCACCCCCTGTGTAGTGTGTTTGGTTCGTAGTCTGAACCCGCACTGCTTGCTGTTACCCTGCTTGAATATCCGTAAGGCGGTTCACATTTATAATAATAATCTATTAGCCTCAGTCAATCAAGTGAGACCTGTCTGCAGTGAAAAGAAAACCCGGAAAATAATCTATTTCTTAACGTTCTCGAAAATTTTTTCACTTGCCTGCCTGTGTGTAGACGCTGGGTCCTGTTATAAAGAAAACCGTCAAATTTGTCAAATATTGAACAACACAACTTGGGTTTTATTTAATTAGAAAATGGAAATTTTGACCAGATTTCTGAATACAGATGATGCAAAATTTACCCCTCCCGACTGTCAGTTCTCCTATCCCCAATATTGAAGTCTAATTCCTGCATTAAGTCAGTGTTCAGATCGACCTGTTGTCTATGAGTGTTCAGGCTGACGTGTTTGGCGGCGGGCCCAGGTATAAGCTAGGCCTGTTTCTACAGAAAGCAGCCTCTAGTCTAGGCCGGCTGGGGCTCACCTCCTTTAATACCGTTAAAAGTTAACCTTGTTGACTCTGGCTACGTTACCTGAGGGCATGGCGAGGGCTGCGGCCGACACTGGGAGCAGGGAGGGGGGGGGGGGGGGACTGCCGGCCTTATCAGGGTCAATGTGGACTGCTTAAAGGAGAACGTATATGAAAAACAAACTTGACTAAATTGAACTGGATGTGGGAAAGTATGTAGAGACATAGGTTAGCATTGATGCGCTGCGGCTGCATGAGAAAAATGGGAAAAGAGTTATAACTGCTTTATATCCCAACATAACTTTTAACTACATGGAGCAGACTGGATGTGTATACGCCTTTAGAAGTATAGGATAGCATTGCCGCGTTGTGGCTGTATGGTTTATTCAAACGCAGAAACATCAGAATAATATTTCATAACTAAATGTGCTGTATACCCGAACATACATTTTAACATAGCATCAGGTAGTAGAGCTTATTAGCTGTTTAATCCTTAGACAACTCACCATTTCATTTTATCACAGAAACTAGCATTTCACCGCCAATCTGGTTGTGTGTGATGCCAAGCGTTTAAGTAAATTGACATGAAGTATTAGCTTTCTAAACCTAGACATCGAAAAGTTGATAATAACATAACTCCAATAAGGTTAAAAATCTCTGGCTTCGATTACCAAGTCATTATTGGAGCCTGTGAACGTGAGGAGACTAGGCTCTCTAACTGCTGGAGCACATTAAGGTATTGTCTGATATACACAGCCATCCATTTGTGCTGACGATGTTCCCGAATAAAAAGATCACTTTGTAATTTCACTAATGCCCTTGTTTGCATTTGAATGTCATAGAAAAGAGTGTGATTGTGAGGGAAGTGCAACATTCTAACACAGTCCATACAGCTTCTGCAGGATGCCTACCGAGGTCTACAAGGTCTTAAATCATTGCTTTGTGATGATGGTATTGGACATGTGAGTCCTATACTGTGCATTTCAGGCCAGTGGCATTTTAGTGAAGGATTATATATCTTCTCACGTATTAATATACATTGATTGCCGCCATATTGCATGTCTTACAGTTTCTAAAATTGGATAGATTAGAATACGATCTGCATGTGGTAAGCATCTATTACCGGCTCACTTAAAGTAATTGACGGGATGAAATAATATTGGTGACATTTCCCATAGTTAGAAGATAAGTCTGGATATTTCTTTTTCAATTTCATATCTCAATTTGACGATAGTGGCTGAACACAATTTCAAGTTTTACTTAACTTTTCTTTCCTTGTTTTTTGGAGGGTTGAATTGGTGTTTTACTGCATATAATACTGTCAGTCGTTATGGCCACTCCGTAGTTTAAACAGTAAAAACCCCTTTAGTATTCTCTTAGGGAGGCGCCGCTTCCTGTACTTGAGTACTTGTATAACCTGCCAATAGGCGTCAGAAAACAAAGACTGAACAACCAGAAGTGTATTCACAAGAGATAAACCGACCAAGTAGCACATCAAGGCCGCCCCCTTCACCGCTGACGACGTGAGGCGGTTAACGATTGGTCGGATTGCTGGGTGGTAGAATTTAGATTACATGACGCCCTGGAGGGATTTGTGCCACATGTTGTCATCTGGATTAAGACCCCAAGTCCTGTTGTCAAATGGGATGAGTAACCGTAATCTTATCAAATCAGAGAGCCCGGGGCGTAGGGGGGCCTTTTACCGCTGGGGAAGGAGTTAAAATAAGGCTCGCGAGGAGTGAGGAAGAACTCTAATTCTACAAATAAAAAAGCCGGCTTATTCGCTGTGCCTGCCCGGCTCGGGAGGGATAAGTGTTCCCATTGTTGGGGGATTGGTCGGGGAAGGACTTTTTTAACGGTGGGTTTTATGCGGCCGGTATTTCGCCCACTGCCGTGTATGGGGGCTGATCCAATCAGGCCGATCTGCGCTCCCCCTGGTGGGGAAGGGCCGGGAGAGTCGGCTGATGGGGGCAGGGTTCTCATTGGGTTAGGCAGTGGCCTTTTGACGGCCCCTAACGCCATCACCGGCCCCCCTGCCACCATTACCCCTACCGGCAGGCCGGGGACCGACCCCAAACACCGCCCACTGCCCCAGGCAACAAGCAGCTCGCCAGCACCCAGCGAAAGACCCCACCTGAAAATAACACATCACCGCAGCGCCATCTGGCGGGCCCGCGCATGCGCAGATTAGATTGGCGAAACCGGAAGTAGGATTTGGGCGTCTCGTCTTTGATTTGATTAGAGTCGGCGGCGGGCGGTAGGGGGCGGATCGAGCGGGTGGCGACAGGCGCATCATACAGCGACAAAGTGGGGTAAACGGCGGGAAATTGGCGAATCGCCAAATCGCCGAGCAGCTCGCCAGTCCACCGCGTACTGCTCGCGGCGCATACCGTGGCGTCTGGGGGGAGGGAAACGACGTTGTTGCACTTTGTGAATCAACTTATAGGTTCGTCCCATGTTGCGTGGGTCGACTTGGGATGACGACCTCTTTACTTGGACAGATTCATAGTTTGTGGGTTCTGTTGGGGTTTGAGAAAGAGAGACGGTCTTGGAAAGGGGTAGTATAGATTAGAAGTCCGTTCAAAATATGATATTCCTCCGAAGAAAGAAATCTGTACATAAGATATATAAAATTTATTGATTTCAAGAATCATTTCAGTGTGGGGACTTGTAAACTGTAGTGGTTAAGAAAGAGAGACGATCTTGCAAAGTCCATTCAGAATATGCTATTCCTCCGAAGAGAGAATCTGCAGATGAGATATGCAAACCTAATTCATTTCAAGAATCACTCCAATTTAGCACCGTCAGCTACCTTTCCAACTCCAAAACAACAAAAACTATTAGATCCACGAGGGCAACAGCAGTAATCTTTCAGTATAAACATCTCCAATGCTTATTATATTGAATAGTTGAGGAGCAGAGCTGCTGAGTGGGCGCCCCGTCTAGCCGGAGTAACTCTATCCCGGTGGACGGGGGACTGATCATTTAGACGGGTTACTAATTAACACCCAGCCCGATCAGTCATTAGAGAGACCAATCACTTGTTGGAAAACGGCGCCGACCCGCGACAGCCTGAATTATCGTCCACGGCGAGCAACCTTTTACAAGCAGGCTATTAGCCGGACGCAAATTGATGTCGACGGAATATTAAATCCACGTACTGTTGACGGGAAAGGGCATGATCTAGTGGGGCTGGAAAGGGGCATCTAATGGGTAACAAAGTGAACAAAACTAATTTTGAAATGAGTTTTGTAGCATTAATAATGGATATGTACAGGTTTAATTGAGAGATTATACCGCACATCTGTGCACTAAAAGCCCAATGTGTATTTAGACCTGCTCAAGTTCTGATCAACTTTTCCTATACAAGACGTAGTGTTTAGTAGTAAAGTAGTCCATCAATATTTGAGTTTACATGCATGTTCGCACATCATGATATACAACATAGTATTTAGGTTCCATGAAATAGGGCTATTTCACTTCTGAATTCTGGATATCACACCAATTCCTAGCCCTCTCCGCATGGCATGTTCTGGGTTGCATCCATATTACAGACTTTAGTAGCGATGCCTGTCTAGACACCATAACGGTGAGAGATGGGATGATATCATTTTGTGAAAAAAAGACGAAAGAGGATTGCAGGAGGGATCTTTCACCCTACCAGCAATGGCGCGGGGCGTCCGCGGTCTCCGCGAGTGATAGAACCAGGGCCTCAGATGGCGGCTTGGCATGCGACTGGCATTCAGAACTAATTTAGGGGACTCGGACACTTGGAATTAACCAGTGGAGGCCAACTGTAGGCCGGACGGATCCCTGAATTGAAGGTCTTCGAGGCAATCAGGGTAGGTGAGACGCGGGCCGCCCGCAGACAGATTGAGCCCTCTTTGAAGGCTTCTCTGCTTGTGAAATGGCTGTCTGGGCTGCAAGGCCTCAAATGTATCTCTCTGGTGCAGTGGGTTAGGCCCTGGTGGGTCCTGCAGGGGCCCAGGGCCTCCTGGCATATCTGGGGCAGTTATCCAGTATGGTAAATCTCACAGTGTAAGGCTTACAGTAGCAATGGGGGAATAAAGATACTCCAAGTTCAGTTTCTTCCTATATTTCGCCCAGTATGCTTAATCATTGAATTACTTGTCTTCTAGAAGAAAACTCTCTCAGAAAATCTTAGAAATATTCGTTGAGTTTAAGAAAATGTATTTACCCATGATTTTATGTACCAGATTAGAAGTTCATTCTCTTCCTATATTTAGTCCAGTATGCTTATTCACTGAACTTTCGAAGTAAAGTAACTCCGAAAATCTTAGAAAAATTCAATGAGTTCCAGAAAATGTATTTACCCACTATTTTTTGTACCAGACCAGACAATAGCCTAAAATGCCTCGGGCAATATCCGGCAACACTGGACTGCCTCATTTCCCGTGAAAAATTAAAAAATGAAATGATTGAAATTGAGACCTGAAAGCCTTCAGTGTACACCAGTAGGTCTTGTTTCAACGTCCCATAGCCTGGCCCCCTCATCTCATAGCTGGGACCCCTCATCTCATGGAGTGTCATAGCATGCCTCTTTACCCGTGTCTAAGGGAGAGGGACGCCAATGAAAACGGGCCGTGACATATTGTCGATCTGATGAAATGGGGCGGTAACCCGAGATATGGCCGTCATTGGTACACCCCGCCCGTCACCTATCTGACAGGCCCACAAAATAAGCTGTCAGGCCAGTAGTATAGGCAAAAGGGGCGTCCAGTTCTCCTCTAAGAAATCTGTAATTGCTCAGGAAATTACATAGTGGGAAGCTATATAGCGGGGAGATTGGGTACATGTATATATGAAAAGAGACTGCAATGTTTCTCTGCAAGGGGGACTTGTCTATAAGTAGAGGTTGAGACATTGCATATTGTGACATTTGTGAAAAAAATATTATTGCTTTATTGTTGAAGTGAAAGGCAAACATGGCATGGAATTGAATATGACATTCTATATTCTTCCAATTTAGTCTCTGTCAAAGAAAAGGTTTTTTCATTTGGCTGGCTATTATAATTCCTAAAATATCTCTGGTAGCCTCCCCATCTGAAGCTGAGTTATTACTTGAACATGGCTATTATTATTGCGATATATTCCCTTGATGATAGTACATTCACTTGCGCATTGAATGACCAAAATCTTGAAGTATTTCTTTGGCCACTTTACAAAGGACACTAGTGGTTAGTAAGTTCCACATAGAAGGCTTGTATGTTCTGAGAAAAATACTCTGATGCATATTGTATTTTTCCAACACACAAGCCACACTTTGCCAAATGAATATATTGCAGTGCGCATTTTTACAACACAATCTCAGAGAACCACACTCCAGACAGAAAGAACCTAGCCTTAGGGAAAAGAAACCAACTTGTTTGCCAGACCTGACGCTTTTCCCTTTTCAACAAATGAAATATTTTTCATCCGCCATTTGTTTTGGCGAAGTGTTTTGGTCATTCATACTGGCGACCCGTTGACAGGGGAGATGAACGATGAGGGAGTGGGGGAGGATGAGGGGGGAGGGAGGTAGTCTGAGAAGCTAAAGTTGCTGGCGGAGGGGCGAATTAACCAGGCAAGGAAGGTGTTGTTTTCAAGATTGTTATTAGTAATAATCATCAATTTCCTTTGGGTTTCAGAGTTATTACACTTATAAATGTGAAAAATATACACAGGATCACATTAAATCATTATAATATGACTCATTTTATGCAAATTTCAAGTAACATTCAAACTATGACAATGACAATATATTAGATATTGAGAATGATAGTGTTGTTGGTCAAAGGCGGCCCTTTTAGAAATATAGGAAATCTGAACTTACTCAGATGGATATGATTTTATTCCTTCTAACTTTAGGACAATATGTATATAATAAGATAATAGATAAGGTCCATTCAGGATTTGTTTTACCCGGACAATTAACCTATTCAAACCAGATAGAAGAGGTGAAATACTATATAACCACGTTTCATGCTTGTAGCATTTGTAACATAACTGTAATAGTGCAGGTTTACATGATGAAAAGATGGTCAGATAGTTGTAGTGTAGAATTGAATGGTTTTATTCTGAAGTTGACACAAGTTAAGCTGTATCTTGCAGGTATACACATAGAGCACATATTCAATAATTGTCCAAATGTATAATGTTTGTCCTGAATGTTTTTGTCCTTTGAGTTCACATTGTCCTGAATATTGCTGTTGCTTTGGGAGCATGGAGGTAGGCACATACAGCAAAGGCCCTATAGCCTAGTGTCCTTACGGCTACATGGTGATGGTATTTCGGCGAGAGCTGCTGGATGGTTGGGTCGTCTCTATCTCAACGTTCCATCGCTCCTGACCGATCCTAATGACTGACCTGCGAGGGTGATGGCTGGAGCTCTTATACGTTTGGTACAGGATGTTTACGTCAGTCTCTGAACAGTCATGCCTAGTCAGCATGTCCCTGGTTTGCCATGGGGAATCCCAGTTTCCGTGGGTTGTTTCTGTGACGCAGGTTGCTACGTCACTCGGGTCTGTGCGTCACATCGCTGTTACACTCATAAGATAAATGGGTTTGTCCCTACATCCGGGTTGAGGCTGGATCCCAAGTTGCTATGTCTCTTATGTTTTCTTAACTTCTTATTACATTTCAGTTTCAATATTATAAATTCTATATAGAAATTATACATCATGACTTTAGCAATATGACATAACCAATGATTAGGCCTATTTTCGAATATCGGCGTTTTTTTCCCTGAAACATGAAACAGATTTCATCATGTATGAATAAATATTGAAGTACGTGCATGGGCATAGAAAAAATATTAAGCAACACGGCAACTCATAAAAAAAAACTACTAAAGTTTGAACACAAAAATGGACGTTTACTTCATGTCAACTTCACATGATAGGTGTTAAATGACAAGAGAAGACCATAAAACAACAATAGCCCACAAACTACATGGTTTGAGGTTGACTAATAGGAATACCTTCATGTCCACTGGGTAAAAACAGCAATACTTGGGTCATTAAACTTCTATTACTTATTAGGAACCGACACGCTAACCTGCCGTTATACCGTGAAGTTTGTCTGTTTGCCAACTCTATATGAACAGTCATGGTAAACAAGCCATTTCCCTGGGCAGCTGCTTATAGCACGTGTTTTCTCGCCTGTTCGTGTGTATGAAGTGTCCAAACTAGAAGGCATTTACAAAGACACGAAGACGTGGGTCGTTCATATAGACCGTGATGGAAATTCAAGGAATTGCGAGAAGTGTAAGAAAAGATAAATAGATTGAACATGTAACAGAAGAAAAGAAAGGTGTTGAGAAAGGTACCAATTGAGAGTTAAAGAAAGGTGCATTCATCTATAACAAGCAAAAACTCCCATGACAGTAAAGTTGTTTGCTGGATACCGTTAAAGCTAGATAAATGTATGGGTAGGACGCTCTTTTACCCTCTGCTTTCTATATGTAACATAACATTCTACAAACATGCCTATGCTAGGGCATTCAGCCGTTGTAAGACGGAGGTATCCACTTGGGAAATTGAGGTATGGAGTACAACAGGGTAAGAGTGAGACATCTATCTAGATTCATATAAATATGATATGGTTTTGTCGGAATAAACAGCTGTACAGGTATAAATGGGGTGCATTTGAGGTGAGAAAGACGATTGAAAGACACTCTAGCTGTTTGCTCTTAGCAGATTGTCTATACCCAGGCCTGGAGGTATGAAACTGTCCATGAGGGCCAGGAAAGAATAATCTTTAAAAATTGACCATGAGATTAAGAAGGGTGATTGGTCCTTCCTTCTATGACTGTAGGGGCACTGGTGGTCTATTGGAATTACTAGCTGTCTCTTGAGATGGCTAGAGGTCTATAGGGATGGCTAGAGGTGTATGGGGATGGCTGTAGGTCTGTGGAGATGGGTGGAGGTCTGTGGGGATGGTCAGTGGTCAATGTTCATGGCTGGTTGTCTCCTGGGATTTGGAGTCTATTGGGACAGTTACTGGTCTATAAATATGGCTGTAGTCTATGGAGATGATTTGTGGTCTATAACAGTGATTGTTGACTGCACCTTGTACTGGCCAGAGGTATAGGCATTGTTCTTTGACGCTATTGGGCAGAGGTTTAAGCTTTGCCTAAATGGCCCCTAATGGTCAGATGTATGGATATTGACCACAGAACCTATTAGGCAGAGTCATAGACATTGACCATAGCAAGGTATAGGCTTTTATCACCGCTGCTATTTGACAGAGGCATAGGTGTTGACCTTGGCTGCAGTTGGCCAGAGGTCTAGGCATGGACTATGTCATCTATTGGGCAGAAGTGTAGGTGTTGATGACGACTGCCATTGGGCAGAGGTATATATATATATATATATAGGTGTTGACTAGGGCTGCTGTGGCATAGAGGAGGTGAAATGAACAGTAGGATTGGCGTCTGGCCTGCTCGTTGGCAGCATGCCCGCCCAACATCATTTGGGCGTTACGCGCCAGATTAGGTGGCACCTTGCCAAATAGGCTCATTCAAATCAACACAGCGCCTAGGTCCTCTGTAGTCTGGGGAGGGGCAGGGGAGGGGCAGGAGGCTGGAGATGGGGGTTAAACTCATGATTATTCTATCGACCAGGATCAGGAGCGCTGGGAATGGGTCTCGGGGAGTGTCGGAGGGGATCAGGAGTTGTCCCGAAGAAAAGGCCCTATTACACTATACGACTTTGAGCTGCGATATCAGTACCATAAGATGATATTACAGAAAATTCGCATGAAGGAGTGATATAATTGTTTGAAATCGGCAATTTGGAGCATTTTGCACATGTGTTACAAAGAATTCCGTCTCGAATATGTGCGATTTCTCTGTGACACCGTCATATCACAGCTCGTGTCGAGTAGTGTAATGCGACCTTAAAGGAGGCCCCTGCCCGTAGCGGTATTTGGCGATGATACATAATTAATGCGCCTGATCCATACTACAGCGCATTATCCCTATAATAATGCGCGGTGAATTATTCACCTGCAGTGGTTCACACCATGGGCCGTACTGCTGCAGCACACAGAATGAGGTGTAAAACAGGGTGGGCGGCGGCAGAATCTGAATTGCAAAGCTTTCCATGCCTCTAGACCCAGCAGCAGACACCTTGTACAGACAATAGACACGCACACGCAGCTAAAGAAGAATGCCTCTCACGCTTTGAAACTTCTCATGTTTTCCACCCCCTGCCCCCAGGGTGTCCAGACACATTCACACGCCGTAAACACAGAGAATGGATGTAGCCAATTAAGGAGGTGTAGACGCCTTATTTAAAGGTAGAGCCAAACAAGACACTTTGCCAGACACGGGATGTTATGCTTAAATGTAGTTTTTCTTGTAGGTAAGCATGTATTTGACAATACATGTTTTTAAAACCAGAATTATATCAATAATCTTTAAGGGTCGCCACATCGGATAGCCTATTGCCAGGGATGTTTCCCTTAACGAATTGATGAACATTTTCTGATTAAACTATCATGAACATGATAAGATTAAGAATGAGACAGTTTTGTTGTTTTTATTCTTTGTCTATAGAGACACGGTCATTGGTTTTAACGAAAGATGAGATTCCCGGAGGAAGATGGTACACGATGAGTAGGCGTATAACATCAGATACGATGTATCTATATTCGTTGGATGCAGTAACGAAACCATTTTGGCAAGTCGTCAGGCAGAAAACACAGGAATCCTCCTCTCTGTATGCGCCATGCCATATATAAATTCAGACAAGACAGCGTTCAAAGGAGTGCACATTAAATAACTCTTAATCTGCAACCCCCCAGACGTGTATGAGCCTATCTGGCCCACATCCCCTCGTTAAATACCTCCCCTCTATAACCGATGTTGATGATGATGTCCTATCGGAGTCTCTATATTCTGCTCATTACTTAGGGCGAGCAGCTCATCGCCAAGGAGTCCTATCTACGACCAGTATTATAAGGCGCCAAGCATACAGCCCTTGTTCCATTGACAAAAGACTTATTTCGCAGAAAACATACAAATTTGTACGCAATTTTACTTTACTGACCAGGACATGACCATAGTCATTCCAGGATTTTTAGGAATAAGAAGGAAAATATACGAACAGTTCCCCTTCAGAAGAACGATGAAATGATAAAAAAGCTTACATTTGGCTTGGCGTAGTGATCAAGCCACCAGGAGTGAGTCTGTGATCAGGGCCCTACCCCTATGAATTAAACATCTGATGTGTTTGATGATAACGACCAGACAAAAAGATAAAGAGGAGGAGCTGGCCGAGCAGGGTGCTGAGGTGCTCAGGACGTGCTCAGCCCGCACTGAGCTGCTCGCGAGCTGCTCACAGCTAAGGCTATCAAACACGTCCTAGGATTTTTACTTAATTTCCGGGCTGTTGCAGGAATCAGTGATTTATGTACGAAACCAGAGGCGTAGCCAGGGGGGTTCCTAGGTGTCTGGAACCCCCTTAAATTTCCAAAATATAAGTAAAATATAAGAAATTTTGCCGAAAATGTAAGTCGGAACCCCCTTAGATTTACCTGGCACCCCCTTTGACTTTAGGGCTGGCTACGCCCCTTGGAAACAGAACGTATAAATCACCTGTTTGCTTGCAAGGAGCACATGCGCGACTCGCAGAATGTTGATTTCAAGATTGGGGCTTGTGTGTATACTAAAGGATGCTTTCATCTTTGTCCCTCTTTTATCACCTGGAAGGTGTCTCAGAATTCCTTATGTCTCTACTGACACAGTGAGAATATTTGATGTCATTTTACCTGCATGTATACAGTGATGTGTCTACTGAGTGCAGAATCATCGGGGCTTGCAGTAGCTTTTCAGTGGTAAATCATTGGAAATCATTGGGAGTACACTGGCTGAGCAGTGGTCAATCAGTACGTTTAAATGAGATAGGTTGTATACAATCAGTAGCATTTTAGTAGGTCATTTAAATATTTCAGACATTTAAGATAAAACGCTATTCACAATAAGGGTTTAAAGGTGGTGGTGAACGTGGGATAGTCTGTGGCCCGCTGTGGAAGTCGGCATGACAGTTTGGCCCGTCACATGTGAGCATGTGACGAATTAATTAGGGAATTGTTTTCACTGTCGGTGGGGGTAGAATGGTGGGGAGGGGGTGGAGACAGGTTGGGTGTGCAGGGGTGAAGACTGATCCCAAGGAGACAAGATGGCGCCATCTGCCGACGCCGACAGAATAATGAAAAGTTCTTTAAACAATGGCGTGTAATTGAACAGCATTTCAGGGAAGATCAGAGCGCGCCTTCTTGAGTGCGGGACGGGCGCGGATCTCTCGTCCCCGGATCTGAGACCTGGGGTCTGCGGCCTGTGAGGCACCAAGTGTCAATTGAAGAAATGAATGGAATGAATGTTACAAATATTTTCGAGGAAACATTTTGTTCGCCTGGAAAAAATGTGTATAGGTCGAAACGTTATCCATAGGCCTCTAAGCATCGTCAGGGCTGGATCAAGATATTTTTTCAAAAATAAAAATGGGTGGGTGGGGGGGCGCCCTATTGTAAAAAAAATTCATCGGAACCTCCGGGGTCAAGAATTTTACATTAAAGAATAACATATTTAGCAAAGATGATACCGCCTAAAACCGCCTCTGATCGATATCCCCTTTGCTCATTGTCCTAGTTATGCAAAAAGAAACGTTCACTTTTCTTGGTCACAACCAGAAGAAAATCATAAATCTTTACGAAATTCGTCAGTTTACACACGGCGCCCCCTGAAGTCTTGAATGCTGATTGGGCCGGTCAGAAATAGACACGGGCCTACCCAGCGCCAATTAATAATCAGTTGGTTGTCAGAGGCGCGGCCTACCGTGAGAGGGTAGAGGGTGGGGGAGGGTGAGATAGAGAGAATAGGATGCGGCCGCCACAATGTAAAATAGCCGTATGGACGAAGAACAATTGTCTCCTAATGACAGGCAACACTGAGCATGGAGAGAGAAAAACACTTCAAAAGGGGGCTCCCAGAAAGTGTCTTTGGACCTGGCTATTGCTGCTGCTTGTTATTGCAATCAATGAATGGTTGATTTTTAGCAGGAAAACGGGGCACGTTGTCCTGTCAAGTTTCCTCCAGCATACATCACTGGGGGATTTTTCCCGTGTGATTAGGGGGGTGGGAGTCTGAAGAAATCAAGGCTCACTGCCTCTGCGGCCCTGTCAAGCCGAGAACACGGGGTGTTTTTGATACACGTTGTTGGTTGGGTCTGTGTCGCTTCATGATGATACTATTTTCCGCTGGAGTAGTTAATTGGGTTAATCCCAACGATGAGACATGCTTCAGTGTACTTATCAAAGGCTCACATTGTACTTTAAATAATGTAGGGCTAACCACTGTGTACTGTAATTATTGAGAGTGAACTTGAATAAGATGCAAACAGTGCTATTCGCTTATCAACCTTTTTTATATGAATACAAGAATTAGAATAAATTTATAGGTTTGGTAAACGTCTTAAACATTAAAGTCCTTAAACGTCCGGGTAAAATATTTGATATATTGTCAAAAATGTTACACGAAGAACGGACTTCCATAATCTCCTTAAGCTTGTGTAGTCCCGTGTTCCCTTAATTATGTTGACTTTACTAATCCGAATATGACCCGAACTTGAATAAATCCAACATCCTTTTTTCCAACTCTGTATAGGTTCACTCCTTAGATCCACAAAATTTCTCTCTGTATGCCTCGGTATACATGTATTTCCTTAATTGTGCTTTCACTTCTTATCATGAGCTTTTGTAACGGAGTCTGAATAATACCAACGTTGCCTCTGTATGACTTCATTCCATAGATCTACAATGTATTTCTCTGTAGTCCCTGTATTTCCTTAATTCTGCCTTAAGGACAATCGCGCCATTATAGATCTAGTATTCAGATTTTCTCAAAATCTTCCACAATGAAAGTTATACTTCTAAATGATCCAAAAAGACCAAAAAAAGCATAGGTCACCATGCAAACTTTTCTGTGAAATCACTTTCTTTGTGAGGTGGTTTTGAAAAAATTAAGTTTTTTAAACTAAATTTAAATACCACCTTAATGCCATACTATTTTCAAATAAAAGATATTACAAGCTGATAGAAGTCTGTAATAGGAGGACACTGATACAGACAATTGAATTAGGGAGCATTCAAACTAATTTCTTAGGGTAATATAAATTTTTGTTGTTGAAATCTTCAAATTAAAACCTTAAAAAATGGAAAAATCTGAGAACAGGCATGCATACAAAAAACTTGAATTTTCAGAAAATTTCAAAATTGATATATATCTTGGAGAAGGCTATAGGCTATTAGTTCCAGCCATAAAAATAGGGGGTCACCAGATGAACTTGGCCAGAAAAGCTGAAAATTCATTTTGAGGTCTAAAATTACTTAAAATTGATTTTTATGTGTTTCTCCATAAATGCACATAAAGATTTACATGACAGGTAATTTTTACATTCTGCATTATGCTCAATGAACTCACAATCATATAGAATTATATCATATCATTATACAGCATAAATTAAAAGAGGTACAGAAAAAACAAAATTTTTCCTATTTAAAACATTTTTCAGAATTTGCAAAATTCCCACAAAATTAGTCTAATTTGGCCATGTTTATCTACAAAAGTGTTCCTTGTAAACTATTTTTCAATTTCAATTATGATGGACTAAATGTTATTGAACATTTCTGCAAGATTTGAGAAAAATTGAAAGACTTTGATATTTGCAATATCTGGATAATGGCGCGATTGTCCTTAACTTCATACATCACATCACATGAGCTCTTATAACAGAATCCTCATAAAACCAACATTGTTTTTCCCACAGTCCATGAGTTTGTATAACTCTCCTCCTTAGATCCCCCATGCTCTCCCCTTCACTTATGCATTGTCTTTGTTCTGTCTTTGCAGGTATGTATGTGCGCGGTACACGGGGGTGGAACATGTCCAGAACGTATGTCGGCTTTCTTTGATCTCCCCTCCTACAGAGGCGGACCGTCCCGTTGGCAGGTCTATCATTTCTGCGTCTGCTCCCTTTGTGAGCCGTTAATGCATTATGTGGGGGTCGTATAGTGGGCGGGGGAGTGGCTATACCATGGCTAGCCCCCGCTCACACGCTGTATATAATTATAATGTAAAAAATATTTTCACACTGCTAAATTTTCAATACTAAATAACATTCTGACGGTGTTCTAATTTCACACAATTTCTGGATATTTCTAAAATTCCATAATATCAATTTTTTTTCCATACTCACCACATTTTTGCGTATTTATGGCAATGCGTAAAATGTGCCAAAATATGTACTGCGTGAAAACTTCACAGTTCACAGTACATGTATATATATCTACGTGTTATTTCACCCGATCCAACCCTGTCTGCACTGTATACAACAGAGCAGTGCGCACCCTCGCCGTGCTGTGGACACAGGGCATCTTTGGCTATTTTTGTGGGGAATGATTCCTTGCTGCACTGTGTCTGTTTGCCGTCCAGTATGGGAATGATTCCTTGCTGAACTGTGTCTGTTTGCCGTCCAGTATGGGAATGATTCCTTGCTGCACTGTGTCTGTTTGCCGTCCAGTATGGGAATGATTCCTTGCTGCACTGTGATCTAGGGGGGGGGGGGGGGCTGAGGCACGGGCTCAAAATAAGAAATGTGAAGATTGGTACCTCTTCTAAAGATATTCCAAATATAAAATCTCTAAAATAATTATTTCTTCATTTATTGCATTTTGACACAACTTGTGCATCTGGCTTCTGCTTACTGTATTCCTGGTTATATTGTGTAGGCCAATTATAGCCTATATATATTATGGGTGTAGACCCCTAAATTTGACAAGGCGACATGAGCATTTCTTAAATTTGACAGGGGACATGGCAAATTAGTGACAAATGATTATGTCATACCATAAAATCGGTAGGACATTTCAGTATTATAAAACATATTATTTCTAAATATATGTATGTGAGAACTAGTATAAGATTAAACACAATATATTCAAAATTAACAGATACTAAAACTATACCCTTAAAGTTGGCACCTTCCACCTGGAACCTGACCAACCAATCAGGGCCCTGGAGGCCTCTGGAGGGAAGTCCGAACCTTGAATGCTCCACTCTAGGCAGTGGGAGTCTGGACACCAAGGTGTACACATGTCTATTGTGTAACAGCCTAGGCTTAGGCCTATGGTTAATAACCTGTGACTGAAGATTTAATACAACATTATCATCAACAACTACTCCTGTCTTCCACTCTTCATTACTCCCCTCAACAACCATATATTGAAAGTACTACTACACTAAAACTTAAAGTACTTCAACATGGCCTGTTTCTTAAATTCGACATGGGACATCAGCTTTAAAGGATAGTGACTTGTGACATGGTTATTTCTTAAATTCGACATGGGACAAGGCTGTAAACTTGGATATAAGAACAGGCAACAGGGCCGTTTTTTAAATTCGACAGGGAACATATGGGACCCCCTTCCCCCTCCTATACCCCCTATATTCATATACGTTATGTATATTGCATTTTGTTTAATCCCATCATAGAGATACATAAGATTAATGGTATGGGATATTGCCGCTCAGTATGATACACGCATTGTTGGAGTGTAGGTGTGATTGCCTGCGACACTCTCAACACGGTCCACTGACGCCCACCACACCTGTGTTGTTTCAGGTACACAGTTAAACAACAGGTGCCGGAGCGACCAGCCCCCTTGTCCACACCCTATGGTGTGATTGTCGCCCACGGTCCATGTTGTCAGAGCACAGTGACGGGAGGTGTTGAGTAAGTCCCGCGATGTCTGTGGATTGCACCTTTTTCGCGTAGGTACGGCCGCGATGACGGCACCTACTGCTAGGGTGTTATATTTTGAGTTTTCCTGTCGATTTTAAGAATTGTCCATTATCGGGGGACACAAGGGTGAACTATTAATAGATATTGGGTAGATCTCACGTGAACACTTTTTATTTTAACAGAAAAATAAAATGTTTGTAAATTCTTAAGGGTTTTTCCCTACCACACTGATAGTATCTTTTCTCAGATAGATCCTATCTATCGCTTCATTTATTCATTTTAAGCCTGAGCCAGTTAGGGAACATATATATGTTAATATGATATGGCCCCTTCAAAGTTAACCCAATGCGGGAATTAAATTCCTGCTGTAAGAATAGCTCATCCCGCATGCCTAGGAGGAACCCTGCATGCATGGGCCTATATATTGGCATTTTTAGATTAAATGTGCCACATCAAGTACCCCAGGTTAACAGAATATCAGTGCAACACAATAATTGGGGTATATAGTCACCATTATCAGCTGTTAAGAAAGGAAAATCAGATAGCCTCCGCACACCCTATATGGACAAAAACGTATCCGCAACGCACCTATGGAAAAGCAACTTAAGGGTTGGCTGCATTACTGCATGGCAAATAAATACAGTGCAGCAAGACCTTTATAGAAGTAAAAATAGCCAAAGATGCCCTGTGACCACAGCGCGGCGAGGGTGCGCATCGCTCTGTTCACTACAGTGCAGTCAGGGTTGGATCGGGTGGTTATTTCCCCAGACAGGAGTCTACTGACAGGCCAGTGTTCGTGACCGTACAGAGGTAGAATGTCTGGAAAGGGTCACGAAATGGAAACTGGTAATGTGTCTCAGAGTGTTTGTTTTAAAGCTGCCAGACTTTTTTGTTTAGTCTGAAAGCGTGTTAGAAAGTTTTGCAAAGCCCTTTTAAATATGGAAAAATAGTTAAAACACAGTGGTGTTCTTTTGAGGGGAGAAGGGACTTCGGGTATTCTATTGTTTTAGGGAAGGGTATGTACCCCCAACAAGGTCAACAAAGGCTGGTTGTGTGTTGCCCTTTCTATGGGACATAGCAAAAAAAACATCCACTGCCACTCTTTGAGAAGAATACCATAGTGATCCCAATGGTGGGTTTCTCCCAATTCATTCTATCGACACGATCACCCAAAGCTTGAAAGCATTACCTTGTGCAGTCTGGGAAGAACCCTGAAAGGTATGCCATCGGAGGGGGGAGGGATCCGCTGGTCAGTCCCTGACATAGACTGTCGAGGTCAGACCCAATCTTTCCCAAAGTGAGTCTGTACACCAGCAACCATAATAGGTGGGAATTACCACCCAAATCCCACCATGCTTTGCAGCCGCTTGTTTATAGCAGGACCATAAACCAGTCAGCGCCCAAGAACCATCAAAGCTGTCCATGCCATTTATAGACGGCCAATGAAAGAATTCCTTACAGATTTTAAGTGACCAATAAAAGCCATGGATTGTTGTGGGTGTACAGACCCATTATGCAATAGCTAATCTGGATCAGAACGGACTATCCCTGACACCGTCCCTCCCGTCACACCAACCAGCGGTCATTGACACCCTGTCTGGTCAGACGTCGGCGGGAGGGCCAGGGGTGTAGAGATGGGATGGGCCAGGGGGGCATGTACCGGGCTGTAATAGTCTACAGATAACAGCTAAATGTGCTCTATGGTTGTCGCCGCTGATGCCTCTGTCACAGCCTCCACGTGCCTGACGCTGGGCCCTGTGTCCATGTAACGAGGGAAGGGGGTTGGGTAGTCCTTTCATGACCTAGATACCTCTTGCATAATAGTTTGAGCAGCTAGCGGACTTGGACGTAACTACAGTCTAGGGGTTGGGCTGTGGTATGGGGGCTATACAGAGCGCCACCCTGGAGAAGGGGGGTGGGTGTTAGTCTACAGAATACCTTTGTTAGTGTGAGGCGTTGTTTGTTCTCAGAGAAGGCTATAGATGTCTGTCCTCTACCCCTATAGATGTCTGTCCTCTACCCCCCTCCCCCCTCCTGAATATCTACGCTACCTCTGTTTTTCCCTAGACACCCCCGCCCGAGCCCCTACCCCACCCGTCCCTGCTCCTGCCTCCATCCTTACCCTTACCCCCGCCCGTCCCATTCCATGCTCCTGCCCCCCACCCCTTCCATCATTGTCACCCCTCATTTCACCAGTGTTAAGGGCCGAGTGACGGTATGCCGCCCTTATACAATACATACATTCAGGGTATTCAGTGCCGACCTTTCGCCCCGTGCCCTATTCATCTGCGCCATAACAGGTAGGCTTTGGGCTTAGTGTGACTGGGCGCACCTATATACTATACCGTGTGTCATAGACGTGTATTCTATGCATGGGGATTATTTATCAGCAATCTTAGGACCCCTGGATTGAATCAGACCAGGTGTTACTGGCAGCCACTTAATGTGTCATAGCCAGTACTTCAGGGTTGCCAGTTTTCAAGGCATTTCAGGCTTTCCCTCTTCAAAATGTTCTGTCGCCAATTTATATTAATATTCAATATCACATGCATAAACATTCATATTACATACATATAATTTTTCTCAGTGCTGACCGGAATCCCTTTATCCCTATACCGCATAAAGGAGATTCGTACTGGGCGCGGCCATGTTGAACAATAGAGAGTCCTTATTGGCTGAAAAGTCACGCTTGACCACCCACAGGAAGTGGCGCCAAAGGTTTGCGCATGCTCTGAGCTGGACTCCCGAATGCGGTATAGTCTATTCACGTCATGTAATCTTGATGAGATGCTTACAATGCTTATAGGATGAAAATCAAATTTGCCACTTTGCTGAAAGAAAACATACTAATCTATGTCCATACTCATAGTCTTACAGCTAGAAGCCCAGTTAATGATGTAGGATATATAAGATTCCCCCATGTTGTCTTAGTATACACCGTATACTCCCTAGGTGGCGTTGTTTACAAAGTGGTCTATTGGCTAGTTAGGGCTATAACGAGTGGTACTGGGGCCAGGGGGAAAGAGTTGAGTTAGTTGGGACTGGAGGTAAATTAGACTCGGCAGATCTGGCTATTGTTAGCGGCGAAGGGCCATCCGCGGGTAGAATCACTGCGCCAAGACAGTCGGAGGGATAATGATCCAGCTGCTCATTTAAGTGGGTCATTATGGGGACGGATGGCCGAGCAGCTCGCCGATGGAGCCACTCGGGGAAGCCACTCAGTGAAGCCACTCTCTGAGCAGCTCGGCGGCCGGTTTGGGCCTATGGTACTTTTGGTATGGCGCTACTTTGGGCCGTACCACTTACCGTAATGGTCCCAGGGAGGGAAACAAGGCCTGGGACTGAGGGGACTCTTGGTATACTACTTACTTCTGAGGACTCATAGTCCGATGGGCCGCTTAACTTACTCTATGTCTTTGGCTAAACGATGTCTGTTAGTAGTTAATGGCAGCATGGGTAGAGATATTCTAGTTAGCAATGTTTCCTTTGATACCCTGTTTGTATCCGCTCTACACAAACATCCATATATGTACATTTACCTAATAAACTTTAGTCTTCTAAAGAGCCTTCCGTTAAGTAGTCACGCATCAGGGGTGAGGTGGGGTAGGGGGGCTGGAGGGGTTGTAATTTTTGAAAATGCGTATTTTAGCCCAAGGTGGAGGATCTTACATTTTTTGAAAATGTGCGCACGGACCTGACAGAATCCCCTGACTCCGTTCTCCGGTGGTATCATGTGCCTGTCGCCTGACCACATTTCCCTTTTTACCATACTACTTACATTCTCCCCCTTCCATACCCTATACCGCGGTAGGGAGAGGCCCAGTGGGCGCCGCCATGTTTGAAAAGGGATGGTCCTGATAGGCTAAAAAGTCGCGCTTGACCCCCGAAAACTATTGGCGCCAAAGGGCCACGCATGCGCAAACATGAACTCCCGACGGCGGTATACATCCAGTGATATAGCTGTGTAGGTAGTGCTAGGACCAGGCGCGGAGTGCGGGGTTTGGTACCCGCGGTGTGACAGGGGCTTATCCCTACCCTGATGTATGGACTGTGAACGGCCGATCGATCAGGCCACAAACAATGGGGGCTACATCTCTGAGGGGGGGGGGGTATCCTGTACTATCACGGAGGATAATGGGTTTGGGGGTTTGGGATGAAGGTATCAGGGTTAGCTTAGGGAGCGGGGCACTTGTTGGTCCATGCAAGTTTTCAGGTTGGTCTATTGGCTTTTGGACTTTATCTTTTCTATGCATGTTTAACCAAATTTCCCGTGAAATCCAGGAAGGGGAAAAACAAATGTAATCCCTATTTCACAAAGATTTGTAAAGGCGTGATCCGGATATAAAGTCCCGGCCCTCTAAGTCATAAATCATATTACCTGAGTTACAATTCTCTAAAAAGGCGCAGGAGAAATCAATATTGCACTGAGCATGAAATAACCTATCACAAAAAGACGATAATAGACTAATTCATGGGGCACATAACATAAATATGGTAATTTCGTACCATAAATTATATTTCTAAACCAAAATCCCTTCTAACATAACCAAAAAAAGTCAAAACCCATCCCGCTAGGTCATAGATCGTATTATCACCCGCACGGCCGGTGAGCGGTGCGTATTGGGGCCAGGGCGTATTGCCTGGCCGTACGCACCGCTCACTGTGGCCTCCTTGTTTCCAGATATTTTCAGATATTTTGAATAATGCTTGAGTGATAAACGTAAGAAGTACCGCAGGGGGCATCCGAGGGTGGCTGTACGACCCATGGGGACCGTACAAACTTCGGGCTTCGCCCTCGGTTTGTGACAACCCCCTATGGGTCATACAGCCACCCTCGGACGCCCCCTGCAGTCCTTCTTACTATAGTACCTTAGTAACTCCAAAAAGAAGCGGGGGAATTCAGTATTGCACTGAGCATGAAATAAGTCACAGTAAGATAGTACACTAGTTCATGGTAGAAGCTGCATATAATATGAATACGGTATTTATGTATCATAAATAATGTTTCTAAATAAAAATCCCCTCTTGCGTAACCAGCACAAACCCTTCACAGTACAGTGACCCCGCACCCCACACACCCCATTCATCCCCCCTTGTTGGCGGTGACAGACCCGCGATCCGCGCCTCTGTCAGCTCCAGGAGCGGGTTTTTAGTTGACACGTTCTCGTGGCTGGCTCAGATGTTGGCGGAGCTGTAAGCCGGGATCCCGGCGGCCGTATTAATCAGCCATTAGGGCCCGGATGATGAATCCCTGTCCCTGTCCCCCGGGGTACTACCCCAAGGACGGCATCGCCCTCTGGGGGGGGGGGCTCCTCCAGGGTTCTAGGGGTTTTGAAATGTATAGGGGTAGTGTGGGAATGTGTCCCATCGAAAATTGAAATGGGACATGTATGATATACATACATACACTCTTACAGGGCTCTCTGGGTTCTCAAAATGTATGATGGTAGTGTGGGAATATGTCCCATTGAAACTTGAAATGGGACATGTATAAATATATGTCCCATTGGAATTTGGCATTGAATGATATACATACATGCACTCTTACAGGGTTCTCTTGGTTCTCAAAATGTGTGAGAGTAGTGTTGGAATAGAACTGAATATGTCCCATTGGAAATTGAAATAGGTGTCATGGAATGATGTGCAATGTGCTCTAATAGGAATCTCTTGGTTATCAAAATGTGTAAGAGTAATGAGTTGAACGTGGCTCAAGAGCTCTAAGGTGTGATGCTACCGCGAAAAGGGCCAGTCCCTTGGGTGGACCGGATATTTATAGTGACTTGTCAACGTTTCCATGGAAACCAGAGATGATCAAAATAATGAATCTCTGTTCCAAAAAGGGGTTCCCCTGTGGGAAAAAGGATCAAATATGTGAAATAAAACCCTGTGGGGGTCTTATTAAGAAAAACAGGAAACTTTGGAAAAAACAAGTTTGGGGTCTGGTGTCCCCGTATTGGTTACCAAAGTCCGCCTGACCCAGAAAAGTGGGTCTCAAAAAGATCCAAAAGCTCAAACCCATCCCTTAATCCCTGTGGGGGGAGGAAAGGGAGGGTGGAGTTGGTGAGCTAGCCCTGGTGGTCTAGTTCCAAAAGCGGTTTCGAATTGTATCTCTTCAGGCATCAAAAAACACGGTACCTAACTGGTGTTAGGGGTTGTTTCCTAGAGGGTTGTTAGAAAATCCCTCAAAGAAACAGAAAGGGACCACCATAGCAGGTGGTCCAAGAAACAAAGACAAGTCTAAAAACGGGATGATTCTGGTGAAGTCATCCCGTGATGGAGTGAAATCCCGCCTAAAAAGGTGGGAGTGAAAGTTAAAGTCGGGGTCTCGGATTCAAAAGGTAAAATAAAAAAAATAAACAAAATAAAATAAAATAAAAATGTGTAAGAGTAGTGTAGGAGTAGAACTGAATATGCCCCATTGGAAATTGAAATAATTGTCATGGAATGATATGCAATGTACTCTTACAGGGCTCTCTAGGTTGTGAAAATGTAGGAGATTAGTATGTAAATGTAGGAGATTAGTATGTAAGTATAACTAAATATGTCCTATTGAAACTTAAAGATGTAAGTGTATACCTTAATGGGGCAGGCACATAACGGTAGCATATTCTTATACCTATTATATCATGATGTGCCTCTCCTCATTAAAGTAAAGATTTGCTTACATATATTCATATATAATTGCTATTAGCAGAATCCAACCTATATAACATCGACACAGTGTACAGAAGCTTGTGCCTCAGCGGATTTTCAATATGTTGTATTGAGCAGGGTGGTGTAGTATGAAAGAGGAGGGGGGGGGGCATTTGCGAGTGGAACGTGCCTATCAGGATAAAGAGTCCATAATAACATAATTATGCACACCCCCGATGGGACCCCTTCCGCCAGCATGACAGGTGTCAACACTTCTGGGGTGTTGTCAAACTACCCCCACGGGGGGCAGTTTATTGTCGGTCAGTTGTCCGTCACCGGTCAGTCGGTGGTCAACCCGGGGAATGGGGGGGGGGGGGGCGGTACTTGACTTGGGTTTGGATACCCAGTGCAAAATGGACCCCGGGGGCTGTGGCTGTAATTGTGGCAAAGGCAAGGAAAAGGGGGACTATAGTCACTGACTGGACAACTCTAAAAATGGGATTGGGGTGGGTGTGTGTGTGGGCGTCAAGACTTACTGTCTGGTGGCGGCTGTGCTTGTTAGCTTTTTAAAAATCCATTTATGAGGGTAAATGATATAATAATCTTATACTTAGTTGTTTTGAACACAGTAGCTGTAGCGAAAACAAGAGGCTGTCCCTCGATATATCAGAAAACGGGGGGCTGTGAACTCACGTACGGGAATCACACAGAGCTGTCATATCGCAAAACTTGGGGCTGTAGCTTAATTAACACTTTGCAATGGTTACTTACAATCAAAGAGGCAGTGCCCCCTTCCGGGATGGTCAGTCAGTGGTCAGTACAACCAGCACTGTTTACCCTGAATATCGTTGACCTCTCCCTATAGTCCGTGAACCTGTGACCCCTTGACCCCGGGGTCACTAACAGTGTGAATAAACCCAAGGACATTATCATTTACATTATCACAAAGGGGTTGGAATGTGAGGCCAATAACGTTGACAGAACTAACCTAATTATCCCCGTTATGTATTCTGACTGCACCGTGGGGACAGGTGGTGGTTGGGGTGTGGTGTGTGTGTGTGTGGGGGGGGGGGGGGGGGGTCATAACGTTTGCATTAGGCCAGTAAAGTGATTTGAAGTCACTGACCTTTGAACTGGTCACTATTTCAGAAATAAAGCTTTAGAAATAGATTAGGGGCGGGGTGGCAAACTACTTGAATTATAGTTTTTCTCAAAATTACCCCCCCCCCCCCCAATGAAAATACGAATAAAATAATAACACCAACATCTAATCATCGTCACAACAATAACAACCTAACACACAGCCACGCGCGGACCCCACGCACTCATCGCCTTGGCCCTATGATAACCGATACAGGCCCCATAACCTGCCTTGCCTTCATCACAATCATCAAACATAAAGGGCAAAATATTAAACGTCACCGATCAAATAACTGACAAAGTTTGTTGTGACTGAGGTGAGATTAGGATAATCCCCAAGTTGACGTAACTGATTCTTCCCGTGCATCAAATGTAGGAATTTGCTCTGTATTCACTAATTGAAAAGTAACATTAGAGACCCTACTGCACAATATGAAAAGGGGAAACGTACTTTGAAGTGTAAACTATCTTACGTTAATTTCTATAGTAAATTTGAGACTGTCTTTTCAGAGATACGATAAATGCCAATCAGAGAAAAGATCAACACTAAAGGTTAATAAGACATTTGACTCATTTTATTTCTTCAAATGAGAACAACTGTTTTCAGACCAACCGGTTGAAAGAAAGACTATGGTTTCCCTTGCAAATTTAAACCCCATCCTCCCATCAAAACGAATAGCCAAAACTTACATGGCAATATTTCCCTATGGGAAAATCTTGAGTGAGACGAAAAAGCAAAAGAGCGTGCCGTAGGTTAATATGGCATACATAATATGCACCACGGGAAGATCCCTTTAATAAACCTAACAGTCTATGAGTGCCCCTAATAGCACCCCACTGTTCCCACAGTAGGGACCTTTGATTGTGACTGTTTTAGCAGACAGTTACCCAAAGTACGCTAATAACCACCCCACCCCTCCCGGGGAGTATACGTCTCTGTACTTCCCGCTCCTACTACTTTACGTCCCGCTGTTCTACGGTCAATAATTAGGTAGCTGTTCCTCCCCGGGAATGTATAATGCTAGGCTACGGGCTGAGAAAATGGGGAGGCCCTTTTGTGGTCCTGAGGCTGTGATTTGGGCTGAAGTGAGGGGTGGGTGTGGGAGGGGGGGAGGAGGGGTTCAGGTGGGTTGGATTGGATAATGCTGCGTTGAGTTACGTTGAAGTGATTTGAAAGGCTTAAATTGGAAAATTAAAGAGGCTTAAAACATCAATGTCAGTTGCAGTAGGGTAGAATAGAAGGAAGAGTAGAGAAGCCCCGCTCCTTCTGTTGCAATCCAATTCCTCCCCCTACCCTGCAACTACTTTCAACATACTCATACGGCAGCTCAGTGGGTGTGAATTCAATTTGTCCTGATTTTAATCTGAAAAGATGCCTTATAAAACGACACGTTAACGTACGTTGACGTAACTGCTACCTTTTTCCCATATCATATGACAGGAGCGGCGGGATAGTAAAGTGGATAGAGTCCTCGCCTCGCACATGGCCAGACTGGGTTCGAGTCTGGGCTGTGCCTGCTATACCACCTCACCTCGCCATCGTTTCCACCCCCGTAGATTTGATCGTTATATACTATACAGTCAAAAACCGGAGTTGGTCTCAATATAGCTGAATAATTGCTGAGTAGACCTTAAACATATCGTATGACATGTAGTATTATACATACGTTGGTTGGACACCAGTATAACAGCTTTCCAAGATAAAAACCTAACAAACCATCTGCATCCTACACATATGCACACCTGCACATCCTTACTTACAGTCCTCAAGGCCCAATAATTATGAGCCGAGAAAAAGGGCGGTAGATGTGATGCATTGTACAGTCGCCACCAAAGGAACAGTCCATTTGTTACCTCGTCCACTGATTAGCACTGGGGGCTGGCAAACCGTCAGGTGCCTATGTAACCGATAATTGCCACCAGCCAGGCCCGTAATTACCTCCAGGGTGCGCCTACCTCAGTCTTAAGGCCCTATTACACTACACGTATCGGGCTGCGATATCGGCGCAATATGATATTACAGATAATTTGCATGCAGGTGTGATATAATTGTTAAAATTGGCAATTTGGAGTATCGCGCATATATGTAACGAAGAGTTTAATCTCAAATATGTGCAACTTTTCTGCACAGGGTCCCAATAGCACAGGGAAAATGGGAAAAAAATCCCTGATAGGGAAAACACAGGGAATTTGCAAATTTACCACAACACAGGGAATTTCATTTGTCCAGGTTCTGAAATTCCATTCTGAAAATATTAGGGATTTGGCTTCTTGTTATTAGGTTGTCCAATTTTTTTCCCTGAACACGAAGGCTTGTAATTTCAACAACTTGCTGGATATGACAAACTGAACAGTAAATCTCAGGAAAAACACAGGGAATTTGAAAATGAAATTTAAGTCTGGACCCTGTCTGCATCATCACATCACAGCTCAAGTCGTGTAGTGTAATACCACCTACAGTGATTAAGGCTGCATTGGCAGCCGGCTGGTGGACTCACTCAGAAGGACCTACTATATATAATACCACTTGTAGCTCTATATGTATATACTTAGCACAAAGGCCACTCCTATTCCTATAGGAGGGGTGTGTGAGGGTTCATTATTCCTCACAAACAGCCCATTAAAAGTGCCGCAACTAAAAGTTACTTTTTATAGAAAAAGAAAGTTTTCTCTCTCTGTTTTTGGTCTCATTATTGTCCCGGCAATTAAGGCGTATCATTGATTTTCTTGTCAAGTACATGCCAACAGATATGTAGACTTAGCAGACGGAGCGGGTTATTTCTAGACGTACAGGGGACGATAATTATGTCTACCAAAGTTGGACATATTGGTGATGATCCAAACACGCTGTAAAGCACTAGTTTTAAATGCAAAACATCTGTTATTTAGAGTGTAATTGCTATGCTTTAATATGTAGTTATAGGTTGATACTATTTGTAACGTTATTTCGGCAACAGAACCAAAATAGAAGTTCGAGCAATCGACTTTGCTCTAATTGGTACGGAACATATAATGTTGTCCAATGCACAAGGTCTATACCAAAACCGTTTCTTCATGCCATAAAAAAACTTTCGGGAAGTTAAGCCAGTTGTATCCCCACTTTCTTAGTGCGCCTAACCCTTCAGATAATCTTCAATGTGTGGCACCTCCCCCCCTCCCTTCCCTACTCATTGTGACCCCCCTGTAATATGAGTCCCGTCCCTCTCCTGGATGCCCCCTTCCCGGAGGAGCAGGGGTGAGTGGCTGGGCCCCCGCTGTCCGTCTCCTCCAGTAATCGTCCCCCAGGTCCACCTCCAGGGTCCTCTCTGAAGTGGCCTTGTTGATTATCCCTTATGTCTGTGCCGTCAGCAACTCCGACTTGCATCTCACATGACGGTGGCTCTGGATCTTTTAATCCAGTATGACGTTTTTGTAAATGCACGCTGTAAGAACTACTGTGGATGTCCAGTTTGGCATTTGTTGTCACGAACTTACTGTCAATTCAATTTTTATCCAACACTTTCACTGGAAATACACAGTGAGGACTGTAAATGTACAGTTAATCCTGTTTGCGACATCATACAACCATTTCCACAGTGCAACAGGCAGCATTGCACCTCTCGAAATGATAATATATCTACTGCTTTACTTACGGTGCCACGATTTGTGATTAAGATGTACCTATCATCCCAGCAAGTAAAATCATATTTACACCAAGTTATAGACAGCTGGACCATTTCAGAAATCTGATACCGTCCCCCCCCCCCTTCCAAGTCCTCCCCCCTCCCTCCCATATCCGCGCGATCCACTGGAGGTGAACATACACGTATAACATAGTCCTGGGTCAGGGGCTAAGGTCGCTGCTCCAACATACCGACAAGACGAGCCCCGCCCCGGGGCTCCTCCAGTACCTGACAGCCTGTCGCCCCGCCGCCCGGGCCAGCAGAAACCCGATCCCGCCGGCCCGCGCTAGGCCCACTCATTAGTGACCCGAGCCGGGCAATTAAAACATCGGGCCATCTATCAGCGAGCAGGGCGAGGTGACGGGCGGGCGCGGAGTGATACCTAATAAATCATGTACGTTATCAGTCGCACCGGGTAACGATCACCGCCGAGGCTGGCTACAGGCAGACTCGGGGCACTGGAAAAAAGACACGACTTGTTTGCTTTATTTTGACCTGGCTTCTAAAATGGGAAAGCTGTTTAAGGATATTTTAGGACGAAAAGGCCTTTTTATAGACATTTCTATTTTAAGAGTCTCCTGGAAAAGTCCTTGTTTTTCTCCTGTTAAAATCTAGAACAAGAAGATGCACAAGTGTGTTAGGTGGAGAAACTGAGAATCCAATGTTCTCGTATGTAAGTAGTACATAGAAAGAGGTTGTGAATTGGGTTTGTGACCGATTCTTTTAAAGTTTGGTTTGAAAATATTAGTAAGTCCCCCAATACGTTTCAGCTCACAGTTCTGTCTTTAAAGCTGGTCCGTGCTATTCATTGGTGGTATTAGACAGGTCGTCTTGAACTTGGACTCCGTTTGCAAACTACGCCAACCAAAAACAACCAAAACCCGAGATGGCTCATCCTTCAAAGCCTTTGGCTTTGGCCGCCTCGGCCTGCCTGAGGTGATGCCAGATCACAGACTGCACTCAGACCTGGCCACTGCCCCTCCCCCTACCACTGCCCCTCCCCCTCCTTTACCCCCCCAACAGACCCTACCCACCTGGCGGCAGCATTACCTTTCCCATACCCAATCACCCTGCACATCACACAGTCATTCTGGCCAGGAGGACTAAACTACAGGAGCATGCAGGATGGGAGCTTTAAAGTATGAGACAGAGCCAAAACATGGTTTCAGTTGTGAGTTCAAATTTGTGTGGGGAGATTGGTTAGGGATTTGTATTTGGGGGTGGGCTGGGGAAGGAAGGAGGTGGTGTTGGTTGGGGGGGGGGGGGTTCTGGAGTATGGGACAGAGCCAGAAAAATGGCTTCAGTTGTGAGTTCCAACTAGTGTCAGTGTATTTGGGTGGGAGGAGGGAGTCTGGAGAAGGCTCTTGGCAGGCATTGAGAAAAGGGCTCAGCCCGATTGACTCGCTCATCGCTCGCGAGCTGCTCACACAAAGGGGAACGTGTCGCGGGGAATTGACGCCACTTTGACTGGGCTTGGCTGGTCAGCCTGTGGGTCTACCGGTGTCTGGACTGACCTGACTGACCCCTCAGTAGTGACTGACACCCCTCACGTGGAGGTGGGGGTCAGTCAATGGGCTCCACGTGCTCTGTATGCCGGGCAGAGAGGGGCGAGTTAACTACTGAAGGTTCCGAGTGGCCGGCTTTAGTCAGCCGAAACACGCCACGAGTTTAGGGTCAAATGAAAACTGTCAATCAGCTGGAGTTTTTTTCTATATTGTGGTGTCAATTGCTATTATTGTCTATGGTCAGTTTTATTACAGAATTCCTAAGCACTAGATAACTGCATTCTTATTTTTTCTCCATTCTTTGGAGGTTTCCTTTAATCACATCTTTAACCAGTCTATTTTCCGGAAAGAGAAATTATATAAAAGGGCAACTTAAAGCAATTAAAAGAGAATAGTCCCATTTTTGACAAATGAAACGAGATCTTAAGTGAGAAAACTTTTACATTTCTCCTTTGGTATATCATTGTCTCAGAATAGCATTACATTGCCCCTGGGCCCCCTCCCTAAATCCTATTACCTTGTTGGCAGCGGGTGCTGTCTACTTATAGTACCCTAAGATGGTATTGTGATGCCATTCAAAGCGCGGCGCCTGTGGGCACCTCCAGGCCTGTTACGGAGCCCCTGATTACATTGGCCGTCACGGCCAGTATCCATCCGCCAGCCTGGAACTACTTACACACATACCCGGGAGGGCGGTGAAGGGGCCTGCGCTGGGCTTTTGGTGTTAATTATGTATCTAGTCAATGAGGCTGAAAATGCCCCCACACTTAGAGGGCTTTGTTCAACGTTTAGTTTGGAGGAAGGGCACTAGGGGATGTAGCCTTACAAAGGTCGTGTTAGTTTTAAGGACCTGGTGTTTTGGTTAACTTTGGCTGTTTCCCAGGCTGTTGAGATGTGAGGGGTGTTTACTCAAATATTTTCAGGGTTAGTCACATCAAGAGGCTGGTTCAGATGATATTCCTTTGACAATTATTTTCAACCAATTAATTTGATTTGACCTATTTCAAATAGCACTAGCAGTGAATATTTATTTTGTGTACTGTTAGTTTTACCAAAATTAGGTGAAGAAGTTGAATAATCTTATCATTCTTCTCAAGACATGTCGATGTTTTACTTGAACTGTCACCGGTGACCAAGTTCCATCTTAAAACCCTAGCTCCCTGTGCCCGTGCCTACCTGCTGAGAGACTACAGGAGACTCATCTCGATGACAAAACGGGTCAGCACCCATTAATATGACGTATTTCTCAATTACTGCAGCCAAAGCATCCCTCTAATTCATCAGATAAGATTTGCCTCACATTTATATCAATTTGGGGCATGGACGTGTCCATTAAATGAAGCGTGACAAGGCGTCATCCGCACGCCAGCATTTTTAGTTCACATGATGCGTATTAGATTGGTCCAGGTGAAATGTATTTATGGGAGGAGATTAGGGGATGTTCTGTCTATGTCAGGGCCCAGACAGGATCCACTTTATTACCGTAAAACCCCGTTCTATTGTAATGGGAGGGTTTATTGCTGGGTAATTGCTTAATGTGTGTTCATGCCAACCCTAGAACCCAAGAATTTGTTACCTATTTTTGCCTCTTTTGCAAAGGAAAGTGTTCTTCGATATAAAGACATAGAATTAAAATTATGAGATTCCAATATATTTGAAGGGACAATGGAACCATGTAATTGATTGTCAGATAGCTACAACCAACTAGTCTCACCATAAGATCCAAGACAAAAAATATGATAGTTCTTCTTTGACTGCCCCTTAGACTTTCTATTTCACTCCCAAAGGATATTTTTGATAATGCAATAACAATAGGTTGGTCAGTCAGTAACAAATAACTAGAGTTTTATTGGCTCACATGTACCTCAAGATACTCCTGGCCTTTTATGCCTCCAATGGCTTGTCAGGTGCAATGTCCTCTATTGGTGACCACCCAGAAGGCATTGCATTACCCCGGCGGGGTCGTTACCCAACGCGGGGTCGGCCGGGGGCTCGTGAGTCAGGGAACAATGGATACTGCCTCATCCTGCTACCACTGCCTCTGCATAAAGCATGGAGCTGGAGATGGACTGGTTCGTGGAGCAGCGGAACATGACCAGGCGAGCCGGATTAATCTTTTATCTATGGGGGTGGTATGACGAGCTTATCTACCCGCGGCGGGTAATGGTGGAGGGGTGGCAGTGATCGGGGAGGAGGGCAGTACTGGTGGGAGACCGCTCTGGTCCCAGGCTGTATTATGTATGTAAGCTGCCAAGGTGTGGGAAGAAGTGATCATGTGTGAGGCTGGGGTGTGAGAGGCCCTCCTACTGGTTGTATTATAGATGTGGCAGGCCTTTCGCTTGCTCGCCCCTGTCTGCGCCTTGTGAGAAAGCGATCCTTTTCGTCTCGGTGCTGGGCCAACATCTAACTGGCTTTATTAACCTGTTTTCTATAGGCAGTGCACAGATACCTTAAAAAACACTAATGCTAGAGGTAACTTAGCACAAAGGGAATTCCTACTGTAAGGCTCTATCAAAGAACTGTTCGCAACTGCGAAACTTAAATCTGTATCCAAGGGAACCCTAAACCATATTTAAGGGTTCTATCATAGATGTTTACCCGATTAGTAATTTGAGCAATTTCCTAATTAAGGGCCTGTAGTAATATTAAGCCATACACAGAATAGTCAAACTTCAAGAAGGATGGGTTTTATATCCTGGAAAGAACCCTAAAAGGTTGGCCGGGCGTTAAACTAACTCAGCAAACAAAAATTTATCCTCAAATATTGCATCAAGGGAAGCAAGATTTGGAAGGGATGCAGTTTCTCTCTGCTTCTTCAATTTCACTGTGAGAATAACCCCTACCCACTTCTCCCTACCAGGGTTTCCACCTCCTCCAGGGTTTGAAAAGCTCCCTCATTATCGCCTGCTAGTGACACCTGGCGGGAAGCCACTTAACGTCGGATGCAGCCTGCCCCCCTCCAGCCTCCACCCACTGCTGCCATTAAAGGATGAGGTTTGAGGGCTGTACTATTCTGAGGTCTGCTTAAGGGGGTATTACACTACACAACTTGAGCTGCGACATGACAATAGTAGTCACACATATTAGAAACAAAATTGTTTGTTATGAATGTGTAAAATACTCCAAATTGTCAATTTCAACCAATAATATTACTCCTGTCTGTTATATCTCCAATCGCACCGATATCGCGGCTCAAGTTGTGTAGTGAAATAGGGCCTTTACACCAGACCACTCGCAGGCCCCCTACTACCTTCCACACCTCGGTTTACTGAACAACCGACTACTCACTGTAAGCCGAGATCCCAAACTAAATTGAAAAACTTGGCAGGGCTTGTTTGCAAAGCTTGGTCTGAGAAAAACAGCCTCGCGCTCTCAGGAGAGCGGTTGAGCCGTCGCCAACATTTAAAACTGCACACACAATGAAGTCGTTTCGGTTACTCGTGGGAATTTCTTCACCATGGAATGTAATGGAAGGGTAGGTGACAATGTGAGAGCGATTACAATTATCGAGATGGTACAGTTAAAATGAGGTCATTAACTTAATTAACCTACAACAGGGTGTGCTTTGAGGTCAAACCAGAAGGCACACACAAAAAGGGAAATTATGGTAGCAATGAAAAAAAAGGGAATAGAGAAACCTTTATTCAAATTAAAATGAAGGAAGCCAAATTCAAACAAAGAGTCATTATTCAGCTTCTATACATGGCCTCGCATGCCTACAAAAGCAATTTTTTTCATAAGATCTGACTGAATCTCTTATCTTTGAAGCGTAAGATCCGACAAGGTTGGAATTGTTCGGACCCTGGCTCAGAAATCTACTTGATGTTAATATGATTCTTGCGAAATACTAGAGAGAGCATTTCTTCACTTTGAGCCATGCTTTCAATATTGCATTACCTAAACAGTCTAAACTGTATGCTTTGCAAACTCTCGAAGGTCATACTCCTGACCTCTAGATAACCTTGGTATGTTAAAGGCGGGATGTAGAGGACATGGCTTCTGTGATGTGGCTTCAGTGAATCCCTTACACAGTGTGGCTTCTCTGGTGGCTTCTTTTCCTACGTCTGGGTCGACTTGTTTCTGGTCTCAGAGGGGGCGTGTTCTTCTGCCTTACATCTTCTTTCATTGATCACATTTTAGCTTCAAAGGCAAACAAAAAGAAGCAAAACATTATTTGATAATCTAGACATTTCTGAACATCGATTTTTGAATCTTGACATACTTAGGGTTTCTTTGATTTGAAACAGAACAACGTTGAAATACAACTCCCAGCAGCTGCCAAGACTTCCATATAGAGATAAATAGATTTGGTATACGTTTTGAGACAGACACCATAAATTTCAAGAACACCTACGTATAGATCATTGGTTTGTTATTCATATCGTCTCGACACAGATCTAATTCTTCTGATTAACTTGACTCCCGATATGTTAAATATACTACAACTAGTATTTGCCAACTTTGTTTGTACAGCAATATTGACAATTAGAGGCGAAGTGCCTCTCGTACCATTGCAACTTTCAAAGTGATCAAATTAAAGAAAAACAACTTAGTAAATCTAAGGATGCCTTGGACTGTTGGTCAGTAGACTGCTCGGGCAGCCCACACACCAACACTTCTCCTGAGCTGGACGTGTTTATTGAGCTGCAGCGACTGTGGGGAGTTGCTCAGGTCCCAGGGGGAGAGTGGGGAGCAGCTCACCTGGCCCTATAGGGGGCCTGTAGAGGTGGTGTGTGGGCGGGGGGCGAGGTGTTGGAAGGTCTAGGTGTTGCTCGCTGCCGGAGGGGTCGGACGGGCGTAAGATGAGGCAATTGTACGCCATTATAATAATAATCATCGTTTAAGCCTATATTCCATGGGTAATCCTTTTTGGGAGTCCCTAGGTATATCTATGTAGTATTGTAGCTAATGGTGGGGACTCCCTCAATCAGTCATGTCTTTAGCCATTTAATTCTCTTTGTTCTCAATGACCGGTTACACAATCTCATGTTCAGCTGTTGAAGGGCATTGTCCTACAATGGTTGTTAGAGTCAGGCAGTTTGAGAAGCCAGAAGTGGGTTGCATAACCAGTACTTGAGCCAATCAACCCTCCTCCCTCCCCATTAGGACCTCCACTGTCACCTGCATGTGGGCAGGTCTAGGTGGGTGGGTGCAGGGACCTAGTACTAGTAGTAGGAGCCCCTTTCCTAAGCCCCTCCCTGAGTTGTGTGTGACAGCAGGAGTGGTGGTGGTGATCACTACTCATAGCCCATATACAGGCATGCCAGACTTCCGCTCAAGGGCGGAATTCCGCCCTTTTTGATTTTTTGGGGCTCATTTTTGAGATTTGTCCAAATTCGAGGAGAAATTTTTTTTTCTTTAGGGGTGGGGTGTTACATTGGCTCCTTGATAGCATTTTTTTTACAAAATGTGAAGAGAAAAAGTACGTTTTTATAGGCATAACTTTTTGTTCTGAATGAAAATATGTTATAATTGACTCATTATGAAGTTGTAATATGTCCATTTCTGTCTTAAAATTGATATTAAGAGATGTTTTTAATGAATTTCCATATTTTCCGCACAAATCACTTTCATTGACTGGCATGCCTGCATATAGCCTTCAGGTTGTAGGAAGGCCTTCAGTTTATTGAGGGATGACCATCACTCATGCATGAGCGGAACTTTGTAGCTCTTTTGCTTCTTGTTTCTATTTGTTTTGATTTTTTTCCCCTGAAAATGTTGCATGGAAAAATACTTCTATATAGCATTTGTGACCAAATTATAAAACTGTTATAATGATGTATGCCATGTCTATACTTAAACTGTCCTTCTCAGTTATTTGCTGAGGTGTTTGGAGGGGCATGGCGGGGTTGTTGGGTGTAGTGGACCAGTGGAGCCTACAACACAACACACGTCCGCCTTCCCCACAGGGTATGTGTGAGAGGCATGCTGGAGGGGGCAAACACATTGAGGGTTGGATAGGTGGGTTGGATGAAGATGTGGGTGGGATGTTGGGAGGCAGAGACGTGGATGTAGGGTGTGGGAGTTGAAGGGAGTAGGGCGGACACGTGGGCAGTGCTGGAGGAGGTAAAGGTGGGGGTCGGGGTAAGAACAAAGACCACACGTACCCGTACATGAGGTAATGGATAGACCCACTTGCTCCCACAACAAGGGGCCATGTGGGGACGTAAACAACACCATTGTACTCTGAGCCGGCTTGAATAAATCTAAGTCGCCCTTTTCTGTCTTTAATACAGTTTTTCATGTAATTCTTTCTTGAGAATATGAATAAAATGTGGCCCAATATGAAGCCGCACACAAATACAATAGTGTTAAAAAAAGAACATCATCTATATTATACGGACCCCCTTTGAAGAGTTATTGTAGAAGAGTTGTTATACTTACAGAGCAGAGTTAGGTTGGCTGTATACAATGGCCAATATTGGTTCAATGGGTAATACGACACCCTTTATGTCAGGACACATATATGAAATTATATATCATTGTAAAGGGGGGATCCAGTCTTTGACAATAGATTTGTAGGCCTACTGCTCTCTTCTACTCTAGCTTTCGGGGCCGTGGGCGGCTCTGTGTTATCACGTATAGTGGAAGGGGGTCAAGGTTCCGCTGGAGAAAATACATACCTTTCACATTTCCAAGCTCTTACGAGTTTGTCTATCTGATCTATCACACATTGAGCATAGATTCTATCACACAGTGCTTTGATGTACGCTCCGGAATACGAGATCTTAGAATTTGTACATGTACGTCTGTGCTCTCTGTAGTAAATGTAAAAACCAAAGTCTCTATTCTAAATGTCATTGCCATTTTGACGCCCTACATGTAGCAGGTGGATTTCATGCAGCACAGTGAAAACTTAAGTTTCAGGCCTTCTGTATTATCATAGGGTGCCCACACAAAATCCTAAAAAGTCTTAAATTGATTTTGTCAAGTTTAAGGCCTTGAGAAGGTCTTAAATTTCAAATGTATCTTAAAGGAGGTCTTAAAAAGGTCTTACATTGATTTTTGACAAATCGTGGGCACATTGTATCAGGATCTTTTACATTATTGAAATTAGCCAAATATGTATAAAGTGTATCTATTCAACTTCAGTCTTCAGTCCCCTCTAACAGATCTGTAATAGTATACTATGTCGATTCAACTGCAGCCATCCCTGAAAGTTCAAAGAGGTAACAGAGCTGACACATCTGGTACCGTGGTATCAGTTACAGACTATACAAACCACTCGGGAATAAAAACAACGATACTTGTCAAACTCTGGCTGTGTCTTCACTCTGAGTTTTCATTGATACTGTCTGGAAGGTGGTGTGTAGCAGATACAGCTATTACTGGTGTATGTGAGGGTGATGGGCGGTACGTGTCATATCACGAACATCCCCACCCCAACATCCATCCCCCCCGGGGGAGGGGGGCACTCAGTATATCAAGGTAGGTACCAACTGTGAAACTACAGCCCCCCCTTTTTTTTGGGGGGGGGGGGAGGGGGGATTTTACAGCCCCCAGAAAAACTGGGATACTCTCACAGCCCCCCTTTTTCAGCATCCCTCATTGACAGCCCTTGCAAATAAGCATTAATCTACAAAATTCTTGGTCACAATCCAGTTCTAGAAGTCGACAATTTGTGTGAGAGCTATTATGAAGAAATTAGATAACCTACATTTGACTTTTAATCTAGTATCAGATATAATCTACTATTGACAGCTATCCTAAAAGGTGGTTAGATGATTTGACAGCCCTGCTTTTTTCCTCTCCAAATTGGCGATTGACAGCTGCAGCCCCTTGAGGGTCCGACCACAGTTGGTACCATTTCCAGGCCAAGTATCCCCCCCCCCCCCCCCCCGCAGGACCCATCCCCACCCCCAGCCTGTCTAAGCCTGGTCAGGTAATACCTATTACACCCCCCGTGCGTGCTGCCCCCTCCTGGCCGTTTCCGAATCCTACCTGGCCGTTTATGTCCCCCCACACAGGAACCCGGCCCGTAATGATACCCCCTGACTGCCTCCTCGCACGCCACCACCACCACCTGCCGCCTGAAATAGGTATCAGGTAGGAGGGTCGTTATTCAATTGGAGGTGAGGCGGCGACCTTTGATCAGGTGGGCGTCTTCCATGGTGTCTTCCCCGTACCTGCCTGGAGACTGGATCCTGTCTGTAGGATCTAACCTGGAACAACCTAGGTATTGTTCCTTCCATTCCCTCCTCTATAGACCGTTTTCATTACTGTTGTGCCCCATGGGGGTATCGAGGTAGGGCTTCTGCTCCTGGGAAGAATATAAGACCCCTGGCAGCCCCTGCTGATTGTAAAAGGTGATGTAAAAAGGGGGACCCAGCACTGACCAAGTGGCTCATTGGTGGATTCCTGGTTGGTTCACTAAGGGATGAGGTATCGCAAAAATGATTTCCAGGTTTTGGTCCCCTGCTGTTTGCCCGCCATGTCATCCTCGCCTCATAGGTACGATCATCAAAGACTGACCAAGTCAAAACAAGTGTCTGAAAAGTCCGAATTCGTCCTAACTTGTTTTCACTGTGAAAATGACCCTGGCTGTCAGTACGGTGTAAAACATCCATCACTCACTCACTCACTCACTGTTCTTACCGTTCCCTCCTCTATAGACCGTTTTCATTACTGTTGTGCCCTGCTAGCGAATATATCTGGGGATATTTGGGTATTGGGTTTCAATGGCACCAGGCCTAAAGTTTTGGGTTCAGGGCATCTATGGGAGGGTCCACAGCGCAGACTCGTAGGATTGGTGTATATTCCTCTGTTACTTTGTCCCCGTTCCTGTCGTTATCTTGATAATGTTGTCACAACATTCCCTTTTTTCAGACAGTTATATAGGGGCATACAGGTCCATTCAAAACATGTCAGAACGTCATTGAATCTTGTATGGAAAAAGTTTACTCTGTTTCCATTAACTTTTTCCCCAAAAAATTCCCAACAGAACCTGGCCTATCAAACTGCCACTCCCGCCATTCTGCTCATATAATCCCAGTATAGATCACCCTCTCCAGCCCCCATCCCGAATCGTGACCAAGTAGAATTAAACCGCCGGAGCTCCATACAGCCCTATGGTGCCGGAGTGGGATAGGTCTAGGGCCCTAGAGGACTGGGCCGAGGGCCCTCCCGCCTCCTCCTCCAGGTCCTATGAGCAGTAGACCCGGGTGGGGCTGGATTCAGCCCTCCTCTTGAGGAGAAGAAATGATTGCGGGGTGAACCTGCGCCCCTGCCCGGGCCTCCTCCAGGGCTGGGAGGGTGGTGGAGGGGGGAGGGTGGTGGAGGAGGAGGAGGAGTAATAGAAGGGGTAGGACAACTCTATATGGAAGTTTGAGGAGGACGCAGTGTGATGAGAGGGCGGAGGGCGGGCTGGCCGGGTGTAAGGGTACTGGAGGAGACTCATTCCATCATGGTGGGACCCGCTACAGCATTATACACGCCCTCCTGTCACAGCTGCCTTCAGCAGCAAATACATTGTTCCTATCAAGTATTACTGCCGTTTAGTTACTGTAACCTATTCGGGAAACAACTCTATTACGATTATATATGTATAGATTCGAAATATGGACATTTTGGATAACTTTTGGAACTGTTACTCGGGTTTCAGACCCTAGTCTGATATCAGTCCCAGCCTAGTTCTGTTATATGCCCATGTTATTGGAAGTCACAAGAGGCCGAGGAAAGAAGAACACCCTAAAAATAGGAGAAATCCTTTTTTATTGGCAACTTCATGTATTAACATGTTCTTCCAGTAATGGGCAATGGATTACAAATGTAGAACTGTTTGTATCATGATGTATCAGACTTTCCGAATTGACAGACCATAGTTTCCCATACAGATGCATAACGCCATTGTTGCCGCTCTATCTCTTTTGGGATGATGCCTTGTGCAGATTGAGGATACCCTTGAGGATTGAGGAGGGTGGGTGAGAATATTGTGTTCCGTACAGATTATAGATGAGATGATGCCGTGGAGGGAGGGTGGTGAGTGGGTGATGAACATCCCCTTACCCGCCCCTGCCGCCCCCCGAAGCAAACGGCAGTGTATACTTCTGAATCAGTATATCTAATTAACTACTGAAATGCTACTGATTGTACACTGGTTGTACACCCTATACTAGCTATACTAGCTCATTTGAATATTTCAGACATACCGGTTTACCACTGCTCAACTACTGTATTCTCACTGATTCCTACTGATTTACTTCTGAAAAGCTACTCAAAAATCACACTGATTCTGCACTCAGTAGACACTGAATTTCCGCTGCGTTTTTGTGCGGGCCGTATATACATACATCCCAGCAGGTGGACAGGGGTAAATGTAGAAGGACGGTAACGGGTCCCCGGCCCCTCGTCAAACCCCCTCCCCGCACCTCGCCTTCCCCTCCCAATAATTACTGACCTTTACAAAGAAAATGAGGGTCGGGGTAAGGAAGGCCCGCCTCCATTTGGGGTATACCAAATGGGGGAGTCCTAGGACTGATTTAAACAAGGCCTATCAGCTGGACCTGAAGCCAGTGTGCATGGGGTGCCACTGATCTCATATGTTTGTTTCCTGTTTTGGACAAAATTTCAAGGTGGCTCCCCTTCCAGATTTCATAGTTATGCCTCAGAGGTGCCTCACACCAGATTTGGTGCTTTTATCCGCTCTGTAATGATTTCTAAAAAAATATATAAAAAGACCTTAACAGACGACACTTTTTATCCATGGCGGATATTTTTGTAAAAAGTCTCCCTGAATAAAATTTAATGTTTTAAGACAAGTACTATAAGTAGTAGGTCGATAAGATATATATATATATATTGATAAGTATATTGTTTTTCCTATAGTATGGGATATAGTTAATAGATTTAGACTTAGGTATGAGAAGACACCAGGTGTGGAGATATACCAGTGATTTACTCCCAGACTAACGCCGTAAACCCAATACGTAACGTTTTCTTCCTATGTCTTCTGATCCTCTACAAGCCCCACTACCGCCCCTAGGGTGCCCAGCTGGTACCCAACCTGTAAGGTACGTTTGTTGTATATAACCTTCAGGTACAAGCGAAATGCCCTGAGACGCTGATAATGATGCGTTCTACTTGTCTAAGCGAGAACAAAAAAGGGCTTTCTGTGAAGTGAGAAAAAAAGGGAAAAAAACTTTTGGTTTAAAGAGTGAAAATAGGGGTCCTAAATAGTGATTAGGCAATGGATTTTTACAGGTTGGGGTTAGACTGGGCAGGTAGGGTAAGGATGTGTTAGGGAGGGGGTAGTTAATGTTATGGGGTAGGGAGAGTGATTGTGGTAATGGGTGGGAGGTTTTACCCTACGGGGTGTGGAGTGGGATGATTAAGGGGGTGGTCTTTAGGTAATGGGGGCATTATGAAGGGGGCGGCAGGGGTGTTGTTAGATCCAGGTAACAACCCTGGTTAGATATACAGGTAGCAGGCCGTCCACAAGGGGGGCATTGTCCTAGTGTTTGGGGGACGGGGGCAGGGTACATGGGGGCTGGGGTGAACGTTTTAGGGGGTAATGTAAGGGTGGTGAACTTAGGCGGTGTAAACTAGGGGCACCAGCCCACCCACCTACCCCTTCACATGTACTGTCTGCTCTCGGCCTTCTCCTAACCAGAGAGAGTGAAGTTTTAACTGTACTCTGTCTGTCCTAACCCGGCGACAACCCGCACCCTACCAAGAGGATACTCTAGTGAGTAAGATCCCAAGATCTAAGTCTACAGATTTATTCTCCACAGGTACTCATAGTTCTATAGATCTGACCGTTAATCTTTACCTATGCTGCCTACGGGAGTGTGAATACCATTGCATTTCCAGTTCCAGAGAGATTATGAAACTCAGAATACAGAATGTTCGTACTGAATTTCTTTCTTGTTGATCCTTTTTTATACGACTGAAATGCCTTCATACTGAGTAGCATATATATATTACAAATCTCCTAGACACTTGCAAAGCTGAACCTGCCAGAATCCATATATCCATTTGACCGTTCATATCTAGTTGGAGAAGAAGTAGATTTCGATTCTTTGAATGATGCCTGTCGTTCTAGCCATGATAATGTCGGTTTTCTAATTCCCTTTCTCAGACTAGATTTGGTATCGAAAATGTATATCCTACCAGCTACTCCTACCCCTCCGCTTGCTTGTCTATAAAGTGTCATGTAGTTCCTCTCCGGAAAATCTGGTACATTTTCTGTCCCTTTTCCCTGTTCCATCTAGATCGATCCATGTAAGATACAATAGAAAAACAGCGAAAAGGAGGGAAAACGGAAAAAGTAAATGAGAAATAAATAAATAGAAAATAAAAAGATAAGCGAAAAGGAGGGAAAAGGGGAAAAAAATAAATGAGAAATAAATAAATAGATAAAAAGATAAGCGAAAAGGAGGGAAAACGGAAAAAATAGATGAGAAATAAATAAATAGATAAAAAGATAAGCGAAAAGGAGGGAAAAGGGAAAACATAAATGAGAAATAAATAAATAAAAAAACAACAAAAAAACAGAGATATATAAAAAGTGAACGAAGCTAATCTGGCCATGCTTCCAGCTGGTGGGATAGCCCGGAGAATCGCAAATAATCCGTCCTTTCCGGGCGGAATGCGTCTCCCCGAGACTGATAAGGACAATTTGCCCGTCAGCCGGTTTTTACTTGTTGTCGGTGAAAAATCGGGCGGCTGACCAAAAGAGGTGCTTTAGCCGGGTGTCCCTCTTTGGACCCAGGTCCGGCTGACCGCCCAATGGCCGTTGGGTTGGGATGAAAGGGGTCTGGTCACTGCCATTAGAATCGGAGCAGTGCCCCCCTATTGGAGAATGAAGATAAACGGACCTGATGGGGGCTGGATGCTGAAGCTGTATTACAGATGTAGGCTTTTATCGCTGTTTCAATATATACATGGTTGTGGCAGGGGGTTGGTTATTGGTTATTGGTAAAGGGGGTAGGGGATGCAATGAAGAGGAGGCAGGGAAACTCTGGGTGGCGTAGGTCCGGGCTGAGAATAGTTGTCTGCACTAAGGACCCATTTATTCCCCATCGCTGCTCCAGGGCGGGACCTGCGGTCATCAGGGGTGGTAGCTACACCTGATTGGTCCTCTACTATATACCTGTAGTCCACCTGGAGCGGAATAGTCTCCTACCACCAACCCAATATCATGTACCTCCTAAAGACCGCCTCTAGAAGAGAAACTTTTCTCCTGCTTAGGTATACAGTCATAATTCCTCCGTTAAATATCTGGCTTCCAATACCAATCTTGCCAAGTGTGCCTCCAAGAGTCTTTGACAAAGATGATCAAGCCTCGGAAGGGCCTCCCAACCATCACCACCCAAGCTCTATCAAAAGTCAGTTTTCATATTTGTTGGTTTGAATAAGCAGACTAAGTTTTTTGTGGAGCGCTGGGTTATCTTACTCTTGCTCCTGAATGATAGGATCTACGAGGAGACCTAAGCAGCGTCATTGCATGTCCCATATGCCGTTTGTTCTAGGCCTTTGATATGTGATGCCCCTATCTTATGTACATACGTATAATATATAGCTTAACCAAACAACAAATAAGAGCATATGAAAGGAGACTACATGTACACCATTATCTGGGTTGTCCGTAATACACCTATATATCGGCTTGCGTCTATAGTAGGGACCAACCAGAACCTACTCTGCCTCCCTGTGCCATCCTGACTGTATGGGCTTACGTGCAGGTGTGGCGAGCAGCTTATAGCCCCTCCTCCAGTACCCTACCCCCTCAGGAGGAGGAGAAGGGAGAACCCATTATGGGGATGAAATCAGCGGGATGGGGGCTGAGGACACGGGCCCTAATACACTACCCCGCTGAGCCCCAAACAGTGGCCGTCCGAGGGCTTTTCTCCGAAGGGCCTCTCCAAACGTGGCCCTTTACTATAATACCGGCTGCTCACACCTTAGATTCAGGGTAAAAGGGACGGGCGTCCTAAGCCCTTTCTGAAAGGTGCAGCGACCCACTGTGTGACCAAAGGGTCGTCCTCCAGTGACCAAAAAGTGGTCTGATGATTGGGGTAAAGGCCCTATTGCACTACACGACTTGGGCCGCGATATTGGCGCAATATGCCGATTTTATGGACAAATTCCCACATAGGAGTGATATATTTGTTAAAAATTGGCAATTTGGAGAACCTTACATATGTGAAACAAAGAATTTCATCTCTTATATGTGCCATTTCCCTACGACATTGTCATATCGCAGCTCATGTTGGTGACCGTGCAGTGTAATAGGGCCTTTGGGGGGAGCAATGGGGGTCTCACTGTACTGTGGGTTGGCCCAAAGAAAAGGCCCGACACCTGTGAAATGGTATACGCGGCCCCTTCCCTCCTTATCCGGTTTGTTTGTCTGCGTATTATCCGCGACATAAGGGGCAGGTCGGCGAGGACGACCCCCAAACATCAATGAATACATTCATGGGGCTCCAGCTGATTGGATGACAGTCCCACCGACGGCTGGATGCTCCAGGTCAGGGGAAGGTCACAGTCAAAAGAGAAGAAGAAAAAATCTGCAAACGTCAACACTTTCTGTCTCCCATATATATACACCTGCCAGCGGACGTATAGGATGGGGCTGTCCAGGGTTAATAGCAAATAGCACCCTCATGGCTATCCTCCCTTGGCTGGCTCAACGAGAGAGTATAGAAGACCCTGGGCTCCTCTCTTTCTTAAGAGGCAGTCCCCATTTCAATAACTGTTTTCTGACCCAGGCATAGGAGATTGGTTACGGGAGGAGCCGTCTGACTGCGTCCCCCCTGCGTCCCTCCGTGTCCCCCTTGCGTTTCCTCTGCCTCTCCAGGGGCGGATCCAGGGTTAAAAAAAAAAAAAGGGGGGGGGGGGGCGTGCTATAATACAATTTTCGCCTGCGCCCTCTGGATGCAGAAATTGTAAATTATAAAGATTAAAATCTTCCTCAAAATCGCCCCCCCCCCCCCCAAAAAAAATATAAATATAAATAAATAAAATAAGATAAAATAAAATAAATAAATAAATAAAATCCGCTATTGCTCTCCCCTTCGTCCCCCCGCACCCCCTGCATTCCCCGCCCCAGAGTATTCCCAGCGTCCTCCAGCGTCCCACCTGCGTCCCCCCCCCCCAGCGTCTCATCCTGCCGTTCGGGCGTCTGACCCCGGGGACCCCTCCTCCAGGGTCTGAGTGACGACGGCCCGTCAGAAGTCAGCGGGTAAGGCGGGTGACGGGACTGGGGGTATTGGATGCTGTCAGTACTGGGCCGGGGAAGGCTTCTCTGTTTGTGTGTTGTTGGGGGAGTAAAAGGGGGGAGGGAGACCAGGGAAAGGAAACCTGTCTGGGCTGATATTGATGTGTTTGACCTGCCCAGTGCTCCCTGGGTCTCTGCTGTATAGGGAGCGTACGTCCAGGAAGGTTCTGTGTTTTTGGAGCAGACCTGGAAATATTTAGAAAAAAATGTTTTATTGATATTTCATCTTCACGTACATACATGTTCTTCCAGTGTTCGAGGAGGCGGTCAAGGAGAGATATGATATAGTACGATGTGGGATGAGTTGATGAATTTTGGTGAGAAAATGATACCCTAGGTCATCTTAGTTATTGTATGGGATGGTTCCAGGTCATAACATGGGATACTTTATTCTAGGACGCCATCAGTTCCCGTTCGATCCATGTACTTTACAGTGTTTTAATCGGCCTTCCGAGGCACCAATATCAGAACTAAATAACCAAGGATATCGTATCGAAATGTTTTTATCACGTCATGTCACATACAAGGTACAGTACATATAAATCATATGACTACATTAATTAAGTCTACAAGGGCGTCGTTGAGTTGGATATGCATTCCCCGCCATTTTATTATCCGTAAAATATAAGTATAGTGTATAGAAATAAGCTGTATCATACATTACCCTGACGACCCCATAAGCCTCCTCTTTCCCACCCACCCTCCCCGTCCCCACCGCCCTCCCCTCCTCCCTACATTGAGGTTTCTAATATACACCCAGCCCGATCTTTCCGCCTTGCCGCCTCGGCCACATAAATCTCCCCCCTCTATACCTAATGACGCGCGGAGATAATCCCCTGTATGGTATATAATGTCACGGCCTTATCCCCGCCCCATTTACCACCAGGGGGCGCCCGGGAGGAGGCAGGTGGCTGCGCGCGCAGTACCATGATGGCCGCCATTGTTGGGCTTGTATCTTCTTAGTTACTTTTTGTCGGGGGAGTGGGATATGATAGCTCATTGCCTTCATGGTATATCTATACGTTAATCACACCAGCTTCTATAAGCTGGGACTTAGCTATGTTGTTACTCCATTATATAGGAATCTGTCTATTGTATAACGAGCTCATCGTGTTGTGATTCGCTTATGTTATTTATGTCCATATCCGTTCTTTGGTACGGATAGGGTAATCATATTACCCATATACTGGACAAGAGCCAATCAAATTGCTGGTAATCCTAAGACGGTACCGATGGTGTATTTCGCATCCTTTTAACAGGGTGGCGTTCTTCCTATAGCTACAGGTGAGGTGTAGATGCCGAGGGCGGCAGGTGTAATGGAGGCAGGTATACAGAGGGCACCTGTGTCAGGTGTGTTAGGGGTACCTGGAGGTACGTCTACTAGGGCCTGGTACTACTAGATGCAAGATGAAGGGCGATATGTTTGTATATATACAGGGGTGCAAGTTTTCAGGTTTTTTTTGCAGATTAATTCACTTCACCGCCTCATATAACAAATTTCAAACATAACCGACCTTTTTCTTTTTTTAGCCCCGACCCTAAAGTTTTTAAAAGAAAATGTGAGTGAAATTAAATTGTGTCTAAAATGATCTCCCAGGCCATCATTTCAGTTTTTACAAAATATAAAAAAAACAACAAGAAAAAACCCTTCCGACCGTATTTTTGTTAGGACGCATGCAACCCGAAACCGACAATATTTCTTTTTTTGGGCCCTAATGTCCCACCTTTAATGGAAAATTCATAGTTGAAAAGGTTAAGGAATATTTTAAGTACCCAAACATCCCCAAAGTTGTCCTTCCCTCGTTGAGTGGAGTGCCAGTAGTCATTTGTGGTGCGTGGGGCGGGTAGTTAACGGGACGGTGCGGGCTGCGGGCGGCCACCAGGGTACAGGTACAGGAGGAGGTCAGCCGGCACAGGTATGTAGGGGAGGGGGGGGGTACAGGGGGGTTACCTGTAGAGGAGTGTACTTACCTGAGGGTCAGAAGGTACGGCGTCTGGTTGGCAACCCGCCCGCAATGTTAACGGATGGACACTTACTGTTTACTCATGTGTACTGTTGCACTTTAAAAACAGGGATGTAAGTTTTCAGATTTTGTCCGATTTCAGATTTCTCAAGTCATAACCCCTGGTAATAATTTTTAAAATCATTTGCTAACATCGCAACTTTCTAAGATGGTTTCAGATTTCCTTAATCGATTTTCAGATTGTTTTTTCCATTTGCCCTGACTTGCATCCCTGTAAAAATATGCCGTGGTAGATATCCATACGAAGGTGATAGAAATAATGTTTCGAAGATCGTCCCACTTTTGTATTGGTGAAATCGAACGACAGTGGACAGATTTAAATTGCGCATGCCTTAATTTGCAGGGGAAATGGGAAATCAAGCCAGAACATTAAATTCCTGCTAACAATGTATACACGTATTAAGTAGAAAATTATTGTAATGGTTTGAAAGGAGATTTGTCTGAAAATCCGAAAATCAACATTTATAATTCACTCCTCATATAGACTAACAGAAAGCATTTCCCATGAAAGCATCAGAAGAGATCTGTAAATGCTTGTCTACAGCTGACAAAGGTCGGTAAATGGACTGTGAACTAGGTTTGTTCGCTTTGCTCTTAAAATTGATGACTCAACACAATCTAATAACACTGTGTTTGTATCATTGAATGAAATAAGTCTGGATAGAGACAGAAGAAGATTATTTGAAATAGACAAATTAGATTTTCAAATGAAAGAGCACTGTTTGAAGAGCAGCCTTCTCTAATGTAGTAGCGGCAAACTGCCTCCTGATTAGAAAACTGTAAGCTGCTTAGCTTACATCTATTCCTTGTCTACTCAACTGTAAGCATTTCTATTAGTACAATTAGTATCACAATAGTAACTTCTGGAGTGGCTGGAAATAATGTGTCCTGCTGCTTAATGTTAAATGGGAGTAGAGGGGTATTGCCAAGTAGCAACAAATGTGGCAGCATAATTCGATACGAGGGCCTGGTTTCCTATGTAACATAGTGTAGCCATTGACCATATGGATCACCAGGAGACGTGAATATCTATAAACCAGGATATAAGTTTTCAGATTTTTGTCTGATTTCAGATTTTTTTCCCACATCACCTCGAATAGTAATGTTCAAAATCAATGCCTTACATTTCTTAGACTTTACAGCATTTTAAGGTAATTTTAGAGTTTTCAGATTTTTTTCATTAACTTTAACTTACATCCTGGGCATAAAAACAACCTCATTTTCCCAGTCCCTTAACATATGGAGTTTCACCCGAACATCCAAGGAAACCACATATGTATTGATGCTGTCTGCATGGTAACAACAACCATTTTAAGACTCCCCTAGACCATTTCAGAGTGTCCCTAGCTCAGTGAGGGGCCGGCCTGGGGCTGTAAACTATACTGACAGCCGGTGTAAAAAGGGGCAGGGAAAAGGCCAGACAAATTGGCCTGGAAATAACAGGAAGTATTTTCCGCTGAATTAAAGTTATCGGCGAAGTCATCAGCGAGGGTCACGGCAGTCGGTGTATGGGGGTACCGGCATCTGCACTGACCGCGAATAGCATGCCTATAGGAATTATCATAGAGTCACAGTAATTATTTCTGCGTCCACAATATTTCACGGCGGAACTGAACACAAAATACAAAAAAATGGTAATCACTAATGGCGTGAACTCATATGCATAACTTCGATTTGATTAAAAAGTATCTTTCCAGTTATGGTCTCAAAGCATGTTTTGTGGGAAATTAAGAAGAAAAACTCAATAGTTTGGAAGTGGGAATAACGCAAAAATAAGTGTAAGCCGAGTATTTTAATGGGGGAGGGGAGGCATGCTGACCGGCCATGGTGGCCGCACAGATGGGCACACGGCAGAAAATTGTGAACTTCTGTGGACAAATTGGGAGGAAATGTGTCTCTCATTCTCTCCGGTCGGCTGGTCGTGGACACTGCCTGCACTGTGGGCAGTGAGTGTGTGGGAGGTGGGTGTAGGGTGGTAAAAAGGTAGGGGGGGGGGGTTATTTGTAGCATAATGTAACTGCCCTCCCCCCCCCCTCCCCCTCTTGCCCGTTTGGTCTCTGGTGACCTGTCAAAGGACTGTCAGTTTGTATGGGATCCAGCCTCAAAATAGCCTCACCGACAGGCTTCAGTTTTAACCTGAACTAGAATATAGGATTTTATCCTTCTCTTTTTTTTTTTGGAAATTTATTAAATATGAATTCTAGAAGCCATGGTTCAGGTTGTGGGGGCTACCCAGAATGTCCTACTAAAGGATCGAATGAATAACTCACTGATCCTTAAAAGGCAATTAGAAAATCGCAGACAGTTGGAGCCGGTTGAATTTCAAGAAAGCTATAATCAGTTGAGTAGCTCAATAGACCTGTCCACATTGCCAGCTAGCCCACCCCTTATTTCTATGATATCAACATTTGTAGAAAAATCTTCATCATACTTGATTCACAGTAATTTTCCTAGTAATATTACCCAAAGCTAATCTTTATAAGCTTTTACTTTCAATGTGATGTTAAATATGTAGCTGTAGTACTGGAAAGCAAAAATGGCATTTTCCCATAGGGAACAGTGTTAAAGCCCTTCAGCTTTCGCCACAATGTCCAACCCTAAAATCACAAAAACATACCTTATTTTGGTTCACCTGAAATGGAGGTAATTACCTAATTGAGAGAAAATAATAATTCATCCTCATTTATCAACACCTTATTGACTTAGAAAACACAAGTACTAACTCATTCACTCAGATTTGTGTCAGTGGCTGACTTTGCAAAAACTGCAATTATGTCCACCTCTGTATCGTGCCAGCAATACATCCTAAAGTGGACAGGTCTATTGGCCAAAGCCCAAACAGTTAACACAAATTGTGTATCCTTCCAGGGTATTCAGTGACCAACGTTCTTAACATAATTGGGCATTTTCAAGGAAGACTATAAAATACTCAAATGAAGTTGGAATCAGCAGTACTTTATAAAACGGGATAAATCTGTTCTGAACAAATCTAAATCGCATGACTATTCATCGCTGCCCCATTGCATTAAGCCAGTACCATTTAAAAAGTACATAAAGGATATTTGCACATATATACTATGCTGACTTCGCCATAGGATGATGTTCGTAGTGCATGGCGCACAAGGTGACATATACTGGACTGTGTTGTATGTGCAAAGCTGATGTCTCCAAACTTTGTTTTAAGTTGTAGTGAAAAGGTTTCTCCCGAGAAATGTCACGTTACTCATGAAAGTAGCAGGGAATGAAAGAACATTATGCTTATACAGCCAGGAACGGCTATAATGTTGAATCCAAAGGCTGACATAAAATGCCACATTTCAGTCCCTGAATGTGAAATTGCTGTTCAGTTAGAATAAGAGATTGTCACTGTCCATATATAAAGTTTCTATTGTCATCTTTATTACAAACCTGATATCACTGTTGTCAGAATATGATACTATTGTTCACCCTTATTACACCAGTGTTGTTGGGGTAATGGACACATATTCCCTTTCGCACATACTGCTATTAAATCATAAAGGGGAGCACCTGATAGCTCTCGTCAGGCTGTTTTATTTTTGCCTTTTTTTATTGATTTGATTTATCTAATTTATTTCATACGTAATAATATTAAGTAAATATTAGGTCCGACAGTACCATATGACTGAGTTCAGCATTTGAGTTGTCACTGTCAGTTTAACATCAAATGGGCAATGCACTGACATCTCCATCCTATATCAGGCCTCCAGGGCAGGCAAGAAGAGGACTCCCGGAGGTGCTATACAACCAGACTCGCCGACAGAATATACTGAATCCCTTCACCAGGAGGTATACACTGCAGATACCCTGTCCTAATGGGTAATCTGACCTACTGAGACAATCCCTGGGAAGACGGCGGCCGTCCCGGCAATTGTCTCCTTTGTACATCCTCTGTATTGTCATTGTATGTGTTGCCATTGTACATGAAGAGCGCAGTGATTGGAGGGAGACGTCTCAGGTAGGGGCTGTCAATCAGTAATGACATTACTGCTGCTTGAAAACTAATGCCAGGGACAAGAGCCTATGGTCACTGCCTAGACTGCTGATTGCCCGGTTAGAAATTACACACCCTCTATATTCTTCTTGATATCGATAGTCTTATAAGGCAACTTTCAAAACGTAACAATCAAGATGAGATCATTTTTCTGCAGAATATATTAATGGAAACGTCGTTTGAAACACATGGATGTCAGCTTTTAGATTCTTTTAGAACTTCAGATATATCTCAGATTAAGTTCAGATACAAAATCCGAAACCTATAGAATAAATGAATTTGGGTGAGTAAATACTGCCGTCTGATTGGTTGATATTACTATGAATATTAATTTAAGTTTACTGCCATCTTGCTATCTCTCCCTTTCAAAGCATATAATAACCTTAAATGTTCAGACGTTGTAGCTGACCCTTCCTTACATCCCTGGAAACAATTTAGCACTCGTGTTTCCAAAACTGCTGCATAAAGCTGTGAGAAAGATGTTTGTCGAGCACCAATCCAAATGGATGGTCGCGTGGACGAGCTGCTCGCTTGCTATGATGAGGAGCATCTCGCCTTGTTTGCTCGGGTGAGCAGCTCGCCGTGTAGGACACGGGTACCCCCATCATGTCGGCCGGCCCCTGTTAGCCCCTGGGTGACGGACGGCCAAGGGACCCGGCCTCTAATCCCCAACACGGCCCGGCCTCCTTCCTCCTGAGTCTCCGGGAGTAATGTGTTAACGGATTAGGACGCCTATTGTAGGGTACAAGGGGTAACAGCAGCTCAAGCCATGCAGCTACAGGGAAAACTACAAGAGGGGAGACGGTTCTGTTCCCCATAGGCCCAGCGCTTTTCGCGTTTGAAATATTAAAGTGAAAGTCTGATCTCCATGTTGATTTATACGTGAAATAAGTCTTGGTATCTTGATTATGAGGTCTTGGACTTTAGCTGCTCGGTTGTCAAGGTTGACTCGTCGGCAGATAGTGCTATCAAACTGAGGAGATGAGGAGAAAGAAATTCCTGATACGTACACATTGACAGAACATGTCAATGTTGTATTCAGCATACATCATTATGAGAGAATTTTCCTTAATGCCAAGGTCCTGGGATCCTTATTTCCCATGCCCCTTCGTTGTATCAGACCTCCCTACAATCAGACAACCAAACAAGCAACGTAGCAGACTCTGTCCCCAGGGCTTTGCGGGTGACCAGAGCTGGTCGTCTATTACCGTGATTAAACCCAGTATGAAGTCCCTTGGCAGTAGTTCTGAGACCCGCTTTGTGAGTGATTCTCTGATGATTCTGTAAGGGCTGTAGTGCCATACCCAACCCTGAACAACACCCGCCTCCGCCTCCCCACCACTAATTGGCTGTCAGTGTCTCTTTGTCAACTAAATGACAACACTTGCCAATTAGCTACATATATATATATATATATATATATATATATATATATGTAAATACATATACAATAATCCCTTTTGCGCTTAAAATGTATTCTATCATCCATTAAACAATGTAAATTTGTTTTAGGATAGAATGCATGATTTTACTTATGTCAGTGTAGTAGTAGCATTTCTAAATACAACCCTTATAATCTCGGACAATAAACTGCTTATTTTCTTGAGTACAATTTCGATCTTACTCAAGTTAAATGGCGCGTAGGCGAGTGAGCGGGTCTTAGCGAGTCCTTGTGATGTTGGCGAGCTGCTCAGACTAATTAGCCCTAGTCATTAGTGAGCAGCTCCCATAGAGTCCCGGTGAGCAGCTCAGGGCTGGCGGCGGGCCATGAGCCGATTCACAGGGAACACCTGATGACGGGTAGGGGTGAGGGTGAGGGATAGGCAGGGCCATTGGGAGGTAGCGTTACTAAGGAACATGGGAGGGTACAGACTAGTAGGGAAAAAAAGGTAATTCTCAAGTTACTTAATCGCGAGGATTTCTGGATCAGATAATTATCTAAATGAAAGGGCTTGTTGAACAAACATGCTCTTAGGTTTTCTTTTCTTAAAGATTTGTTGCCTGGCTAGTTGGGGGTACATGGCGGTCAATGAATGGCTCATGGCTATGTGATTCCACATGTGGATGCTTTCCCGTTGAACACTACCCTATACCTTCAGACACGAAGGTAAGATCAAGGGAAGAATAGGAGTACGTACCCCTATCTTTTCCAAAGAACATAGCCACCATTGTTCAGTCAAAATACCTCGGTTCTGGGTTCCCACATCAATCTGAAGGTTTTAAGGTTTAGGCTCCAACTGAGTTTATGTATGGATAGGGGTCATTGCCACATGAGGGTTTCATCTCTGTTCGCCTTGGCCGTTTTGTGCACCAATTATTTTGCGCCTCAAAAAAACCCATAGCAGTTGGTGAAAAAAACACAAAAACACTCATATACTGGGGATTAATTTACTTAAGAACCAGTAGTCAACAGGGTACCAACCACACAGGGAAAACAGGGAAAACAGGGAAATGGCCAAAAAAATTCCCTGACAGGGAAAACACAGGGAATTTGCAAATTTTGTCAAAACACAGGGAAAACACAGGGAATTTCATTTACACAACACAGGGAAAACACAGTGAATTTCGTTTGGCCAAGTTCTGAAATTCCTGATTCTCAAGATATTATGGATGCGAATTTTAGTTGTTGGGTTGTCCAAATTCTTTCTGCCTGCAGAGGCTTTATCTGAAAAACTTGCTAGATATGACACAGGGGAAAATTGCTGCGGGTCAGGGAAATCTCAGGGAAAACACAGGGAATTTGAAAATGGATGTTCGGTTGGTACCCTGAGTCAAGTCTTAAGCAAAAAAACGCTTCCATGCCGCAATGCCTAATTGCTGTACGGTTTTAAGTAGTATATGGAAATGGGAGACCTCATAGTTTCGGACATCTTGATCTGTTTCATTGATTGAGTATACCGTGGTCCCTCCTCTTATGCGGTAATCGTTTGGAAAACAAAGTGGTTGCGTATGAGGTTGACACCCAAAAGAGTTAAATTGAATACATCGGTATAAGATTCAAGGACTTTAAAGACTAAGAATTTTAAGAATTCGTTGGTGAGTGTGACCGTATATAGGGGAATCACACTCTCGCCAACTGAACCAGACCCTCCTGTCGTCACTGACTCTATCACTAGAGATGGTAGAACCACAGCGGCAGTAAAGACCGCGACCTGAGAAGATGTAGTCTCACTGTATCAGTAAACCCAGTAGCCACATACTGCCCCCTCACCCACACACACTACACGTGTCGCAGTACCAGCTGAGGCCATATCCATTACCCCCGCCTCCTCCAGGGAGTCCTCCTGTCAACACGGTCCCCGGGCCGAGCAGCAGGTGAGGGCCGGGTAAGAGCAGCTCAGGCCCACACCCCACGAGCCGGCCACAAATATCACCAAGCCCTGGGCCAACAGGGCCCGACCACACCCGACCTTGGGTACACACTCAGAGGAGTGGTGGTCTACATGTTGGGGCTGTGATCCACTAGGCGATTTTGACTATCTGGTAGATGGCCATTTCTGTGTTTCTATCAGAATTTTCTTTAAAGGTTTGTATTAGTAATAATGGTCAAGGTTTCCCTTGTTTTTTCAGAGTTATTACACTTATAAATGTGAAAAATATATACAGGATCACATTGAATCCTTACAATAACATAAAGGAACCTATGCATGTAAAATACCGTTTGAAAGAGAATTTCAAATCCTTTTTAATGATATATACCATGTCTATATTTAATCCTTATTGCCACTGGCGATTTCTGAAATTGCGAGTAAAATCGGGTAGTGGAATATGGCCTTTAGTGTCCCCCTACATGAGTAGGAGGGGGTAAAGGGACAGGTGAGAGAGCTTCTATGATGTGTGTATAGGGGAAGGCAGACACTCTGCACCTTATGAAGGAAACATTAAGCGGGCCACTTCATACAGTGTCAATGTATGCAGAGTGTTCAGGCGGCTGGGAGAGTCTGGTCCCCCACCTCTGTGTACATGGGGTGTTTGGGAGTGGACATTGAATGGTCACACGGCCACCACCTGGTCTGGGACTAACCGCAGGGGGCCTGGAGCAGTCTCATGTCTAATCTACTGTCTCGACTATATAGTATGCCTTTAAACAAGTTCAGCTCCGATTTTCATTAAACTATGAAATATATATACGCTCCAAGTACAGCAAGATTAATCCACTGCATTGGTATAGCATCCCTAAAGCCTCTGTTCCTCATTTTGACTTTGCTGCCAACTTTATAAATCGGCAGTTAAAAGTAAAGATAATTATAGATCTATATGTTGAATATCACTAGAAAGTTTTTACACTCTTCTTTTGAACGATATGTAGTACGTCTGGTTTCATGCTATATTCTCAGACAAAATCACAGTATCAAAAACGATATGTGAAATACAGGTTTAGATAACCTTACAGATGTTATAAAGACAGGATAGCCTTGTCAGCTTTGATTGCTTAGCGTGTAAACACTGAGCCTTTTTCAGGGTCGTCTCATAAAAAAAATACATATGTGTCACGATGTAAGCCTTTATCGTGATGTAAATGCCCAGATAAGGACCTACACGATGACACATACTCAAGCCTCCCCTGTCATTGACAACGACAGATCCTATAGCTTACACAAGGAGGCATCCTTGATCTTCACCACACTGCTGGGGTATGTCTTTCGTCATATCAGGAGGCGTGGTCTGATACCATACGCTGTTCACTGTCTACAACATAAAACTATATAAAAACACATGTTGTCTCATGCGGAAGGAACATATATAGGGCGCCCATGGACATCATATCACTGTTCAGGGGGAAGAACATGTAAATAAGTTATAACGGAAATTGTGTAGCAAAGAAAAAAGATTATATCACTCTTCAGCTGGAAGAACATGTGTATAACGTGAATTTTGTATAAAAAAAAAAAAAAGAAAAAAAGAAAGAAAGAAAAAAAAAAAAAAAGAAGAAAAGGAAAAAAAAAAAGTAATGATAATAAAAAAAAAAAAGAAAAGAAAGAAAGAAAGAAAAGAAAAGAAAAAATGAAAGAAAGAAAAGAAAAAAAGAAAAAGAAAAAACCACCCCCCCTCCAAAAAAAAAAAAAAAAAAAAAAAAGAGAGAGAGAGAGAGAGAGAGAAGGGAAAAAAAATAAAAGGGGGGGGGGGGACCAAGTGTGGAAATAGGCGGCCAGATGCCATCAGTGTGCCCGGCACGTCATGTCCTCCCACGTTATAGGCCGTCACGGCTTTAGGCCTCCAGGGTCCACGCCTGGAGGGGGATTAGAAGGAGATTAGCGGGGATTACGCCACCAGGCCTCAAGGGGCCCAATACAGGTTTTTACGTCCTCATTAGATGGTCTTCTTCTCCCTGAATGAAGCCTCGGACATACTCATGTGTTTTCTACTTATGCTTGATTGCTACATTCAGAATTTTAGATAACTTGATATATAAAATTTCCCAATCAAATGAGTCTATTGCAATTCAGCTAGATCTATATGTGTAAGCGATTTCCAGCTGAAAAGCCTTTGTAGGGAATATCATTAGACTGATGGTGAAGACTGGGTTCTGTGTCGAATTCTGCGTCCTTCCCTGGCGTATATCACACTGACATTTTTATTGATGACCTAGCTTGGGTACCAACATTATTTATAAACATTTAATCAAATAGACATGCCCTTGGGGTTATTTGAAAATACAAACATGTTTCATTTATCCAAATCACTTATGAACGTTTTAAATTTGGGTTGGGGCCTTCCATTTAGTACATACGCACATGTTCAAAGATCTCAACCCCACCCCCACCCCCCTTGGTCAGAAATACGCATTGAATTTGTACTAGAACGTACACAAATTTTCAAAAATCTCGTACCCCCCTTGCTACGTACACACTTAATGGAAGGCCACTTTCATTCCGATCCCCCCATCTGTGTCCCATGCTCTCTAGTTCCAAAAACGCTTCAACCCATTCCCTACCCAAAGCACTCAATATGCATATTGAGTAGCGCGATAGGTAACGTTATCAATAGCTCAGGGGGAATGGACGATTCCCAGATAACGCCTCTAATGATTTCTTTAATGACCAATTTAGTATTTTTCTATTAGCCCATACCCGCTCGTGTCTTGATTCCACCACATTAATGTGTGAGTCGTTATTAACCTTTTTACCATTGGTTCCCACTTCCACGTTCACCCCACATCTTCTGAGCAGCTCGATAGGCCTCTATAGGGCTTTTTACAGAACACGCCGTGGTGTATGTGAGCAGCTCGAAATGCCTCAATAGGGCTTTTTACACGACGCGCACCCATAAATGTGAGCGGATTTAGTAGGAGTACCTATGTACTATATAAGCACGTTTTCAATCCCGTTGAAGAGTCTATTGGATTCAGTTTGTAGAAACAATCTACTATTTCAAAATGATCTATAAACTGTTCCATGGTATTAGTATCCATAAGTTATAGCCGCAATACCTTTTATGTTTGGGATATTTCAACAGAATTATTTGTACATGTAATGACAATTCCGTGGTTCTAGTCTCATTTTCCAAATGGTATATAATAGAGGATTGTCAAGGTGTTATTACTTCGTCAGCAAATTCAAAAGAGCTTATGAAAAAGGCTCTATTGTGACACACATAGACTCTTGCTGGTTCTTCAGACGACGCCAGCTACAATTACCCTGTTTATAGCTTACAAACCCAGCTTTTATGTCAAATCACAGATCACTTCTATAATAAACCTGTTTAACAAGTCAATAGGACACAAGAACCAAGGATGAGTCTCTTTGTACTCTGTCCTTTCGGGAGGTGTTATTGTCGGCAAACGAATTAAGGGTTTTTTGTACAACGCCCCCAAGTAGAAAAGGAACCATGGCATTTCTTGACGTGCAAACCTTATTATGGGAGTTAATGAATATTAAAGCCTAATTCCCAGCCCTGGAGTAATGGATGCATTCGTTGGATGTGACATTTATTCCTCCCTCCCTAAGAGGCTTTATATTCTGTAGCCGCGCATTTATTTCGAATTTCTTCAGGGGATTGAGTCATTATTGTTATTAAAAAAAGACGAATCCTAAATGAGAATTTGTGAAATTGATATGCATCTGTGTAATGCGTCAATTAATTCCTATTCCCCTCTCCCGTGGAGGCGTAATTAATAGAAGGTTGATTGATTGTGACTGTTATGGATGGACCCAGGAGGGGCCGTAGATCCCCTCTGGGGGACGCGTGCATAAGGCGTACAGGGGGGGTGTATATCCATCATGGATTTTGTAGGGGGTGGGATCACGTGAAATACCAGCGGCTAACGGGGTATCAGCGAAGAACCATTAAGCCCTATACTGGCCCTATACCCACTGGACGATTTTGACTACAGTGGCATACCCACTAGGCGAATTTGACCAAGTCAGCTGACTGATCCGTGCTAAAATCGGCCAATTCTACCAGGATAATTGACCGATTTTGGCCCTGATTCTTGTCAGACATGTACATTTCAATTTTGCATATATTATACTGACTGGTGACCTGAATTGGTGCACAAATCGGCCGATTCTAGCAAAGAATTGGCAGATTTGTGCATCGATTGAGCCGAGTGGTTATGGGCATTAACGGGCTACCAGGGAAGAACCATTACGCCCTATACTCACTAGGTGATGTTGACAAAGTCGACTGACTGATCGATGTTAAAATTGGCCGATTTTACTAGGAAAACTAGCTGATTTCTGCACTGAATCAAATCACCAATTGGTATACAATATTGAAATGTACCTGTTAGATATGAATCGGTACTAAAATAGGCCAATTCTACCAGAAGTATCGGCCGATGTCTAGCGTTGAACAGTTGGCCGACATAGCCAAAATTGTCTAGTAGGTATGCGGCTTTAGAACACTAGCACAGCAGGGACGGAATGAGATCCCGAGCATGTCGATAATTCTTCACCGACAAAAAACCACTCGCCCGCTCGCCCGATGTACTGGTAGCGGGATATATTAGGCAGTAAAGCTCGGGCTAATTTCAATAAATAGCCGCCGCCGGCCAAACCGCACTGCAAGCGGCAAATCCGGCTTATCTACCCAAAAATCTAGGAAATCAATTAGAGTAATGAAAAGTTAATGACGGTTAAAATGGGGACAGGCTTGCTGTAAGCCTTATATTGTGAAATATAATTAAGATTACATGGTGGGGAGAGAAGGCCGACCATAATGCGGCTTAAAAAGAGCGGCGCGGGTAATAATGAAGTGAAGACTGCGGGGCTTGTGACCATACAAGAAGGGGCGGAGAAGGGGGTACTTGTGAGATCATTAAGGGCTTTTAGTAGTTTAATCTCTTAGTCTTAGTAGAGTCCCAAGCCTGGAGTCCACTGTTTGACTTGAGTGTGATTTCTTACTATATATAAGTAGCAAGTAGTACATTTGTTTCAACATCTTAATATTTGGATGAGGTTTTCTATTTTAAACGGAAAACAATACAAAATATGAGAATTTTCCAATGAACGTTGTCTAACGGCCACAGAATCAAATAAGTGGTTCGATTTTTAGACAAATTGCACTGAGGAAATCTCAGTAAAGTCTGCGAAATACCCCATAGATGTTTCTTTTTTATGATGTAACTAAACCTTTGATTTACCTGCAAATACTGACATTTTCTTTCTCTTCTCTTTTCTCCAGGACTGATCACCACCACCCGCCGTCGGTTAGATCGGGAGCAGCAGGAGGAACACATACTGGAGGTAAGATCTCACACACCTTCATATTGATAACAAAGTTCAAGAGTTTCCCATGTATGATAAATGCGGGTGGTGCCTGAAATCAGGGTCTAGTAGTACACTTACGGGAAAGTACATTACTAATCGTAGAAAGTACTGTCCACACGTATATTTTGTATTTCAGAGGCTGGAGAAAGTTGAAAAAAATGTATGCAACAATTTTGGATAAAATCATCACAGGGCTTGATTATCTTTGGTGTGCCCACATGCAAATCCTTCTTTTTGACACATGTTATTATAGAGCTTACAATGCTTGCCGTCTATACAGGTTCAATAGGAAATTGCCTGCCAGATCATGTATAAAACGAAGCGCACAGTAAATAACTGGATCGACAAAAACGGTTCATATCGTGTGCTTTTACTGTACATAAAACCAATATGGCTAGTCAAAATCAGAGTCACCCGATTCCTAATTCATAGAAATACTTTGTGATTTACCCTTCTGGGAAGACGTTTGCCAGAAAAAAGTTCCTTAGAAAAGGATTTAATGAAAAGATAAAACCCTCTAACAACACCAATAGCATACGGCCCTAGGCTTCCCTTTGAGATTTAGAGAACGCTAAGTCGATACAAACAGCGGGCGTTAGGAAGCACAAAAAAAAGACGATATAAACTTACAGCTCGAGTAACAATAGCATTCTGTCTAGGGCCGTGAATGGGAGCAGGCTAGATAGTGGTTTTAGGGGATATGGACTCTATCCACAGAAAATATATATACACGGCTGGGTTGTTTGTCGGTTTTATCGGTGTGAGATAAGCCCAGGGCACGTTACCACTCACCTCTCTATATACAAGACTGCCACATCAGACAACCATCAGGGGTAATAACATTCACCTAGCTTATATCCCAGGATAAATAATCCAAAACAGAGATTCAGTCAGTCCTTTTCTGTGTGTAAATATTCTTAAACGGTTGTGTTATTCACCCTATAAGTAACATAAAACACTCTTACTTTGGCGCCCTTACTGAACTGGCCGTTCCATATATTAAGACATCACGAAGATTAGAATGTATCTTCCTGAATTACTATTAACACAAATACCCTACTTCACTTTGCAAATGAATATGGAATAACCAACTTGCAGGAAGCTTCAGGCCAAGCACTTAATATATCAGTTTTCTAGGTAAAAAGAATTGGGTTAAGTTTTATAAATGCATGATCATATCGAACCTACCAACCTGACAGCACAATCTGACACATATCTCCAATAATCTTGACTCCCTCATTCCTCAATCCCTACAAGAAACACATACCCTTTTCTTTTCTGCACACATCTGGGTTAAGTCGAGCCCCAGCTTCTGCCCTCTCTGGGGATGGCAGACCTTATCCACGCGAGGCCCTTACTGATTACGTGGGGGAGGCCTGGCCCTCACAACCCGAGATTTACACCCTACACGACCACAGGGTCCGTGAGGGGCTGGTGTATTTAAAGCAGGGGTGGTGTGGCTAGCGTCTTCTCCTATTCTGGGTTCGTTTAGAAGCAAAGAAACATTAGTTTTCTCCGCAGACGCCATCTTGGGTCAAACGAACAAAGCCTGGGACTATACAGATGGTATTCGTTGTACTGAGCTGCTCTGAGCTGCTCTTGAAACATATAATAGTGATTAGATAATATTGTACAAGGATAGCAAATAAATGTATCATACTTCAATATACGCATACCGATTCATTAGTCTTTCATAGTTATAGTGTGTCATTTCTAGTAGGGAATTTGGACAGCAAATGAATGATAAATTAATTGAGAATTACACAAGTTTAGACAGATTTAACTTTTGCAGCAACAACAAAAAGACTTGACCCTCCGAAAATGTAGTGACTAAGGGGAATTTATTGGGAATCTGCAAGTTGTAGTAAAAGTCCCTTCCTTTACTGTTGTATCAGAAAATTACTACAAACCCATACGACCCGCACTGTGACTGTGGCCTATCAAAGACTTTGAGCGTAGCGGCATATATATATTTGCACATATATACATACATATCGTTTTTGGTCTCTCTCTCCCCCCCCCCCCCCCCACTCCCGGACCCTGTTGCTCGCGAGCTGCTCACAGCGCCGGGCCCCTTGTATTAAAGTGCTCACCGCCTGAGGGCAGGTTCGCCTGGATTGCTGCGTGCCGCCCGGCCCCCGTTAAAGTTTTCTGATTGCCGACCTCTTCTCCAGGCCCGGGGCTGGTGTGGTATGAAGTACGGCCCAGGTGGGGGGATTCTAACAGACTGAGCGAGGAGAGAGGTGCGGAATGGGGGAAGGGGAGTACTTGGGGGTAGGGAATGGTACTCATATGGTTCACTGTTGGGTGCATTGGTTGGGCAGTTAAACCAGGGAATATATATCAATCCCACTCTTCAATATAATTGTGGGAAAATGTGAAAATGCAAAGATGCCACAGTGCATAATGCATTATTTCGTTTTTCGGTTTTGAAATTGGTAAGCTGGTCAATACAATCTGTTGGTTAGAACAAAAATATATGATAGCTACACTATCTTTAAGATCGTTTATTTGAACCTCCGTTTGGTCAAATTTTATATATCTCTAAAGTGGGAGGCAATAGTGAATTCCCCCAACCCCCAACCCATAAAAGTTACTATCGGTACCCTCTCTGCCGTTCCCAGCTTGAGACACATATCAGAGCCTATGAATATAATGTTGCTGCAGTATTTCATTGTATTCCAGGTGAATTGCACAGACATGTCTGCTCTACAGATTGTTTTGTCCCCCCTTTCTAGCTTCTATATCAAATTCATGATGACACAGACCATGGACGGCACGTCAGCATATAGGCTTAAACCCAAAGAGAATAATGTATAAAAGTACACCTTGGGTATTTCCTTCTGCGTAGAGATAAGATTTGTTCGGCCCTTTAGTAAGTACAAGCAGCAGTAGTCTCACTCAATACACATCATACCCACGGGTGGACAAAGTCCTTGTCAGACCTGGTTCTTGGCCACTGAAAGATTTCCACATCTTTTTTAAAATATTTTATATTCGACATCAGAGAAGGCTGCATTAAGTTGTGGGAATGGAAGACATGACTAACGTGAGTGACCTATACAGTGAAAACAGACTCTGAAATCCAATAACGTGTAAGATGCGCCTTAGCCGTAAGCCTAAAACATAGTTGCTTTTGTTACTGTCAGAAAATGAGAGACTGCCTTTACAGACAAATGGCAGGGGTAGTATTCATCTGTATAGAAGAGAACAGGTTCTACATAACATCTCTGCTAAATGAGAAGAGTATACAGAGGATAACATGAGCTGTATAGAATAGAGTTGTGAGGTACCTGCGCATGTGGATACTGCACGGGCGGATATGAGCCACAGAAGAGGACTCAAAGATTTTAAGAGGGATGAGGGGCACAGCAATGGACTCTTTTCCAAACTTCACTACATACATACACAGCAAAGGTTTTGTGATAAACGTGACACATCTTGAGTGCAATCAGAAAAAGTCTGTTATATAAGTCACATCGGTATTTGGGACATCCATTGACACACCTCCAGACGCTGAGTCGATTAGGGCCCAAATTGATGGTGATATGTTCGTCTGAATGTTCAAAGAAACAGCGCAGCCCGACGTAGGAATACTATAAGAGGGCTAGGTAGGGGAGTGCCATGATGATAGTAGTACTGGAGGAGGAGCAGGAGGAGGGGAAATGGGAGTAAGAGGATAGGACGGGGACCAGCGGGGACCAGGAGGGAGCTGGTACCCTCGTGATGGATCCCTCTTAGATAGCGCTGATTCCCGCGGTCTGCGGACTGGGGCCCTGTGCTCGGCCCATTACAAGGTTGGGTGGAGGAGGGGGGAGGGGGGATAAGGGGTCTAACGACATCAACCCCCTCCCCCACCCCCGTCCTTCCTCCTGTGTCCATCCACACCCACCTCCTCCAGGTCTTACGTACTTCTGATAGCAAGTGGTTCTTTGGGTTCAATATCTGGTTGGTGTCTGGGTTCACTAAGGGATGAGGTACAGCAAAAATGATTTCTGGGTTTTGATCCCCTGCTGTTTGCCTGCTCTGTCACCTTCATCTCATAGATTCAATCACCAAAGACAGAATGAATCCAAACCTTTTTTCGCTGTGAAATTTACCCTGGCTGTCGGTACGGCGAAAAACATCCAACACTCACTCACTACTTCTGATAGCCCCCTACCTTCCCTGCCCTGTGCCCTTCCCTACGTCCTCCAGACTCTAATTGTGTTATAAGTGCCTTCTCTGATACCTCCTTCCCAAACCTGCCCATGTGGAATATCTGGGGATTCGGTGTAGCTAAAAGGAGGGTGTGGGAGTAGGGGCGCGGTGTGCATACAGCGGCATACAGCCTCTATGGCCACTGTCGGCATCCTCATCACCCCTACCTTTCTCCCACAATCCCATCCCTCCCATCCCACCCCCCGACTCGGTCTGATATGAAGATTACCGTTGATGAATTGCAGCTGTCGCCAAAAGCGGACCACGCCGCCCGTTCCTCCAGGGACAACCCCTTCTCCCTCCCCTTCCCACAGACTCTCTCCCCCAACCCCCGCTCAGCCTCCTCAGCCCACCGACTGACCGGCAGATAAAGCGGCCAGTCGGGAGGTCGGCAGCTGCGGCCAGTTGTTCCGCCTTTAGCCTGTATAGTAATAGTATTCCACGAGACGATTTTGACAAATGCAAAAATTGTAAATTTTCAATATTCATCAGAAATATCATACCAACCCATGCGTGCTATATATCAATTGAAAGGGATTCCAAAATCCTTTCAAATGATATGTAGCATGTATATAATTAGCCAATATTGCTACTGGCGATTTTCAAAATCGGTAGTAAAATCTCGCAGTGGAAAACAACCTTTAGGCCGATTACGGCCTATTGCAGCCATCCTCTAGGTCCCAGTGTGCGCCCAGTGTGCGCCGGTCCCACACTAACAATGTGCGCGGCGCACACTGGTCAGTTTCACTCTGCCATTTCGACGCTCGCTGTACTCGAATCATCTCACGGGTGTCATTTCTGGCGCGGAGGGTGATTCGCCGCAGACTGTGGTCAGTTCGTGTCCTACCCCCTCCCCTTATACCCCCGGGACAGATCTCCATGTTGGGGGTAGTCCTTATCTACTTCGCCCCCTGCTTGCCGTCCCTGTTCCCTCGGTGACAATTGTATGAGTGTTAGGACCATGTAGACAGAGGGTACTTCCCCCGACCAGGCGGTAGTAGGGTGTGGTTATAACCTCACAACATGGCTTTATCGAGGCTTTCACATATGAGGGTTACAAGGAGTGGCCACATGAAATTTGTTAAAAACTTTCATAATGAGGAGAAGTACTTTTCTGGGCCTTTGAGTACCAGCAATAAGTTATCAGTGTAGCACGCCGGGAACTTTCTCTGTCCCTGTTCCTGGCAAGGTACACCAACAGCCTATGGCTGGTACCCAGTAGCCCAGAAAAGTCATTCTCCTCCTCATGTTCCTAGCCGTACAGCTAATAAAAACATGCCCTATGTTGACTTGCTAAACGAACACTCCTGCAGGTTAGTGCTGGTCAGCAGTTGCAGGGTTTCTCCTAGGAATATTTCCCTGGGGTATGACAATCAAGATCACTCTAGTACACATTGAATATAGCCTTAAGATTGCTTATGAGATCATGAGCCTTAAGTCGATTACATCAGGGTCATCTGTCGGTCAGTGTGACACCTGAGGTAGTTAATTAACCCCCCAGCTGGCATCCATACCGAGCCTTGTCAGTCTGTGGGCACATCTCCAGGTGTTACACAGGTAATCAGTACCTGGATGGGTCAGCAGGTAGGTAGGTAGGGGTCACCAGGTGGGTAGGGGTCAGCAGGTAGAGGTCAGCCGGCCTGCAGGGGGTCACAGGTGGGGTCAGTATCACAGGTAAAGGCTGTATTCCAATAGCCGATTTTACCACCGATTTCAAAAGTCGGCAGTGAGAAGATTGGTTAATCACAGACATGCTACATACTGTGAGAAAGGATCTTTGATTCCCTTTCAAATGATATGTAGGATGTGTAGTCTTTTACGATATTACCTGTGATAAGTTATGAATAACCAAATTACCAATGGTCAAAATCGGCTATATAAAACAGGCTTAAATTAGGACCGGCCGGTCGCCTGACGCAAAGTCCCATCGCCGACCTTTATACTACTTTCTTCATTCCCACTTGATATGTTGACTCTGTCCCTGACACTGTTCACGGACGAATTAAAAACCAATAAAAATGGTTTGTCATTTTATCTCCCATGGTCTGGTAATAATCCCGTTGTCTTAGGTTTTGTATTTTTCTGCAATTGCTTCTTACGCCAAGTTACGGTAACGTGAAGCCAGATGTGCAATTGATAGGTTCAAACTGTTCTTAAGAGGACTTGAACAGAGATGCCATTCTCCCCACTTTTGTAGCATTTCCTACTTTTTAGTGATTTTGGATCAATCTTTCTTATATTACTTTAATATCTGTTTTAGAGTAATTTTGTGTTGGTTTCAAGCTATTCAAATTCGATATCAGGTCTCTATTCCTGAAGGTCATTTCTCTCCTAGTTGCTTCGAGAAAAAATAAGGAAAAGTGTTTACTACTTTTCCTACTTTTACATTAGTAGGGAGTGGCATCTCTGCTTAATAATTATATGTTAATGGTTTATTTTGTTTTTATTTATTATTTCGTTTTAGATATTGCAGTCTGGTAAAAGGACCCTGAAGGGTTGGCCGGACGTTAAACTAATCCCACAAACAAACAAACGTTTTAGATAAAATTTATCAAAGAACATTCAATGTTCTTTGATATACAGCGATGCTAGCTCGTCCTTTTTTCTTCTTACAAACATGCATGGTTCAAAACTACGTCATGATAGTTCGGCTCCACTGGGACACCATTCAGAAATACTCTGAAACTTTCTAAATTTATACCAGTAAAATCTCAGCCTTCCCAAAGGACTACTTCACATACACCCATTCCCTTCAGATAAGAGGACACGAGTACTATGTTGGGAGCCGTCCCTGTCTGCCCACGTATTAACCCATATAGACATGGCCCATTCAGACAGCATTGTCAGTCACTTTATGGGGAGTAAAAGGGGCAAGTAGGAGGAGGGGGTCGGGACCTCGGGGACCTCTTAGTAAGTGCAGGCAAGGGGCAGGTTAGACGTGCGGCCGGCGGCCTGAGATGCGCCAAGTGTCATATAGAAAATATATGTATGAGATTTGTATTGAATTCTGTATTAGAGATTTTGTGCATTTACTTGTATTCAAAATTCAAAAAGAAAAGAATTAGAAAATGCCCAACGCATCTTTTCTTCTCCCCCACCATACACAAAGTATTTGAGTGAAATAGCAAAGCTAAATCTGTTTTGAGAAGAGTTTTCACTGATAATCCAATTGAGAAGGACGATTTTCATGCATCACTGCATGCCAGGGTATCAGCCATAGGCTATTGGTGTACTTCACTGTGTCCAGTGGCAGAGGAAGTTCCAGATGTGGTACACTGATACACTCTATTGCTGGTATCTAAAGGCCCAGAAAGGTAGTCTTCCCATTATTCAGATGACACTTGGGACCTCATACCCTCCGCCTTACCTCCTCCTACGGCGGACATTACGAGCAGCTCGGCGGGTGGAGTGGTGGCCGCCTCCCGGCAATCACGTCTTGTTATGACATATGTAGCGTGCGTGTTGTGTGGGCCTGAGCTGCTCGCCCCGTGACCTGCTCACAGACCTGCTCAGCTCCTTCAAGGGGTCTGTTCGTCATGGGGTGTAGACTAGCAGCACTGGTATAGACAGAGGTGGAAGGAGAATACAGTGAGCTCTATGTGGAGGGTCCATACTGCAACAGGGAAAAGGAAGACAAGGAAAATGGCAAAAGAATTTTTTTTGGAAATTTTACCATAACACAGGGAAAGCACAAGAAATCCAGTTGGCCCAGTTTCTGTATTTTCTTTTTCTTAGGATTTAGGAACTTTTTTCTCGAATATCATCCCCCCCCCCCGAGGATTCATGTATGATTTTACAACACGGTACAGCCTGATCACGTTAAAATCATCATCATGCAAAACTCATTGACCCCATGGCAGGAAAAACCTAACGTACGACAGGGAAACACAGAGAATTTGATTGTGAAATTTGAGTGGGGACCATGTATATGGCGCTACACGACTAGTAGACTCCCCTTACTCATAAACGCTCGGCTGATTGAAACAGTGCATATATAATTGATGAAATAAACCTACCTAATATCACATTTACATGCCCACGCGGAATTATTTGCCAATCACGCAAATTGAGATGAAGTTGTAAATTTGATGAGTATAGTATCCCAAATCAAGTCCACTTCTTAAGCCATCTGACCTACATATTGCTTTTATCCGTTATGATATTTTATTGAGTTATCATAGTTAATCCGTTATCTAATATGCTTAATATTATGGCTCTCAAGGGAAGAGAAGCCTGGTTATTGGACATTTTGCCGACATTATATGGGCAATTACTAGACCATTTCACGTATACTGATATTTGGTTTTGTTAGACCAGTAGGAATGTCATTTTAGTATTTTAATATCCCTTTCCACCAAAAGGTCTCAAATGTCAAAGGAATATACTTAAAACCAATAACAAAAATAAATGTCCTCGACATTTTAGACTATTAGTTACTGAGATATTATCTTAAGCTTTTATTTTCTCTTTTTCAACTCAATTTCAATGTGACATGATACCGTTTCAATTAAATCAGATGAGGAGGTCACAGCTATTTACTTGGCTTATCCTAAATACTACACCCAACCTAGGCCTATAATCCGACCAGAAAACTACTGTTCTCCATTCAGATACAACCTACACCCTCCCTAACTCAGCTTACCCCCACTAAGTCCCCCAGTATTCTCTAAGTCCCATCAAATTCGATTTAATAAAAGCGATTTGTATTGATTCCCCGGTCCCTGCCCGGAATGGGGCCCTAAGATAAGGGCCAATTGAAAGCGGGGGACGTGGATAGGGGGCATTATTGATATTGAATAACTTGATCCTGGAAGAGACGGAAGGGTGGAGGTCTTTGGGACTATTTCTCCAAGTGGGGGCGGCAGAATCGCGGAAGGATTCCCCGGCAAACCAATACCTACCTTTACCCAGCGGCCATTAGTGGTATTCTTTGCCAAGTGGGAGGGGAAGATAAGCAAAGTGCGCGCATACTGCGGGGTGTGGGCAAGTGTCAGGCCTGCCCCCAGGTTTTGTAGCTGGACCCTATAGAGTTATTTTCATTGGCTGACCAGTACATGCAGTTTCCGTCTAGTTTACTCAGACAATCCCACGTGTATATATATAGTGATGCAGTAGCCTTTCACTTGTCCAATACAGCCGAGTTTATATGTACATCTTATCATAATGATGATAACGTATGGGAATGCCCTAGGCCAAGCCAACATATCTGAAGAACTGAAATGCTATAGCAGGTCTGGATTTTGTATGCACCAGTTAAAACCCGATATTAGATATAAATATCTTTGATCAATAAATTCAAGTGATATCGAAGTACTTTCACCTCAAATAAACGTAGCTGTAAGAGTCCATGCTTTTTCCTACGTCCTGTTGGCGAATATCATACACTTATACACGTCATATTCTCTGATCAATTGGCGTAGTCTGTAAAATTGTCTATTAAAACTCAGCCCCTCCCAAACTACCCCCCACCCCGCTCTTTACCCCCTCCCCGGGCCCCTTCCCAGGCCCCAGGTGGATTACAAGCGGCCAACAGTGAAAAGGACGGGTGGGCAAAGTTCAATCGATGAATGGGAATTCCGTGTAGCGCCGCCGACAAGACTCAGTTTGAAGAGCCGACACGCATGCGCGAGACCTTAGGGGAGAGCCAATGGGAGCAGGGGATGGGCGGGGAGGGGAGGGGGGTGTATACAAGTAGGCGACTTGGGACGGGAGAAAACTGGAAAGGATTCAAGCCCAGCCTAATGGGATATTCTAGCTGGAGGAGAGCACCTATTAATGGTTTATGGAGTGGGACGGACGGAATAAGCGGGAATAAGAGGTGCTGCCTTACTTAGAGGAATATTAGGGAGTAAGAGAAGATTGAATAGGGGACTGGAGGATCAGACATCCTAATGCTGGGAGGTACAGAAGAGGGATAGAGGGAAATTAAGAAGATAGAAAGTTTAGTTTGCTGTGACTATTCAGCTGATTAGCAATGCTTGTCTCTAGTCTCATCAGAAGGGATTAGAAGATAGTTAGGGGCCTGTGAAAGTGTCTGGGGATTATAGAATATAACATGACCTTCAGTACTCTAGGATCACTAAGATTTAAGGTTGAGGTAAAATAATTGTTGTCAAGGTCAGATGCCTGCTTTTTAGTCCAGACATTGTTTGATAATCAGATTTTGAATTACAACAAAGAGCATAATATGTAAAATCAAATTCCTCTGTACTCTTCTCTATTGTTGGCTCAACTCTCCTGTGACAAGGAGGTTAGAAACTGCTCGAGCCTTTCCAGTTTATAGTCACAGCAGAAAAGAAACGAAACAGGTCATCTGAATTATTGAAAGCCGTTCGCGGCACAGAAATTAAGAAAACTGTGCAAGATTATTCAGGTCCCAGAGGCTTTAGCAAGTCAGTCCCGTATTGAAGTGCAACTGGCCAACGAGTGGAATAAAATGGAATTACAGGGGAATTAAATTAGCGTAGTAAACACCATCATTTCCAGTTCCTTCCATAGTATTTTTCACTCGGCCAGAATTTAATCCGATCTGAACTACTTGTGGTGTTTCTGAGTCGTATTGGGCACAGTCAATGTAGTTTCCCTGTTGTCCCCGTTATGTTTAACTCAATCTGGGCAGTTCGTTTACAATGCGCCGTTTTCTAACCCACGTACATGATGTTTCTACAGGATCAGATTTTACTGCGTGGAGTGAAATACTGGTCTTAGTTATAGTAGACATAGCGAAGTCTGGTATTTTGTTATTAGGGCAGGGTCAATTATAACGGATGTTGAAAATTAAGTGACAGGAAAAAATGAAAACAATACATTAAAGCTTGAGCCTCAGTCTCGTTTCTTTAAGGCCTATATTCTACATGCTGATTTACTGCCCATTTGAAAAATATATATTGGGAATTAAGGTTTAACGTCAACATGTTCAGATCACTAGAATTTTCTTTTTTCGTACTTCTCTTTTGAATGGTGTATACATGGATTCATGCCATATCCCCTTAAAAATCAAACATATACTAAGTCGCCGGCATCAAAATGAGTATGTGGAATACAGTCTTAACTCAACATGTGACATTGTGATCCCCCCGTCCCACAGCTCCAGCTCCCACTCCCACAACTTGAAGTAGCAGTCAACCTTCAGTCCCATCACCAGGCCCCTGTCAGCACATACGGCTCCCATGTACACATTTACTGCTGTCCACAGCCCTACACACTCCCCTCCTCCTCAGCCTACACTCCCCTCCTCTCCCCTCCCCTCTCCCCTGGAGAGGTGTCGGCGGCAGTCAGGGCCATAGCGGGGTGTCAGGAGCCCATAGGCAGGTGTCACAATGCCCATTAGCAGAGGTGACAGCTGACAGCCAGGGCCGGGCAGTGTAGTCACACTCAGTCGACATTCCGTGAGGGATTTCACCATTGATGGCCTCATTGCTGTAAGGAACATAAGCTGTATCTAATGTCTGTAAAGCATAGGTATTCAACCTAGGTGGGATTGTATATTTATTCTCCGTCTTCGATGAGTGGATAACGTCGATAGTCCGATATATCGGAGTAATAGGTTGTCCCAACTCCCATAGAGATCAATGTTAAAAATGGGGGGGGACACATCGTGCTATTTCTGATAGGAAGAATCTGTATGGAGATTGAAAGTCGTCCCATAGGAAATGGCTTGAGAGTGTAGAAATTAACATAAATAAGTCTGTATCAGGAGAGTGACGAGATGATGTCATAATGATATTCTAAAAATAGAACGAAAGTAGGTCGGGAATGCCCCCATCACCACTGGGGGCGGCCATATTGAAAAAATTTGCATATTACCAATACAATCTCCTCACACAAATGAGCTCAGACTCTCAATCCATGCTGTATTGGGGTAAGGGGGTAAAAGGGTGAAGGGGATGTCATGGCAATGTCATGGCATCATCATGGCAATGTCATGGGGATGTCATGGCAATATCATGGTAATGTCATGGCATTGTCATGGTAATGTCATGGCATTGTCATGGTACTATCATGGCATTGTCATGGCAATGTCATGGCATTGTCATGGGGATATCATGGCAATGTCATGGCATCATCATGGCAATGTCATGGGGATGTCATTGCATTGTCATGGTCGGGAATAACCCTTTCCTCCACGGGGGCGGCCATATTGAAAATCTGCTGGTTCCTCGGTCTCTCACTAGGGGGATAACGTCGATAGTCCGATATATCAGAGTCTTAACTTGGCCCAAGTCCCATAGGAATCAGTGTTAAAAATTTTGGGGGGGACACTGTGCTATTTCTGGAGTAAAGAATCTGCTTGGAGATTGAAGCTGTCCTCATAGAAAATGCCTTGAGAGTGTAGAAATGAGCATAAATAAGTCTGTATCTGGAGATTGACGAGATGATGTCATAATAATATTCTAAAAATAGAATGAAGGTAGGTCGGGAATGCCCCCATCACCCACTGGGGGCGGCCATATTGAAAATATGCTGGTTTCCTGTTTCTCCGTTTTCGTCCAGTCGATAACATCAATAGTCCAATAAATTGGGAGTCTGAGGTCGTTGAGAAGTGGTCAGAGATGGGTCAGGAGGGGTTCAGGAAGTGTTCAGGAGTGGTTCAGGAGGGATTGTGAAGGTGTCAGGAGGGGTTCAGAAGGGTTTCAGGAAAGGTTCAGAAGGGGTTCAGGTTCGGGGAATGCAAAACTTCAAGTACATTTCATTTCGTTTTATAAACCAAAGAATGGATAAGACGGAGATTTTGGTTTACTAAACCACATCGAGAATCTATAAAGTCGATCAAACCAGAACTTGTCGTCTATTACCTTGATTAAATAGTCGCCTTGTCACATAGGGTTGTCCTGTGTTTGTTTGTAAAGCTATATATTTAATTATGCATTGCATTGGGCTGTATATATTATATACCAACATATTTATTTGTTTATGAGTATATATAGTATTTATTCTTATCTCGCCACATGTATCTAAATCGACATTGGGAACTTCCCTAAAATCAAAGGACGTGTATAGGTTACATCCCATATATAACCATTTGAATCATAAGCTTTTCCGTAAATTATCAATATAAACACCACCCGGGCGCATGGAAATTCCTGCTCAGTCTCTACAACTTACAATAAGTTGACCCCCACAGAGAGACCATCCCTAACACATTGTGCCTAAACCCCCCACAGGGTACATAGGATCAATACCAAAGCACTTTGATCCACCCCAGAACATACTGATTTGATGACGGGCCACCGGCCTGCGGTCATTAGGACCCCCGCTAGGTCCCACTCACTGGGTCAAAGATTCATACCTATGGATCGCCCTGCTCAAAGCCTGTATTCCACTAGGCGATTCTGACTGGCGGAATTTTGGTTATTAATCACATTTCACAAGTAATATGGGAAAAGACCATGCATCCTACGTATCATTTGAAAAAGAGAATTAAACCCCCGTTCTAATGATATGTAACATATCTATGATTAACCAATATTCTCATTGCAGATCTTAAAATCGGAAATGTTGGATAGTGAAATACAGCCTTCATTCTTCCTTATTCATGGCTGCCAATACTGACAGCCCTATTGACGCCACAGGGGGTCTAGGGGAGGGGTAAGGGTGAGGTGAACACCCAGTAGGGGGGATTCCCGGAACATGGGAAGAGGGAGGATTGTCCCGGGGAGATTGGGGGTTGTGGCTGTTTACATCGATTTTAACGTCGGCTGAGAATATTATAGACGTCTAAATCTAGCCTGGGTGGTAAATGAATAATGTCCTTCTCTGCCCAGGTGATGGGAGGAGACTTGGCAAGTAACATGATTGTCTCTTCAATTTAACATGGCTTCCTAGTACTTTCACTAACTCAATGAGCCTTTTTTTTCACATGTTAGTGTCAAATAAAAAACATCAGATGAAGGATTATGTAAATCCGCATACGCATTTATTCAAATGATAGATGGTTCCAATATAAAAGAGCGAAATACCCAACGCCTCTTTACTTTCTTTTGTTTCTATTTCAATCATAAATCCCCAAACCCTGTCCCTCATTTGTTTTTATGTAAGTCATAAGATCCCCTTACCCTGTCCCGAACCCTTTCATTTGTTCCCATTTTCATAAAATCCCCATACCCTACCTTTTCATTTGATTCTATTTCAAGTAATAAAATCTCATTGCCCTGCCCCCCACCCTGCTCCCACACCCCTAACACCCCCACCACCCCACCCCGTTTAGCGTAAAGAGGGGCCCTTGATGGGGTCCCAATGTCGCCGTGTTGAATTTTTTAAAAACGGCCATGTCGCCCTGTCGAATTAAAGACATAGCTATGTCGCCCTGTCGAATCTAAGAAATAGCCATATGCATGTCGCCCTGTCAAATTTAAGAAATAGCAATGTCCCATGTCACTAGTGCTTAAAATGCACTTGTCGCCGCGTAGAATTTAGGGGTCTAGGGCCATTATAGAGCAGCTCGGGAGCGGTGACGTACAGCTCACAGGGCCGGGTTATCCCCCTGTACGGCGATAGGTGGCGCCCTGATGGGACCCTGTGACACCCCCCGACACACCTCCCCGACACAACTCTCCGACACCGGCCGCGCCTAAAAGCTGTATTCAACTAGCCGATTTTACTCCCGATTTGGAAAATCGCCAGTAAAAATATGGGCTAAGTACAACCATGTCATATATCATTAGAAATGATTTTGAATTCTCTTTCAAATGGTATGTTACATGCATGGGTTTCTATAATATTTTTAATGAAATTTTAGAAATTACTACATTTTCAGTAGTCATAATTGGCTAGTGGAATACAGGCATTACCTGGCTGCCCGGAAACACATCCCCGGGAGTAATGGGTAGACCGGGGCGGGGCAAGGCGAGCCGGTCAAATGGGCCAGACGGGGGGAGGTGACAGGGAGGGGACGGGGAAGGGAGGGAGGTGGGGGTGGGGGGATGTGAGAGTAGTTTGTATAGGGTGTACATTGCCAAACAGTCGGGATGTCAGCTATACACCAGTGAAAGCATGGAATAGCGATGCATATTGCAAATGGGCGAGATGGGGCGAGGTCGGGGTCGGGATGGGCAGGTGACAGGGAGGAGAGGGAGGTGGGTGGGTGGGGTAGGTGGGGGTGGGGGTTGGGGTGTTTGGAGTAGTTTGTATAACAGTCGTGATGTCAGCTATATACCTCTGACAGTATGAATAGCGATACATGTGCAAATGGGCGAGATGGGGCTAGGTAGGGGTCGGGATGGGCAGGTGACGGGGGGGGGGGGGATGTAAGGGTGGGGATGGGGATGGGAGAGAAGTTTGTATAAGGTATACATTGCCGAACAACCGAGTTGAGATGTAGCTGTCGGGTGCTATAGTAACAATGATACGACTAAAAGCATGGAATACCGATACATGTGGACATGGGCCCCCGCTTTCTATAGGGTGTACATTGCCGAACAGCAGCGTTGAGATGTAGCTGTTCCTGCTAAAAATGATACGACTGTGAAAGTGTGGAATAGCGAAACATAATATACTTTCGTTAAGTAACTGTCAGTGGTATGGACAGATCTGTTTACTGTTGCAGCAGGTTGTAACCAGGGACATTTCTTACTTGTACTTAAATAATAAATTGATGTAGAAAAAGCCCCTTGACAGTAAACTGAATCAACATGTATTCAGGTGTACCATTTCATAACCCCGAATAAGGTGCGGCATATTTAATAACTAACAATCCAAAATTAAAACGATTTCCCCTGGCCTTTTTCATGCAATAACCCCTAGTATTCATGATGTGGACTTTGGTTTCTATCTGTTATCTCTGCTGATAGCTCGCTGTTAGTTATTGTCCTGGGACAGGATACCCTGCTTTCACGTCAGTTCAGTCGTCGAGTTACCCGTCACATCGTGACAGGTTTCATGTGAAACTATAGGACCTGCTCAGCTGACGGGAGGTGGTTTCAACCTGTTATCCAGGCATGCCATGAGTTGACAAGCAGCTGTGGGCAGTTCCCTTTGAACGGAGCTGCTCCTCATATACATGTAGCAGTGAACAGTTCCCTTTGGTCGAATGGCTCGTTCTGCAGCAGTGAGCAGTCCCCATTGGTCGGGCAGCTTGTTCTGTAGCAATGAGCTACCCTTTTGATGAGTAACTCGTCTTGTAGCAGTGAGGAATTCTCTCTTTTTTTAATGAGCATCTTGGCCTGTAGCAGTGAGAAGTTATCTTTTTTGCAGCTCCTCATGTAGCAGTGCGCAGCTCCCTTTAGACAAGCAGTTAGTGCATTAGCAAGGAGCAGTCGTTCTAGTAGCTCATACTTTACAAGTGAGCAGGTCTCTGCTCGTCCTGTATCAGTGAGCAGCTCCCATTGGACGAGCAGCTCCTCTTGTAGCAGAAAACAGTTCCCCATGGGTGAGCAGCTCGTCCTGTAGCAGTGAGCAGCTCCCATAGGACCAGCAGCTCGCCCTGTAGCAGTGAGCAGTTCCCATTGGACGAGCAGCTCTTCTTGTAGCAGAGAACAATTCCCCATGGGCGACCAGTTCGTCCTGTAGCAGTGAGCAGCTCCCATTTGACGAGTAGCTCTTCTTGTAGCAGAGAACAGTTCCCATTGGACGAGCAGCTCGTCCTGTATCAGTGAGCGGCTCCCATTGGACGAGCAGCTCGTCCTGTATCAGTGAGCGGCCCCCTTTCGACGAGCAGCTCTTCTTATAGCAGAGAACAGTTCCCCATGGGCGACCAGCTCAGACCTCAGGGTCCCAGTCCCCGCTGAGCAGACGTCCGACACGCGGCGCTGTCAATATTTCCCTTGGCAGCCCCCTCCACAGACCAACATACACGTCTCCCTAGGGGACGGGCCACATGCAGGGGGGTAAGGGGCTACCGGGGAAGTTGGGGACGCCAACTGTAAAAAAAAAGAAGCCCTTTTTAGTGAAGGAAAACAGTCGTTCAAAGACGTATTATATCTGGATCACTACATTTTAAAGATATTTCTGCTTTAACGAATCAAATCTCTACTTCTTAGTTCACTTCAGCATAGAAGAAGAAGCATAAATGCAGGCGGTTAAATGTGTCAAGAATATGCATTCAGGTACAATTCTTTTCATAATGAATCGATACGATCTTATAGCAGTAATTGTTGTTCATCTAGTCCACTTCTTTGGGAAGATCCCAGTACAGTTACTCACCATATAATACGAAGAATCTGAAATTGCAAAGGTACATAGATGGATGGTGCAAAAGATCGCTTTTATGAACACAAACATGTTACATGTAGTAGTTCAACTGTTCAAAGGAATTGAGAAATGTGAAGTGCCCCAAAGAGAAATATTGGTATATGTCCAACGGTAGACGACGGGCGTGCGGGGTTTGGCGGTGGAGGTAGGCGAGATAAGTGAGCCGTAAAGGGAACTGCTCGGAGCTGCTCACGCTAGGCATGTAGTACAGAAGGGAACATGCCTCTCATTGCCAAACAGGCTCTCACCCCAAACCCCCTCATGCACAATCTCAGTCCCCAACTTTTGTGTTTTTTGAATGAAGAAGTATCACTGTTAAAAAAATATTACTGTTAAAGAAGTATCACTGTTAATCATCCACATTAATGGAATTTAACAAAATGATAGCTAAAATGGACCTGAAAAAATGACTAGATGATGGCTTCAGCAATGTTTGAAGGAATATGATAAGGTATAGCGATGTTTCATTTCATGTCAACTCATAATTGGTATCATGCCATGTAATTAGTTTTTATGATTGTATATAATGTATAACTGTTATTCAATCCAGAAGAAGCCTGTAGAAAGGCAAAACAAAATCGGTTAATAAACTCTTCTACCTTCATAACAAAACCTCAACTATTCGTGTTGGTTCGACAGTTATTTTAAGTTTTGTAATTCCATATGTACTCTTATAACTATCGGAAGAGCTTTTTCGTTGTAAAACACATGGTTGGACTCAATAACAGAAAATGCTTATTTGCAATTTATTTGTGCATGTGCATTTGTATTAGGTATCTTGAAAAATTGCTCTTTTGAATTAATGAGGTCCTTAAGGTTGCATTTGCCAATGTGTATGGATTTCATATATTTAACTTTACCTATACCTTTAACTTATAAGAAAGAGTGAGCCCGTATCCATTTTCTCAGCATTGGATGAAATGTGTTTAAACAATGTCTACGCCGGCACTCCGGTACACTGCCCATACCCTGGTAACAATACGATACAGTTATGTGTTCTGCAAGGCAACGCTTTTTCCATTATAACCGCCGCTTCTATGACTCCCAGGTTACAATGCACATAAAGCTGCCTCCCTTAAATCATTAGTAACGGTGGGAAAGACCAAAGGTCAGAAAGGCTGATTGAGATACGAGCAGTCGCTGAGTATTATTCATAAAGGCGGGAGTTGGGAGAAAGAGGAGTGAGCTAGTGTAAGGCGGAGAAGGGTTGGGAGCCCTTAATGTAGGTCGTACCATCTGGGACACAAGAAACAACTCGAAAACCTGAACATTTTCTGTCACCTCCTCTCAGTTCGTCTAGTCCTATATTCTCGTAAATTCACCAAATTGTTACCGTGGTGGCATATTCAAAGTGTACTGAAAATATGTGTCCTGTTAATGTACACCACTTCATATAAAATATCTAGTGAGAACTATCACTATGTCACAATAAAAAGAACACAAACTGAGCTGTTTCTTGCTGACCGATCTATAATATTTTGATGTCTCTTGGACAAAAGGGCTTTCTATGTGTATGTTTATCTTTGAGCAAAAAACCCGGGAATTCATTTCAATCCAAACATTTTAAATTTCAATCATATCTGTGCATTAATCTTTCCCATTTACAGCTCATGTTAAATACATCGTTTCAATGGTACATGGACGTTTGGAGATCCAAAAAACAAAATATCCAAGAGGGAGGTACGCTTGACAGTATGAAAGAAAACCTCGAGTTTTGAGCCGTGCATATGATCTCGGCTATTTATGTCCGACAAGCTGGTGTTTCCGTGGAAACACGCTGGGGTTTCCCTGGAGAGAAGTCTCAGTATTCACATCAAGGTGAAGGCGAGCTCCCACCCTGACAGTCACCTAATCCAGCCACTGCTGTCCCTGTGAGCGGAGACCTGAAAAATGGACGGCTTTATTGCACTTGACATTGTAAGATTAGGGTCGCGTCAGGATCTCAATTTCTTAGCCATCCTTGTGGAGCTCATCTAAGATCTTCCAAACGGTTGAATCTTCTGTATGGTGAGTTTGATGCACATCGATTTAGGGATGCAGATATTAAGAATTGAATAGAATAAGAAATTGGGCCAATATATTAGCAAACAATATGGAGTTCAACTTCTTGAATAGAAGTCATAGCATGTTCATTCTAACCTTGAAAACTTTGAAAATCTATCGTTTTGGCAACACCTATCAACGAAGTGCGCTGTAAATTGTAAATGATCTTCTTTTCTATTTTACGTCATGCCAATATTACATCACCCTCCTATTTATAGAATAATCTGAAAACGGGGGGGGGGGGGGGCTGAAGTTTCTTATGCAATAAAACAATGCATATTTAAAAGAAAAACGTGGGGAAAAAAACTTGTGATGCTCAGCAAGCTCAAGTATCAGTGTTACTTAAGCAGGGGACAGACGTAGCTGAGTTTGCAGTCTTCCCACAGCTCCCTAAACGAGCTGGCCCCTCAGTTCAATCAGAGCCCCTTCAGTAGAACACTGAGGGTCAGTAGATTTGTCCTGCCTCCCAGCACAGGCTGAATGAACCTTGACATTACCAGGGGACACTGGGGTGGTGGGGGAGAGCGACGTGACGACCCACCCTGGGCAGCGACAACATTCCTGTAGAGGTTAAGGGGGTTCCTTTATGTAGGGTTAACCTGGTACTTAGACTTAAAGGACAACTTTGAAAAAAGGTGCAGCAATATAAGACACCAAACATTGAAAAATATATAGATACAGTGTGTACAGAAAACAATGGGTATCTGCAAGTTCAAAATAGATTAAAGAAAGCATACACGTTGCTATGGTTTGATTCGATTAGTAAATCGACCATAAACATAGGGAAGACTAAACAAATGATGTTTAAACCCCGCGGTGACTCCAGAGGTGATACAGTAGTAAAATTATCAGGTTGTATGTTGGAGATGGTAACCAGTTATAATTACCTTGGTGTGATTATAGATGATCTACTTAAGTTTGACCAGTTCCTCAAAACCAAAATTGGCAGGGTAAAAATGCGACTGTACCAGTTAGGTAAGATGCGAAAATTTATCACGAGTAACATTGCTGTAACTGTTTATAAGCAAGTAATACTCCCGCTTTATGATTATGCAGATTTTCTTGTGGAGAGTGGTCCAAAGAACAAGATAGAACGATTAAATGATCTACATGCTAAAGCGTTATGCATTATAGATTGCAAGGCTAACCCTAGGTTGGATGCAGATGCTCTGATGGCAATATATCGAATAGAAACCCTACAGCAACGTCGTCGTAGTCACCACTGTAGTATTATGTATAGGTTTAGTAAGAATCACGTTTTATTAGAGAAAGCTAGACCAACCATAAATCTACGGAGTCGAAATAAAGTTAAGTTCAAGCGACTGAAGGGTATTTACTCGCAATTTAAGAAAAGTCCAATGTGTAGAGGTATAGCGCTGTGGAACCGTATTCCAAAAGGTATTCAGCGATCGACCACAAAGTTTAAATTTAAGTCGGCAGTTAAACTAGTACAACTATGAACTGGATTTCGATCACGATAGGCCGTATACTGAATATTGAATCTCTATGTATATACTATTGTATACTGGTGAGAACTACATTGCCTCATTTCATCTCATCAACCATTACTACTGCGCTCATCGTTCCTAATGTAGGCTGGAAGAACATGTAATCGCGTGAAGCCTTGAGACTAATAAAAAAAAAAAAAAAAAAAAAAAAAAAACTATTAATCCTTCTCAAAAATGACCACCAAGAGACTGGTTGGCTAAAGTCATCTCACTTAGACACAGTAGTCCAGAAAAATAAATCAGACACTGATTTACTAATTTTGGACCTCATCCATGCACAATTTTACATGTGAATACACATGTTAAATCCCAACAACCATTCAACATTGAGTAGTCCCCTACCCCTGCCAGCGGTACCTGGTCCCTGGTCCAGTCCCGGGTAGTGGTAGCAGGAGGAAGGGGAGGACATCAGTGCGAGTTGTACCCAGGACACGACTACCGGGATGGCCTCACGCCCCGTCATCCATTACCTGCACTATGCCGCGCCAAGTGTAAACTATCATTTGACTCTTGTCGCAATTCTGAAGCAACGATACAATAGACTCCTCAAAGTTGTATGAGGATATCCAAACGTTCTAGTCTTTTCAGTTATCTTTTGGTAAGTAGCTTCATCACGTTGTTCTGCCCCAGCAGGCTCATGTAACACGTGTGTGATGCCCTTTCAATGGACATTGCACACAAAACATCCCTTGTCACTTTTTTAAAAAAGGGTAGGTCCGTGGTCTGAGTGGCAGGTTTCTCTTAAATCATCTTACCATCACCGAGAGCTGAAAAGCAATACCTTGTGCAGTCGGGAGAGAGCTTTGAAGGGTTGGCTGGACGTTAAACTGTCCAAATCTACAAACTTGTATGTGAGAATTGGTGGAAGGAAATAAAGATGTATGCAGTTATCCCTATCTTTCAACGACGACAATTTGGGTATGGCTTCTATAAAAAACACACACAAAAAACACAATTTTCGTCATAATATCATATATAATTTAGTGTTGACACTCGGCGCCACATTACAGCATCGCCGCAGGAAATGCCCTCTCAGCGAGTGGGCCCCCAGCCATCTTGTCTCTGATAGAACAACACAATTAACTCACTTGTCTCCTTCTCCGCCCCACGTCCAGGGGGCGCCCCGCTCCTACCAGCACCACCTGGTGTCAAATGACAGCACCAGGTCGAGGTGGAGGGGGTGGGGGGGGGGGGGGTGACAGGGTACCCCCAATATATTAGATTTCTAGGAGGACGAGCGTTAGGCGCCATGAAGATAAAATGATGCGATTTGGGTGCCCTTGTCCGGGCCGGCCTGTGGGGGTGAATACGAGATGGCTACTTCTAGGAGAGGAGCCTGGTGGGGGAAGTGGTAGGCCGGGGTGTGAGCAGTGAACACCTTGGAGGGGGGGGGGGATACTTGGTCTGGGGATGGTTACTGGATCCCTTGGCACTGTACCTCTGTATTGGCCACACAGCCAAAAGGGTCACTTTTTCAACATAGAATGTATGGGAGATTGCCAAGCCTTGTTGATGTCCAAATCAAATGAACAGTGTCCGGTTAATGTTTAACCCTCACCTCACTGGAATCTCTGTGGTTTTAACACCTTTTCAGGTCAGTTCAAGAGAAATTGCAGCCCCTACTTTTAGAGGTTGACGGCTACTCCAGATAGGGATATTGAAACCCATAAACCTAATGGGGTAGCTATTTCAAATGGTATACTATACAAATAAGAGAGAGAACAATCATTTAGTTGAAGGTATCATATTCCAGAGTAAGTTCCCCCAAGCCCCACCTCATCTTGAAGGAGGCCGCTTGAAGGAGGACATGGACACTTTCTGAGCTTCTCACTTTTTCCTGGACGAGCAAATTAAGTGTCTGCAGAGCGGGGCGAGCTGCTCCCGAGTAAGCTGACGGAAAATGGGCCAGCTCGGGGGGGGGGGGGGGTGAGCGAGCAGTGGGGAGAGGGAAGGTCTTCATCTGTGAGGGACTACTGGTAAAGATGGCTCTGGATACATGGATCCATCTACTGCAGGACTGCTGTTTGTTCACTCTGCGATCAGTGGTAGTCGTTTTCAGTAGAACCATAATTACCAGAGGGTTACATTGGACGATCAATTTCTAAACCCTCTAGTTTACATTTAGCTATAATATCCAAATAATAAGTCTCCAATCCATCCATGTTATGTGCTCCCAGTGTTGTCAATCTCTAACATCAGTACTTCAAGATACATTTGCAGAAGAAAAAAGCTTAAATTGTACCTGGGAGTTAGTATAGCGAGATGCCCAGAGTTGTATCTGTATTGCGAGTATACAATATCTTTGTAAAGGGCGACTCCACCTAAATCAGTGTTCGCTTGTACCTAGGTAAGGGCTATTAAGGGACCTGTGGCTACACGATTGACCTTATCTGGGTGGTGAATAGTAGCCATCGGGCCTCCACTATACCCACCACCACCTTCCAGTCCCACTAAGCACCCCTCTGCTCTGTGCACCACCCTCCTGGAGAACTCATTTCCCGCGCCCTTTTTGTTCCTCCAGGGTTTGATCCCGCGTCACTCACCCTGATCCTGACCTGAGAAGGTCCCCGCTGACCCCCTGAAGGACACCTATTAGAGTCCGGATTGCCCTCAAGCCCTAGACCTACTAGGCGATTTTTGACAAAGTTTGACAGATCGATCGCGACTAAAGTCGGCAGACTATACCAGGATAATCGGTAGCTTATTGCACCAAATTAAATTCAATCTTAGGCAATATTGAAATGTACACGTTTGATATTAATCTGTGGTAAAATTGGCGGAATCTTCAGGTAGAACTAGCCGATTGCAATGCCGATCAGTCGGCCCACGGGGTCATAATTGCCTAGTAGGCATAGGGCTTTATTGTTAGGACAGGGTGGTACCCTAAGATCTTCCGGAGGTGAGCTCTGACCCTCCAGGTCCTCTGCCCCCCCTGCTAAGTGCCTACTGCACAGGGCTGACTGGAGGATTTGGGGCCCTGTGGTAAAGCCCACCTACTGTAGGTACAGGAGGAGGGTGGTCCTGGGACCCCTTGACACAGGAGGAAGTGGGGATGTATCATTGATGAGACTACTGGGAGGCCTCCAGGGCAAGGGTTAAGTACTGGTTTTGTACTGTCCCAGCACGGCATTTTCCGTATACAGATAGGTACAACAGTAAGGAGGTAGGTACAGTAGTTGGGGGAAGCCTTAGCTATTACTGCCATGTATCGAAAGAAACCCATATTCCCTTAAAGATCTACCCAAAATACATCAAAAAATAATCCCAAGATCTTTACACTGAAATATTATTCATATAGCAAGTAAAGCCCAGCTATATTGAATACCTGTCCACATTGAGTGTATCAGCCTTGGCAACATGCACATACATTGCCTTCAATATGACACATTGACCGCCCCCTGCCATGCGGCTCACAGGAATGTGGGTATGGCCGTGTGAATGGACCTTTCATATGACCCCTAATCCATAGAGTATAATACTGACGGGGTCTGGTTCGACTCTCCGGGCCTGGCTATAGGTATGTAGGGTGTGGGCTTTGGTGCTTTTTCTGTATAACCAACGCAGAGGCACAGCACATTGGGATCGGTAGGTCTGCAGGGGGTGGAAGTGGAGATGTACAGTATTGACATAAGTAACAGGACCTGCTTGAGAGTTTCCATGCATTTTCATTGATTTGATCCGTATATTAACTGCCTTCAACTAAAGGTTTACAGTTAGTTACTTAATTAGTCTAAACAGCACTAGCTTAGTGTTACGCTGATCCAGTTTTTTTTTTGTGAATGAAGTAAAACCTACTCGTTCCCTTTTTTCGTCTTTTGGTCAGACGAGTCAGGTTACGAATTAGTTAAGTCAAGATAGAATGTAGGCACCTATATTGAAGGTGTCACTATAATGATGCAGGCATATCGTAAGCTTCAACTATCCACCCTCTTGACGCTCCTTTCCCATGTTTCATAATGTTACATTAACATATGCATATATGTAAGCCTACATAGATCTTTGCTTACTGTTAGATAGCCAAGTGACTCGTGCAGTTAACGCTAAACTAACAAACGACCAGAGACACGCATTTCCATACACTACTCACACCTCTCAGCCCATACCCCCACCGCCCTCTCCCCCATACATATACATACATACACTTCACCGCCCCTACATCTACAGCCCTATAAATCCGTGTACAATCCCAACCCTTGACAGATCTCCACGCCCACGGCCCTCACTCGGGAGATTGTGTGTGAGGCCCCCCGCCCCACCAGGGTCCCCAGGGCCGCCATAGAGTCCGATTGAAACATCTCGGGTCCCTTTTAGCGTCGATCATACGGGGCGCAGGGGGAGAAGTAAAGTCCATATTCCACTAGGCGATTTTGAGTATGTGGAATTGCCCCCCATACCCCCTTGGGTCAATTTAAATCTTTTTATTGGAAATTTGAAATGAACCCTTGCATGTGACATACCATTTGAAAGGGAATTTGAAATCCTTTCTAACAATATGTAACATGTCTATATTAAATCCGTATTACCACTGACGATTTCCTCTGGCAATTTTTGAAATCGTGGGTAAAATCGGGTAGTGGCATATTGCCCTAGCACGCCGTAGACGGGTTGTCTTATTAATGGGCGCATACCGTGAGAGACGGCCATAACGTGGGAGGAGGGGGGGGGGGTGGAGGTAGGAGGGTAGGGGGAAGGGAAAGGGGGTATGGGGGGCAATGAAACATTTAAGGTTTAATGAGGCTCGTTCTGGGCCCTGTTCGATAGTATCACGTGTTGTAGACGTGCGGAGAAAACAAATACAGCTTGTTTGGGGGGCAGGGGGGCTTGACGCGGTTTGAGGCCGCGCCAAGTTTGAGTGTGGAGGCATGTTACGGCCACTGAGCCGAGGGAACGTGGGCGGGGGCGATGGGGGGAAGGGGGCGATGGGGGGAGGGGGGAGGATTAGAGACCGGGCACGTCCTTCTTTTAAAACACACACAAATTAAGGTAGCGGTATCATTCCGTTTTATTTTTTAATCCAGGTGAAAGATCCTAGTCCTTGGCCGTTAGAGAGCATGATCATTAACATATTATACAACAGAAAAAGAAAGGCATCAAATTTTAATACCCCTCGTGTTCTTTGATGTATTTCTAGACCAGCAGTACGTTTTAAAATAAGCCCTACCAATTACACAAATAAACTCTCTTACTTTGCCCCCGAAGCTTAGATGCATCCCCCTGGAGTAGTCACCCTGCTATGTGTATGGGCCGATGTGACGGAGAAGACTATGGTTGTGGTCAGAGTCACCCTTGGTCTACTCATAACGCGCCCAATGCGGGACGTCGCGCCGCATATTACATGTGGTATTTTACGACTAGGATCTTTTTGGTAGTGATTCGGTAGAAGTGGGCGGGGGGTACGGACCTTGGGTGGACATGTCGCGGGCCTGGGGTGGGGATTGGTACGGGCCTTGGGCAGGGCCTGGGGTGGAGATGGAGGTCAAAGGTCAAGGTATATACATTACACCACCCCGGACCACTGGTACCCGGCGTGACCGATCCAGCTGACCGGTGTCGCCGGGACCCAGCGGACACCAGCAAGGTGTATAAACCATACTGAGTAGTTTGTCTGACGGCCTGAAGGGGGCGTGCGTGACAGGGGTGTGGATTTACACTATTGGGGTTTCCCGTCTACAGAGTGTATAAATCCGGGAAGGGGTCCGCACTGATTCCTTATTTGTAGACTATCAAACCTCAATCATACCTACATAAAACCCAGTTCACCTCTTTCCATATACTATATGGCAGTATCACTATAGGCCTATAGCCCGGTTTCCAAAAGAGATAAAAAAAACATGGTGCCAGTGCTGAATTGACGTGACTATTTATTTCAGACCTAATGATGCTAGTATCTAGGACGCTATTACCAATGTGCTGGTTTCTTTTGAATACATCAGTTCAACTTGCATTTGTGAGAAAAGATTCCCCCCCCCCCTAGATTGCCCTACCAATTCCTCCTAACAATGACGTTGTGTTTGTATAGCCGTGTCTGTAGGCAGGCCCCTATAGAGCCGTGCCCCTACCTGTTTGGGGGTAGAGACGGTACCAGGGCCCTCTAAAATATAGATTGGTCTGCGCGCTGTGTCCGCCGGTCAGTCAGATGAATGGTCAGCGCTGACCGATGGGGTCAGGGGACGGCCACTGCCCAGTGTCCGGCCCCGCTTCCTCCCACTGTCCATCCCACACGGTCAACCAGGGGGCTTTAGGCTAGGTTACACTGGCCGATTTCTGAACAGCAAGGGAACTGTGGGCGCTTTTAGATAGTCATGAACGCATATGGGAGAAGGGGGAGGGATGAGAAACATATTCTTTACGTTAACTTTTTCTATTTCATACATTGACCAAATGGTGGGGTGCATGGGGAAAGAAATTTAAAACAAATGTGCATACTTATCAATACAAATTGCCAATGGGTTACTGAATGAAGAGTCTGAAAAGTGAAGTCCAGTACGTTATACGAGGGCTTTAAATCTTCTTTCATACATATAACATATGTAAAAAGCATACATGATATCCATTCATAGTTGTCACATTAGACATTGTTACCTTGTCTTCCCTAACCTCTCTACCTACCCTCCACCATCGGACACTGCCCCCTCCACCCCTACCCCTCCCATCCTCCACCACCCCCACCCCACTCTCTGTTACCGCCCCTCGTCATCTGTCAACTAATTCCTCCTGTCGGGGTCGGCACAGACCGAGGTAAGCAATGCCTTCCGCCCGGACCAGACAGGGCCGGGAGGGTAGGGAATAGGGTAAGGGGGTGGAGGGGAGGGCTAACAGATAACAGTGTGACCAACAGTAATATAAGATAGGTCGGCGGAGAGCTAGGGAAGCACAAGGGGCATCTTGGGATGAAGGGGAGGCCAGACAATGCCTTCAGAGTAGAGGGTTTCACAGTGCCCGAAAATAGACCTTTACTGATCATGACCTTTGTGTTGTGTTTTGTAAATAGGGCCAGTAAGGTCAATCCCAGGTATATTGAAGGTAATGGAAAGGTCACTTGTTCTAGACCTTTGTAAGATGACCTCTTAATTCCTGCAAAGGTCTCTGAAAGATGACCTTCCATTGCGTCTACTGCACCTTAATGGTCCCATTTACAGATTCAAAGGTGAGTTAAGGTCTATTTTCATGCAGTGAGAGTAGGATCAACTTATACCGCCCCTCCCTCTGGAGGCCGTGTACCACACTGTATCTCTACCATACCCCACTGTGTTCTCCCCCATGATGTAACCTAAAGAATGTGTATTCAGTATAAGAAGCTCCGGTACATTCTGCAGCTGTAGGTGAAAAACTGAACCTCCGTATCCTATAGTACAGGCAATAATTGAGGGCCAATCCGCTTTTTGTCTCATATTTATGAGCCGGTGTATGTCCCTTTTATTAGGTTTCATATTGTAGAACGGCTGGTTATATACGCATATGACCTTCATGGGGACGTTTGATATACTACCCGCAATCATAAAAGGCAATAAACGCCATATATCCCCCGCCGAATAATCTTGTGTACTGTAGTAATATGAATCGGCGACAGATGCACTGGATAGTTTACCTTTACGTATAGGGTGACTGTATGGAACAGCACCTTTGGAAACACCCTTTGGAAATTAGAAGGAATATCATTATAACTAGATTGTCTCTTTAATTTTCACCATAAGCTCCTGCGTCTAAGAATCCTCCAGACACACACTATGAAGTTTCCTAGGAAATGTACTAATAATTAAACACTGTCAGGTATTAAAAACCGCGGTACCTGATACCCAAACTGCTCTTAAATGCCCGTCCTCTCCCGAAACGCGAGTGGCATGTGGCATAAGTAGTATCCAAAAAGTGAGAATTGTCCCGGGCTAAAACTAAAAGGACCTGGGGTTATGAGTACCGAGTGAACCCCTGTTAGAAAGAGCCGGCCGTTAAACACGTGGGTTCACGTGAGAACTCGGTGATTGTTGTACCTGAGAGGCACTGAAATGTGACAACCAGGTGTTAAATTCGCAGTAAAACCAAGGTTTCCCTCAGGACCAAGCTCCTTCTCCCAGCATTTAAGCATGAAATATGTGGAGCGTTTTGGTACCAGCTGGCGACAACGTTTTAGGAAGACATATGTGGTACGCAATTATGATATATGTGATTGTGTGCAATTTGGTATATTAATATCAAATGCACCCGAAACCATGCATACAATTTATTTTCTGCTAATACAAGGGGACTTTTACTAAATGAACAGGTAAATTACAAAGTTTCAGCGCAGCAAAAATTATAGTTGAATAACTTTGGTTTCTCCACATTGTCCTTTGTGTATCAAACGACCAATTGCAACCAGAGATCCAATCCCAGGCATGTACCCACCTCCCTCCCTCCCGCTCACCCCCTCTCCCCTCCTACAGGGGAACCCTTTCAGGCCCCATACCCGCCCCTTGTACCTGTCTGCCCCCATCAGTGCCCGCCCTGCCCCGACCACCCGGCCCCCGCCCCCGACAACATCCACCACTCATCACTCCGTGTAGGACAGACATTCTGCCCCGGCCGGGAGTTACAAGTCAGTAAGCGGAACGGGTCGGTATGTAACAAGACTATGTATAGGCCCGGGAGGCATGGATAGATAGCGGCGGTAGGGTGCATTGCACGTTATGAGAGGCAGGATTTAACAATAAATAATCAAACGAATCGGGTTTATTGTTTGGTGTGATAAAGGTGCGATTAAGCTATGAGAGCACGTTTCGTAATTTAATAGTTCTACAACTTGACATTACGGAACTGATCTCTTAGTTTTGAGCCTGGATTTTAGGTCTATACATGTGCATGCATGTACGGTGCGTGAAGAACGTATCAGACAGCACTCCCAATTCTAACCTACATTTCAAAATGGGAACTGGAGATTTCTCCAGATTTCCTCAGAAAGTGAGGTCTAACTAGAAAAGAAACTGCATATTCATGCATACAAGAGTTCGTGAGCAAATTTGATAGGTGGGAATGGATGTTTGAGCATCTGATCACGTTTTGGAATCAGGGCAATGAATGCAATATCCTCGATATTAACACATGTTTTCAACGAAAATGCAAGTTCATCTACATCTCATACCTCCCAAATATCAGTGCTACCACTATAGTGCTAGATCCACATCGAGCGGTGCCCTGAACCACAGTGTCTGCGGCCATGAGGGACTATTTACGTCTATTTGCATATAGCGGAGGAACATGTGTGGTGCGGTGATTGTCGGCTAATTCCTACACTGATTGTGTAGTGGGGGTAAACGGGCGCCCGTCTCAGGCCCCTCGCACCGGGAGGAGGGTGTCAATAGAGGGGCTTAGGCCCTGCCTCCAGGGCCTTAATACCACTCACATAGGGCTTCCACAGCCATAGGCTTAACACTATCGCGACATAAAGGCCAAAACACGGGACTGCTGCAACAGGGCTATTCTCGGACTAATAGAGCCATTTACACTTAGCGCCAATACAGGGATATTCTCGTACTTATAGACCTGTTGACACTGAGCGCTAATCTGTTATGATAAAAATAACACTGTGCAGACTGACTTTTTATGGCTTTCAGACGTTTTCCATTAATCAGGTACACTACAATGACTGTTTTATACTGTTCCCCTTCTCTAATGATGTGGTATTATACCGAGAACACTTTACTTTCTGAGGATCTATTCAAATATATATAGAGAGACTATGACTCTGTCTGTAGGATGGAATTCTTACCTTAGCATAGCTTTTCAATAGGTGTACCTAATCTTAACTGTGAATACAGTTGCTTTGACTGCATGTTATTCACAGGCACGAAGCCTCACTGGCTTTTCTAGCAGGGAAAAGCATCTATTATGTTACCAGCATGTTGAAAAAGAGCCCGACAGAAGATTATGTTTTAAAGACGGTTATTTTAGGCTATTTCTGAGGGGAAGGTCCCTCGTCTTTGAGTTGGGATTGAATAGAGCCGGCAAAGCGTACGATTGTTCTTCTTTCCCCTTGATCTTCTGACTTTGAACAGGTTATAAAAAGTTGAGTGCAGTGGGAGAGTATGTCTACTTTCAGAAGTCTGTGTTGCTATTGTAGATCTCATATGACTGTCTTTTCCCTTTGTTATAATATCTGGTTAGCCGCCTAGATGTAAAGGCGAAGAATATTCAATTTACTGGAGGTCGATAAGAACAGTTAGTACATAAAGCTCGGTTTGATGTCTACATCTCAAAGTGCGTTTGTGTAGTAGAACATTCTTGGCTTAGGCTGATTGTTGAAGTAAATTCCTCAAGTTAAGTTAAACATTCATAACTGGAATGGCAATCCTTTGTGAAAGGTTCCTTTTGTTCGCAAACCGTATCAGTATTTCCGCAAACAGTATGGCAGAAAGGAAAAGCTTTTAAGTTAGATAATCGGCAAAAACATACCCGTTTGTGTCGTTAATTAGACTACCCCCGCACGGTACGAATGCGTCTTACAGTAAAGGCTATAATCCACCATCCAGATTTACTCCCGATTTCGAAAATTTAGAGACGGAATAAGTTCTAATCATAGATATGTCATATATCATTAGAAATGGTTTTAAATTATCTTTCAAATGACATGTAACATGTAGGGGTTCTTGCAATATTTCTAACAAAAACTTAAAAATTAGAAGATTCCTAGTAGTCAGGTCGCCTGGTGGAATACACGTTCAGGCTTTAAATGTGAGCCCCTCTGTCCCAACATACCGCCTCCCACACCCCCGACTGGGTGTTATCTTAAGCCGGATGCCTCTCACAAAGACCCCCGCTTGGCAGGCCTGTAAAGACCAACTGCAATGGGAAACTTTGAAGGAATCCATTATGATATAGATTGATGCACAAAGGAGGCCTCGCGTCTGTTGGCTGAGCGGCTCTATTGTCCGGGCTGATTGTATTATCACTGTTTGTTCTGCGACTGTCTGACAATGAGTTAGTCCCGAGCAGCTCCCAACTGCTCGCCGTGGGATGAGCTGCTCGCGGCAGGTCTCCTATTGTATGGCTATGATGTACAAAAGGAACCATTAAGGTGCATTTTTAGTTATCAGATATAGTTCTGTTTTTTTTGGTGATATTGTGTTTTAAGGGCAGCATATTAAGCCAAATTCGTGATGTATTTAGGGTGTTTCCTACTTTTTCATCTGCCTTGGCTTGCGTCACTGTGAACAAAAAGCCAATGTGCATTCTGGAACTATACAGATCACCAGTACACTTAGAAGTGTGATAGAGGAAACTACTACAGATGTTCTGTTTACTACATTTTAGAGCAATTATACACATCATATATCGCAGAAGTAGTATGATATATAAGGTGGGCCATCGCGCAGAACGTCGTGTTGGGCGACTCTTCATGTCATACAGAGACGCCACCATGGGGATCTGAGGGAGTCATCTATTATTGAAAACGTACACACAGTGATGTACGTTAGCTGCCAGTACAACGATACAATATGCTGAAAGAGGTCTTTCACTCCTCTCATCCACTGACCTGAAATACTCCTTGCAATATGACTTTATTTCCATCTAAATGGAACATCTCCCAAATGAATCGAAGAGTATGACAACCAAAACCACAGACGCCTTACCTTTTACTTTAAAACCTGTCAACGTCAGCTATTGTAAAATTTAAGCTTTTATTCAAAGTTTGCAGACGTTTTAATTGCTCAATTTTCATGTCTTCACTAAGTGGATAATTGGCGTTCTAGCCGTAGAAGAGCAGTAAAAGTACTCTGATGGTCCAACAGATGCTTAGCCTGTCTGTCCCCTGTCGGGATGGACCCCCACCCCCAAACCTCCTCCAGGGTGAAGCCGTGTGTCGCGGCCTTTACACGGCCTGGAGGGGACCCGGTGACATTTGGAGAAACCCCTGGCAGCTGGGGAAAGAAGCCCCACTCAGAAAAGTCAACTGCAAAGTTGTCTGGACGACTGGGAGTCGGGGCAGCTTGGAGTGTCAAGGACAGATGTGTCTGAGGAGGAAAGAGGATTGTTTACTGTGTACGTTCTCTCGTGAGAAACATTTGGTCTCTGTTTTATACAGTGTTTCCCCTGTTTTATACAGTATTTCAAACTTTAGGGACGGCTAAATATTAGTAGATAGCCACCAGACCACACATTTAATTTGTTCAGTACATCTATTGGCAATTGCTGTTTTATCGCGAAATGGTTTGATATCCAAAAAGCTCGTATCCATGATAGTTCCCGCTATACAATCGTGTACAACTTACAGTCTTTGCCACAGAATCAATGAGTACGTCCTGAAATCAGTACTAACCTGATAAATCAATAAAGGTTAGATTTGGCTGAGAGCTAGGCCATTGGATTGCCAATACAGGTAATAAGTTAAGTACCGATCACTGTACGAAGCCTTAGATCAAACTATTACTTACTAAAAAGTTAGTAGGCCTTAGTATCTGGTTCCACATAGGAACCAAAGACTTGTATGCCGGAAATTGTACATGAAACTAACCGACTTAGGGCAAGTTTATATGGATTCAGAGATAATAAAATTATAACCAGTCGCTCGATTTGATTGTTATCAGTCGATTACGTCAATGATCATTTGTGGTTTTTGACCCACACAATTACCCAAAGACCACAGAGGTTAGTTGTAAAGTGCTCCTGTGAGCGGAGCAGCTGGTTCAGTCGAACGTCCCAATTTGGCCTCCTAAATGGCAAGCCATTACGGAAAGCAAAGGCGTCATAGCAAGCCATTCAAAAGAACATAAATTGACTATTTGTCGAACCCATTCTAACGCCTAGGTCTCAGGCGAGGAACGTGCTTAGGAAATTAGTCAGGATTAATGGCATAGAGTCTGAAAACTGTGCTATGGCTCGTTTTCAGGGAAGTCAGGCCTCAATGTAGGACAAGCCCAGCCACTTATCAGTATTAGTTGACTGCTGGTTAACAACCCAAACGTCCCACCCCCCTTAACGTCCCATTATAAGTGGTGTACTCCAGAAACAATGACAGAAACCAGCCGGCGGCCATCCTCCGAAACACCAAACCAGCCCCTGATGGATAATGCATTCTGGATTCCTTGTGTTTTTTTCTATAATATCCCCACCGCTATCTTCCCACACTCGCAGCCTGTAAATCCGGCCGGTGACGGGGCCTTAGATGGGCCTGTGCAGGGCGGCCATTCGTCTCCCGGCCCCCCGCTTTAGGCCGACTAAGGGGGATTAGGCTGGGAGGACTGCATATCGCCATCAGGCGTCCTCTTCTCCATCCGTCAAACTCAAGGCGCCCACTTCTGTCTTCAGCCAGTCGGTCTAATGGTCGCCGGATCCTATGGTGAATCTTGAATGGCCATTTGGTTATCAGTGATTGATGCGGCATAATGGTCGGGGGGATTCCTAATCCGTTTTTTTTTTATCATTATTATTATTGAAGGACTTATTCTGAACTTCGCAATTCTCAAAGTGCACTGAGTTGGGACGACTGTGTTCTGATGGTAATGTTATGGTTGTATATGTAATTAAAATAATTTGGACTGAGAGACAGAATAAATAGATTCTGTAAGATTTGAATGTTGAAATGTATAATGACCCTGGAGGGGATCTACAATGTGCGAAATAGTTCAATGTCACTGTTTTGACCTCTCAATATAGTTGTTAATGGATTAGCTAAAAACTTTCACATCAGACTGAGCCATTGATTGGCATTGCAGCTATCTGCTTGAAGGGAATGCAGCCTTAACAGCCGTTTATGTAACAGTAACAAATGAATAAATGTCACATCCGGGTTCCAGACCATATTACAAAACCTTGAAATTGAAAGTGAACACGGAAAAGTATTTAAGAAGGCTTTTTTTTTTACAACGAATCCCGCAATATAGAGGAACTGATAAACTTTCTTTTTGAAAACTGCTAAATATTTATGTGTGGAGCTTTGCAATGAAAAAGTTGAAAATAAGTAAGAGTTTATGAAAGTGGTTATATAAATATATAAAAAGAAGAAGAAACTCGGAGTGGTTACGTAGAAGTCATGGAAAGGTCCCTTCAACTCTGGTAACCACAGCCATGCACATGTATTGAGAAACGCCATAGTACCAGATGACAAGTGTCCACAGCGGAATGGGATTAATATTGAAAGGCCCCTGTGGGTCAGCATATTCCTGGAGCGGTCAGCAGATTGCATTGACCAGTGCGAGGTGTGACCCGGTCAGCCTGGGCCCCTCGGGGGATGGAGTGGTCAGTGGCAGTGACCTCTGCTGGTCATCACATCCTCGCCCCCATCATCTCCACCCTAATCCCCGACACAGCCATCTCCATTCCTATACTGTCGGCAGTCAGAGGTCATCGGGTGCGGGGAATCCCCGGGAATCCCCTCAGACTGACCGGCGGGGCGGCAAGGCCTTAACGGGTCACCACTTCGGACTGTGTCAGGGGCTCGACCTCTCAATTTTACAGCGACATTTGCTCGTTTTCTAAATTGGACTGGGGCATTTGAAAGCACCAGAAAACCATAAAGTTTATGACTGAGGATTGGAGTGCACCTTATCTGGGCTGCATTCTCATTGCGCTGACTTGTTATCAACCTTTACATTGGTCCATATAAAGTTAGCCGCACTTGACATTCTGAATTTCTCCCTGCCTTGCATGGTTGACAATTAGCTTTTCAGTCCTGGGAAAGCTTACCTACACATTTCCTAGATTCCATTAAAACTGAAAATCGGCCCTGGACCCCCTCCACTCATTTGCCGACCTCCCCCCCCCCCAAGTAGCCGTATGAGGGGAAGGGGGTGTGGGACGCCTCACCCAGCGTCCGGTCAGAGGGGTCAATCTTGGCTGACCACTCCGATTTACGACCACAGCCATGAATCTTAAGGACCGGGCAGTCAAATGGTTAGGGGGATGGGCTGTTGGAATGAGTTGGAAGAGCTCCGGAATGAGCTGAAGATAGTATGAGCCATTTCTGAATAAAATTGCGCCTTTTTTGTTTGGTCAAGTACATGTATATATGACCAGAAAATACACGTATGTCCTTTTGGATGGATGTAAGTAGTATAGAAAGTTGGGGGTATGTACCAGTATTTTCAACGGCTTCGTGAACTGCAGTTAAGAGTTGCGTTGTGACTAGAGAGTTTAATTTAATGAGAGCATGCACGCCAAAAACTGACCCGGGGGCGGCCGGGAGTAGAATTTTGTCAACCCTAACCCAATAAACAGTCACTGAGGCCTATGGGTTCAGGCCTCCAGGGTCGGAGGACCCATAACGTGAGCCCTGACACCCCCGACGTGCGTTATACCATTAGTATGCCCCACCTGCCGCCCCCATGGCCCTTCTATGGCCCCATACCCACTAGGCGATTCTGACTGGGTCAGCGACTAATCGGTGCTAGAATCAACCGATTATTGTCATAGAGTTGTCAGATTCTAACGCCAATTCAGATTACCAGTCAGTATCGTATATTGAAATATACATGTTTGATATGAATCGGCCCTAAAGTTGGCCAACTCTTCTACAAGGGTCAACCGATTTTAGCGCCGATGAGTCGGCCGACTTGGGCCAAAGTCACCTAGTGGGTATGGGGCTTAAGGGCACAGGGCCACACACTACGTTAAAGGCGTTAACGCCCCATCAGGGCGTCACACTATGACGGGCGGGGCTCGACATGGTTATAGTGCACCGCAGTCAGCCCTAAGCAGGTTAGGGCCTGCTAACCCTACCTATGGGTATTGGCGAACTTGGGCACAGATTACTCCAGGGCGTTTTCCTGTTGTTTTAGGATGTCAGAAAAGGTCATAAATCGATTGAAAACTCGAGCCGCGCTCTCTTGAAACTCGAGCCGCTTTTTCAATCTAGGTAGCATTTCATTTTGCCGGTATTTTACATGATTTATCACCCGCACGGCCGAGCAGCGGGCCGTACAGAGGCCAGTGAGTATAAGTAGGATGTACGGCCCGCTCGTCGTGTTCACTGTCTAGAGCATATTTAGAGCATTTCTTGGGGATAAAATATAGAAGGCCCTTAGGGGCTGTCCTCGGGTGGTCATCCGGCCCTCAGGGGGCAGGACGGCCCGCGGCCTTCGGCCTTGGGCCGTCCTGCCCCTGCGGCCGTCCGGCTACCCGTCCGGCTACCCTCGTCCCCAGCGGGCCTTCTTATATTAGTATTATAGTGCATACGCTATACTTGCCTTCGATCTATAATGTTTGCAGGTGGATTAAACTAAGATATTCAAAGACATAAAGTTAGCTATCTTACAAATCAGTCATTTGAATAAATTATTTGAAGTAGGTTTGCTTTCTATCTCTCCGAAAACTACCGTGAGCAACTTTCTTAGGAGATCTCGGAGCTCATGAACTTAAAACATTGCAAAACTTTAAATTTACCAATGGGACGGGAGGTTTGTCATTCGGGAAAAAAACAATGAGTACTTTTAAACCTGAGTGCCTAATGGAAAGTAGGCAGCGCAGGTCGTTGTTTGTACTTAAGTGGTTATTGGCTTACCTTCCCATACTTGTGAGCATACGAGCAGATGTTGGGAACCTACACAAAGGACCACAAAATACACTGACGACGTTTGTAACATGTTACCTGGCCGTAAAACATTTGTGCTCGGGGGGGAAAGGCAACCCAATGACAAATACATGAAAGAGTAATTAGGCACCGCAGTGGGAGGGATAAAACGTACGTTGATTGTGTGTGGAGAAAGCTTGTATTCTCTGAGTTGTTGTCTTTTGACTACAAGCAGACAGGTAGTAGAATTTGCTGCTTTGTGTCACGTAAAGACTTGTAGTAGTTGGGTCCCAACAGCATAAGGAAACAGGAAAAATGACAAATATTCCCTGACAGGGAAAACACAGGGAATTTGCAAATTTTGCCAAAACACAGGGGGAACCAGGGAATTTGATTTGGTCAGGTTCAGAAATTCATGATTCTCAAAACATTATTTGACTTTTTGTTGTTAGGTTGTCCAAAGCCCATGTAATCCATATATATATATGTATAAGCAATACAGCGCAAGTAGAAACCAGCATTTCTTTGTATAGTAGTATATAGAAATGGGGATTTTCAGACGGAAACCCATTACAACCACATGACAAATCTTCCCCATAAAAAGACACCATACCGTCTAAGTTCAGCCTCAGAGTGTTTGAGAAGTAAGCCATCTTCAGCCAAATAATGACGGACCCTCCTAATAAAAACACATCTCCGTGTTAAGTGATGCCTGTAGGCGGCTCCCCACGTGTGAATGGGCCATATCTGTAAGACCTGAAGGCCCAGACATTACAGGCCTGGAGACGTGGCCAGGCCCACTGAGGGGTGAGGGGAGGCGGGGCGGGGGCACCCGGTGTGTATACAGATGACGGATGGTGACGGACGGCTGAGGGGTAGGTGACAGATGATGACGGACGGGGAGGCGGCTACTTTGTGATAAGGCCCAGAAAGGGGCACGGGGAGGTGCGGGGCGTGGTGTGGGGGTAGGATTGTTGTTGGGGGTATGGGGTTTAAAGGAGGGTATATAGGGTGTTGGGGCGGGGTATTGGAGTCGGGTAGAGGTATGGTTATGGGGTGTATGGCTGGGCATATGGGGATAACGGGCGAGGCACTGGAGATAGGCGTATGGGGTGTAGGGGTAAGTGCGGTAAGGTATTTGCCAGTAGGGGCCTGGTCACAGGCAAGGTGAGGCCTGTTTTACATCACCAGACCACACAGTTCCTTACAAAACCATGAGAATTGGAGTATTGGGGTTGCATATTTTGATTCAGGTAAAGGAGCATCGTAGGCTCAGCAATCACACCCATTTAGAAACAATCGGTAAAAATAAACTTTACCCTGTCCACCTATATCGTAAAGCTACTGCATGTTATCCAATATGTGGACAGAGGCCAGGTAGGGCTGCTCATGACAGTCTTGACCCCCTCACTACTCGCACCCCCTCCCTCCAAACTCCACCCCCCCCCTCCACCCCCCTGCCCCCCCCCCCCGGCCGACGTTGGTCCCCCCTGTAGGGTCCTGGAGGTGCCGGGGAGTGGCGCTGGGTCGATGCGGGGTGTGATAGAGGGCAGCGGGCGGCCGTACCACCCCGCCCCGGGCCCCGCATTATGGATGGCCCCGAGCAGCTCGGAGCAGCTCAGGGCGACCCGTGAGCAACGCCAGGCCTGGGGGGTTAGAGGCGGGCAGATTGGTGTGTGTGTGGGGGGGGGGGGGTACCATGCATTTCTCAGGTTAAGATCAAATATGACATCTCTTGCTGAATTTGCTATGTTAATTTTCGAATATTTGGACTATTTGCCATATGTCGAAAAGAATGACTTTGTGTCTTTAAGCAGATCCAATTACAAACTGACCATCGTTATGACAGCCTGAACACCATGTTACAACCAGGACGGTACCACAGCCGTGGTCTGGTCACTCCCCACTAACCTCCCCCAACTCTCTAGTATACATACTGCCGCAGCGGGCCAGTCCAGGGACCAGAGGTCGTATGAAAGGTGGCCGCCGCGCGCCCACTGATATGATACAGGGGACAGGCCGTGCGTGGGGTCTGCTGCATAGATAGTGATTTACGTGGAGGAAACGTGGGCACGTGTATACGTAGTCCGGGGCTCTCAATATGAAATGGTTTATTGACTTTGAATATGACTGCGGATGTGCTGGCATTAAAAGTACATGCATCTGTTTTGGTGAGTCCCCATTTATATCTATATAGTATTGTAGCCGATGGTGGGGACTCCCTCAATCAATCATGTCTTTAGCCATTTAATTATTTTTGTTCTCAATGACCGGTTACACAATCTGATGCTCAGCAGTTGAAAGGGCATTGTCCTCCAGCAGTCCTGAGTGGAAGTGTTGGTCACCAACATGGTGGTGGTCAGCACCTATAGCCAATATTACACATAGCTTTCCAGTACAAGGAGGGCCTTCAGTTTACTGAGGAACGACCATCGTTCATGCATGAGCGAAACTTTGTAGCTATTTTGCTTCTTGTCTAGAAACTGTGATATATAGATTCGCCATATGACTGAAAACCAGGGAAACCCTGAAGTATAATACTCTATAAATTCTTTTGCGTGAAAAGGTAATATCAAATCTAGATACAAATATTTTAGATACAAGGTATAAAACGATAAAAAGAGACAACGCTTGAAATTTGGCGTAAGAAAAAAGCAGCTGCTTGTAGTAGTATTACGTGACAATATCAATAACTGAGGGCCCCTAGCCAACCAATACAAAACTCAGCTCCCTGCATGATCACCCAAACTCGGCCCTTCCCAAAACAAAAGGCCCATTGCCTCGGCTGTTATGGTTATGAAACATGGTAAGCACTCAATTACTGAAACAGTCAAGTTATCGCCCCTGAATGAAGTTATGGATACTTGTGGTGATTAAGATTATCTCCCCCCTTAATCCCTCTGTGACTCTGACTACCACACACCCTGGAGGAGTGGAGAAACACACCCGTCTTAGGGGAAAAAGATTAAAACTCTTCAGGTAATTAATATTCCCAGTTTGATTTCGTCACGCGACCCATTATTTCGGTAAGGGAGGAGGGCTTTTAAGCGTTCTTGTGCCTTTATTCATGAGATTGTTAATTAAGTGTTTTGTAGAAAGTGGCGCGCCTAATGAAATAACTGGGGGTGGTTGGTCCTGGCGTGTGGCTGGCTGATAGCCCTGGCTGCTATGTAAACCCCTCTCTGCGGGCCGGATTAACGTCTGAAATGTCCACTTAATCTGATGATTGTAGGGGGCCTGCATGAGGATTAATGGCGGGGGGGGGGGGGTACTCACTCGTTGAGAATGAGTAAAATATATCTGAGATTCTTAGCGCGACCATGATTTTAACTTTACTTTTCTTTTTCAACCGTATCAGGGCTTGATACCTCGGGCGTCCAGTGGTTCAGGACCACCAGAAAATGTTGCTGGGCAACTAAGTTGTTACCCAATGGTAAACTACAATGTATATCTGAGGATGTTTGGGGATTAATCTTAGATTCTGAGCTTGGCAACCAGATCTGAAAACTATTTGTCAAACCCTACTATATACCTCCTCAGTTTAAGTGGCTCGTCAAATATGACGTGATCTGAATATGTACTATTTATAATGGTTCGTAATAGTTTAACTGTCACTGAACAGAAATCCACCATTTCATGTCCTGTTAACCAATGTCTGTGGATAGTTAGGTCCTTGTCCTAACTTAAGCCCAATACCCACTAAGCGATTTTGACCAAGTCGACTGATTCATCGGCCCTAAAATCGGCCGATTTTACCAAGATAATCAGCAGATTTGTGCACTGATTCAGATCACCAATCACCATATTGAAATGTACGTGTTTGATATGAATCGGTGGTAAAGTCAGCCAACTTTAGAATCGGCCAACTTTAGCGCTGATCAGTCGGCCAACTTTGTCAGAATTGCCTAGTGTGTATGGGCCTTTAACTTGACTTCATTGACACTTCACAGTCACAACTTCTTAGGTAGACTTTAGATATACTTATCCAGATAAAGTACCCCCCCCCTCCACCCATGCATCCTCCTCCTGGGTGGATGCGGCGCAGGGACACTGGAGGACGGGGACTTGTTAGTGGACGATCACTTGTTTCCAGGCACGGAGGGGGATGGGGTGTCCCTGTACACTGGAGGAAAACTTAATACGGCGGCGGGGTTCTGGTGTTCCGTCCCCCTAATAATGTCATCGGAATTGCCATGTGAGTCCGTGTAATTAGTACACGTTGCAGTGCAATGGAGAAGAGACGCATATGCAGCAAAATTAGAGAACTGAGTTTATATTTCGATCGAGGTAGTGTTGCTATATCATGTTAATGCTAATCAATAATGACAAGGGAAAGAAAACAATTTTATTATATGTAAACATGGTGTATTTTTGGGTAATATTTGCCATCACTATTGAATAATATACAAATACTATAGTAATAGCGCTAAGAAATAGTGTCCGAATAAAATACTTCATAGAAGTGCCCATGCAAACGAGCAATCGTTTCTTGTAACAAAACGACTGTATGACAGTCATATAGGTCCTATTACATGATACAGTATGACCGATAACTCTTATTATTCCCGATGCATCCCCAATAGTGACTGATCCACCCCTGGGGATGGTTCGACACTGCAGATTAGTGTTCCCTGTGGGACGGGTGAGGGACTAGTTAAGCCTGTATTCCACTAGGCGACTTTGACCTCCAAAAATCGGATAATTTCTAAATTTTCATCAGACATATTTCAAACCCAAGCATGTTACATACCGTTCGAAATGAAATTTGAAATCCTTTCCTTCGATATGTAATATGTTTATAGTTAGCCCGTATTTCTTCTGGCGATTTCAAAAATCGGTTGCAAAAATCGGCATGTGGGATTTAGACTTAATGGTCAGGTCTCGACGGCCCACGCAGCAGGAGATCCGTCTTCGGGTCGCAGGTAAAGAAATTAAAGGAGACAGATCGGGCGCACAAAAAGACTCCCTGCTCCCGCCTCTGTCTGTCTGTACGAGTCGGCCTGACTCTATTAGAGAGTCAGAGTCACTGCTGGAGTGCACCATCATCTAATGCCCATACCCTTGTATAACTTACCCCTAATCTGATAGGCTCAATGTGTGATCGTATTTCTAACATGCACTGGGGAAAAGGTAATTGTAAAGTTGATGATATGTTGGTGTAATGGGATGGACGCCCAGTTGTGTACATGTGCTGTGGTTGAACCAACATAAATCGTTGAATCCTTTATTCGCTAGGGGAAAAACGTATCAGTCAGTATTAAAATGAAAAAAGAACATTTGTTGTGATATGCTTTTTGTCTTCGTGATTCAATTAGTAAAGTAACTCGATCATGAAAGGTATCCTAACTAAGTGAAAATACAAATCCTATACACCTCAAAAAAAATGTTATGGAACAAAGCATTCACTGTATGCCATCAATTTCCCTAAGTTACATGCCTTTCTCGACAAGAAAAACACAGTGTATGGTAATCCATTGTGTATAGATTACGGGATATATGTTCGCTCGTCTGCTGTATACCTATTTGTATATTATGCACTCATTTCTCACCAGGTGGCGTGGTGCGGAATAGGGTCTATACCTAATCCATCGCCATCTGCCACTCCCAGTCTCCGCAGGTTTTGTCCACCCCCACTCGGTAAAACTTTGTGATGGTTTCATTGCTTGACGTATCACCAAAAACCTGGTGACTAAATGGCCCGTATTCTGTATTAAAAATATTCTGTTTTCCTCCACTTTCAGGTGAGTGATTTCCTGAAGTCTAAGAGAGACGGAGGTCAAACGATGATGGATGAGTATCAAATCTACTTTCATTCTGATTAATCCAAATAATAAATCGACTTTAATTATCGTCTCAGAGGAGTAACACGTACTTAGGCCGTTATATCATCGCCTTCAAGATGTCTCCCTGTCACCATTTCAATCAGAAAACCGTCGGAACATCCTCAGAAGCTACCCTTTGAATGTCTATAAAAACCTCATAAAATACTATTAAGTCGAAGAATTGCTAAAATCTGAGCGGCGCAGGAAATCTGGGGATTTTATCACATGGAAATTATCTTTGAACATTAGATGGTCTGGTCCTGTGGAACCTTAGAACTTGTCAAGTCGACTAAAGTACTGGCAGCTGTTATGTGTGACGCCGCTTTATGAGTCAGAATCCCAGACTTTGGGCTATTTTTTATGAGGTTGCGGCATTCGCTTACCAGACCTTTGTCGCACTTTTCTTGTGAACGAAGATCAGATGCGACGAGGCTAAATAGTGTGGAACTTGCCATTGCGGCGGGGAGGTTGATGAATAAGGAATCACATTGTGCAAAGTCAGTGAAATTCAAATTGCTTCTCTCAACTTTTGCATATGCTTTTAACTTGAACTTAACAGGAAGCATTTGCTGAGTTGACAAAGAACGCATGTGTGGGTTAATTGAGACGCTAAGTCTTAGATAAGAAAGAGCATGGCAGTAAGGGCTTCCATTTAGTGTGTATACATACGCACGTTTAACAAAATTCCAGATACCCTTCTCTTAGGCTAAACTATGCATTTGAAATGTACAGTTCTACGCACATTTTATGAAAAATCAGACTTTGATAGGTATGTTCTTAATGGAAGCCCCCGCACTTTTTCGCCTCCTCCCTTATACCCTAACAAATCAGTGAATAGCGGGGTCATTGAGTAACTCTTGTAGATAAGCCTAGCCTCGTGTGTCGTCCTACCACCCCTTGGGCCAGTCCGACTGTCGGGAGTGAGTGTGTTGGGCCATGTCTGTGAGCTGCTCCCCCCGTTAACGTGCCACTCACCCCCTGATAGGACCTGGCCCCACTACAGCCCCCACACCAAAACACAACTCACAACCCTTTGTCGCCGGTTTCTACCAGACAAAACACACAGCCACGTTTTTTTTTCTTTTTAGATAATAAAGCACAGATCCACAGTCCCAGATCATTCCCCATAAACAAATTCAAAGGTCAAACCTCATAAAAGTTTTTTTTATAAAGATTAAAAAAAAAGTTTTGTGTTTTATGTGGGTGTTTGGTTGGTAAATGTCAGATAGGGGTTGTCATTAGGCTGGAGTTAGTCCACACAGCGGATGTGGGGAGATAACCTTGTGTGGAGAGGTCCTGGATAGTCTCGGAGGGGGGGGGGTGTGTACTTGGTATTGGATGGTAGGTACCCACTGCAAAACTCCAACCCCCAAGTTCTGTGAAATGACAGTTCTGTGCAATTCAAGTACATGTGGATACAGCCCTTATTTTCTGAGATGTCAAGCGACAGCTCCATGTTTTCCCTGCATTACAGTGTTTGGCTCCTACATAAAGGCAATGAGCATTATTCTTCAAAGATTCTATACAACCAACCCCACAATAGGAGCTTGAGCAACCCAAAACTGGGTTGTGATGCTTTCTTCTGTTGACAAAAGCTAGCTATTACAGCCCCACCATAATAGTTGATCTTAAAAGCCTCATTGTCAGTGACAGCCCCCTTTTCCTGCCTTTGCCACCCGTGCAGCCACAGCTCCTGGGGTACGTTTTGCACTGGGGACCCAAACCCAGATAAAGTACCCCCCCCCCCCCCCAATGGTTAGTGTACAGTACTGGGTACACGGACCTCACACAGAGTTGGCCGTGTACGTGCCACACGTGTCGACGTTTACACGTCCACGTCAACGCAAACAGACGTAACGTGGGCACAGGTCGCGCCCCCTGGTGACAGACCCGTAACGTAAGGGGACGCGGGGGGCACCCTGTTTCCGTCACGACCTTTTGGGAGCACGTGATGTAATCAATAGGCCAGTTTAATAGTTCTATGTTTTGGGAACCCATCTTCCATCATGCAGGGCTCTGTCCCTCCCTCTCGGTCTATCCAATGGACTAGCAGAGTGGTAGCGGCGGTAGGGACCTTGACTTGTAAAGATGAACCTGGAAAAGGTGGGGGGGGGGGGGGGGGGGGGAGAGTGAGCGATCCACAACGTGGTGGGAGAGTGAGTTAAAGCATTGACCCTAAATAGTACGGCTTGAAATGTATTCATATTCTGAATTCATAAGTCATAGAGGTATATACGAATGGTGAGAATTCATCTGACATTTATTGTACTGTGCCGGGACAAAGGTTTGCCCAAACACCCAATACCCTTAAAATACACCATATTCTATATAAATGTGAACCACACTCTCAATTGTAGACACAATCTCCCAAATCCTAATGTAAAACAACCCAACATAAAACCAACTCAGGGTAAAACCCAGAGGGCTTCTCAGGCCTCAGGCAGTTATGTAACAACTCCAGACCGGTGGTCACATGACCATGACTCAGCTAGCCTGTGGGGTTTTGGAAAGGTTCCAGAACAGGTACTGGGAAGTCACGTGGGCATGACTCAGCACACATGTCTGGATTTGGAAATGTTCCAACTCGGTATGGGAGGTCACATGATCAGGGAGGACTCCCATATTTGGAATCACATGGTCACATGACCAGTTGGAAATGTTCCAAAACAGGTATTGGGAAGTCACATGACCACTTCCCCTTGGTCACATGACCCTGGAAAGGGGAATATAAGGCGGGCTGTGAGCCTCCCTCAGACAGTCTCCTCTGGGCTCATACTTGGACCACCACCTGCCAGAACCTGCAACCAGACCACAGCTACAGCCTCCAAGACTACCTATCTCCTGCTGCTACTCTGAAGACAGAACTCTGAAGAACTGCACTCTGAACCTATAGACTCTGAACTCTGCACCCTGCAGTAGTCAAGTGTTAAGGTACTGAGATACTGAGGTAGGCACCCACTTTGGCTTGTCATTGCTGTTATTACAGTGGTTATTCACTCCACTATCCGGTCTGTGTTGAGGTTCTAATCATATACCCTACAACTGCATACTCTGTAACTTGTATAATTAGGATCATATAAAAGGTTTAAAACTGTATGTGAATGTGTGGCTCTTCCTTTCCCTATATAGCTGTCCAAAGTTACTGTGTGAATATTGTATTCAGCAGGGAGTACCTCTACAGTACTCTACCCAAACTAGCAACCCCTTTATAAAACTCGCCGGCTTTCATAAGAACATCCCTTCTCATAACCCATAAGAGACAACATACGAACATACTAGTCTCATAGTAAATTAGCACCCCCCGGCGCACTTGGTGGAGAAAAACCCTCTTTTTAACAGGTTTAAAACTGTATGTGAATGTGTGGCTCTTCCTTTCCCTATATAGCTGTCCAAAGTTACTGTGTGAATATTGTATTCAGCAGGGAGTACCTCTACAGTACTCTACCCAAACTAGCAACCCCTTTATAAAACTCGCCGGCTTTCATAAGAACATCCCTTCTCATAACCCATAAGAGACAACATACGAACATACTAGTCTCATAGTAAATTAGCACCCCCCGGCGCAGTACTACTTCTTCTGCAATTCGAGTTACACAAGTAGTTTGACTTTCGAAATTTAACGCTAGGTACAAAATCTTCATGTGGCCTGTGTGGCTGGCAAAAGTATTTCATTGTCTTTAACATTTGGTGTTGGACGCTTTGTCATAGTTGTAACCATTGCTCTCAGTAGAACCGCATTGCATTTAGAAACAGGCGAGTACTGGAAAGTTACAAATACCGTTGTTGTTTGCAACAATTTCGCAAACTAAATTTGCACTCAAATTTGAAACTCTTAGATTAATAGAAAAGGAAAAGTTGAAATAGGGAAAGTTTGAAGAGTTTCGCGGCCACTTTCTGAAGTCGCCATGCATGCCCAGAGTCCGAGTGACATCAAGAGGAAGCTTCGGGCTAAAAAGGGACTTTGAGAAGTGTCCTCTGGGAACTCATTAGAACACCCAAAGATGGACCCCCCAGAGGTCAGGGCAGACCTTGAAAGTTAGACAACGCTATTTCTCAGGTTTCTAACGCCCGGAAACCTTGAGAAATGGTGAATTTGTGATGTGGTCAAGATTTCGATCAAATTCTCCCAAGTTCTCCTCTGCAATGACTGATGGATGTTGGGCTTAGTTTGGGTATTGGAAATAGATATTGAGATAGGGATGCTTAGGGTGGTTAGGACACTTTATGTCATAACACGGTCCAGAAGCAAAGGGATCTTTTTTTCTTAGCTTGTAAAATGTCCATGATGAATTATGTATTCAACACTCTATGCAAATTACACTTGGAATTCTTTTGCACCACTTTATGCATCTCATATTCGTGGTGATTCAAATTGACGCTTGTACACTGATACATGAGTATGGATGCATATTTCATAAGCAGGAATATCAAGTTTGAGTATGTCCTTAAATAATGAATGCTGTTGCCAGTGTACATAGTTTGGTGAACAATGGCTATAGAATGTACAGCTTTTGTTTCTCCGTGATATCCTTTCGCAATTCCTAAGCCTTAACAAAGCCCTTAATCTGTGTGATTAACAAACAGTAAAGGAACTCCATGGCCCATTATGATCTCGCTGATATCCTAGACTTTACCCAACAGTATTAGCCACAGAACTCGTACACCCTGTAACAGGGCTGCATCCCTAAAGGGGATACAAGACACCAAAATGACTGACGCGAACTCCAGGTGTTTATCAGTCGTTTAATAATTCACCCCGACCCTCCTATACAGCACACATAACACCCCCTTTACTCTAATCCACACTAATCTAATCCCATGTAATGGTCTCTGTACGCGCCTTCATCCCACGATTATCCACACCCTGACGGATGGGGGAGTAGGGGACAGGTGCTGGGGGAAGTATATAGACTGAATGTACGAGGACAAGTCTCCAGGGAGGCATCAGCACAATGTATTGGGGATATATAAGGGGGGGGGGTAATGGTTTTTAATGAGTCGTTAAATTTGAATCCATGGCATTGGAAAATGGAGTGAGATCCACTTATGGGCCCCCAGCACAATGCATTGAGGACATATTTTGGAAGAGATTTTTGTGAGTTCCTGACTTTGAAACCACGACTGAAATAGGTGACATGTACTATCCACAAGATATTCATGAATTGCATTTTGGCCGAGTTCTACATGTATACACCCATGCCACGACTTAGTTACCAAAGCATCACTTTTTTCCTCTGACTTGAGAAGAAATTGTAATAATGCAAGTGAGACAAAAATATTTTAAATCAAACTCCATGAATGCCAATGCATCACATATTGCGATTTGAAACAGTATGATGTATCCCTGACCAATACGACTATACTGATCCTATAGCACCTACACAGGTGCAATGCAAGGTCTACATGACCCATACCAAAGACGAGCCACACCCCCTAAGGCTCTAGCTGTTACTCCACAAGTAGATGACAACGATCCCCGTGGCCACACCCCATACACCTAGACTCTTTCTCTTTAAGAGGAAGAGGAAGGTTTCCCCTCTTCCTCTTTAAGAGCAAAGATTCTCCCTGTTATACCTCACATGAGGCTTATAAGGTGAGGTTTTCTGCTTGAAGCATAGAGGTTTAGTATTGATGTAAACCACCAGGGGGTGCATGTATGTCCTCTTCTTCTTGAAACAAAATCCCTCACCAAATGAACCAAGCATAAGTATAATAGGGAGTGAAAGGTGTGCTTCAAGAGGATGAGGGGAAACCTTTCTCCTCTTCTTAAAGAGAAAGAGTCTAGGTGTATGGGGTGCCGTGGCAGTCGCGTCCAATTTCCCCGGGCGCAGACCTATTTCCGTGCGACTACTGGACGTGCCACACCCTGAACCTTCCCCCTCCCACTATCAGAGTCCCACTACCCTCCTCATGTGACTACACACGTTCTGTCCAGAGTAGGTAATCCTACGGCAGTATGGCGCTTTCCATCAAATTTGAAGATGGTGTAGGGAAGAGTTGAAGTGTGTGGGGAAGGGTTGTAAGTTGTTGGGGGTGGGTGTAGTGAATCAATGTTCCACTCTTTCCCTATTCTCCACCCTCCTCGTGTGACAGGAGCACTGGCCAAAGGTAAACATATGGCAATAAATGAAACATGGTATTTGTGTAGAAGTATATTTCGGTTTCTACCCTTTATGGCTTGTTCCGAAAGTATGTTGGTCGTCTATCCGAATGGCTGGAGTACGTATTCCACTATTTCCTGATACTGGGATACTAGGGTGACAGGAAGCTCGAATCGGGTGTCTTATACCCTTAGACAACAAGAAAGTTCTGGAAAACTATTGAAACGTCTTGGTTGCCCAATGGTTAACTACGTGGCATGTGTGGAGACTGTAACACAGTTCCTGGCCCAGGTACCCACTTTGAAAAAATGCATCTATCCCTGTTTATGATACAATGCATTGCAGAATTTTGCACGTAAAAGTCCGTCAAACTTTAACATCTCTAACCGCATAAAATCTGTTCACTTCCATGTCAATCAAAACTTAACAGTATTTAAGAAGCGGTTTAATGTAGGCAATATCCATTTGTCAAACAAAACACTGAGAAGTAACTTTTATAACTGAAAAGAAAAGTTTGATTGCGTTTAAAAGTGTTCCCTGGCTATTTGCCTTTTCAATCAACATGCTTAGTGTGTTTTTAGCTTCATCTCCCTAAAGCAATGAAATGAACTTTGGGAGATTGAAGACTTATCTTTCAATCAGCAATTAATCTGAAGCATCAAACTAAGCACGTGATTGAAAATTAAAAACTCCGGATAGTTCATCAATGTGTAATTAAAATAGTATCCATATTTAGATTGTTTATGCAAGATGTTTATCACAAATCTATCGCCCAAAATCCCCTTTCTATTCAAATAAGGAAGTAATTTCGGAACATTTCAAGAAAGGGAATGGTATATGTCTGGGCTTATTAAAACAAACGCAATTTTGAAGTAAGTTTATGGTTTAAAATCCAACTCGACCATGTCCGTGTCGTCAGGAGTTAACATACCCCATCAATTCATGTATGTAGCCCCCTGTAAGAGGTAATGCCTGCACCAAAGAGTTGGGATATAGATTCCTATGGACCATAAATAGTTAGGAACAAGGCGTATATTGGAGGGTACGATTACTTTGCAGACTCGCGTTTTTCAGTATCGTGGGGCCTTGCTTGGGGATAGACCTGAACCAAGCCATTGGGCTATGCGTTCATATGGGCCCATGCTCAAACTGTTAGGAACAAAGCGTGTATTAGTGGGTACATTCACTGCGCAGACTCGTGAAAAAGGTGTATACACATAGTGAGTGACCGCCCTCCCCAGCTGACCCCAACCCTTGCGGCCGCGCGCGGGCCGATTGGGCGGCGGGGCGGCGGATTGGACGCGCCGCGCCTCATTTGCCGCGCGTCCCAAAGATGACGCGCCGCGGCCCTATCAACGCGTCGTGAATCATGCCGCGCGGGTACGGAGAGGGCGCGGCGCGGAAATTGGGGAAGTACGGAAAGACCTTGGGGTTTTGAACACGTTTTGTTCCATCACGCGGCGCGTAAATTTCGGCGCGTTAAGGGGTATTTACACCAGACGCGGCGAAGTTATTGCAATCATCCCCCGCGCGAAAGTCTGTCCACATTTATGGGGTTTATTCCACGCATAACATGGCGTGAAGACGGGTTGAGGGTAGTACAAAGGTTGGGCGCGGAATCAACCAAAACTTAAGCTTCAGGAAATGTGAAACAGGGTCCCCAGGGGGATTGGTTTTGGGTCCATGCCCTGGAGAAGATGATCCGACGACGATCGTAACGCGACACGCGCTTGACGTTCGGCGAGTAGAGTTTGGGCGGCGCGGGATTAACGCGGTGTGCGTAGAGTTCTGGGGCGGTGCGGGCGTTTGTACTGATGACACCCTTTGTATCAGTCATCCCGGGGGGACTCAGCAGTGACCACTTACAACCAACTTTTTTTTAACCATAAAAGCTTGGGTTTAATTAATTTTGTCGAGAAGCCATCCAGAGTCAGGGAAAAATTCCAATTTCATCGGGTGCGGGCTTCAAACACTTGAGAATTCAAGAATTGAGAGAATTGAGAATTCGAGAATTTCATATTTCTGAGTATACAAAAGCAGGGATTTTTGAGCTAGCAGTTCGAAAACGTCTCAGTTGGATAAACATGCTCCGAGCAGCTCCTTTGCGGACACAAATAAATCTACCTGAAGAAAACCAGAAAAAAAGTGTGCGAATTGAGACCTACGACCCCTCTCCCAGGGCCTGAGGCGTTAGGCATTGACCACCGGGTGAGTTCGCTTCAGTCACTCGGCACACGCCGCTACCGCCGACACCTAATCAATGCTAAGTCAGTTAGGTGCATTTATCAGAGCTTGGCCGGTGCCAAACACCCAACTTCGCACTCACCGCCTGTCGGTCTCGGTCGTCGACCCACTCCCGGCCGCTGTCAGCGTCGGGCACCGTGAAATCTGAACGACATGTCGCCACGTTGGGTCCCCAGTGTTAATGGTAATCTCAGCCGGAAAAAATATGGGGGAAAGAAAAGAAAAAAATAACGAATAAAGACGCGCCAATTTGCAAACTCCGGCCGCTGAAAGTGAACAGTACATGCGTTAAATGATAACATGTGATCCCATTAAAAACAATAACAATGTACCCATTGTTTCACTATTGAATTAGTACTAATGTAGGCCAATCTTCTTTATTCACTACCCGCGACCAATCCTTGCGTTTTTGGACAAGGTAGCTGTGCAAAAAATTCAGTTAACTGTATATATGTATTATTTTTTGTTCTGTACATAGTGAGCAGAATAGTGAGCAGAATAGTAAGCTGCACTAAGCGTATAGCCTAGGTGACGTCACAACTCCATATATGGCATGCTGAGTGATGTGTGACGGCTGAGGTTTGAGAGTGACTTCGTGCCTGTGACAAAGGACCTCCCAAGCATTACCTAACGCCAGGATGCCAGTGTAGACAATTGTATTTTTATGATAGCTATCCACTGACACTTTCCAATAATGAATGGCAAATATGTAATTTTCTTTAGGGTTGACCTTTAACGCTCCACCTCGTATTTAGCCATTTAGAAAAATCATGTCAGAAGACCCAACCAGTTCCCTCAGAGTAAAGTATGTGAGATGAAGCTGAGATATATAGTTTAGGAAACACAAAACTTGTTCCTACTACTTTATGGTGCTCTTTTTGTCTTGTAAATCATTATGGACCTACATGTAAGGTTTGCAGTTGCCATATTGGATCAAAAGCCTGGCCAAAGTTAAATGAACTCTAGCCTGACCGCAATTACACCAACTCATCAAGCTTAGGGTCGTACTTAAACTGATCCAAAGTTAACTTAAGCCTCGCCACAGTTACTCAGTTACACCAACTCATTAAGCTTTGGATCGTACTTAAGCCTATTCAAACTTAACTCAAGCCTGGCCACAGTTACACTTACTGACGCCTGGCCACAGGTCCAGAAACTTAAGCCTGGTCACAGCTACATCAACTCATCAAGCTTAGGATCGTACCTAAGCCGATCCAAAGTTAACCCAAATCTGGCCACAGTTACCCTTACTTGCAGCCTGCAGCTGTCTATTAGGTGCGGTGAGTCCTGCGGCCAGCTGGTCGTACTTTGATCCCAGCAGTCGGGAAGATCAAGGGGCCCAGGACGGGGAAAACATGCGGTCAATCACTGCCCATCCTGGTCCGACCCGAGACAGAGTATCAGGACCTCTCCCCTTTCCTGGATTACTTACAGCGAAAACTAGAAACAAGTATTAAAGTGTTGAGCTTGTGGTATTTCTTGTAGTCCAGGATTAGCCGACCGTTAATAATAATTTTCTGATGCATTGCTTACTTTGATGCTGTACGGATGATATATACAGACAAAATAAATGAGTTGTCGCTTGCAATTTAAATCTATCAGTTAAAGTTGTTCCACCTGATAATGAATTGTTGTTATAGAGGGAAAAAACAACTAATCGACATTCAGAAACCTACCTCTGCATATAAGATTTACATGTACAGGATGCATACGAATTCGCACCAAATAACATCGTCAATTCGCCCCTTATATTTCCCTCGTGTAGTCCCCTTTCACAGTTGAAAGCCATACTCCCCACCTGCCTCCCACTCTCTATCCGACTCCCCGCCCTACAGACTATATTCACTGTACTTTTTACATACGTGGGAAAACACCTTATGTCAGCAGTACTACTCGGCCCGCCCTGGAGGACATCCCGCCTGCCGTGTATTAGTGTTTTCACACGCGCCAGGCACTGTTAAGTGTGTTCACTGTATAGGCATACATCTGTTTAAAAAACGACAAAGGAATATGTAATGTGTGCCTTGGACGCGACTGTTTGATTTTCTGTTCTCTCTGTATGAGCTTTATCAGACGTGATAACTTCTGAGGAAACACTTTCTGTGTAATGTACCTGCTGTGCAATATGACTACTGATTAATAAGGGTTTCTGTGTGAGTGATCCAGACACATCTATCCCGCCATAATGAAAGAACAGGTTGGTTTGGGCTACGGCAATAATGGAAAAAGCGAAAAACTATACTTTTTTAAATATTTTTTTTATTGACAATAACCACTTCACAGGGTAGTGTGATCTTCCAGTAGTTGAGAATGGGGTAGCAAAGGTAACAGTGGATGTAGTGTGATATATTTACAAATGAGTATCAATATAGTTAGGCCATTTATGAGTCAGTTCTTATAACAGTGTTAACAATGTATGCAGCTGTCATTCACATAATCATGCTGCCTTATTCAGAATGAGTGCTTTGAACCTCTTTTTGTTTTCTGCTCGATGATGTTCTACACCTAGTGCATTCCAGGCACTCACACCTCTATAGTAGGGACCTTTCGTTATTTTGGTAATACGTGTAAAAGGGCATACAAATTTTACCTTGTCCTCACTACGTAGGTTTTCTCGATTTCTAGTCACATCAATATAATCCAGCCTTGTACTATATCTATACATCAAACACAAGAGTTGTACATCTATCATCTTTGTTGGCATTAGAGCAAATACTCAATATAGAATAACAAATCAACTTCGGAAAAAAGAGAAGACAATTTTTGTATGTAGTATCATTTTCATTGCCAATATGTACAATATGACTACTGATGTATACGAATCTCTGTATGAGTGATCCAGAAACAAACTCTACCTTAAATGCATGACAGAAGAACATGGGGTTGGGCTACGGCAAGAAAGAAACATCAGCGAAAAACCTATACTTCATTGCTATACCTTTTTTGGTTTAAAAACACATATTAAATATAGAATAACAAACTCCAAATCCCATTTTTATATGCGTAGTATCATTTTCATTGTCATTAACGAGCGTCTCATCCCCTTACTTTTCATCAACTCTTACAAAGAAATTGAAGTTCAAAATTCCCACAATAAAACCTTGTTGGCCCGTCCCCCCGGGGTCTGCCTCTGGCCCACACCAACTCACGGACTGTCAGTTCCTGCTGGCTGTCGGCCGCTGACAACTGTAACTGACCCAACGAGAACATGGATAACAATCCTTCTTTTTATCTCTTTCTTTTTTGAAACAGAAAAGTACATTTTTCACTCTTCTAAAATCGCTTGTAAACCAGGAGGCATCTTGGCGCATTGAGTTCAGCATTGAGTACAGTTTGGATAAACCATAGCGCTTCTTTCATGTTTTATGGCCAGGTTTATTACAGGAGTCGATGAGCTATGAGAACCGGTCGTATGTTCACATGGTGAAGGTGCACCCACTCACAGCTAGTACAGCTCCTCTGTTAAGGGATGGGAAGCAGCTGTAGGCCTCTATGAGCAGCTCCCACAAGGTGCGAGCAGCTCAGGTGAGCAGTTCAGGCGAGCAGCTCGGCCCAGGGTTCACTGGTTGAGGTATACTGAGATTCAGGAGCAAAACACTCCCTACTGAGAACTCACCCTGCCGTCACAGTTACAGTACATCTACTCTACCTTTTATACACAACTTGAAAAGAGCGAGACACAGCCGAGGGACGAGTTTAGCAGGAACACCTGCTCGTTCCCATGTGAGCGGCAATCTCAAAGTGGAAGGCCACCTTTTGAACCTGCCCCAAGTGGTCGGGTCATTAACTTCGGGAGGAAATAACATTGAAGTTTGAAGTAAACCGACCCCGCGTAGACTCCCGAGTTGGTTTAACCCCTGACCCTGAGAGGCCATCCGAATGAGTGCACAACCTTGAAGGTGGTTTGGTTCCCAATCACAAGTACTTCACTCTCCCAGCATACACCCCTGTAGGGGTTCTGGGGTGGGGCTTTCGCTACTGGGAAGAACATAGGCCCCCAGTAGCCCCTGCTGATCGTATAAGGTGACAAAAGGGGGGACCCAGCACTGACCAAGTGTTTTTTTTATTTCAATTCCCGCTTGGTGTCTGGGTTCATTCAGGGATGAGGTACAACAAAGATAATTTCCAGGTTTTGATCCCCTGCTGTTTGCCCACCCTATTATCCTCATCTCATAGATACAATCCTCAAAGACAGAATTCGTCCCAACTTGTTTTCGCCATGAAAATCACCCTGGCTGTTGGTATGGCGTAAAACATCACTCACTCACTCACTCGCTCACTCACTCGCTCACTCGCTCACTCACTCACTCGCTCACTCACTCGCTCACTCACTCGCTCACTCCCAGGGTCTGTGATGCCATTTTTCCTACTTTTGTAGGATTTCCTACTTTTTGATAATTTTGGGTTGCACAGCCGATTCTTCCTACATTTTGATATCTGTTTCAGAGTATTTTGGGGTAAGTTTACAGCTGTTTAAATACAAATTCAATATCAGATCTCCGTTCCTAAAGGTCATTTCCCTCCTAATTGTTTCTAGAAAATAAATTAGGAAAAATGTTTCCTACTTTTTCATCAGTTGGGAGTGGCATCTCTGCAGAGTACTTACAGTACTCTAGCAATTAAGGTCCAGTATAATATATGTGTGTGGAGACTGACGTCATAAAGACGTTTGAAGTGCCCCGCCCTCCTCGCCACCAGGGGCGCTATAATCGTAACCCCTAGCGGCCTTCCAGTGTACCAGCCAACCCTTCACTTATCCCTGCCACCCAAATAACAACTCCTGAATACTTTTTCCTCTCTCCCCCACTTTGCACGTCTGGGGCGGGGTGGATATATTGCGGTGTGGGCAACTCAACCTCTGCTTGGAGCTGTCGGCGACGACCCGTGGGTGGTCCGGCTTATTTCACTCAGGGCTCGAGGCACATATTGGATCGGCTCAATGAGCTAATCTCGGGTCAGACTCGGGAGCTGCTCCGTCTGGGGCTCTTGGGATATAGGCCTAGGTTTGAAAAAGTCATAATCTCCCAAGGACTACCCTACTGATGATCTACATTGTTTCATATTGTAAGCATTTGCCATTGGCAACAAGCATAGAACTCTTAAGTTTGAGGGGGGCGGGGGAGGTGGGGTTCAGTTCCCCTTTACTCCAGGGTGTCCCTCATCGACCAGAAGCCCTGATGATATGCGAGACATATGCATAGAAATAAAGTAATTGCCATCCTGTGAAAGCAATACTAGAATGGTCATAGTGGTTTGTTTATTCATCAATTTTTCCCTAAACAATATATAGTATTGGGTGTCTAAAATTAAAAAGAGTAAATTCCCATTGCCAAACCAACCAAACATTCCCGTTGGCATTGGGGAAACTCAAGACGGGAACCAAGTCAGGTCCCTCTCCCTTTTTTCCTCTCCGCTCATAAGGATCCGATTTCCCAACCAATCTGCAGACGTAAACCACCTCATTTTCTTGTAATTACGGCCGTTCTTTTTATGCAAACGAGTTGTAATAACGTCACACGTATCCGAGGACCTACGGCGGGTTGGAGTCTGGTGAAATAACTGGGTCATATTACGGCGTCTCACTGGCCCCGTTTTTGTCCGATAATAGCCAATCAGAGCCGTCGTCACTCAGTGCCCATACCGATTAACATCCCAGCGTCCCAGATATAACGACACTGTTAATGGTTGGGCCCTATTTGCATATTTATGTATGATATAGACTGAGATGTCGTCTATCAAACTTGAGCCAGTCAGGTGACAGCAAGTACAACATATTTTGTAGTGTCGGCTATCGGTGCCTTGTCCATATTCCTCACAGTGAAACGTATAGGATTCGTTCACCACATTGATTTTGAATTTCATCTTACACTGATATGCGAAAAATCAATATGGAGAATAAAAGGGTTCTTGCCCCCTCCCAACGCCGTTCAGACCCGAAATCTTGAAAAGGAGCAGTTACGTTTACTTTCAACTTCATTATTATGATTTTAGATGAAGTCCATATGTTTCCTTCGTGATATTCATTCATGTATACATAAAATTCCAAGCCATTTCCGCTAGATGGCGCTGTTCGGAAACTCCTCTATTCAGGACGTGTCCACACCCAGACTGCTTCCTGGCGTTAAACAGACATAGCAGGGTTGAAAAACCTAAGGAATGGGGCAGATTACAATGCGGATTGTCGGGGATTTCAATGCGGAACTGCGCGATGCAAAAACGTTTATCAGGGGAAGGCGCCGTGAGCTTATTTCCTCTGTGGGCGTTATCGTATTGAATGTCGGACGGAAAGGGGAAACAAGATTCGCCGTGGAAAAGCCTTTGTTCCTGGCAGTGGGCCTATTTTATCTAGTCCCTTACAGCGTTTGTCTTTTTATCACCGCGGCAAAAAACATCCACATTGTCATATCAGCATGGAAGTTGTTTTATTTGACCGCCGCTGTAAAAACAGCGCAGATTTCTTATCAAAATGTTGCCATAGGAGAAAGGTCCCATGCAAGGTTCATTTACGTTTTATTATCACGTCGCCACAGAGAACTGACAGGGGATAAACCGACCGTCTGTTGTGTTTTTTATCGGACTAATCAAATCACAGTTCTCTCTGTTGTTTCCGAGGGTCTGCCTTTTAAATGTAATGTGCATGCACGAAACGGTATACAAGTCAGGGCGGGAGGGGGGATCATTTCTTCTCAGAGCACTTCCAGGGTTTAAAGTATGCCATGTTTAAAAGTTGGTTCATTTTTAGCTGAAACGAATGAGTTTGATCTTCAATATTGTTGAATTATATTTTTTCCCTAATCCATTTAGCGTAAGTTCCTTTGATAAGACCTAAAACGAACGGAAATTGTATATTTCCTTCATACTAGAGATTTCCCAATTTTTTCGCTTGATAAAATAAGATCAAAAGTCCAGAATATCCTGAAAATAATGCTGTGTATTTTACCAGGTACCAAAGCATTTATATAAGTTCTTTTGATGTCAAAGCTGAAACATTGAAGTGACTCCCTTAAATGTCCTTCTTTAAGTCCTGGGATTTTGTTACTCGAAGTTCCGTATTTTACATGTTTGAAGAGGGACATCTCTGGATGAAAAACAAAAAGCCCGCATTAAAAAGGCTAAGCTAGGGATTTTAAAATACATCTCACAGGTTTTTTTCACCCAGACCGAAATGCATCTCTGTCTGGCCATCCTGCCATATCCTGCTATATACTAGCCGCCATCATGATCAGAAGTATACAGGACGAAAACCACACCAAATCTTCTATAACCATAATACATAACTGGCTGACCCGAGCAGGGCTCGCAGCGCCCCCTGTCCCCTCACGTAGGAACCAGACAGACAGTCACAGACAGGACGTCGGCGGCCATGACAGGAGCCGATCACGTGACACGTCTGGGGCTGACCCGACCTTGAACTCTGACCTTGGTAGGCTGAGACGCCGGGATACCATCGACTTCCGGCGGAAGTCATCGGCATTAATGCTAACGACTATACCCCACTGGTCGGTTTGTACGTCCGGTTTGGTGGATTATCAATATGCATACTCGAGAAAAAAAAGCAGAATGTAACAATAACATACAGCAGAAATAGGCCTATATATAAATGGCATGTAGTGTGCAAAGACCTACAAACCTTTAATTGGTGAACATAATCGATTATTCTACCAGAAAGACTTAAAGATTATAGGCTCCAGGATAGTATCTCTCTTGAAGAAGGAATAAGAATTCATATAATATAAGTCATGATAGAATGGAGTTGACAGCTACAGAGAAAAGCAGCCTTTCAGTCACTATGGACTTTCCTTCGCTAAAGTCTGCTAACAGCTTGTAATATTTTAGTCCCATATGGTTAGAAGCCTTGTAAGTTACCACTGAAACATTCCAGGAAGTGTTAGGCCTATAAAATAAGTAGTCCTGACACCACTTCTACTAAGGAGTTGAAACCTCTACCGCCAGTTTAATATCTATTCCGAGAATCATCGAGCATGTAACATTACACGTGGCAGTCTGCTGGAGTCAATTAATTCGCCAGATTATGCTGATTCCCTCTTGGCAGGTTATTGACCCGCTTTCTGCCTATTTGACTGTCTGGTTTAACGCAATACACGAGTATCAGTCTATAGTTTTAATTCCATCACCACCCGCCTCACCAGAGTGGGTGGGTGCTCTCCTCCCGCCCCATTCAATCAGATGAACTGCTCCGAGCAGCTCCGAGCAGCTCGGGCACTTGCTCAGCGCTGCCACTCGGGGAGTGTTTTGGAGACAATCGCGCGGCGGGCTCATTTCAGCAATCCAACGTATATAAAATGTAAATGAAATAAAATGTCGAGTCGTCTTTCTCAATTAAGTTGCACAGTCACTTTGCCATGCGCATTTTTCCGGAGGTAGATGAGAGAGGGTTCCACTTTGATCTACTAATCCTATTTAGGCTTATCTCCGTATTGCCACTGTATAAAACGATTTGTTGTGACAATACAAGTCCCTCCTACATGGAGATTCTTCTCAATGAAATGACGCGCATCGGATTTGTCGGCAGCTGCGGCTAAGTCGTCCATACCCAGTTTAAATCTGCAGTCAGTTTAATTCCTATGTGCTTGATACCTTGCACTGTTTTGGATTACAGAAGAGATTTTAACGTTTGACTGATTGCCATGGTTTTAGATCACCGGTATTCTCAGAGTATACCTAAAAACTCAAACGGTCAGTCAGACCTGAGCGACTGCATCCTACGTCACAGACCAAACCCTTAACCATACATTATTTACAACTTGTTCGGTCACGAAAAGATAATTGATTAAGTTCATACATTATTCACGATTTAATATTGAGGTAAGGGAAGTAACACGTGGATGGCCATAGTAGGAAATAAACGATTAGACAGCTAAACGATCGTTGTTGCCATTTGGCTAATTGTCTTATTAAACCAAAGACTCGTAGCTCTTGTTAATAGAGATTGCCAACACTTATCATACCTGCCGCTGAAGTGCCTGCCGCTCCATGAATCTAAGATTATGCAGCCTGAAAGCTTTCCCCTTACGTTTTCATCGCCATTGACATTTACGGACGATTTCAGTGTTGGCGATTGCTAAAGCCATATGGGACCATCACAGCTTCACTAGCCTTAAGACGGTGGGTCTGCACGGGCCTGATGCACACTGGGTCAGAGAGGTGACTCGCGCGGCAGAGTGGTCAGCCCGGACACATCACCGTCTTAACCCGTCTCCTCTGTATGCACTCCGCGCCGCGCCCATTGCCCGTTCCGCTCCACTGACCCCGCCCTCCCCGCACGCCCCCTGGTGGCCAGTAGGGCGGCACGTCCCCGGTGTGCAGCCGGCCGCGACGACGCGCGCAGACCGGAAGTTATGGCGGCGCGCAGACTGGCGTCGCGACGCCTCTTACCCCCCTTTTTATTCCCCCTGCCGACGCCTGCCGCATACCACCGACAACCTCCTCCTCTTACCCTGGAGGAACCGCCTGGAGGACGGGGCCCGGGGCGTAGCCAGCCCTAAAATCAAAGGGGGTTCCAACTATAAGTGAGGGAATTTCAGTAAATCTAAGTGGGTTCCAACCTATACGTTTCACAAAATTTCATGTTTTACTTATATTTTGGGAAAATAAGGAGGTTCCAGATACCCAGGAACCCCCCTGGCTACGCCACTGCCCGGGGAGGTGGTGGACAGGGGAGGAGGGGGATAGGAGGGGTGGGGCGCGTCCCATCCTTTTAGCCGGCCGACCTTTACGACCCCCGCTGCCCGCTGGAGCGGACGGCCCCATCCCGGGCGGCGGCCGGCCCAAGTGGCGGGGGCGCCCGGGCGTGAAGTGGGACGGGGACGGGGACGTGTAGGGGGGAAGCCATGTGTGGAAGCCATGCGGGAAGCCACTTGTCGGTGTCGCTGTTGGCAGGTCTCAGTTTGACAACTACACCTGAAGCCCCTTCTCTCAAGGATGCAAGTTTTCCTATTTTAATCAGATTTCAGATTTTTTCACATCTCACCTCATATACTAATTTTCAAACTGAACTGAATTTAAGATTGTTCTAAATTTTCTCTCTGGCCTGAATTACATCCCTGTTCTCTTCCTCCTCCTTTCAATCCCTTACTTTATTCCTTTTAAAACTTACCTCCCTCTCCTTCTAGATAATTAAATTTTATTGTACTACAGGATTAGAGATAAATGCACCTATTCAGTAACCAAACTTCTCCCTTGTAGTTTATCTCACTCCGTCATGTCTTTTCCCACCTCCTATTCTATTATCAAAGCCATACGCCTCCTCTTCCATCCCCTCAGGTATTTCTCCATTCACCTCCTCCTCCCCTATTCCCTACACCAGCAGACTGAGGAGGAGGGGCAAGGATTCTCTCCTGATTTACCCTCTGCTCCCACCAAAAGGCCTTACACCACACAACAAATCAGGACCTTTTCAGACCCTCTTCCCGTTTGACGGAGCTGGCAGAGGGGCCACTTACTGAGTATTGAGGCTAATGCACCTCTTTGTGTGGGCAAATTAGGGCCAGGAGGGGCCGGGGCCAGCCGGGTCCACCCCGGCCGGAGCGGGCCAGGGCCAGCGACAATGCCCCGCGCTTAGTTTATATGCATAGAAGCACTTCAACCGACACTAATGGAATTTCTCCGAGAATTATACCAATCACTCTCTCTCTCAGGCATATTTTCTATGGAAGAAAGAGCTGGTATCCCTGCCTCACTGGCTTGCCCTGTGCTGACCCATCGCCTATTTATACGAGTTATTGCATATGAGTGCGGAACTATAGTCATGTTTATTAGTTCGAGGTGCACCCTATTGTCCTCGTCCAGGAAAGACGCGCTATTTTGGTGATTCTACCCAAAGGTCTTCGCAAGGTCCGCTATATCGAACAATCGCCAGCACACCTCCAAGCAGACTTCTGAAGCATATTCTCGCTCCACTCCATAATACAAACAGTTTTTTATACCTCCCTTTCTTTTTGGTAAACTTTACACAAAGTCCTGAGGCTGGAAGTGATCAGAGTCGGTTTCAATGCAAGTCATACATGCTGTTCGAGCGGGGCGGGTTTGGGCTCTGATGGATCGGGGAGGCATATTGGCACTGGGTCTGATGTGATCTATTACCCCGGTTATGACGGAGTAGGGGGGCGAGAAGGGGGGCGGTCCCCCCGGGATGTAGTCACCAGAGGCCACTTGTCACCGCCAATGATTACTGACAAGGTGAGAACTAGTTCTCAAAGAGTGCACCTCGTTAGGAGCTCCATCACCAAGGGGTGGGTTGTCAGGGTGAAGGCATTGTTCTGGGTTCTAAGATCTGTCAATGTGTGAAGGGTCCTTTGTATGGGAGTGTTAGGGGAGTGTCATCATTGTATAATCAGCAATACTTCTTTTCTTATTTCATATTCAACCAGTCCCCATCTGTTTTACGCTCCCTCCACAATTATTTGTCTTCATGCACTTAGTTTCTTTACCATCTGTTAAGCTAGTTAGAGCCTTCCCTTAATACTGGTATAGAGGATGGCAGGCTGCACTCCCAATGCAGAGATGCCACTTTTCCGTCTAAATAAGGATTTCCGTAATTTTTGCTTTAACAAAATGTTTTAAAAAGTCCCTAAATTTGAGAAGAAAATTATTTTTGTATTAAATGTCAGATACCACAAAGTATTTATATAGTATATTTCAGATAAATGTGATTTGTTTCAGTACCAGAACTTTGATACTAAAGAATATGCTACCTCAGTAATTTCCGTACTAAAATACAGAAATGTGATGACACTATGTTCCGTATTTTTTATGTTTTAAGAGTGGCATCTCTGCAATGCATTTTGACAAATCGTGGACAGCTCTGA